>OX392528.1:55258321-57758321 GCA_947623455.1 Mimachlamys varia
ATTTCGCGGGTTTCGCTGTATACACTGGGTGTAATGAAAAGAATCGTATATATAAACATTGATGGTAGAACGAGTATCGCCCTATAGGATTCAGCATCAGGGAGGTAAACATTGATGGTAGGACGAGTATCGCCCTATAGGATTCAGCATCAGGGAGGTCGGATGAAGATGAAGTACGCAGTCTTTACATATATCAAGTTTAACCCATTACAATTTAATATTTTCACTTAAAACTCCATCAATTAAATCGCACTAGATGGAGATCTTATCTCTGCTCCCCCTGTAGTGGGCCGGTCGGGTGTTTATAAACGTAACGTATATTAACAGTGTACAATTACAACTCGTCCTGATACCAGACGCCTATTGTACGAGGAAAAGCCCGCCCCGTGTCACATAAGTGTAGTCATATTATGAAATATCATATTTCTTACATTTGTTATGATGCTGTACCCACCCACTGGATTTTGAGATCCCGTTTAGTGTGTGAGGCTTTCATACAACTAAGTACACCTTATGAGGTACATACGATTATGGATCAACCAAAATAATAACATAATATATATTATCTTTCTTTTGCGAGCAAATATTTCTTTCTTTTCGTGGCTGTGATACTGTTTATAAAGTTTAAATTGAAAGTTTATCAGGTTTTCTCGCAAGCAAATATTTCTTTCTTTCCGTGGCTGTGATATTGTTTATAACGTTTAAATTGAAATTTTATCAGGTTTTTTTGCAAGCAAATATTTCTTTCTTTTCGATGCTGTGATATTGCTTATAACGTTTAAATTGAAGGTTTATCAGTTTTGCATCAACAAAATTTCGTGAACTCTCAATATTTCACCTATCACAGCAGCGTCAAGTTATCTTTCCAAAAGACATTGATGTTAATTACAGTACGGGTGTACTTGTCATCTATGACGTTGACAGGCGATTCGACGTCACAGCATACTTATGTTTTTGAAAATGCAGCACCTGTGTTTCAGTGTGAAATTGATGTACGATGTAGTGTCTCACTAGTGGCGGGATTGACAGCAGAAAAAAAATCTTTTTCAATGTACCGTTTGATCATTATAACTCTCTATTAGGGGGGATTCTCAGATTTGCTTTCATTAAGATATAATATCTACGCGTAATATTGTGACACGTGTGATTTGCATAACAGTGTTTATAATTTGGACAAATGCAATAAATTTATATGAATTTAACTATATCTTTTTGTTTTCAATGCAATGCAAAAAAAAATATAGTGTGGTATTGATATTACATGTATTTTGGGTTGGAGGTTATATGTTTTTGTTTTGAGATTTTGATAAAAAGTTCACGTTGATAATGTCACTGCGAAAAAGATTCGATATGCAAGTCCTTGATTTCACTAAGCAATGACTAGAATAATGTTCCTTTCTTCATAAGTTATATAAACAGACAATTCCAGGATATGTCGTTGGAAATAAAACTGATAACCCAACAAGTCATAAATAAAAATGAGAGATTCCGGACTAAGGTATATACGCATTAAGACAGTGTATATATAATACGAGTAAAATATTTGAAGAAAAAAAAAACATTAAAGGCCCAATATACGTAACTTCAGGGAAATGTTCGTGATTCTGAAAAATTCTGAACAAAAATCCAGTTGAAAACAATGCAAAAATTAGCCTAAAACGAAGTAAACCTGAGCGGTAACTAACAAGAAACTCTGGGGAAAAAATCCAAAGAACTGAAAATAATTCAAGTGGGGCCAACTTCAATATCAAACCGAAGGTAGAAGACGGTTCGAAATGGACGCGTGTTTACAAACAGCGTGTTTCAACTGCTGCTGTACCGGTAACCGCGAAAGAATTCAGCTTGAATATTGCTGATATCAGTTAATCTAAATCTATAAATATGATAAGTTATTAGGCTTTATTTTTGCTTCAGGTTTTGCCGAAAGTTACGTATATTGGGCCTTTAAAAGATATTTTACAGTTAAAAGGCAAAATCTTAAATAGCGATCACCGCGGATTAATTGCAAATCCATTGGTGATGTAAAAATTTTGAAAGTGAATTTTTAAACAAATGCTGATGTTTGTTGTACAGGATTGCAGTGGGTATAACGTTTGAATCTCCTCGATATTGGTACAAATAAATAAAACTTTGCAGATTGAAAAAAAAAGCAAGGGACTGGTTGGGTTGTTAGATAAGCCCCCCCCCCCCCTCCTCCTATACAGGCCCCAACCCCTTCCCCAAGACTGATGAAACGGATGGGGGTACATAACCTGGGAGGTGGGGGCGGGGGGGGGGGGGTCAAAATCCGCCACCCGTCCCGCGTCACCCTACTTTATCTAACCACCCACACCATATCATTCTCTGGATCAGCTCCTGTTGCATAATATTCCACGTAGAGATATTCCGCTCAAAGAACCAGTCAAAGATTTGTTTGTTTGTTTTGTGAATTCTTGCACAGAGAGATGAATGGGCCGAGACACCCAAACTGTCCACGGATGCTAATCCGTCGAGATTTAAGAACTAGGGAGTGGAGACGGTGGCGCGACCATGGAGGGGGATGTATGCCCCAAGGGGAGGAAGGCGACGTGCTGGAATTCAGAATGGGTGCAAGTCGCCGGTTTCCCTTGTGATAAAATCTCCGGCGTCGGATGAGTCCAACACATGCTTGCATCGGTACAAACATTTTTTTTGTGAGGTTCGAACTCAGAGCGTCGTGTTGAGTGATGTTCTAATCAGCACGGGATTTCCAGCTCTTAGTCGTGTATGTATATTTAAGGAATGACCGCAATTTTTTTAGGGTTATACGGTATATACCGTATAAACCTCAAAAAATTGTGGTCATTCCTTATAATTTCGTTTCTTAAGGTACATATATGAAACAAAAGTCTTCTACAATAGTTTGGAATAAATTATGACAAAAAAATCGAATGGTTTTGCAAAAAACACAACGATGTGCATAAATTTCACCTCAACCAATCATAAGTTTGATTACAAAAATACCGCGCCAAATATGGCGGTATATGACGTCATCACTTTTTGCGTTGTCTGATTTTTTTATGTTATACGATATAACCTGAAAAAGTTTAACATTGGGTGAATAGGCGAAATAAAATTATTACATAATAACCACAGTCCAACAAACTTGACTAAGGACTTTCGACTCCTTTGACTGAAGCAAGCCTTTTAGACATAGATAATGGGTCGTCATGTAGCTGATTGCAATTATGAATAAATACAAATGTCCAAATGAAATAACTCCCAAACTAGAGGACAATGTTGTACTGTGACTCTAGTTATGAATGTAATCTGATTTAAACATGTTGTATTGCCACAAAACAGGATTGGTTACGGGTTATTTCATCATTATCAACACCCTCTCCCAAAACAAGAACAAACTTTCAACATTTGGCAAACGAAAAGGTCAGAAAAACAATAAAGAAATAATATGAGTGTAATCATATTTAACACAGCATACCGATTTCATTCCAGCTAGAAAACAAAAAGGAACAACAGATTCACACTTGAAATATATTACATTGTATTGGATAAGCACCAATTATATAATATATTGTGATATGTGCAGTCAACAACTTTGCACTACACTGCATGACATAGAGGCCAAATGTTTTCAAAATGCACTGAAAACTTTAACATAAATATTTTCTATCGTTAATAAACTATTATTCTGATTTCAATTTATTTCAAATTTGTCATTTACATATTGATTGACCATCAATGACACCAAAAAGGAGCTGGATAAAGTGTGTTCAGCACATCGTGAAAAGGTGTACAAGTTTCATGGATTGCGGCTACCGAGATCGACTGGTTTTGGATAGCTCTCCAACCTACTGTTCAACGACTTATCATACTTACAGTTTCTACTAAATATTTCGAAGCTGAGTATCACTCTTTAAGAAAAGATTGAACGTTTTAAACTTCATTTGCAATGGCAATTGTACATAACCAAAAGGCGCTTTCCCTTCCGGAACACCTGGTCAAATCATCTTGACACTTTTAGGTCTCCCCATTGTCCACATCTTAACCTAGCTCTGTTTGTTTTGAGTTCGAATAATGGTTTTATTGATTCTTTGGTATATTTTGTAGATGTTAGGGATGACAGTAGATGGGCACTTTAATTTTATCAATAGACAGGTCCTTAAATTTCAACCATATTTTAGACGATCTGTTTCCATCAAATGAATTCCTTTTAATCTGGTCCGTCATTTTTCATTATTTCCTTGAATTGTTTCCAAAGAGGAAACTTCGCTCTTCTAACTTTTCCTCGAAATACTTTTCCGTGAAAAACAGTTTTGAAGTCACTTTTTGTCACGGTATTTTATTGGTTCTATCAATTTTGACTTGTGTATGGGAGGGTAGGGTGGGGGGGGGGGGGGGAACGGGAGGTTTTGACATTTTCTGATCGCACATCTTTTTGCACATTCGTTCTTCCGCGGACAAACGTTTAACTATTCGCTGTAAAAGTAAACGACGATTTTTGTGTGGACAAAAACGTATCACTAACAAAGATGTCGTTTATCTTGGCGCTGACGAACTATATTTAGCAACCGTTTAACGACCCTGTGTCGGTTTCAATGAAGGGTCTAACTTATTGGATCCATCCCTGAAGAGAAAATTTTGGTGTTGCAGTGTTTGCACTATAAAAATATCCTTTTAAATGTTGATTAGGAAGAACTCTTCATTGGCCTTTGTAAACATTCTTCTTTTAGGAAAAAAGGACAAGGAAACTTTTGGTGTGTATTTTGAGACGGCATTGCAGATTGTTTTTTTTTTCGTGTCAGCTCGATAATTGCTTTGTGATCAAGGCGCCTTTTTTATTGGTTCGGCGTTTGACCAGTGTTAATAAATCGCGCGAACGATTGACCGTTGGTCAAAGATAGCCATTTGACCGTTGGGAGGGGGGTAGTTGGTATCAACCACCCGGTCAAGTCGGACAGATTATAATTACCAAGTGTGCATGTATACATATCTCTGTTTGCGATAACGGACCAAATTATAAACAAATGCTCGGACCGTTAATGGCGTCCATAGTGTCACGGGAAGGCCAATGTTGTACAGTTAATGAGGAGGGAGTTGGGGTGATGAGAGAAAAGAGGGATGAAGCGAGATAACGGATCTCATGACACGACTCGGGACCGAACTCGTCCCCAGGGGGTTTAAGGGCCATGCCAGTCCCCTAAATTCGACCACGGTTGGATGATTTCCAATTACAATCCGCATCTGACCCGTAGAAACCCTTATGTAATATAAGAATAAGAGTGCATGGGTCTGGTTTACTTGGGCTTGTTCGATAAGGTTCATCAATCACTTGGTAGAGGCTTCGGTCACATCGAACGCACCGAAAGCCTCTAAACAAAATACATATATTGTCTTGTCTTTTATATTTCAATAAGTAATTCTTGCTTAATATTTACGTCGTTGTGAGTCACGTAACTTTCTTCTGAAACGAATACGTTTTAAATTTATTGTCTCCATCTTGTGTCCCATTAAGTTGTGTAACTAAAAAAAACACCACTGTTAATCCGGATTGAGCTTGATATTAAAAAGGTTTTGAGGGAAAACCAGGTAAAATAAAAAAAATATATTTAGATGTATGCCTACCGTCTATCTACGAGATCCGGTTTGTGCTGATAAATTCTGGAAAATATACTCATCAACACCATGTAAGAACAATGAATACTATTATAATGTTTGTTTTCTTGATGTCACGTGGTTGTTGAATTATCAAAACTTTATTTCCTTTTTTTTTCTGTACTGTATTCAAATTAAAGATCTACATGTAAAATGACGTTAATTCTATAAACCAACACGGAATTTAGAAGAAAGAAAAAAAAATCCGCAGTATATATGTTACAGGAACGTCAACATATACAGACTGGTATGATACATTCAAAGAATGTCCAAATGGCGTCTGATCTGGTTTATCCGATATAAGTAACGTAAATATTTATCAATTTCTAGGGTTTGGAGGCATGAAAAGGGAGTTGAAATCTGCTTCAAAATTTCATGGCGTGTTGTAAAAGATATATACATCCACGTGTGAAATCTTAAACGTATTTACTGGTCGGGATAGCTGTCGTTCTGTTGTCAGATTAAAGACCCGAGATTGTAATAAATAAATCCATACATCAAAACATGTTTGAATTTCATATTTACGACTGTAACTGTAGGTTTTTTGGAAACAACAAATAAAAGTTCAAGATTTCGAAACTTAGACTTAGAGTTTTAAAAGTGAAATTCAAATTCAGTCTTTTAATTTCAATCGGGTTTTTTTTTTGTTAGTGAGTGACTATGAATTATACATTCAAAACTTTTGAAACTTTGAAATATTCATAAAGTTGTTGTTGAGAAATATGTCGTGTCGTTTTCGGAGAATACTACCACCATCAATATTTTGCAACAGGTATATCATCTTTTTCAATTTCATTCGACAGAAAGGTCCCCTTCGTCTATATACTTTAGTGCGTACATTGTTTTAAATATTGGCTAATTGAAAATATTATGTTCAAAAATTAAAATATAACCTGCAGGTGAAGTTAGTGTAGATGTCCTTTTATCTTACACTGTAAGTACCCATAGCATCATAAATCTAATATCTGAAACTCCAATAAAATATCAACTCATTTGAACTGCATCTAATATCAATTTTTTTTAACTTGTATATAAAATATTTTGATTAAGTAATTAGGTCACATACCATACAAGGAACAGAAGATATAAGTCATATGTATATATATACACACACATTTATCTCTCAATCGAAGATATGAATCATCCATATAAATTTGAAAACTACTTGTCAAAATTAATATGCCTATTAAATTCGGTGTTTTGTTTTAGCCATTTCCTTGAATCAAGTTTCATGCTGTTCAGTTGAATATTTAATGAGATATGCAAATTTGTTTTAATAATGCATGATCCCGACTTGTAACTTCGTTTCGTTTTAGCTGTTTTCAATGTTTAAGCGTCAATTACATTCGCATCAATTGGAAACTGGTCACGCTTTCTGTGGCAGAAAAACACTTTTTACAAATTGTATCTAAAAGTATATGTAATATTCCTTTTCATTTTGAGAATATTGAGTTGATTAAATGCTAATTCGATCGAACAAAAAAAAAACAAGTGTCACGCATATAATTGATAAACAGAATAGGCGTGTTAGTTCAAAGTAATGCTAATTTCTCTGTATTTCAATAATTGATATTTGTGGGATATTATTATTTTCATTTGAAGTGTTAAACATTTACTGTTTATAACAAAACGTCTATGATAATAAATTGATTAGGAAGAGTTAATTGGATTGCAGATGAATTAATGTGATTTTACCTGTTTAGTCTTTAATAAAAACCCATGAAAATGAAGAGTAAATAAATTTTATTAATTTCGCCTATATTGAAATCCAGAAACATATAATACAGGTGAATGTGTTTGTTGTCTTCTACAAACCTTTGATTTTCTTTTCCTATTTTTTTCTCTGGTTGTTAAACTACGAATGAGATTATTATCCAAGTCCATGGTTAAACTAGCTGATTTACCCCAAAACTTCATATATCAATTCATTATCAGGAAGGTAATCGATATAAGTAATATAATATTCAATTTAATTCAATCTTTATTTACTGGTTTGTAGTTTCATGATAACTTGATGGTCAAATAACAAGCAAGCAAGAAAGCAAACAAACAAATAAATATTTAATTAAGGCACCTATAATGAGTATAGTCAGGGATTTAGATCTAAGTCCGTGGGTATAGCAAACCACATACTTTAAAACGAGACCCATATACATTTACATAGGTTAGACCTTTGCTTGGTACTGTAAGAAAAATTACACGAGTACATGTGTCACAATATAATGGGACCGTTTAAAACTGATGGGAGATTTGTTTCCTAAACTTCAACCTTAAAGTTAAGAGAGTTTTGTATTGTATCGATTTTTCGAGCCCGGCTGATCGATTTGGTCTAAGTGTTAGTTAGGTACGGACGTCATGATGGAGAATAGAGAGGTGGACGGGAGGAAGATGGATCGGCTGTCAGGTTGACAGTAAAATCCCGAGTATCCTCGCCGTAACGCGAGATTTAGGGAGAGATCTACCCCGGACAAAACAATAACGACCTGACACAACAGCCCTGGGGTCCAGGGCTCTCGCCACCCGCCCCACACAATACAAGTTGACACAACAGCCCGGGGGTACAGCTCTCACCACCCTGCTCCACACAATGATATTTTGACACAACAGCCCGGGGGTAGGGCACAAGTCGCCACGCCCCACGATATTGACTCTTGAATTAATCATTATGTATGTTCAGGATAACATCAGTAGCAATTAAATGTTATATTGGTTTAATAGAGATTATTGTCGGTATCCGTTGCCCTGTCCCCCGGGGCCAGTCGTATTAAGAAGCCTTATACCACAGGACACAATAATATCATTTTAGATATGCCAAGATATTTCTTTCCAATGATATAAAAAATCGTTTACAATATTAATTATGCATGTGTTTATCACTTGAAACTAGTTGATATTACAAACATCCCGGCCTAATAATAGCAAAATAAAGTTTTTGTGAATTCATTAGGTTGCATAAAAGGGGATTTGAAAATTATGACAAGGAAATGCTGATTATAAATTCCAAATCAATTATGGGTTTTATTTCAATTTCATATCCTGTTTTATGGGGTTGCTGAACACCAGCAAATAGTTAAAAAAATATATTTTCAAGTTTATTATGCAAAATAATTTATCAACTGAAGAAAAAAATATATGTGTAGCCCACTGAAAGGCACTTCTGATGAATTATTGAAATCATAAATAGCGATATTATTCTGTTGTAATTTTGATAGTTGGGTTGTAAACATTAAAGAAAATAAATTATACAAACAACTTAATATTATTATTATGATAATTCTTATTTTTTGTTTTCCCATGAGAATGTAAAAGGAATTAGAAATGTTTGAAATCGACTTTATCTCTTGTTTAAAATTCAACTTAATTTTATTTGAGAGTTTTAATTCTGATTTATGTGTCCTTTGAATGTATAAACAGCATCTTTTAACAATAAATTTTACAGTGTGTAGAGAGAAAATGCACATTTCTCATCGAGGTACAAAGTGTGCAACATACCATCAGAATGGAGAGCTCCCATCACAGCTAGGTGTTCACAATTTTTTCCCCGCTAAAATACACCCTTGAAGGAGAAATAGAGAAAGTTAAATTGTTCTTCAATTGTTATGAGAATTACCTGCAAGAATATACCTGTAGAAATCCTTAATGCTTCTTAACCTAATTGTTCAAGTATAAAGATTAACAAATTAATTTTTTTTTATCATAAAGATTTCATACTTCTAACAGTGTTACAAGTACCACCCCTTATTCCCTATGTTTACGATTGTATTAGCCAGCTGATGCCAGGAAACGGATAAATAGAATGTTTACCTATTGTGTAAGTAAAACAAAACCGTGAAGGAGTATTATTAAGCAAAAATCAATAATAAACAAACATAATTTTCAGAAATGATTTTGATTCTTTGAAAAATAAAAACATCCGTCTGAACAACAATATTTGTGAAAGAGATATTGTTCTTTTTTGAGATTTTTTAGAACACCTTATTTTTGTGTGTATGTGATATATAATGAAATAATTTAGCTATCGAATTCTATCAATATGTAATGTCGATTTCAATGTATAAAAACCATTAAAGGACTATGTATGGTTTTGCCTGTTTTTGGCCCCCAAATCCATCAAATTTTAAATTTCATTATTGAACACTCAAATAATATTATTTCAAATATAGATTACATCCCTCATGCAATTGTAATAATATTTATTTGTAATTTGTGCTATGGTTGCCATGGTAACCATCCGAAATATGCATAAATTATGCAAATGTAAATATTTGGTCTATTTTGGTCAATTTTTACATAGATTTTCACACAGCAACCATAGAGCGCATTCTTGAACAAAATTTATATTTTTCCTAAAGATGTGGTTTAAGTGCCCACATATTCTCATTTGATATTAAGTTTGTTCAAGAATGCCCTCAATAGTTTCTAATAGAAAAACTATCCAAAAAGTGGCCAAAATTGACTAAATGGTCAAATTTCCCTAATTTATGCATATTTGAGATGGTTTCCATGACAACCGGAGTTGAAACAACAAATAATTATTGTTTCAGTTTTATCAGGGATGTACTCAATATTTGAAATACATTAATTTGAGAGTTCAATAATCTGCTTTAAAATTTGATAATTTGGGGGCCAAAAAAGGCCCAAACCATATATAGTCCTTTGATAATATTTGTAAATTAAAATATTAAGGAGTATTCCATACAATTAGTGATAATATCCTGATCATAAATTGATATAGGCCCAATGCATTATTGAAAGAAGTCCGCCTGTATTTCAAATAATTATCTTATAAAATCGTGTATTTTCAAATATTTTAGGTTTTTTTTTATTCATTTAAACGTAAAAAGTGAATGGACATGTCTAAAATGATTGCTTTAAGTGAGTAAGGAGAATTAGACTTGGTGAATAAAATATTGCTTAAACTAAACCAAAAAAGCCAAATATGTTCTTGAATATTCTGTTTTCATCCCCTCCAAGCAACGAGGTTTAAACTTTATACGTCTCTGCGCCAAGTAAGAAATATGGAGCTCCAAATTTCTTTGTTTTCCCTTTCAAAAAATTGTTGACATTGTTTTCACAGCTTTAGACATATTCTAAATAAATGTCGATTTCTACATGTTTTTTTTTTATTTCAAAGTATTAATAGAATTGTTGCTCGACTCCCCAACACTTGAATCTATAGTGACTTGGACAAGAAAACGATATTGTGTTATTCCGTAAATATTTCAGCTGAAGTGTAATTTACAAATACTAAATGAAAATAATTTCAAGCATGATTTGATGCGCTACAGAGTTAATAACTTAGCTTATTTACCTTTAATATTATATACAATATCTGTAAATGCAGTAAAATTAGGGATTCTGTCTATATTTACATTAAAATGTATTAATATTCTGCACATAATTCCGTATTGATGTGCAATATACGTTTTATTTCTGATAAGACCCTTGTCATAAAATATCTGTTTATCTTGGCAGTATAACTTTTTTATATAAGTTGATAAAAATTTTCTTGTGGTACCCTTATATTTTCTCCTAACTCAAATGGTCATAACTTAAACATTCGTGCGTTTAATCTTTCTCTCCAGGAAAGAAATATATTCGCGTATTTTGTAATTGATTAGAAAATGCGTAACCCATCTCAAGACGACCCTCGAGTTGAAAACAACAACACTAGCACGTGCTAAATAGGTGACGTAGTTTTGAATATGTAATGAGCCGGGGCAGTCCAAGTAGTGTCTAAAAGCAGTAGGCGTGGTCAGATGACGGATCAAAGTGTCCGGAATTGTAGAATGAGAAGAGAAAAGGTAGTGACGGTTGGTGGCGGTTTTATGTAGATAACAACTAACTGACTGGGTCACATGTCAAATCGGTCCAAGCCAAGTCCTTAATCTCCCTCGCACACAAATAGTATGTCTTTCGACGTTTTAGTTCCTACTTTGTCAAATAAAATAAAAACAGACCAAAACTAATGCGAAAAACTGTCTTCCTTGTCAAATAAAAAGACAGGAACGAAAAAAAGGAATACATATTTTATAATAACAAATATGTGGAATGCTATGTCGATTTACATATAAAATTTCACAAAATGATTTCTCCCTTAAGTAATGACAAATTGTTTGATGTCATTTGAATTGATTCAAATACCTGTCCGAGAGCACGTGTACAGGTGAGTTGCTACAGACGCTGAGCTGTAATACCATATATGGAAATCGGATGGAATTAGACATGGCTTAATCTGATAAATACCAGGCAATTCATAAACTATGTATTTACAAAAAAATCTGACAGGCTATTTTAGTCAGTATTATAATAAAATATACCTAATGCCTTGAATTCTATATATATCAGTTTAGACAAAATGAAATATTTTGTATTTACAGATTAAATAACATTACAAACTGGTTAGCATTAGTGTTTTAATGTTTGAATATTGATAAACTAGTAAGTATATTGTACTGCTGTCAGTAAGTATGGAAATAAATTTTCAACTCACGCTTTTGTTTCATTGCATAAACTAAATGTTTTGAGAGAATTTCTAGAGAAGGAGTGATAATACAATTTTAATTTCATCCTACCCTGCCTGGATGTCTGGTACAATAAATCTCATTCAAATAAATTCTTTACACACTGAAAAAATTCAAGCAGAATGAAAAACTATGGCATCCTTGAAACAGTCTAATATATGTTATCACTAACTATCCTTTCAGTTTGTCACAAATGTTGGTATAGAACTAATTTCAGAGAAAACTTTTTTCGCAAAAAATATTTCAAAATAATTACCTATATACCCACATATAAAGTAAATTGATCCTTACAAGGGTTACAACATACTTGGGAGAGCTGGGGACTGAAAATGTTCGACATTCAATGCCAGGACCTAAGGGGATATTATATATTTTTTTCTGGTTATAATTGGCCAATATAATTGAATCACAGGTAAAATTGGTTTAAGATGAGGGTATCATCAATTTCAGCCTTGACCTTTCGCTAATCGTTGACCCCGGGGTCACATGGATGCGGATGAGTGGCTGCCTGAGAACTAATGGGAGTGTCACTTTCTGTAGGCCCTACGACCCTGTTCCGGGCGGTCAGAGAGACCGAGTATTTCAGAACTTATCTCCTCGCCTGTCAGGTAGAAAGCTGAGAGCGAGTCGGTAACACGTTCCCCCTAGTTTGACGTTTTGACGGATAGTAAGCGAGAACGGACCGTGTGCAGTGGTGGTGCTTTGTTTACAAATCTTGCGGAGTTTACTCACCTCATTCAGAACTTGTGTATATTTATTATTCATAAAATTCCTTGGATTTTTAATAATTCTTACAAACTTCTGGAAGTACTGGATTAATTTTGGGAGTGCGTTACTTGTTTGTCTCAAGGAAGTACGTTTCGTTTACACGTCAAACGTATTTTTAAATTCCTACGGATTTTTTTGGAAGGGTGAGTTTTGTATGGTGATGGAAAGTACTTTTAAAGTATATTATGATATTTTTGATAAATACATGTACCTTCACGGCTGGTGTCAACTTAAGAATATTCGTCACTTTATTAATACGTAGTTTATTTCAGATATATATATATGTTTATGTATGTGTAATCACTTTCATATATACACATACGTCCCATGTATATTTCTTTAATTAGCGACACTCTACCAGCAGGGTAGGTTAGCTATCGATGAAGTTACTTGTGTTTATTTTGATATATTTGTTATATTTAGCTAGATAAACATTACTTTACATGTCGTCCAAACGTACGTACGCCGCTATTTACTGACCGGGGAAAAGCATTAACTGCACGGACAGAAATGGCGATCCCGTTAACACTGCGTACAACCAAGGCCTTGTCTTATGGAGTTTTTTTTTTTATTACAAATCAATTCGGAGTGCTTCATTTAATAGGGAAATAATGATAGTTCCAACATTCAGACTAAGCAGACTTGATAGATAGTATCGAGGATTCATACCTTAGCTGTAGGACCGGTTTTAATGGTCAACGACAGAATTGTGTTGTGCGGAGTTGAACTTTTTTTTGCGACCGACCGCTGTATGGTGTGATAAGGCGTAACGCTCTGTACCGAATTCAAATCCTCAGGGAGTATTGTTCAAGGATCAAAAAGGGGGGTAAACATCACGTGAAGATAAGCCTCTGAGCCGGTGCCAATGACAAATATTGGTGTTTTAGGAAATTTCAGTGGAATTATCGTCATAATCTGTGGCAGTCTAGTAATTCTCCGGGGCTAAAATTGATAGCGCTCAATACGGATTTCCCGAAAATGTCGGGTCAAAAGTATATGTCTCTCCGTTTAATTTCCTTCGATTGTATACACTTGGTTCTTTTATCGCGGATTTCACTCTCCCTGTTCACATGTAAAAACGAAAGTCTTGCGCCATTAAACCTGACGGGATTTCGGGCCAAAGTGGGATAGAAATTCTCTGCAGATTTGACTATCGTCGCCTAACTTATTGGATGACAAAGCTATTGATAATTTTATTCTCTTTTTATCTTCGTCATCGTCGTCATTATCTTCGTCATCGCGTTTCCAGACTATCCGCTGTAAGCAAGAACAACATTAAAACAAGGAAATCAATTTTCTATATTGTTTATATATATATTTCATTTTTTAAATACAGTTTATATCTAAATTAAAAACATTTCTATTAAATGAAAACATATATTCCATTAACCGAATTTGATAAAAAATAACAATTTAGAAAAACGAGATAGAATTGAATACTTTATCACTAAAATGTTTTAACAATCGATCATTTAATTATTATTTTTTTCATGTGTAGTATTTTGTTTTTAAATAAATGTATTTCCTACCAATATGTTGTAGATTAAGATAATTCCGGGTATTTTTTCACGGTGTCGTGGGTATTTTATTGTGTAAAGCTATCCGGAGTGAATTATTGACACTTCAGTCACGGCCCGTGGAAGTCTGATATATCGATGGCAGCTCGCCGTTTTCAAGGGTCAGCTCCTAGCATAGTATTATATACCGATATCGGGAATTCTACACTCCAACCGAGTATATGGCAGTCCCCTTGTACAAAATATGTAATATAGAAAAACCTGGAAAAGCCGTCAAAACTATCAGTTTCTACATGTGTAAGTAATTTGGAGTTGATCGTCGGTGTTGGTTGAACGGGACGTCGGACTTGACGAGATGAGTTTCGCAGATAGAAACCTATACATCGTATTTTCATCTGCGGAACCATTACGCCAAGCCGACACCGCGACGCCGAAAGCAGGATCGCGATTTAATAAAAGTCTTTGTACGATACAATTCCTACCACACAATGCAAGAATTTTTCATTAACGACCTTCACTTAACTTAAATCCAAGTTGATTTCATATATGATGTTTTTCACTTACATATACTTTTTAAAAATTTTATACTTAGTCGATATTTTGTGTCCCCAAATATTTTATTTATCAAAATGATGATAACATGTAAAACTCCTCTGGACAAATGTATTTTTACCGTAATGTATTACGACAACAAACTCTAGCTGGCTAATTAACATATTGCGATACTATCGCTAATAGGGAGGAAAATGAGACACACAATTTCACGATTTATCCAAAGAGTTGAAAAAAATTACTACATAAATCAAATTTACCCCGGGACTGTTATGCAATGGTTTTATTATCGTGTGTTTAGTTTAAGAGGCTGATTTAATGAAATCTGTGAGATTATGTCTTGGTTACTAAAACATGGATTTTGATATCAAAGGACGAACCTTGTAACCAAAGCTACAGCAAAAGTCGCCCAGACGAATAAATCAAAAGAACTTGTTTCTTCTTATTTTTCCGTAATTTTGTCTCTAGCTTGTTAGCGAACTGAAGTCATCATCTTCTGTTTGAAGTGCTGATTGGTCCATTATCAATGCAGTCTATTTGGAATAATCTTTATTATGATTATCATTATAATTGTAAAAGGCAACCCCGAGGAAACCGATAATCCGGATTCATGTTTCAAATTCTGGGTGGTGCACTTTTGATATATATTCTTAAGTAAGATTTTTTCTCAAGTATACCAGTGCTATATAAATTTTGTGTAAAACATGTAATACTAATATAATAACTGGTTGTACACAAATATATGTTTATTTTTGTAAGAAATAAAACGGGATTAACAGCCAAATTCTGTAAGAAATAGAATCACACTTTATATATAGGATATTGCTGTCGATGTGAATCTTGATGAATAATTTAATAACACGATATCGAAAAAATGATATATTTCAATGTTATAGATAGTTTTAATGACATTAAGAGGCATCAGAGTGAGCGCTAGACGGCTGGGTTCCTAATTATACTTTCCGAATAATTTTCCGATATGGAGATGTGTATTTATCCATCCGTTCCAGCTCTTCGGAGTCCGGAAAAAATGTCCCGGTAAATTAATCCATCGGGTCCTACAACTATATAGCACTTTCCGCGCGACTCTGGGATGCGAATGTGCGGTACTGATGGTTGAGTTAGATAAAATTGGTATCATCTTTTAACCAATTTTCAATTACTGTGGGACTCCCGCCTCTCCAGACATCGGTTTTTTAAGGTGACAACTCGGTATACTAAAAGCACATTGTATTAAATAGTTAATAACATTCCTAACTAGATATTCAATCTTGTTAGTTGAATCTAGCGTCCTAAAGATAAAATGGCTTGTTTTTATTTTGATCTAATTTCAGCTAACTATTGATTTTTATTTTTAGCATATATATGGATTGAGTTGAACGTATTTTGTAAACATTACAATAAATTTGTCTGGTGTTTATCTCATGGTGACAATAATTTGTCAATGTAAATAATGTTTGTTTACATATTGCTGAAAATAAATATATTATTGATATTATTTTGGAATGAGAATCAGCAAAACTACTATGTATCAATATCTATATTAATATGTATTCACCAATAAATATTACATCGGGAGAGGCATATAACATTTTTATCAATTAGAAAATCTAAATAAAAGCATCATTTTTAATTGAATAACAAAGTTTAACACATAGTTCTAATACTACTTAGTACAACAATTACAAAATTGTACAATGTTGAAAACCACGCCATGGGCGCCTTACTGGAATTTAAACAATGTTGAATATGTATTAAATAAAATGTACGTTTAAAAATGCACATATTACGTTTAAATTTTTGATTTTATTTTTTAAGAATACATAAAACAGTTATCCCATTTGAAATATATTTACACAACAAACAATAATAAGCTTTATAAACACGTGACTTTTCCCCGATTTTCGGCTTACGGCCGAATGTCCAGCTGACCTCGTCTGTAGCTTGTTTACATAGTATTTGTGTATCATATACGAAATAGGGTTATAAGCTATTCAAATATTTAAACAGTCCAGTAAGAAATTCTAGCTTTAAAATAAGCTTAGGAACTATCTAGTTTGCCTTGTGGCAACTACTGACTCAACGAAAAACGTGAAGCACGACTCGAATTTGCGCGGCGCAACCAGAGCACGGCCGCGGATTGGCTGAACTCGGGTTAATGTGATTAGAGGGAGAGTTTGATCGATTCCTGGTGGGCGGAGCGAGGGGCGTGTTCGGACGATTCCATTTTGACATGCTTGGCAGCGTTAACTACTTGTAACGTCTCGGCATGCTTTTGACGATGATTGAGCTGCGACCCTGTCCCGATATTGGATGTGAATTTACTGCTAACATCGGTGAACGATATTTGTCAATGAAAGTTAAATAGTAATTCGAAAATATATCGTTTTTGGTTTTCCAAGTGTGAGTTTTCGTCGTCCCGGGACGCTGTGGAAGTTTGTGGGTTATATATGTACACGAGGTTTTTCTCGGTGACGACATCTCAGCAACCCTACCATCTATTCAGGTTAGATCCCTACTCGTGTGTTTTTGGGAGCACATATATGCCCCTACTAACTAACCGATCATAGCACCACATTTTTTTCCTGCTTGTATACATTTTGGGTCGGTAGGAGCGCTCAAGGTTTTATCAGCTCCTAGATGTTTATCAGTCGAGTTCAGCAACGGGCCACGAATCGGAACATACAGCTGTGGTAGGGGTAAAACTATTAAATACCTTCTTTTTACCATGCACCTAAAAATCGTGTATTAAATATATACTAAAAAAAAAATCTGTATTTGACATACCTTGTGAATTTTCACGCTTAATGCTGTCAGTATCGACGCTGTAAAAAAGATGTTTTGACTGGTATTTTAAACTATCGGGATACATGTGTACGTCGGTATAGGCCTACCCAACCAGCCTAAGATAAATTGGCGTAGGAATAAATTTACTATAGATATGTTACGACCCCTCCACTTCAACCAAGTGGTGGTCCCCATTCCAGTGTGCCATTCTTCTCCTTTATGTAATTTCAACTTGACATATATTTCGTTGCTAGCAGTGTAGGATACTTTGGAAGCCCCTGCTGTCGATAGTTAGCTCGCCCGGGGCTGCCGTGCTATGACAGGTCGTTCATTATACCGGCCCGTTGTAACGTAGGTTTTGATTGACAGATTTAGAAGTAGTAGCCACGAGTAGAGACAGCTAAGTTGCTAAACTAGGCGAGTGTTGACGCTGTGCTGCTGAACGTTTACCAACTTTGACAGTTCACCGTCTCTTTGACAGGGCCAGCGATCTGTTTATACCAAAGGCGACAGTACCAGAGAGGAACAAGCAGTACTAAGTGGCCCAAAGCGGGATCTTGTAGGGGCCGAAAGGGCCGGAGCTACATGAACACGGCCCATGGCTCAGAGAGTACGTATATAATATATCCCGTAGACAGAGCTTTTATTTACATTTTATTTATTATTGTGCAGTGCGAATATATTGGATTGAGATGTGATTTATGACGGACTGTTCAACTACTTTATCATTCTGGAATGGATGGGAGTGTAATTTTTTCCACGTCTATTTTAATTTCAGTACGAAAATGACATCCCGGCACATTACCCTGGCTCAATTGCGGGTATGGATGGCATGTATGAATCGCACCGGACGTTACCCAACCACCCGGCCCTACATCAGAGTAACCTCACGCCAGGCATGCACCAGTACCCCCCATACACGTCCAGTAGTTCCATGCCGGGGGTCAGTTCGTCACAGGATAGCCAGTTAAAACGGGATAAAGATTCAATTTATGGGTACGTAATAATTGTTGTTCTCGTGTGTGTGTGTGCGTGTTATTGACCCGGCCAAAGTTTATTTCGCGGGACCACGTGCAATGCGTGTCTTCCCCCTCGCGCGGTACAGCACTGGTATATAATAAATATAACACCCTTTGCTGTCATGTTATATGTCAACATGTCCACTTACCTACATGACACATTATAATTGACTAAATGTGATGTGTATTTCTATAATATTGACAGAGCCAGGGTTTGTCTATTACACGGCCCGGTCGGTGCCCGTTTTACCCAACGGTATTGTCCTTTTCTTCTTTGACACCGGGCGGTCTTAGAGCCGACCATCTTGGGATCTTTGTAAACACTGCAGACACCATCTTTCACCGTTAAAATATTCACTGACATTAGATATATTCTGAGGTTTTTTTCTTTCTCGTTTCAGACACCCTCTGTTCCCACTATTAGCACTTATATTTGAAAAATGTGAACTAGCAACATGTACGCCGCGAGAACCCGGAGTCGCAGGAGGGGACGTCTGTTCGTCAGAGTCATTCAACGAAGATATAGCAGTTTTTAGTAAACAAGTTTTAGTGAGTATTTAATATATGAAATAAAATTATCAAAATTCAATTTTTTAATTTATCAATTCAACACCTGAAATAATTTTAAAACTATGAAATTCATATTGAATTAAAAAATATGTTATATTGTCTACGTTTTGATAATTCTATATTTTGATATATTTTGTATTATAAATTGGAAAATAAAAATTGACATCAATTAAGTGTCATATTCAAAGTGTAAGTTAAATTATAGCTTATACGAGAAAAAGAAATTTTCTTTATTAAATGCATTAATATAAATTTCAGAAAGATTTGTCAGTAGATTAAATTATTTGATTTACATTTGATGTAGTATAGCCTGACAACTCCTTATAAATCAAGATATAACATGCAATTTATTACCAAGTCACACATTTGTTAAAAAACGACATCAAGTTTGATTCCTGGGGATTTGGAGTTTTACCATAAACAGCTGAGCTACGCTGGCAAAAATGGTGTTTATATCTACATCGCGGTGCTAAGGATTTTTCCATCAATGGCGAGTAATGTATTTTGAATGTTCACCATGTATATGGAGAAAATGGAATATATAGCTCTGGGCCTAACAGCCTAACCGGAGAGAAATAACCGGAAATTTTATGGTTGTTGAGCTTCATAAATTTTTCTGGATATGTGGTCAATCCCATGGGATTTCCTTTATGGATAATACTTTGGAATGGAAAGACGGAGAATAAATGATTTTTCATTTTCTCCCATTTCTAGGCACGGTCGGAAAAACCGTTATTCTCAGCAAATCATGAATTAGACAGTGTGGTAAGTTTTGTTTTATTTATTTGTGTTAAATTAAATTATTTGAATTTCTTTATCTTCACTTATAAAATAATTTTTACTGTTGTTGCGGTTCATTAGAATGCGCCTGGTATTGTTTATAATATTATGACTGTGAAAAAAATTTACAGCCGTCCCTGTTAAATGTATATATATATGTATTCCGCTAACCAGTCCCTAGATTATGAGTACCGGTGTAATTTATTTTGGGAGCCAAGTTTTTAGCAACCCGGCATACTCAGGGCTAATGAAGCATGGCCATGGATGGAACACGAAATAATCATATCCCAGGTCCCCAAAAGCACATGGCCGGGCAGGCAAATTTCGTTGAAAAATTGGCCAGATGTTTTGTGAAACTACTAATGACCGAGGGGTCTGTGTTTTCCCCGGCCAAGTTGGCCCAGGAATGCGAAACTGGTCGCATCAGTCCACTCTGAATATAAATTTCCTTCTAACAGCGGATGTAGAATATTTCATTCACATGTGTTAGTAAAAAAAAACATCAGCTAGTTCCATTTCCTTTTATTTATAAACTATTTTCTGGATAAAAGAGAACTGTATTTTACATGTTTTAGGTGTGAAAATGAAGATAAAATTAAATGGGTTTTTTGGGGGTAATTTTCGAATGTATATATTAACGAATAAATCTTAAATATCTCTTTTTTTTCTGTTAAATTTATTGTTTTATGAACAATTTAAATTAAATCATTTTCTACTTTCACACACAGATGATACAAGCCATACAAGTTCTTCGATTTCATTTACTGGAGCTTGAAAAGGTACGTTTTTAATATGGTGTTAATAATTCAATATTAGGTGTAATAATTTCTCAGTAAGGCCCTTATGAGACGTTCCGTTAACCTCCGACAAATTTAAAAGCTGTTGCAGACTTGGGTTTTAATTGCATGTGTGTAAAGGCACTTATCAGTGAGCCTTTGTTTGCGTTAGATGATAGAGGTATGCGGGACAAATCATGCCCTCTTGTAAGTTGACCCTAGGAAATCTCCCGATAAGTGACAATTATAGACTAGGATTTTCCGACCTCATCAAGACCCATATATACACGGTCCCTAAAATATCATCAACGCAATTTCAGAAACTATACCCAGGAAAGAAATTAACACCGTAATGATGTACCGGTATTGAATCTTTAAGCAAATGTGTGAAAATAACGAAGATTAGATTTGTGAGTTAATAGATTTTAATTTTAGATTTAATTTGATGTCATCAATTTTATTACAAGCCAGATTAATAAAAAGAAATTTTTGTTTTTGTTTTGTAGGTCCACGAACTTTGTGATAATTTCTGTCACAGATATATTAGTTGTTTAAAAGGAAAAATGCCTATAGACCTAGTGATAGATGATAGAGAAGGAGGAAGCACAACATCCAAATCTAGTTCGGACAACCCTCCAGATCCTAACGATGTTGTTGACCAAGTAAGTACTGTTTATATTATATTTTTACACTTCAATAAAATACCATATTTACACAAACAAAACTCGTAACCAACACATTTTACACAACTCCCTAAAATACCCACAAAATTACACGCAAAAATTATATTTACTATGGAATAGAAATATAAAATTTTTCAAATAACCCAAGTGAAATAATACCAGGTTTATTATTGGCAATATCGACATCTAAAACAAAATTGGAAATGAAAGCATATATTTATTTCCCAGATCAAAATTTCATTGACCAACATTTACATTGAGTAATCATTTTCTATTTGACATGTACAAGATAGTACATTTCAAGTTAGATTAATAATTTTAGACTTGACCTAGAAGATCTATAATTACTGGTATTCATTGCGACCTGTGGGCAACAATAGTACACGGTCCTGTCCTTTTTCTAGGTAGGCCTAGTTTAGTGGGCTGAAATGTACACCCTATTTGTCCCTTCTAGTTGGGGCCAGTCAGAAAGGGTGTCCAACCATCTTGGTTTTATGGGCTATCCACAGACACTATTACCGTGGAGGAGTCGTAAAAGTGACAGCCAGCCGGGTCAAGCTACCCACTTGAAATCTATTCTACTTGAACATTTTATTGAATTTTATTTATTTGGGATTTATATCCACATAACAAATATACAAAGCAGTGTGCACTTCAGCCTTTAAATAGTTGTTTCTTGGTATAGAACGTTGTTTCAGAAGGAGATGTGAAAACCGTTGTCGAGGGAGATATAAATCACACTGCCTATTATAGAGAATGGGGAGTTGATGAAGCGTACAAAAATCGGCAAGCCCAAAATTTGATTATCATGGGGGGAAAAGTTAGCTAGAAATGTCGTCGCTAAAATTATTGACGAGAAATGTATTTCGCAAATTAAATATTGGTACTTTGCTTTTAATTCATCTTTCGATATTGCCTCACCTGTAGTCTCTAGTGAGACTTGCCTTCGGTTCTTAAAACTATTAGAATAATTATTCACAGAAAACAATAAAATCTGAAATGGCAGCAAGCCTCTCCAATTCGATTAGTTTTAAATGAATAACAAACTTATTTTTAAAACATGCAAGAGAATTTCATTCTACAAGCGTATATATATTTGTCTTTGAGGGATTTTAAAGTAAACAGAATATTTCGCTCTTATGAATTTTTAGCTGCAATGTCGAAGGGAGATTGGTTTTATTTCTCAAGGAAGTCTTGAATTTTTTTTCTGTTCAAAATTCACCTTTAAATATATAGCAAATGCAAAGAATTAATTTCCCATAAGGGTTTCCAGGTATTCTTTGGATTATTAGTGTTTTGATATCTTTCCGTCATAATTAACAATGTTCCGAATTATTTAAATCTGAAAAGGATGAACGCAACATAATTGTCGATTGGTAATCTGGCTTTAGTTTTGTATTTTCATTTGGTGGTGTAACGTGTTGAAGGATTGTGGTGTGTCTCGAGTTTTCAAGTGTATATAATGATAAATATGTGCCGTTGTCTGATAAAAATACTAGGCTTGTTGGCCGATAAAACCCCAGGTTTACCGTACATGTTTTAAAATTATGATAAATGATAACTGAAATAGCACCCCGACTCGACCAGTGTAGGTGTAACAGGTTTGTTGACATCCAGATAAAGTGATGTTAATTTCGGGTCTGGTCCGAGGTCAGCCCTGTCCCAAACACTCTGGGGACTCGGGTCCTGGGAAGGTTGTTGACAGAACCTCCGTCTAAGGTGTCGGTATTAATTGACTGTGTTGTCCCCTGTCTTGTAAGGCGTATGGAACATATGATTGTCTATGTGCGTGATAGACCACCTTTAGACGTTTTTTTCCGTGTTGGGTATAGAGTAGGGAGTATGTCGGTCTATATTCACCATACACTTGACAATAGGTCTTTATCTAGCCTTGGTTAGGCCGTAATGGACATACTAATGACAGCCATTGTCCCCGATTCTACAGAATATTTAAAATAAATTGCGGATGGCCCAACCGGATATTTTTGATAGTGTGTTGAAACGTTGAAATAGTTCTGTGTTAATGTATACTGTTTTGTCGAGGGGGGAGGTTGAAGTTTTGTGTATATTTTAAGAAGTAACAATGTATTTCACGTCCAATCTTTTCGAGAGGGAATAGTTATGTATTATTATATATCCCGTACAATGTCTTTACGGTGCTGTGAAATGAAGAAAATATCCCCCAGTTTAACATGCGGTTTTGTTAAGGATGGTAATATATTATACAGACAGGGCATAGTTACAATGCCGCCCCGAAATAGTAACGAGTTAATATACGACTCGTATATAAACCATCCTGTTTAATGTACACATGCAGTTTATTTAACATACAAAAGAAGCATTGTACATTTGATTAAATTATGGTATTAAGCATTCAAGATTGGAAACATCCAGGACTTGCATGGTGGGCTCGCAATCAAAACTTTCTCTACTCGTTCCACTGCCATACAAAAATTCCTGTTTTATTTACTTGTCGTTTTTACCGAGCCCGAATCACTTGAGAATACTTCAGGTTATTTTTGCCCCACCATTTAGGACTCGCCAAACCGACGACCTGGTCGTGGAGGCCTAATTGATTTTGTAGCTCTCCAATCTGACATGAATACTATTTTTTTATGATATTTGACACTGGAAGTCATCGGATCAGTTGTTTTACAAAAATGATATCGTGCATGTCTCAGAAATGTTCTCGGTATGGCTAATCCTTTTTAAGGAGAACAAAAAAGATTTTGAAAGATGTTATTGTAAATAATGGTTGCCGTCACAGTCTGTTCTCGTCTTTTATCTGAAAATTCTACCTACCTCGGAGATTGTGTTATCAGCTTGACTAGATAGCTGACCCCATCCCAACCTAATTGCATCAAAATTGAATTTATTTACTTTATTAAACTTTTAGATTTACTGAATTTAATGTACACTACTCGTGTGAAAAAAATCCCCCAACTCCAAATTCTATTTGAGACAATATGGACTTCAAAACAGATAAGAGTTAGTCTGTCCTCTGAAGAAGATATATGTGTTTATTGGTATATGGAAGGAAGACGAATGTTCAGGTTCATAAATTGTGAAAAACGTTTTGTGTGTCACGCTTGTCGAGTGAGGCGAGATCTAGATCAGTGACACTGGGAGCTTGGCTCAGCCAGCAAAAACAATATTAATTCTGCCATGTTTAAACACACTTGTCAGTCGAACAGCTCATTAATTTGATTACAGCAAACACTTTTTTTTAATTATTAAAAACCTAGTCTCTGTGAATGAAATAAAATTATTTTTAACTATTTAATTATACACATGTACATTTTTAAAAACCATAAAGACGTACAAGTTTTCAAGTTAGAAAAATATTTTTCATTATTATTATTGTTGACAGGGAAATGGTATGCTTGTAGTATATGTAGCCAATTAGTCGTCAATTTCAGTTTTACCAGGACCTTCAAAAGTTAATTTAAATCAAATTCGATGTGACGGGAATATTCTATTCATAACCTTCAAACCAAGAGTACAAGCTTCGTTACATTAATTGAATATTCAGTAGTTGTCGAATATCAAGGTCTTTAAAATATTTTGGGGTTCCAGTACTTCAAGTCAATAAAGTTCCAGTTTCAATCACAAAATACAATCCTAAAGGAATTAAATTTCAGTGTGTCTCGAGATTTCAATCAGC
This sequence comes from Mimachlamys varia, assembly GCA_947623455.1. NCBI lineage: Eukaryota > Metazoa > Mollusca > Bivalvia > Pectinida > Pectinidae > Mimachlamys > Mimachlamys varia. Next base: position 55,283,593 of record OX392528.1, read on the forward strand.
ACAATTTTTTCTGAATATTTTAGCAGGAATAGTAAATAAGCTGTAAATATATCAAAAGAAAATGCGTCCAAAAAATCTGTTATCATGCAAAATTAAGAAACAAAAAACTCGGGTTATATATAACGGGAGGATTGTAATCTTAAATCAAATCATGTAGTTTTGAAATAAGGAATTGAATATTTTTCAATGAGAAGTTATAATAGCTAAATAAATCCACAGAAAAACGTGCCGGAATCAACGCTGGAATAAACACTGTAATCAAATAAAAATACTGTATCGACAGAATATGTGTGACAAATATTTAGCTTTACGGCTGCTGAAGGGCCGAGGTGTCTGGCTGGGAAGCCTTTGTTAGGGTAGATCTGACCACTGGTCAGCCCGGGATATTCACTGATGTTATCCTTGCTTTAGTAGCGGCTGGATTTTCCATTTACTCCTGTAATGACCATGGGGAGTATTGCTATCTGATGGCGAGGCAGACTGGACCATCCGGCCCACTGGTCAGCGGCCTGGTCAGTAACAGCTGACCAAAGTCTGTGGAACTTGGTCAAGGATGAAAGCTGACCAGAAAATTCTCGATTAGGGAACAAATTGAATGTGCTCAAAAGTTGGTCATTTGGGCCACGAGGAAAAAGAAAAATTGATTTGTTCTTCTTTCATAAAAGATCGTGTTTTATATTAACAGTTTGTCAGTTGTGACAATAATCTCCATTTCTGTCTTTAATAAAAGATTTCATGTAAAATATTTCTCTAAACAATAAAAAAAAAAATGAAGTGGAAATACATTTTTTAAGGGGAAATAGTCAATATGGATGGCATGATATACTAGGGAGTAATATTTTTTTTATGTTGATATTTTGATTTGATAACTGTTTTTTTGTGTGGCCCCGGGGAACATTGAGGGAGATGGTTACTTGGATATATACTTGGGGTCTGTATCTGTTTGAGCTACTAGCTCACTACCTTGTGTGGTGTTGTGTACAGCCTGGTGTTCATGTAGATGTCAGATGTTCCGTTGTCATGAAGGTCAACCGGGCCCTCGATGGTTTCATACGGATTATTTATTTTTTGTTACCGATCTATGGAATTGTATTTATACCAGTCAGGCAATATGTCGACATCCTAACGGTGTTTTTTTTCTAAATCATAAATTCCTTGAATGTAAATACTATAAATAGCATGCATTTCCTCAAGATAAATATACTACAATGATTTGGTGAATAAGTCTATGTTAGGTTGACTAGCCCACAAATATTTCTCTTGAGATATGTGTATTTGTTCATTTCACAAATACAATTGTTCTACTGTATCCAGAATGTAAACAAATCTATATAGGGGATGGTTAGAGGATTGGTATTATATTTGGATTAAAACTATTCCCCACCCTCGGACACCTCCCCCCCCCCCCCCCCCCCCCCCCCCCCTGATGTGTGTATATGATTAAGACAAGTTTATTCCCCACCCTGGGGACATGCACCTACCTTCCTTCTCCCCAGGGACCTGATGTGTATATGTATGAATGAGGTAAGTTACAGATTATGACTATTCCCCACCCCGGGGACTAACTAATCTCCACCCCGGGGACACCTTCCTTCCTTCAGTGGACATGATGTGTAGGCGATGGGTCAGATACGTTATGTACATTTTATCATACTTGACCACATGTAAGACGAGTCCTTGACTCAATATGTCGTCAAGTTTAAATAAAGACTATTATTATTATTATTATAGATGTGTGTTACAGATTACGACTATTCCCCACTCCAGGGGATATCGCTTCCCTTCCCATGGGAAATTCCCTATTTGTTCCGGTGCCTTGCCCGGCTTACCTGTCTGGCCAGGTAATGTCGGACCACAGAGGGGCGGCCTCCCAATCATTGTTATATGGTGGGAGTTAATTGGCTTGTTATCACACTAGCTGTAGTGGCAAGCCTGGTTAGTGTCCTACATTCTACACCTAACCCACCTATAATCTACACATATCAACACAGCTTATAGTCTCTCTGTGTCCCTATAGGTCTGTAGGGGTCACAACCTCCACCCAAACATCTCATTCAGATTCAATCCACCAACCGGTACACATATTTATTTCCAATTACTATCCAAGATAACAGGACATAGCATCAAATGAGTAAAATATTAACAGAGAACGAAAAAAAATGGGTTGAATAGTTTTGTAATAATTGTTTTAAATGAGAATTCTGCATATTGTGTCATAGTTATGGGCGATATTCCATATATTTTGTGCAGTTTCCTGTTAATTATATTTCCTCAATAAAGTGCAAAACAATTAATTTCTGTTTTACACCTGGACACAGTACACATACCTTAGTCTCAAAATAAATTATATGAAAATTTATCTTTGCGACAGGTTTAAAGTTAAAAGGATTAGCATTTCCTCCTAATCGGATGTTAAGGATTAGCGGTTCAAGGTCAGGACTAACTGGGGATTTAGGGGTCACACCTGGCCACCATGTACTTCTGGATAAGGGTTGCTAGCTGTTCAAACAGCTTTTCTGTGACATTCCACTGGGGTCAAAGTACTTCGAAAAGTGAAAGATAACCATCTCTCCATCCCTGGCCCTGCTGGTAGCCATGGTTTAGGGGTAGGGGGTATGGCCTTTCGGCCAAAAGGGGAGCACTCCCAGCCCCTGGTACTCGCCAGTGTGTGTACAGCCAGCCCCTCTCAAACAGGTGTTTCTATTTAGATCTGTGGGGCCAGAGATTGTCACAAGATAAAAAGTTCAATTTGTAGATATCCATCTCCCCCCAAACCCCACCCCCTAATGTATACAGCTTTCAGAGAAGGTGAATACCTTGAATTAACATTTCAGTAATTTTAAACGCAAAATTTTTATCTCCATGGTTAGTTTGTTATTCTGGTTTCTGCATTTTAACAAACATCTGTCAATGTTATTTCAAGTTTATAACATATCGAAACATAGACTCTTTAAGTAGAAAAACTGATTGTCTTTTCAAAATGTAATTTAATTTTACATCCAAAGTAATTCTGGATTGATTTGGAGCATTTGGTTGCCCATCGAAGGGAGTGGCAGGGAAAAGACTGCACTTTAACTCGGCTATTCTTGGGAGATAACATCGCACAAAATAGCTGTGTTATTATTTTCCTAGAGGGTAGATAATAGAATTGGCAATGGTTTCAAATCGCCCCAAATCGAGGGAGTAACACCTAGTAATTACTACGGGGACTGTACAGGCAGGTGTATGAACGGTTTTATGGATGTAGGTCGCGCATGACTTCCTCTCGGCATTGATGGCCCGTAATTATTATGATGATAGTTTAGAACTGTAATATAAAACTGGATCATTATATTATTGATCAGCTGGATGAAAGGTGAAATTCAATGTTTACACTTTCCATTTAACTTCGGAAACAATTTCGGTGGCGGGTTCCCTCCCCGAAATAGCATTAATACACACCCCACCGCAGCCATTATAGCAAGCCAAATGGCAAATCTCTTGTGATACAGGTACTCGCCATCCAGGTACATTGAAAGGCCCGAAATGAAAACGACATTTTCCGTGTAGTGTATAACTGACTTTTTGATTTGATAGTAATGTTATGGCTGCCATAAAATAGTCGTATATGTGATCTGAAATTATAGTTGGCAAATAACACATTATTTAGTCAAGCCCAACACATTTTTCACAGTTCAGCGATTGGGTATGGCATTGTTGTATTTATAGGTGTATGTTTTATTGGTTAATAATTTAGAAGAATCCAATAAATTCCACAACTAATGTGTTCCAGCATAGAGAAAACATTCAGATGTATTATTTATTTCATTGTCATTTAGAAATGTTTCAATTCCACTAACTAAGGAGTAATTTGGCTTTTCCAAAAAAAAAAGCACTGGTTTTGATATCTAAGTCATTGGAGATCAATTAACAGGTAATTTCAGCATCAAAATATACCTGATATTTGTCGAAAACAGCCATTCCCCAATGTTTTCCAGAATTAAGTACAGGACATTTTGTCCTATTAAATATATTAAGTGAGAAGTAATTTAATAGCAGGAGGCTAAACAAAGTTGAGATATTCAGTGTACAAGTCGGTTGGTAAAACCAGGACTTCCAGACTGCTGTAATAGCTGTACCAGTATGGAGACAGGGAAGTGCAGAATGAAAGGCATGGTTAACACAAGTTATGGTGCGTCAACTGCAGTGTAGCCACGCTTGTCTAATGAGGATGGCAGGACCTGCATACATAGCTTTATTGGCCATCATTTGACACGCCTGCATCAACGATAATTATGGAAAGCGACAAAAAATACAAGTTCACACACAAGAAATCAGGCTAACGGTTAGCACACCTCAGATTTCCTGATTTCTTGGATATGTCATTTAGGTGGTGTGGCGTACAGTCGTCTAAACGTGTACAGGTGTTGTGGATGTTGCTTATGGTGCTAGAGCGCCTTTACACCTGTGTAGGTTGATATGGTGTTAGTGTGCTGTAGTCCACACCTGTGTAGGTTGATATGGTGCTAGTGTGCTGTAGTCCACACCTGTGTAGGTTGATATGGTGCTAGTGTACTGTAGTCCACACCTGTGTAGGTTGATATGGTGCTAGTGTACTGTAGTCCACACCTGTGTGGGTTGATATGGTGCTAGTGTACTGTAGTCCACACCTGTGTGGGTTGATATGGTGCTAGTGTACTGTAGTCCACACCTGTGTAGGTTGATATGGTGCTAGTGTACTGTAGTCCATACCTGTGTGGGTTGATATGGTGCTAGTGTACTGTAGTCCACACCTGTGTGGGTTGATATGGTGCTAGTGTACTGTAGTCCACACCTGTTTAGGTTGATATGGTGCTAGTGTACTGTAGTCCACACCTGTGTGGGTTGATATGGTGCTAGTGTACTGTAGTCCACACCTGTGTGGGTTGATATGGTGCTAGTGTACTGTAGTCCACACCTGTGTGGGTTGATATGGTGCTAGTGTACTGTAGTCCACACCTGTGTGGGTTGATATGGTGCTAGTGTACTGTAGTCCACACCTGTGTAGGTTGATATGGTGCTAGTGTACTTTCTTTCATTATTGATCTACTCCATATATACAGAGGGTCAAGGTCATTCCGATCTACGCTATATATAAAGATCGGGTCCTGTGGATAGGACAAGGTCAGAGGGTCAAGGTCATTCTGATCTACTCTATAAGGGTCAATGATATCCAAGCAGACCAGTAGTGGATTCCCCCAGTTGGTCAAAAAGGTTTGTCAGTCAGGTTTTATTATCATATAATGTAATATTTTCCGTGGTAAGATGATTGCTTGGTTTTATGTTGATCCGCTAGCCAGGATTTCCGCCATGTCTATCTATACAAGTTCCCGGAGACACTGGTGCAGGGACTCCGTAGTATTGGCTCCTTCGCGGGGAAAGCTTCTTCTCCCATTAATATTTCATGAATTGATGATGTTGAGATAGGATTAAAACAGTGTAATTTTAGTTTACCTACAATAGCAGATATAGATCGCAGTCCTCGTAAGAACAGATACACAAACCTCACATTGGTTACTAGACTAACTGTTCACAGGTCTAGCTTGACGGCGAAGATTTCGCAGTGGCCGGCAGTAAGATGTTCCAGGAAGTTGATATTATGTATGTGGTAACTGGACAGATACTGGGGCTAAGTTGTAATTGTTTTCAGTTAGAAGGCCGAGATAAGGATATAGTGTGGAAATCTGCCCCAATACCGCTGCATAAAATGAATAACGATCCGAGGAATATCCCTCGGCGTCTGCCTATAGCCGTCCCGAGCTCCTCCGCGCACTCCCCAAATATAAGTGGCGAAGTGTGGGTAAATGAGGACGATTAGTATCCAATGTTGTCACTTAAGCCAGCAAGTCAGGATATGTCAGAACCCAGTGCCTGGTTGCTAAGGAGATTGAATGTTTAATATTGCAAATTTCATTTCTGGGGTCCCCCATGCACCGTATCTGTGTGTTGTAATTACTAAGAGGAACTAAATATTGTATTGCTTTCAAACGGGGCGAAAAAGACTCCACGCTTTCTTTAACATGGGAAAAATTCTGCTTGTTTCTGACGAGAATCTAATTTAGATTCTGCTCATCTCTTGGATAATGGGAGGTCTGTATGTAGATGTCATTGCTGTGAAGGTCTGGTGCTACAAAACTTATTGTGGGGCACATCAAGCCACGCACAAGTGTGCAAATCATCCCTCTAAATGAGCTACGCGGCCTGACGATGAGACGAGGACAAAAACAGCCTCGGTAATGGCCAGTGATGATGATCGCGCGGTACTGTAACAAAAGGCTGTCGCCGCGGCCATGGCCCGTCCTGGTCCTCATAATCTGATAGAGAACAAACGTAATTTGTTTTGATACCAAGACGCTGTAGGTGTAATTCCTCATTTGGCAAGATGTAAAAACATAATCATCAAGATATGTTATGTTTTCTCATCTGACCGCTGCTTATGAAGGACTCGGGCAGGTTGCTATGGGGTACTCCCAAGACGATCGCTATGGTGATGACTTACCCTAGCCCCAACGTGGGTTGCTGCGCGTCTTTTTGCGATATTTGCCATTTGCTTTCATTCCACTTTCGCAGCTAATCAAATTTCTCACGGCCATATAAAGATATTCTATCATAACAGAAAATTGTCATGTAATGAATACCAATCGTATTGTGGATCACAACCCTTGGGTGCATGAACTTGTTTCAGTATATTGTGTTTTATAATGAAATTCATTTGCCTCGGTAAATTCGTTTGGATTATATTTTTTCATCACTGATAGCAAAAGTTGTAGATTTATCCCGTAAAATTGGTTGCTAAAAGAAAAGCTGAAGCCATGCTCAATTTGTTTAGTGTTATTATAGTTTTCATTACTGATGAGAACATCAGTAAATTCAGCACAATAAATTGGTGCTTGAAGGAAAATGACAAGTGTCGAGGAGTGTTGGTTTGCCTAGCTTTGTCCCGAGGGCCCGACTGCCAAACGGTGGGGAAACGTATGTTGTCACTAAATGTGCCCTAAAAGGCTAATTTGACGTCTGCTTCAGTGCTCTGGCCCCTGGTGGGGGGTCTTTGTTTGGCACGGGCATAATTAGAGGTGCTTGTCGAGCTAGCTTCTAGGGTGGATGGGTAGATAGTCGTGGATAATCCAACCCAAACACGCCTTAAGCTCGGAGTATTGTAGCCTCTTCATGCTTTATTTGGCAATGTTTTAATTGTGTTTCTGCTTTCTTCCATCTCGGTACATCTCTGTAAGAAGCTAGACACGATGTTGTAATGGTGTAGGCATTTATAGATTTCATTAAGTTTGTCCATACAGCCTCAATCTGACAATGAGCCAAGATAAGGTTTGGTACACTTTGTTGCTGCTCTTTTCACACATGACAGAAACCTGCCAATATGATGATTTGTCGCTCGACAGATAAAAGTTCTGTCCGGATGATTAGGATGCAGAAAATTGCTCCTTTTTATCGTCCTACAATACAGTTGTCTGTCGGTCCTGTCCGCTGTTTTGTCGTCTTCTGCCCAGGTTGGTAATCATCGTTATAATTTACCTAACATATCCAAATCGCATGTCAAGCCAGAGTTTGAATTTTTTTTGTCGTTGTTGGTTTTTTTTACTCTCCACTCTATTTCTACCTGTCAGTATACTATTTTCGTTTCAAAACTTTTTTTGTTTATTTTCATGCTTGAGATGCATTTTGATAATATACCTGTGTTCTCAATTATCGTCAGGTGGACGGGTTGGGGTAATGGATATGTTCGGCGAGTAGGGCACAGTTTTTCTCTGTTCCAAGTTTCCAGTAAAGAATGAGGCCCGGAAGTATTTGTTATCAGGTGCAGGTTGATGATTTGTTTTTAGGGGCCAAAGGGTTTTCCCTTTTCGCTATCAAATTAAGCAGGGCTATGTATTTTTGTTTTCATCATTTTAAGACATTTGATGGGCAGGTTGTGAGATGTTTTGGTTTATTTGTGGTCTGTAATAAACTATTTGACAATTTTAATCTTTTCAATCTCTACATGCTTTCATTTAAAAACTACAATTTTTGGTTAATATTTTATCATGATTACCTAGATACCAATGTATTCAGATGAGCAATACAGGCCATTTGGGCCTCTTGTTAGTCATTCTAAGGGTAGACAATAGGTATATAACATTAAGGCCAAACTTTAGATTTAATATAAGAATTTTAAACCCATGGTCATGATATTCCTCTCTTCCTTGTTGTCTGATGAAATTGAATAAAATGATGTTGTGAACCTGTGGGTAGATAGTGTGAGGCTAGGGGCCAGACTGTCTGCTTCTCCCGATTTAGGGGTTTGTGAGGTGGGTTTAGTGGGGCACAGGGGTCGAAGGTGACCGGAGCTTATGTTACTGTCAGTGATGTAAGACTAGTCAACCCAACACTGCCACACGCTGGCAATCCGTTTTTTGTCACCAAAACTTGGGGAGACACAAATTTGAATTTTGAAGATGGAAAGTACACACTGTGCCTGCTCCTCGGTGGCTGCGTAGACAAGCTAGTTTGTTTAGCTGTTGTAATGACGTCCTTCATACTCCCATTATAGTGCAGTCATTTTCTCCAAATGCAGTTTTAGCTTACAGCCAGAAGCTGAGGGGTTGTAATTACAGGAACTGCTTTATCCAGCAGGCGAAACCCATGATTTCAGTTGTAGCTGAAGAACATTATATAACTGGTTAGCTGTATGTCTTTGCTTTTCTTCATTATATTGTTAAAGTCAAGGTTATTATGTGTGTTTATATATATATATATATAGTCCAACAGAAAAAAAAAAACATTTCCAATTTAAGTCAGGCAGCTATGTTATGTATTTCAAGAAAAGCTCAAGTTTTGTCCAGAAACTTCAGCATTATCTTCAGACCTCTGATAAACAGAAGAAAATCATAAAATAAACGTTGATAATAAAAACTTTGCACATTTAAGGAACCCATATTGATTTTTTCCTAACATGCAGTAGCATCTTTGGAGATCTGCATGTTAAATATAGGCATACCAGGCCATTCATTCACAGCGCTAGGACGGAAAGCCAGCGGGGAAAAGTGAATTGCCGATTGCCCCAAATGACAGGAAAATCCACATTCAAAACAACACTGATTACAAGTGTATTGTTCCTCATAAACGCAATCGCCCACTTAAGCCCTTCTCACGTCACTCTGTCACGGCCAGCTGACGATCAGCTGATGGGCCAGGCGATGCTAGTGTCGGCACAATCACAAGTCGCCGTGCACCGCGAGGCAACACTCATACACTGGGGCCCCACTCGGGGCTCACCAGGCCCCACTTGGGGCTTGCCTGGCAACACTGTAGGCTTGCGTCAACACTCGGGGCTCATCTGCCCAATAACACTGGAGGCGACCCGGAACAATATGGCATTCCTGACCACTTTGTCCTCCTCTTCCTCTCGTCATCCACTCGTCCCCCGTACTAATGACCACCGATGAGCTTGGTCACTGTTCTCAATTCTGAAATAATAAAGGATTCTAGCAGACCATTTTCAAAATAAGTGCACTTGACTTTTCCACTCTGCAGATGAATCTCTTCGATTTTTCACCTCCCAGTCTTGACAAAAAATATCCTTTGAAATTCACAGCATGTTTCACAAAATTAAAAAAAAGTATTTTTGATATTTTATTACTAATAATAACTATGTTGATTGATCTGTTTTCTTGCCACAGCGTCTGTATGTTATAATAATGAATATGTGAATACAATTTTGACACAGGTGAAAGGATTCGACTGGACTCCAGAGATTAAAGTTTTTAAAATGACTGACTGAAATTACGAGATTTTCTTGGAAACATCAATAATGACGAAAACAATTTCACTATTTTGTGACCATTGAGTTTTGAAGGAAGGCGGAAGTACATGGCTAAATTGTATTCTTATGAGTTTTTTCTCTGAAGTGTTTAAAAGGGAGTGTGATTTACCTGGTTTTTATTGACGGAGAATGTTAAATTTTTTAACACTAGTGACTGGGGACACATGGAATGTGGTTCTTAAAATTGTTTTGAGTGGGTTATGATAAAACAAAGGATGTACATCTGTCCCATGCCAAGGTATGGTGTGGTTTTGGTCTGTTGTTTAAAAAAAATTTCTAGATCTATAAAGAATTTTTGTGTCCAGTAGGGGCTATTTATCCCACCATTATACATTACAAGGATGGTAGTATGGTTCCTGGTTTTACCCCCAGGTGGCACTGCTCAACAGACCTGTTCGTTTATTTACTTTGGGGAACTTTAGTTAGGGAAGCTTGTTCGGCCCACTGGGGCCTACTGTGGTTGTTACAGAGTTAGTAGAAACAATTTTGCGATATGTGGTGTGAGAGTTGTGTATAGAGTTGTGATCTGTTAGTATTTACTGTTTACACACAGACTGGACTGTTTATCTAGTAGGTAAAGTATACCCACAGTGGCTGACCACTCACCAATGCTGCCCTATTTCATAGCCATTTTAAGTACACGTGCATCCATGTGGATTCAAACCTCAAAATTCTCACAGAGAAAACCTAGCAGGGAATTCGAGAATTTGATTTTTGAAAATTGAAATATTCAAATTTTGAGATTTCATTTTTTGAAAATTTATTTTTTTAATATATCTAACAGAAAGCCAAAGTTTTATTAATAAAATAAGAATTTTATTCTTATTTTGTATTTATTTTTTTAACGGATGGCGCACCCTAATAAGTGTGCGTCGGTAAACAACTTTGGCTTATCATATAAATAATAGCTGTTCTAAATGAGCAACATGCAAGTTAAGAGTTATCTCACCCTGCTATGGTTTTCTCTGTTGACAGGGCCAAATGTTTTCTTCGATGTCATCGATGTCGTCATGGGGATGCAGGGCGTAGCCATGGAGACTGGATAGCCCTTGGGGAGGCCATTGTGGTTACCTGTATGCAAATGACATGTGCCTTGTCTCCTGAACCAGAGGTCAAAGGTCATGGAGTTTGGGGAGTGGTCGAGGTCATGGAACTAAGAGAGAGGGTTTGCCATGGTGAAGTGATGGAACTGTGACAGACTGACACGCTCCGTGTGATTGACTGGACGTAGGTTTTGGACAGTCAAAATTGTGTTAAAATCAGTACGGTATCGAGAAGAATTATATGAGCCGTTCAACAACAGCTAAGAGTGACCTTGAACGAGAAACCTGTGATTTTGTAACTACATATTGAAGACATCAGTGAATTATTATTGAATTTCTAGAGAGGACTCTTTGGCAGACACAGCCATCTTGTGATAGGGCTCCGGGAATCCTCAAAGTGACGAGAGAGAAACGCCCTCAGGTCACCTGGATCCTCCCGCCTCACTTAACCTCAGATCCTCTCCTGTTTATTTTTGTTTATTTAACGTTTGTGTATACTAAGTCAATAACTTTGTTCTCTTAAGTAACGTAACTGGTCACAATTCCCAAACACCCTGCCTGCATGGTCTAATATCTGCCAAAATATACACCAAACATCCAAATATTTCCCAACACCTGCCCGAGTCCCCCAGTCCCCCAATCTGGTCACAATTTCCGAAATAACAACCCGAGGCACACAATCCAAGAGTGGAGGCATTCACTTCTGGGGAACAGGAGCCTACTTTTTGTTTACTGTAGTAAATCTTTGTTGATATTTTATAAACATACTTATGTATACATATAGCTATATACTGAATTTTAAATTGGAAGGAGGAAAAGTATATCAAATTTGCCAAACCTCTGTTATGTTAGGGTAAAGGAAATAGGACAGAAGAGAAGTGTTTAGATAAAAAATTGGGGGGGGGGGGGAGGGGGCTTTGTATCTCCTGCTGAAGTGAGTTGTGGTTGGTGTCTGGTCGTAAAGACAATCACAAGGAAGACTGTACAAGTTACATATATCCACACCGGCTTGAGATCAATTAAGATGTGTTCCTCCCATTTCAATTATCGAATAAGGAGCTAACTGTACATCAGTATCGAGCTGCTTGGAATAATAGCCGTTATGGCAGTCATTGGAAATTGTTCAATTTATATAACTTGGGTCTCCCATGATCACTGGAGCTGGCGAGATGGGTTTAGATTGTGCGATTTGACTCGGAGTGAAGACCTGGTGCTGTGGGTCTCTCTACTCATTGATTAGCCATTGATTAATAGAAATAACTCCAAACACTGCCTTGTATGGATGATGGGACGGCTTCGTCCTTCGGCTACACCAGGCTGGGGACGTGTGTACGTGTGTAGGGGGCAGCACCACGGACACATGTTCCGTGTAGATCACACGCAGCCCACTAAGCCCCTGGTACTGGTCTATGTTTACCTGGCTTTATTTTGCTGTTTCTGCCCGATTACTTATGATATCATTAGAGAGGCTATAACGCGGTCTCCACAATACAGAATCTGGCTCGGGTTTATTTGATTTGAAATACAATCCCGACCTGGGGCACATTTTACTTTTGTGTGTGATCAGAATCTCCTTGTGCTAGTTTGTTACAAACCTTATAGTGCTACACCTAAAACACACCTGACCCAGGCTGTCAATGACCGACGGGCTATTTAGTACAAAAAAAAAATATTATATGAATCTTGTTTTTATGATATATGTGGTGTCAAAATATTGAGTTCATGTCTCCTTTATTATGTTACACAGGGGTATACTTGAAGTACCTGTAATTATGTTGTACTCTGAGCAATTTGTTTATTTTCCCCAATTCTGTGTTGGGAGCTGGTGACACTCCAGCCACATTTTGAGTTGAGGGGAGTAGTATCTACCTAGACATTCCTATGTAACTTTCAGTGTTATCTGTCGGGGCCCGTCTGACGAGTCCGGTTAGTACACTAATTTTTTTTTTTTTCTATTTTATTTTTTCAACTTTATATACTTTGTCATGATCTGTTACTTTGGTAAAAAGTAAACAACTTTCATATTGAACAGCTACGTTTTAAAAGAAACATCGAACAAATTTTCATGTTCAACATTTTTTGCTTTGAAAGATGCATTGAACCTTAACGCATTGCAAGTTTCACATTTTTTTTTTTTCAAAATTATTTTTCAACTATGTGTTGTACAGAATATTAATTTTCACCTAGAACAAAACTTGGAAAAGTTCTTACATTTAAGAAGGTTTGGACAAATTTCTCATGATGAACATGCATTATTTGATTTCCATCTTTTCGGTTTTCAGAAAAAAATATTATATAAGACTTTTTTAATGTCGATTATTTTATGACATGGCCAAAACTTATTCGAGGGACATTAGGTTGAAAAACAGCATTTAGCATTCATGTGTAGCAGTTCGTGTAGCGTTCAATATGATTTGTGTTAACAAAAAAATATTGAATGATTTACGTTGACCAGTGTTCATGTTTATTATTCTTTTTAGTGTTCAATTCAGAGGTGCTTTTTTCATTTCTTCGAATTATCAGAATTCATCATATGATGTTATGGAGAGTGTTCGTTTTGTCATCCTTTCATTTTTCTCTCTCTCTTTTTTCGAGTGAACAAGATTAATTTTGAAACGTAATATTTATACAATTGTAGAGTTACCATGTCTTTGTGTCGGTAACTTAATGTTTATATATATATATAATTCATTTTTTTGAATTACCGAAGTCATACCGCATCATGTATATAATTATACCTGTGTGAGTGCTAGAACAAGTATGTTTGTGCGAGTATCTGAACCGGTGAGTTTAGGAGTGACCAAGGGATGTCGGGAGAAACATAATTGTGTATTTTATTGCATTCCAGTTTATATAGAAAATTATTTTCTATATTGTTAAGCTATGATTTCTCTTTTATAAAAAGTGTTTTGGAAAAAAATGTGCGGGGGAGAGGGGGATACAGAATCTCTGTAAAGAAAAAAATCAACATAACTTTCATGCTATTTCTACAAATTGCATTTGATTATTTATCAGCAAAATGAAATTATTTCAATCTGTCTATCATCAATTTAGTTTTTTAAATTCAATTTTTTTTTAACTTTATCAGAAAAATAATGTTAATGCGTCATTTTTTTAAAATCATTTACAGAATATGTAATGGGCCATGTTGAATGTTTTACTTGGAAAAAGTACTTTGTTATAATGTTTATATTGGTGATCATATTATTTTAATAATTTTTGTCATATTCAAAATATGAAGTTTCTGTAATGTTGTCCATGTATATGTGAGAAGCATGCGCCTTGTGAAGTTTCAGTAGTCCAATACTGTTGTCTCGACAATTGTCCTGTTACCAGTAAATGTCTTCAAAAGATTCTTTTTTTTTTTGTTTCATTTTGAAAATTAACAGGAAATCCTACTTGTCATATTTTTGTTAGAAATCATATAAGTGAATAGAATCGGGAGAAAAAAGCATCCTTACTGTGATTTACGTTTTACCTCTTATTTATTTCTGAGTTTTTCTTATTACAATTAAAATCCAGCTTAAGTGTCGGGCACTTAAGACTTTATTCATGAAGTACTAGATGGTAGAAAACCTTGGGCTTTGTTTTCTTTAACGGTGTCGTTCACCCACAAATGGTGCCATATTAGTTGTATCGTATGTGTAAGAGATTCTATTTTGAAGATTATTATTGAATGGGAGCGAGAGAATACAAGAGGGAAGATGGTACTCTATATTATAACTGTATCACATGTCACTAATAATATCAATAAAAAAATGTGTTATCAACAGCATTACGACTTGATTGACATTTCATAATAAACAGTGTTTGTTTACTAGTAGTTTATAATTAATGATAATCTGTATTGATACTAAATCCATATTGAATAGGAGGCCTGCATTAAATTCGGAGTGAATGAATATTAATTACAGATGTGATGAGAGACGCTTAACCCAGAATAGATAGTATATATATTCGTACTACACAATACGTAAAAACTATGTGTCTCGGGGCAAATACTCGACTGAGAATTAATAATGGATAAAGGTCTGTGTATAGCACCTCAGTACTCGTAAAACCGAGCAAGCAGATTTATACAGGCAATCGAAAAGGAAATATTGTTAAATCCCTCCGCTTTCTGTTGCCTGGGCTGTATATTATGTGGGATGGGGGAATCGCAAGAACATGAGCGAGTATACTCGGCCCCATAACCCTTACACAACTGTTGACATTCAACTCTTTATACACATCTGGCTGATATGATACTACATCAACTACCAATTTCAACTGAATGAATTATATTTTTGACGAAAACATCTTGAAAGTTACAGCGAGCGAACAGGGGAAAGATTATGCTGTTTGGAAGTGCTAAGTACATCTGGTTTTTGCCATCATTTTAAAAGTTAAGGCAGTAGATATATATTTGGGGTGGGGGGGGGGGGGGTTAAGGAGGAGGAGGAGGAGGTACTAAGAACAGTATCTGGTGAGAGGTACAGAACTATCAGTATACTGAGTGTTAGTGTGGCACTGGATCTCAACACCAAGCGTGGAGCACATGTGTTTACTTATTTTCTAGACAGCTGCTGCTAAACCCCCCTATAAAACTTAGGATACTCCTTACAAATGTTTCCTCACGGTAGATCACAGTACGGCCCCTTTGTTGTTAGCAGCGACAGATACGTCTTAGGACAGTCCTACTACCTCATCCAGGATTTTGTCACTTGGTCGGGTGTCCTGTCACTTGCACACATAAAAATATTTCTCCTACGGTCCAATCTAGTGTGTTCAAATCTTTCGGGTGGAAAAACTCTAGTAGATAATGCTTTCAACATATACCCGATTTATATGTCAAGTCATATGTAAAATGGGTGGTCTGTACATTGTTATTGCGAGAAGGAGCGAGAGAAAAAAAACGCGAAGATCTCTGTCAATCTGTGTTTACCGTCATAATCTGTCGGAGAAAGGAGGACAAATACTCGCCCATTGTTATGTATCTTAAGTCGCATGGAGCCAAACCTCCTCACCTTTCAACGGAGAATAAATAAATTTTATGATTCATTGCCCAGAGCCAAAGCTTGACAGGTAAAATTAATCCAATGGTATTTTTACATGACCATGAAATTTGATGCTGATTTCATGCGGAAAAATTATGCAGATATGGTAGATGAGAGTGATAGCCAGGGAATCTGCCCATCATTCCAGCTCTCCACACGATGAAAACAATGGGTTATTGTTCCAAGTAAAACGTACTATGTCAACACTACAGCCTGCTAGTAGTAAATGTTGCCATGTGTAAAATGGGCGAAGTTGAGGCATGAAAAAAATGGATAATTTATTGTACAAAAGTATCTTTTACTAATAATATAAGCATCAAATTGACGAGTGGTAAATTAAAACGGCCCATTTTGCAGCTATGAAAATGTGTCGGTTGTAGATAGAGATGAATATGGATGGGGGAATTGAGATGGAGTATTAATCTTACTGGGTCGACCTAGTAGGATATCCACTTGAGATCGTGTGTAGTTGATCTATTGGGTCTGTAATGCTTTAGTACGTAGAGCTGTGCCTAGCTAACCTGGTATATTACGCTGTAAGGCTTCATCAGATGTATCAACGCGCTAATGAAGGACCGCGATACCTCCATGTAGGCGCATCCAAACGTTCGCACCTGCATACAGGTAAACATGACTGCTCTAAATTGTTTAATTAGATTTTTTTTTTTTTCTGCAAACTTTTCATCTGCAGTGGTATGGATTTTTATATGGTAATAGGAAAAGAATAAATGTCAGTATTTTTACTGTATTAATGATAAAATAAAAACATAATTAAATTGGAAGTCTGATAGTTGTGGCTAATCATGACAGGCTTCAATGTGAAATGTTGTAATTTTCTTTTGACATTTTAGTTAAGTAGATGCTGTTTGACATTTTGAGAAAAAAATAAATCGTACAACAACGTGAAATAAAACAGATTAAATAAATATGAATAAACAATTATTAAATATCAGCTGGTGACGTCTGAAAAAATAATCTTGTGTGTGATTTTGAAATGTTTCGTCGGCTTAGAGAGAGATGGGGTTGATGAGTGTTATCGCGATTTCATGAGGAAATTAAGAAGTCTTGGGACCGCTGAACGAACCTATCCTGGGATAGGAGAGGTCCTATCCAGCACACACAAGAGATAGCTATCTGGCAATTCCTTCTACACTCGCGCTCTGAAATGGTTATTATAGTTGGGATCACGTTTTCTGACAGGGGGGTCAAGTTAATTTAGAATTAGACCATTTGCCATCGACCACTGTAAATTCTCGGCATTTGCAGCGTGTGTTTGATAATTTGACTGGCCTTATTGATTTTTGTGGGTTGTATAATGTTGATTTTAAATATAATAGGAAAGACTATCCGTAGTCGCGCAGTGACATATTGAGTTTTTCTATCGCGTCCTGAATTAGTTTTCTGTGGATATTGTGCAGCGTACGGAGCGCATACATCCGAGTGTGAGAGCCCCTCTATACGATTGACAAATGCCATATTTGGATTGAATCAAAGATAAATTCAATTCTCCAATATCGTAGATGTGCATTAGCGACGGTACGGTGGGATGGAAATTGCTGAACATCTTTTTAAGAGAAATCATTCCCTATATATGAGTGCAGTATGCTGCAATCTAGTCTTGAGTTGTAATGGCATATACAAGACCCATCCAACACCAGTAAAAATACATTACACACAAATGATATTAGTATCTTGTCAAGTTATACTACAATCAAATCAGGACGAAACGACTTAAATCATTTGCCATTTATGAGCGCTCAGTCTCCGACGAAAAGTAACTTGGCGTTAAGAGAGTTGTTACTCGTCCCGATAAAATCATATCACAAAGAAAGGGACGCCACGTCCTGAAAGGTTGTGTATCAGAAAGAACTATACTTCTTATCCATATATGCTATAGGGTAAAAATATTGCCCCCTAGGGGTTATACTGGCGAGAAAGGGCAAAATACACGACCCTAAAAAGTGTTGTAAGATGATTTACCTTAAAAGGGTTGGATATATGCAAGGGCAACAACCTTGAACCAAAAAATTGTTAATATAATAAAAAAATCTTTATCAAGTTATTAGGTTGCATATCATTCATGAAAGTGGCAGATATATGCCCTAAAAGGGATTTACATGTTGACCCTAAAAGAATTTGATATTTGTAAGGGCAACATATTTGAAACCTAAAACTAGTTATTTTATAATAAAAATCTTTTTTCAAGGGGCAGATATACAACCCTAAAAGGAGTTTTACTTGTCTACCCAAAAAGGGCTTTAGGAATATATATTAGGACAAGCCGCTCTTTATTTAGTGATCAATTTTGAATGTGTGCCCTAAACAAATTTTACAAATTAAGAAACTCCAAAAAAAAGACACTGTTCACTGAAAGATGCTCCATGACTGAATTTAATAAATGGTCTTTGGTATTGGGAAAGGCACCAAACTCTGGCTGGTTCCATATTTACCCCACAGGTGTCTTGATACGTACCCAGTCCCAAGTGTGGGGTACAGTTCCACGAGCAAGACACCTGCTACTAATATTAAAAATTTCAATATTTACTATGACAATGTAAATGGACTTGTATTGTGGCAGCAGGTTAGTAAATATGAAATTATACATCCCCGCCACATCATACGTCAGTGGGATATACACCTGGAGTTAAATTTTCATCGTGTGTATACAAAAATTGCTTTATTTAATTTCTCACTCGGAAATATTTCCTGACATAAAATGAAGATATCATTATTTCCTACTCTGGGTTAAATAGTTTTACCAAGACTAAATCTCCGAGGGAATTGATTCAAATGGCTTCCATGAGTTGTGCAATTCCAAGGTCGGGCTCCCCTTCACCATGGCAACACTGTCTACTAAACCGGCGTGGGACATGTTTGCAGCGACCTTGTCAAAAACGGGATCCAAATTTTACAGTCGACATTTTGTAACTATGTCAACACTTTTGATTTTCGATATTCCACCCCCAGGATTTTAATCAAAGAAAAGCCCAATTTCCTGTGGTCCCATAATACCACTGTTCGCTGATGGCCTGCGGGGTACACTCAAATGGCAAAAGGTCATCACTAGAGAACATACTTATCAATGCTTATCTCCCCTGCCCGCCACCCGGCAGACGCTTGTGTATGTGTAGTGGGGGACTCGCATATTTACGTTTCCCCAATTCCTGATTGGCCGCAGGTAAATATGTTACCTGTGGTGTCCAGTGTCTTGTCTGGGCCGTAATCAGTACCGCAAGCACACCCGGGCCCGGACACCAGTCCTGTACAATGTATATATAATAATAACGTTCTATCAACACGGGTCTCTTAAACCCCGACAATAAGCCGATGGTCTGGTTTTTATACGCTGTTGTCTTAACATACCTCATTTGCATGTAATCTTTAACACGTAATTGCAGAGCAATACAAACCAAACTTCATATTAAAGGTAAAAATTGTGGAGGCTAGAGGCCGATCGTTTATTGAATTACAACCGTGTCTGCTTTCCTGTGCAGCATCAAGCACTTCCACGCCACATAATGCCTGGATGCTGGAGCGACGCCAGATTGAATAGATGTATTGGCAAAACTATTGTCCTGGGTATAACACTGTCAATAATGACTTGACTGCGTTTTTCCCAGTGGCATCTTCCACAGTTTCTGATGAGAGAAACAGGGTTTTAATATCACATCGGCCTGTTATAATCATAAATTCCTTCCACTTTAAATGATCATCAACATTTTGACATACCGAGCAGGCTCCCAGATAGTTTGTTGTAGGGGGAAATAGAGCCGGTGCATGGCTGGGTGACTCCGGGGCGGGGTCACCAGATAGATTGGGGTAGGGCACTGCTAACTAGTGCTGTTACAACCCATACAGATTCACTTTACTCTGGAGCTCGCATGCCAGAAAATATCTACTCTACCTTCCATATTGGCTCTGGCTCTTTCACGTTTGGGAACAGCTCTATTCCTGGAGAGGATATACGTATGATTTTAGACTACTTAATTTGTTTTCAAACGATCGTTTTGATCATACTCGGGTGATTTGAACAGATTAGACTGTGTAGATGAATTTCAACAAATATTTGGACAAGAAACAAATATTACATGTACATGTATATAAAGGTTATCTTGCAATTGAAAATGTGTTTTGTTTAAAATCCCACTTCAAAACAATTTTCATTTTTTTAAGATATTTCATGGATATTTATGAGTTCATTTCCAATGTCTTTATCAAAAAAAAATTTAATTCATAAACTTTCTTGTAAACCAGTTTGTCCAGGGAGTAATGGTTTTCATCCATTTGGCTGAAGCATGTATCTTGCTGAACTTTTTTCATTTTGCTAAATACTTTTAGAAGGTTAATAAGTTTTGTACTGTTAATTGCATTCTGTGTATACAGACTTTGTGGTATATGGTATCCTTTTAAAATCATCGAAAAACACTTCGGAAATGAATTTTATTTTACACGATACCATCTCGGCTTTCAACATACAGCTGAAACAAAATAATCACAGCTGTAGAATTTTTCTATTCTGGTCATTTTATTACGTGTAAATAAAACATAATTATTCTTTTGTATTAATTTATTCAATTAAATGATTTCATCGTGACGCGCAAGTGCAGTTTATATATCGTTTTGTTTATCTCGGAACGAGAACGGATGCCAATATTCTCAACATTTAAATACACTTGGTTGTGTGGTTAGACATACAAGTATTGATATTTTCACTACTCGGAGAACCCATATAAAATTAAGTTCCCTCTATAAAAGTTGGTTCCGATAAGTATATTTGATTTAGAGTGGTACGGAACAATACTTAGACTCTCATTATTAGCTGTGACACGTAGTCGTAAAGTGCGAGACATTTCCCGGTTTGTGTTATTTTTTAAACGTCGTAAAAATGTTTGAGCTGTTATATTTGAAATTATCAGACAATCACAAATTTGCTTACATGAATGGAAAATTATGGTTGTGATTTGTGCCGAAATTTGAGACATATAATTTACGTTATCTTGATCAGTGAGTGACAAAGAAATACTGGGGTAAAAAAAATTATATTTGCATTTATTAGACGTATTAGTTGATCAAATTCCCGTTAATAATGACCAAATTTAGACGAATACATTTGAATCAAAAAGTATATATCGTCGTCTGTCAGAAATGATTGTATAAGAAACATTGTTGAACTTTTTTGACAGGTTGGTAGCAAGTCGGACGGTTTCATTATGAGCTTATCTCCAAATTTGGCAGTGGTAGTTTTAATTAAGTGCTGAGTCTATGGGCTTACATTGACATATTAAACGGAAGCATCGGGGTGACGAGATAAAAATCGGATAGGTAGCAATATAACAGTTAACCATCTAGCTTGCTGCCAAAGCCTTTTGTTGTCCAAAGGTTGCAATCAGCGGACAGATGAACGCTTGGAGTTCCAACCCACGTCACAAAATGTGAGAAGTTTGTCACGGGACATTGTATGAGCACAATGGGTAATGCTTTTATCCCGACATAAACTTACATGATACAATCTGTTTAAAATGCTTCGACTGCCACCTTATCTTTAGCTGTGGTACACAAGCCTTCTCAGTCCTCTGTCAGTGCTTCGGCAATCTACAAGGGGCTCGCTGAAAAATGGGAAAAATTATTACCGAAATGATGATTGCTTTGGTAATATTTAAAACAATACATTTGATTTTCGTATCACAATCTGTTGATCACAGAAGCCTACCTTTATATAGCCCTGTCGGATCGCTTTGAAAACGAGGGAATATACCAATACATTCAACTCAAATCTTTTATCAGGCAAACGTTCGTTTACATATTGTTGTTCCCCAAGCGACTGGTGATGATTTGAGGGTAAAACTACACCATTGATAGGAACTGACAAACGACAATTGCGCGTCAAAGGACTGCTCCGAGCAGCTTGTAGTAGGGAAGTGTAATGTTAGGGCTCCCACCATTAATGTAGACGAAGGTCAGGAGAAGCTCGCAAATACGTAAAGATGTCCGTGTAGATACCTAACCTAAGTCTACAAAGCAGAGTTCTGGTGTCAAAAAATATGCAGTAACATGTCCAAGTGAACGCTATGGTGTTTTATACACTTGTGTCACTTGTGAATAGGGTTGTATTAGATATACTGTAACCTGCTGGCTTACTGTATGGCCAGTACAAAATATATCCTTGCAATGGTTCTTAAATTTAAACCCCTTAAGAGAATAGAAATGAACTTTTCAGTCACAGTTTTTAGCTCACTTTTCCGAAGGCTTATGTGATGGTGATGTGTCTATTAGGCGTCAACATTTCACTTTCAACAACTTCTTCTTAAGAACCAAAAGGTTCAGGGTACTGATATTAGGTGCGTAGTATGCTGGGATGAAGGGCTTCCTATTTTATTCAAATGAATGACATTGACCCACTTTCAAAGTCACATGGGTGAAATGCCTTAAAATCTTCAAGCAACTTCTTCCCAATAAAAAAAAAGGTCCATGGTACTGATATTGGGCATACAGCATACTGGGATGACCTTGACCCACTTTCAAGGTCACCATTGTCTCATGGTTAAAAAATGCAATAAGTTATATTTTGCCTATAGCTGTATTTTGTTCCAAAAAAGTAGAATTCAGAACATGATTTATCTATAAAATGAGTTTATCAACAAACAAAATAAACAAAACTACAAAACAAACAAAGTTTTGTAAAATTGCAAACATATGTGAAAAGTCTGATTTCAACCATTTTCATTGATGACTAGTTAGGCTTGAAAAACCGTGCATAGAATCTCTTGAGAGCATCATTGTTCATCAATGCTGAAAACAAGATTAGAAAACAAAGCCAAAATGTTTCATCAGCATTGTAGTATAGCATAATATGTAGAGATAAGTATCAGAATGAAGGTGTGTCAGATCTTGTGTATAGTGTTCCAACAGGCACTCGAACACTGTTCTCCACTGACAAAACATGTACATAGACTATTTGTGAGCTAAAGGTCATAGTAATTTGTAAAGTGCAAACATCTTAATAAAAAATGCAATATTTTTCTTACCGAAGCGATATATCTTGAAACATTCATCTAGTAGGGATGTAATGTATTATCATAGGAAATTTGCCATGTAAATTAGGATCAAACAAATGGGGGGCTATGTATCACAGTTGTAAGTGATGTAGAGGTGGGGAGGGGGAGCAGTCCCAGCAGCCGAAACCTGTACTACAGTAAATGTCGGGAGAGGGGGTCCCATATATAAATTCTGCTACATACTTGCTCCTTCAAATGTGCTAAATGAATTGACACAAAGGTAGGAGAAGTGCTTTGATAGTTTTGAAGGCACAGTAATGTGATTTGGAGGGAGGGATGCTATAATTTATAGCAGACTAATTCACACGTAATTTTACGAGAGGAATTACTTGTTGTGATGGCGACTGTAGTGCATGTGTGTGCCATCGTTTACAGGGGCTGTTGCTGTAGAGGGGAGGTGTAATGTGTGGGATATAGGAGCCAATCCATTGCCTGTTCCCCTTGCATTAGGGGTAGTTAGAAAGGTCACCAGAAACACGGGAGCAGGACGTCTTCTCGTGTATCACACCACTTTGATGGTTACGTCAGGGGTTAGGGATGCTGAGGCAACACATGGGCACCATTACCAACTCCTCGGCCCCCTCTAGATCTAGGTCCCTCTCCACCTCTCCTTTCAATTCCAGTGCTGATCAAACTTTTGCCCTCCTTTCAGCTCTGTTCAACCTTTCCAGTAGCCTTGTCCAGCCTTCAGTAAACCTCCTACCCCTCCATTCTCTCACTTTGCCCCTCCCAAGACCTGCCCTCCTACCCCTCCATTCTCTCCTTGCCCCTCCCCAGGCCTACCCTCCTACCACTCCATTCTCTCTTGCCCCTCCCCAGGCCTACCCTCCTACCACTCCATTCTCTCTTGCCCCTCCCCAGGCCTACCCTCCTACCCCTCCATTCTCTCCTTGCCCCTCCCCAGGCCTACCCTCCTACCCTATTACCTTCATTCCATGTTAATGCCCATCAAATTCCAATAGCAATCTCTTCCCATAATTGTTTGCTAGATTTCACAATTTTTTTAGGGATATATCACTATAAATAATTTCAGTACATGGAACTTTTCTGTTTTCAATTGATTACCTGAAGAAAGAAACAAAAATAACTGGAATTTATATATAGCACCAAAAATATGAACAAGTAGAAAATAAAAATAAGGTCAGGGTTGTCCAGAAACCAGGAAGTCATATCATCATTCTAAAAACTAGGTCAAGGTCTTTATTTAAATTGTTTTCAGAACTGTGATAATGTATGTAGATTGCCAAGTAATGGTATAGATTTAGGAACAATATTACATTAGTAATTACTTTGACATATCTTTGGTAATAGCGGAGGCATGTTAAAAGTCCACATGGCCGGAGGTGTCTGTTTATATGTCGGAGCTATAAATAGAGGCGTTTTAATCACTGTCAACAGTCGGAGTACATATAAGGCTCATAAGGAAATCGCTGGATCAGCGCTAAAACAGTACACTTAATGGGGCATTTAAACAGGCATATTAGGTGTCCCTGTCATGGAGGTGACTGTCCCTAACGCGACACACAACTCCGTAGACACAACCCCGAGGGCAGGTGCTTGCGTGCGAGGGACAGTAAAGCTGGGGGTTCCTTACCCCACTGGATATAAATTGGCACATATCTTACTACGACAATTATTGATTTGAAATTACACTTTTTGCCTAAATAATTAATGGATTGAGAGTAGTTTACGTGGAGAGATAGTGGGAATTATGACAACATGTGCATCAGTTTTAGTTGGGTATCTCTTCCTGCCGGCCGTTAACGACCACACCTGATCAGGTGGGAGGAACGGGGAACTTGTACTCTGCTAATTCACACCTGTTGTACTGGAGACGGCTTTGATGTCTGGATCCCGTGCGTCCACGTCATCTCGCTCACTTACAATCTTCTCTCCGTCGCATC
The DNA here is from genome assembly GCA_947623455.1 of Mimachlamys varia. Lineage (NCBI taxonomy): Eukaryota > Metazoa > Mollusca > Bivalvia > Pectinida > Pectinidae > Mimachlamys > Mimachlamys varia. Next base: position 55,308,466 of record OX392528.1, read on the forward strand.
ATTACGACAAGTACAACATTCCAACCTATATCTGATTGGAGTAGCGTTCCTGATGGTAGTAATATCAGGAATATAACCTTCCACTTGGCAGATAAATTTCTGAGGTGTTTTTTCCCGGTCCTGTCAACATTATGAAATTCAATCTTGTCACAGAGAGTGAAATGATCGTGACCATGCACTACAAGACGGAGGATTGTAGTGGGGAGGTGTGCGTTACATTGGGGAGGGAGAGCAGGCAGGTTGCTGGTTATAACCATGCACTTTTATCAATATGGGGGGAGCCATAAAATTCGCTCAGGTGTGGAGAACATCAGTCCTGTGTCACCTGACGATAGCAAATGTAAATTTTTTCTCATTATCAAATCCTGCCATCTTGATCGTGTGTGCGTTCTGTTATGTGGTAGACATTCAGTGTTGATCGTAGAGCCGTTTGATGTTGGTGTGAGGTAGGTCGTTTTTAGGGGTCGTAGCCAAAACCCAACAAATATATATATAAACATTTAAATATCCACATATAAATCGACGCTGTCACCTGCCCAGGTCACTAGTAATGACCTTATAATGTTTTCTTTATGTACTGACCGATAAACACTGAAATCTGACCAACTTCCTTTTACCTAAATTTTGACCAATGTCCTGTCACCTGAAACTTGACCACTTTCCCAACACCTTAACTTTGACCTCTGTTGCAAGACCTAAATTTTGACCACTGTTCCAACATCTCATCCTTGACCACTCTCCCACCAACTAATCCTTGACCACTTTCCCAACCCCTAGATTTTGACCGTCCTCCCTCCCAACACCTAAATTTTGACCGTTGTTCCAACACCTCATCCTTGACCGCTGTCCTGGCACCCTTACTCACTATCCCTATCCCTAGTCTGTCCACGGTCCCAACATCCCTAGTCTACCCAAGGTCCCAACATCCCTAGTCTGTCCACGGTCCCAACATCCCTAGCCTGCCTATGGTCCCAGCTCCATGGATTTTGTTGCCGATTTCCTCCTCGGGCCTGGTTCAGCTGTAAGGTAAAGTGAGTGGAATATATTTGATAGGGAAGGTGTACTCAATTATTGATGAGCACCGCAAAGGGATAAGGTTTTTTGTGTTTGATCAATTGGCCAATTGTCGGCGGTCGACATGCACACCGACATTGGGCAGCATCTCTTCTCCGCCAGATATGGTACAAGGTTGCCCGTTACTCATTTTCTCTAAACAATCCACTGTTCTTAGTCAGACAGCTTTTGGTGACCTAGTTAATTGTAAATAAAGGCGCGGGAGATTAAAGATTAATATCAAATCTGTGATAAGGTTGTGTTGGTTGTGCCAATCACGACTTCTGTAATGCACTGCAGCGGTAGTGACTGCTCGGCCAGTCACTGGTTTAAATTAAACGATTTCTCTTTTCCTTGTCCTGGGATTGTCTCCGGGATAAAATCTGTATGGTCCTGATTGTCCCAGATTCTTGTGTTTGTTTCTCAGACAATTCTTAATTATTTTTTTCGTTTCAAAATAATTGAATTCTAATGATATCTTGTAAGAGAAATTTCAATAAGGCGTCTTTATCTGTTTTTGTTTTATAGAACTTCACTGATTATATGTAAAGGGTGTGGTTCTATTGCTGTATTTTGTTTTGGATTCAATGAATAGCGTGGAATTTGGTAACTAATTCGTGTATTTCTTTTTTGCAGCGGCCGCCCTCACAATGTTTGAACTTTAGCCAGCAAGACGACACCCAATCCTCGCGTTCTGGAGACACGCCCATCACCACTAGTCAGTCAAATACCAACTCCTCACAACATGCAGACAACAATAGCGAAATAGGTAAGACAAAACATCTCTATTTTTCAGATGAATGATTTGGTCACAAAAAAAATCACAGATGGCCTGAAAACTCGCAAAAATAAATATACAACAGTGTACAAAAAAGGGCAACACACAGCTTAAATGCTGGTAACAAGACACAAAATTAAAAATTTAAAAATATCTATAGTGAAACACAAATTGCAACAAAATTAAAATTCATCAAAACATCTACGGCGACAGCACATACAACAAATATCAAATACTAGAACACACCCTATCATTTATATACTATCACAACCTCGTTTTTAAATCCAATATAAAAACTTCTGAAATCCTCTACCAAAGTTTTGGGTATGAAATCACCATGGTAACAGCCGCTGACCTTCATCTGTAAATATCCCTGCGTTGACCCCCATGTAGCTGTTTAAGTACAGGGCAGTCAATTCTTGTAACTTTTTCTGTTCCTTTTGACAAATAAGATACAGATGTTTAATCTTTGGGGAGAAAGTCAGAAAAAGTGCTGGAGGAAATATTTTGCTAGCCAATTTTGAGTTTTTTGTGTGCGAGAATGAGTTTGGATCTTACCAGAGGGGAATGGAATAACCCCCAGTTATCATTGGGCCTAGCCCTCCCCTGAAACCGTACACCCGACTCCTAACAGCTTTTAGCAAATGAAATGGAAAACTGATGGAATCTAGATCATATGTAAAAAAAAAAAAAGTAAGTCTGTCTGTTAAGTATACATCGTATACACTAGGTAAATTAGTGAGGAGGGGGGGTCGGCAGGGGAGGGGGCAGAGGTACACTAACCCTTAAACATGAAATTGTTTCTATGGCAACTGTTTCTAAAGCTGCTGTTTTGTCTTGGTCGGTATGATCAATGTTATTTTGTTGACTGGGAACCATTAGGCTATTTCAGTGAGAGTCTGGCACACCATTGTATGGTTTTAACTAAGCATTGGTCACTCTGGAGTATGTAGTCTGTAGTGGTCAGTTGTACTGTTATTTGATATAGTCAACTAAAATTCAAATTCCATTAGATATTAGTCATTCATATTTCATAATATCACAGCAGATAATTTAGGGTTTTTTCAAATTTTGTATATTTAAGAATCCCGGGGTTCTCATCACACATAATATAAAGTAAAACTTTTCTGGAGTCCTCTGTCAATTTAAGGAGTCAAAATTGGGGTTTAGCTTGTTTGGGAAACCCTGATAATTGTTTGGCCAATTAAAGAGTACTTTGGCATTGATAAGTTTTTAGGTAGAATTGTCCAATTTTCTTTCGCTGATTATGTTTTGCGTAACAGGTGTTAGTGTTAGCCTGTTAGCTTGTCACAGGAAACTGACAGAACATCACCTGTATCCAGGCCTAGTGATGTTTAGGGTGGTACACAGACTTTAAACGTGTACTTTTACCAATATATATTTCCAGACGGGGATGTTTTTTACATTCATTTGCTTTTGGTAGTCTGCTCTTCTCTGACAGGTGCTCCTGAGTAAATACACACGGCGGAGTCGGCTGCCTCCCCCCCTCTCCCTCTCGGCCCAAGTTTACCCTAAGGTTAACACAGTGTGTACGCTCTCTCTAGCACATGTCTTTCATGTTCGCAGGGATGAGAAATGTGTAGCCAATGAGTGTGATTTAATATCGTTTGATGGAGTAGGAAGTTTGTAAATTGATAATGTAAAAAATAGAAGTGTTCAGAATGCAACAAACTGTATGTTAGTGTGCGAGGGTAGTCGAGGGGAAGAAGGGCCAACATCAATTAGACCAGTGTCGCACAGATGCTGCATTTGCCGAAACAGGACCGGGCTTTAAAATTCCGACACTGTTTAATTAGTGGATGTTCAGTTCCAGTCTGATCTACCCGGGCAGCCGTGTCTGGGTATCGAATCACCCGTATCACTTTCTAACGACACACAAAACTTTTGGGGTTGGATTTTATACTTTGTGTGTAGTTTTCTTATCCCTTCTGGAAATTTGCTGTGTTCTATTTTTCGTCCGCGAAACTTTTGTGTACTTTTTTTTATCCTTCTGTCGTTCCGTGATAGCACCTTCCTCCAGTGAACTTTTCTCTTCACATGGATAAAAAAAAATCATTTTTCCACTTGACATTTGTGGTTGAGCATGAGCTTATAATAGTTGGTGGAAAGTTTTGAGCTGATGGTCTTCTTGTCCAAGACTTTCACAAATGTTTTAATTTATTTATTTTTTTCCAACTTCGTATTAGCTATTACCCAAGTATGTTAAAGTATCAAATGTTATTCAAAGAAAAAAATTGTAATAACCTTGCTTTTTAATGGTATATGAAATTAATTTCTAACTGAGAAGTTAATTACGGCATGAAGTGTTTATACAGATGGTTAATGTGTTAAAACTGGGGAGATAGAATTAACACAAGTTAACAGCGTTGTTGTGTCAGAAAATGTGTTGTCCTTTTTTTTTCCTCCGGAAAATTACCATGATAATGAATAGGGGAAGCATTGTCAGGGTCTGGAGAGTTCCATTACTGTTGTGTTCAAGTCAATTTTCTGGTTTGTAAGAAGCGTTTCTTTGTGGCCGTGGATACAATCATGGGTACTGGTGGGACAGACAGCCTCCTTTTGAAGTGATGACATTCCCAGCTTATTGACGAAGAATGGTCGGCCATTCACAAGTTGTAACTTTGTTTCGTACATAACATGTGCCCTTGCAGCCAGCCCCAGCAACAATGCTTAGTATAAATAGCCATGTAGAAGCTAATTTTTCCAGTGATTGGTCCCGTCTTTTGTGATATTTTTCCTTGCATGGCTTTTTTCCATGGATCCAGCTAGAAACATTAATGGTTTCGGCGGTCTAGTTACTTCATTTGATTGTATTGGACTGAATGTTTTCTGCGTGAGTGACTACCCTAGGATTGTTCCTCCGCTCCTTATGCTTAACTGTGTCCTCCGCAGATTAAAACCGATTCACGATTGTGTGTAAATGCAAAATCTATAAAGATCGAAATAGGCAGGCGGAAATGTAAAGCCGCGGGACCGCATTAAGAAAGGGAAGTTAACTGAAGAATGGCAATAATGAGGCTGCAAGCTAGACAAAAGTAAATGTGCTATTTAATAAGACAACCAGATTGGATATACAGCATAATGATTTCTTGGCGTGCTATCAGAAAATGTTCAATACGAGTATGGGTACGTAGGAGGGGGAAGCAGTGTGGATCAAGACAAGCGCACCGCTTTATTTAACTGTATACAATTCCAGTGGAACCATTCAGATTGATAATTTGTTGCGTTCACTTCGCCAGGGCACATGTGAGTGTGTTGTTATTGCTGGTATTGTGTATACGTAGAAAACGTACCAACACCCTGGAGTTATTTCAGAAAAAACAGTAATGATTGCTATTAAAGTCCTATTCGCTGAAGTGCTAAGCAAGGCTGGCTGTGAATAAGGGCTATTTTCCAGGGGTCCCTCATACTCATTTAATACTGGTAGATAAAGAATGGAAATTTGAATAGGTTCATAAATTGGCCCTCTCAGGAACGGTGACATAGCCTATCCTCTCAGACCACGATTCTGTTACACACAATTGTCAAAGTGAAATCATCTGCAAAGTGTACCTTATCTGATCTCTCCGTCCGTACAGCCACGAAAAAATATACAAAACAAACACGCAGGCCAGGACCTGGTAGGGGGTGTGGACGGATAGGTGGCAGCACTGTTGTCTCGGGAGGGCGGTCTTCCGCACGCGTTAAATAGAGGTATCTGTGGCACCTTTACCCCAACGTAAAGTGAATTTTATTGTACGTTTTTAAATTGTCCTTGAACCAAAGTTGCTATACTGTGACCCATCACACTCAATATTGAAAGACTTCATTTGCCGGCTAGTCCATTTGTCGCCATTTCTTTCATTGGCGAACGTTGCCAAAGATTTTCTTTTAACACAATACAGATATATTCTTTCACCAGTCTAATTAGTTAAAACGGATCCTACCAGCGATTTGATATTGAATTATTATAGCATAAAGTGGTTAAAGTGCTCTTAAATACCTCCCAAGTAGAGTGGACTTCACTGGATATTTGGGTGGGGGGGGGGGGGGGGGGGGGGGTCTTCCTGATTCGTTAATCAGGAGAGCTATTTCACCATTTGTCCTCCCCTCCCGATCTTTTGGTCTTCACTGTACATTAGGGGGTCTCCCTGATTCATTAATCAGTAGAGCTGCCATTACACCATTTGTCCTTCCTCCCTCCCCATCATTTGGATTTGGACTTCACTGTTTATCAGTAGAGCCATTCCACCATTCGTCCCCCCTCCCCATAATTTCACTATGCTGTGTGTGATACAGCTGCTGATCTTAACATCTTCTTTTAAAACCAGTCTCTTGAATATGTATCCCCAGATTCAGGTGATCAACTTATTTTTCGGAACGAATTTCGGAGAGAGTCCAGTTGGAACTTGTAAGATACTCAGAAGTCTGCAGAGCCTCCGTGATGTTCCGGATATTCTGCCTAGTGGATATGGTATGGTACCACTACCTACCCTAGGTTCACCTCTGAGCTGGCCTGTCCTAAAACTAATCGCAGTAATAGCGCTTTAAGTTAGTCTCAAATTCGGCCTGTCAAAATGAGCATTTCAGAGTCGTCTCAACTCTTTGTTACCCTTCTCTTTGGTTTATGTGGGATTATTGCCCGCGAGTTTGATCCGTCCGGATAATATATGTCATCCCTGCGGATCAATCAAGTCTATATAGAAACAACGAAACGGACGCTCATGCCAGCCAGAACAGGCTTTGGGGTCACACAGAAAAATCTGTTCTCCTCTCCTCGATGTTTTTGAGATATAAATATGGTCGATTATATCAAACCCTGTACAATCCATTCTCATTTATTTCAACACGCATTGCTCTATTACTTAACTTACTTAGTATAAGATCAATAATGTAGTTTTAAACATTTTACACACAACTAAACTGTAATATCATGCAGAATCCATAAATTACATGACGCCTTTGATTTTTTTAAAACCATTTAAATTTACATATGTACGATCATTTTGAAAAGTGCTAGCTTTCACTGATGGTGCAATAAAAGCCTTTTTAGTAAGAGCTGTTCTCAGCCTTGCTGAACCAAATCATTATAACCATGCACAGGTATAAAAATGTCAACGTAGATTGTCCTAAATATACTGAGAAAAAACCCTTTAGATCTTAAATTCACTCTAAACAGCTCTAGTCAGCTTAATGATCTGTACTGATTTTACTTTTTTACATGTTAACAAATACTTGTATACAAATACTTATTTTCCAAAGTAACATGTTATTAGATGAAATTTCGTTCATTTTGAAAGTATATTGAAGTATATGGGTAGATTTTAAATGAATTTTTTTTGAAGCAGGAAATGTTTTAAATGAAAGTTATTTTGATACGAGTGATTTTCAAGCTTACTGGGCGGGTGCGACAGAGTTAGGAATGCGTTAGACCAGGTGAAGTGTGTTCTGCTCCATCTTGACTGGTGAAAGTGATTAGTATGATAGTGTTATTTGTCCCTGTGTGTTGGACTGGGGGTGAGTCAATACTGGCCTGGCTCGACAGACACCCACTGACCCCACACATACACCTTATTTTCAGTGATAAGAGTTTAAATTTTTACAAACAAAGAATACAGATCTTCCCAGCAACTACCCCAAATCAGGTTGGCTCGCTCGCGGGTGGTTGTGGCTGGCCGTATGATAACCCAATGTGATTTTGGTCAGGCACTAGTTGTAGTAGTAATAGAAGTTGTACCAGTTCGGTACCCCAGTATTTTATTATCGATTTCTACACTTGCCCTTTGTGAAGTGTGTGTTCCATGTAGAACGTTATCAGGTGGTGAATTAGGACTCTATCAGCAGGTTCTCTATACTTGTGGTTGTTGAGCGGAGAGTTACTGATCCCAACAGGTCTGCTACCTCAGTAAATACCCCGCACACACGTTCACTAATTTCAACCAATTTTCTTGTACTTCGAAACCAATTTCTCTCAGTGTAGTTGTCGGAATTTCATCACCATTCGAAGAAAAGATTTTTTTTTAATCCATCTCCCAATAAGCTTGATTTGATTAATTAGAAAAAATTTAATACAAGAAATAATTAATTACGATAACGTCTCAGATTTTATACACTTTGTGTTAGCACCTGTGACTGATCCAGTTTCATAACACAGATTGGAAAAAAGAAATGTCTTTCTGTCGATATTTATGCACAATGGGACTTGAATCCTCTTTTTTTCCTCCAATGTATAACAAATAAAGTGCAATCCCTCTATACACACAAATCTGCCATCTTATCGTGTTTTTCTAACATGCTTGGCCGGAAACGTTTTGTCGTATTTGTGGCCACGGTAGAGATGCTCTGCCTTGCTTTCTGGAGGGATTTGAAGGGAGGGCCGGCGAAGGATCAGTTAAATAGCCCATGTTTAGAAGGTAAACATACAAGCAGAAAGGATATTATAAGGATCACCTCCAATGAAATAGTTTTGTTTGATTTCAAATCTGTTCATTCCACCGATTAAATGGGCACCGAGGCAGTTAATCTGGGTCCCTGTTCTGCCTTGGGTAAACATGGCTGCCGTTGTGTGCGTAAAAGATCAGGGTAACACTATTAAAACGTTTATGTTCCTGTAAGCCGACTGAATTGAATGTCTTCCCAATAATATTTGGCTTTTCCAAACAAATTGTTATGTTTGTTGAACACTTATTTGTATACAAGTTTACTTTTAATATCATTTTAGTGCTGACTAGGGACTGGGATATGGGGGGAGGGGCAAAGTGGGAGGGGCAGTTGTAAATTACCTCAGGGGCCATGTAGAGAAGCTTTGTGACAGACCAGGTGGAGAACTAGTGTATACAATTATATGTAATAAAATGATTAAAATTTATTGGGATTAAGCTGAAGTTAAAACAACAAGACTGTCTTGATATTTATACAAACAGCCTTGGAATAAATCATTATAATAGTAAAGCAAAAAAAAAAAGATAATTTTAGATTTAAGTACATATAGTTCATCCTCGCCCATCTATACACAATTTCCCCCTCCCCCCTCTTCCTGTCCCTGTAACAGGATCATAAGATTATGTTTGAAGGAGGATGGGGACATAACATACCTACTTCTCCATTGTGTAAACCAGGATTACTATAAGTGAGTAGGACGGTTGAATTTAGAATTAAATCGGACCAATTTTTTGTGCCCTGTATATGGAAATGAGCCCCCGTCCCCCACCATCTATGATACTGCACTTTAAACCCGGACCCTGCCGCAGCCTAATACACGAGTTATTTTAACTGGTGTTGTAGTTTAGGACGGTTTGTGCCTCTGACATTTTTATATCTCTCCCCCTATTTGTTGGTAAATCAGAAAGTAACGAGAACAGTTTTTAACCTGTGAACTTTGATGCTAAATCGGCCATTGACAAATGGCAAATATTTGAAAACCTAATTCCTGTGCTTGGGTAAGTTAAATCCCTCCTTCCCATTCTCTGGGTTGACACATTTTAAAGCCAGTTAGGGGAGTTTTGTTAAGTCAGTATTTCCACTTGCACAATTTGAACGTCATAAAAAACGGATTTGCGGTATTAAAAGTTTGACATGAAGTAGTTGAATTAAATCTGTATTAAGACGAACTATCTTGTACATGTGCAAGAGATAGCATTGAAATGGCCGTGTACAGATAAAACTTGGTGTTCTGTATGAAAGATGAGGTGCTTGGTCATATATATTGTCATGTGTAGACCATAATGGTGGTATTGTGCCAAAACTCTTCTTACGCAGAAAACAGGATTTACCTGCGACTTAAATATGCACATAGCTAATTTTCTGAAATCTTACACTTCAAATAAGATTCAAACTTTTTTTTTCAGTCGACTTGAATTATACACAAACTTTTGAAACATTTAATTGCGTCAAAAAACATCATGAATTAACGTCATTTGGGTTATTTAATGAATTAATTTATGTTTGAGTATTTTGAAATGTTGTTTGTTGATGCTTTTTCATACCCATCTATATTTGATTGATGACAGAATAAATTATTAGATTTTACGTCGTAATTAATAGCGAAAGTTACTCTTTTTTTCCAAAATAATTGTTGCTGTTTAATATCAAGTTGTTAAACTGCAGAGAATTAATCATGTAATCATTGGTAACCGCAGATAGATACGGAAGCTGGACGTGCCCTAATGATCCGGACTAACAAGAGACTTTGTCAGTTACTGGTGATTAAATTAATGTCAGGCCATACATGTGTACAGTAGGCACAAATTACATGTAATCATATTGAAATGATAAAAATTGCGGGGTATTTTATTATATATACACTGATGGAAGACCACAGCCAGAACTAAATTTACAAATTTACACAACGGATGAAAAAAACGTTTATGTATACAGTGTAATGTACACAAATTATAGGGTTCCCACCAGGAATTAGAACAGAGCAAATATGATTTGTAAGGGTGTAAGCCGTAGGGACGGACCGCCATTAAAATTATATACAAAATGTTCTACCGATACTAGCCCATACAATATTCTAAATTTATGAATTAAAGAAAAATTTTCTTTACAAATCAGGAAATTGTAAGTGCTAATGGAGAAGAAATTTTATTTCAAAAACTTTTTATATAAACTGTCTTCATTTATGGACACATTAAATTTTATAAAGAGAAAGGTTCTATTGTTTTCATTTTAAAAAATAATAATAATTAAGTTGCAACTTTTTAATGTAGATCTAGTCAGAAACTAATTTGATAGGAAAAATGCTAACAATGAAATATTAATATATAAAAAAAATATTGATGCAAGCTGTTGAATTTTTTCAAAAAATGTAATACCATGTTTATATAAACTCAAATACCAGCGGTTTTGTTTATTATAGTCGTGTATATTGTACCGTAAAGACTCTACTGAACATCTGTAAAATTTGTGAAAAATGGTTCCATCATGTGTAAGTTACAAAGCTTCAACTACATTATTATCTAAATAATTAATTATTATTTTCAGTAAAAAAATGAAATTTAGTTTTAAATATTTTTGTAAGAGGTTTCAGTAAAATTTTAAACATCAGCTTTAAGCACAATGTATTTTCGAAAGCAGCGTATTATTTAGAATAAATAAGGTATGTACTAAGACAGACATTCACACATGGATTGACATTATACTTTTACTAAATGTTGTTTTATGCTGAACAAAAATACATAAAACTGTTTTTAATCCTAGTCTATTACATGTACTTACCCAGGACTTGAACAAATGTCGAGGTTGAATAGGAATATGAAAGATGCTGACATCTTTTATTAAAATTTAATGAAAGAAAATTATCCTCAAATGATTGAATAATGAAATAATTAAATTAGAATTTTTACAGATGCCAAAATTGTTTTAAAAATTGGTCTTGGTTGGTGAGGAGAAAAAAGTTTTGATTTGTAATGTAAAATATTAAAATATAATCTTGCACCTTGCCTTTAAAATGTGATTTGATAGAAAATATTAAGCTTTGGAATATGTTTTACTGGTGCTGACAAGTTAATCTTTTATAAATAATCTATATAGAAAGAGACGGTCAAGAAAAAATAAATGTTGTGGTTATGTTAAAGATCCATGCACCTTGTAAAAAATATTTTCATTAAGGTTGATAAGATTTAATGATTGGTTTTGGATTATTTCCAAGATGAGGGCTTTGTGGGTACATCTACAAATGCTGTTTGTTTAGATCAAAGTGTTTTGCTGGACGTCTCCGGCCATTAACTGACCGATGTGGTTAGGGAACACTTGCTTTGTCCACTACCTGTACCAATTACTGGTATTGATATTGCTGACCAGTATAGGGGTCACAAATAATTAACATCCCGTTTGATTGGATATATTGTTGGTCCAAATTCCGAATTAGGGAGCTGTCCTAAGGATGACCACAGCTGACCACTGCGGCCCCTGCCATCTGACCGATGACCACCACCGGTCCATCCAATCAGTGATATATTTACTGGCCGCCCTGATTAATATATGACGATGGCGTTTCAATCTGGCCAAACAGAGATCATTAGGTGATTTTAATTGGAAACATGTTCCATCAGGGTAAAAGACATTAAATGTGTCCAGTCTCCACTTGGAGATGTCAAGACACCCTCATAGTTCACATACTGAAAATTAATCGCCTTCCATAACTAAAGCCAACCAATACCCATAGGTCTGTATAGTGTGTGTAACCTTTAGCAAGTATGTTTAAAAGAAAATAAGGAATATTGGATGGCGGACATTTCGTGTAGGAATTTCGGCCAGTGATGGGCCAGTGTTGTTTTAGACAGTATAGTCTGGAATTGTCCAGTGTACAATTTCAAGATAACGATGTTTTGGTAGGTCAGCTAGTCCCAAAGGGTTGCTGGCTGACCACATCTTTGAAGGGGCAGAAATTGCCTAATGACCATTAGTGTTGTGTCCCTGTCTTGACCCAGCCCATGGTCAGTGAAACTTGACCAGAAGTAGAGATAAGAGGTGTGGGCTGTTGTATGGGGGGGCATGCTCCAGTGAAACGGAGATAATTTGTTTTCAAGCTTTTAATGAAAACCATGTGATATTGGTAGCGGAAAAATTTGCTGTTTCCTTGGTTCTGTTGGAATTAACTAATTCTAAGAATTTTCGAAGCAGGCAGATTTTTATTCCGACTTGATAAGGACATTAGTCGAAAGTAATGGAGGCAAATTCTTCTGATTAAATAAACCTGCTGAGGTAATTTTGATCCTGTAAACTGGTGATGAGTATCAATTTTTAAAACTGCGGAAGTAGGTTATATACAGATGGGTATTCGTGTCGACCTTTGAACTCTAATTAATGACCATGTTTGCAATTAGATTAGGACTTGTTAAAAATGTCACAACTAGAAATAGCGCAACCTTCATGTTTTTCGTACTTAATTAGTAGAAACGGTGTGCAATTCCAGATGCATAAACCGAGTCGCTCTGATTTCCCCAGTTGTGAGAGCTCCATAGTAACAGTGAATTGTTTAGAAATTCACGACCTCCGTAGGCAAATTATATTGGGTTTTTGTTTCACACATTTAAAGCAGTTTGAATCTTTTTTATTTTGTTGAAATCACACAAGATTCTCTAGGTATAAGATGATTTAAATTCATGACAATTTTTTTTATTCTGTGAAAATCACACAAGATTCTCTTGGTATAAGATGATTTAAATTCACGGCAAATGTTTAGAACCAAATCATTTTTTTTAACTGTTGAATTGTTTGATTTTTAGGAATTAAATGATTGAATTGACACATTGAAGTGCATGAGACAAATATTTTACTTTGAATCTGCGGTACACAGCCTAGTATAAACAAGCAACAGTAAAAATTTACGGACAAGAGTCCCATGGAGATAGATATATTATAAATCTGCTCACTTGTAAGAATTGTGTAGAATCGTGGAATAATTTAATTGGCTGTGTTTGTATGTCTGTGTGTATGTGTGTGGTTTTGACATAGGTCTTTAGCAGACATCTCCAGTTTACCTATGGAGAGAGACTGGGGAAGATTGATGGCTACTCGAACTAGTGTTTACCCCAGAATGGCTTACAATTCAACACAGCGGGCTACAAGGTCAGCTGTAATTTTGCAAGTGTCATCACAAGCTCCACCCTTTTCCCAAAAAAAGGCCAATCATAACCTTAAATGGAGCTTGACCTTCGAACCTGTCGTGTGTTAATTTTACTTAGCTCGGATAGCCTTTTCAGAGACTGCCAAGTATTTGGATATGTAAATGATCTCTTGATATATAGAATTACAAACAATTTAAAAGAATAATTGCTCTATTTTATTCTGCTGGGTAGAAGTTAATGTAAGATATTGTGAAATGAATTCTTTGCATAAATTTCTTCTTGATTCTTCATAAAATTCAAAAAGAAAAATTAACAGATGTCTTCGTTTTCATAATAAATCACAATACCCCCCAAAAAATGTTGGCAACTTTTTGCAATCTTTATAAAAGAAATGATTTCGTCTTTATATAAAGAAATGATTTCAATTTTATACAAAGAAACAGTTACGTAAGGAAACGATTTTCTCACGGAGTGAAATGATATTCTAGAGTGAAGATGTAGTGAAGATGTTTTAAGAAGATAATAGTCAAATAAGGATCAGAAGAGTTACTGTCATTTGTTAAGACAAATAAATAACCCCAGGGGATGAAGAATAATTGAAATCTGACGTTAAGCTGGAATCTCTTGTAATAGATCTCTGAAAATTGACAGGAATTCTTCACCCCCAAATCATAGACGTCCAGACATGTGAGTTTTTTTTCACGGCGACTATCAAATTACCATTACCTATCAGAAAAATAAGTACTGTAATGTTGTTCCATTTTCTTGTTTAATTTTGACTCCCTGATAGATGTGTTTTTTTAACAGCAGGCAAATCGAGATATGGCTTAAATAGTATTTTAAGCAGACACCAGTACTAGATAGCACTCAGCATGGGTGGGGATGGTGGTTGAAGATCGCCCTGGCGATTTTAGACCCACCCAGTAATTCCACGGGGACGGTCACGGATAGTATTTCCTGTTAAAGCATTGAAATCATCTATATGCGGAATCGAGGAAAACCTCAGAAAAAAACATGGTGGTTTATTGTCAAGGAAGAGAAATGTAAGCGGGTGATTCATCACCAGGCTAGCTCAACCCCGGAATGGTGAGACAGGGGAGATAACCCAAGCTAGTCTACAGCTACCAGCACACAGTCCATGAGCTGACATCATCATATCTCCACAATTATATAACATTCTTTTTGTTATTCAATTTGTATATCTCCAGCTGCCGGTAATTCAATAGAATGGTTTTATCTTTATGGTGCTTTCTCTGCCTCCCATGATCATGTTGCCATACCGATAGGTCTAGCTGAACAACTTGGAAGTGAATTGAATTGCACTCCAGTTTTCGTCCATATTTTCAAGTATGGTGATTTCCTGGTGTAAGAGCTACAGCCCATATTGATTGCATCTTAGCAACCTATGGTGGGCAGAAGCCGGGGAGAACTGTCCCGTCCATCGCGTGATTGACGCAAATCAATGGTCCTTGTTCATTTCAGGAACTGTGTGAATTATGACATTCATTCCTAGCTTGATTTACGAGCAGCCCTGTACTAGGCAATGTTATACATACACATTAAAAAGTTATTTTTTCCATTGTATTGTTAGGGAAAGATTCCTTACCAGCTTAAATTTAAATTGATCTTTTATATATACATCTATATGGAGAGACAATGATTTACTGAAAACATACTGTCAACACGCATGTATCGCGGCAAAAGAAGATTTATTTTTATTACCAGAGTCGGGAACCACCTGACTTTATAATTTAACTTGTATCCAGTTTATAAGAAATGTATTGGGGTTCGCTTTAGATTTTATATGGAAAAAATTCTTCAATAATATTTATAAATTTTTCATTTTTGTTTTCTATTTTTTATTATTTATACAATAAAATTTCTTTCATGTTAAATTCTAATAAATCAATCACTTGTGTATAGGTTATAAAAATTATTTTTAGTTTTTTCTAATATTTCTTTTCTTGGTAACTTCCTTGTGGTTTGAGAGAATCCAGATAACAGTCTAGTGGCTACTATCTTTCTGGCTAGGTACCTCACACATTTTACTTTTTATTTGTCAATATTGGTCTCCTTGCTAAGCGGAGTGGCCTAGTTTCACTTTGAGTTTTGAGATTTGGTCTTTATTTGTTTAGAATTTTGCCTGGTGAGTTTGATCCTGGCAACCCAAAGTTTCTGTGATAAGAAGACTAGTGTGTGTATTATCTGTATAAGGCTGGTAGAGAACTATGAAATCCTCGCTAAATTTAGGTCACACAAAAATGTTTATTTATTTTATTAAGCACACTGAGAGCTAATGTCAAGGGTTTATCAGCTACTATTAATATTGTTCCTTTAAACCGTGTAGAAATTCAGAATGACAAATAACGCAGGGTTCTATAAATAAAAAATAAATAAATTTACATATAATTAATATGCACATTTTCACCATTAATTATAAATTGTTTTCAAGTATTTAAATACTTGTTACTGTTTTATTTTGTGTAATAATGTGCCGATTATTTTTTTATTTGAAAAAGTGTCAATTCTCCTATTTAAAAAGGTTTCTATTCCTCCATTTGTGTGTCAATCTATCAGTGATGAAATTCAATATAAAATGACAGTTGGTGAATAAAAAACAAATGTAATTGATCAATTAGTTTCCAAGACAATGAAACATGACAGGTATTTTCTTCAGTTCTGATGTATAGATAAAATTTATCACCTGGGAAAAGACCATCCTGTCGGAGCTTTCGTGGATGTAAATTGATTAAATTGTATTATAATCCGATCACTGGTTTAGTATGGCATATGAAAGATGATAATGACACATAGTAAAATTGTACAATAGAAAACAAAAAAATTATTATATTTTGACACGGTAGCAAGATTGGGGAAATTATACAATCAATTTCGACATGTTTACAGGTTTGTAAAATGGGTAAATTATTTTGACGAGGTGAAGAAAAAAAATATATATCTGAACATAATTATTAAACAGAATGTAATGTAGAATTATACATTTAAATCAGAAGGATAAAAATGATTCATATATTCACGAGGAAAGGAAACATATGTTTGACATTATTTTTAAACTAACAAGTCTAAGCTGTATATTAATTGCAAGAAATATACGTAAAATGTTAATTATAAAATTTTATACAGTAAGCCAAATAATGGAAACGGTCGGTGACTTGATTATGAGTTATGATGTATGATGTGTGTAAATGGGACCAGCAGGAGCTTGGTATGTTTGGGAGTTTAAAATGAAGGCAATTAATTTGTCAGTAGGGACTTGACAGCTGTTGGTGACAAGTGGAGGGAGAATTATGCATCCTCAGAACAATTAAACACTAGATATGAAATATAAAGACTCCTCTGTCGAATAAGTAATGTCTATGTAATAATGCATAAGGCTGGGATAAGAAAGTTTTTTATGAGTGTTGACAGTGGAGCAATATGACATGTCATTTGTTATGCGTTGGTAAGTGGCGATATTGTCCTAGGGGTATATTGTTTAGTGCTGGAAGACACTAGCCATCCCATTGTGTTAACGGAGAAGGCCTGGTATTGACAGCAGATATAGACTGGTCACTCATCTCCTAGAACTGTCACCGGGCTACCCTGGGGCTGACCGGCCCACAAAAACCTCCTGTATACCCTAAACACTGGTCATTATCTCCATACCGTGATTTGTGTAAGATCTGCATAACAACTGCTCTAGCTGGCTAGTACTGTATAATCACATGTGGGCCGAATCGGAAACCAGCTCTACCACGATGTCACGAAAAATTCTTGGAAAAATGCTCGGTTTGTACCATTTCTGTTTTTTGTTTACAAATTTGTCATCAACTTTGTTTGTTGTAATCATAATTTGTGATTAGGATACTATAAAATTCTTGAAAGAAATATCTTCGAAATATTCCTGGGAAAGATGTGTGGTTCGTATTGTTGGAACATATATATCGCATCTATATTTTGTATACTTTTTTGCAATAGATAATATTTGTAATAATTTGATTATTGCATATCTATACCAGTTTGATTATAGTTTGTTTTTGTTTTGAATTTAAATGCCTTATTTCGACGGAATAATGATTAACTTGTACTGGTAGTACTTAATATGTGTTGTCATTTATAAAGTGGATTCTACAAATCGTTGAGGTTTTTGAAAATGTCATTGAAAAGTAATTTCAGGGGAAAAGTGTCGAGGGGATATCTAGTTTCATGGGGGTTTTTTTTTCAGTTTTGACGCACACATCATTATAATCATAACTATTTCAAATGTGCACGTGTCCGGAATGGTTGGACATTTTATTGATGGAAATTCGTTGATGTATTTAGAAGCTAGTGGTGTTCGGGAGAGAACAAATTTACTAATAGGTTTTGAGTAGTGAACGGATCTCGTCTGAACTCCAGTAGATCTGTACGGGGCTGTGATATCACTCTGACAAGTTTTGATGGATGGGCTAGGAAATCATTTCTGACAATCGGCCATATTTCCCTGCTTAAAGAAATTACATACCCACGATAACAATTTTTATCTCTGTGAAATCACGGAGCTCCCACATTGACGATCCTGGGTTTAGTTGGAGGCCACCAACTTTTAATCAAGCCTACATATTTTCTGCTTAAACGCATTCTCTATCTTCCCCATTTAATTCTTCCTCTATTGTAATTATTTAACCAAGAAGGTTTTCAAACCTATGAATACGGAAGACCCAGTTGTCTGCGGCTGGGACGCGACCAGAGTCAGTCGGACAGACCCTCGGAAAGTGAATTTGGTTTGTTTTTAGTGTTGTGCGTCTGTTGCTCAAACTGGAGTGTAGGGAGGTTTTTCCTTGGCAGAAGCTATTATAATGGTTGGTATATATTAAATAAATCATAGACGGGGAATAGGCTGATTGAATAGTGCCCTGCCTTCAGCCCATATAGATAACTGGTGATTTGGTTTGTAAATATCTAACGTTATTAATTTGGAAAACAAAACTTTCTTGGGAATAGGATTGGATAGGAACCCCCTGTCTATGTTATGATAGTTGTCTTTTAAAATGGTAGTTGGACTTAATATGATTTCGCCTGTGCCATTTTCTATTTTTGCCATTCAACACTTTTACAAGATTTCGGGTAAGATTCTTTCCGTTTTTATTGGATTACGGGGAAAATTTGAGAGGGGGCCCAATGAAGTCTTTCATCCAATTTGTCTTTGATTGGGAATGAATTCCAATTAATTTGTGATCATTCATAGCTCGGTAGCGGAGGTAATTAAATTGCAGACTTGATGTGGGAAATATTGTTATTGAATCAGAAAATTTTGGCATTAGTGTCATGAAATTTGTGAAATGTACTCTTGTCGTTCCTTTCAGAAATGTCATTATCTTAAAGCAGCAAATAGAAGTTGCGCGTCTGTAATGGTGGTTCCAGGAGAGGTGGGTCCACCACTCCTGGCGTAATTGGGGAGGAAAGGGGGACCTCGGTTAATATCATAGGCTGGTGATATAGGCTTCAGCTGCCCATGGAATAATACTTTTGCATTTCAACAGCCTTTTCGCGGTGTTATAACGCAGAGCCGAGGATTTCTGTAGTGATACCAGTATTATCGTGCGAATTGAATTTGTGAGTTTTGCTGAATTTAATTTGATAACCTTTTCGCTCTTCAACTGCAATCACCATAGCATCGAGTCCCTCAAGTGCATCCAAGCACAACTCAAGTTGTTCATCACCTCAGAAAGAGACTACAGGGTCAGAGGTATAATCAAGCCGACTTTTATCAAAATAGCTCCGTCCTAAATTACATCACTGTGCTATTGTGTTGGCAAGTAGATCAGAGGCCGGCAGTTTGAACCCTGTTCGGGTGCAATGACGGAAGCATCAAATCGCAAACTTCAAAATGCCGTTTTACTTTCTGATATCTGTACAAAAAAGTCGTAAACTTTTTTTCTCAAAAAATCTATTTGCGATTAGTTTCAGTATACAGATTTGATAACGTGTTTATTTACACTAGTTTCATGGTACAGCTAGCCCTACCGTTTTAACTGTTCACAGCAGGCAAGCAGACCTGAATGGACACATTATTTGTTTTTAACCTCTTTTCAGAATGCTTTTTCAATTGTAAATATAAATCACAAATGGAGATTGACTGGAATTTAATTTGAATTGAATATCCAGTTTGGTTACAGGACGGTATTTCATTCAAGAAATGTGTATTTTTTCTCCGCAAACGTGTTGTAACAAGAAGACGAAGGTTTAGGTGACTAGTAACGACACCCGGTATTTCACGGGTCAGAGAAGAATTGATCACCGATCAGTAGTGACTCGTCGACTCCAACGGTTTATTATGGGAAGTATCGGGTGTCTATTCGTAATTTATACCCGGGGCTACCCTGAATTTCAAAACATACCCCTTGTACATAGTGAGGTATAGCCCCTAGGGAGCTAGATCAGATAGGATGAGAAACCCTAGTCAACCATCAACATAGGCGTCTATTGTTAGCATAGATATAGGTAGTAGTTTTATTCACGTTACTAATTCCGGGATTGGGAAGTTAGCATCGGGTGTTGGTTTAATTGTTAAATCGTGGAATTAAATGTCTGTCTGATCAAGGTTAATGACAGGCTTGATATACTGCCCGATACACGTGTGCCAATACAGATACACACATACCGTACTCCTATAAGGATGCACATATATATAATACTCGTAATGCTTGTATACTGATGCAATAAACTTGTACCTATATGCTTATACCACCACATGTATCGACAATACCGACATGATAATGTTTCATTTTGAAGTATATAATGAATGCTAATGTTTAACAACTAAATTTGAATCGAAACAAAAAAAGAATTCCTAGGACTTACAAAACAACAAAATGCTTTATTTTATAACAAAACAACAAAATGCTTTATTTTATAACTAAACAACAAAATGCTTTATAAAAAAAAATTGAGTTGGCTGCATATCGGTGAATATAAGAATCGTACCCATGAATACGCTAAATTACAAATGTATCGGGGGGAAAAAAAATTGTTACATCTGAAATCCATTTGGACATGTACAAGTATGAAATTATGGTGATCGTTAGCGCATATTGTACAGATGTAAATAGGACCAACAGAAAGTAGTGTTTTATTTCATTACCGCAACTGCAAAAAATCGCCTCGTTTTAACTGGAGCGTCAGGTGAAGAAAGCCTGTTCGGTTAAGTCTTATGTCATCAGTATCCTTGATTCGTAGCCTTCGTTACAGCTCTGTTAGCTTCTTCAGAATCATATGCGTAAAAGAATTCGCAATACAAAAAAAAAATTGAAATGGAATTAGTTATTCATGTTTGTATTCATTTGAAAAAATTTTAACATTGAAATTATAAAATGGTTTTATGATTATTTTTGATATTTTTTTTTTAGTTTAATTCAATTGAAGCTCTTTAGACTTCTAGGGAAAGTTTCGCAAAAATATGTACGGTTTTAGACAGGTTTACAGCATTCCTTTCCAATGGATGATAATACAAAACACATTTATACTCGTACACACCGCTTTATTCAGGGTCTGTCAGGAATTTTGTTCCACTAGGAATATCGACTTTAAAACTGTACAAAAAAAATATATTTAAATACATATTCAACAGTCCTCTCATTCCCGAAAGGATTATTTTACATTTATGTAACACTTTCCTATTCAAATTTCTGTTTAAATTAAATCTATGTTTATTATTATTTCCATGGTGTGGAAGTCATGCATGTGGTTATCGTAAAACTTTACATGTTGTAAAGTATTCATAAAAATTTAATATTTTGGAAAATGTTGAGCACTTGTACATATAAACCTTGATGTCATAAATATAAACTGTTCCTTTTTGGTTCAAAATGATCACAATTATTTTGAATTGTGATCTTTATTTATCCA
This sequence comes from Mimachlamys varia, assembly GCA_947623455.1. Lineage (NCBI taxonomy): Eukaryota > Metazoa > Mollusca > Bivalvia > Pectinida > Pectinidae > Mimachlamys > Mimachlamys varia. The sequence continues at coordinate 55,329,757 of OX392528.1, forward strand.
CCCCTGAAGACTCATTTGAACTCTTCTATATCAAAAGTTAGAATAGTTCATTATGGAATATCAGGGGTGAATGTGCTAAGCCTGATAGCTGATGAGTTGGACGGTAGCTGATTTCTCGTTTTATTTCGTATTTTCCAGGTGACGGGTTGGACAATAGTGTAGGATCAGGGGAAGGAACTGCGGATGAAGATGCTGACGGAGACAGGTCTAACTCTAAACGACAGAAAAAACGTGGAATATTTCCAAAAGTAGCAACTAATATTATGCGAGCATGGTTATTCCAACATTTAACGGTGAGTTTTTAAATCAAGATTCATTAGAACTTCTTCGTGTGGAAAGTTTAAGCATTCCATATTTGTTCTGTAGAAAATGAAAAAGAGAAAATAAAAATTCTTAAAGAGCTATGTGGAATCTAAAAATAGATAAACCCCAAGTATGGCAGTATCTTTCAAAAAAAACAATGGCAAGTCATTATTTAAGCATCAAAAGCTTAGTGGGAATCAAGAACAATTTGTCTGAGTTTAGCCGATGGCAAGATATGGACAAAAGTAGGGTTTGGTTTTTGAGATACGTCAGTAGCTAGTACTAAACAGACGTGACACCTTAATATGCCTTGTGTTTACTAGTAATCGCCCAGATTCATTTATAAACATATTTACACTGAATTATGAATTTAAAAATCATGTTAAAAAAGGGAAGCTGGCCCTATAGTAGATATGTGCTGGTGAGTGATAGCATTGGGCTGTAATTACTGCAGATTGTCCAGGAAGACTTTTATAATGAAAAATGTCAGAAAATGATGAATGCTCCGAGGCCGCGGATGAGGGATGGAAATTTTGATGTAATTTGCTTTCATATCGGTGTATTCCTTGTGTAATCCCCTTTTTAACAAGTAGTTGATATGTCATTGCGTATCCAAGCAGTTTGGCTGGCCCCTACTGTATCACCATATCACGGCTAAATCCCCTATCATCAAGGATTTCATATTGGCCGTGCAGAGAATATGAAATATGAAATATTTATTTTGTATCGGGAGATAAAAGAGTATTATCTGTGAAATGAATCTGCTACTAGAACGGCATGATTAGCATATAAAGAAAATGTCATCTTCCGCTGAGAGCGGCTCGCGCCATCCTGGACGGTATTACCGGGATTGGGTACAGCATTGATAGGGTCTTGAAGAGGGTTAACGGGTCGACCTCGAAATCGAGGGAGAACCAAGGGACTGAACTCACTAGGGAGATGAGCAGTTCGTGCAAACTTATACTCGCTCATCGCAACATCCTGGCAACATAAGCGTCAGCTTGTTCAGGCACTTTCTGCGCTCCGATGTAGCCATTTAGAAAAGCCAACAACGGGCGTTGAAGCATACAAAAGTACAAGGACAAGCATTTCAGAGAAACAGCTGATTTTCCACCTCATAAGGTGCGAGATTCGTCCCCTACAAATGGAATGGACAAAGGTTAATAAGAACTCACACATCCGAACAATAGGTGTAGGCCGACCAATCACGTTGCAGCTAACAGACACACACATAACGTCTCCCCACAGCGATCATAATTGTTTCTTGTTTTGATTTATATTGTTTAGAACATGTTACGTCCATTGGTAAACGGTCGTAACTGACATCCCCTCGCTGTCAGTCACACCCTCATTCACGAGCCAATCCTTTTGAGAAAGAAACAATTTACATTTGGCTGTTGAAATTTTATGAATATTTGACACCTTGAAGAAATAATGAAACGATTGTAGAAATTTGGAAATTAATTTTTTGTCAATAACTGATCCCTTTTATGGAAAAATGGAGAACAATAAAAATTGTCATTTTAATTCTTGAAATCATAAAACCAGAAAATGAATGACATCAACTATTAGAAGTATGTCAGCTCTCTGTATTTATATTGATTCTTTAGTCGCAAAAAAAAAAAAATAATAAACTTTTGAGAATTTATAGCTGTCATTGTCTGTATCAAAACAGTTTTAAAAAATTGAAAAAGAAATTTATTCTTCATTTCTATTTTTACATATACAGTGTGTACGTAATTTATGCATAAGCCAGTGGGTTATTAAGAATAATTCATTATTTCTGTAAAACTGTCCAGTTTAAAAAAACATGACAGGGAAGATGGCTTGCAGATTGGAAGTTTTAAGCAATTTTTGGGAAATTTTGAAATTCTATATCAATTTTTACAACCAAGATATCAGAAAAATGGCAATGGATTGTTGTCAAAAGAGTTACGATTGGGTTGTTTATGCGTTTGTTCCGTTGTTTCTTATGACAAATAGCGATGGTTGTGGATAGCGTGTCTAGTAGCAGGTTACCAGTTACACTGTGCTAATTCTGTCATTAATGAACGTCACGATACCAGAACCTAGGTGTTCTTAGCAGACGACCGTCCTGTAGGGAGAATCTGACGAGGCGACAGAGCAGGCGACACCCAACATGTTATTAGGGCCTATCCTCCAATCTCCCATTCGTTCTTATCATAGTCGCCTCAATAAATTGTATCTGATTACTGGTGAAAAAAACTGAAAGGGCAAAGGGATTTATTAATGCATTTGGTCACTGAAAAGAAGACGTTGTATCGAAATATCGGTCTCGATCCTAATCTAGATTACTACCACCCAACACAAACAATTCCTACTGCCAGTTTAGATAATCAAATTCATTGCAAACAATACTGATAACTCTTTTCCTTCATTTTAAACAAAGTCTAATTTAGGAATAGATTTTATCTGCAGGAAAACTATTTAAACTCTAGTTGATAGTGTGTATGATAAGTTTTGTGTTTCGTTAAGAATTTCTTTCTTCCAAGTGTTATATACAGAAATCTTATTTTTAATTCTCGATAACATCAGAATTTTATGACATTTGGGTGTTCATTTCACAGAAAATTTTAATGAGTTTATTTTGACAATTGATTTTATCGTAATTCTGCACTGTCGGAACTTCATAATGTGTCCGAAATCATTATTACATTATCGTAAAAACTCCAACGATGGTTGATCATTTCGACTGCTTTAATCGCGGCTGTTATACCCCATCTGTGAACTATGTAGGAATGATTTGAAGATGACACTTGAATGGGGCCAGTCGTTTGGGCAACGGACACAATCGGCAGTGCGAGTGTGACCAGTATCTGTGGTCATTGTGAGGCACTACCCCATACCCGGGGCTTTGTCCGGATGGTCAGTACCTGTCCAGCTGCTTTGTCCACCCCGCTGAATGACCACTTGACAGTGACAAATTAGGTATTGATGACCACTCCAATTCCAGCCACTAATATTTGTTTAAAAGATTTCACCCTGTAATCAGACTTCCAAACAGAATGTTGACTTTGTAAATATATACAGTTGCGGTTGAAACGACAACGGCTCCAATAATAACAGGATTATTGACAAGTTAACAGTCTAAATAGTTATTAAATTATCAAATATAAAAACAAAATATTATAATTGTTCAAAATGACCGTCATTAAAGTTGACAATTGAAAATCATCCGTGCTTTTCTTAGCATTTTTGTTTTGGAAATTCTATTTTAAAATTTTATTTTTTAATGTTATTTAACTTTTAACTGGTTTATAGATGCACCCTGATACAGTAGTATATTTTCTAAACCAAATTGTGTCCTTTACTATAAGGTTAACATTTAAATTTCCTCGGGGATTTCAAATCAATGCTGTGACCCTGTCTTTGGCGAGAAACGGCTTGCCTGTTATTTGTTATTTCGGGGTATTTTACGCTGTTATTCTCCTGTTTCTCAACTCGGCTGGTGCATACCGCCATTTGTGTGATCATGTGACTCTGTAAAGTAGAGGTCTGTCCGATACAGGATGTAAATCATCGTCACGCTGGACAGGAAAATCAGGGGTCTTGTGACAGTGTCATCATTACCGCAAAAAACTCTGACACTTGTGCCTGTTATTATCATCGCTCACCACCTATTGCGGCCCAAATCACCGCGGAAAGCTGACAAAATGACTGTTCCGCCACTAAAATGGCTTCCCTTATGTTATAACATTTAGAGATTGACCATAATTAGGTGGAGATTCTTCAAACTTTTTAAGATCAATTGATCAAGTTGACAATTTGAGTATTCCTTTTCGGAAAAAGGTTAGGGTCTAAGTGTGGTGTCGGGGGTTCGGGAAAACTTCGTCTACCTTGTGATTGGAAGAATTTGCGGACCAGACTTGTGCAGTTGTTGTAGAATTCAACCGAGACGTAGTTCGCTACATCTTAGACCCATCATTATCTCTTTAATAACTGGTAGTTTTTGTAAATTATGGTTTATTTACATCAAAATTGGACATTGAAATAAACCAGAATTAAACCCATTAACATTGTCCCATTTCTGTTTTTAAGTAATATAGAAGGTGATTAAGATAATTGAATACTGGAATTTTATCTGAACAATTTAATTCGGCTGATTGCTTTGGCAATCAAAATTACCTAGATCAAGTTGAAATCTTAATAGTATAGTGCGGTTGTAATGCTTTGAAATGACATGTCAAAAAATTATACTTGAATATGCGATCAATTTATAAAGATATATTCAGAAATGAAGTCTTATTTATAAACAAGTTTTAAAAAGAAAGTGAGTGAAAAGTTTGAAAATTACATATTTAAACATTTGACGTACTAAGTTGAAAGTTTTTACGCAAGTCTGCAAGGACTTGGTCGTGGAGCACTTGAACTGATAAATTTTTTTGACGATATGAAAAAAAATAGGATAGGTAGTGCATAAATAGAGTCCAAACATATTATAGGACACTCGTACGGATGAGAATGTGGTTACGCAAGTGTTTGGCCAATTTAAGAGGAGGTATTGGGGTTTGTTTGCCGAGGATCGGCAGGGGATCCCGAAAAGATGTGGCGACACCGTTATGATGGATGGTTTGGAGTGCATTGTATATTGTGATGAAATTGAAATCAATAACTGGCCAAAACAATGATAGGGTTTGGAGAAGCCTTTAACCTGTGGATCGGCACTTGTGGACGGTATTGATCCACGCAAATGGGAGTTTGATTCAAACATGGACAGAGGTCCCTTCTAATTATCATTCATTTAAAACGGTCGTCCAGTTTGGGTGGGTTAATGCAGTTTTCCTCTGGATTCGAGTGGTCCCTGAGGAGGGGTGCAATTTGGTACAATATCTATTTTACTTTGATTGAAATTGGATTGACATGTTTTGCATAGCAAATGTCCCTGTGGGAAAAACAAAGGGTCATAGGTCATATATGGGTGCTCACTCACCCACCAATACTGGCGTACTCGGCTCGAAGCGTGCTCCTGTGTTCAAGCCGATACCTGCCACCATTACCTCTCAGACAAATACATTTATCCCGTATAGATATATTTCCTTCCAATTTTATGTCCAATTGACTTCAAAATTAATACAATCAATTTCCAATAGGCCTGACCAAAATTTACATAAAGTGTTTTTTGGTATTCTGCACATTTTATTTGGCACTTTATTGAATTACGAGGTCGAAAAAGCTCCCGAACACAGTCATTTACCAATAACTATCGAAACAGGAGCATTTAATTCAATATTCCAAACTGTAAGGCTAACTGGACAGATAAGAGGCCTATCAAATTTGCTGAAAGCTTCAACATTCTAGGTCTGTCGAGACATAGCATCATCTTGACAGGGGGAAACACTGATCGCCATGACAACATGCAATAGCTTTTATATGCTTGTTACGTTTTTTTCCTGCCGTTTTGACATTGCAAAAGAAACCCAGGTCCACAGTGTTTCTAGGCTAGCTATAAAATGTATACTAGACCTTGACTAAAATTGAAAAACCCCAGTAATTTAAATTTACGAAAGAATCTTGTTAAAACCAAGACGTTTGTAAAGTATTTGAAGTATTGATGTCCGAATGCGAGATATATTTCTATGATCACATTATTTTATGGTTTTGAATGGAATTTTCTTGTTCAAAGATTTCACACTTTTTTAGTTTGTACACAAAATATACCTGATATGTATACTGTGTACAGCACTATTTTTAACTGTTGGGTAATTTTCAAGGTTTACCTAATCGTTCAAACTAATCTAAATTTCAGCACCAAAATGATTTGTAGTTTGCCCACTTATTGTTGGATGAAATTAAGGTTGTTTTTTGTGTGTGCACAATATTTTGTATATATGTAGAGTTTATGGGACATATAGTTAATGAATTTTCATTTCTGTTCACAGCACCCTTACCCATCAGAGGAACAAAAGAAACAGTTGGCTCAAGACACAGGACTAACAATATTACAAGTAAATAACTGGTGAGTACAACCGACCATCACACACCATGTTGAGATAAAAATATAGTACAATGTTACACCATCAACTTAGCACCATGTATATAACACCATCCATGTAAAATGCCAACAGATCACCATTTAATATCAACCTAACACTATCAAAGATGAATCCACATACCAATAACACTAACAAAAGTAGGTACAGCGTCATCGTCACCCATGGCAACCGGAGGGTACATAATCATCATCTCTGGTGTAACACCATGACAACCAGTCTCTCATCTGGTGATTGGATAAGAACTTGTGGTGGACATTCTTGTAGGTCAAAGGTCATAATCACCAAAATCGAACCTCTACAGCACCATGTGTACAGAAGTTATGTCCCCTGAATCAGTAGATTGCTGAACTAACCCAAGCTCCTGTTATAGAAATGTTTGCTGGTCAGTTGTTCAAGGCAACGATTTTGAGGTATATTCTTATTAGATTGTTAATCCTTTCAACTTGGAAGGAATAATAGGATCTGTTTTGTAAAGTGTTGACATATTACAGTTGAGTTTTACAATACCCTGTGTGACATGGTCGGGGAAGAGTACCAGAGAGTTGTGTGTAAAGTGTTGACATATTACAGTTGAGTTTTACACTACCCTGTGCAACATGGTCGGGGAAGAGTATCAGAGAGTTGTATGTAGAGTGTTGACATATTACAGTTGAGCTTTACACTACCCTGTGCGACTACGTCCTGGAGAAGAGTACCAGAAAGTTGTGTGTAGGGTGCTGATGTATTGAGGAGGGACCTCCACTTTCTGGTGTCAGGGAAAAGTAGGGGAGGAGGGTAAACTAGTGTGCCCACATAAATCCTTGAAGATGTTCAAGCTATGTTCAACATTGTGATGGTTTTGACATGTGAGGGAAGAGCCTCGCAGTATGTTTAGAGTGTAGGGCTGATGTATTGTCCGCGGCTCAAGCCCACCGTTACACTGTAGGTGTTGCATGAAATTGCTGTGTTTCCCCGGAACTACCTACGCTTCCACTGACTCTGGCAGTGCCCCCTAGTGTTGACGGAAGCAATTCAAAACTAGAAATTGTTGGCTAACAATTTGATGGGCTTTTCACCTATAATCTATATCATTTCTGTTGGATTTTGAATCAACTTTAAAATTGCACACTTTTGTCGGGACTATCTCAGGATCAATTAATTTAAAATTTGATGGGATGAACAGATTCTTAAAATGGTAAGTATGAGTATTGAACTGCGTTAAGTTTGCATTCAAAGGTAATATGAATGCCCGCTGAAAGCTGTTCAATGCAAAATTAAGTGTAAGCATTTGAAAAGCTTTTCAAAGTCGTTAAAAAGGTTTTGTTAAGCCAATAATACCACTACATTTCCTCAGTTTAAGCCCTAATTACGGTTCGTTTAAAGCGCACAAAATGATCAGATAGTGATATATATATTTGCTGAGAAATGTATGTCCCAATTATCAAATGTTAACAGATTTTCAGTATCTTCCGGTCGTAAAAGCACTTGTCCCGACAATGGGAAAATCTCTCCTCCAGTTTCATATGTTCCGACAATCAAATGAGATATTTCTGCTACGATGTCTCGATAATAACGTGTATAGATGTATTACAACGAAAAAAAAAGAAGAAATTCAAACAAAAAAAACTCTGCTGAGTGTTCCGCCCAGGAATCGAACCCGGGTCTCTATCGTAATGAACTATAGCCTTACCATTTGAGCCAAAGCGGCTAGTTGTAATGCGCATCCGTTAATTCACTAACAAAGACCGTATTTTACACTATTAAGGACTCGCACAACTAAATGAGCCAATCACGGCCTGTTTCATACGTTTGTAGTCCCTACTGAAAATTTGTTCTGGCTAAGTACAGTGATTCTGAGTAATCTAGATAGATAATTGTTGACATATTCAGCATTGAATGAAATCTATAGATATTTAACTTTACAAAAATGTATACTTTTGGTTGATTTTGATGTGTGATGGCGGATTGATATGGGGTCAAAAGTCAGAGGGTGTTCCCGTACCATTTCACTGGTTTGACATGTAAATTTCCAGTTGTCCGTAGCAGACGCCTGTAGCGAGCTAATATGCCAGTAAACTCCTCATAAAATGCCCCTTGAAGCCTTTGTCATGTACGCATGGAAGTTAATGCTGCTCCTCATTCTGTCGCTCATTAGTGTATTCAAAAAAAGATAGTGTTGCAAGTTATACATTCCGATGACGTCACAATGTTTACAGTGACCCGCGGGTATGTTTGTACTGGCTGACATGTAGACTTATTTTGTTGTTTTTTTTTAAACGTTTGCGATGACTTTGTTATGTTTAGATTGATGAGATAATATAGTATAATATCAAACAATACCAGATATGAATTTAGTTTCATGAAATACAATAAGTTTCGCCATCAACTTTCATTCTATCGGTCCAGCTGTGATCGGCCGTCGTAGCAACGATAGGCCTAAAGATCATATTGCACTGTACAATATAAAACTGTATAAAAAGGTACCAACTAAATGTACGAATATCCTTAGACGTACAATAAGATCTGCTTTATCTATGAAAACTATCTACATACAATTAGTAACCGGAATAACAGTCCATCGGGATGTGTGTATATGCAACTTTTTATCAACTGTTGCCAAGGAGTATAAAGAAAACACAGGAGAGTTCCAAAATTACGGTTTTTTATATAGATTATATAGGGGAAAATGCAAAACGGCGTAATACCTTAACCGGAAGTGGTATCAAGACACCGAAGGTATCAATATCATCGGAATGATATACTCTATTGATCAGTAGAAAAAGTTTTAAAAAATAATGAAAAATGAAAAATTTCTAAAAATAGGTTAACTTTGGCCTCTGCTGCGCTGTTTTACGAGACATATTTTGTTATAACTTATAGAAGAAAAAAGTTTTCCCCAGATATATTCTACAATAATATACCTTTGAAACATCTGAACATTAAACGGTTATTGAGATATAGCCATTTTAACATTTTAAAGTATGACGTCATAGCGGCCATCTTGGAATTTGAATCGATTTAAAAATATCAAACTTTAGTCAGGACTATCCCACGATCATATTTGACAAGTTTGAGCTGAATCCCACTGTTGGAATTAGAGAAGAAGTTTAAAATGTAAAACGATTTTTAACATAGAATATATAGGGAAATGTTCACAATGGCGTAATTCCTTAACCGGAAGTGCTATCAAGACACCGAAGGTATCAATATCATCGGAATGTCATACTCTATTGATCTGTAGAAAAAGTTTTCACAAATAATGAAAAATGAAAAATTTCTAAAAATAGATTAACTTTGACCTCTGCCCCGCTTTTTTACGAGACATATTTTGTTATAACTTATAGAAGAAAAAAGTTTTCCCCAGATATATTCTACAATAATATACCTTTGAAACATCTGAACATTAAATAGTTATTGAGATATAGCCATTTAAACATTTTAAAGTATGACGTCATAGCGGCCATCTTGGATTTTGAATCAATTTAAAAATATCAAACTTTAGTCGGGACTATCCCACGATCATTTTAGACAAGTTTGAGCTGAATCCCACTGTTGGAATTTGAGAAGAAGTTTAAAATGTAAAACGATTTTTAACATAGAATATATAGGGAAATGTTCACAATGGCGTAATACCTTAACCGGAAGTGCTATCAAGACACCAAAGGTATCAATATCATCGGAATGACATACTCTATTGATATATAGAAGCAGTTTTCAAAAATAGTAAAAAATGAAAAATTTCTAAAAATAGATGAACTTTGACCTTTATTGTGCTGCTTAACAAGACATATTTTGTGATAACTTGTAGAAAAAAAAAGTAGTCTCCAGATGTATTCTACAATAATATACCTTTGTAAAATCTGTACATTAAATGGTTATTGAGATATAGCCATTTTAACATTTTAAAGTATGACGTCATAGCGGCCATCTTGGATTTTGAATCAATTTAAAAATATCAAACTTTAGTCGAGACTATCCCACGATCATTTTTGACAAGTTTGAGCTGAATCCCACTGTTGGAATTTGAGAAGAAGTTTAAAATGTAAAACGATTTTTAACATAGAATATATAGGGAAATGTTCACAATGGCGTAATACCTTAACCGGAAGTGCTATCAAGACACCAAAGGTATCAATATCATCGGAATGACATACTCTATTGATATATAGAAGCAGTTTTCAAAAATAGTAAAAAATGAAAAATTTCTAAAAATAGATGAACTTTGACCTTTATTGTGCTGCTTAACAAGACATATTTTGTGATAACTTGTAGAAAAAAAAAGTAGTCTCCAGATGTATTCTACAATAATATACCTTTGTAAAATCTGTACATTAAATGGTTATTGAGATATAGCCATTTTAACATTTTAAAGTATGACGTCATAGCGGCCATCTTGGATTTTGAATCAATTTAAAAATATCAAACTTTAGTCGGGACTATCCCACGATCATTTTTGACAAGTTTGAGCTGAATCCCACCAGTGGAATTTGAGAAGAAGTTTAAAATGTGAAACGGTTTTTTATATAGATTATATAGGGGAAAATTACATATGGCGTATACCGGAAACCACATGTGTTACATAAAAACTAAACACATCAAATTCATCAGAATGACATTGTGTATAGATTGGTCAAAACAAATTTCAAAAAAAATTAAAATTACAAAAAAAAAAAATAAAAATTTTTTTTTGATTTTTGACCCAATGGCGAACTTTTTTATTTCAACTCCAAAGTACCTAAATGTGTGACAAAAAAAGTTAGATATGGCTTATGTCTACAATAATATCATTACAGAAACTCTGAACAGCCAACGGTCATTGAAATATGGCTATTTTAAAGTTTTTAACTTATGACGTCATGGCGGCCATCTTGGATTTTGGACCTACTTCGTTATGTTGCTGTCACCCCTTTGACTCATGCCATATACAATGGGCTTAACCGAATTGGCATACCTCTTACCATTTTTGCATAATAGTGTGCCAAAAATGAAATGCAGAAGAAGAATAATAATAATAATAATAATAATAATAATAATAATAATAAACAGAACAGAAACAATAGGTCTTTTCACCACATGGTGAAAAGCCCTAAATACATATCCTATCATTCTCGATTTAAAAATGTCAAAACTTTGGTTCATTTCATTTGGGGAAAAAAATTGCAGAGAAGCAGAAAATGACATTTGACAGGGAACAGGCTCCAGTGCCAGGTGGTAAAAGTGAAAACAGATTTCTAACCAAAAGTGTCGGCTCTAGCTCATTTGAAAAATTAGAAACGTGTAATAATTTCTGGTGAAAATCATGAATTAATTTGCTTATGAAATAATATTGATTCACTCGAATACTATGCAAAAATAGCAACAGATATGTATGATTTTGTTTATTACAATCTTTTCTAATGGAAGATTCATAAAGAATAATTTCTGGAATTTTCATTCAACAATATGGCCATTGTGCTTATTGGAAATTGGATTAAACAAAGGTCTTTTGTATAACAGTTTGACTGGTAATTTCATTACGAAGCCACCACCCCCAGTCAGTGAAAATTATCCAAACTGTATGTGTATACCTAGCATTAAAGCTAGACGTTCATTCCTTGGCTTTCTTTTATATTCAATGTCAACAATTTTCATAAAAACTCCTCGACATAATGTGGTGTTAATGAAAAAGTGTTTAAAATGCCGTGATCCGTATTTATGCGTACTTGGTACTATTACGACCTTTCTTACAATTACGCTCGGTGAAAACGGTATCTAGTGGTACGAGTCATTGTTTATCTAACCAGCGCAAGTTTAAAATAAAATTTAAAATCCGATTAAAGAGAAAGAATTATGTAAGTGCATAATATCAAGTTTCGAGATACAATCTGGTTTTTTGAAACTTCTCGTTTTGATAATCGAATGGCCCCAAAAATGACACCCATATCAATCTATTTAATCATGGGCAGGTATTATAGCACCTTTGGAAACGAGACTTTACCGGAAAGTTCAATTGTACGGTGTGGTGTTTTTTCAATTCAATCGTTGAAGGGAAAATAAAAGGCCACTTCACACTGATTATCTGGCGTGCTGGCAGGCCGGTCCAGCACATCGTCCTGTTGACGGTCTGTCGAAGGTGGAGTATTGACGTAAACGATTCTGACGAATTATTTTATGAAAGCAACGCAGAAATATCTTCATAATTACGAAATTATAGGCAATTACACAGAAAGGCAAGAGTAAAAACAGAACACTACAGCCCTCGGCAAGTTACATACACATTACTTTGTTTGACCCTGTTTAACGGTAGAGTAAGTTAGGTATTCCAGGTAGGATAGGGGCACTGAGATGTGATGTTGTGAGAGGGGGGGGGGCAGTCTCACTGTCATAGTGAGAGGGGGGGCAGTCTCACTGTCATAGTGAGAGGGGGGGGCATAGTGACCAGGGTGAGAGGGGGGGGAATCGGACAGGAGAGTAGCCATAGTTCCATTGTCATAGTAACAGGGATGTTGGAGGGGAAGGAGGATGGGACTAACTTATGTACAGACATGTTAGTCCTTTACACATACAAGGGATTACCTGTACCATAAATAATGATCTGTCCATAGCTTTAAGTCTATGTGATTGAAATAACAAATGTCTTTACTTAGATGTCCGGTCCATCTGTGTCCATCAGACTGCGGTCTCACTCTCAATCAGTCGCGCCCTGCTTGGACCAGCCCAAGGACAATGTCATCACATCACGCTGATCACAAACTTCCTCCATAGCTTGCCTGTCATAATCAAGCATGATCTTAAAGCGGCAGTCTACTCTGTAAGGAAAGCTGGGCTAGAGAGAGACCTATTATGTGTATTTTGAATAACCTGTTCCGGTCTGTTGGGCTAATTATACAAAAATTGCCTTTGGGTAAGAATCTACCCTCCAACTTTGTCGACTGGGTGACTCTCTCTTTCAGAAAAGCAGGATAGTTGTAGAGGCTGGGTCTGCCGTGATTAGCCATAAAATAGGCTCACATCGAGAACATTTTACCTCTCATTTCCCTTTTGAAATGTGCTCAGAATTAAAGTGTAATGAACCTCGAACTTGTGGAATAATTTCTGAAAGCCTGTGTATCTACGGTTTGCTTTTTAAATACCCCTGTATTGAGGCCGCTGTAAATTGAAACACAAAGAGTCAGGTGGAGCGTGTGAGATGGCCAATTATTCCAGTCGAATCTGTCTGTGGATTCGGAGGCAGGTCAGGGTGCCCCCTCCTCCCCCTGCCACGCCCTCCTCCCCGACCTACAAACGAAGGGGAGGCCTGTATACAGCGTAGGTCACAGGGGTCGACACTACCTCTTTGCTGTACTTTATGACGGTGGATAGGACCCATCCTTATGATCAACACGTTGACATGATCCTGTAATTGATATAATTAATTAACATGACGAATATTCATGGCAATAACCAGTAGTAGAAACGAATATAAATTAAAAAGTTATGCTCAAATTATTCATGATAAAACGGAAATATCTTTAAAGTATCCTTTAAAATATTGGTTAACTGAAAGACAATACTGTGTAAATTGTAAGTTGAAAATCTGAAATACGAGGAATAGATTTCAAAATGGTACAATAAAAGATGAATAAATATTTCTAGATATAAATATGAGTAGAGATTGAAGATTTGATAAAGACTTAATTATATTTTCTGCCTTTCCCCAGATGTAGTAATAAACTGCTTTTATATATTTCCGAGAGAAGACGATACTTGAAATTCTTTCTTCATAAAAATTGAATTTAAATAGCGGTAGAACAGGTAATCACTTCATGCAACACATGCTTTAATGATACAAAACTTTCCCTGCTCGCCTATTTTTAGCAAAAAATCTGTCTTATCTAACGAGTAATATAGCACTGCGATGATATCTGGTGAAATCTCGCAATTTGCTCCTTAAACATATGCATGGATGAATAAGGCAAAGATTACATTTTTTTAGGAAAAATCACACGTGCATATCCAACAGAATGCCCTTCAGGTGATCGAGCGAATGTGTCACTCACTTGCTCTGTAAACTCAGCCCGGCAGTGTCAATGAAGTTCCACATAAAACGCATCACAAATTTTCTCATAAAATCGGAACTAACGCAAGTCCCCGCCACCCATGGTTCTTTCCTTGATAACAGCCGACACATCTGGTGGTGAAGATCAACACAAATAGGTGAATTTCTCGTCTTTAAAATGATTTCTCTGTTCTGCCATAAAATGTTCAGATCGCTCAAACTAAACATCAGATTTTACCAGATTTTTGTTGCTGTCAAGATTTTTTTTTTCCTTTTCAATATGTGTAGTATATTTTTAAATTTCCAGCAAAAGGAAATTGTATACCTGTGAAACGAGAGGTGATAAGCGATGATATTGTGAGATGAGAGATGATACTGAGGATGGAAATCTGCTGTGAACTTTTTCTCAGATTTCTTGTGATAAGTTCGTTTGTAGTGCGGGTGTAACTTTATCATGGGGGAAATTGAATGATCTTTCATATTAAATCCATCTTGAGAAATCTTAAAAGATAAATTTCCTGGAGAAAAATACAAGTATATCACTTGGGCAGAAAATGTATATTGAAAATGTCTCATTTAAAAGCATATTATTCTTAATCAGTGTGACATTAATTATTATAAATTGGGTATTTAAAGTCCATTTAAATCATTTTTGATCCCGTGTTTTCTGACATTGTTTGTAATGTTTTTTGACGTTAAATGTTTAGATACGCATGATTTCTTCCAAGAACATTAAAAAAACAAAAAGAATTTCTAAATTGGCATTTAGAATAAAAGCATGAAATGGTTGATGATTTTTTTTTTTGTAATTATGTAATATAAATCAATAATGGGAATTATTTTGTTTTCGGTTATTTAGACATTAATTCTGATATATTTTAAACTGGATTTGATTCTGCCTATATGTATTTTTTAATGAGAAAATGATACATTTGATTACCCTGTTAAGTGGGAGAAAGTTTGAGACTCACAATAAATACTTTGTTTCATTATTCGGGCCTACTTTCTGCTTTTAAAATCTAAACTGAATTTTCATTCGACTATTCATTAGGGTTAAGTGGAGCAACAACAACAAAAAACCTGCAAAACTTGACTTTTCAAAATTCATTTTTAATTGATTCATTTTCTGTCAGATTTAAATTACATTAGTGACTTTTATTTTGAATTAGATTTTATCAAGAAAATCTTTAGGCTCAATTAGTACTCGGCTGAAAAAATTTACGATTGAAATTTGATCGGAAGAAGAAATTAGAAAAACTGTTGGTAGTATTATGATAGGGCTGATGTTGGTGTGCCATGCTTTGGAAGGGACGGCTAATCTAGATCTGATTACTGGCTCTCAACACCTTAGATAAATTGGTTTCTTGAAAATACATGTTAGAAAGAGATTAAACAGTTAGGTACTGCGAATTGTGTAATAGCCACAAACTCCCACAACTGTGAGAGGGAAAAAAACACATCCGTCCAACAATGTCAGGAGTTTGAGTAACGTTTTATTTGTCGGCTCCTGTTTAGATATTCAAGATAACATCTAAGGTTGAGCGATTGCGATGAGAAATCTCCTGTTAAAAGAGATGTGAGGTCAATGAACGGCGATGAACATCTACGTCGGAAAAATGTTGTCAGGATTCTTTCTATGGAAATGTTCGGAAGATCAATATCTTCGATGGAAAGTGTTAACTAAAATATCTTTCCTGGCTGTGTTTCTTGTTCAATGTTCAGTGCTTGTAGATTGAGATCTGCTTGGGATGAAATTAAGAAATCAAAACTCTCACCACTAGGGTTCCTACAATGGAAGATGCTGAAACTGAAACAGGATGCATGAATTATTTCACGGCTCAGCGACCAGCATTAGGGACCGATTCTGACCCCTGTTTTGTTGTTGGGCCCTTGGGAGAGGGTTTGCTGGGGTAGCCCCTTGTGTTATGTTGTGATGAAGCCCAGAGCTAGGGTTTATCTTTACACTCACATTCACAAATACAAACGCACCCCAGTACACAAATCTTGTTGAGATATCTTTGAAAATTAATTCTGAGATAATTCGTCGTCCCCGCTGTAGTATCCATCAGCGATCAGTATTGACCTGTTTTCATCGGAGCTCTACATCCTGAAATTGATTACTGAATTTCAGAAGATTTCTCAATACCATTTCATTCCAATTTTCACCATTTATATTGAAAAAAAACGGTTGCAGTCTTTCAGGCAATGACTAAATTCTAGACACTTTTTGTTGCACCAATGCCATATTTCAAGAATTTAATTGAGAAATTGATTACAGTTTTTGGTTATTGACATATTATTATTATTCTTTTTGCCCGCTTATTGTTTTGTCCAGAAAAATAAGCAGTGCGTTATTTTTGTTGGTTTAATTGTAAGAAAAGCGAGTCAATTTGTCGTAATGGTGGTATTCTCTGCTACAGGGACATTGTTGAGATAGTGACCGGCTTGGATGACTAGCCTCACCACCCAAATGACATGTGTTGACTCCATACATGCAATTCCCTCATTACGACCCAATACCCTCAACCCATACCAGGTCTGCCCAGTTAGCTTTCTTAGCTGATCAGATGGGGAGAAACCGACTTGTCCTTATTATTTCGGGTCAATATTCACCGAAATGTATGTTCAAATCCTTTATAGATCAGCCCCTGTATTATGCACTTCTTTGAAAATATTTTATTGTTTCTAAAAATGGGATATTTTTCTGAATTTTTCAAATTTTCAAGTATTAAGCCTGCTAACATGGCTTTGAAATTTGCTCCTACTTGGATGAATCTAAAGTACTCGTCTGGGTTGAAAAGCCACATCCCTGTGCACTGGGACAGTAATTCTTGGAGACCTGACTTGTAGGGGGAGGGGGGAGGTGATCGTGGTGGGTAGATGTTGACAAGTCGACTCTTGTTTCTGTCAGGCCTTGTCGATAGTGTCATCAACAGACCATTCTAGGTGTCACCACTTACATGCCGTCTGCTTGGCTGGCTAGCAAATCAGGCAGAAGACTTGGCTGTTGTTATTTTCATATTTTCCTTTCACGACCTTAGACAGACATTTTCATATTCTTGTATAACATATTCAAACCTTAGACAGTTTGATAAGAAAACCCAAAGTCTGATTTGAAGATAAAGATTTTTTTCTATCCAATGAATGGTTTTATTGAAAGCTGACATTTCAATGTGGCATAACATTTTTTTTTTTGGGAGGGAGGGGGGGGGGGATGTTAGCAGGGACACTGACCTCACATTTTTTTCAGGTCATTTCAACCAAGCTGTTCAGGATTTCAAATTCAAGTTACACAAAAATGAGTTTCCTATTAACAGTATACAGTTTTGGTTTTCTGCATAAAATTTTATTGAAAGTGAAAAAATTATATCTCATT
Organism: Mimachlamys varia; assembly: GCA_947623455.1. Classification (NCBI taxonomy): domain Eukaryota; kingdom Metazoa; phylum Mollusca; class Bivalvia; order Pectinida; family Pectinidae; genus Mimachlamys; species Mimachlamys varia. Next base: position 55,347,446 of record OX392528.1, read on the forward strand.
GCAAGTTGGAATCATCCTTCATTAGTCGTTGCAAAACCCTTAATAAGTGTCACATATACTTTGCACTCAGTAACCTTTTATAATTTTTAATTTAAGCATTCTTTCAAAATATTTTCAAAACTAGTCTGTAGTGTAGTCCTGTTTTAAAATCGACAGATAGTTCTGTTATGGTGCTCTAAAGTTTGAATGTAAAAAATCTCTGTACATGCATGCTGAATGGGTTTGACATTTTACAGTCAGCACAACCTGTGTAGAATACCCAGCCCCTCCCCCTCCCCACGGTAACTACGAGGCTGAAGGGTCCCTAGGTGTGGTCCCTTGATCTGTTAACGAGTGTCAGTTAGTGAAGGACAATAGGGTTCATATTGAACTGATCCTGAGGGGGATTTATCAACTTTTAAAAGATCTTGTTATGCGAAAGGCCAGCATTTCACTTGTTTTCTTATTTTCTGAATTGCTCTTATAATGTTGTCGGGTCACAGAATTAATTCCCTCATCCGCTCTTACACCGCCGTTTGATGACACAGCGCATGAGTCAATTGCCATTTAGAGAGAAACTACATGAATTTCAACCAATTCAAGCACCATGTTGAAATCTCCGATGGTCGCTTAACTCCGTGAAATCAGACTCCACCTTTGACGACATTGATCCAGTTTCCTCGTTCTACAACTTACTACATGTCACTGACGACTTCTGTTTGCAATTTCATGGTACTTCTCTAGTTAAAATTGAATTACAAAAAACTAATTTGCAGCTTGTTCCTCTTTTTTTCCACCAATATGGTGGCGAATGATGACTCTCCCTGCTCAAATGTATTCTTGTGGCCATGGTGTATAGCGTTTCTCAGGGATTCTGAAATAAAAAAAAAAATAAAGAATGCCATCCCAAAAAAAAATCCGGCACTAGAGAATGAGAAAAAAAGACTTATTTTCTTTAGCGGCCTTTTGTAATCGGGTCTCGTAACAGCCGATCAATAACTGTTTAGAAAATAATGATTGGTAGATTGATCAGAATTTCATTGAACACAGGACGACAACAATAGGCATACTTGCTGCCAATTTCCTGTGGTATTCTAATCAATGTTAGAAAATGGCCGCTCTAAGATAACTAATGAAAGATGTGGAAAAGGGCCCCGGATTGGGTTTCTCCTGATGAAGATCGTTTACCAGGGGTGGGTCCGGGGTGTATTCTAAAAGACTGCGGTGGTACACTGGACACAATGGCCTGGGTGGGCAGGGCAGGTATCCGTGGTTACCCATAGCCATCTTCTCCTCAGCCAATATCCTGTGTTTTGATGCTGGTTTTGTAATGACTTGGCCCTGGTCTTTGTGTACCTCTGTCGTTTGTCAAATGCCATCTTTATACCTGTGTGTGACCCCTCCCCCTAAAAACAGATGATTGTTGCTGGCTTTGTTAGCTCCAAGTGGGATAATCACCCCTTTAGACAAACACTGATCATTTCCACACTAAAATGTTTAGCCATTTTGTAGGCGATTTTGTTTTGACCCCCCTTTTTTCTCTGGGCTAATGTAATGTCGGGGATTTAATCAAAAGTTTGGTGCGACCATTGTCAGGGCTGGTTGTTTGATGTGTCAAGTAGTCGGGCTGATGGGTCCCCGTAACAGTGAATGAAGCCTGTGTTAGATCCCCCCTCACCCAGACATGTTACCAGGTCTAAGCCAGGCCTGGGTAATGGACTTTTAATGATAGGTTTAGTGCCATACTGATAGAGTTTCACCTCGCCACCCTTACCCCATCCCCCCACCAAAATACTGTACTCAACACCACTCTAAATCTAAACCACATCCCTCTAAAAAATACTTCTTCCCAACTCTTGCGATTAATAATCTGTTCACCTTCAAATAACTTCCTAAAACTCGTCTCTTTACATCAGGGTGTTTTTTTTTCTTAAAGTGAAACACACTGAAAATATTTATCTTGCGTTAACATTTAAACGGAACTAAAAAATTGAAAGTTTGGGTATAAAGTGATTTTAGGAGAGTTTTGATACAGTACAAAATACAACAAAACAAAAATAATTGTCGGAGTATATAAATGGCTTCAAGAAAACTGAAAGTCTTGTTAGGTCAACAATTTATTTAAAATCTAAGCTTCTATCAGTTATTAAATGATGTTCTCTTGGATTACAAATAAATCCATTTCAAATTGCGCAAGTTCAATATCGAGGAAAATATGTCATAAAGAAATACACAAGGGATTTCTTAAGGCGTAAGAAACTCGCAGAATGTTTCTGAAGTTGACGATACTTTTTCAAGAAAACAGCCTGGGCATTTATTGGATAGGAAGAGGCCGACATTCCTGTGTGTGTCATTTGTAGATTCTGGCAGGTTTAATACCTGTAAGCCTGGTTAAGTTGGAGAGAAAATACATTTATTGTATTCTGGTGTTTTTTACAGCCAGCGCTGCCTTCCGCTAGTTGTAACTATATATTTATGGTAGAATCAGTTATCGGTGAGGGTAATGGGTCAGAAAATATTGTGTTGTGTTGCTCCAGTGAGGAGCTGAGCTGTGATGGGGCTTCCAGCTGGGCTCAATGCCTACACTTAACACATTCTTCTCCTTTTTTTATTCCCGTTCCCCCGCCTGATAAGCCTGGCTCCAGGCTGTTAGAGCAGGAAGTCAAAAAACACCCAAGAAACTATCCAACTTGGCCACAGTAGGAATACTTAGCATCCTTCATATCCGTGGCCGATGATGATATTTCAGTTTCTATTTCTTCGCGTTATAGCAGGTTTCCCATTTGTACTGTGTTAGAAAGTAAAACATTACTCGATGTCTAATGGCCTCCTGACAACCGTCGTCATGCAGGTCCTTCACCAATGTAAAGAAAAAAAAATGGGCACCACTTGAAAGACAAATGTTTTATTTGTTACTGAACGTAATGTGTACTGTATAGATGACAGAACTGCCTTGGGAGCAGATACATGTGGAACCTGCTGAACAAAATACGTGGAAAGCTGTCAAAATAAATAGGTATATAGTTGAAGAGTTGACAAGAAATGGCAAGAAATTGGATATTATTTAACGTCTTCCTATAACTGTTGATTACTACAAGTGTTTTGTAAGTGTGGACCGTGGAACTGTAGCGAGTGGTGTGAGGAGTATTTTGAAACAGACTATAACTCTCATTTGCTCCTTTCTCTCACAGTGCCATTTGTGGGAGATATGTAGCATTTTTGACACATTGCACATAATCTGTCTGCTACTCGACCTGCACCAACCGAGTACGCCCGTTTGTGTAGGGTTTATTTGTGGTTCATTGTTTTAAAATTGGAACTGCATGCCAACATCCCGGTGAAGGAGATGAGTTTTGGGGATGCTGGTGAAGATGCCAGCCATTTTCTTCACCTTATCAGCACCCATCTCGCATTACATTTTAATGTTATTCTCAATCCCTTATCAGAATTTTAATTTGTGCTGCCATGGCGACCAAATGAAGGAGGCTGCCAGGAAGTAAAATTTATTGGCATAAGACACTAACGATAATGAGTTGTCCCCTCCTTTGGCATTTTTATGCATAATTCACAGTAAGGGGACCATAAGTTGGTCGACCCAGAATGCAGAGCTGACTTCCTGTCCACATGTTTTTCCTGTTCTTCATTATACCAAATTTCTCAAGTTTCGTAAAAAGAGAAATGGATGCTTATTTTCTAAAAATTTTCTTTATTGTTGCAAAAAAAAAAAATAGAAAAAATAGAAAAAATAACCACCAAATAATGAAAAAGAAATGTGACATATGATCTTGCTGTATCGGTAAATCTGTGTTTATTGGCAGGTTAACAATTTCTCCTTAACATGATATATCGATTGTGTTATCGCATTTAATGGCAGATCCAACACTTCACATTAATAGATAAGTAATGAAAATCGGATATTCGAGCCGTTTTATTTCAGATAATGAGAAAGAATTTATAATTCTTTACTTCAATATTTTTTTTTTCAATTTGTGATACAATATTATTACTACAATAATACAATACAATACTATTTTAATATTTTTGGGGGTCTATCTGCCAGTAAATGATATTGTGGAGGGAGGGGTTCCACCAAACTCTGACAATGAAAAGATGAAGTGCCTGCCTTGAAATGGGGGGAGGGGGGGGGGCTTCATATCATCCAGTTTCGTCTCAGTCAGCATTTGTGCGGAAGAGAAATGATTTAAAATGTGCTAGGCCACCCCTAAAGACAAATAATATTTTTTAGGGTTCTCAATAAATCATTTGTGCCAACTTGATATAATGGGCTGAGAAGGAAGCTGAGCCCCTGGTTACCAGGGTGGTGGGGGGAAATCTCGCGCTGGGTGCTATCTCCGTGGCGATAAGGCCAGACGGGAGTTGCTCCCCTGCTGTCACAGTTTTTACTCTATATTCAGTGTTATGTTTTTTTTATGAACGGCTCAAACTTTATGATTCATATTTTTGTCATTAAACGGGGGCCAGTCTCCATGCCGATTTTGAGATGCTAAGTATGGCCGTCATTCACCTGGCTCTTGAGATGCTTTTCAAAGTTAATGTGCTTTAAGACAAATAGCATTGACTTGCCAATGACCTTCAACTTGGCTAATTTAAGGACACCCAATATATATACCCTTGAAAACTTGTATATCACTTTCAAATTAGCTTGGCAACTCCTTCATAAGAAACATGAAGTCTCCATGCTAAACAAAGTGCATTGCAGATTAAAATGGGCTAGTAAGGGAGGAAATAACCTTGAATTTTTTGCTTCAGGGATCTTGCTTTATCTTGGCTATATAAAAAGTGATTAATATTTTTGCTAATGAAAAACTTATCCATGATAATTCTGATAAAAATCTTCGTACAAATTTCATCGTTTTGAATCACCTGGGATTAGGCTTCCTGTCCTAAAACCAGAAAATTGAATAATTATACATTCAAAACATCGACTGGGAGTTAACGAATTAGTATCTCTAACTCCCACGCCTTCTAAGAGGTTGATGTACAAAGGTATTTCAACCCCACGTCCCTCCGAGGCAGCCTCTGGACCTGCTGGTTGAGGAGAGAAAGCTGCTTACTGGCCCGGTGAAGTCGTCGTAACGGCAGGAAGGGTGTTCTCCCTACCAATCAATATATGGATTTATTTACACGATGGAGGTCCATCTTAACCCCTATTTTTTAATTATTGAGGAGATTAGATGTGCATTAAGCCTGATTACAGAGACAATGGCGACGGTACAATTGATAATGACACAGGTCCCCATCTCCCACCCCGGTCCTCGGCCTTCGCACTCGTACAGGCACGAGAGTATCAGATGTTCACGCTTGGCTTGTCACCCATACGTAATAGGATGGGACATTCCCTCCATGTAAAGTGAAACACTGAAATCCACCATTCGCCCTTTCATCCGAAGCACATCCGCGAGGCACATTAAATTAGCAGATTTTATCCCCCGTTAACATACAAGAGAAAGAATACCGCATCCATACTTCTCTAATTTCATCAGATTATTTTTATTGCTAATTTTGCCATGCTTTTCTATTTTTGCAAGTGAAAATGTCTATTAATTGCCGTACTTGATGTGCACGAAGCATTTGAGATAAGGTGTCGGGTCTTTGACCAGGTTGACGAGCCCCACACTTTGTGGAACAAACAACTGAATACTGTAATAGATTTAAATTACTTAAATGATATTTGTGCCACTTTCAACACAAAACAAACCTTTAATATACATGATTTTGTGGTTCAAAGCCGCCAGATTACTTCCCCCTGATGTTGTATGTGACATTTAAGTTTCACAGTAAATTTTTGATGCCTACTGTAACCCCACATTTCCGGAAGTTTTTTGGTGAAGTCTATTTCAAACATGTTTCCTTATTGTATCTTCATTCATATTGCACAGCAATTTATTATTTTTTCTAGAATTTACATTTTGCTGATTTTTTTTGGTCAATGTTCTTCTAAAGATCATCACAGCCCAAATTTATTTCATTCTTAATCAATTTAGATTCCATATTGTTGCGGACGTTGCGAGATATTTCAGTGTCAAACAACAATTAGCATCAATACCATACCTCTATACCTCAAAATGGTAGAAAGTGTCTAACTCCATACGGTGTGAAAATAATATTTTTGTCCGAATTCAATTTAGGTTTTTCAAATAAATCACCTTTTCATTTTGGAGGCATGATTTTCTTAAAGAAAATTGCTTTGACCATTGTAATCATGGTTAACGATTTCCTTTGACTTGTAGAATTTATTGGCTAAGAGTATCGGACATCACTTAAATAATCGTCTGGAGAAATACCGGATATCACAGAATTTACCATTATTTCATCTTGGATGCATGTTGTTCATAATTATTTCTGATCTAATCATTAAGGCATTGACCTAATTACATAATAATTAGGTCTCTACTTTGTCCACCTTATGTTGTCCTGTAATTAGATTTGGTCATCTGATAAATCCACTACATTGCCAGGCCTCCTATTAAACAAAATGAAGATTGGTCACAAACCAGTGGCCATTGTCAATGTGGCCATTACGTGGCCTGGCTATGTCGCAGATCGGTGGCTTCTGTTTCTGTTGTCAATGTGGTCATGGCATTGGCCTGGTTGTGCCACAGACGAGTGGCCATTGGCAATGTGGCATGGCTGTGCCGCAGATCAGTTGCCTCCGTTGCTGATGTCAATGTGGCTGTACCAGTGGCTCTGGCCGAGGGTGGGAGTGTAATGGAGCGAGATCGTTGAGAACAGTGCTTGTAGATGTTTTCTGTGAGGGAGACTGGGACACGCTGTCTAGGGAGACTTTCTTCATTGTTAATGTGATGTAATTACAGATGATAGGTTTATACAGGGGAACGAACACAACACTAGCCTCCACAGAAAAGCTGTGAGTGTCGGCACCGGGGCGAGAGAGTGGAGCAATACTGCATTACTTCTCCTACTGTGGGGCCTGTGTCTATAGTGTATACTGACTATTAGTCTTGTACTGTTGTACAGTGAGCTAATCTTCAATTGCAATCTCTGGACTATGAGCATTAATGCTCTACTCTGAGCCTAAAGTTTTTGAGCTCTGATGTTATGATGTAATCCCTGGACTATGAGCATTAATGTTCTACTCTGAGCTTGAACTTTTTGAGCCCTAATGTTATGATATGATTAATCCCTGGACTGTGAGCACCAGGGCACCATGTTAAAAGTCTGGGTATTTTGTATGAGCCCTAGTGTTCTGCTGTCGTGAGACTTGTACTTCTAAGAAATAAGCCCTAAAAATATAAAAGTGTGAGCTCTCTGTTAAGCCTTAAGAAATGATAAATTGTCAAAAACATGACAACAACACTCCGAGTTTGGATCAGTCAGTACAATAAGGAAACACAACTCCCGCAGATCACTTATAACAATCCCCACCCCCAAATATAACAATCCCCACCCCATAATTACTGTTTCATACACCTCCTCTAATACGTAACAAGGACAGGAATTTATTGTAAACATTTGGTGTATAAACAAGAAGTTCCTTACTGTTGTGTGATACACAGGAATACAGATGGGGAGGAGTAGTACTGTGTGAAGGCTTGTGGCGATGATCTCCCCCACGTTAATCTCCAGCTACTCTACCAATGTATTGTGTGTATTATGATGTATATTGGTAGCAGTGTAAAGGAGAAAGTGTACAACAAGGCCGTGAATTACGATAACCAAGTACTATAGCGTGATTAAGTACTGGCGGATAGTGCAGCGACACGGGAGTTATGTACCGTAATGCACCACAGCAATGAGGATGCAGGTGATTGTTACAGAGGCAAGTGTCGCAAATCACACTAATAACTGTCGCCCACCGCCATTCCTGTATCGACAAGACACCCAGTCGCTGTCGTCAAGACGCCCTTTTCCCCCGTCGACAAACCAATATCAATAACTTACCCCCCCCCCCCCCCCCCCCCAAAAAAAAAGAGGTGTGAAATTATGTTGTAATTTACGTAATTTGACTGATCGTATCAGTGATGGAGAGGTGTTTTGAAATGCTGATTAAGTTGTGCAATAGATCTCGACCATGACACATTCATTCTTGGAGTATGGTTGGAGAGAAATGGCCTCCATGCCTGGATGGATACCCATGTTGACAGGGTGACAAATAGCTCCCAGCTAGCTCATTACAGGTATTCAACATAAGTGTTGATTCAATAGCGGTACAGGTCCGATGTTTCTCTGGAAGACCTGGTCACGACTTCTCCAATCAGCTGGAAGACTTGCCTGTCTTATCTGCAGCATTCGGCAAGGCCTTTTGTGTGAATTTGAAGGGAAGACAACAAGAGAGGTCACGGAAACTGACCTCCAGGGCAGCGTAGCTAACGTAGCGGAAGCAAATGGCTGCCACCCATAGAAGAAACGTTGTCTACTGTCACCCTATACCCGGCCATCATACTTACCCTCGATTGTGGAGCTGACGCGGGGGTCACATTACATATATACCCCACTCATACACACACTGCCCCGATTATACCCAGACAAAAACAACACTGGGCCCCCAACAATACCGCCCGCTACACTACACTACCTATCGGGCTGGCACAAATTTCTAAGCAGGCATGGTAGAAAAAAAATGTGGTTACAAATTCATCTTTATAATTGGTGGGTCCTGTTATTAATAGGTATCTAACTTTCTAGTCACCTACAAAAATAGCTGCATAACAGTTGAGTGAGAGAGAGAGAGAAAAAAGGTTTATTTATTATCGTTAGAAGTTCACTAACTTAATGCAGTTTTACAAACACAATGAGTATGTTCAGCTATTTTTGGGAAACCAGCACATTTCAGTCACATTTTTCTAAAGTCAAGGAAAAAACTGATGTTTCAACTTTGTCAACACTGATAAAAACATTCATCAAGGTTTTGACACATTTTTGTCAGCTGACAAAACTCTGCATATTAAGATTGCTTTATCTGGCTTACGCTAACGACCGTCAAGTCAGTAAATTTCTGGACAGTTAAGGAAAGGAGTTGTATTTCGGTATTGTCTTTATCAAAAAGGGATTCTATTTAATCCACCTACCAGTGGAAGTTAGCGTAGAGAAACTGGGGGTGGGATGGTATTCGGGAGAGGGGAGAAGACAGGATGATATTTAGTTTTTGTCGTTCACACTGCAGACATGTAGGGGATTAAAAGCCAACATCTGCTCTTTGTGGTAAACTGGGGCTTTAAAATAGTCAAGTCGTGCTAGAAACTCTAATGAATTGTGTCTGTCTTTAAGGAAACGGGAGCGAAGTGGAGAAACTGTATCAGACCTCTCATTATAATACTTTTAAACTCTCTGTACATATGCGGTGCCAAGATCCCTATAAATTGGGTATTTAGCTGCCCCTGTGTAAAAACGAGAGAAGCAGTAGCGATATACGTTTCCACGGCAGCTGTTTATCATCGCCAACACACAGCTCACTTACACGTAGTCCCATTTACATCACATACGCTCAGCGCAATTTGAATTTTATGTTTTTAATTTGACGTATTACCTACCTTTGATCAGAGAAGAAATGGAATTTTAAGTGTCAACCATGCGATTTTATATATATGTTTACAAAAAAAAATGTACATTCACATCTCAAATAGAATGCTACATCATATCATTTGATAAAAAGTATTCTACGTCTATTATTTATCAAAAAATTGAATATAGAAATTGGAAGTGTATATCAACTGGAAGACAAGGGTAATGATGGAGAAATATTGTCGTTTGGTGGAAGATTTGCACATGTCAAAATTTAGGTTGATTAGCTGCGTGTTAATTCTTATTTATGGCGACGGAAGTGTTTGCCTGCCTGGCATTAAACTATATGGAGATAAATGGCCAGAGTGGTCATCTGATCTGGTCAGTTAGGTATTGACCATTAATAAAGTAGGCTTTACTCGACCCTTAGTGCGCACTGACAGGAAAGGTCGCAGGAAATGGCGCTCATGTTCAGGATCACTCCCCCCAACAACTCAACTGTTTTCCCGAAAAATGTAATTAAAAATGAACGAAAGAAATGTCTGTTGTTTTTGCCAACTAATTGACGAAGGAAATTATACCAAACCTGGCTTTTGAAATTTCCACCATTTTTTCGATCTTTGCATTAATGGCGAGTATTCAGCGCTGGGTTTCTGACCAGCATTATAAGGATTTACCAGCTACGGTATTAGTTGATACATCAGCGATTAGATCAGCCACACAAGGACGGTCCACCAACACATTTCCTCCGCAAGAAATCTTAAATAATTCATACATTGAGGGATAATGCCTGTCTGTTCGAGTCATTAAAACAAAACCTAAGAATTATCGCACATTACAGTGACATGGCCGTATCCCTGGAGAAGGAATCTTTCCCCTCATCTGTTGGATATCCGTCACCAGCCAACGTCTTAAGGCTTCACCAGTAACGCAGCATTAATTAAGCCTCCATTAACAGAAGAGTTCCACATCTATGGCTGTCACTGGGCAGACCAGCGATTTGTCGGACAGTTTTTGATGAAGTCATTTTTGAAGTGCGATAGTTCTGTCACTACTAAGTATAGATGAGAAACCCGCCACGGAAGAGGCCCTGATCTTGACAGAATGCATTAGTAGACATACGGAGGGTTTTGACACTTGTTGGGTAGCCCAAACGGCAGCCAATATCCATTACCCAGTTTTGATATCTTCTTAATATCCGGGGCTGATAATTAGGCCGTCATTTTTCAAATTGATTTTTGATGTAGGTATTTATTGTTGCTGAGTATGATAGGTTATGCGATTACTCTGATAAGTGTGAGCGAGATCCATCTACCTCCGACCAAGTTCCCCCCCAGGTGGGACATCTTACGATTTATTCATGTTTTACTTTCAATTTCAATTGCATTGTCCTTAATATACCCTCGGCAAGTCTGAAATTATCATGATTAATTTTTCAGATTTATATAAAATCTGCATGATTTGAAGAGGGGTGCCTATAAATCTCACTAGGGCTTTGATGGGGGGTTCGAGAGGGCTCGGCTAAGTGTATCCCCGCTGCGTAGTCACACATAAACCTACATCACGCCTGCCATCTCTGATGTAATTAAATTAAGCCCAAACTCCCCAACCTTCAAAGGAGGCACCATTTCTTTCCTGCAATTTGAGTAATTTAAGACACTTCACTGGGTTGGCTTTGATCTCTGATACAACTATTTAGGGAAATACAGCATCGTGTTTATAAGAACATATGTATTATCTTTTCAAAGTAAATCAGGGAAAGACTTACGGTGTGATTGAGCATGTTAGGTTTGCGAGATGGGGCCAAACGAGCGAGTGATGCTAACTACCTTCATGTGTGGGAGTGATGGTTGATGGAGAAGTCCTTGACAGGAATAGAAGAAGGGGGACTTTATTTTTATTTTTTTCATCCCTCCCCTTTTCTTTCCCTTCTCCCTAATCTTCCCCCTCCTTGCCCTAGCTTCCTCTCTCCCTGGTTTTCCTTTCCCCTCTCTATCCAACCTTTTGTTCCCTGCTCCTTCTACCCGACTTAACCCTGTAACAGGCCCTGCCCCCTATTTCACCTACTTGAACCTATAACGGGCCCTGCCCCCTACGCCACCTACTTGAACCTATAACAGGCCCTGCCCCCTACTTCACCTCCTCAATCCGTAGTTTTAACCCCTTTAACCCCCTCTCGAGGCTCCCCCTACTGGTCAGTGGTGCTGTAATGTTGATTAAATGAGAATTTCGCAGACAGCTGAGATGAATTTTCTGTCAAACTATTTGTGGGGCTGGGGTTGAGGTTTGGGTTATGGTGGCCGGTGTACAGAACTGTTATTGGCCACATTACACTGTTTTTCTTATGCTCTCATTCAATAAGGGGGCCTCATACAGCTGCTGAGTGTGCCAGCTTCGTTACTTATTAAATGAAGTACGGAAGCAGAAAGCGTCATCAACTTGTAACCCAATCTCGAAATGGCCGCTAATGAGAGAAAGGATGTAATTTAGGGTAGAAGAGGCTACCACCAGAACTCTACAGATCAAGTAAACTTGTCTAGCATCATCTATCATTTTTTCAAACTACATCTTTAATTTGAAGCTGGTATGTGGGCTCGGGTAGTCCGGTTTGGTCTTTAGAACCGGTGGGGCTGGATAGGGTTGCAATTTGTTGGAGTTGGATGTTGAGATGGAAAGGTTGGAAATTTTGCTACTAATGAGCAGCAGTCTGTTGAAGTTGGAAGCTTGGCAAATTATGAAGGCTTGAGACAGACCAGTGGGTTGGCATCGGCCCAGATCATCAGCAATTAATCATCGGGGATCTCAAATCTTGACAGTTTGTCCACACCAAGTCACTGTCCTTCCAGAGTTCTCCACAGTCAAACATACACCAAGTACCTCATCAAACTTTTAAGGCTCGTTTCCGTCTGTCAAAAATACACACTAATAAACATCATCATCACACACCATCAAAAATGGGAACCAGAGGCATGCTCTATCGTTCCAGACAAGTTCCACACACTTTCACAAGTCCAAATGTCAGTGAGAATGTTTTACAAAGGTTAAATATGTGTATAAGACATCATCTTCTGTAATTAAATTGGCAAATTAGAATTCCCGAAAAGTTTTTTTTTTATGATGAATGAAACTAATTTTGTCTTGTTTTCTTGCAGGTTTATAAATGCAAGACGAAGAATTGTTCAGCCGATGATTGACCAATCAAATCGAGCAGGTATGTTGTTTATGGTTGTCATACGTTAAAAAAAGGAGAAGGATCAATTATCAACAGTATTAATTGACATTTCATCTTGTAATGATGTACAGAAACGATAATATTAGTTCTTGAACCTAACACGGATACAAATCCTCAAATATCGGGTAAACTTAACTTTTTTGTACTGACCATTAAAACTAAAATCTTGCACGATATGTCATGTGATGTACAAATACTGTTACCACATTCACCCCTGAAGTTTCATAATGAACTATTCCAACCTTTGATTTGGGAGAGTTCAAATGTGTCTTCAGGGGTGAATGAGTTCTGAATGTTATTACAGTAATGGCAAAAATTCTGAATAAATTCTACTTCTAGACCTTTCGTTATATCGTGGAGGCTAGAACAACCCAATAGCTTGAAACAAACTTGTGGTCATTTCCAATAAATTTGTCAACAGTATTTTATACCTGTCACCTGGGGTAACGAGGTTTAGCTCTATCTCTCACCTGTATTACGATGGTGAGTGTCACATGACCTTGTCTAGAGTGGCGTGTTTGGTGCGCAGGCTTTGACATGTGGCGTTCACGTAAAGCCTTGTTTGCAAGTGTTTTCGACACACAATCTTAGCACACTCGCATGTACTGTCGTCTGCTCTGGCCTTGTGTAACACCGATGACAAATTCTCTTTGCAATTGGCATCAAAGTAAGGGAGAGGATGATGGGAAGGGTTTATGGCTAATGAAATTAACCTCATTTACCAGTTCTCCTTGCCAAATTCATCAATATATAAGAGTTGTTATGAGCAATTTGCCAGCAGACTCGGTAATTAATGTGGGGAGCATGTACCTTAAAACAGCCCTCCTGTCATAATTATCCACTACCATTGGGTGTATTGCTGAGTAAAAACCTTAAGAGAAAAAAATTTCTTCAAAATCAATTTTATAAACATGAAAAAAATTTACCTGTAACATTTCAACCTAAAGCTTGTGTAAAGTTTTGCACTTTTATGAAGGCAAACTTCCATATTAGAAGTGCTTTCATAGATTATCAAGGGATTTCCTTGGACGAGTTGAAAGTGAAATGTTGTGTGTTCCGTACTGGAAACTTTTGCGCTGTTTTAATATTCTGTGCATGGAAGTATTTAGGCGTAAATGTACAGTTATGATATGTATAAATAGAAGCTATAGATAAGTCACAGTTATGCCTTAAGAACTCGGCTCTGTCAGGAAACGTTTGGGAAATCAGGCTGTTACTGCTGCCGAGGGAAGCCTTTTCACGTTTAGTTTTTAGTGGAGTAAATATTAAATTTCTCAGTAATCACATCTCCATTAACCTGTGTGTGCGATGATATCGACGCCCCAGTCACTCACCACAGAGAGGGATTTGGCCAATGTGAGTCTGTACTTTACTTTGTGGCACAGGTTTTGATTGACCCAAATATCCCGGTACATATGATATGTTTTAAAAAGCCCATTTAACATTGAATTGGCATATATCAACATCAATTTAGTATTTATCTACACGGTGCCCGTAATTAACTCACGGCAAGTGGGCCAGAGGAAGCTAATACAGAAAGACTCTATCTTAGGTGGCATAGCTCTTTTACAAATTGCATTTCTTTTAGACTCGTTATCTGCTGACAGTAACACCAGACTCCTAAGGGGCAAAAACTAGCTTTTTATTGAATCCCCATTATAAGCCGGGGACTCGCGCAGGGCAACGCTTACAAAAATATTCTCATTTCTGCTTGGGAATCAGCTCAGAAATTGTGTTTATGATTGGACCCTCCGCGGCCCTCATTTGGCAATCATAAAAAGGATATATCTCGGAATTGTTGCCATGAATTGCGTACATTGATGAGTTCGTGATGGTTAGTGGGATATATATAGACCCCCCTGTCCCTGACAGGGGAACGTAAACGTGTAAAAACGCAGAATACTCGCGTGGCATCGTCTTGGCACACCATTTATACGTCGATGCCGTTTAAAAGTTTTTAACTTTCAAATGCATTCCAAATTACCCAGAACTCGCGAAGGCAGACACCTGTATAAGTATATAGATGGTCGAATAAAACGAAAATATCGCCTGCGGGACCTAGTAAATGCATTCAGGGATACACATGTGTCTATAAGTATTTAAATTGCATTGTGAGTTGGAAACGCACAGGATATAATGTTATTTTGTTTGCTTGCAGCCCCTGGTAGTCATGGTTACAGTCCGGACGGAAGCATGGGCTGGCCCGACAATCAGCCCATGGCCCACATGGGGCCACATAGTAAGTTCTCTCTTTTGCTTAACGTAAAAATAGTAAAAAAAAAAAAAACATGCAAAAGTTTAATTGCGGAGCCATTTGGCTGTGTGGTTATGTATAAAAACAATCTGCATATCTGAAGAAGATCTATTGATTGTCTATGTGCCGGCCCAATACAATATCTCCTTTAACTGCCTCCAAAGTACGGCAGAATTTATAACAGTGTTTATTTATTGAAGAGCGTAAATGGTAGCAGTTTTCTTTGGGGGGAAACATTTAGGACATTTAATTTTGTCCTTGAAATAATGAGAGGTCTAAATGCTTTCGTTGCATGATTTTGTTAAAGTGACCAGTAAAAAGTATGTAATGATGAATAAATAGATGGAATAGAGAGGAGAATTTTGGTGAAATGTGTCCAAGTAATAAAGTTAAGAAAAAAGCAAGTCATCAAGTACAACAAGAAGAAAACAAATGTCATAAGATTGTCAGTTTTACAGCGTGTGCAGTGAATAAGCATGTTTGATTTTTGAAAATCATGTCCAAATTACTTTTCTTTTATGCAATAATCAATTGTTCAATTTTATACAGTCCACTAAATATTAATTATATCATTACCTATTTCCCTTGTCCAGCAAGATGTAATAATAGAAGTACCCCGATAAAAGAAAGTGAAGTTGGGATAGTTTGAGCCGTTTTATATGGAATTGTTAACTTTCCGTTGTAATACTCATCAGTGTTGTTTGTTTTGATGATTTAAGTGATTCACCCCTGGAATTTCAACATGAACTATTCCAACCTTTGAATTGGAAGAGTTCATATTGTGTTTTAAGGGGTGAGTGAGTTATGTGTTTCCATTGTTGCGGACGGTAAATTCTGTACCTAACCCTTAACCGTTGTTTATTGCAGTGCTCCAAGGCAGACCTGGCAGTGACATGTACGACCCTATGAAAGCGGGATATCCTCACATGGACGGCTCACAACGCTACGATATGTTGGGTGTTCAGGGTATGCACAGCGGAGACATGTACGGGGCGCCCCCTGTCACTGGAAGTAGCTCCTATTCACAAATGTCACAGTTGCGTCCCCCTGTTCATTCGCAGGCTATGCTAATCCCAGGACATCCGCATCATATGATGATGGGCCACGGAGCCCCGGGAATGAGTCCGCATGGTATGTCAATGGGCAGTGCCCAGAGCCCTCCTTTACACAGCAGCATGGAAAGTATGGGCGGACATATACAGGATATACATGCTGGGTAGGTGGCGCCACCGTGTGCAGACTTGTGCATCATGCCTGGCTGGCATTCGTGTCGCCATACACCGTTGTATTGTGGTTGTCAAGACAACAAGGACAAACTTGTGTGCGTTGGAGCGCGGCCCTGAGGTTTGACTTGGATGTAGGCCATGTAAAATATAAGTAGTTGTGAACTACTCGCGTCAGTGATATGGTGATTGGCTGTGGTGATCGGAAGAGACGAACAGACAGACAAAAAAAAATTTTTTTTAAAAAAAGAAAGAACCGGACCAGGTCCGGGAAAGTCCGGGAACGGGGATATAATTCCAGGGATGTGCGACAGTAATCTGTCGGAGTGATATTGTGAGCATAAGGAAAACGCGCTACACGCCAAACGATGGTCTACACTTGGTCAAATCAGCAACAAGCTAGTCAGTATCTCGTCCTCGTCGAGGAGGATGGACAGACAGTTGCGATTGGTCGGACCGGCCGGTGATTGGCCTGGTCATCTGTACAGGGAGGGAGTATGAAGGGCCAACTTGCCTCAGGTCGAACTTATGATATACTAGTCTTTTAGATGTTCCATGTTATCTGTATGGGGATTGGGAAAAAAAAACACAAAGATATGCTGATAGTATTATCCTGTTCAGGACGGTAGCCACACGAGACTTGTTCAAGTATTAGTATTTATGAGACTCTCACAAGTGTCGTGTAGTTTTAGCAAGTCGGATTGAGTGGTCACACTTTTGAAATACCTCGTACTGCCAGGGTCGTACTAATCGTAACGATCACAACATAGATGTGTTTTTTTGCAAGCATTCCACTTATAAATTTAAAAAAAAAATATATTTCAATTTTTTTTTTTTTTTTCTAGATCTACAATTGATTTATGTATTTTCTGAGATCACCTTCCCCAGTTTTGCGTCTCCTCATTTTATTATTATTATTATATTATATTATAAATATGAATATGTTTTTTTATAAAGTATTGAGATATTCTGTAGTAATGTCACAATATTTGTTATAAGAAGTAATCAACGTCAGTGTCAGTATTAACTTTGATCTGTGGAGGAGTAGCAAGACTGGGGAGATCGTCAGAAAGCTCATCCGATATATATATACGCAAACGTCTCCGGCACCAATTGGCGGTGCCGATAGGACGTAAACGGGACAAACCTTTCCAGGGCTGGCAAAAATTAACTGTTTGCCTTTGCCAACACTCATTTTTATTTTCAGCAAAGTCACAAGGTCAAATGTGGACCTGCAGGGTCGGTGGGATGGTTTCCCAAGGTCATGGATGCTTCTCAAGGTCGTTGAGATGCCATTCTCACGAGTGTCTTAAGGTCAGCGGACGACAGTTGTGATTTGCTGCTGAAGGACTTATATAGATACATACATGACCAAAATTGGCCAATCAGATTTGAGCTTTAAAGTTACCTCATACATTTTTTTTGTTGTAAAATGCCATTTGGGAAAGAATGGTTGTATTAATGGTGCATGTTGGACAGAAGGATTTGGTGCATTACTTTTGTGTATAGTAGAACGCGAGATGTGTGGGTCGGTGCTTGGTGCGGAGAGTGAGTGTGAGAAACGGAGCACAAATGACGGCAGGATTTTATTTGTATGATGAAAAACCTTGATTTGTTTGATATGTAATGTCTGGTGTGGTTGAAAGCCAAGCTGAATTGCTGTATATCTTAAAGCAATAAAAAATATCGGTGTGATTTTTGACATTTTGTTTCGTGAATTATATTTAATTCTGGTTTCTTTTTTTTCTGGTTTATTTTTTCTTTGTTGCTAGAAATAATGATTTTGTTCGTGATAAGAACTTGGCATTTCCCTCGCTTTTTTGGTAAGGAATTCCGGCTCGGACTGATGACCTGATGCATAATATTGTATGTATAACTGAATGGAGTTTTGTCGTCATAATTTTGGTGGGTCATGAACAATACTGACGATAGTGAGATCAACTTTTCCTTCCTTTGTTTTTTTTTCTTTTTCATCTCTACTTGATAAACATAACCCTTGTTAGCGGGTCATTATCAGAATGAAATTTTTATATAATATTGTCCTTTTCTGTCAAATCATGATAAAATTTCGAAAGAAGTCACACTTTTATGACAAACCAAACATAATCGTTTCTGAAGAAACAAAAGGAATACTTCGCAGTTTTCATTGTTTAGATGGAATTATTGTGGTGGTAAAGAAAAGTTGAAGCAACACGTTTTGATTTGTAAGAAATATGTACAGTGTGACCTTTTCTTGCGAAGGAGCATTGATACAAATTGTACAGTATTACTAAGGTCAGATTTCAAATCAAGGTATCACATAGATTAATATGGCTCCAGGTGATTTTATTATAAACACTACGTTTAACTGTTATAAAGAATATTTCAAAAGAATTTCAGCAAGTGAACAAATTGGGGAAAAAATCATGAAATTATGATTTTGAAAAAATTGTATAAGTGCTCATGTTTTCTGTTTACTTAAACGATTTGAATTTGATGTATAAGTGCTCTCTGGTAATTTTTTTTCCTTTAATTTGAATTCAGAAATGAATTGTTTTATCAAATGATCTGTTTTCCAAGTGCTACTGGTGCAAAACTCAATTTGGTAATAAACGAGGAATTCCCAAATGTAACTGTTTTCATACTGAAATTATAGTTATTCTATTTTAGAATCATGATTTTATCTCAAATGCTTTTTATGACCTATTTCCTTTCCATTTTCACTCTCTTGAAGGAGAACAAAATTTTAACCTGATGTTTTATACAAAATTTTTGATTTTAAACCCGCAATTTTTACACCTGTTTTGACATGAAGGTAATTTGTCAACCATTGTATATTACAATGTTAATTATTTTACTTTTAAATCTTAAGGACAATCACAGACATTTTCACCAAAACTTGATATGTATGGTATGCATGAATGTGATGGGTGTGGCCAATGGGCGTGGCTGTGAGAGATGGGCGTGGCCTATTGGTCAGGAGGAGGCTGGGATAATTGTCAGTATTAAATGTTTATATGAGAGATGAATGGAGAATGATTGTCGCCAAGCTTGGAGCTTAGTTCTTTTGAATTTAGGGAATTTTAATACGAGATTGTCACATATTTTGAGTAAAATTCCAGAGAAATAAACTGTTGTAATAATATTTCATTGTTTTGTGTATTTTATAACTGTAAAATATGTGCATTAATTAACCGTTCTCCTGCAAGCATATACGTTTCATTTAGTTGAAACAATGGAGTCAAAAATGAAGAACTTTTGGCGGAGAGGTAGCTGAATTTTATAATATTCAATTCTACCACTATTGCCTGTTACTTATTCACCCCTGAAGACACATTTGAACTCTTCCAATTCAACGGTTGAAATAGTTCATTATGAAATGTCAGGGGTGATTGAGTTAATAGCAGATGAGATGGTACAACTTAACTGTTGAACGACCTTGTGTCATTTTATTTGTCAAAACGCATGATAATATTGGTAAATTATGAAAATTTCCATATATTTTTCATGTTCAATTTTTCAATAACTGTTAGACAGGAGAACTCGCCCAAGGGAGCTAACTTGATTAAAAGAAAATGGTGGGTGCTATTAGATGGTATAATACAATTATTGGAAGAATTGCTGGAATGAAAATTGGTCAATATGATTTATTAGGAGGCTTTTCTAGGGAGGGAAATGTACTTGATTCTGATCCGTCTTTAGTTTGATGTAGAACGTAACCTTCAGTTCAAAAATCATACCCAAAAGTAATGAAGTAAAACAATTGAAAAGTAGGATTGGCCTTTCGTATAAAACAAGTTTCAGTCGATCACTGAGATGAAGGCTAAATGTGATTGTTCGGGAATCTTCACTTTCTTGCGTTTTTAACTGTTCAACACTGGGCTGATTAAAACAAATATAGTCGCTAATATCATTATCTAAAGGGACATAAAAACTGAAAAATTCATGGTCCCCTTTGGGCAGGGCAAAAAAGTGTACAAACCTGAATCAATAAAAAGTGCGTTTGAAAACCTTCAACGTTTTTTTATAGGCATATAAATTCAGAAATTTGGGAAATGATGTAGTTTCAGGGGCGAAATGTCAATGGCTATTTTCTTCAAAGCTTTGTCCTCTAATTTTTCTGAACACATGCATAAGGGACTGATGCAAACTGTATTTGGGATAACTTTAAAAGGTCATTTGATTAAAGTTAAAAGTCATCTGTACTTGCAAGGAGTATGACTACCTCTGAAAACGTCACTTCTAGGCATTTGAAACATTTTTAGGTCACAATAGAAACCAAATTAAACTCCAGTGACCGTAAAGGCCCTATGGGCCTCTTGTTTTGAATCCAAGCACTCTTTGATGGTTTATGCAATTCACATTCATATAGCTCATAATTAACTGTACACCATAATATTCTTCTTGACCTGAACTAAAGAACACTATGATGCAATATTTGACATGAACTAAGACACCATTATATGTTATTTGACATGAACTAAGACACCATTATATGCTATTTGACATGAACTAAAGAACACCATTATTAGATATTTGACATGAAATAAACAACACCATTATAAGATATTTGACATGAACTAAACAACACCATCCCGTGGCTGAGCCTATATAGCTATTGGGCGGGTCCTCAGGTGGTAGATAGGGGGATGCCCTCTCCTTGAGGGGTAGCACCTGAAAAATACCGGAATAGAGTGTCGCGGACCACATAGACTGGGTAGATGGAGCTCGTTAACCAGTGGTAGCTAGTCCGTGAAGGAGAAGGAAATCTCGATCTCTTATTCCAAAACCTGGGCAAACGGAGTTCAATAGCCTTGGGAGGTAGTCCGCCTAGGAGAAGGAAAACTCTGAATCCAAACCAACTGGTCCTCCAGGTTGGGGGTTGGACACCGAGCTAACAACCCTGTTCTTGAAAAAAAAAAAAACAAGTTACGGAAACAGCAACAAGGGAAAACAACACTGCTGGGCATGATTGGCTACCTGCGTCGTCACAAGATACACGTATGACGACAGTGGTGACCGTTCAGAAGCTGGCCCAGAACAGACAGGAGTGGCGCTCCTTTGTTGCTGCCCTACATGCCAACCGGCAAAACAGGCATAAGTGTGTGAGTGTAAACAACACCATGTTTTTTTATATGAACTAAACAACACCATTATAAGATATTCAACATGAACTAAAGAAAACCAGTATGCATTATTTGACACGAACTAAACAACACCATCATACAATATTTGACATGAACTAAAAGACACTATTATAAGATTTTGACGTGAACAAAAGAAAACCATTATCAGTGATATGACATTAACTAAACAACACTTTATAATGTTAGTTGATATGGACCACAATCACCTTTTTTAAACACAACTGCCCAGAGAGAGATATAGAACACCATTAGACGTTGATGTGACATCAACTATAGAACACCATTAGACATTGATGTGACATCAACTATAGAACATCATTAGAGATTGATGTTACATCAACTATAGAACACCATTAGACATTGATGTGACATCAACTATAGAACACCATTAGACATTGATGTGACATCAACTATAGAACACCAATAGACGTTGATGTGACATCAACTATAGAACACCATTAGACATTGATGTGACATCAACTATAGAACACCAATAGACGTTGATGTGACATCAACTATAGAACACCATTAGACATTGATGTGACATCAACTATAGAACATCATTAGACATTGATGTTACATCAACTATAGAACACGATTAGACATTGATGTGACATCAACTATAGAACGCCATCAGACGTTGATGTGACATCAAATGTAGAACACCATTAGACGTTGATTTGACATCAACTATAGAACATCATTAAACGTTGATGTGACATCAACTATAGAACACCATTAGACGTTGATTTGACATCAACTATTGAACACCATTAGACGTTGATGTGACATCAACTATAGAACGCCATTAGACGTTGATGTTACACCAACTATAGAACACCATTAGGTGTTGATGTGACATCAACTATAGAACATCATTAAACGTTGATGTGACATCAACTATAGAACACCATTAGACGTCGATGTGACATCAACTATAGAACACCATTAGACGTTGATGTGACATCAACTATTGAACATCATTAGACATTGATGTGACATCAACTATAGAACACCATTAGACATCGATGTGACATCAACTATAGAACACCATTAGACATTGATGTGACATCAACTATAGAACGCCATTAGACGTTGATGTGACACCAACTATAGAACACCATTAGGTGTTGATGTGACATCAACTATAGAACATCATTAAACGTTGATGTGACATCAACTATAGAACACCATTAGACGTCAATGTGACATCAACTATAGAACACCATTAGACATTGATGTGACATCAACTATTGAACATCATTAGACATTGATGTGACATCAACTATAGAACACCATTAGAAGTTGATGTGACATCAACTATAGAACACCATTAGACATTGATGTGACATCAACTACACAACATCATTAGACGTCGATGTGACATCAACTACAGAAAATCATTAGACGTTGATGTGACATCAATTATACAACACCATTAGACATTGATGTGACATCAACTATAACACACCATTAGACGTTGATGTGACATCAACTATAGAACACCATTAGACATTGGTGTTACATCAACTATAGAACACCATTAGAGGTTGATGTGACATCAATTATAGAACACCATTAGACGTTGATGTGACATCAACTATAGAACACCATTAGACGTTGGTGTTACATCAACTATAGAACACCATTAGAGGTTGATGTGACATCAATTATAGAACACCATTAGACGTTGATGTGACATCAACTATAGAACACCATTAGACATTGATGTGACATCAACTATAGTACACCATAAGACGTTGATGTGACATCAACTATACAACACCATAAGACGTTGATGTGACATCAACTATAGAACACCATTTGACGTTGACGTGACATCAACTATAACACACCATTAGACGTCGATGTGACAACAACTATAGAACACCATTAGACATTGATGTGGCATCAACTATAGAACACCATTAGACATTGATGTGACATCAACTATAGAACACCATTAGACATTGATGTGGCATCAACTATAGAACACCATTAGACATTGATATGACATCAACTATAGAACACCATTAGACATTGATGTGGCATCAACTATAGAACACCATTAGACGTTGATGTGACATCAACTATAGAACACCATTAGACATTGATGTGACATCAACTATAGAACATCATTAGAGATTGATGTTACATCAACTATAGAACACCATTAGACATTGATGTGACATCAACTATAGAACACCATTAGACATTGATGTGACATCAACTATAGAACACCAATAGACGTTGATGTGACATCAACTATAGAACACCATTAGACATTGATGTGACATCAACTATAGAACACCAATAGACGTTGATGTGACATCAACTATAGAACACCATTAGACATTGATGTGACATCAACTATAGAACATCATTAGACATTGATGTTACATCAACTATAGAACACGATTAGACATTGATGTGACATCAACTATAGAACGCCATCAGACGTTGATGTGACATCAAATGTAGAACACCATTAGACGTTGATTTGACATCAACTATAGAACATCATTAAACGTTGATGTGACATCAACTATAGAACACCATTAGACGTTGATTTGACATCAACTATTGAACACCATTAGACGTTGATGTGACATCAACTATAGAACGCCATTAGACGTTGATGTTACACCAACTATAGAACACCATTAGGTGTTGATGTGACATCAACTATAGAACATCATTAAACGTTGATGTGACATCAACTATAGAACACCATTAGACGTCGATGTGACATCAACTATAGAACACCATTAGACGTTGATGTGACATCAACTATTGAACATCATTAGACATTGATGTGACATCAACTATAGAACACCATTAGACGTCAATGTGACATCAACTATAGAACACCATTAGACATTGATGTGACATCAACTATTGAACATCATTAGACATTGATGTGACATCAACTATAGAACACCATTAGAAGTTGATGTGACATCAACTATAGAACACCATTAGACATTGATGTGACATCAACTACACAACATCATTAGACGTCGATGTGACATCAACTACAGAAAATCATTAGACGTTGATGTGACATCAATTATACAACACCATTAGACATTGATGTGACATCAACTATAACACACCATTAGACGTTGATGTGACATCAACTATAGAACACCATTAGACATTGGTGTTACATCAACTATAGAACACCATTAGAGGTTGATGTGACATCAATTATAGAACACCATTAGACGTTGATGTGACATCAACTATAGAACACCATTAGACGTTGGTGTTACATCAACTATAGAACACCATTAGAGGTTGATGTGACATCAATTATAGAACACCATTAGACGTTGATGTGACATCAACTATAGAACACCATTAGACATTGATGTGACATCAACTATAGTACACCATAAGACGTTGATGTGACATCAACTATACAACACCATAAGACGTTGATGTGACATCAACTATAGAACACCATTTGACGTTGATGTTACACCAACTATAGAACACCATTAGGTGTTGATGTGACATCAACTATAGAACATCATTAAACGTTGATGTGACATCAACTATAGAACACCATTAGACGTCGATGTGACATCAACTATAGAACACCATTAGACGTTGATGTGACATCAACTATTGAACATCATTAGACATTGATGTGACATCAACTATAGAACACCATTAGACATCGATGTGACATCAACTATAGAACACCATTAGACATTGATGTGACATCAACTATAGAACTTCATTAGACGTTGATGTGACACCAACTATAGAACACCATTAGGTGTTGATGTGACATCAACTATAGAACATCATTAAACGTTGATGTGACATCAACTATAGAACACCATTAGACGTCAATGTGACATCAACTATAGAACACCATTAGACATTGATGTGACATCAACTATTGAACATCATTAGACATTGATGTGACATCAACTATAGAACACCATTAGAAGTTGATGTGACATCAACTATAGAACACCATTAGACATTGATGTGACATCAACTACACAACATCATTAGACGTCGATGTGACATCAACTACAGAAAATCATTAGACGTTGATGTGACATCAATTATACAACACCATTAGACATTGATGTGACATCAACTATAACACACCATTAGACGTTGATGTGACATCAACTATAGAACACCATTAGACATTGGTGTTACATCAACTATAGAACACCATTAGAGGTTGATGTGACATCAATTATAGAACACCATTAGACGTTGATGTGACATCAACTATAGAACACCATTAGACGTTGGTGTTACATCAACTATAGAACACCATTAGAGGTTGATGTGACATCAATTATAGAACACCATTAGACGTTGATGTGACATCAACTATAGAACACCATTAGACATTGATGTGACATCAACTATAGTACACCATAAGACGTTGATGTGACATCAACTATACAACACCATAAGACTTTGATGTGACATCAACTATAGAACACCATTTGACGTTGACGTGACATCAACTATAACACACCATTAGACGTCGATGTGACAACAACTATAGAACACCATTAGACATTGATGTGGCATCAACTATAGAACACCATTAGACATTGATGTGACATCAACTATAGAACACCATTAGACATTGATGTGGCATCAACTATAGAACACCATTAGACATTGATATGACATCAACTATAGAACACCATTAGACATTGATGTGGCATCAACTATAGAACACCATTAGACGTTGATGTGACATCAACTATAGAACACCATTAGACATTGATGTGACATCAACTATAGAACATCATTAGAGATTGATGTTACATCAACTATAGAACACCATTAGACATTGATGTGACATCAACTATAGAACACCATTAGACATTGATGTGACATCAACTATAGAACACCAATAGACGTTGATGTGACATCAACTATAGAACACCATTAGACATTGATGTGACATCAACTATAGAACACCAATAGACGTTGATGTGACATCAACTATAGAACACCATTAGACATTGATGTGACATCAACTATAGAACATCATTAGACATTGATGTTACATCAACTATAGAACACGATTAGACATTGATGTGACATCAACTATAGAACGCCATCAGACGTTGATGTGACATCAAATGTAGAACACCATTAGACGTTGATTTGACATCAACTATAGAACATCATTAAACGTTGATGTGACATCAACTATAGAACACCATTAGACGTTGATTTGACATCAACTATTGAACACCATTAGACGTTGATGTGACATCAACTATAGAACGCCATTAGACGTTGATGTTACACCAACTATAGAACACCATTAGGTGTTGATGTGACATCAACTATAGAACATCATTAAACGTTGATGTGACATCAACTATAGAACACCATTAGACGTCGATGTGACATCAACTATAGAACACCATTAGACGTTGATGTGACATCAACTATTGAACATCATTAGACATTGATGTGACATCAACTATAGAACACCATTAGACATCGATGTGACATCAACTATAGAACACCATTAGACATTGATGTGACATCAACTATAGAACGCCATTAGACGTTGATGTGACACCAACTATAGAACACCATTAGGTGTTGATGTGACATCAACTATAGAACATCATTAAACGTTGATGTGACATCAACTATAGAACACCATTAGACGTCAATGTGACATCAACTATAGAACACCATTAGACATTGATGTGACATCAACTATTGAACATCATTAGACATTGATGTGACATCAACTATAGAACACCATTAGAAGTTGATGTGACATCAACTATAGAACACCATTAGACATTGATGTGACATCAACTACACAACATCATTAGACGTCGATGTGACATCAACTACAGAAAATCATTAGACGTTGATGTGACATCAATTATACAACACCATTAGACATTGATGTGACATCAACTATAACACACCATTAGACGTTGATGTGACATCAACTATAGAACACCATTAGACATTGGTGTTACATCAACTATAGAACACCATTAGAGGTTGATGTGACATCAATTATAGAACACCATTAGACGTTGATGTGACATCAACTATAGAACACCATTAGACGTTGGTGTTACATCAACTATAGAACACCATTAGAGGTTGATGTGACATCAATTATAGAACACCATTAGACGTTGATGTGACATCAACTATAGAACACCATTAGACATTGATGTGACATCAACTATAGTACACCATAAGACGTTGATGTGACATCAACTATACAACACCATAAGACGTTGATGTGACATCAACTATAGAACACCATTTGACGTTGACGTGACATCAACTATAACACACCATTAGACGTCGATGTGACAACAACTATAGAACACCATTAGACATTGATGTGGCATCAACTATAGAACACCATTAGACATTGATGTGACATCAACTATAGAACACCATTAGACATTGATGTGGCATCAACTATAGAACACCATTAGACATTGATATGACATCAACTATAGAACACCATTAGACATTGATGTGGCATCAACTATAGAACACCATTAGACGCCGATGTGACATCAACTATAGAACACCATTAGACATTGATGTGGCATCAACTATAGAACACCATTAGACATTGATGTGACATCAACTATAGAACACCATTAGACGTTGATGTGACATCAACTATAGAACACCATTAGACATTGATGTGACATCAACTATAGAACACCATTAGACATTGGTGTTACATCAACTATAGAACACCATTAGAGGTTGATGTGACATCAATTATAGAACACCATTAGACGTTGATGTGACATCAACTATAGAACACCATTAGACGTTGATGTGACATCAACTATAGAACACCATTAGACATTGATGTGACATCAACTATAGTACACCATAAGACGTTGATGTGACATCAACTATACAACACCATAAGACGTTGATGTGACATCAACTATAGAACACCATTTGACGTTGACGTGACATCAGCTATAATACACCATTAGACGTCGATGTGACAACAACTATAGAACACCATTAGACATTGATTTGACATCAACTATAGAACACCATTAGACATTGATGTGGCATCAACTATAGAACACCATGAGACATTGATGTGACATCAACTATAGAACACCATTAGACGTTGATGTGACATCAACTATAGAACACCATTAGACATTGATGTGACATCAACTATAGAACACCATTAGACATTGATGTGGCATCAACTATAGAACACCATTAGACGCCGATGTGACATCAACTATAGAACACCATTAGACATTGATGTGACATCAACTATAGAACACCATTAGACGTCGATGTGACATCAACTATAGAACGCCATTAGGCATTGATGTGACATCAGCTATAGAACACCATTAGACATTGATGTGACATCAACTATACAACACCATTAGACATTGATGTGACATCAACTATAGAACACCATTAGACGTTGATGTGATATCAACTATACAACACCATTAGACATTGATGTGACATCAACTATAGAAGCATTAGACGTTGATGTGACATCAACTATAGAACGTCACTAGACGTTGATGTGACATCAACTATACAACACCATTAGACATTGATGTGGCATCAACTATAGAACACCATTAGACATTGATGTGACATCAACTATAGAACACCATTAGACGTCGATGTGACATCACCTATAGAACACCATTAGAGCCGATGTGACATCAACTATAGAACACCATTAGACGTTGATGTTACATCAACTATAGAACACCATTAGACGTTGATGTTACATCAGCTATAACACACCATAAGACGTTGATGTAACATCAACTATAACACACCATAAGACGTTGATGTGACATCAATTATACAACACCATAAGACGTTGATGTGACATCAACTATAGAACACCATTAGACGTTGATGTGACATCAACTATAACACACCATAAGACGTTGATGTGACATCAACTATAACACACCATAAGACGTTGATGTGACATCAACTATAGAACACCATTAGACATTGATGTGACATCAACTATAACACACCATTAGACGTTGATGTGACATCAACTATAGAACACCATTAGACATTGATGTGACATCAACTATAGAACACCATTAGACATTGATGTGGCATCAACTATAGAACACCAATAGACATCGATGTGACATCAACTATAGAACACCATTAGACGTCGATGTGACATCAACTGTAGAACACCATTAGACGTCGATGTGACATCAACTATACAACACCATTGGACGTCGATGTGACATCAACTATAGAACACCATTAGACGTTGATGTTACATCAACTATAGAACACCATTAGACGTTGATGTTACATCAGCTATAACACACTATAAGACGTTGATGTAACATCAACTATAACACACCATAAGACGTTGATGTGACATCAACTATAGAACACCATTAGACGTTGATGTTACATCAGCTATAACACACTATAAGACGTTGATGTAACATCAACTATAACACACCATAAGACGTTGATGTGACATCAACTATAGAACACCATTAGACGTTGATGTTACATCAGCTATAACACACCATAAGACGTTGATGTGACATCAACTATAACACACCATAAGACGTTGATGTGACATCAACTATAGAACACCATTAGACATTGATGTGAGATCAACTATAGAACACCATTAGACATTGATGTGACATCAACTATAGAACACCATTAGACATTGATGTGACATCAACTATAGAACACCATTAGACGTTGATGGGACATCAACTATAACACACCATAAGACGTTGATGTGACATCAACTATACAACACCATTAGACGTTGATGTGACATCAACTATAACACACCATTAGACGTTGATTTTACATCAACTATAGAACACCATTAGACGTTGATGTGACATCAACTATAGAACACCATTAGACATTGATGTGACATCAACTATAACACACCATAAGACGTTGATGTTACATCAATTATACAACACCATCAGACATTGATGTGACATCAATTATAGAACACCATTAGACGTTGATGTGACATCAACTATAGAACACCATTAGACATTGATGTGACATCAACTATAACACACCATAAGACGTTGATGTTACATCAATTATAGAACGCCATTAGACATTGATGTGACATCAACTATAGAACACCATTAGACATTGATGTGACATCAACTATAACACACCATAAGACGTTGATGTTACATCAACTATAGAACACCATTAGACGTTGATGTGACATCAACTATAGAACACCATTAGACGTTGATGTGACATCAACTATAGAACACCATTAGACGTTGATGTGACACCAACTATAGAACACCATTAGACGTTGATTTGACATCAACTATTGAACATCATTAGACATTGATGTGACATCAACTATAGAACACCATTAGACGTTGATGTGACATCAACTATAGAACACCATTAGACGTTGATGTGACACCAACTATAGAACACCATTAGACGTTGATTTGACATCAACTATTGAACACCATTAGACGTTGATGTGACATCAACTATAGAACACCATTAGACGTTGATGTGACACCAACTATAGAACACCATTAGACGTTGATTTGACATCAACTATTGAACATCATTAGACATTGATGTGACATCAACTATAGAACACCATTAGACGTTGATGTGACATCAACTATAGAACACCATTAGACGTTGATGTGACACCAACTATAGAACACCATTAGACGTTGATTTGACATCAACTATTGAACACCATTAGACATTGATGTGACATCAACTATAGAACACCAATAGACGTTGATGTGACATCAACTATAGAACACCATTAGACATTGATGTGACATCAATTATAGAACGCCATTAGACATTGATGTGACATCAACTATAGAACACCAATAGACGTTGATGTGACATCAACTATTGAACACCATTAGACGTTGATGTGACATCAATTATAGAACACCATTAGACATTGATGTGACATCAACTATAGAACGCCATTAGACGTTGATGTGACATCAACTATAGAACGCCATTAGACATTGATGTGACATTAGCTACAGAACACCATACGCAATCGCTGTTGCCTGCTATTTTGGTATGTTTTATTCCAATACCAATCAGACATGTAAACTTTATATGTTTAACGAGACACAAGATTTACCTATATTAATAACACTTGTTGCCCAAATGTTAGCGCGCGGCGTCATAAGTGACATCATTTGTTTGTAAAGGTAACAGTGTGTTAAGCCTACATTTTCCCGACTATTCCCAGCACTATAATGACGTCACGATGGAAATGACGTATAACATACCCAGCATGGAGGAAACGTTTGTTTACGAAATTACCCAATAGCGTTATACATTAAATCACATCAACTAAAGAACACCATCTGGCACTAAATGACGCCAGATAAAGAACATCTTTTCACACTAAAAGACGTCAACAAATTAAAAACACCATTTGAGCTAAATGACGTAAACTTAGTTCACTATCTAACATCATTTCTAACACCATTAAACGCCGTTCAGTTAATGGTATTGATAAAACACCATTTCACACTATTTGACATCGAATAATAGGCTGTATGACATCATATGAAGGACTTTATTTGACGGATTGGCAGTTAATCAACAAAGTAATTGTTATTTGTTTTAAACTCGCTATACATATGACCTCATTCGTACAGTTTTTTCGTAACTTGTACATACTTAGGCAACCAAATACATGCATCACGTGACACCATCGCTAGAGATATAGCCCCATTTTAGGGATATCGATCGAAAAAAGATAAGTAAAAAAAAAAACGAAATTTATCTTTGATCGAAAGTTAGCTCTTTTTCTAATTTACATATAGATGTATCATTGCTTTAAGGCATTTCCCTATAAAACGACTGTTTGTCGCTTCCGAACACACGGATTCATCAATTGATAAAAAAACGGGTTAAAAAATCATGGAAATAAAAGAAATGGATCTATCCTTGTTTTCCCTTCGTGTCAGACTGAAGAGAATCAAGAAAAGTAATTTACAGATTTATCGCAAGCGTTTTCTCTTGTCGAGAAAATCATATATACAAAATAGATTTGGAATTCGGCTGCTTGATAATAGACGTTTGCTTTAGTAAGCGGTCTTTATTGTAGTTCGTTTTTTTTTTTTTTCTCTATATATTTAATTTAAAGCTGAGATGATTATTTTTCATCACAATCAAATCGTAAGAGGCTGGATTCTGGTTTATCTCCTTCTTTTTATACATATCAATTTTGGTTTTTTATCATTTTGGGTGTTTTCTTTATAGATATTTTGTTCTTTAATCAGTGCCTATCCGATTCATGGGACGGTCGCTTTCTGCTGACATCCTGTCGCGAGTGACAATTAGCTAAACGGCCTTAAATGAAATAAATCCGGATTTAAATTAATCCATTTCCAATTTAAAACATCTAAGAGGTATACGACACAGGGACTTGAAAATTTGTTATAGATAGTTTATGAACTACACGGAGGTGTTCATAGTAATTTTACACTTTTGAGGGATTAAGATCAATTTTCCATAATATAGCCTTTATGACCATTGAGGGGGAAGGGGGCATTTTTATCGAAAATTGATCTATACACCCCCCCCCTCCCCCAAATGTGTAAAGTTACTCCAAACACTCTCGCCCAGTTTAGACCCAAAACAAGCTGTAACAAATTCTCAGGTCCCTGTGGTATACCGATATATATTTCCCTTGTAGTTTTTAGCGAAAGCGACCGACGCAATAATTTATCTTGAAGGAAATCTTGACGACTTAAACTTAGCTTGAATTACAATGGTTGTTTTGTAATGAATTTCTTCATTAGCTGTTAAATAGTCCTTGTTAGGCCGATTCCATTAAACTGTTCTCAAAACATTGTCCTTTTTCGAACGATGTCAATCTTCGATGAATCACGATGCAAATCTGAAATTCAAAATCACGTAACTCATCAGTACTTCAATCGAACGTGAAGAGCTCAAACCTATATCCCGGAAATTAAAATATATTCAATATTTATAAATAGAAAATGAACAGAGCAATGCTCGTATTTTAGAGGGAATCAACGGATTTATTTTCTTTGTTTACTAAAAGATAAAATTTAAAGTCAATGAAATTGCAAATAAAAGTGTATATTTATATATATATAATTACGCATTAATAGATAAAATGGTACAGATAATAGACGTTGTGATTCAACCCTTCTTTTCTTTGTTCTTGTCTAAACATCTTCATCCTCCAGTTTCCTCCCCTATTTGTCTTTTTACCTTTGTCATTCCCAAAATCCTTCTCTATCCAACGTCAATCGCGTCTGTCTCCCTGTTACACTAAGATATGTTTTACTTCCGGACTTTTTTGTTATATTCCTCAATGCCATTGTTCCACATCTTGCCCCCCCCCATCCCCCTCCCCCGGGCCACCAACATCCTGTCCTCTTCCAGGGACGTATCTTACTTAGTACTGACCATGGGTATTGGGTGGATATATTTCAGACCGGGGCCAGGTTACGTCAACCCTAGTAAGGTACGTACCAGATGTCAACGCCCAGCCCCCCCCCCCCCCCCCCCCATCCCCCATCCCCCACTCACCCGACGTAAAGTGAACATCTTAAGCAAACAGAGTTAACCCATTTTATAAAACAAAATCATGTTTTTATTGAATTTCATATAAGCATACATGTTTTCTCTGAAAACACATTAAGTATGCGGAAAGCAGTTGCCTTGTATTTGTGTGTGACTTGTTTTGATGTGTTTGGAATCACCTAATTGTACTGGATTATAGGCAGAGCTACATGCATGCGCACCTAGTCCTCCCCAATACAAATATGCATGGGAACACCCAACCTTAGTCAAGTTAAATAATCAGAAATTAATTCTCGACAAGAAACCGCAAAACTCCACCTTTTTCAGTTAGTTCTGTTTTTTTACAGTTCAAATATCCTAATATCTTAAGACAAGTGGAAAAATGTAAAAGATGCAATTTTAGGGCTGAACTGGTTTAATTAGATCTAGGTATGAAATACTATAATTTCGCACACTAAAATGTCTGTAATTGAGTGACGCGCGAAGGAAGACCTGCCAGTCCGATTACAGACTAAGGGGGATACCTTTACACTTCAGCGCCCCCTTCCGGACGACTCTACATCGCCATGACAGCAAGCTGACCTCGGCCACACCCATAAAACGCACGTTTACTCGCTTCTGTTCTTTCTTTTCTTCCCATTTTTCTTTCTTCTTAATTTTTGGTATGACACATCCCACATGAATGGAGGTTTGGATTATCAATTGTATTTCTTTTTATTTCAGCGCGATCGATTTTGTCTTACGTGCGTAAACGTGTATGATTTGGTATTTAATTAGCATAATTCGCACTTCATGGAAACTTCGATATAATGCTGGGTTTCGTTAGACATTTCAGCTTAAAATCGGCGGAATGTTTTTTTTTTAATATATATATAGAGAGAGTGTCTCGAAGGTTCATTTGTTTTCTTTGTGTTTTGTTTACTGTTTTGTTTTTGTCTTTACAAAAGTCTGTTCAAATGGTTTGGTTTATTTTGTTTTACGACCTATCAACAGCCAGGGTCATTTAAGGACGTGCCGGGTTTTGGAGGTAGAGGAAAGCCGGAGTACCCGGAGAAAAAACACCGACCTATGGTCAGTACCTGGCAACTGCCCCACGTGGGTTTCGAACTCGTATAATCCAGAGGTGGAAGGTTAGTGGTAAAATGTCGGGACACCTTAACCACTTGCCCAATGCGTTCAAATGAACTGTCCATGCTGCATGTCTTGCCATTTTTAGGCTGCAGACTTATCTTGAAAAAGACTGACGGAGAGAAATTGCACTTAGGTAGATAATCAAGTCACGGGTAGCACAGCGGGGAAACCGCGATAGATAGTCTGCATGACGTAGTCTGGAGTTTGGTTCGAATGCGCCTAAGTTGATTATCTCCCCTGGTCGTTTACGTTTTTTTATAAAAAATGTGAAGTAGTTCATGAAAAATGTTTCAAAAGAGGACATTTAGTTTTATTGAAAAGAAAGGCGGTACTGTTGTTGTTCCAATTAAGTACTGTGCGTTTTCTCTTTGACGCGGCGTTAAAATCTTCAATTTCACACGCGCTACAAACTTAACATATTCATAACTTTTAAAAAAGAAGATCTACTTAGTATTATCAGTGTCACACCTAAACAACATGGAACGTCTCAGGTATAAGGTGTAAGTGTAACAATACCATAATATAATATATCATTGAATGTTGTTTGGGTGTGAGTGAAAAAGTGTGATTTAAAATAAAACTGCACTTAAAAAGATGAACAACCAACAGTTCCCCTCGACCTGCTGCTACTTCTTAGGAATACCCAATCGGGAACCGTCGACTGAGTTCCGGCAGTTTGAAATTTCTTCCCAGTTCCTAGTTCCGTTTTAGATAAACCGGATCACATCTCTAGTCAAACGGGAACCGTCGGCACTTTCCGTAAACGAGTATTTTCTCGTTTACGGAAAGTGCCGACGGTTCCTAATTGATCTCTCGTATATAGTCGAAAAATCTTTTGGACAAAACTTTATATTACCATTTCCTCTGCAAACGGTGTGGTCTAATACGGAACTGAACTTCAACCTTCAACCTTGCTCCCGCAAATACGCATGACTATCATTTCATAATGGTTGTGCGGGGGAACTCATTTTTCGGACTATTTTCGAAAATTTAACAGGAATTAAAAAGATCAGCTTGTATAGTATGAGAATGGAACGTGGAAGAAGATCTGTAAGTTTCAATGAAAGGTGTTTACTTCTTCAAATGAATAGACTTTATTTCGGTTTTCTGAACACGAATCGACGGTATATCTGGAGTTACAGAAGGAACACTAAAACAATATCAACATCGTTTTGTTTTAATAAGGATTTCTCAGCGAACAGACACATTGTCTGGCTATTCAAATAAACTGCAAATTAATTCAAATTCTTCAGGAATGATTCTTTAATTTGTTTAAACAACGAAAATCGAAGAGAAAAAACCACGTTTGTTTATAAGCTGATAATAATTCAACTTTCATTTAGATATTTCGTTTTTTCAACCAGTTTTGATATATTTATATCCTACTATCCGTTTCTCTCTCGGGCTCAAGTGGGCCAGTTGAGATATCACCTTTCATCGTTACGTTAATGGTACTACATACTGTCAAACTTCGGTGTTTCGAACTTTGTGGGACCGTCGCGAAAACTTCGAAACATTGGGACTTCGACTTATGAATATTGAACATCGAACATCGACATGTAGGCCTATATCATATGTAGATATGAACTGTACATAAGAAGAAACAATGCGGTCCTAGTGTAACGTAACACAGGCTAAGAAATTGTAGATTCACATTCATAAAGAATAGTATATTAAAATACACAATATAATTTTTTGTAGTACTAATATTAATACCCGGCCTCCAATGGCTCTGCCCCGGCCGGGTATTAAATTGGTCCAATGCCTCGTAATGGAGCAAGCCCGGTGTGATTCACACCGGGGCGATTTTTGCATCACCTATCGGCCGATTGGTTCTCATCGATACACGTACTTAAATTACAAACCATTTCTATCGATCTCCTAACTAGCTTGTAATTAAAATTCATCTAAATTATCGTTAATATCAAGTTTACGTAACGAAGCATAAACTGTATTAACACAATGTTTTAAACATTGCCTAAACATTGTATTGTCAATTACTCATTATGATTACTAATCTAACAACAATATCAGCATGAAAATTATTGAAATTTAAAGAAATCACGTTCGAATGTGAAAATGAGTGAAAGTAACAATTACTTTGGGTATGTCACTGAATTTCCCGTATCTAACTAGCCAGCGTACCAATGAAATGTCTGTATTTGTTTTATTAAGAAATATGTAGTATTTAAGATAAGTTATATTCAGGTTTCAAAGTTTCTATAAACATGTTATATTCGAGATAGTGAGGTTTTGGGCGAGCGGATTTCGAATTAACGAGGTTTAATGCTATATACTGGTACACAAATGTTTTGTTATAAATAATGCTTGAAGTTAAATTTCATGAACATTAAATAAATTTAAAAATCGATTGGAAAGTCATTTCATAATGTTTAAATGTTTTGCTTTTTTTTAATTTCTGGGGGGGGGGAAATGTGTTGATTACGCATAATGTTACGTGAGCACGTGCATGAACACGAATGCAGATGTTGTTTATTTTACTAACGTATAAACAAATTAAAAATGCATACAAAAATAAACAAACGCAGAAATACAGGGGAGAGGGAGTTGCATTTCATGTTATTTACAAGAACTTAAAAAGTTGTAGAGGTCAAACGTACTTTAGTGGTTTGATCATCCTAAACAACATCGTACTCTTTGAATGCTTTTATTATTTTTTGAACTACAAATATCATAAAAGTGTAATGTATTTTATCATTGATTATCATTAATTTCCAGATGATAAAAAGGTATTCTATGTGATAAATATTATACAGTTATATCAAGAAAGTGTAAAAGCGAATAATTTTTTCGATTCCGGAGTGTGCGATTTCGGGTTATCAGCTATCCGGAAAGTAAGAGTCCGGATTATTGATTTTTTGGTAAATGGCTTCGGGAGTGGGTAAGGGGAAAAAAAGGGGGGGGGGGGGGGTAACTATATATTTTATGGGATTGGGGAACACATTGACCTAAAAATCGGGGTCGGGGATTAGGGAAGTCGGACGGCAAGGGGTGACCGCAGGGTTTCGTTATCGAGAAGGGGGAGAAATGAAGGGGTGACGAGACGACCTAGTTCTACTGCTACACAGAGGGTGTGGAAGGGGTGAGAAAAAGGGAGGGGCTGGGGTTGGAGGGAGGGGAGGGGGTAGGGAGTGGGAATGTACCTGATACTCGTACCGCGCTAGGTCATTAGGGAACCGAGGGACGGCTAGGCATCCAAGTAATGGATCAGTTTCTGATAAGGGGCCGACAGGGCGTTGATAGGACGTTTCCGTATCGTTTTGTTAGGTTACTCGGACTAATTCCTCTCTGTCCCACCGACATTACCACAAACGTGACAATGTCGACAGTATTATAAACTTCGGCGATTTAATTGCTGCGCGATGAGTGTGCGGCCGTAAATATTTACATCTCGGCTGGGGAAGTGTCCGGCTTGACCCTTTAGCGCTAATAAATGAAGATCCATACTGCATCAAATGGCCGTTACAATGTTCTCACAGACTGTAAAGCACAATTTTCAGGAAATGTTAAATCAATAGAAACTTGTATATGTCAATATTCCTAAGTTTAATATCTATCCTTGGTTTTTTTTCGAAGTCGCCCGTCCGTCCGTCCATCTGTCTGTCACGTCCGTAAATGTTGAGTTTGTATAGCATTTATATTGAAAGAATATTGAATACAAATAAGTG
Source organism: Mimachlamys varia (assembly GCA_947623455.1). NCBI lineage: Eukaryota > Metazoa > Mollusca > Bivalvia > Pectinida > Pectinidae > Mimachlamys > Mimachlamys varia. The sequence goes on from OX392528.1 coordinate 55,386,166, forward strand.
TTTGTCATGCAGTATTTGAAAGAAATAATTTACATTCAATAAGTCGAATTCGTTTGCAATAAAATTGTATTTAAAATGATTCATGCCGAATGTGTCATGAAAGATACATAGAGAAACACGACTCGATTGTTCAGTTGTATCCAACCAAATAGTTTCCGTGTTATTCAAGGAGGAAAAAAAAGGTATACTAACTTATACATAGATTGAAGTCTTGCTCTGAGTACGGGATTACTCTCGGTATACCAAACGTTTAAACTGTTTTCCCGAATTGAATCCCCGAATTTAAAACAAAGACAAATACGTCGATTTTTATCGTCTAGAATTGTACTTTTGGTCCGTACCGGGATAAATAAAACATAATGGTTCAAGTTTCAGGCCGGCTTACCCAGGATTTTTTTCAGTTACACAGTCGATATGCAAATTTGTCACATTGAAAAGGGGAACGGCGCGCTAACCTTTTTAATAACAATGCATTGATTCCGTGTATGTCTCCGTGCCGCGAAACGGTAATTATAGCCACTCAAATTTCGGTATTCACTAAATATGTCCAGCGTTTTATCGTCAATAACTATGTATTATTAAAATGATCACTTTCCCATTGAACGTGAGGTCGTTTTCCTATTTGGCGAATAATAACTAGAACTCCGAAATCGAATATCGAGAAATGACTGATGAAAGATAAACGCTTTTCACGCAGGCGCTGTGATTACATGGCGGCCGAGGCGTAATTTTCTTATTTTCTTTTGCCCGGCTTTATTTACATTGGGTCTCTACTTATCAGTGTCCGAATGTCGAAGAATGAGGTTTTATCATTTTTAATATTTCAACTTCCATCAAAAGTGACAGGATTAATAAACGTCCATTCATGGCCATTTATTTAGAGAATATAGAACCAAGCAACCTCGCTATCACAATGGCCGAGTGTCAGTCGTTTTCCGGGACGACGATCGACTGCCGATTTAGGAAATTTCCCGCTCTTTGTTTCTCTCCATTAATTCGAGGGGATGTGTTTGGAAAGACAATATGGCGGGTTGTTTGTGGGTTACATGCAATAGTGTCAACGATCGAGTAGGGGAAGTGTAATTTCTTGTGGGATGTGGCACTTGGGAAATTATTCGTCCCTTCTTATTTCTGTTTGACTCTGCATTCTTTGTAATAATCAAAACACACTCCGCCCGAGTTTCACTCCTGTCCACTCAAAGTGTTGATTAAAGGAGTCTTTCTCCTTCAATAACAGTGTCTTTGAAACACTTACAGGCGGTTTTCATCCTTTCTCTGTCTGTCTTCTAAATTATATTACGCATTCAATTCTTTCTAACTCCCCTTGGTACCATATTGTTTGTTTTTCGTTTTTCTTTGTTCGGTCTGTCTACAATTGTAACTTTCATATCAATATTTTTATGCACTGTTTATAGAAAAGACTTTTTAATAATTGAAATCTTTGCGAAATTCTTTATTTCCAAAATTCTCAAATACAATTTTCTTTATAGAATCATCCAATCATCGCCATGGTAACGAATTGTTTTGGTGCGAAACTTGCCCAGGAAACATCTTGACAATATACTGTCTGACCAGGGTTCGACTCCAACAATCAGGGACCTGGAAAGCTTTGTTAAACAGGCGCTTGAAAATATCAAGTCCAAATTTATCGTAGATATATCGTTGGCATTTTCTGCAAATTGAATCTAATTGATTATTGATTTTTTTTTCATTTGTTGGTCTTTACACATGTTAAGGCCACTTGACTGACGTTGACGTAATGCAAATACATCACATCTTCTCTACAATTATTAAAAAATATTGAAAAATTGCTAGTCTTGCATAAACAATCTCTCTTAACCATGTAGCAATGCATATTTCAAATTCAGTATTTTGGGGATGTTTATACACATCTTTGCTTTTAAAGTCTCATTTAGATTTTAAATCCCAATTTTGTTGAATTTCTGAACAACATTTCAACCAATCACCACAAGACTAAACAACATTCATTAGTCCAGCTGGTGCTATCTTATTGGTATTCTCAAAATTAAAGTGCATATGGGAGTTTTAACGAAACCATTTTCCCACTGATTACGTCATCCATTAGTATACTTTATAAGGAATTGGAAGAAAGTCATTTTAAAATAGAGACAACTCATGTATACCAATCTGCATGATCATAAATTAAAATGCAATATATACTATTCTATCAAAATATATCTTAACGAACGGTGGTCTAGTGGTCGGACGCCGGGCTCGCGATCGAAGGGTTGCGAGTTCGAGTTCCGGAGACGGCACTTTTGTTGTATCATTGAGCAAGATACTTAACTCTGCTTGTTCCAGTCTACTCAGCTGAAAATGAGTACGTGGTTGGGTAGTGCTAGAAATTGTAGAATGCTAGCTGTGAGCGCCGAAATGGCAACACCGGTTGTATGCTCCTTTGGGAGTTGAGAACGGTATTGGCTGGTTGCTAAGGCCCTATAACCACGGATAATAATTTGTGAACCGCTTTGAGGCGCCTTTTAAAGTCGGGATAAAGCGGTATATAAGAACCTAGAATTATTATTATTATTATTATAAACGATTGAGAACAAAGTAATCTTCTTATAGCTGCGTTGTTATGATGATTGTGATGACGTACAATTCAGTCGCTATTTTTCTAGATTTACAGGTTAATCAACATTTACAGGTGTAAGAAAATAATATAAAAAGAATATATCAATTTTATATACTTTTTAGAATGTTACGCATCCATTTTAATATTTAAAGATGTATCCATTAAATAAGATTTACTATCAAAGTTTGTTTCATGTGAAAAATTAACATATTTATATATCCGACCTATATATGCATTTTATTATAATTCGGAAAAAACATTGACTTAAAATTCTGTATAACTCTTTAAAATTAGCATTTGTATTGACAATTTTTTTCCTTTAATGCTACTTACTTAAAGGACACCTACTATAATCACAATATACATGTAAGCATTTACCATCGGCAGCTTTGATGTTAAAGCGTATAATTTCAAATAAAATCTATTTAATTCACCCAGGTTTAAATCGATTTTCATCTCACATGAATTAAAATTTCTTAAAGGCCCAATATACGTAACTTTCGGCAAAACTTGATGTGAAAATCAAGCCTAATAACTTGTTAATTTTGAAAATTTAGTTAAGATTAAATGATATCAGCAATATTCAAGATGACTTTTCAATTCTTTGGATTTTTCTGTCAGGAGTTTCTTGTAAGTTACCGCTCAGGTTTACTTCGTTTTAGGCTTATTTTTGCATGGTTACCAACTGGGTTGTTTTCCGAATTTTTCAGATTGACGAAAAAATGTCCTGAAGTTACGTATATTGGGCCTTTAAACCCTTAAATCTGTTTAAATTTCCCCAACACAGTCCTCTCCCTTGATTTTTTTTACAAAGTTTTCTGTTGTAAATTGTTTTTGTCTGATTTCTTAACATTATGTAAAATGGAGAACTAAGCTGTATGACCCCTCTAATAAAATGTAATGAATATGTATTAACATGTTTTTACTTTCTTTATGTTATTAGCAGTAACGTATAACATTTGCTCACCATCCCTCCATTGTAATGAATGTATATATTGTTATAAGACCGTAACAACATTTGCTATTGTGACGTCATCCATCTCTATTGTGAAGTCATCAAGTCATCAATTTCATTGATATCTACATTTACTTAATGATTCGCTGTTCGAAATAACTAAATAAAACACAGCAATTCTATCAAAATGTAAATATAAGTAATGAACTTTTAAGCAAATGTTGTTACAATCATATAACGCACATTGGTCTTGCTGACAAATTTACATCACGCCCTAAATGCTTCATGCAATACGGATTTGTCCGCATGAAAAATATAAAACGAATCGCCATTCGATCCCTATATATATATCCCAATGAAATATACATCACCCCTATCCTAACTCACTGTTTCTCGAACAAAAAGGCAAGATGGTCATGGAGGGTAAGTGTTATTCGTTTTATCCAAGAGACCCACCATATTAATTTGTGTTAAAAAGAAGTCAATGTCAAGTCCTTCAAGCGAGAACCGAGGCAGTGACAGCGAAAGAGCAAAATACACTTCATGCTTAGTCCTCACAGTGCCGGGACCAACTCACTACTCAGCTATACAATAAACGAGACGATCCTGATTTTCCGATCGTGAACATTAACTTTCGTGATATTAACATTCCTGATTCTCCAATCTTTGGTGTTTGGTGTCGCAGTTGATTCGTTATTCTAGAGCTTGTTCTAAAAATCGAGATTTTCGAGATAGATGTCAACACAGGGATTCGAGAGATACAGTCTGATGAAGACTACGAGCAAGTTTTATGGTCGCCATCTTGGTCTTATTGTGAAATATTTTGTATCATTGAATTTTATGACGTTTTTGAGTATGCTCGTCTGTGTGCCACATTGTGATTTGAAATATGACACATCTCTCACTTTGAGGACGCGACATTTACTTGGTGTTACCTAGATTTACGTGGCAGGTGTCGTCGAGTAAACAGAAAACGCTTACTCTTCCGGATCACTGGTATTACGTTCTTGTACTTTTCAAGGGTCTCCGTGTAAAAAAATGTTCATAGTTCGCCCCTAGTTGAATAGATTTTGAGTTCGGATTATGGTTATGTTGACGCTTCGGTATTCTCTTATTATTTTTGCATCACATACAAGGAAGCTGTTGCTATGTTGGCGACTACAAAACTTGCGCATTGTCTCCATCAACCTACTTCTCTGAAAGCATTTTGTATCAAGTTTGCCGGTCAGTAATCACGGAAATAATGGTACTTGGAGAACGTTCTATAAAACCGAATCAACTGCGAATCACCAACACCGTTAAATTGGTTGTGGGGTTACTCTCAAGAAAGAGAAAACTCACTTTTTGATAATTGATGACGCAATCTACACCGAAAGCATGTAATATCGACATTGACTTCAATATAATATCAGTTTTCATAGCATAATTTTGAAAACTATGTTTGTCCAGAGAACTCTTGAATTTCGCCATTTAGGATTTCAAATCACTGCCAGACTAATTTTTCATATATTACTTTGAGCAAAATGGATGCGGTTAAGATATACAGAAGTTAATAAACCATTAACTTTATTGCCCTGACAATAGTTTGTACTGATATTAGGAGGATTCCAGAAGGTTGATTTTGGTCGTGATGTAGAATTTTCTTTGGATGGCTTCAGATTATAACACTGATTAAGTTTCTGTAATGTTATTGTCACGATGTTTATTTAAAAAATTGTCTTTGATGATGAAATTAGAAAGACGAATATTGCCCAATTCGATGATATTTATCAGACTGATATATGTTATAAAACTATGTTTTCGAAAACAATCGTAATGATTAAACATCTAAGAAGTAAGTTCCTAATTATAAACATACTTTAGAGAAGTACAAAATAAACACACATATTTCCTTTGATGTGTGCTTGAATGTGTTGTTCTTGGGCGTAAAAACTGAGTGATGAATAATCGCTTTATTTATCACTTATCTCAATAAATAAAACTTGTTTACGAGACGTATCAATGGCCGTATACACAAACAATGCCCAGCCTGCAGTTTATATCTACAGTATAATATACAATGTTCACCTTATACATTTGATATACAATATACACAAATGAACTAAATATACAATTTATTTGTGTTAAATATCTACACTAAATATACAATGAACATCATTAAATAAAACTTTATGTTGAAAAATAGTCTCCTGGTGATGGCAGTAAATATACCAAAATGCTTAAACCATGATTCACAAAGTACTTTCCGCTGCATTCAGAAAGAAACAGTGCCAACTTGGGCCTCTTGGTGGCTGTCTACATACGCTGGGGCTATGTCATCATGATACGACATGATGTTGAGGTAAGCTTGCAGGCAATTCTGAGATACGGAGGGGTTTTAAAAATTCTGAGAATACCAAAGCGTCAACTAAACCATAATCCGAACTCAATATCGATTAAACTAAGGGCAAAATATGAACAAAGAAAAGATTTACATGGACACGCTTGTCAAAGTAAAAGATAATTTGACCAAGTAAAGGTCAAGTTCTCAAAGTGAGAACCGAGTCATCATTCTCAATCAAAAATAAGCACACTAATGAGCATACTCAAAACATCCATCTTCATATCACACAAGTATACAAAATATTTCTAATTATTTAAAGGTCTCCATGTAAATATTTCCTTTGTTCATATTTTGCCACTTGTTTAATCGATTTAGAGTTCTTATTATCATTTTGTTAACGCTTCAGTATTCTCTAATTTATTCTCAATGAGACAAAGATGGCGACCATAAAACTTGCTCATAGTTTTTATCATCCTGCATTTTTCGAATCCCTGGGTCGTAAGTTTATTCACCAGTAGCCTACATCTATCACAAAAATTTCGATATCTAGAGCAAGCTCTAGAATAACGAATCTCTCGAATCCCTTGGGACCAAAACCACAAATGATTCCTTTTTAGACAAAATGACATGTTACCTTTCACGGTTACCTCTTGATTATGATGTATTGTGTTACACTAAATCTGTAAATAACAAAAAAACGCCGAATTTTTTTTTGCACATACACGTTGTTGATAAGCAGGTCACTGTGATCTTATTTCTATTTTTTATAATTGTATCATTTTTCTTTTTATTTGCCTAATACATTACTAGAATCATGAAATAGTCCTTATTGTAAGAAATTGTATAATAAATACTTGAACAAAATCTTCAGCATGTGGGTCGAAATGAATCAAAGCATTTGGATGTTCATACTATTTTTATATATATGTATTAACTTTATTTGTACCATAACCACAATATTTTTGTCTTTTATTTATACATGCATGTAATTATATCATATATATATATAACTATAATAAAAATGTAAATAAATGCTTACTTTTTATATAAATGAAAGTACCATACATGTATGAGTGTAACTGTTTGACTTTAGTAACATATACACTGAAATTTCGACACCCCCCCCCCCACAACCGATTATTTTCGACCACTACATTTTGAGATTTGGTTAAGGTACAGTAGGATTCCTATAAGTATGTATCGAGGCACAGAACAATTGTTGATTTGGTTAAGAAAAATATATAAAACCATGCGGTATTCTTAAGGTGTTTCTGTGGCTTTAGTGTTACACAATGCATCGGCATTATGAAGAAACTCCAATAACATTTATAATTTTGTTCTCCCAATTGACCCTCTCGATATCAGAATCGTCTCCAAGCTGACTTTAATTCCACGTCATATCAATATTGTATAACCCCAAGATATACATAAACAAAACATAAAGCCTAACGGTGATAGTCACCAGAGGCCCCATATATTGGTATCCCTCTAGACTGACTCCCGTCTCTAGAATAGTATACAGATATTGAAAAATAATCAGTCAAATAATTTTGATCACTTCTAGACCTAAGTTGATGGCAGTTGATTCGTTTTTCTAGAACTTGCTCTAAATAACGAGATTTTCGTGATAGATGTAAACTGCTGACGAACAAACTTACGGCACAGCTATTCGAGTGATGGAGGTTAATGAAGGTTATGGGCAAGTTTTATGGTCGCCATCTTGATCTCATCGTGCTTAGTTGTTGTGATTGATTATGATGACTTGGACAGAAGACTCTTACTCTTCCGGAACACCTGGTCTTATTCTCTTGCACTTTTGAGAGGGTCTCTATGTAAATCATGACTTTGTTTCTATTTTGCCTCTAGTTTAATCGATTTTGAGTTAAGATTATGGTTTTGTTGACGCTTTGTTATTTTCTGATATTTTTTTAACAAGGGGGAGATAAGCTAGCAGTAAAATAGAGAAAATCTCTATAGAAACTTCGGGGCTGATAGTCAGTCTAGTATCCCTCCTTTCTTTGCTAATGTGTCCAGTGAAGTATTTATACTAACTTTAATATGTTAACCTTATGATTTATTAAATAATATCAATTATGTAATATAAAATAGCTTTATTATTCACGATTAGTTTTAAAATGACATTTAATGAAATACACTGTACATACCAATATAATGCGTAAATTTTATACACATTTGCAGGTTATATAACAGTGGTATTATTGAAGTTAAGATAAACTAAGCGACAATGCAACCATAATTCGATCTCAGAATAAATAAAACATGACCGAAGGAAAGACTTACCTTAATACGTACGAAATATCAATTTACCCATTAGGCAAAAGAAAATGCATATTTCTCTTTGAGGTCTGATTGCGAAAATAGTCTCCATCAACCTGCACCTCTCTAAACTCTGTAAAATTGTTGATGTCTTTTTTACAATATTCGAGGCAGATGCTGAGTGCTGAATCAACTACGATATGTAAACACAGTGTGCATGGATATTACTCTCAAGAAAAGGAAAGTTCGTTTTGATGTACAGTAATCTTCATTACAATTAAATAAGTTGACGAAATAAATTGAGGGCAATACTGATAAAAAAAAATAAAAAAATACTGAAGAGTAAACAAAACCATAATCCGAACTCAAAATCGATTTAACTCGGAGTAAAATATAATCAAAAGAAAGATTTACAAGGCGAACCTTGAAAAAAAAAAAGAGAAGAAGACCAGGTGTTTCAGATGTACAACAAATGACCACTATACTTGCCAACAACAGTGGAAAAACCGAGTCAAAATCATTATACTGACAAGATTGGAATTGTGATAAAGCGGCCGAAACAAAGTGCTTAAAATTATAATGACTTTGTATTGCTACTATAGTACTATGTACATGCAAAAATGAATGAAATAAAGTTTACAATCAATATCATATTATGTTCGTTTAACAATACCAAAATATCCCCTTCAAAATTAACAACTTTTAAAATGAATACAGCCTTAATTGGCTTTTTAAAACTGAAGAAAATCCAAAATATACCCCTCAATCATGATGAGACCAAAACATGTTCCTTTAACATTTGTGACACTACGTAAGATATGTTCTTTCGACTTTACACTGAATCGCAGAACGTATTATTACAAAATATGCTCTTCGGACATTTTACTGCATAATACTCCTAAACCAAAGTCATAAAATGTAATAAAACCCGAGATAATACTTTTGCACACAATAAACATGTATTATTTGTCCGATATTTAGAAATAATTTGATCGGAGGGCATCACCATAATTCTACAATGATAAATATGATCATGAATCTTTACTTCTACATAAAGTTCCTGGAAATATCGACACAGTGGTACGAAGCTCAGCATCAACTGAACCGGATGTGACGACATTTTACCAGTAAAGGAACAGTGTACTACAACGGCTGATTGTGTAGGGGAAGACCATCCACAACAAAGAACTACATGACGCTTTATATCAATAATATACTAACTTTAAAACTATGCATCGAGTAGCATATTTAATCTCTTTTTCTGAATTGTATTTATTGAAATGACCAGTTAAGCAACATCCGATTCTTTGTATATTATTAATATATTTATAGAAATTACCAAGATGCTTGTCTAAATAATCAGAGAATACCGAAGCGTCAACAAAATCCGAACTCAAAATCGATTACACAAGGGGCAAAATATGAACAAAGGAAAGATTTACATGAAGACCCTTGAAAAAGTACAAAAGAATAAGACCAAGTATTCAGGATGAGTAAACGTCTTCTTCTTCTTCATCAAAAAACATCCATCTTCTAAATCCACATCAAAGTAAACGTCCTAAAAGTGAGAATCCAATCTTAAGTTAAAATCTACCATAATTATGAAATACTGTATATTGCCCAAGAACCATTTTCACAGGATCTCCCGAAATTCTAAATTCCAACATTTTTTTTTTATTTCAATTGTGTGTTTTTTGTCTTTTTTTTAAGCCTTGTATATCATAACTGGACTAGTCCAGTCTTTGATTTAGTAAGGCTTTAGGGATGAACGGGCTTGTTTATGTCACTATCCCTTCAATATAGGTCTGATAATGTAGGTTTTAAAATCAGGTAACATATTAACTTAAGAATATATGTCTCCAATTCATTTATTTTCATTCATGTACCTCTTTTTATATTTTTTTTACATTTTTAGGCGCATTCGATGTGAAAGAATGTGTATCAAATCTCGTGCTGTGCATTAATGTAAAACTTCCCAATCAAACAGAGGAATAGTACGTGCACATCTGACATAACTATAGATAATGATACTTGTGTACACGCTATGAGTAATACATCTGTTAATACGATTCATTTATGTACAATGATATTGCATGTTTCCAAAGTTGAATTTATTGCAGAATTACAGAGGCAATTATGTTTACGTTATCATAGGCAAATATGTTATTCATATAATATTAAAATGCAAATTAAGACCACCAACGTAAGTGTGCTAGCGGATTCCATAGCGTCAATACACAAGGAAAAATATACAAAAACTTTAACAAACAAGAACAACATTTACACATCGTCACACAAAAAGACAAAACATAAGACGAAATATATAACAGAGTGATCACACAAATGGCTAAATTTACCACAACGTCAACACGCAGGAAAATGTATACAACAGCGTCAACACATCATGACAAATAATACAACAGCGTCAACTCACAAGGACAAAACATACAACAGCTTCAATACACAAAGACAAAACATACCACAGCGTCAACTCACAATGACAAAATATACCACAGCGTCAACACACGGACAAAATATACCCCACCATCAACTTACAAAGACAAAACAAACCAAAGCGTCAACACACAGGGGCAAAATATAGCACAACGTCAAAACACAGAGACAAAAAATATGACAGCGTCAACACACATGACAAATTATATCGCAACATCAACTCACAGGAACAAAATATACCACAGCGTCAACTCACAAGAACAAAATATACCACAGCGTCAACACACAGGGACAACATATACCACACCGTCAACACACAAGGACAAAATACACCACAGCGTCGACACACAAGGACAAAATATACCACAGCGTCAGCACACAATGACAAAATAAACCACAGCGTCAGCACACAATGACAAAATATACTACAGCGTCAGCACACAATGACAAAATTTACCACAGCGTCAACACACAAGGACAAAATATACTACAGGGTCAACACACAAGGACAAAATATACTACAGCGTCAGCACACAAGGACAAAATATACTACAGCGTCAGCACACAAGGACAAAATATACTACAGCGTCAGCACACAAGGACAAAATATACCACAGCATCAACACACAAGGACAAAATATACTACAGCGTCAACACACCAGGACAAAATATACCACAGCCTCATCACACAAGGACAAAATATACCACAGCGTCAGCACACAATGACAAAATATACCACAGCGTCAGCACACAATGACAAAATACACCACAGCGTCAACACACAAGAAACAAATATACCACAGTCAACACACAAAGACAACATATACCACAGCGTAAGCACACAATGACAAAATATACCACAGCGTCAACACAAAATGACAAAATATAACACAGCGTCGACACACAATGACAAAATATAACACAGCGTCGACACACAAGGACAAAATATACCACAGCGTCAGCACACAATGACAAAATATACCACAGCATCAACACACAAGGACAAAATATACTACAGCGTCAACACACCAGGACAAAATATACCACAGCCTCATCACACAAGGACAAAATATACCACAGCGTCAGCACACAATGACAAAATATACCACAGCGTCAGCACACAATGACAAAATATACCACAGCGTCAACACACAAGAAACAAATATACCACAGTCAACACACAAAGACAACATATACCACAGCGTAAGCACACAATGACAAAATATACCACAGCGTCAACACAAAATGACAAAATATAACACAGCGTCGACACACAATGACAAAATATAACACAGCGTCGACACACAATGACAAAATATACCACAGAGTCAACACACCAGGACAAAAGATACCACAGTGTCAACATGCATGTCAAAAACACAATTATACTGGAGTCAACCCACAAGAACAGCATAGAGACCCTTTCAAAATACGTACGTCAGGAAAACGGCAAAATAGGCAGAAACGCATCTGTAACGTAGATGGGCACTGCTACATGACACACCAGGACGGACAGTGTAAGTTAGCTAAGACATAGTACGACACATGACAAGTTTGTGTTTGTGAATTCTTCTTAATCATTTAGAAAGTTAGCGTGGGAGGTACATAGAAACTCAATACATTCTTATCAAAGTTTGAAAGCGGCATAGTGGGTAAAATAAAGTTTATTGATCTGCATTCTAATTATTTAAAATTGTCGTTTTATTTGAAGATGAACTTAATATTCTTTCAATCTGATCAAAACTTGATTTAAATCTGCGTTACAGTTGTAATTTTTCAGAAATCCAATCTATTTATTTCTGTACATTATCTGAATATAAATGACGCTGATGACCTGTTTGTAAGTATTGACAAGAAAATAAAACTTGATATTGATTTTGCTTTAAACATATCATATTTGCATCAAATATATACAGAGGGATTGGACACAAGTTTACCAACTTATATTAAACCCTTCCCCAATAGTATTTGACAATATACACATTTGCAAGATGACATTTGACAAAAGACATTTGATATGAATATAATTGTATGTAACACGTATAAGGTATATTAAAACTTAAACATGCGTAACAATTTGAAACGAATGAAAGCATTATTAGGCTAACACTGTACAAACGAGTAATTACGAAAGTTTTATGAAAGCATATCACGTGACAAGACGAGCCATCTAATAGCATACGTAAATTTAAAGATGAAAACATGATGAAGCAAAATAATGAAAATTCACGTTGACAACTTTATTTAATCATATAGGTTCCTATATTTCACTTATCAATCATATAACCAAAAAACCAAGAATGAGATATATGGGAAAAAACTTACCAAATCAAAACATTTTCTAATTAATGACACACGGGGAAAACTTCAAAAATCAAAACATTTCACATTTATGGTGTATGGGGAAAAGTACCAAATCAAAGTCTCCCAATAAAGGACGTGTGGGGAAAACGTATCAAATATAAAAATGTCTTCCAATGAATGACGTCTATGGGAAACCTGTTGAAGAAATGACGTCAGTGAATTTTTAAAAAAAGTAAAACATTAAGATATATTTTAAATATACTTCAATAGAAATCCAATAAAATATATAAATATATATTTCAAATAAGTAACGAATTTTTAATTATTTTATATATACAAAATATATGCAGATTAGGATTCGCGCATACATATATATATATATATAAAGTGTAACTAAAGCGATTTTACCTGTGCAGGATTTAACATTATATACCAATTTTATTTCGAAATTTTCATAATAGGTACAATGTTTACCTACGTTAAGCAGCCAAGATAAAGGTTTGTCTGTCTAGTAACCATTTACATTGTATAAATGAATATATAATTACTATCTCTACGATATAAAAAATGTATAAAACAGAAAACAAATTATAAATTCCACAATATGTTAATATGAAGCAATAAAACATATTTAAGATGATACATGGCGCTGTTATTGATTGTATGATCATGAACCACCACGAAAAAAATCCCCACAACGGCATTATTGTATAACGTATGTTTTAACTTACAATCGGGGCTAGGAGGGGTCTATAATTTAGTAAATCTGTGTCAAAAATTAAACGAGCCGAAAGAAAATCCCGTTACTACAATTAAAATTTCTACTTCATTCTCTTTTCCTAGATAGAAGATTTTATAATGAAAAAATCCATTTACGTATAAGCTTTAATCAAATTTTGATTAAAACGTGCATAGGTAAACAAACACGACTTAGAAAGACGAGAGCAGGAGAAACACGCAAATAAAAAAACATGACAAACAGACTGAGAAACAGGAAACAAATTATGCGTAAACTCGGACATGACACACGCACCAGGTATGGTAGACGGATAGGTCTGCCTAGATATATATATATATATATATATATAGGTCTGTGTTTAAGTAGGAATGCCGGAACATTGTTAGAAAGCAAAAGTCATACTTACGTCATGTGCTCGTTTGTCTAAGCACAGGAAGAGATTATGACTGCAAAATACTACACACTTTTACTAACCAGCAGAACACTATAGATTGAAAAAAGAAGTTTTCATAGCAGAAGGGAAATAACTCGTTCGGATTAAAAGAAATTTCAGGGTGTAGAACTAACAGAGTTTCGTCCCTTCTAAAACACTTTTATTTTTATTTATTTATTTTTTTTGCATTTCTGTTTTTTAATTAAATTTAAACAAATTTGAAGAAATTCAGCTTTACCATAACAACAAATCAAAGTAATTTCTATCATTAATCCCAGTATACCACCTCCCTCTCGCCACATCATGTTTATGTCCAATTTTCTTATTTGAAGAAATCATGCAAAATGAAATCTCCTTGTCGTAACAACTTTTGAAAGAATGATTAGATATATATCAGAGATTTAGAAAATATTCAATATGAATCAATAAATTGTAAACGATTGAAATATGACATTTAAAGTGCAACATCGCCAGCCCAAATCTATATTCCTGCAGATGGATCAACGTAAGTTGCAAAACTTGTGTCCAAATCTAATTCCAAATTTTGTATATTTATTCTGGATTATGTACTGAAATGGAAAAAAATAGAGTTGATTTTAATATATATTCCAATAATAGAGATATACTTTGCTTCGATTAAATACCATTTCTTTTGAAACGTTAACATTCACTGATCGCTCAAAGACATCAGTAGAAATAAATATTGGTAGGAAAACTTAAATATAAAACAAGAAGACAAGCTCCCTATCCTGATTCATCAATGCCACCGATACCTGATAAACTATATTCAAAGGATATTTTTATGTCATTAGTATATTTCTATATTTTCATCAAAAAAATACAAATGTAATAAACAAAAACAAAAAACGCAAATATAATGTAAGACACACACATTTGATTGTACTTACAGAAATAAGTAATCGATGAAGCATTCATGAGTACAGAATGATGCAGACTATGAGTAAGTTCTATTGTCGCCATCTTGGTATCATTGAGAAATATTCTACATCTTTGTATACTATGTAGATTGACGTCTTTAAATATGGTAATTAGTATGCCTGTTTGTGATTAAGAATTATGGCAGAGAAATATTCTATATCCTTGTATACTTTGAAGATGGGCGCGTTTTTAAATCAATTGATCATTTGTATGCCTGCTTGTTGTGATTAAGAATTATGCCGCAGTTTTCACTTTGAGATTTTGACATTTACTTGGATCTGAACATATATTTACATGGCGGATATCGTCTGAACACCTGGTCTTGTTCTCTTTTAATTTGGCAAGAGTTTCCGTGTAAATATTTTCTTTGTCCATATGTTGCTCCTTGTTTAATCAATTTTCAGTAAACGTGAGGTCCTCAAAGTGAGAACCGAGTTGCCATTCTCCATCAAAACAAGTAAGCACATAAAAACGCTCATCTTCGTTTCACACAAGGGTACAAAACATTTCTCAATGAGACCAAGATGAAGACCATAAGATTTGCTTACATCTTTCAAATCCCTGTGTAGTAAGTTTTTTTGTCAGCAGTCGTCATATATCATAAAAATGTCGATATATAGAGCAAGCCTTAGAATAACTAATTAACTGTGACATTTAAACATCATAGGTTGGTGAAGCAGGGATGTTACTCTCAAGAAAAGGAAAGGTTGAAAACTAATTGATATCTAAGAAATATCACGTCTTCCTAGAAAGAACTGGTGTAGTGACAAACAAACAACATAGTATTAAAAAAAACGTTTATAATTTATAGGATGCAATACTTACTAATCACGCTTTTGTGGTACATTCTTTCCGCATACCTATCAAAATAAGGATAAACATATTAAGCATTTGTATAGAATTCCGAAAAAAATCCGCAAGATTCTTCTTGTTGCTTATCAAAGTCAATATCCATTTTTTTGTCGAATTGTACTGTCAATAAATGCGATATTTTGAAAATTTGATCTATCTTTTACATCCTATTCTTTAAAAGAATACATTCTTTCAATAATGCTTAGTATTGAATTTTGACTCTTTATACTATCGTATGCCATACAACAGTGATGGACCGCTTTTATCGTGTTATTGGGAAAAATGTATTTCCTTTCTTTCAGTTTCTGGAGAAAAAAAAACCAAATGCCAATATGAAATATACTGGGGAAGAAATTATGAAAAAGATTAAATACCTGGTTGCTACTATTTTTGTTGGGTTTGGAGGCAAGTTTTTCAATCACAATGTAGACATGCCTCATACTCTGTTTCCTTCTCGTATGGTGTTGAATTTATTGATAAGCTTATCAGGACTTGTGACCAAAAAAACAAGCTTATTACTTAGTCGTCCAGTTTCTCATGCAGTTGTTAACATCGCAAGCTTAAATTCGAGGACAGTTGAAAACTCCTCTACATCAGCCACGTTCCTCAGTTGATTCAAACCTGTTTTATTTGGTCAATAAGAGTTGGTATTGAGGCACAAACTATAACAACTTTAGAACGTCTCCTTCTACCTTCACCCTCTTTCCTCGATCTTTGCTCACACCGATGATCGACATGGACAGCTTGCTATTAAGCTATAGCATAATCGTGGTTGGTCTTAATTTTTGGTCATAAACGTTTTACTTTTCTTGTGACATTGCAACATGCCTGTGTTCTAAACTGACCATGTTAAGTTACTCCAAAGTGTCCATGATAGAACCATGTTAACTTGCACCAAAGTTTCCATGGTAGACAGCACAAGGTTTATTCTAAAGGTGCAGGTTGATGAAGACCATTGACAAAGTTTTGGCTATCATCGTGAACGCATTGGGCAACGTGTAATTTATCTGTGCGATATTCAAGTCGATAAGTGTAAGTGAAACCTGTATTATTAATAACATCCTCTAGTTCTGGCTACGAAGACGTGATATGGTGTTACGTTACGTGACTTGGGATTTGCATAGTGGGAATCGTCAGTGAAGCAGACGACACTTACCTTTCTGGAACATTTGGTCTTATTTCCCTTTCACAATGGAAACTAAAAGCTTTTATATAATAAAAGGACTTGTTGATTCTTTATTTTGAGTTTTTAACTATCTATACAAAGATTTCAGAATTGATGTTTACTTGGATGTGACAAAGATTTATATAGCGGGTGTCGTCGATGGGGCAGAAGACGCTTACTCTTCCGGAACACCTTATCTATTTCCACGGTGGTTAGACTCACGGGGACCTGAGAATTTGTTACAGCTAGTTTTGGACCTAAACTAGGGTTTTCAGAGTAATTTTACTCCCCTTTGTGTGTGTGTGTGTGTGCTTTGTTGTCCCTTAGAATCGGCTGTGGTCTATATATGCAAGGTTGGGACGACACAGTTGAAAAAGTTATTAAAAAGATGATGTATTATATTAAGGGGCGGACTGGATGTGGTCAGAATCTGAAGTAACTAAAGAGGCTGGAGGCGTGTCACGGCGTCATTAAGGATATAGAATAAGTCAGAGAAGTTAAGACGTGATATTGGGGAAAAGACACGACAGAGACAAAAATCCAGTTTTGTATGATTTTCTACCAACACAAGCAAACTTGCACAGCCGGGACTATTCCGAAGGGTTCTGACTATCTGACCCGCTAAAAATTTTGACGACTGGCGGCTGCGAGAGTCTCTCGCAGCCGCCAGTCGTCAAAATGTTTAGGGTGTCAGAGAGTCAGAACCCTTCGGACTAAGCCGGGACATTTCAGAAACCCATTATTATCCCTGTGTTGGTAGAGAAAAAAACAGAACTGAAGAACAAGTAAAAGAATTGATGCCAACTCAAATAAAATACGTGAAAGAGGGCGAAACTACTGACTAAAGAAACGAAAAGTTTCCACGAAACCGAAGCCGAGGACACTGTTACTTGCAATTGATACTTACCAGAAGTTATATAATACCAACCCATTGTAATGAAGTTAGACAAAACTAAAAGGCTGGCAAAGAATTGAAAACTATGTAACAGGGAAAAAAGGCAGTGATGCCCATAAACTTGTAAGGTTACTGCCGGTAATTAGTACAGACACAAATTGTGGCAAATATAGGACAGTCCAGAAGAGATGAATTTTTTTTCTGGGAAACAAAGTGTGTTCTATTTATAGGGATTACAGGACGGAGCAGACGAAGAGAAATGGACAATTGAACTGCCAGAAGAAACAGAAAAACCAGCATGCTGTATGTGGATGAAGAAGGACAGCAGAAAATGTAGATTTGCAATGGTCTAGAAGTGAATGATAGTCATTCCGAATGTAATAGTTCATTTATTAAAGAAAACAAGCTATATATCTTTATTGTGTTTCTTATTTACGCAAGTGTTACATGTCGACTTTAACATAAAGATAAAATAGTTCAGGTGATGTTAGATTGTTTACAAAATTAAACCTATTTTAGACATAGATCCCGTGTAAGATCCCAGATAATAATAACATAATGTTTTATCATAGACATTGGCCTTGGATTCTGTAGAGTGTCCCTTTGGTTCAATCATAAATCGAATAATTACTTGATTTATTTACGATTTTCGAGTCTAATAACGTTTACGAACAGAGAAAAAGAGAAATCGAAAGTTAAAAGGTATGTGGTCACATGTCCGACTACGTGGGTTTTCTCTTGGTAGTCCGGTCTCCTCTACAATTAAGACCCTCGCACGGTAACATCCAAGCCATCAAAAGAGTGATTGATATAGGTTTTATATTTTTTAATTAAATGGATTTCATTTTGAGAGAGAAATAAACAAACAAATCACGTCGCATGCAAGTTTCTATTCAGAAGGATTCTGATTTGATCCGCTTAATATTTACGGTGTTGCTAACCCCAATCTTAAGCAGATCGGATAGAACATTTCGGACTTATTTTCATTTTGAATTCAATAATTTAATATTATGTTGATATAAATAATATGATAATTATATAACTCATTATGATACACGTTAATATGAAGGGGAAAAGTGACATGACCACTCACTAATTCTACACTCGAAGGAACCGGAAGAGTAAGTGATGCAAACATAATAATGTACTTCTTGATAATGTATGATCTTTTGTAAAGAGTTAAGGATGCATTCGCCTGAGGTTTCAATTACATTCAAGTCTCGTTTTAATCTCATATTAGATTTTATTTTTGTAATATTTAAAAAAAAAAAGCTTGAACAATAGCAAAAAGACATCTTTAAAATACGTCAAAAACGTTTGTAGATTTCCAAATTTCCTATTCGGCAGTCACTGTTTCGAAGTTTTTTTGTTTTTTTTTTGCGCTTTGCGACTGGGCAAAACTCACTGCTAGATTAATGACTTTTAAAAATCTTGAGGGTTTCACTAGATCTATCATAGTTATTGCAAGTTCATTTTTACTATACGTCTGTAATGTTCCATACTGAAAATGTTTTGTCACAAAATGGAAAAGTATACATTTTTTTATTTGTTACATATTCAGTGTAACTGAAACAGGTTTGAATCCGAAATAGTGAATAAAGACACCAATAATAATGGGACAAAAAAAACAACATGTTTACGGATGATTCGGAAAGGGAAATCCACTTTTTTTTGGTCCAAGTAAGTCATAAAGAAACGGACTTAGATAGCAAATCTAATTCCATGATAAAGATCAAGTGTACAATCTACAAAAAGCGCATTTCCTCATTGGAAACTGAAAGTAAGAAAAAAATAGTTCAAGAAATTTCTCTTCTACAAAATACTATATTAAAATTCTGCAAACATTTACATATATAACCTGTACCTGATAATGGATGGTATTGTATGAAAATGTATGAATATTATGTTAAAATAATGAAATTCACTTTAGATTGCTATCATGCAACATTTGCATCTTTGTTCGATCATAGCTGGACTAATGACTCAACTTGCTTTAACTGCTTTATATATGCTATATTTATATATGAACTCCCTTTTCCGAAAATGCACATACATGCAAGCTTTCTTATATATAAAAAAGTTTAAGGCGGTAATTTTTGTATTAGATCTCAAGATCCTCGCAAACATAAAGTAGACATCTAAGTTTAAATAGTGGATGTTATTGTAGGAGGAAAACAAATTAAATGGGTCAGTTATGTGTTATATAATATAATTTAGTTAGTAATAAGGTTAGTTCATTAGCTCAATGCTGTGCTTTACCTGTCCTTTGCTGCATTTAGTGTTTCAAATTTTAGCCAATGAACTGTCAGCAATATCTATTTCCTGAATGTATAAACACCACATACTCACTTCCGGTTAGTGTTTTGAAAAGTTTTTGAACGAAAAGAAAAAATGTAACACGTCAAAATGACAGAGACAGTGTCACTTTGAAGGCTTTTGTGAAAGGAGCCACGCTCACTGAAACATGGTAATTTCAATTAACATCTGAAATCGCATGAGACGATGGATGATGACTTCAGTGAACGGCAAGAAGATGAGTTGCAGGTGCTGCAAGCAATTTACATGGATGGTGTTGAAGATCTCCGTACCAAAGATGCGTGGAAAGTAAGGCGTCTATACTGCCGGAGCGGCTACTTTAACTGTTTTCGTTTCGTTTGAGATAAATTTAAATTTTGTAATGTCATGCCATATTTGATTCATTGAAGAAATTAATTAAAGTATTGCACATGCTGTAGAAATGTGGAAGTCCCGAAACTGTCCGGATCGCCCTAAGTTACTCGTCACCGAATCGTCCCGAGTTATTTTGTTGACCATTGTAGTGAAACTAAACCGTTGTCGAGTGTCAGCAACCAGATAACCTTAGTTGGTTAATCATGATGTCCATCGACAATGCAGATGGTCCCGAATTGAAACCCCAGTTCGCCCCTGAATTTTCCTCACCTAGCTACTACTAGGCCTAGTCCTATGATCAATCTTTGTTTCAAGAATTCAGTGTATGCGGGGCAAGGGGACATCAACATCAATAATATACTCTGATACGTTCAATATTTTGAACATTATACATAGGCGTCAGGGAGATTGGTTTGCTAAAAAATTTAAAACTTATTTTTGTTATTTTTTTGTTTTAAGATAAAAATAAAGTAACATTTACATTTTGTGAGTGTTGAGAGATGCATTCAGTGTTTCAAGGTTGACACTGTCCACAATGTCAGTGGGCAGGCTGTTCCAAATTTTAATGGTTTTGGGGAAGAAAGAGTTGGAGAGGTAGTTTGTAGAACTGTGAGGAATCTGGAATTTGTGGCGACCGGTATGTTGTAGAAAGTGAAGATACGCAATTCTAGGTTGTAAATAGTTGTGTCTTCGGGATGGGTGGGGGAGACTTCAAAAAAGAACAAACAAATGTAGCAAGAACTGAACTATATACATTTGTGTATTAAGAGGTGACAGTGGCGAGTGCCTGTCAAAAGTATCTTGCTGTGTAAAACCTCTTAATTTTCTTTGGAGTAGAACTGAACCTTAGTTGATTGTCTGCAACCAGGCAGCTTTGTTGGTTGAGTGTCCGTCTAGAGTTGGAAAGGTCTCGGGGTTGGAACTCCTGTCTGGCCGTGCCAGTTTTCCTTTCTTGTTTCATAAAAGATTTACTATTTGGCTGTTCTAAGTGGTACTTGTATTAACAACAATACTGACCTATGTTACATATAGGCCTTTCTGGAAAGTGTTGTTATTCCCCTTGATAGGCCACAATGGTGGTTACAAGATGGACTTCCAGGAAGTGTTTTTGTTATGATCTTGCACCATGACATGTGACGATCGGATGACGTAGCTCCCATTATGACGTCATGATTACATGGCGTGAATTTGTTTCAAAAGCACTTACCAGTGTAGCCATGATATGGCCAACAAGGGAGGCAACAACACTTTTGAGATACATGTAGGCCAATAACTAAAGTATAATTCTTCCAATACTTCAATAATGTTAACATTCTTTAAAGTCATTACTTTTTTAATTGTAACAGTTATTATACAAATTTACTAACGGTAATACTTTTATTTATTTTATTTTCAAAAAGGATTTAACTTTTGTTTGCAGAACTTTAGCAATTAACCAATTTTTTTCTGAAATTCAAGGTGAAACAGGCTCTCAGAGTAAGATTGAAGTTGACCCCTCAGCAGAGTTGCGGAGCCCATGGAGAGATCCACACCAAACTGGACATGGTGGTCAAATGTCCACCCAAATATCCAGAAGAGTATGTTATACATTTTGATATATCTAACATGAAGCATAAGGCTGAATAGCACTAAATTTTTTATAAAAATGAAATTATGTCATCTAAACCTTAGTAATACTTTTTGACTAAACATTACTTTGGAAAAATTATATGAACAAAGAGAGGTTGCAAACACAGAATAGAATATAGTATCATTTATTTTACAACTGGACACTGATGATACTTGCGATCTTTTATAATCCTGGTATAATAGTCGCTTCAAATTCTTTAATACAAACTTGGCTAGGGAGTGTGTATTTTCAACTCATTTGGTTGTTCGCAAGACTAGTGAGCCAGAGGTCCCGAGTTTGATGCACTGAGTTATTGAAAAATTTGACCTCTGTTACAGTATTTAGATTTGCAGGGTGAATATACCTCTGCTCTCAGAAAAAAAGATGCAAACATTTTTTACAATATTGAATAACTGATATATTTGATAGTTCAGAGTATAAATTAATCCTATGCTTAATGCCTGTGTTATACTTTTGCAGAATTCCAGAAATTCATCTTGAGAATTCTAAAGGACTGTCCAATAAGGAGTTGGATGAACTAAAGGGAAATGTGGACAAATTAGCCAACAGCCTAAAAGGGGAAGTAAGTCTACCCTTACTCCCAGCAAGTTATAGCATGTCAAGATACTCGATTTCAGTCATCAGCCGGATTAAACTTGTTTGATAGGCAGTTGACCTGTTTACACACAGCTTTATCACCCCTCTTTTTAAGTCCGGAAACGGACCACTTCCTAATGAAAAAAGGTGTGATTTTCCCCAAATTTCCTCTTAAAAATTCCCAGTTCAGACAATTGAAAAAAAAATTGGTGGTTTTACATGTACATGCTTGAGAAGCTTCTTGTGACATGATAAAGTTTAATAAGAAACAAGAAAGATGGGCTGTAAATGTCATGAGTACAGTGCTTTAAATTGTAATTTAGAAAAGAAATAATGAATTTAGTTGCTATAATAGTGTTTGTCAAAATTTCCCAAATAGCTGTTATGTTGATCAATTTTTTCCAATTTAATCTCGGGTCCGATTCCTAAAACCCCCTGATAAAGCCCTGTTACATGTGAAAGGTCAATGGTGAATGGGTTAGTCACACATGATTCTTTTCAGCTATTTTTATCTTTAAATTACGAAATATCAAAGTCATATATTGACTTGAAATATACAAATAATATACCCGTTTTTGGGGTTCACAATTTTTTCTCAAAAATTCAGCCATTTTTTTCTTTGATGTAAAGTCATGCCTGGTTAGTCCTCTCTGGGGCAGTTCTAGATTAATATAAATATTGATGTGTAAGTTAGTTACATGAAACAATTTTACACCTGTTTTCTCTAGGTGATGTTACTAGAACTGGCCCAGGCTGTCCAGCAGTACCTGCATAAACACAACCGACCCCCGGCGAAGTCCTTCTACGAGGAGATGATGTCCAACAAACGCGAGCAGGAGGAAAGGCTGGCCCTAGAACAACAGAAGAAATTAGAATTGCTGAAAAAGAAAGAAGAGAAACAGGTTTGTACTGGGATAGGACAAAGATGTTTCAAGGTGGAAGTCATTTCTATGGGGACAATGTATTCTAGAGTTATTTCCCTTACATACATTGTAGCAACAGATTGTTTTCATAAATTATTAGATTAAATATTTGCAGTTATCTCAAACTCGTATAAATCAAAGATCTTGTTTCATTTGTATTTTGTAACTTCAAACAAAACATTCAAATTCGTTTAACCTGAATATTTGGATAACTCGAAAAATTTTCACAATCTGAACGACTTTGAAATAACAAGGCTTGTCTCTAGATTTTTTTGCGATTAAAATTTATGACTGACTCTATAAATCAATAAGTCTTATGTCTTAACACACAGCATATCATCACTATAATGTGATCCTTTGTGTGTTTAAGAAAAGTCCTTAAAAATCATAATCAGACTTTCCAAATATTGACCGAACAACAAATTAGACTAGAAACCATTGAATCAACTCTATGTTAGTACATTTTCTAGAAGGTCATTGTGATACTTCTCTGTACTGACATGTGTATTGGCCCAGCGGTGTAAAGCAATGTTTTTTATCTTTTAACAGCGTCAGCTTTTAGAGGATGAAATAGAGCGTAGAAAGGCAGCCCTTAAGGTGGAAACACGCAAAGTGAAGTCGGATCATCACCAGGTAAAGTATATTGCCAGTATACACATTTCGCAGATTTTTTTTCTTGTCATGTGTTCCTATGAACAAATATTGTGTAGTACTTTTCCCCCAAAAAGTCACCCTTAGGTGCAAATGGAGATGGCTGTTCATAATGTATGTACCAGAAAAAAACCCCTTCCACATCATTGGATGGCAGCAGTGAAGTTATTTACAAATAAACTAAACAATACAAATGGCTACAATCCCAATGTTGCAATCTTTTGTTTAATTGTTATAAAAGAAAGGACAAAAATGAAGTACATATATGTACAAACAATTTCTCTTCAAAAGATTAGCCAAGTCTTCTGATTCAAGTTACATCTTCACATCACTACTGCTAATCCATTTTTAGTAAGATAGGGGATGGGAGGAGACGATTACAAATGGCCATGGGGACTATTGGAAAAAAGACTTGCTCTCCCCCCCTTTGTCAATATCAATACAACAAGAGTTAGCAATTAACATCAAAAAAGAAACTTAAGAAACTCATGTCAAATTCTTGACAGGAGCTATTTGTAATTACAATATTGTTTGAATGACAAAGCTGTTTTGGTCATTGACTTCAGACTTTCCTATTAAGGGATTTTTCTATATCAATTGAGATCCCAATTCATATTTCAGTAAATGTTTCATTACACCCCTTCCCATCCTGCTGTGTCTAGATTCAGGGACTTTGTGTGAGCAAAATCATTGTGATAGATGTGCTAAAATGATATACCAAGCCACAGCATGAAAATCACACGGTTTGTATTTTAAGAGTTCAAATGTTAAGTCAAAGATCACTGTCACCATATTATACAGAAATGTGTGAACCTGATTTGGTTAGGGACAGCGGCATATTCATTGCCAAAGTCACGGTCACCATATCATACAGAAATGTGTGAACCTGATTTGGTTAGGGACAGCGGCATATTCATTGCCAAAGTCACGGTCACCATATCATACAGAAATGTGTGAACCTGATTTGGTTAGGGACAGCGGCATATTCATTGCCAAAGTCACGGTCACCATATCATACAGAAATGTGTGAACCTGATTTGGTTAGGGACAGCGGCATATTCATTGCCAAAGTCACGGTCACCATATCATACAGAAATGTGTGAACCTGATTTGGTTAGGGACAGCGGCATATTCATTGCCAAAGTCACTGTAACCATATTATACAGAAATGTGTGAACCTGATTTGGTTAGGGACAGCGGCATATTCATTGCCAAAGTCACGGTCACCATATCATACAGAAATGTGTGAACCTGATTTGGTTAGGGACAGCGGCATATTCATTGCCAAAGTCACGGTCACCATATCATACAGAAATGTGTGAACCTGATTTGGTTAGGGACAGCGGCATATTCATTGCCAAAGTCACTGTAACCATATTATACAGAAATGTGTGAACCTGATTTGGTTAGGGACAGCGGCATATTCATTGCCAAAGTCACGGTCACCATATTATACAGAAATGTGTGAACCTGATTTGGTTAGGGACAGCGGCATATTCATTGCCAAAGTCACGGTCACCATATCATACAGAAATGTGTGAACCTGATTTGGTTAGTGACAGCGGCATATTCATTGCCAAGGTCACTGTTGTTATATAGATAGAAGTTAATCATTAAGAGTAAGAGCATTCATTTCTGAAAGTCACATAACCTTAATTTCATTTTGACCAGGAGAGTGATTCCCCCATGAGCTCGGAACCGTCCACTCCCTCTGCCGAGGTGATCAGCTGTTCCCCTATAGGGACCCCAGGGACTCCCCTTCGCAGACCTCGGGCGTCGGTATCACCCTCACCTCTCATTATACTCAACAACCACGAAACAAATGGTGACCAAAGATCTCGTCGACAAAGGTGAGGGATACAACGTAAATACAATACTGATTGACAGTAAAATACTTTGAAATAGATTTCTTTGCATGGTAATATAGTGTAAATGTCTTGAAAAATAATGACAAAAATATTTTATGTGCTAAGATATACAGCTTGAGTTAAGGACTATAGAAAGATCTGACACAAGTTTTTCCTGATTACTAGACAAAGTACCATGATTCAAACATGTGAAGGTCATACCCTTTAGAAGTAACCACCCAACCAACCAGAGCTGGTGTGAGTGACAACATACTGGCTGAATCAATTCTAAAATCATAAAGTTTTTGAAATAGTTTGTATGTTCTACTCTGTTCATATGGCATGTGCTTTGTTTAAAGTACACAAGTGACAAATCACGATCTATATTATTCAGACGAACCAGCACTCCGCATCGAAACTCTGGTGGTGACAGCTCTGACTCGCACTGTAAAGATCACGTAGGTGGAGTGGTGGTTCTAGCCTTCAACACCAAGTCTGACCGCACCATCAACCGTGGAACGTGTCTCGGTAAGTCTGACTGCACCATCAACCGTGGAATGTGTCTCGGTAAGTCTGACCGCACCATCAGCCGTGGAACGTGTCTCGGTAAGTCTGACCGCACCATCAGCCGTGGAACGTGTCTCGGTAAGTCTGACCGCACCATCAACCGTGGAACATGTCTTGGTAAGTCTGACCGCACCATCAACCGTGGAACGTGTCTGGGTAAGTCTGACCGCACCATCAACCGTGGAACGTGTCTCGGTAAGTCTGACCGCACCATCAACCGTGGAACGTGTCTCGGTAAGTCTGACTGCACCATCAACTGTGGAACGTGTCTCGGTAAGTCTGACCGCACCATAAGCCGTGGAACGTGTCTCGGTAAGTCTGACAGCACCATCAGCCGTGGAACGTGTCTGGGTAAGTCTGACCGCACCATCAACCATGGAACATGTCTGGGTAAGTCTGACCGCACCATCAACCGTGGAACGTGTCTGGGTAAGTCTGACCGCACCATCAACCGTGGAACGTGTCTCGGTAAGTCTGACCGCACCATCAACCGTGGAACGTGTCTCGGTAAGTCTGACCGCACCATCAACCGTGGAACGTGTCTCGGTAAGTCTGACCACACCATCAACCGTGGAACGTGTCTCGGTAAGTCTGACCGCACCATCAACCATGGAACATGTCTCGGTAAGTCTGACCGCACCATCAACGGTGGAATGTGTCTCGGTAAGTCTGCCCGCACCATCAACCGTGGAACGTGTCTCGGTAAGTCTGACTGCCCCATCAACCGTGGAACGTGTCTCGGTAAGTCTGACCGCACCATCAACCGTGGAACATGTCTCAGTAAGTCTGACCGAACCATCAACGGTGGAATGTGTCTCGGTAAGTCTGCCCGCACCATCAACAGTGGAACATGTCTCGGTAAGTCTGACTGCCCCGTCAATGGTAGAATGTGTCTCGGTAAGTCTGACCGCACCATCAACCGTGGAACGTGTCTCGGTAAGTCTGATCTCACCATCAACCGTGGAACATGTCTCAGTAAGTCTGACCGCACCATCAACCGTGGAACGTGTCTCGGTAAGTCTGACCGCACCATCAACTGTGGAACATGTCTCGGTAAGTCTGACTGCCCCGTCAATGGTGGAATGTGTCTCGGTAAGTCTGACCGCACCATCAACCGTGGAACGTGTCTCAGTAAGTCTAACCGAACCATCAGCCGTGGAACGTGTCTCGGTAAATCTAACCGAACCATCAACCGTGGAACGTGTCTCGGTAAGTCTGACCCCACTATCAACCAAGGAACGTGTCTCGGTAAGTATGACCGAACCATCAACCATGGAACATGTCTTGGTAAGTCTGACCACATCATCAACCGTGGAACTTTTCTCAGTAATTCTGAACGCACCATCAACCGTGGAGCCTGTCTAGTGAGAACTATGGGCTTGTGTAGTCTATGAGATTTCATAATCGTAAAAATATTGTCCACAGAAAGACTGATGTGTAGCCATTTCTATTTTTTGGGAACACATTTTACACAATGAAACAACAATTCAAGTAATGATAATTTGTGAGATATTGTTTTGGGAGTGTAAAAAGATAAATGAAATGTTCTGGATTATCTTATATTTACAGGCCACAGTCGTAATGGCAGTACAGTGTACGCGGGGATAGATATACAAACAGGTGAATTGGTGGCCGTCGTGGAATGGGTCCTTAAGTGGCACAACAGCGGCCGTCGTAAATTGGCCGCCACAACCACCAAGGATGAAGACAAGGACATCCTCCACTACACTAAACAGGTAATGGGAAACAACCACTCTTAGCCTTCATAAAGTACACATTCAAATGTGGTCCGTTTCAGGTTACTTTGTTAGATCATGTTGTGGCATTTGATTATGGGATGTTTTCATAATAAACAAGAGTTGCTGCCCACTTGGTTAGATATAATTCATCATTTCCATTGTGACATCATTATGTTGCCAGCAATTGGAAATAAATATGCAAGAAACTGTAGACTGGTATTGACATAGAAGCATACTAAATGGGAGGCAACTCAAGTGGAAGTAAATTAAAGACACATTCAGTTTGAGGTTTGCCAAAAATATGTTTTCCAAATAATTGATTTAAAGAACCCAAAACCTTGAACAAAGATTTAGAAACTGTTTTTTTCCGGCATCACAATGGCTTTGATGACTCATTTCTAAAAAAAACTACTTATTGCTGGACCTTTATGAAAAAAACCCACAAAGATGATCTAAACAAAAATAATCAACAACACATCCTTGATACTCCTGCCAGGGATTACGCTTACTTTCACTCTGTACCCCTGGATTATGGCATAGAAAAATCGAAGCTCAGTGCTTATCACCTTGTGGTTGTGATATTAAGTTTGATCCTTTGATTTACTTCAAAAAGATTATGCAGTTTCGTAACAGTAAAAATGACCACTTTGAACTGAAGTCAGGGGTCACTCCATTGTATTCATCGATATCATAGGTATATGTCTAGCAAGCAATTAGTCAGGTTTTCTTGACTTAACTGCTTTGTCAACAGAAGTGTTGCAGCCCAACTGTGCTAAGGAAATATCTTAATGACTGCTGTGGGGAGGTAACTGTTTATAAGAAAAAAACACAGTGGAGCTGTGGCTGGGATCATTAAGGGAAGGTAACTGTGTAAAAGAGCAAAAACAGGGCAGTAGGGCTGGTATCCTCAATTTATAATGCAGCATTGGGTTAGTTTGTGTGAAATGTTTGTTATACAATATAACGTCTATTCCATGTCAGTATCACATGTTTTTGACGTTGTCTAGGTGATGAGTATAGAACAGGAAGTAAACTCCCTGATCCATCTACACCACCCGAACCTCATCCACTACCTGTCGTTTAAATACCAGAAGGAGGCTGACAGGATCACGGTATACGTAAGTGTCCAGTGGTACACACAGAGGTTACACAATGACCTTGATTTTCTTTTGTAACTTTTGAAAATAAACTTACGAGAGTAAAATAAATACCATATCCAACAACCACAAGTCATGTTAACTGTTTACCACAATCTGGGGCGGAAACAGCTCGAATGAACTGTGAACTACATGCGCAAAAGCACAGCATCTTGTATATTCCCACCAAGTGATGTCGATGTCAACAATCCGCAAGTGGCATTGAACCACGTGATTTCCGGTCAGTTTTCAAAATCTCAACCAATCAAAAGTGTGGAAGGTCATACAATGTATACTTCTAGTGGTATATCAAAAATATTTATCCCAAAGTGTGGAAGGTCATACAATGTATACTTCTAGTGGTATATCAAAAATATTTATCCCAAAGTGTGGAAGGTCATACAATGTATACTTCTAGTGGTATATCAAAAATATTTATCCCAAAGTGTGGAAGGTCATACAATGTATATTTCTAGTGGTATATCGAAATTATTTATCCCACAGTTAGCATGTTTACACAATGGGCTGAGGGTGGGATAACACAGCTAATTGTGGTACACACTGTGATATGTAACACTCATTATGATTGGTGATCTATATTAGTTGTAACACTTGCTGTGATTGGTTGTTTCCACTTCCATATTGTGTGGGTTGTTACACCCATTTTGATAGGTAGTCCACACTTCCATAAGGTTTTGAATAGTTTGAACTTTCTGAAACATTCACCGTAATTTAAATATCCATGTGTATATCTGTGTATATGAGAAATTAAAAAGTGTAAAAATATACATTTTTGTAAGTTGACTCAAGTTTATGGTCACTAAACAATGTGTAAGGCACCACCATCTGTAGGGGTTATCAGTTGTCCATAAGCATTAAACAACATTTTGTTCCGTGATATGGTCCTATAACACGAACAAGATTGCAGACGGAATAATTAACGTGTGTAAGCGCATTATGGTTATTTGTCTGCAATCCTGTTTCGTGTTATAGGACGATAACACGGAACGAAATGATGTTTAATGCTTATATTTACATTTTTCCATTGGTTTTGATAATAAATTTATTTTTATATTCTACATTTGTTCTTTAAATTTAAGGAAGATTTCTAATAAATGGAACAGCCAGTATCGGCCAGCTATTTCCAACGTTATGATTATGACGTAATAATCATAATGATGTCATAATAACCACTCCAGTGTTATGGTCTCATAACACGAAACTGGCCTTGGTAGTGTTATATAGTGACAATGCAGAGCAAATGTAAATATTACAGATTACATGTCTTGTTCTTGCTGTAAAGGTAAATTCATCAATATTTTGTATGATTAAAAAGACAGAAATGGAGTATGTTGTTCTGGTTTGTAGGTGTTGGTAGAGTACTGTACTGGTCTGAGTATGGATACCTATACCAGGAAGGGTCAGCCAGTGACCATTGACCTAGTCAAACACTACGCCGAGGACCTCCTCCACACCCTTGAGTACATACACAGTAAGGATGTGGTGCACAAAAACCTCAGGGTAAGTTTACAGAAACACAGGTAGGTAATGGTAAATCTGGAGGGACATTGAAAGGTAAAGTTGACAGAGACATTGAAAACTTGGGTTAAGGCTAGAGAGGCAGTATAGCTGAATATAAGTAAAGACACTGAGAGCTAAGGATAAGTCTAGAGGGACTCTGGAAGCTAGGGTTAAGTCTAAGGAGATCTGAGTGTAAGTAAAGACACTGAGAGCTAAGGATAAGTCCAGAGAGACTCTGGAAGCTAAGGTTAAGTCTAAGGAGATCTGAGTGTAAGTTAAGACACTGAGAGCTAAGGATAAGTCAAGAGGGACTCTGGAAGCTAGTGTTAAGTCTAGAGGGACTCTGGAAGCTAGGGTAAAGTCTAGAGGGACTCTGGAAGCTAGGGTTAAGTCTGAGGAGACTGTAGACCTAAGTGTAAGTTAAGACAATGAGAGCTAAGGATAATTCTAGAGGGACACTGGTAGCTATAGGCGAAGTCTAAGGTGAAAGTATTTATATAAGTGAGGGAAGGTCAAGGTCTATTTAAAGCTGAAGTTATGTCAAGAACTATTTAATGTCAAGTACTATTGAAAGTTTAGGAAAGTCTAGATATAACAAAATTATGCTAGAGAAACACTTAAAATGGATGCTTATATAGAGAAGCATACAAATCTGAGGGTAAACCTAAAGACACTTAAGGATGAGGGTAAGTCTAGAGAGACTAGAAAACCAAAACCAAATTATATGAATCGGTAACCCTTTCACAATAATAATAGGTATCACATAAACTTGGAGGAAATTAAGTGAATAACTCATCCTAAAAATGTATCAGTGGTGTGAATTGTCTGAAGAATGTAATACTGTCATTATATGATATTGTATGTTTGCAGCCGTCCAGTGTGTTTGTTGATCACTCTGGTAAGCTACGCCTGTCAGACTACAGTCTGGACCGAAGACTGGCTGACCTGTTCCAACTGGTGGAGGCAAGTCGACCCGGTGTCCACTTCACTGACCACCGGTCACTTCCTGCTGGCAGAGGGGGAAAGAAGGGCGACGTCTTCCAGCTGGTAACAATTGAATTACAGGACTTAAATATAAAGTTGTATTTCCCTCTAGTTTCCTCAACCATATTTCCCCCATTTGGAGCCTCACAAGACATGAAAATATTATCCCTCGAGTCCCTGTAATGAAGCAGACGACAACAACAATGGCCTGTAAGCCTGGCTGTGTTGTTAACAATCTATAGAAAAAAAGTTTTGTTCAGTAATAGTTTACATTTTCATTATATACGCTCATCAAAAAGTGTGAACAAATGCATTTTAATGCTTACCCTTTGAATGTTGACCTACTTTTGATATTTACCCTTTGAACTTTGGCCTGCCGCTGATGCTTACCCTTTGAACTTTGACCTATTGTTGATGCTTACCCTTTGAAATTTGGCCTGCCATTGATGCTTACCCTTTGAACTTTGGCCTAGTACTGTTGATTCTTACCCTTTGAACTTTGACCTGCTGTTGATGTTAACCCTTTGAACTTTGACCTGCTGTAGGGGTTAGTGTTGCTGTCCATTGCCCGTGGGGAGGAAGTGATGACCAACACCCCGGACATACCCACCGTCTTCCCCGTAGACTTCCAGGATTTCCTCACAAAGTAGGTTCTCCACCAATCTAGGAGTAAGGGTAGTTTGTCATAGCAAATATATATAAACAGAATGATATTGATTTAATGTAAATACAGTCTGAAAAATAGCAATAATAACTGTCAATAACACACAGAAGTGTTAGTTATTGACAGGTGGTAGTGATATAATACATCTATGTAGATTGGTTATTCAAGCTTTTGAAATCAATTCATTGTGTGTACTGAATCTGTTTGGAAAAAGGTTGTGAAATAATTGTGTTATGGATCAGACATCAAGTAATAAAAATGGTGACTTGACTGCCTCTGTAGCTGAGCAGTCAAGTAGCTTGTTCCATATAGGGGAATGTTCCGGCTGTTCTGGAACGAACCAGACGTTCCTCTAAATGGAATGCAACGTTCCACCGGAACAAACCGGTTCCTCGGAAACGTATCGTTTGAGGATTCCAAGTTGGATCCAATATGGGGGCCAGTGAAAGGTTTTCATTTTAGATGTTCAATAAATTGTTAAAAGATATAACAGTAACCAGTTAAACAACATTTCATCAGTAAAATATATCACTACCAACACCAAGTGGCATCATAGTGTGTAA
Organism: Mimachlamys varia; assembly: GCA_947623455.1. NCBI lineage: Eukaryota > Metazoa > Mollusca > Bivalvia > Pectinida > Pectinidae > Mimachlamys > Mimachlamys varia. The sequence goes on from OX392528.1 coordinate 55,419,569, forward strand.
AATTTGTAAATAAAAGGGATTACTCGCATTGTTTTGCAGATTTTATGACGGAACCGTTTCGGTTATATCCGGAAAAGTTGTTGCTTTTTCCTTTTAGAAGGAACGGAATTCGGCACTTTCTGTTCCATTTAGCAGACCAGTTCCAAGTTACCACATCTGGAACATTCCGCTAAATGGAACACACTAAAGATCTCTGGACTAGATTATGTTGAAGTGCAGTGTGCGGGAGGTTGGGAGAGGTTGTGGCTCGGCCGGCTCTGAGTAGAAAGTTTCTTTCAAACGTAGGCTTCAGCCCACAGTCTTTTCTCTTTCGAAAGGAGTTTAAGTAATTTGAAGTACCAATAATGACCTAAATGCCAGTGAAAATGATATCAGACTCCAGCATCAAAACTCAGATGTGATACCAGTAATAATTAGAAGCTAAAGACTTAGTCCTTGATTGGTTTGCAGAGCATCTATAAATAACTCCACAACAAAGTAACTAAAAATTGTTTGTATGATACTTAAACCCCTTCATTCAAATATCTCAAGCCTCCATTATTCTTGATTTAGATATCTCAAGCCTCCATTCTTCTTGATTTAGATATCTCAAGCCTCCATTATTCTTGATTCAGATGCTTGCTGAAGGACGACCGTCACCGCTGGGCAGTACATGAGTTACTGGAGCATCCCTTCATCAAGTCTTCTATCCCGCTGACTGTCCACTATACACAGGTCAAACCTCTGGACAGTCCCGAGAAGCCAGGTAAAATTACAGCTTTGACCTCGGGTCAGTTATGGTAGATTTCAAATTAAAGGTTACTTAGAACAGACACCTTTTTGTGTCGCCTGAAAAGGCGAAATATAGGTATCAGTGTATCAGTGGAGTTGTCATCGTCCGCGCAACAGTTTTCGTGCGATAACTTGAGCTCCCTTGGGCCAATAAAGCTAAAACTTCATACAGTGCTTTCTTACCAAAAGTGTTGCTTGGGATTGCTTTTCAGGTTTGAAAGTCAAGGGTCAAGGTCACTGTTTCTATGAATAGAAAATCAGTTTTCGTTGGATGACTTGAGTTCGCTTTGACTAATAAAGTGTAAACTAAATACAGTGCTTCCTTACCTTAAGTGTTTGCTCTGGATTGCTATTCAGATTTGAAGGTAAAAGGTTAAGGTCACTTTAATTGTAAGTAGAAAATAAGTTTTCATAGGATTACTTTTTAGTTTGCTGATCTAACTAGTTAATGCTTGGTGCAGTGGTTCCTTACAGAAAGCGCTTTATTGGGATTCCTTTTCATGTTCAAAGGTCAAGGTCACTGCTTCTATAAATAGAAAATATGTCTCCAGTTCTCTTTAGACAAATCAACCACAAACTTTATTTAGTGCTTACTGGTATTTAACAGGTAAAAAATCCATTGGAAGTCTGTGTCATGAGACACTTTAACATCATAATCTGCAAGTTTATTCATTGCATGGGAATCCATCAACCAAATTATATAAATTTCACTTGGAATTGATTCAATGAATATCTATAGATTGTTCCTTCAAACTCATCTCCCAGCTTGCTCGGCAAGCGATACATCCACTTCCTTTGAATTCGTTTTACAGCTCTCCTGCCCGAAAGTATATAGCAGATTGAAGGCAATAATAAACCAATTGAACAAGATCAGTGTTAGTGAGTGTGCACGATAATTATATAAAAATCAATGAGAAGGAATAGTCAAACTAGTCTGTATATGGCTCACAGTTACCGTTTCATCAATTATCATAGAATATAACAGTATGGCTATTCCAGAATTTAATAAATATGAAGGGTATGGGCAGCACCTTTGTTGTTATATTATGGGTGGTTGGGTTAAAACTAGGTCTGCCCACCATTCCTTATTAGGTCATCTGGTCCGAAGGGCCAAGTGAGCTTATGTGATGGTCTGGCGTTGTTCGTCTGTCCGGGGTATGTCAACTTTTCCTTTAAAAGAATATTTCTGAAATACCGAAAAGCCTAGCTAGTGACATGAAATTTGGCTGGTAGCTTTCTTGTATTAAATCACCTCTAAGTTTGATGGGGTCTCTAAAAAAAAGTCCCTCCCAATACTCTTCTACAGTTCTAACAGTTTTGGAACCTTCCTAATGAAAATAGTCATAGTGTTCATTCTGTTTTGGTTGAATGACAAGGTGGTACAGAGGTGGAGGAAGATAACCGAGAAGAGGAAGAAGAGGAGGAAGAAGAAGAGGAGAAACCATTTATCACAGCTTTTGAAGCAAGTGGACAATCTCGGCTGACAAATGAATTTGAAATCCTGAAATCCCTTGGCAAGGGAGGCTTTGGAGATGTATTAAAGGTTGTACATTTATATATACATGTGTGTTCTAATTCTTAGCAAAGTGATTCTGATTCTTACAGATTTTTTTAAAATGAAATTGTATACAACAGCGCTCATTAGGTGAAAATATTGAGTCGTGACAACAATTTGCATCCTGGGCATCCCTATAACTCATTCAGATACAGTAGACCAACATCACATTTTGTCCGGTTACGTATAATGTAACAGTTGCCTAGCAGACTAATGGTTAGCATGTTCGCCTACCTTCCAATGGATGCCCACGTATACTATGGATACCCGTATTGGAATCCATGTAAGGAAGAAATTTTTTATGCACGGCTATGAAATTGGGGGGGGGGGGGGCATATAGTGTTACCCATGTCCGTCCTGTCACGGCGTATCCTGTTACGATGCGTCCGCGTCATCACGTCCCGTCCCATGGTAATGTAACCAGCTGGGGGCGGGGGCATTTATGTCTCACAGACATTTCTTGGTTTTAAGCCCCCACCATGAAATGGGGGGGGGGGGGGGGGCATACAGTGTTACTCATGTCCGTCCCGTCCCGTCTCATGGTAATGTAACCAGATTATTTAAATAACTACTGATCCGATTGTCATCAAACTTTGCATACATAATATTAAGCATGAAGAACTAATTTGATATGGGGGAAGGGGGCATTTATGTCTCACAAACATTTCTAGTTTCAAAAGATACTTTCACTACTTCGGGTCTATATCATGAGGTTTATAACGAAAGATCAAATCGGCTGTACCTGTGAAAAGCCTGTCCAGTTGTGAGCCAACAATTTCTAGTCATGTATTTTTTTTGAGTTTTCATTAATTATCTTTTTTTATAATAATACATGTACAATGTACCTGTTTTACTGGATATTCAAATTCATTTGTCTTTTGTTTATTTACAGGTGAAAAATAAATTGGATGCTCGGATGTATGCCATCAAAAGAATTCCGCTGAATCCTCGAAGTAAACTTTTTAACAGGAAGATTACACGGGAGGTCAAGCTATTATCCCGTCTCAATCATGAAAATGTTGTTAGGTAAAAACCATTGTATAACAGATAATACTACTAATATGATGGTGATGGGCTGTTCCAAATTTGTGTATGGCTTGAATAAAAAAAAAAATTGAAATATGTGAACTCTTAATTTTAGCTGCCTTTTAGGCCCTTACTGGTTTTATCTAACGATATCAGATTTGTTTCCTGGAGCATGAGATTCCTTTTTTAGGTCATCTGACCCGAAGGGTCAGGATGACCTATAGTCATCATGCTTCGTCCGTCGTCGTGCGCCGTGCGCCGTGCGTCGTGCGCCGTGCGTCGTGCGCCGTGCGCCGTCCGTAAACTTTTCCATTTAAACATCTTCTTCTCATAAACCAAAAGGCCCATAGACCCAATATTGGGGATGTGCCATGCTGGGATGAAGGGGTACCAAGTTTGTTCAAACAAATGACCTTGACCTTCATTCAAGGTCACAGGGGCCAAAAAGGTCAAAATCTTTGAACGACTTCTTCTGAATAACCAAAAGGCCCAGAGACCTGATATTGGGCCTGTGTTATGCTGGGATAAAGGGCTACCAAGTTTGTTCAAACAAATGACCTTGACCTTCATTCAAGGTCACAGGGGCCGAAAAGGTCAAAATCTTTTTAAACAACTTCTTCTGAATAACCAAAAGGCCCAGAGACCTGATATTGGTCCTGTGTTATGCTGAGATAAAGGGCTACCAAGTTTGTTCAAAGAAATGACCTTGACCTCCATTCAAGGTCACAGGGGACAAAACGGTCATAATTTTTAAACGACTTCTTCTGAATAACCAAAAGGCCCAGAGACCTAATATTGGGCCTGTGGCATGCTGGGATAAAGGGCTACCAAGTTTGTTCAAACAAATGACCTTGACCTTCATTTAAGGTCACAGGGGCCAAAAAGGTCAAAATCTTTAAACGACTTCTTCTGAATAACCAAAAGGCCCAGAGACCTGATATTGGGCCTGTGTTATGCTGGGATAAAGGGGTACCAAGTTTGTTCAAAGAAATGACCTTGACCTTCATTCAAGGTCACAGGGGCCAAAAAGGTCAAAATCTTTTTAAACAACTTCTTCTGAATAACCAAAAGGCCCAGAGACCTGATATTGGTCCTGTGTTATGCTGAGATAAAGGGCTACCAAGTTTGTTCAAAGAAATGACCTTGACCTTCATTCAAGGTCACAGGGGACAAAACGGTCATAATTTTTAAATGACTTCTTCTGAATAACCAAAAGGCACAGAGACCTAATATTGGGCCTGTGGCATGCTGGGATAAAGGGCTACCAAGTTTGTTCAAAGAAATGACCTTGACTTTCATTCAAGGTCACAGGGACCAAAACGGTCATAATCTTTAAACAACTTCTTCTGAATAACCAAAAGGCCCAGAGACCTGATATTGGGCCTGTGGCATGCTGGGATAAAGGGCTACCAAGTTTGTTCAAAGAAATGACCTTGACCTTCATTTAAGGTCACAGGGGCCAAAAAGGTCAAAATCTTTGAACGACTTCTTCTGAATAACCAAAAGGCCCAGAGACCTGATATTGGGCCTGTGTTATGCTGGGATAAAGGGGTACCAAGTTTGTTCAAAGAAATGACCTTGACCTTCATTCAAGGTCACAGGGGCCAAAAAGGTCAAAATCTTTTTAAACAACTTCTTCTGAATAACCAAAAGGCCCAGAGACCTGATATTGGTCCTGTGTTATGCTGAGATAAAGGGCTACCAAGTTTGTTCAAAGAAATGACCTTGACTTTCATTCAAGGTCACAGGGGACAAAACGGTCATAATCTTTAAACATTTTCTTCTGAATAACCAAAAGGCCCAGAGATCTAATATTGGGCCTGTGGCATGCTGGGATAAAGGGCTACCAAGTTTGTTCAAAGAAATGACCTTGACTTTCATTCAAGGTCACTGGGGCCAAAACGGTCATAATCTTTAAACATTTTCTTCTGAATAACCAAAAGGCCCAGATACCTAATATTGGGCCTGTGGCATGCTGGGATAAAGGGCTACCAAGTTTGTTCAAAGAAATGACCTTGACTTTCATTCAAGGTCACAGGGGACAAAACGGTCATAATCTTTAAACGACTTCTTCTGAATAACCAAAAGGCCCAGAGACCTGATATTGGGCCTATGGCATGCTGGGATAAAGGGCTACCAAGTTTGTTCAAAGAAATGATCTTGACTTTCATTCAAGGTCACAGGGACCAAAACGGTCATAATCTTTAAACAACTTCTTCTGAATAACCTAAAGGCCCAGAGATCTAATATTGGGCCTGTGGCATGCTGGGATAAAGGGCTACCAAGTTTGTTCAAAGAAATGACCTTGACTTTCATTCAAGGTCACTGGGGCCAAAACGAAACTGTTGTTATTTTTCGTGTAGTCAAAAATCCAAGATGGCCTCCACAGTGGCCATTTTGAAAACACATTCTAAACTTCTCAAGTTCTACCAGTGGAATTGAGCTGAAACCTGCCAGAAATGATATCCTGAGATGGTCCCAACAAAGTGTTGTTATTTTTCAAGCCCATCAGAAATCCAAGAAGGCCACTATCTTGAACTTGGCAATCTATACAGGCATATTATAACTTGATTTAATGACTACACGTATTTTCATAGTGATTTTACAATTGGTAGTCAGATGACCGTTAAGGCCCGTTGGGCCTCTTGTTTGTCACTTGAAAACGTGTAAAATCACATTGTGTGTGTGTGTGTGTGTGCGAGACCTAGATGTAAGATGACCTTGATATTTGACCTTCAATTAGTGTTAGTACAGTGCTATAAAACAGTCAATCCTGGATAGCAGAAGAATACATTTTGTCAAAATCTAGCCCAAGTTTCATCAATGTTCCTTAACTTAAGGAAATTCCCTTAAAATGAATACCTCCACAAGAAAGCTCCACAAGAAGTTAAGGAGATAATTTAAGTTTGATAGCTTTCCTTAAATTCCTTAATCCTTTGCTATGGAGATTTTTAAGGGAAGGAATTTTCTTAAGTTAAGGAACAAGGAAAAAACTGGTGCCTGGTGTACCAGGTAAGACTTTTAAACGTATGTAATTGGATTATCATGTTTATGGTTCACCTTGAACTTTGACCTTGCTTGACCTGTTTTGGTAGATACTACAACTCTTGGATAGAAACCAGCGAGGATCCTGCAGAAAGTGACTCTTCTTGGAGCTCTTCAAACACACCCCAGTCTCCTGTTGTCAAGGCGACGTCCCCACAGCCGACCTCGTTCTTCCGTAACACGTTAAACATGACAGACGATTTAGAGAAGTATGTACCCAAGGCTGTACCCATGGAGGAATCGATAGAGTGGAGCGTGTCGTACGATGTCGGGGGAACAAACGCACAAGAGTCGGACTCCGAAGATGAAGAGGATGTGTTTGGGGCGTCATTCCTGTGAGTCATAGACTTTATACCTTGGGAATACATCAGAAACGCAATATTTTGAGCTGTCTTGTGAATTTATCACCTAATAAATAAAAAAAAATATTTACTAAAATATTCTGACGAAGGATCTAGTTTTATTTGAATTTGAACATTTTGCATTAATAGGGCAACTTTCAGTAAATCTGAGGCAGGTGATTGAGAAGGTGGGGGGAGTATTTCTTTTGTCATTTAGAACTCTACAAGAAAAAAACATTTAAGTGTGATCTTGAATTTATGTTATTAGACCCAAGTCTGACTCCTCAGAGGATATTGTGTTTGAGCACAGCCTGGAAAACCTGTTTGGTGAGGAGGGTACCACCAGCTACGAACCCTCCATGTCCTCCAATAAGGTAGGTCCACACATTTCTACAGCTTCAGAAAGTTTCCCCTCAAGTCTCACCAGCAGGGTTACATTTGTTGATGATTTTTCCCCCAAATATAAATCTGATTTTTATGCCCCAACCATGAAATTGGGGGGCATATAGTGTTACCCATGTCTGTCCCGTCCCTAGTGTCCCGTCCCATGGTAATGTTACCAGCTGGTCTGGGAGCGGGGGCATTTATGTGTCACAGACATTTCTAGTTTTCTTCTCTGATGTTTGCATACTGTGGGCTAGAATTGATGGAAACCCTCGTTTATGTACTAAAATAGTAGCCAATCATATTGATAGTTTTATCCTTGACTACATCTAGCCAGGGTATCCCGTTACATTTGTAGCCCCGCCTGTCAACAAAACCTGTCGATTGTGTTATAATTGAGTCGATTGTAATTAAAATATAAGGTCCTTCTATATGGAAATTGACATTGGCGTCATGCCTACAGAAATATACAGGTCGAGGTCATGGTAAAATGATCTAACAGAGTGTCAAGAGAAACGACCATTCTGATTGGTCGAAATTTTTGAATAAACTTTTATTCGGGTCAACGAAGATTTACATCGATTCTAGCCCACGCTATGCAAACATCACAGAAGTGTACCGTGGGTTTCGGACGATGAATGGCTTAATTAGCCTGTTGCTTTATGTATTATATGCTGAGGCAAGAAACTTGTGTCATTAAATCAAATCAACTTTCCCCAGAAACAAAGAAGTCTGAGAAACAAAAAAGTTTGTCTAAGGTTTAATTCTAGAACATTGTTTTTTACAGAAAAGTCTAGATGCTGATAAGAAAGGGGAGACAACTGACAGTGAGGACATGTCACAGATCCCACGCCTCCAGTATTTGTACATACAGGTATAGTATTTACATATTTTTGTCGTCCGTCTGTCCTGTGTCTGTCAAATTACTTAAACAAACTTTTTCAGTAATACAGTAAGTCCTAGAGACATGTTATTTAGCTGGAAGCATTTTCAGAAGAAACACTGCTATGTTTTTCAGTAAAAACTTCCTTGACATATACCTTCAATGTCACAGGGGTCAAATATGCTTAAATTTCAATGTGTTCTTAATTAAAGATGTTAGACCACTTTAAGGTTACAAAAGTAAGATGAGTGATGCAGGCCTATTAGGCCTCTTGTTTGTATTACCAGGTACTAGAAATAATGATGAAACGTAATCATATATTTCTGCAAGTAAACAAAATTTGTGTTATTATCACATTGAGACAATATAAGGGCATTAAGTAGCCATTTTGTTTATGCAGAATGACAATTTGTTTATATTGATTAAAATGTAATTATTCATTGGTTAAGACTGGCAGTACTGTAAATATCATCCATCTTTGTACATTTGTGTTTGAAATGTGTGTGTCATCAAGTTTTGTGTATGTTTGAAATGTGTGTGTCATCAAGTTTTGTGTATGTTTGAAATGTGTGTGTCATCAAGTTTTGTGTATGTTTGAAATGTGTGTGTCATCAAGTTTTGTGTATCTTTGCAATTTGTGTGTCATCAAGTTTTGTGTATCTTTGCAATTTGTGTGTCATCAAGTTTTGTGTATCTTTGCAATTTGTGTGTCATCAAGTTTTGTGTATCTTTCAAATGTGTTTACCCGGTATTATCAACTCTTATGTATCTTTCAAATGTGTTACCAGTTCAATTGTTGCACTATATCCATAGCAGTCACTATATCCACATTGCTCAGAAATAAAAGGTATTTACAGATTATTTTTCAATGTGGAACTCTTCTATAAATGAGGTTAATATAAGGTAACATACACCCTTAACAGATGGAGTACTGCGAGAAGAGTACCCTGAGGAACTGTATAGATGCTGGGCTGTACCACGACCAGGACCGCTTGTGGCGATTCTTCAGGGAGATCATTGAGGGCATCCAGCACATCCATCAGCAGGGTATGATTCACCGAGACCTGAAACCTGTCAATATCTTCCTCGACTCTAACGACCATGTCAAGATCGGCGACTTCGGGCTGGCCACGACCAACATTATACTCAAGGTAGAGCAGAACCTATTCAGTTAAATATTGTTTTGTGTGTTATCCTATCTTATCAGTATTTGTAAGTGGTAGATCTATACCCCACAACAATCTATCCGGTTGGTAAAGGTTTAAATTTTGTGACCAGTTTCTTTGGAGGGTTACGAACAATTCAATATTTGTACTATGCATCCCATTTTATTGCTTACTAGAAGAGATAGATTTTAAAGTTAAAACTTAAGAGATTTTCAGTAATTAATATTAAAAGATCAAATAATCATGGTCTAGTTGACACATTTGATAAAAATCCTTTTTTTTTTGTCATTACAGCAGCAGAGTGCCCTGATTGATGTGTCCATGTTGACGTCCAGTTTGGCGGTGGACAATCCGTACAGCTCCCAGTCTGGCAGTATAGGGGATGGTAACCTGACCGGGAAGGTGGGCACTGCCCTGTATGTCAGCCCCGAGATGATGACGGGAGAAAGCAAGATCGTCTACAGTCAGGTACATATACCCTACCAGCTTTTATTCTACAGCCAGACTATATTTATTTCCCTTTGATTATATCCAGTGCAACAAAGTTCGGGGGTATATTGGAATCACCCTGTCTGACTGTTTGATCATCTGACTGTCCAACTGTCTGTCTGTCTGGAAAATTGTGTCAAGTGTATAATGAACAAATCTGTAGCACATAGAAGATTGTCATAATTAGGGCCCCGTATCGGAGATACGGGTGCCCTATAGTAATCACTCTGTCTGTCTGTCCGTCTGTCTGTCCGTCTGTCCACAAATTTTGTTTTTACATAATAACTTTGGTATTCATTGCCAGATTTGCATGAAACTTGGTCAACATGTTCAATAAACAAATATAAAACACAAGGTTGAATGCTAAGGTCACTGGGTCAAAGGTCAAGGTCATATGAGGGTAGAATTCAAGTCATACTGTATCGGCGATATCCGATACGGGTGAATACCAGATTTGCATGAAACTTGGTCAACATGTTCAATAAACAAATATAAAACACAAGGTTGAATGCTAAGGTCAATGGGTCAAAGGTCAAAGTCATATTAGGGTAGAATTCAAGTCATACTTTATCGGCGATATCCGATACGGGTGATGTGAAATAGTTGACAGTTTCTTTGCTGAATGATGAAATGAGACAATGTGTCCTAGCCAGTGTCAATTTTGATGATTTGAGAAATGACATTTTTTTGCGGGAGGGAGTAGGTTGGCGTGTGGGCATGTGGGGGATATCTACAGCCGCAATACGGGGCCCTTCCTGACCTGTCAGTGTTCTAGTTTCCTGCTTGAAATGTACTTTTGTTGCATGATATTAGGATTTCTATCATAACTTGCCATGTTGGATAAGAGTTTGCCCATTTAAGAAAGTTATGTAACAAAACTCTATCTTACCTGGCATATCACAGGATGTGACATCATTATGGCTCAGCAATGACGTGATATGTCACCAATTCGAAAAACTGTGATGCCGGAAAGAGAAAACAACGATGTGATGAAATTGAAACTGTTTACAATATTTTAACAATAAACATTAGGAAGCTGAGATAACTTTTTTCCACGCAAGTTTGCAAATATATGTTATGCTTAATCTCGCTGACTGATTTGTTTTCATCCAAATAGTTCAAGGAAAAAATTTATATTTTCAAAAATGGTAGGCAGTCAAAACATATTTTCATGGTTTTTGAGCTTATTCAGGTAGTCGAAATGACAGAAAAATACCCTTTCATGACAAGAGGTGTAAGATAGGGAAATTCCACCCTCAGGATTTTCAGGGAAATTCCACCCTCTGGATTTTCAAATTTGGCTAAACCCTTGGCAAAGCCTCAGGTTTAACCAAGTTTGAAATCCCCTCGGGTGGAATTTCCCTATCTTACAGTCCTGGTGATGAAAGAGTTTTATAATAATTTTGTTATCTTTGTAGAAGGTGGACATGTACAGTATGGGGATCATCTTTTTTGAGATGTGTTACAAGCCTCTGCCTACAGGGATGGAGAGGGTCAAGATCCTCAGTAACCTACGCCTCCCAGAAATCAAACTCCCTGACGACTATGATCAGGTCAACTTTGAAAATCAGGTAACAGTCGAACATGCTATATTTTGTTGTTAAATTTATTTTACATCCAGTTCCATATACAGTTTGGTTGGACATTCAACATCACAACTATTCTTTCGATTATATTGTTAGCTACATATTTCTCATGCAAATAAACAACTTTATATAAGGAATATATAGCAAACTAAGAATTTAAGGATTTCATTGTCTTGTCTTGAAATAAAATTGTTAAAGGAGAGAAAATAAAATGGTTAAAGGAGAGGAAATAAAATTGTGAAAGGAGAGGAAATAAAATTGTTAAAGGAGAGATTTATAAATAAAGTTCATATCTTCTATTTCTAGACTCGTATAATTAAATGGCTGTTGAATCATGACCCCAGTAAGCGACCTACCTCCACTGAGCTGTTACAATCACCATACCTCCCCCCTCCACAGCTGGAGGAGGCTGAGCTGAATGAGGTGCTGAGATCAACCATCTCTAACACTAACAGCAAGGCGTACCGTCGTATGATAGGTGCACTGTTCTCACAGACAGTTAATTCAGCAGTCGATGTTTTATACGACACCGACTACCATAAGGTAAGGCATCCTCAATATCTAGGGGTTACCCTCACATCTGCTCTCTACACCCCTTGAATCATTCTCAATATCCAGGAGTTACCATCACCTATGCTCTCTACACCCCTTGAATCATCCTTGATATCCAGGAGTTACCCTCACCTATGCTCTCTACACCCCTTGAATCATCCTTGATAACTAGGGGTTACCCTTACCTCTGCTCTCTACACCCCTTGAATCATCCTTGATATCCAGGAGTTACCCTCACCTATGCTCTCTACACCCCTTGAATCATCCTCGATATCTAGGGATTACACTCACATTTGCTCTCTACACCCCTTGAATCATCCTCAATATCCAGGAGTTACCCTCACCTATGCTCTCTACACCCCTTGAATCATCCTTGATATCCAGGGGTTACCCTCACCTCTGCTCTCTACACCCCTTGAATCATCCTCAATATCCAGGGGTTACCCACACCTTTGCTTCCTACACCCCTTGCAGTTACCCCTGGAATATATCGTAGCAAAACTGAAGATCCTGTGTGCGCCACATAGTTGATGAGGCTAGAAGACTGGTTTGATAAGTTGAGAAAACTTGTGCCCAATGTATGCAAAAGAATCTTGCAGTCACATAATGGTAAAAATTGACAAGCTTTGAATTCGAGTGTTGCTCCAGGTATACAGCCTAGCGATTGGTCAGGTCTTTTTACCCGAGACAAATCAAACTGCTAGCTTTGTGCCTTTGCTATGACATATTCCTGGAGTGTAAGGTAAGAGTGTAGTTTTGCTTAACCTTGGATATTGAGGATACAGGTAAGGCTGATTGCTGATCATGACATGTGAATCCGAGTTTTGTTCATGATTGAAAAATCAAAAATCAAATTATCTTTATAAGTTTTGCTGCATTTTGATACAAATTTAATTTTCATAAATAAGAAGTCACATATCTTAATTTATGATATGACCTTTTCTGTTAATTAGATCTTTCTGTAAAAGATTCACAGCATTTTTTTACATTACTTTTCAGGTTGCACTGAGCCTAAAGACCCCGCTGATCCAACAGCTGGTGAGGGAGACCTTGACACGTGTGTTCCAGAAGCACGGAGCAGTACAGTACACCACTCCGCTCCTCATGCCTAAGTGTAGTGTTTATGGGGTCAAGGACGCTTACACCTGTCTAATTGACCACAGCGGTCAGCCGGTCGCTCTACCATTCGATCTCAGGGTCAGTATCCACCCATGACATTAGTATTCCTTATTGACCAGAGGTCAGTGTGTAACTTGTTATGGTCACATATGGTCACATTAATTAGATCTTCTTTAAATTTAAAGACCACTTTGTTCAGCTGGTCACTTTACTATTTAATCTAAGTATACACCTATAACATCAATATTCTTATTGACCAGAGGTCAGCCGTAGATTGTATATTTTACCTAAGGGTCACCATATAATAATTTAATAGATCTTTTTATTTCATAGACACTGTGGTCAGCTGGTCACTTTTGATCTTATGGTCAGTATTGACCTTTGTTCTGCCTCATTGATATCTTTCGTTGGATTTGATTTGAGAAATTCATGATTCAAACAAATCTAAGAGATTTTTCAAAATGAGAAATAAAAATAAAAACCGAAGTTAAATACCTGAAGTCTACATTGGTGGTTTATTTACAAAGCTGTTTACAAATCAGTGATGCCTGCCTATTTGTCAGGTACCATTTGCGCGTTACATCGCACGGGGAGGAGTACAGCACCTGAAACGTTTCTGTATCGACCGTGTGTATAGGGAGAAAATGCACCATATCCAACATCCAAGGGAGATAACTGAATGTGCATTTGACAGTGTGACCCACAACCAGGGAAAGTAAGTACATTGTGTAACTGTTCAGCAAGTGGTATGTTTCTTTTTCTCCCTCCAAACTTTTACTCTCTTCAAGCAGTTTCTTTCTTTAAGAATGATAATAAATGATAATAATTTGTGGCTCTTATATATATACTGTTTTATCACAGCCTAGTTCTGAGGTTGTCTCAAAGTGGTTTCCAAATTATTATCAGTGGTTATAGGGCCTTAGCAACCAGCCAATATCATTCTTAACTCCCTGGGGAGCATACGGCCCTACCACATAATCATTTACAGTTGAGTAGACTGGAACAAGCAGAGTAAAGGATCTTGTGCCGGGGACAGGACTCGAACTTGCAACCCTTCTGTCATGAGCCAGGCATCCTACCACTAAATTACTGTGGGATGGACTTCTTACTGATTACCCACTCTATAAATGGAAAGTAATGAAAAGTGGGGGTGGACTTATTGGCAGACATGACCTTATCACTGCAGTGTAATCCAGAAATATAACTTGTTTTTCCCATTTTGGATATTAGAAATTTGGAAATATTACTTCAGAAAATCATATAACTAGGCAAAAGAAAAGTTTGATGGGTTCAGTAGGAGTGCTTGCCTTCAAATCATTGTCAGAAAATAAGGAGTATACATCTTAGAAACTGTAGAATGTGTAAATGAAGATTTGTGTGAATGCTAAGGGACAAAGCTTCAATATTTCACAAAACTTTGATATTTCACAAAACTTTGATATTTCACAAAGCTTTGATATTTCACAAGGCTTCAATGTTTCACAAATCTTTGATATTTTTCACAAAGCTTTTTTTTGATATTTTTCAAAGCTTTGATATTTCACAAAGCTTTGATATTTCACAAGGCTTCAATATTTCACAAAACTTTGATAATTCAAAAAGCTTTGATATTTTTACAAGGCTTCAATATTTCACAAAACTTTGATATTTTATAAAACTTTGATATTTCACAAAGCTTCATTATTTCACAAAGCTTCAATATTTCACAAAGCTTCAACATTTCACAAAGCTTCAACATTTCATAAAACTAATGATGGTCTATTTGTTTTCCCCAGTTTGATTCCTGATGCTGAGTTGCTGGTTTTAGTTCAAGATGTCATTAACGAGTTTCCAGTTCTACAGGTAATGTTCACAGCTGATTATAAATGCAAATATACCTTGCAGGTCCAAATTAATCTATAATTTTATCATTGCAAAATAATTTTAAGAATATGCTTTTGATAATGGGCCTATGAATAAAACCAGTATTGCTGCATAAAATATAGAATTGGGGGCCTCTGTAACACTACGTGTGTATATAAAAAACGGTTGAGTTTCGGTCCACTTAGAACATTGTTTGATAGAAGGAAGGCCACTAATTATACAGTAAATATGTGATAAAATATTTTGGAATGAGCAAAATCGTTGAAAATCTTTGTGATCTCTAACATCATTGAAACTACAATCAAATTATTAGACAGTAATCAGTAGGTTAGAGTAGAATGCCAGTTTTCTGGTATACAAGTACAGTACATCATAAAGCATATATAAAGGAGGTAATCTCTACATTCAACCCCACCCCCCGAAGGACACATTTGAATTCTTCCAATTTAAAGGGTGGAATAATTCATTATGAAATTTCAGGAGTGAATGAGTTAAGGCTACATGTTATATCAGTGTAAAGTGTGTTTCCGTCCCAAAAGATTTCCACAGGAAGTAAGATTTTAGATCCATTGATGATATAACGGATGAAAAATACTAATCTAACTTAGTAACTTTCTTTTAAATGTAAAATACTAGGTAATGTTTTTTTAGGGCTATTCCAGTAATATAATCTCCTTAATCCTGGGACTCCAAAAAAATCTCTTCTATCAGTAGTTGGAGTTTCGTATCTATATTATCTTTTAGAATTAAGTTCTGTTGGTGGTGCCCTTAAACAAAACCTGGAGTCCCGAGGGTAAGAAATATATTTCTACTGGAATAGCCAAAATGGTTTTTTTTGTAGAAAATAACTTGAAATGCTATTTGAAGATACTTGAGTCTAGATTCTATCCAGAAAGAGATCCTCCATTGTTGAGTTGGATTTTCAAGTTGTTGTTTTCCTTTAAAGACAAGAAATTACTATGTGAGGATGAACCATGTGTCCATTCTACACGCAATCCTGTCACACAACGGGGTACCAGACGACCTCAAGGACGAAACTCTGCGTGTTCTCACTGGGGTCAAGGTCAGTACTCACTGGGGTCAAGGACAGTACTCACTGGGGTCAAGGTCAGTACTCACTGGGGTCAAGGTCAGTACTCACTGGGGTCAAGGTCAGTACTCACTGAGGTCAAGGAAATTAGTTTGTTGTACCTGTATAATATACAGATGGTAGGGCACTTGGCGGGGAATGAAAAACACTATGGTATAACCATAAATTTGTTGTCATTATAAACATGTTTTACTGCACAAAGACTATCAATTTCTCCTTCATAAGATTGACGAAGGTTATAGTGTAGTCATCGAAAGTCACACTTAAAGATCATATTGGTTGTGTTACATAAATTCTATTCTATTTACATTACCAACCCGAAGAAGAAAATGTTCTGTAACAGCACATCAGTTTGTTTTACAGAGTGAGCTTGCAAAAAGTGAAGATTGATATTGATAGATTGCCATCAGTCATCTGTGGAGAATGCTTGTGTTCTTCAGATGATGTCACTTTGAGGTGTTGTCTTAGGAGGCATAAATCTTGAAAGAATTTCTGAAGATTCCATAAAGACTTTATTGGGGGTGAAATGCTGACTTGATCTAAACTTATAAACACTTAATTTAGAGCTGGGTACCAAGAAATCAAAAGTACCATGGTATACCACGGTATTTTGTCAAATACTGCGGTACGTACCACGGTATACCACCTTGATTGAATGTTTGAGCTAGCTAAAGGTCTCTGGCTGTTTTTGTTTTGAAGCCAATCAACAAGAGGCCTGTTATAAGTTTCTCTTTGTGTTATCCTCTTATATTGTTTGAGTGAGGCTATGTCTGTCCTAGTTGATCAGAAAACTTATAGGAAATTATAATTAAACTACATTGGAATTCCGATTGATCTATGTAACGAATAGTTAATTGATAAATTAAATGAAAGTCCACAAAAAACCGGTACAGGACTAATGTACCACGGTACGTACCATCACAACTTTATACCACGGTATAGCGGTATACCGGTAAAACCTCCCAGCCCTAACTTTATTTCCTCTGTAGATTGAGAGTCAGAATAAGTCGCACATCAAGGCACTGACCAACCTGGGTCTGAGTGAGTCGGTGACCAGTAGTGTACTCAGCGCCCTGGAGATGGAGGGACAGTACAAGAAGGTGTCAAGTTACCTGCGTATCATCACCAAGACCAAGGGACAGGTAAGGACAGGGTGACATCACTGGAGATTTACCATCACAACTAACTTGGGACTTTATTTATGTTGCTAGGCAGCCTAATTGGCCTGTCAGAAGTTAATATTTTGTTTATGTAACTACGGGGCTACACTGGGTTAGTTGCTAGGCAACCTAATTTGCCAGTCAGATGTTAATATTTTGTTTATGTAACTACGGGGCTACACTGGGTAAGTTGCTAGGCAGCCTAATTGGCCAGTCAGATGTTAATATTTTGTTTATGTGACTACGGGGCTACACTGGGTAAGTTGCTAGGCAGCCTAATTGACCTCTGAAAAGTTTATATTTTGTTTATGTAACTACGGGGCTACACTGGGTAAGTTGCTAGGCAGCCTAATTGGCCTCTGGTGTTAATATTTTGTTTATGTAACTACGGGGCTACACTGGGTAAGTTGCTAGGCAGCCTAATTGGCCTCTGGTGTTAATATTTTGTTTATGTAACTATGGGGCTACACTGGGTAAGTTGCTAGGCAGCCTAATTGCCCACTCAGATGTTAATATTTTGTTTATGTAACTATGGGGCTACACTGGGTAAGTTGCTAGGCAGCCTAATTGGCCAGTCAGATGTTAATATTTTGTTTATGTAACTATGGGGCTACACTGGGTAAGTTGCTAGGCAGCCTAATTGGCCACTCAGATGTTAATATTTTGTTTATGTAACTACGGGGCTACACTGGGTAAGTTGCTAGGCAGCCTAATTGACCTCTGAAAAGTTTATATTTTGTTTATGTAACTACGGGGCTACACTGGGTAAGTTGCTAGGCAGCCTAATTGGCCTCTGGTGTTAATATTTTGTTTATGTAACTACGGGGCTACACTGGGTAAGTTGCTAGGCAGCCTAATTGGCCTCTGGTGTTAATATTTTGTTTATGTAACTATGGGGCTACACTGGGTAAGTTGCTAGGCAGCCTAATTGCCCACTCAGATGTTAATATTTTGTTTATGTAACTATGGGGCTACACTGGGTAAGTTGCTAGGCAGCCTAATTGGCCAGTCAGATGTTAATATTTTGTTTATGTAACTATGGGGCTACACTGGGTAAGTTGCTAGGCAGCATAATTGGCCACTCAGATGTTAATATTTTGTTTATGTAACTACGGGGCTACACTGGGTAAGTTTCTAGGCAGCCTAATTTGCCAGTCAGATGTTAATATTTTGTTTATGTAACTACGGGGCTACACTGGGTAAGTTTCTAGGCAGCCTAATTTGCCAGTCAGATGTTAATATTTTGTTTATGTAACTACGGGGCTACACTGGATAAGTTTCTAGGCAGCCTAATTTGCCAGTCACATGTTAATATTTTGTTTATGTAACTACAGGGCTACACTGGGTAATTTTCTAGGCAGCCTGTTAATATTTTGTTTATGTTACTAGGCAGCTACACTGGCTAAGCAGGGCATACATGAAGTGGAAGCAGTAATGGGACATGCAGAAGCCATGGGTCTCAAATTACCGGTATGTACTATTATAAAAATGCTTTAATATCCTTTTTAGCCATAGCCAAGTACACAGCAATTTTCAGTACATTGTTACATCCCAGAGGACAGAATGCCAGTCTTTCACAAATTTACTTCCTCGGGACTAGGTAGACTTAAAGATTAGCAAAAATGTGTCTTTTTATCAAACAGGAAGTTGCAATGGTATGACTAAAAACCACAATGATCCAGAGCTGGATTTCCACAATTCAAAAATATCAAAATCTAGGGAAAAAAGCCTATCTGTTAATGAATAATTGATCTCTTACTGCAGTTCATATATCATGAAGTATTTTGAAGTTACAAGGAAAAAATATTCCTTGCATTTCACAAAAAAAATGAAAATTGAAGTATTTGAGGAATGACCATAATTTTTTTTATGGTTAAAGGGTATATACTGAAAAAATGTGTGCACTTTGCATAAATCCACGAAGGAGTTTATGCAAAAAATTGCACACAGTTTTTTTTCAGAATATACCGTATAACCCTCAAAAAAATTGTGGTCATTCCTTATAATTTCATTTCTTAAGATACATATATAAGACATAAGTCTTATACAATGATTGCGTATTTATAATAACAAAAATTGAATGGTTTTGCAAAATACAAAAACATGTGCATAAATTTCACCGCAAAACAACTTCAACGTATCCGAAGTTTGATTACAAAATGCCGCGTCAAAAATGGTGGTATATAACGTCATCAGTTTTTGCGTTGTCTGATTTTGAGGTTATACGATATAACCTGAAAAAGTTTAACATTGCGGGAATAGGGAAAATTAAATAATTTAGAGAAATACCTAAGGGCAATTCCATAATCAATCATGTGCAGGAGGTGGGAGTCACCTGTATTAATATCTCTGGTGGAAGGGTTAAAACCAGGTCTGCCTTCAATTCCTTATATTCAATAACTCTTTATATTTGGTGGGTAGTGGGGTCTCTGAAAAAGTGTCTCCCACCCCTTCCACAAGATAAATTCTGGACCAGCCCCAAGGTCTACTTTCCCCGAGACAAGTGCTTTTAATGAATTTATTTACACCTCTGTTATATTACAGATTGTGTTCAGTTTAGGCTGTATCTACAACACACAGCAGTACTCGGGGATCATATTCCAAATCGTGTACGACTCCAAGAAGAAGAAGCGAACCATCCCAGACCGAATAGCCGCAGGCGGCAGGTACAATGGACTGGTAAGTGTTCTGTCTCGGTTAAAACAGAACAATTGTTTGAGTTTATTTTTTGTTTGTTTTTGCATCATGTCAATATTGTCTGAAAAATTTCTTCTTTTAAATGTCACTTCTGTTTAAGAATGTTACCATTGCTGCTGAAAGTCTTCTGTTGTCGATGTTTCCTAAAAATAGTACATTTTACTGTAGCTGTAATTGATTTGAAAACTCCTTAATGTATACAAGGCTTGTACAGGGTAAGTCAAACTGGACTTCCCTGGAGTACACCTCAGTTAAAATCTAGGGAACCTCATTTAGCTTCAGCAAACAGCCAGATAAAATTGAAGTTGCCATTAATTGACATCCTAAATAAGGACTAAACACAGAAAAATGGTGATCCTGGCCCTGGTTTCATCAACGTTCCTTAACTTAAAAATCTCCATAGGAAAGCATTACAGAATTTAAGGGGAAATCCTTAGTTTAGGAATTTTCCTTAATTTCTGTAATGCTTTCCTATGGAGATTTTTAAGTTAAGGAGTTTCCTGAAGTTAAGGAACGTTGATGAAACCGGGGCCTGCACATGCACTTCAGATTTTGAAAGCTGTCATAATTATGACATCATCAAAAAGGTATTTCAATAATTCT
Organism: Mimachlamys varia; assembly: GCA_947623455.1. Taxonomy (NCBI): domain Eukaryota; kingdom Metazoa; phylum Mollusca; class Bivalvia; order Pectinida; family Pectinidae; genus Mimachlamys; species Mimachlamys varia. The sequence goes on from OX392528.1 coordinate 55,439,899, forward strand.
GGGGATTCTAGACAAGAGTTTAACTCAAGTTTGGTTGGTTAGAGTTGCTGGTCACGATTTAAAAAAGTTTTAAGGTTTGCTATTTTGTGTTGTTTCCGTGGACAGGTGAAGAAGTTCCAGTCGCCCCTGCTTATGAGCGGCACGCCTACAGGTCACTCTGCTGTCGGGGTGAGCATCGCCTTCGAGGAGATCGTTACAGCTGTCGGGGAGAACAAGGAGGTAAGTCACCTGGTGGCGATCAAAATGATGGAAATGTGGATTATTAATATGAGATATATTTACAAATGGTGGCAGAGTGAATACTGTGAAAGCCAATATTTTCGCACATGGAATTTTTTCGCTTAGTCGGTCTCCAAACTGTTTGTGGTGTAAAAATGTTCGCACTGTAAGTCATGCTACAAAAAAAAATGTATTTTGTATTGTGTACCTTTTTAAACCAGTAGGTTTCAGAGTTTGAGTGGTGTTAAATAAGTAAGTGTGGAGATGAAAGTACAAAAAAAGTTTTCATATATGATAATTATTAAATAAAATTATGTAAATTACAAAACTGAAACAATATCTGTTTGTCCCATCTAGTTCCATCCGCCTGGTCCATATGACATCCTGGTGTGTACGATTGGCTACAACCCCATGCTGAAGGAGAGGATGGGTGTGGTGAAGGATCTGTGGGGGGCGGGGCTGAGGGCAGATATACTACTGGACACACTACAGGTAAATAAGGGAGGGGATGGGTGTGGTGAAGGATCTGTGGGGGGCGGGGCTGAGGGCAGATATACTACTGGACACACTACAGGTAAATAAGGGAGGGGATGGGTGTGGTGAAGGATCTGTGGGGGGGGGGGGGGGGGGGCGGGGCTGAGGGCAGATATACTACTGGACACATTACAGGTAAATAAGGGAGGGGATAGGTGTGGTTAGGATCTGTGGGGGGCGGGGCTGAGGGCGGATATACTACTGGACACATTACAGGTAAATAAGGGAGGGGATGGGTGTGGTGAAGGATCTGTGGGGGGCGGGGCTGAGGGCGGATATACTACTGGACACATTACAGGTAAATAAGGGAGGGGATGGGTGTGGTGAAGGATCTGTGGAGGGGGGGGGGGCTGAGGGCAGATATACTACTGGACACACTACAGGTAAATAAGGGAGGGGATGGGTGTGGTGAAGGACCTTTGGGGGGCGGGGCTGAGGGCGGATATACTACTGGACACACTACAGGTAAATAAGGGAGGGGATGGGTGTGGTGAAGGATCTGTGGGGGGCGGGGCTGAGGGCAGATATACTACTGGACACACTACAGGTAAATAAGGGAGGGGATGGGTGTGGTGAAGGATCTGTGGGGGGCGGGGCTGAGGGCGGATATACTACTGGACACATTACAGGTAAATAAGGGAGGGGATGGGTGTGGTGAAGGATCTGTGGAGGGGGGGGGGGGGGCTGAGGGCAGATATACTACTGGACACACTACAGGTAAATAAGGGAGGGGATGGGTGTGGTGAAGGACCTTTGGGGGGCGGGGCTGAGGGCGGATATACTACTGGACACACTACAGGTAAATAAGGGAGGGGATGGGTGTGGTGAAGGATCTGTGGGGGGCGGAGCTGAGGGCAGATATACTACTGGACACACTACAGGTAAATAAGGGAGGGGATGGGTGTGGTGAAGGATCTGTGGGGGGCGGGGCTGAGGGCGGATATACTACTGGACACATTACAGGTAAATAAGGGAGGGGATGGGTGTGGTGAAGGATCTGTGGGGGGCGGGGCTGAGGGCGGATATACTACTGGACACACTACAGGTAAATAAGGGAGGGGATGGGTGTGGTGAAGGACCTTTGGGGGGCGGGGCTGAGGGCGGATATACTACTGGACACATTACAGGTAAATAAGGGAGGGGATGGGTGTGGTGAAGGATCTGTGGGGGGCGGGGCTGTGGGCGGATATACTACTGGACACATTACAGGTAAATAAGGGAGGGGATGGGTGTGGTGAAGGATCTGTGGGGGGCCGGGCTGAGGGCGGATATACTACTGGACACATTACAGGTAAATAAGGGAGGGGATGGGTGTGGTGAAGGATCTGTGGAGGGGGGGGGGGCTGAGGGCAGAAATACTACTGGACACACTACAGGTAAATAAGGGAGGGGATGGGTGTGGTGAAGGACCTTTGGGGGGCGGGGCTGAGGGCGGATTTACTACTGGACACATTACAGGTAAATAAGGGAGGGGATGGGTGTGGTGAAGGATCTGTGGGGGGCGGGGCTGAGGGCGGATATACTACTGGACACATTACAGGTAAATAAGGGAGGGGATGGGTGTGGTGAAGGATCTGTGGAGGGGGGGGGGGCTGAGGACAGATATACTACTGGACACACTACAGGTAAATAAGGGAGGGGATGGGTGTGGTGAAGGACCTTTGGGGGGCGGGGCTGAGGGCGGATATACTACTGGACACATTACAGGTAAATAAGGGAGGGGATGGGTGTGGTGAAGGATCTGTGGGGGGCGGGGCTGAGGGCGGATATACTACTGGACACATTACAGGTAAATAAGGGAGGGGATGGGTGTGGTGAAGGATCTGTGGAGGGAGGGGGCTGAGGGCAGATATACTACTGGACACACTACAGGTAAATAAGGGAGGGGATGGGTGTGGTGAAGGACCTTTGGGGGGGGCGGGGCTGAGGGTGGATATACTTCTGGACACACTACAGGTAAATAAGGGAGGGGATGGGTGTGGTGAAGGACCTCTAGGGGGTGGGGGGGGGGGGGCTGAGGGCAGATATACTTCTGGACACACTACAGGTAAATAAGGGAGGGGATGGGTGTGGTGAAGGATCTGTGGGGGGGGGGGCTGAGGGCGGATATACTACTGGACACACTACAGGTAAATAAGGGAGGGGATGGGTGTGGTGAAGGATCTTGGGGGGGGGGGGCGGGACTGAGGGCGGATATACTACTGGACACACTACAGGTAAATAAGGGAGGGGATGGGTGTGGGAAGGGATCTGTGGGGGGCGGGGCTGAGGGCGGATATACTACTGGACACACTACAGGTAAATAAGGGAGGGGATTGGTGTGGTGAGGGATCTGTGGGGGGCGGGGCTGAGGGCGGATATACTACTGGACACACTACAGGTAAATAAGGGAGGGGATGGGTGTGGTGAAGGATCTTGGGGGGGGGGGGGGCTGGGGACAGACATACTACTGGACACTACAGGTAAATAAGGGAGGGGATGGGTGTGGTGCAAGGTGTTGCAATTGGGAAGATGGGGGGGGGGCGGCAGGGCTAATGGTAGATAATGATATGGTTAATATCACTGAATATCACTTTTTTTTGTTTGTCAGAAGGAAAAAGGTATTACCATGTAACTGAAATGTGACATCATGAGAATCATGTTTTTCTCACCATTTCACACTTGTCGAATGTTTTAGTTATTTATTGTTTTATGAAATTTTTTAGCAAATATTAGTTACAGACACAGTAACATACAGGGCAAAAATTGGTTTTATTTGTGTATTTCGTTACAATATGTATTCGAATTGCTAAACGCAGGAAGTGCTCTACGATGGTACATGATCAGATGGCCCTAGATCAACCTGTAGTTGTCAATCATTGCTAGCTATATATATATATAGTTTATATTCTGCTTAGAATTCAATTGTTAATCGTGCCAATTTGGAACATAATGACTTCAGTTTTTACAGCGCCTTGAGTTTAGAAACCTCTTTCTTAATCAAATACTTCAATCATAAACTGAAAATTTAAAGATATTAGAAATGTGTGTATGAATAAGATTGATGACAAAAAACTAGTCCTTCATTGGAAATTCCCCAGAGGGAAGAAATACATTAAAACATATTTATAACAAACACACTTACAACAAATTTATGGTTATAATGCAGTGTTTTTTTATTCCCCGCCAAGCCCCCTATTATTTGTATGTTATACACGTATAATTTAATTTTGTTTGAAACAAGCATTTTCATTGGTTTAAAAAGTTATGTCGCCGTTTATAACGTCGCTTTTGATTTGTTTATGCTGTAGCAAACTAATTTGTAAGAGAAAAAAGTCTATCAATAAAGTTAATTTTGCAATATAGATTAAATTATAAGGATTAACTTGAATCTATTGTTTATATTATGGGGTTATAACACAAAAAACTGGAGTGTACTCTCATCATAAAGCGCTTCACGGTTTATTTAGAGTACACTCCGTTTTTTAGTGTTATACCCCAATAACATAAAAAATAGATTAAAGTTAATCCTTAAATAAAGAACTATTCTTATAATGAACTAATTTCCTTGGTCCCCAAAGAATCGTTATAAACGTGTTTCACTGAAATTTGTAATTTGATGTATTTCTGTTTGTAGAGTATAGAGGACATCCAGGAGTATTGTCGGACTGTAGGAATCACTTATCTCGTCATCCTGAAGGACGCAGACACCGGCTGTGTCAGGGTAATGCTATAATAATGTGGGAGTATCCCTCAAGTTATCTCCCTTACACTTTGTTTGAATTTAGTTGTCATTAGTGTACTTGTCAAATGTGTCAGCAATTCTTGTGTACCTGTTATAAGTGTCATTAACTGTTGTGTACTTATCAGGAACTGTTGTGAATAAGTTAACAAAGTCCTAATTGATGTATATCAAGTCAGAACCATTTACTGAGCTCTGCATAAAAAAATATATTTATATTTCTTTGTATGTGGCTCTAGTTGAAGGCTGGTGTAGATCTGAGTCTCTTTGTACCATTACCAAAAACTCTATATAGGCATTAAAAACTATCTGTTACTACGACTTAGCCTTGATAGATCTTTCTGGGGAGAAAAACTCTATATAGGCATTAAAAACTATCTTTAACTACGACTAAGCCTTGATAACGTATTTCTGAAGAGAAAAACTCTATATAGGCATTAAAAACTATCTTTAACTACGACTAAGCCTTGATAACGTATTTCTGAAGAGAAAAACTCTATATAGGTGCTAAAATCTATCTTTTACTACGACTAATATAAGCCTTGATAAAGTATTTCTGAGGGAAACAACTCTATATAGGCATTAAATCAGGCCAACAGTGTAACACTGTCCCTGTGTAGCTACTTAAATCTAGAGCGTAAATTCTGAAATTAACGACAAATTTACTGTATGAAACTCTACATTTTGATATACCTTTTTTCCTTTTTGGTAAGAATCCTTAGATATAAGAAATTTTGTTAGAAAGCCACAAAAAGTACTTTATAAACATGAACACAATGTCTGAACTGTTTTCATTATTTAGGTGCGATCAATTGAACGAGAAAGAGTGACAGAAAAGAAATTGAACATTCCTGATCTTGCAGACTACCTCCAACCCAAGAACCAAACTTCTAGAATGTAAGAAATTCTACTGATAATATCTTCATTTTCATCCAAATCAAAGAAATTAACGATTTTTTTTTCAAATGATCATTTCAATTTTTTTTGAATAAAAAAAGAGGATATCTAACAGTGTCTTCAGCAATACCAAATATATTTCACAAGTGGGGGTAATGCTTTTATATTTTTCATGAGTGCGCAGCACAAGTAAAAAATATCAAAATATTAGCTGCACGAGTTCTGATTGGTCAAATCAGAAAAATATCATATTTCTCACTAGTGAAAAATGTCACTTTTATAGAATGAATAATTTTCGATATTTCATTAGTAAAAATGTAATAAATCAGATTATTGGCCAAAATATAATGTGGTTGCACAGTCTTTTATCTTTATATCCAGAAATAAGCCAAACTGTTGACTACACACAGGTGTAAAATGTATAAATTGTCCATAAAAATCATTGTAGATTTTGGCTATGCTGTAATACATATGTTCAATAGTATTGTACCTGGTAATTCACATATGCAATGTTTAAGATTTGGTCATACATATATGGTTATATGGTTACATAAGTCATACGTCCCAGACAGTAGAAAATGTTTAGAAAGTTTGTTAACTTGTTTTCTGTCGTGTAAGGTAATTGATGGAGTGTTTATTTAGTTTTAAACAATTCCTGATATTCTAACCAATCACATAAAATATCCAGAAAATTTTGTCCTTTCCATTGATTTCAGATACAACGTGTACAAAATATTGCATAGCAAATGAAAAATTGCCCCAAAAAATTATTTTTATTGAGATAATGATATCTATATATTAAAACATCTTCATATGTACATCGAATAGCTTACTTTTAGTTATGGAGATTGGAAATGCACTAGACTTAGTTGAAAAAACATGTTTCTCTTATTGTCACATTCCTGTTAATATCATGTTTTTGTCTGACAAAAGCAACATGATATAAAGTGGAATGCATTGTATTATTATATACTAATATTCCTGTGTCTTTTATATTGTAGAGATCAAAATGAAATGCAGTTAAATCAGAGTGGGAAAAGTTCATCAGCCATTTATCAGCCTCATTCTGAATACAATCAGTCATCTTCAAATTTAACGTTAAATTTTACGTTTATATTGATGGAAGGGGGAAGACTGGCCGCAAACCTTCGTAGGAAACTTGAGTCTCAGGTAATGAGCTGAACCATTTTTTGAGAACATTTGATTTGTATGCTACCTGTTTAGATGGGAAGGGGGAACAAGTAGTGTTTATAAAATCTGTCCTGTCCCATCACCATTCAGTGTCAATGCTCCACTGATTTCATTTCAGAACAGATTTTGATTAAAATTTTACACCAAATATTAGAATACAGTTGAACCTACGGTAATTATTTTGAATTCAGTAGGACCCTTAGAAAACTACGTGTTATCAGAGTATTCGAGTTAAGAGACTTGGTATGTTTAATTCAAGGTTTGGTGGCGAAATACTTTTTTAGCAGGTTCTTGGAGTCATAGGAGTTCAAAATGATATGGTTTGGCAGAACCCTGAGTAGTTCCTATTACAGGACCCCGAGGCCAAATCTACAATAATCTGTTATTCATTAGTATTCATAGAAATATGCCAAACACTAATATCCTCCTCGTCAGCTCATAGTGATTTTAGCATGTTTATTGGAGTAAAATACCCTTACCAAGGTATTAGTCTGATATGTTACTTTAAAAGTGGGATGGTTCGCGGTGTGGAAATTTTCGCTTGTATCGCTAGCATTACATCACTGTGAATATATTCACATGAGAATATATTTAACCCCACTAAAACTCTATATTGTATAATAGTATTATATGTACACAATGCAAAACAGCTCGAAAAATTCAACACCATGAACAGTTTTGAGGTTGACTAAGCAAAATATTCCACATGCGACAATATTGGCTTTTACAGTATATAATAACCAAGTTGCATTCATGGCTACTCTAACATTCATGATTTTGAGGCGATTAACTTTCGCAAAACAAGTTATACATATTTAACCAGTACACTTTATCTTATAAAGTGAGTGATCTCCATCATAATACATGACATTGTTGTCGCATGACAGAATCTGAGTTAACAGTAGCTGGTTGCTGACAGGTAAATTTTCTTATTACAATTCCTGTTTTATGTGTGCAGATTTTCAGTAAGGTAGCGTCCAGCCTGTCCTGGGTTCAGACCAAGTCTTTTGAAGTGGTTTGTGTAGAGCTGACCGCAGCAGTATTAAAAGTCATATCAGCGTTCCTAGATGTAAGTAATACCAAAATACCTGGCATGATGTATCGGTTCAGTATTTCATATCAGCATTCCTAGATGTAAGTAATACCAAAATACCTGGCATGATGTATCGGTTCAGTATTTCATATCAGCATTCCTAGATGTAAGTAATACCAAAATACCTGGCATGATGTGTCGGTTCAGTATTTCATATCAGCGTTACCAGATGTAAGTAATACCAAAATACCTGGCATGATGTATCGGTTCAGTATTTCATATCAGTGTTCCTAGATGTAAGTAATACCAAAATACCTGGCATGATGTATCGGTTCAGTATTTCATATCAGCGTTCCTAGATGTAAGTAATACCAGAATACCTGGCACAATGTATCGGTTCAGTATTTCATATCAGCATTCCTAGATGTAAGTAATACCAAAATACCTGGCATGATGTATCGGTTCAGTATTTCATATCAGTGTTCCTAGATGTAAATAGTGCCAGAATACCTGGAACAATTTATCGATTCAGTATTTCCATACTCTATAATATTTTTTATCAGAGTCTGCAAAGCAAGACCTATGTGTTACTATTCCAGCAATGGCTCTCACAGCTTCCGGGGCTTCAATATTTGTTTTATTTTCTAAATTATTCAGTTAATTATAGGTACATAATTAGGAAATGTACAGGTGATTACACAGTCACATACTTACCAACTTTCTGAAATTTCCGTTGGGGAGAGTATGCATGCTCAGAATTTAAAGCGTGATTTATAGATATGCATGTACACCTAAAGGAAAAATAACACTTTTGAAATGCCTTCTTTTTAGCTGGTCTTTAAGATAAAATCATCAAATGTTATTAAATAGGAATAGTTAAGCAAATTCATTGGTTAAAAATGCTAAATTTATGGTCCAAAATCGAGAATCTCAATTCAAAAAAGGAAGGGTTGGCAAGTATGCTGTCATGTTAATAATAATTTACCTTTTTGTTTCAGTTTGACAACTCAGAAAAAGATTATGAAGATAGCGTAGCTGTTGTAATGGAAAAGTAAGCTTACTAAAGGGACATTACAAATATATGTTTTAATGAGCTCTGATTTTGCTAGAGTTATCTCCCCCGATAATAATTTATTAAATTAGATTTATCTTACTAATCTTGTAGACCTTTTAAACTAACAAAGTCCCAGTAAAGACCATACATGATGGTAAATTACAGTTCGTAGTAAAGAATTCTATGATGTTCAGGTTATTCCATATTTTTCATCAAAAATATGAATCCTTTTTCTGTTGACAAACAAATTTCCTATGTACATATACATGCAAGATTTTATTTTTAAGAAACGTTAATTTAATCAGACATTCCTGGACTAATAATTCATAATTTTTTTTTTTTAAATCGAAAATGTCCTAAAATGACGCCAGGACACTAGACTCAATAAATAAAAGGTTGGTTAGATAGCCATGACTGATCTCACACTGTTCTTCCTTATTTACAGGTTACAAAGACACAGGAAATACCTCAGTAAAATTACCGACCAATTGTATCAACTCAAGTTTGAGAAGAAGTGAGTAACTGTCAATATTCTGAGATCAGAGTACATATACTCAAAACAAACTAAGATCACTGCTAATGTTCTGAGATCAGAGTATATATACTCAAAACAAACTACGATAACTGTCAATGTTCTGAGATCTGAGTATATATACTCAAAACAAACTAAGATCATTGTCAATGTTCTGAGATCAGAGTATATATACTCAAAACAAACTAAGATAACTGTCAATGTTCTGAGATCAGAGTATATATACTCAAAACAAACTATGATGACTGCCAATGTTCTGAGATTAGAGTATATATACTCAAAACAAACTAAGATAACTGTCAATGTTCTGAGATCTGAGTACATATACTCAAAACAAACTACGATAACTGTCAATGTTCTTAGATCGGAGTATATATACTCAAAACAAACTACGATCACTGTCAATGTTCTTAGATCAGAGTATATATACTCAAAACAAACTACGATAACTGTCAATATTCTGAGATCAGAGTATATATACTCAAAACAAACTACGATAACTGTCAATATTCTGAGATCGGAGTATATATACTCAAAACAAACTAAGATAACTGTCAATGTTCTGAGATCGGAGTATATATACTCAAAACAAACTAAGATAACTGTCAATGAAACTTAATTCGAAAACTTGCACCATTGTCTTCAATTAAAGACTAAAAATTACTTTATATTTCTGTTGCGTGTAATATTTGAATTCCTAATTTACAGTAGTTGATTATGGTAATAAGTGTCAGTTGTTACTCGTGTCAGCATGCTAACAGCACTATAATCAATACTGTTGATTTCTCGTTTACCAATACATATATTCATATCTAATTCCTGTGTCCCTTCTGTTTCAGGTGTGCCTTTGTGGTTCTGTATGGAAGTAAAGACGATAGTCTAAGACTGCTCATGTAATTTCATAAATTCCTCATTGAATGTCAACGGCATCATCATCAAGTGATACATGTCATGTGATTGGTGCAGTGAGTCATGTGATCAGTGTCATGTGATGAGTCTTGTGATGAATCATGTGGCTGGACACTGATTAACATTTTTAATTGTGTATAAGTGTGTTTGTACTATCAGCAGGAGAATGTGCTAAAAAAAGGAATGAAATAGTTTTCAAAGAAACTTTTGCCTGGTATACAAATGTGATATTTTTTTAAAGATCTATTGTTTCCCTGTTTGATATATGTTTTAAAGGCCCAATATACGTAACTTCAGGAAATTTTTCGTGATTCTGAAAACTTCTGAAAAAAAATCCAGTTGATAACCATGCAAAAATAAGCCTTAAACGAAGTAAACCTGAGCGGTAACTAACAAGAAAGTCTTGACAGAAAAAATCCAAAGAATTGAAAATAATTCAGGAAGGGCCCACTTCAACAACAAACCGATGTGAGAAGATGGTTGAAAATGGATGCGTGTTTACATATCCCGAGTTTCAACTGCTGCTGTACCGGTTACCGCGTAAGAATTCATCTTGAATATTGCTGATATCAGCTAATCTTAACTAAATCTATAGATATAATCAGTTTTTAGGCTTGATTTTCGCTTCAAGATTTGACGAAAGTTACGTATATTGGGCCTTTTACTGTGAGGTTGTTTACAAGATAAATAGATCTGTGTGAGTACTTCTTTTCATGATGGGTGATAAAAACATCCAAAGCATCATGGGAAATTGTCTTCCGACATGAAATTAAATAGCTACCATGTTGCTTAGCAGTTGTAGTAGTAAACCCTCCGATAAACCTTCTCGAAATCTCTCTTTAATACCCTAACACATTTTTGAGAAACAATTTATTTGAGTAATGTCAGAATCACATTGCGATAGGCGGGTTTGGCGGTATTTGGATAGCGATATAACAGGGGTTTACTGTACATAATTCCTGAACTGACAAAACTTTGAGTCCCTTCATTTAACACAGTGAACCCAATAAATCATGTTGTAGTATTAATGGGACTCGTCAATATTTTGAAAATTTGAAGATCAGGAATCGCCTAAAAAAGTCATACAAAAATCACTAAAGATGTCACATTGAGGTTTGTTGTATGATGAATTAAAGTCATGTTTGAGGAAGATGCTTGTTTTCAGAATAACTTGTCACTATACAACAATGTCACAAAAAAGCTGCTGTATAAAACTATAGCTAAGCTATGTTATCAGTATGTTTGACTCTAGGTGGTACCAGTACACTATCGTCCACTGTGGCTTCTTCTGTCTCAGTGTTTGTGTCTCTGTGTTTGGTTATCAATTCTGAAGAGATTTGTGTTATTGAATCTATATAACTGCTGCATAAGAATGAGTGTTCTCCCGTTTTTTATACAAATAAGCCATCACTTTTATTGTCGGTGTATTTGTCCAGACTGAATGAAGAATCCCCATGCAAAAATGTTTTAATATCAGCAAGTTGTCAGAGGGGTGGGGGGGTCCATAGGTTGACTTTTGGAGGCAACACATGCCTGTTTTTATCCATGATAAATATTTTTCCAGAATACCATGGTATCAGCTGTTCTTTGCAATGAATTAATGGAGTACTGTATGAGTAAGTTTTATTGGTAAGAAACAAAGGTGAAAAGTTGAGTGTGGAATCTCCATTTGGGGGGACTTGGCAAAGCAAATAGTAAGGCTGGTAAACATTCAGTCAGTTTGGATAGGGAGAAAGTTCAAACACACCCTTTGAGAAAATGAAAATAATAATTACATGTATGTGATTGATGATAGTTTTAACCTTACCTGCACTCGTTTTGGATTGTTTGAACACACAATTTGATTACAGAAATTTTGTCAGTATTGTTCAAGGTTGGCTATCAGCAATGCAGATCGAGTTTATATGTTTATACATTTTCACTCAGGGTTTAAAATAATCTCATATTTCTCTCCCTCCTTGATGGTTTCTCTCTTCTCTCTTCATTGATCTCATTTTTTTCTCTCTCCCTCCACGTTGGTTTCTCCCTTCTCTCTTCATTAATCTTTTACTACTCTCTGTCCACGTTGGTTTCTCCCTTCTCTCTTCATTAATCTCATATTTCTCTCCATGTTGGTTTCTCCCTTCTCTCTTCATTAATCTCATATTTCTCTCCACATTGGTTTCTCCCTTCTCTCTTCATTAATCTTGTACTACTCTCCCTCTATGTTGGTTTCTCCCTTCTTCATATCAAACACAATTCTCTTTCTGCTGTTGTGTTTTAAAGTGTCTTTTTCAGTGACTATGTTGGTTTATGTTTTATTGTTTGATGACCAAGTATTAAATTAATATGTCTAAGAGTGTGTGATTGTGTGTTTTCTGTCTCCCTCCACCTCTGTTGGATAATGTGCAATATGTATGTATATTTATGATCACCTGCCATGGGCATATCAAATATAATTTTTAAAAAAAGTCAAACATTATTTTGTTGAAACTTTTTAAAAATATAAAATATATTGACTTAATATTATAAAATATGTTTTCTCCTGTACTGCTTGCCCACTGGTAATTAATTTTTACCGTAATTGTGTTGCATAGTATGAACAAAAGTACAGTAGTTAGATGCTTGGTAGCTTATAACAGTTGTAGTTATAATGTATTTATGTGTAGAAGTATTACCGTATTTACTCTAATTGCAACCAAGGGTGCTTAAAAATTAGCTAGAATGGGGTGCTTATCGGGATGATAAATTGTGAGTAATAATAAAATAATTATTTTGTTGAAACTTTTTTAAAAAATAAAATTTATTGACTTAATATTATATTATTCTCTCCTGTAGTGCTTGTCCACTGGTGATAATTTTTTACCGTAATTGTGTCGCTAAGTATGAACAAAATGTTTCACTTATTTCGCTGTCAATCTGCGAGAAATATCCACGTGCAAGTTAAAAATATTTATTACAGTATACAATAGTAATTTAGGTACACGATGCAAAACAGCACGACTGACAGCGTGAAAATTATCACATCACAAACAGTTTGGAGGCTAACTAAGTGAAATATTCCACTTGTGAGAAATAGTTACTTTTACAGTACCAGATGGGTAAACATTCTAGGGTGACTGGAGGTTTGTATATCAAATGTTTCATCTGCTATATAGGCAGGTTAACTATGATCACCAGCATAAATCTCTTTTAAAAAGTTGAAGTACAGGTATTGTAAATTATTACCTGGTCTGGGAATGGGAAGGGGTTTATTTATGGAACTTCAGTTTCCCCTGAGAAAAGGGGCACCTATTATGTTAAGTACGGCACAGAAGCACAATCAAAGCCAGTCTGGCTATTAAATGAAAATGTCACAAAATTTGATATTTACTGTTACCGAAATGTGGGTTTGGTAGATATGAATTAAACATGTACTATACAATATGTCTGCTGTATACAGTAAAACCCCACTTACTCAAACTCTTGGGAACCTGGTCAATAGTTCGAGAAATACATGGTATTCGAGTAATCCGAAGTTGGTGGAATATGTATGAACTCAAAATAAACCAAACGAACTGTTCGATGAATGAGGGGTATTTGAGTAAACCGGGTTCAAGTATGTGGGGTTTTGCTGTATGTTCATTATCAACTGACCTAGTCAATATTTCAATGCTGATTTTGTATATGAAATGCCACTATGTATGTCTTTACTTATCAACAACATTTCTAGTTTTTAATTGCACCTGGTCACTATTTCATGACTTGCTGCTTTTGAATATGAAATGTCACGATGTTTTACATTGATGTCTAACGGTTAATTACGTTAATTACTTTTTGTTTATATCAATTTTATTTTATTTCTTTTTCAATTCAATACACAAATTTTAGAAATTGGACTTGGAAACAAGTTTTGCAACTTATATTAATCCATCTCCACTATTTGTTAAAGATACCTGGCCAAATATTTCCTGGCTTAATCTTATATAAAACTTAGGCCTGGCTTAATCTTATATAAAAATTAAACCTGACTTAAGCTTATATAAAACTGAAGCGTGGCTTAATCTTATATAAAACTTAAACCTAGCTTAAACTTATATAAAACATAAACCTGGCTTAAGATTATATAAAACTTTAACCTGGCTTAAGCTTATATAAAACTTATACCTGGCTTAAGCTTACTGTATATAAAACTTAAACCTAGCTTAAGATTATATCAAACTTAAACCTGGCTTAAGATTATATAAAACTTAAACCTGGCTTAAGCTTCTATAAAACTTGGAGCAGTTGAGATATTCAGTGATACAGATAGCTAACTAGTCTGTTTTCATTTAAGCAGTTAAACTGGTAGGACCAAAGTTGTTTGTTTATCAAATAAGGTCGGCCCTACTGATCTGATGTTACTTTCAGGCCAACCTTGACAAAGTCTTGCAAGGCATGTATAAACATTTCCTGGTTCACCAGGATTTTTACCTGAAATTGTTACATTTAAAAGCAGACAAAACGGTTGTTACGCATAAACAAAAACGACCTGAGTGTAAAGATTTTTGATATCTGACAGACATGATTGTAACTTACAGTAAAATCTGATGTTGATTAACACTTAAATTCAAGGAGATCTTGATTATCCATGTTTTTATTGCAACTTTAATGACACAATTGCCTTGTCTGATCAATTGTGTCAGTAAAGAAAGTGATTCTGTATCTCCTGTATCTCCTGTTGCTGGCATAGACAGGTTTCATTGTATCTGTAATAAAATGTCTAATATTCTGACATCATTGATGAACTGTTGACCTTTAATTTTCTTACACCAGAGGTAATTATCTCCCTTTTCTGCCAGACAATTCTTTTGAAGTGAGAGGACGAGTGCTGTATTTATAAACTGAAAATTGAAGATGAGCGTGGTTGGGACAAAAATAAAAATTGTAACCCTCAGTTAAGGAAGACCCTCAAGATCAAATTTTTGAAGCTCTCAGGAAAATTTAACAATTGTGGTAAGGACTTCAGAATGTTTAAATTAAGCTTTAATTTAAGCTGTCAATAAAAATATTACTGCTGTGGTAATAATCTTTTTGCCTCCAACACAAAAGAGTGATTGTTGTTTATATTCATGACATTGTTGCCAGTTAGAGATTGTTGTATTTGTTTGTGTGTTAGATTCATAATACATTCAATAAAATTGGAATTATTTTCTCAGTAATAATTTGTTTTTATTTGTATCAATAAAGGCCCTTAATCATAATTTGTACTATCCTTAGCAGAAGCAAAATATAAGATAAAAGATGTGAATTGAAATTATATTGCAATCAATTTAGACCCAAAGTAAGGTATTTTCAAGAGTAATTTTACACTTTGGGGTTCTAGGGAGGTTCATTTCAGTTCAGTTTTTAATAAAAAGACCCTTTAATGGCTTTTGAGGGGGGGGGGGGGTGTGTGTTAGAAGCTGTAAAATTAATTTTAAAAACTTAACTTTTAGACCTAAAATAGCTTGCAACAAATTTGCTCTAGTCCCTGTGATAGAAACGAGGCCAAATATAAAATAATAATAATGAAATCAGCACTACATGTTGATGCGTGTGGAATGTCATGCCAAGATTTGATGCTCAAAGTGGAGTATGTATATATGAAAAGTGTTCCGATTGAAATATATTTTTGTTATTTCAATGAATAAAGGGCTATAATTCTGTATAAGGTATTTTAAAATGCTTGCCAGTTCCAAAAAATAAAAAAAAGTAGGAGGAAACAGGATTACTTACTTGTAGAATGTACCCACATCGTTGGACAGGAGACCCCATATACCTTTTCACTTTCAATCAAGGAATTGTTTTAGAATTTCTTCTTCAATGTATTATTTTCTGTGAATATAATGTATTCTATCATACGTTTATATATGGCCTCGAAATAAAAAGATGAAATATTTTTTGGGGAATTTTCTCAAAGTACATCTGTATACAAGTCATCCTTGTTTCTTAATCTGTTAAATTAATTACTTAATAAAAAAAAAGTACTTACTTAAAATACAAATCAAAGTTTTGTTGATTTCATAATCTCCTTACTTAGTCGTGAAACATATAGCTAGAAACATATATTGTAATTTATATGTGAAATATAAAGCCAGAGACATAAAAAAAATATTATTGTGTACATTTTATAAGGATGAATACATTGTAAATAACAAAAATAGGCCAACAAATATTTGTCTTCCAATGGAAATCATAAATAATAGGAAATAACAGCAAATTTAAACACTGATATTGGAAAGCTAAAAAATAAAAAAAAAAACAAAGACCCAGTCAACTTTAATGTAGATCCTGTGGGCTTGACACAGTTTTTTTTAGGGGAGATAACCCAATACACATCACAGGTGAAAACATCCGGGTAGTGTTGTTTTCTCTATCATAATGGCGCTTAATTGTAGTTGTAAACAAAGTAATAAAAACATCTTAGAGGAAGCAAAAAGATAAATAAACTGAGTTTTACATTTAAATAAACTGGGAAACAACTTCCTGATCCCTAGCGAACTTGGATTTGTCACGATGACCGTGCAAGTCCGCTTGCTGTCAACTCGACGAAACATAACTAAACATTCTACTGATCGAGATATACCTGCACTCGGAAAATGTCAAAGTTGGTTGACCCAGTTGATTAGAGGGAAAATGAACCTATTGAAAGTGCATTTTATCTAACTTTGTGGATTTGTACTACTCACAGAGTCAAACCATGCCGACCAGAAGGTAAGAATAATCCGTTTTAACTTTTGGAAGTTTTCTAATTAGGCCCAAGTGTTTCCAGGTGTATACTGTCCGATTCTGATCAGTTGTAAGAATTGTTGACAATATATATCTGGTTCATGTCGATACGTTTCGTCCAATTTCTGTTGTGACATTATATATCTTAGAAGATAGTACAAACATTTCATCGTGTCACTGGTTTATGTATATCATAACGTAGATTTTGAACGGATTAACAAAGAATCAGAAGTAAAGGTGTGGGTTTTTTTGTAAGTTTCTGCTTCACTGCACATTTATCATTCTCAGTACTTCCTAAAGCAAACTCACAGGAGTGTGACAACATTGATTGGTTCATTATGACACATAATTCATAACTAATTACCTGTACAGTTTACCTGTCTTAGAAATCCCATTGTCATGGTGGTTTTCAAGGAGTTAGTATTCAGAAACAGTTTTGTGTTTTATCATTTGTCTGGTATCAGTTTAACACTTGTACATGATCCTAACCAGGTAATCACAACCATATATATAGTGTTTACAAAAAAGTAATAAAAGCCTTTTCATATATGTATATATATATGTGATGGCTTAATTGGCTATGACCCACAATTACTCGGGTCAATTATATTACTGCCCCTTCTGCTACTCAAATCATTTCTAGTACCCCATCCTATTTGTGATAACAGATTTTCTGATGATGGAAAATTTATTCCACATTCTGCCATGCAGTGAAAGCCAGGCATGATAATTAGCACTTAGTTGTCTATTACCCTTATTTTGTCATTTATTAATGTCATGTGCAACTTTAATTCCAAAATATAAATTCCTGCAATCTAAGCTTGAGGCTGTCCATGTATTTAAATCGGCCATCACATTTCCAAAGAATTCACATGTACAATGTTTGCCCAACCTACAGTAAAATTCTTGTGGACTGACATTTACCCTGTCGTAGAACTCTTTGAAAAAATCAATCTGGAGCACTGTGATTCCTTCAAACCCTTTTCATTAATATGTGAACCCATGACCAACCTTCGATGGAATGAATGTTTTTGTACCACGTACCCCCATCCTCCACAACCTACCCCAAACCCTTTTTCAACTGTGTTACACAAATCTCTTGTGTTGTTTGCATTCCTCTGTCAGCTCCTCCAGAAAAGAACGACACCTCACGTAACCCTGTCCCCCAGTTTCAGAATGAGCATCAGTGGATACCTGTGCTGATCGATTGATCATGACTCCTTCTGCTTCAATAATGTCCTGATGTATTATAGTGTACCATATCATCCCAATGATGTGTCTACAACAAATTGTTTTATACTTGATAACATTATATCTATACCACAGTGTTAGGAATTGGTTGTACTGTACTACAATAAACACCCTGGTGTACTGTACTACACCCTCATCCCAATAAACACCCCTGTATACTGTACTATACTACACCCTTATCCCAATAAACACCTCTATATACTGTACTGTACTACACCCTTATCCCAATAAACACCCCTGTAAACTGTACTGTACTACACCCTTATCACAATAAACACCCCTGTGTACTGTACTACAATAAACACCCCTGTGTACTGTTCTACAATAAACACCCCTGTGTACTGTACTACAATAAACACCCTTGTGTACTGTACTACAATAAACACCCCTGTGTACTGTACTACAATAAACACCCCTGTGTACTGTACTACAATAAACACCCTTGTGTACTGTACTACAATAAACACCCCTGTGTACTGTACTACAATAAACACCCCTGTGTACTATACTACAATAAACACCCCTGTGTACTGTACTTCAATAAACACCCCTGTGTACTGTACTACAATAAACACCCTTGTGTACTGTACTACGATAAACACCCCTGTGTACTGTACTACAATAAACACCCCTGTGTACTGTACTTCAATAAACACCCCTGTGTACTGTACTACAATAAACACCCTTGTGTACTGTACTACGATAAACACCCCTGTGTACTGTACTACAATAAACACCCTTGTGTACTGTACTACAATAAACAACCTTGTGTATGGTACTACAATAAACACCCCTGTGTACTGTACTACAATAAACACCTTTGTGTACTGTACTACAATAAACACCCCTGTGTATTGTACTACAATAAACACCCTTGTGTACTGTACTACAATAAACACCCCTGGGTACTGTACTTCAATAAACACCCCTGTGTACTGTACTACAATAAACACCCTTGTGTACTGTACTACGATAAACACCCCTGTGTACTGTACTACAATAAACACCCTTGTGTACTGTACTACAATAAACAACCTTGTGTATGGTACTACAATAAACACCCCTGTGTACTGTACTACAATAAACACCTTTGTGTACTGTACTACAATAAACACCCCTGTGTATTGTACTACAATAAACACCCTTGTGTACTGTACTACAATAAACACCCCTGGGTACTGTACTACAATAAACACCCCTGTGTACTGTACTACAATAAACAACCCTGTGTACTGTACTACAATAAACACCCCTGTGTACTGTACTACAATAAACACCCTTGTGTACTGTACTACAATAAACACCCTTGTGTACTGTTCTACATTAAACACCACTGTGTACTGTACTACAATAAACCCCCCTGTGTACTGTACTACAATAAACACGCCTGTGTACTGTACTACAATAAACACCCCTGTGTACTGTACTACAATAAACACCCTTGTGTACTGTACTACAATAAACACCCTTGTGTACTGTTCTACATTAAACACCCTTGTGTACTGTACTACAATAAACACTCTTGTGTACTGTACTACAATAAACACCCCTGTGTACTGTACTACAATAAACACCCCTGTGTACTGTACTACAATAAACACCCTTGTGTACTGTACTACAATAAACACCCTTGTGTACTGTACTACAATAAACACCCTTGTGTACTGTACTACAATAAACACTCTTGTGTACTGTACTACAATAAACACCCCTGTGTACTGTACTACATTAAACACCCTTGTGTACTGTACTACAATAAACACCCTTGTGTACTGTTCTACATTAAACACGCCTGTGTACTGTACTACAATAAACACCCCTGTTTACTGTTCTACAATAAACACCCCTGTGTACTGTACTACAATAAACAACCTTGTGTACTGTACTACAATAAACACCCCTGTGTACTGTACTACAATAAACAACCTTGTGTACTGTACTACAATAAACACCCCTGTGTACTGTACTACAATAAACACCCCTGGGTACTGTACTACAATAAACACCCCTGTGTACTGTACTACAATAAACACCCTTGTGTACTGTACTACAATAAACAACCTTGTGTACTGTTCTACATTAAACACCCCTGTGTACTGTTCTACAATAAACACCCCTATGTACTGTACTACAATAAACACCCCTGGGTACTGTACTGCAATAAACATCCCTGTGTACTGTACTACAATAAACACCCTTGTGTACTGTACTACAATAAACACCCTTGTGTACTGTACTACAATAAACACCCTTGTGTACTGTACTACAATAAACCCCCCTGTGTACTGTACTACAATAAACACCCCTGTGTACTGTACTACAATAGACACCCTTGTGTACTGTACTTCAATAAACACCCTTGTGTACTACTACAATAAACACCCCTGTGTACTGCACTACAATAAACACCCTTGTGTACTGTACTACAATAAACACCCTTGTGTACTGTACTACAATAAACCCCCCTGTGTACTGTACTACAATAAACACCCCTGTGTACTGTACTACAATAGACACCCTTGTGTACTGTACTTCAATAAACACCCTTGTGTACTGTACTACAATAAACACCCCTGTTTACTGTACTACAATAAACACCACTGTGTACTGTACTACAATAAACACCCTTGTGTACTACTACAATAAACACCCCTGTGTACTGTACTACAATAAACACCCCTGTGTACTGTACTACAATAAACACCCCTGTGTACTGTACTACAATAAACACCCATGTGTACTGTACTACAATAAACACCCCTGTGTACTGTACTACAATAAACACCCCTGTGTACTGTACTACAATAAACACCCCTGTGTACTGTACTACAATAAACACCCATGTGTACTGTACTACAATAAACACCCCTGTGTACTGTACTACAATAAACACCCCTGTGTACTGTACTACAATAAACACCCCTGTGTACTGTACTACAATAAACACCCCTGTGTACTGTAGTACAATAAACACCCTTGTGTACTGTACTACAATAAACACCCCTGTGTACTGTACTACAATAAACACCCCTGTGTACTGTACTACAATAAACACCCCTGTGTACTGTACTACAATAAACACCCCTGTGTACTGTACTACAATAAACACCCTTGTGTACTGTACTACAATAAACACCCCTGTTTACTGTACTACAATAAACACTCTTGTGTACTGTACTACAATAAACACCCCTGTTTACTGTACTACAATAAACACCCCTGTGTACTGTACTACAATAAACACTCTTGTGTACTGTACTACAATAAACACCCCTGTTTACTGTACTACAATAAACACCCTTGTGTACTGTACTACAATAAACACCCTTGTGTACTGTACTACAATAAACACCCATGTGTACTGTACTACAATAAACACCCTTGTGTACTGTACTACAATAAACACCCTTGTGTACTGTACTACAATAAACACTCTTGTGTACTGTACTACAATAAACACCCTTGTGTACTGTACTACAATAAACACCCCTGTGTACTGTACTACAATAAACACCCCTGTGTACTGTACTACAATAAACACCCCTGTGTACTGTACTACAATAAACACCCCTGTGTACTGTACTACAATAAACACCCTTGTGTACTGTACTACAATAAACACCCCTGTTTACTGTACTACAATAAACACTCTTGTGTACTGTACTACAATAAACACCCCTGTTTACTGTACTACAATAAACACTCTTGTGTACTGTACTACAATAAACACCCCTGTTTACTGTACTACAATAAACACCCTTGTGTACTGTACTACAATAAACACTCTTGTGTACTGTACTACAATAAACACCCTTGTGTACTGTACTACAATAAACACCCATGTGTACTGTACTACAATAAACACTCTTGTGTACTGTACTACAATAAACACCCTTGTGTACTGTACTACAATAAACACCCTTGTGTACTGTACTACAATAAACACCCATGTGTACTGTACTACAATAAACACTCTTGTGTACTGTACTACAATAAACACCCTTGTGTACTGTACTACAATAAACACCCATGTGTACTGTACTACAATAAACACCCCTGTGTACTGTACTACAATAAACACCCCTGTGTACTGTACTACACCCTCAGCCCAATAAACACCCCTGTGTACTGTACTACAATAAACACCCCTGTGTACTGTACTACATTAAACACCCTTGTGTACTGTTCTACAATATCACCCTGCGTCCTTGGTCCATCATCCGTCCATGATGGATGATGGACTTGTCCATCAAGTCATTCGTATTTCCTTAAACAATTCTTGTTATCGCTTTTTCTTGAGATGTACTGGATGGATCATTCTCACCTTGGTGCCTAGTTGTGCATAGTCCATTTTTGGACAGATCTGATAAACAATATGGCCGACAGGTGGTCATCTTGGATTTGTGAGTAATGGTTTGAGTAAGAGAAAAGAAGGGAATAAAAAAGTAAATTAAAAGATCCAACAATTCAAGACCAAATAAAGAATGTCTATGGTGGGATCTCTTGTTCAGATTTTTTATAGCATTTTTTCCTAATTAAGGGTTAATTAAGCTGAAGCCATCAAAGAAGTAAAAATGAAAATCTTTGCTTTTAGCATCAACTTTTTTTTTTCAGAATGGTTGATTGCATTTAAGACAGGTTGGGATTATATCAGGTTGTATTATAATAATGGACTTGTCAGATAAGTGTAAAACAGGAAATTCCATCTGAATTCTCCCGACAGGAAATTCTTTATTTGGCTTGTGTTTTGTTAGTCATTCCATTCTGGATCCATTGAAAGGTCTGTCGGAACATTTTTCTGTATGTTCTGGAAATGTCTGAATTAGCTGGAAACCATGGACATTTCTGATGACTTCCTGTTAGTAAAGAAAAATAATGGAAGCCATGCGGAGATGTTTCCTCAAGCATCTTTGTGACACAGATCTGAAGACACGTATAATATGTGTGTCTGTATGCAAGCTCAAGTCTCCTCCCTCTTTGATTTTGAAGGGTATATATAAAATGTAATTGACTGAAAATCCATTTCTGTTGTTTAACATTATTCAACCATTTGTAAAACACGAAATTGTTAAAATATTCTCTGAACAGATTCAATATAACCTGATTTTACAGCTTGCTATTGCAAAATTTAAGTTAAAAAATCACTAGCTGACAGTCGACAGAAGTCTCACTAAAATTCCGAAGTTTATAGCAGAAAGTTGTGTTTCGAAGAAGTTGATCTGCGGAATAGAGGGTTAATGTAAGTACATGTTTATATAATTATATTTACAGTGTACATGTATATGTACAGTACCAAATGTTAATGTAATGTGTAATGCTGAATCTACAGAGAACTTGAAAATTCACAAAAACAACAAACTTTTTTATATTTCGATTAATTTCAGATGTAAACCAGTTAATCTTAAAAACATTTCCTGAAGGAAAAAACAAATGTTTTCTTAATTGCAATTTATGAAGAACCCTAAGATGCATATTGGTCTGAAATTTGTTTATCTAGTTGTATAATTTTGATTCAGAGAAACTCATTTAAACGCAAAAAATTCAAAGTTGATGGAAATGTTGACAAAGTCATGATCACGATCAATAGACCATGACAGTAGGCCGCATCCAGCATTTAATACATGCAAGTGTAGGCAGAGACATACTACATAAGATGCATCTGTAGTCCATGTTTGGTTGTTGTACAGGTCACAGTGACTCAGGAGGTTATAGGTTAAGTACATTGTATGTCTGACATTCTGCTAGCACTAGCCTTCGACCACTCATTCATGCGTTCAGTGCATTGCAATTGGTCAGTGGTTTAAATTTGTATCCATTCAAGTATAACCACTACTAACTTTAAGTAAATGTCGAAAATTGAATTTCATATTTCACATGATTTGATATTTAATTTGCACCGTAACATTGACAATAATATAATATTGTATATTGTAAAAGTGGAATTTTTCGCCATGTGGAATTTTCGCTTATTTCACTAGCATTTAATCTCTGCGAATATATCCACACGCGAACATTTTAACACCACTCAAACTCTGCAGTGTACTTTATAATAGTATTTAGGTACACTGTGCAAAACAGCATGACTGACAGCGCGAAAATGTCCACATTGAAAAAAATTTGGAGGCTGTGAATAAGCAAAAAAATCCACACACAAAAATATTGGCTTTTACATTATATGGTTCTGATGATGGGTGATGTAGTTGCAAATCCTCACACGTTTACCATTATGGAATACTTTGTGTTGTTTTTTATCACTTGCCTAATTAGTCCGGGATCCCCTACCGATGAAGCCGGAGCTTAAGGGGACTATTACATGTAGTTTATCTGCCGTCTGTCCGTCCATCTGTCTGTGTCTCTCACCTTTTTGGGGTTTCCGAGCATTATCTCTGCAATGAATGTATATATTGAACTGAAATTTGATATGCAGATACATCATGGAGATAGCCAGGTCAAGTTCTGATTTGGTTCAGTTGAATGATTTTGTTTTAGTGAGTTACGGCTCATGGACTTTAAAAAAATTATCAGTTTCTGTGCATTATCTGTGCAATGTGTGCACATATTGAACTGAAATTTGGTATACAGATGGGGATATGTCTAGGTCAAGTTTTGATTTGGATACAGTTGAATGATAATTTACAGAGTTGTGGCCCTTAGACTCAGTAAAAACCAATAATTTAGTTTTCGTGCATTATCTCTGCAACGTGTACACATATTGAACTGAAATTTGGTATACAGATACATGTACATCATGGCAATGTCTACATCAAGTCCCTGTAATTTGTTTAATGAATAATTGCATCTTTATAGCTTGTGGGGGCCAGTAGGGGACATGGATATATTGCTTCAGCCATACTCAATACGCTTGTTGTATTTACCTCCCTTTGGTGGCATTCTACTACACTTGTAGATTACTTTTGCATGCACCTTAGATTCCTCCAATAGTACATCAACCAACCTCAACTGACTGTGCTACCAACCTCAACTGACTGTACATTAGCACCCCCTCCTCCACTGGAATTTTCAATTGTTGGCAAATTATGTTGTTAATAATATAATGATATTGAATTGCATAATTATAGGGACTAGAGGCGCTATTTATAACTGGAAAAAGTTTCCATTAAACAGGCTGTGAAAGAGGTAGTGGATGCACATATTAGATCAGTAATAAAAAGCAACATCCTCTTAATTATGCACTTCTACGCGGTGAATATACAACAGCTCGTAAATAAGGCTTTATAGACATGTATGTACATGTATACCATACTGTTGATAAGCTTGATGCATCAATCAAGTTTGTACATTTTTTGTAATTTTGTTGTACACTTGTACATTGTATAGGAAGTTATTGAGAATTTAGGTTATTTTCATCTCCTCTCCCGAATTTATAATAAATTTTTGTTTTGATTGATTTAGAAACAAGTTATAAAATGTGAATTTCCTGTGTATCTGTCATGTATACATGTATGTACAAATTGTCCATGTAAATTGAAATGTTGCGTTGGGAATTTTCACTTTTAGATACATTTCAAGATCCCTCAGAAGAAGGTAGAAAACGTTTTATTGCATTACGTTCTGGGTTCATTAATCTTTTATTGCCTTTTGATTTTCACTATTAAGAGATTTGTTTGGCATAAGTGTCTGCCTGGAAAGCGCGACAATAAAAGAGATATTTTACAGTATGATTGATTTTGTTTTATGTGTATGTTGTAGCCTAAAAGCTGTGAGGCTGGACGACTCGCCGAGTACGGGAGACGAAAATATCATCATGTCCAATCCTGTCTGCAACAAAGTTGTCCGCAAAACAAAACCGTCAAGGTCAGTCAGTACACCTTCAAGGTCAAGGTCAAATTTGATAATGACATCCTTATAATCATTATGATTGTAAACTTTTACCCATTGTCAGTATAATGTGACCGGGCGGAATGATGTGCTGGGTTAATATTTGGGTAAGGGATATCAGTTGGAAAGCACTAAAGATGTGACATCAGATCCAAGCTATCACAAGGAGGCAGCAACACCAACATACCATGTCACCATGCCAGCAAACATGCATACATACATTACACACGCGGATGCACGTCCTTAAATGATCTTAGCAGTTTATAGGATGAACAAAATGTAAATTCCTGTGCTGTCAGTGGACTTAATATCTAAAATCCTTGTTATCGTAATAATTGATGATTCATTGTAATTCCGGATCTGTAACTTTGACGTTACGATTTGTTTTCATAGGATAAATGAAATGTCTTTACATAGCTTAGCTCCAACATCTGTCGGCACTGTCATTAGTTGGCCATATATCTTGTCAACTTTCAAAAGTGAATTAAACAAGATATGATTTGTATAACAGGATGTTTATTACAAAACAAGAAATGTTTTATGATGTATGGGGTCTTGTGTGTAGATGTACCGGCTGAAATAACATCGTTTTAAGAAATGGTGGCTCATGATCACCGGACCTGAAGGGCCACGTACGCGTGATCAGCTTATATAAAATATTGTGGCCAGTGTATACGTAGCATCTGCTTATGTCGGATGTTAACTTTATCTTTAAATAACTTCTTCTCTATGATCAATAACCAAAACTTCTTCTGAAATACTGAAAAGCCTCAAGAAATGATGTTTGGCTGATAGCTTATTCTTAAAAGGGACTGAAAAAAAAATACAAATTGAAATGACCTTGATATATTTCAAGGTTACAGGGTTCAAATACGTAAAAAAGTTTTTGTCACCTCAAAGATAGCGAGAGATTAGTACCAGGTGAGAGATGCAGGCCCATTTGGCCTCTTGAAAGAATAAGATATGAAAATTAATCCTACAAGAGTAATTTCTGATCTTCTAAGTAAAATATAAATATGTTATTCCTGATAAAAGTATTTTCCCAACCTCATAGATAAAATATGAAAATATTATTGTGCACAAAATTTTTCCATGATTTAATAAAAAATTATGCAAAAATATTATTCAATGTAAAAGTTTTCCCTACTAAATGTAATGTTTAGTTACTAACATAATTATGTAGTTAATTAGGAGAGGAGTGATATCAAGTAAATACATGTGTTTAGTGTTTGAATGAGTCAATTTTAATTGCTTCAACCACAGAATAGAAAATATACCTGGATGTTGGTATATATACATGTACAGTGCACATTGTACTCTTAGGATTACCACCTGGTGGTCCAATTAAAACTCTTAATTACTCGACTTATTTCAAATAACAATCCAATATTTCTATTTCATGTACAAGACTATTATATGAGGACTAATGGACTTAAGTAATGCTAGAAAAACAAGATGAGTCAAGGTTCTGAACAACTTAAGCTGTTATTTTTAACCTTGAATGACAATTATTTTGTCAAACCATTGTTAAAAAAATAATTGCGATGCCGGATCTGTCTATTGTCACGTACACATTGTAAATAACACACCTGAAAAGATCACGCTATTTACAAGATATTTTGAATAATTGTTCTGGATGAAAGTATTTCTCAATCACATATTTAGAAGCAGAACTTGTTTACTTAAAATGATTCAATACTGTTGTGTTGTATGCAGAATGAACAAAATCGTCATAATAACATTACTATGTATAGGAGTGTAGCAGTGTGTATGTCACAGCTGTTTATAGAATCTAAAACCTTGAAGCGAAATAAGAAAAAGAAAGGGTCAGGTGATCGTGCTAGGATAGTGTCACTGAAATTGACGGTTTACATGATATCATATGACAGGTAATCAGTTTTAATCATGCATAATCCATAAATGATACTCTACTGCATGCAAGCATGCAACATGCATACAATGTATATAAGGCAGAGGTTGGGCTGGGAGGGCCTGTTTGTGTTTGTAAGGGCACAGAATGTTTGTGTAAATGTGTGCACATACCTACATGTCTATGTGTAGATTATATCATGTAAATAACTGAATAATTCAAATTCAAAATTAAAAATAATGATAATGGTGCGAAAGTTACTAAGGTGAGGACAACACTATATGCAAATTAAGGCTGAACCCAGGGCTCAAACCTGGCAGACCTTAAAAACTGTTGTTGAAAAATAGAAAAATAAAACATATAGAAAGAGGACTAGCCAGCGATAGCATAGGAAACTGTTAATGTTTTTGAGAACTGGCCTGGGGTTGGTGGGGAGACACTGTTTATGTTTGTGAGGGCTGGTCTGGGGGGGGGGGGGTAGGTGGGGGAGACACTGTTTTATGTTTGTGAGGGCTGGCCTGGAGTTTGGTGGGGAGACACTGTTTGTCTGTGAGGGCTAGCCTGGGGGTAGGTGGGGAGACACTGTTTGTGTCTGTGAGAGCTGGCCTGGGGTAGGTGGGGGAGAGACTGTTTATGTCTGTGAGGGCTGGCCTGGGGTAGGTGGGGAGAGACTGTTTGTGTCTGTGAGAGCTGGCCTGGGGTAGGTGGGGAGAGACTGTTTATGTCTGTGAGGGCTGGCCTGGAGTTTGGTGGGGAGACACTGTTTGTCTGTGAGGGCTGGCCTGGGGGTAGGTTAGGGAGAGACTGTTTGTGTCTGTGAGAGCTGGCCTGGGGTAGGTGGGGAGAGACTGTTTATGTCTGTGAGGGCTGGCATGGGGGTAGATGGGGAGAGACTGTTTGTGTCTGTGAGAGCTGGCCTGGGGTAGGTGGGGAGAGACTGTTTATGTCTGTGAGGACTGGCCTGGGGGTAGGTGGGGAGAGACTGTTTATGTCTGTGAGGACTGGCCTGGGGGTAGGTGGGGTAAAGACTGTTTGTGTCTGTGAGGGCTGGCCTGGGGGTAGGTGGGGCAGAGACTGTTTGTGTCTGTGAGGGCTGGCATATGCAGGGGGATAGGTGGGGGAGAGACTGTTTGTGTCTGTGAGAGCTGGCCTGGGGTAGGTGGGGGGAGACTGTTTATGTCTGTGAGGACTGGCCTGGGGGTAGGTGGGGCAGAGACTATTTGTGTCTATGAGGGCTGGCCTGGGGGTAGGTGGGGTAAAGACTGTTTGTGTCTGTGAGGGCTGGCCTGGGGGTAGGTGGGGCAGAGACTGTTTGTGTCTGTGAGGGCTGGCCTAAGGGTAGGTGGGGAGAGACTGTTTATGTCTGTGAGAGCTGGCCTGGGGGTAGGTTGGGCAGAGACTGTTTGGGTCTGTGAGGGCTGGCCTGGGGGTAGGTGGGGCAGAGACTGTTTGTGTCTGTGAGAGCTGGCCTGGGGTAGGTGGGGGGAGACTGTTTATGTCTGTGAGGACTGGCCTGGGGGTAGATGGGGCAGAGACTGTTTGTGTCTGTGAGGGCTGGCCTGGGGTAGGTGGGGGGAGACTGTTTATGTCTGTGAGGACTGGCCTGGGGGTAGGTGGGGCAGAGACTGTTTGTGTCTGTGAGGGCTGGCCTAAGGGTAGGTGGGGAGAGACTGTTTATGTCTGTGAGGACTGGCCTGGGGGTAGGTGGGGAGAGACTGTTTATGTCTGTGAGGACTGGCCTGAGGGTAGGTGGGGAGAGACTGTTTATGTCTGTGAGGACTGGCCTGGGGGTAGGTGGGGAGAGACTGTGTCTGTGAGAGCTGGCCTGGGGTAGGTGGGGAGAGACTGTTTATGTCTGTGAGGGCTGGCATGGGGGTAGATGGGGAGAGACTGTTTGTGTCTGTGAGAGCTGGCCTGGGGTAGGTGGGGAGAGACTGTTTGTGTCTGAGAGCTGGCCTGGGGTAGGTGGGGAGAGACTGTTTGTGTCTGTGAGAGCTGGCCTGGGGGTAGGTGGGGAGACACTGTTTATGTCTGTGTGGGCTGGCCTGGGGTAGGTGGGGAGAGACTGTTTGTGTCTGTGAGAGCTGGCCTGGAGTTTGGTGGGGAGACACTGTTTGTCTGTGAGGGCTGGCCTGGAGATAGGTGGGGAAGAGACTGTTTATGTCTGTGAGGGCTGGTCTAGGGGTAGGTGGGGAAGAGACTGTTTATGTCTGTGAGGGCTGGCATATGCAGGGGGATAGGTGGGGGAGAGACTGTTTGTGTCTGTGAGAGCTGGCCTGGGGTAGGTGGGGGGAGACTGTTTATGTCTGTGAGGACTGGCCTGGGGGTAGGTGGGGAGAGACTGTTTGTGTCTGTGAGAGCTGGCCTGGGGTAGGTGGGGAGAGACTGTTTGTGTCTGAGAGCTGGCCTGGGGTAGGTGGGGAGAGACTGTTTGTGTCTGTGAGAGCTGGCCTGGGGGTAGGTGGGGAGACACTGTTTATGTCTGTGTGGGCTGGCCTGGGGTAGGTGGGGAGAGACTGTTTGTGTCTGTGAGAGCTGGCCTGGAGTTTGGTGGGGAGACACTGTTTGTCTGTGAGGGCTGGCCTGGAGATAGGTGGGGAAGAGACTGTTTATGTCTGTGAGGGCTGGTCTAGGGGTAGGTGGGGAAGAGACTGTTTATGTCTGTGAGGCTGGCATATGCAGGGGGATAGGTGGGGGAGAGACTGTTTGTGTCTGTGAGAGCTGGCCTGGGGTAGGTGGGGGGAGACTGTTTATGTCTGTGAGGACTGGCCTGGGGGTAGGTGGGGCAGAGACTATATGTGTCTATGAGGGCTGGCCTGGGGGTAGGTGGGGTAAAGACTGTTTGTGTCTGTGAGGGCTGGCCTGGGGGTAGGTGGGGAGAGACTGTTTGTGTCTGTGAGGGCTGGCCTAAGGGTAGGTGGGGAGAGACTGTTTATGTCTGTGAGAGCTGGCCTGGGGGTAGGTTGGGCAGAGACTGTTTGGGTCTGTGAGGGCTGGCCTGGGGGTAGGTGGGGCAGAGACTGTTTGTGTCTGTGAGAGCTGGCCTGGGGTAGGTGGGGGGAGACTGTTTATGTCTGTGAGGACTGGCCTGGGGGTAGATGGGGCAGAGACTGTTTGTGTCTGTGAGGGCTGGCCTGGGGTAGGTGGGGGGAGACTGTTTATGTCTGTGAGGACTGGCCTGGGGGTAGGTGGGGCAGAGACTGTTTGTGTCTGTGAGGGCTGGCCTAAGGGTAGGTGGGGAGAGACTGTTTATGTCTGTGAGAGCTGGCCTGGGGGTAGGTGGGGCAGAGACTGTTTGTGTCTGTGAGGGCTGGCCTAGGGGTAGGTGGGGCAGAGACTGTTTGTGTCTGAGAGCTGGCCTGGGGGTAGGTGGAGAGAGACTGTTTATGTCTGTGAGGGCTGGCCTAGGGGTAGGTGGGGAGAGACTGTTTGTGTCTGTGAGGGCTGGCCTGGGGGTAGGTGGGGAGTGACTGTTTGTGTCTGGTAGAGCTGGCGTGGGGGTAAGTGGGGGAGAGACTGTTTATGTCAGTGAGAGCTGGCCTGGGGGTAGGTGGGGGAGAGACTGTTTATGTCTGTGAGAGCTGGCCTGGGGGTAGGTGGGGCAGAGACTGTTTGGGTCTGTGAGGGCTGGCCTAGGGGTAGGTGGGGCAGAGACTGTTTATGTCTGTGAGAGCTGGCATGGGGGTAGGTGGGGCAGAGACTGTTTGGGTCTGTGAGGGCTGGCCTGGGGGTAGGTGGGGAGAGACTGTTTATGTCTGTGAGGGCTGGCCTGGGGGTAGGTTGGGAGAGACTGTTTGTGTCTGTGAGGGCTGGCCTGGGGGTAGGTTGGGAGAGACTGTTTGTGTCTGTGAGGGCTGGCCTGGGGGTAGGTGGGGCAGAGACTGTTTGTGTCTGTGAGGGCTGGCCTAAGGGTAGGTGGGGAGAGACTGTTTATGTCTGTGAGAGCTGGCCTGGGGGTAGGTGGGGGAGAGACTGTTTATGTCTGTGAGAGCTGGCATGGGGGTAGGTGGGGCAGAGACTGTTTGGGTCTGTGAGGGCTGGCCTGGGGGTAGGTGGGGATTAATTGTGTTTGTTAGAGCTGGCCTGGGGTAGGTGGGGGAGAGACTGTTTGTGTTTGTGAGGGCTGGCCTGGGGGTAGGTGGGGAGAGACTGTTTATGTCTGTGAGAGCTGGCCTGGGGGTAGGTGGGGCAGAGACTGTTTGTGTCTGTGAGGGCTGGCCTAGGGGTAGGTGGGGCAGAGACTGTTTGTGTCTGAGAGCTGGCCTGGGGGTAGGTGGAGAGAGACTGTTTATGTCTGTGAGGGCTGGCCTAGGGGTAGGTGGGGAGAGACTGTTTGTGTCTGTGAGGGCTGGCCTGGGGGTAGGTGGGGAGTGACTGTTTGTGTCTGGTAGAGCTGGCGTGGGGGTAAGTGGGGGAGAGACTGTTTATGTCAGTGAGAGCTGGCCTGGGGGTAGGTGGGGGAGAGACTGTTTATGTCTGTGAGAGCTGGCCTGGGGGTAGGTGGGGCAGAGACTGTTTGGGTCTGTGAGGGCTGGCCTAGGGGTAGGTGGGGCAGAGACTGTTTATGTCTGTGAGAGCTGGCCTGGGGGTAGGTGGGGCAGAGACTGTTTGGGTCTGTGAGGGCTGGCCTGGGGGTAGGTGGGGAGAGACTGTTTATGTCTGTGAGGGCTGGCCTGGGGGTAGGTTGGGAGAGACTGTTTGTGTCTGTGAGGGCTGGCCTGGGGGTAGGTTGGGAGAGACTGTTTGTGTCTGTGAGGGCTGGCCTGGGGGTAGGTGGGGCAGAGACTGTTTGTGTCTGTGAGGGCTGGCCTAAGGGTAGGTGGGGAGAGACTGTTTATGTCTGTGAGAGCTGGCCTGGGGGTAGGTGGGGGAGAGACTGTTTATGTCTGTGAGAGCTGGCATGGGGGTAGGTGGGGCAGAGACTGTTTGGGTCTGTGAGGGCTGGCCTGGGGGTAGGTGGGGATTAATTGTGTTTGTTAGAGCTGGCCTGGGGTAGGTGGGGGAGAGACTGTTTGTGTTTGTGAGGGCTGGCCTGGGGGTAGGTGGGGAGAGACTGTTTATGTCTGTGAGGGCTGGCCTGGGGGTAGGTTGGGAGAGACTGTTTGTGTCTGTGAGGGCTGGCCTGGGGGTAGGTTGGGAGAGACTGTTTGTGTCTGTGAGGGCTGGCCTGGGGGTAGGTGGGGCAGAGACTGTTTGTGTCTGTGAGGGCTGGCCTAAAGGTAGGTGGGGAGAGACTGTTTATGTCTGTGAGAGCTGGCCTGGGGGTAGGTGGGGGAGAGACTGTTTATGTCTGTGAGAGCTGGCATGGGGGTAGGTGGGGCAGAGACTGTTTGGGTCTGTGAGGGCTGGCCTGGGGGTAGGTGGGGATTAATTGTGTTTGTTAGAGCTGGCCTGGGGTAGGTGGGGGAGAGACTGTTTGTGTTTGTGAGGGCTGGCCTTGGATTTTATCTTACTCTCAAGATCACAGAGGTAAAATATGTTTAAATCTAAACATGTTCTTCTGAATGTCTTACAGTAAAAGATTTTAGGTGACTTTAGGGTTACAAGTTAGAGATTGACACTTAGTGATCAATGCAGGCCCATCTGAGAGCGATCTGCTCATGATCAGTGGAATAAAGTTGAATGCTATATTCATAAATACATTGTATGTCTGAATTGATAATCCCTTAAATTATTATAAAATTAATGTAGTGAATTTATAGGAATGAATGATTTGACATTTCGTAAGAGTTATCTATCTTCCCATGCTCCATCCAGATTGTGGCTCTTTAAGTCCAGTTTTAACAAGTCATAACTAAGACCAAACAAACCATATTATAAATATTTGAAAAATACATGTTATTATTATTTTAATTTAATGATTTAATGTTTTTGTTGTACAGACTTGAGAAATCCAAGGTGGCTGCCAAATGCCGCCGAGATCAGGAGGCTGCAGAGTTTCAGACCCTTACACAACTCCTGCCGATGAGTCCGTGTGAGTTGGAGAAACTGGACAAAGCCTCGATCGTCCGACTACTGGTCAGCTACATGGCTGTCAAGAACGTCCTCCAGCGAGGTAGGTTTTCTTTGTTCGGTTATCTGTTAGGGACCGGTCAGCCTTCTTATAGTGGTGTTCCGATTATCAATTTAGTCACCATCTACATATTTTATGTGGAATGTCGATTAATATGTCAATAATTCTTGGGATCAACTTTGTTTGGCTTGGAAATATAAGGGAAAAAAAATTGTAATGTTGGAATAATTAAAAAAAAAGTTCTTTGCCATGTAGTTCATGGATCCTCGGTTATATTCAGAATTAGACGATCATTAGTCAATCATTGATGATTTGTAGATGAGTGATGATCAGTCATGAAATTTAAAACAACTCCAGCCCTACATCCTATAGTACACAGACTTATTAAGGCTACGTATTAGAGATACCGGTGCCCTCAGTATTCAGTATGTCCATTCATTTATCTGTCTAACCAAAAATTCAGCTCCTGGCTGATAACTTCAACACTTATCGACCAATTTACGTGAAACTTAGTGAAGATGTTTGGTTTACAAAAAAAAACCTACCTGAGGGCAAAAAGCAGGGTCAAAGGTCAAGGTCATTAGGTTCAATGGTCAACGTCAAATTTTGCACTCTTTCACTGATGAACATTTTGTTATGACATGAACCAAAGTTGGTCCGAGTCAACTGACCAAATGTCAAAGTCACTGAGTCAAAGGTCAAATTAACAAGTCAAGGTCAAATTTTGTACCTTTTCACTGATAAACATTTTGTTATGACATGAAGCAGTTGGTCAGACTTAAACAAGGAATCCACTGTCCCAAAAGTCAAGGTCACCAGGTCAAAGGCCAAGATCCAATTTGCAGCTTTTCACTGATGAACATTTTGTTATGACATCATGAAGTAAATTAGGTCATGATCAGAATTCAACAAGGAAGTAATTGACCAAGGGTTAACCGTTATAGTTTCCAATTTGAGAGAATAATTAAGGCCACTTTTTCCTAATTTGTGAAAAAAAGGTAAAATCAAATTTTCTGTCTCTTAGGATTGCTTATGATAAATTTGTGAGGCATTTGATAATGATCCGTGCGGCCGTCTCAACTTGGGCCTCCTTACATCGCGACCTCAATCATAAATAACTTATCTTCAATTACCGTGTTATTCATAAATGACAACACAAATACAGTATATATTTTTAAACTTCTTTTGATATTATTTTATTGAAATGAATCTGCTTGTGTCGTCTGGATTTTGTGTACAGAGGGAAACAATCCTGACTTTCCAACATGGCAGCGTCCTTCAGATTTTTCGATCTTTTACTGAAAAAAAACTTGATACACATCTATCTCATTGTAATTTACGCACCCCCAACTTTGTTATTTTAATTTCCCTTAAAAAAGTGCGCAGATTACACGAGTTTTTACGGTATGCAGTTTATCTGGTACCTTTTAATATACTTGGTGCACAAGTATATCTCCTGACTGTATCTATAGCCACGTATTTTCCTGGCATTAAACTTTTAGAATAGTTTGCTATCATCATCAGAAAATTTAAGTTTTCAAAATAGAAATATCACAAAATCTGTAAACAAAATATGTTAACATATGGTTTCTTGTAGAACACAATTTCATTTCCTGATAGATGATAAATCACCAGAATTTCCAGGAAACCTGACATGTCTTACAATAGCAAAGGAGAAACATGCATTTTTAAATGATTCATCGCATCCTTATATTTTCTATCAGGTGTCTGAATTATACAGGTTTTTGAATGATTCATGTTTGGAAGGGCATTACATTTAAATATTTTTAATACGGCGGTGTCTTCTAAAATAAACAGAAGTGATTTTGTTGTACCGGTCTGATATAGGCCTAGCTGCAGGCTGCAGGGTCGGAGATGCGTAAAATTGCACAGCGATTCCGATGCGATAATTTTCGGAGTTGTCTGGTCCGTGGCTAGTCTGCAAGGTATTTTTCAGCACTACACAGCCAGTTGCTATGGATGCAGATGTCTGCAGGAGATGATACAAATGTTGCGATCTTGATCGTTTTGGTGCTTGTTGGAAATATTAGAATGTCTGATATCATTTTAATGCCACATTAATGTTTTTTAAAATCTTGATCTTTTTGTGTTTGTTGGAATGTTTTTCAAAATCAGAATACTCTATCTTCATTTTAATGTGTGTATAAATGTCAGGGCAGGTTTTTGTCACCAGATTTTATTGCGGAGTTTTGGTGCCGCATTGTTTAGCACTCTACTGCATTGTCTCTTGTGAAACATTTTGTTGATGTTGATACTGTACTTTGGGAAAATTTGTATATGACTATATTTTGGTTTATTTGGCGCCCTGTGGATGAATGAGCCAAAATTGAACACTACAACATTTCACAACAAAAATGGTCGGAACAATATCCGGAATTTAGCAACAATCTTGTCTGTAAATCCCTCCTATTGTAGGAGAACCAGCACAATCTATATCACTGTATTCTGTGGTCCAGCACTGAGAGATGTTAACAGACTTTCGGTTCATTTACTACATACCCATTACCAATTTCCGCGAGCTATGTTCATAAAAACGTGTCAATAAAGGTATGCTTTCATCTAAATGTGGAAAATATGACTTGTCATTCTATAGACAGAAAACAAAGTTTGTTAGGAAAAAACCCAACACAATGGGAAAGATACCATATGGCTTTCACCAGTGTTTTATGTAATATGTTTTTGTATTATCCGACATATAGGTCACAATTATAGATAAGATTAAGCTGTGAAGGATTTTTTTTTTTGCAAAACAGGGAAGGCTATAACAAGTTTCCATGCATAGCAAGACCTTAATTGTTAAACATCTTTGTACTTTAAATTTTGGTCTGTGAATATCAAAAAAAAAAATGATTTGTGATATTAACGAAGTTGCCCATATATGGGTACATGAAGTATATATATACATGATACAGATTTTCCAAGTGTTTCAGTAGTACATACGCCTTTCATTTCTCAGCCTAAGACCAGCACATGATAATCAATACTTTCAAACCGCTTTTGTTTTATATTTAGATCGATTGGGGTTTGAATCGATAGCATTTGAGGTTTTGTTTAAAGTTCCTGTAAGCTTGTCCACAATGTCTTTCTGGCTGTTATATATGTTGTAAGGCTGTTATATATGTTGTAAGGCTGTTATATATGTTGTAAGGCTGTTATATATGTTGTAAGGCTGTTATATATGTATTGTAAGGCTGTTATATATGTTGTAAGGCTGTTATATATGTTGTAAGGCTGTTATATATATTGTAAGGCTGTTATATATGTTGTAAGGCTGTTATATATGTTGTAAGGCTGTTATATATGTATTGTAAGGCTGTTATATATGTTGTAAGGCTGTTATATATGTATTGTAAGGCTGTTATATATGTTGTAAGGCTGTTATATATGTTGTAAGGCTGTTATATATGTTGTAAGGCTGTTATATATGTTGTAAGGCTGTTATATATGTTGTAAGGCTGTTATATATGTATTGTAAGGCTGTTATATATGTTGTAAGGCTGTTATATATGTTGTAAGGCTGTTATATATGTTGTAAGGCTGTTATATATGTTGTAAGGCTGTTATATATGTTGTAAGGCTGTTATATATGTTGTAAGGCTGTTATATATGTATTGTAAGGCTGTTATATATGTTGTAAGGCTGTTATATATGTTGTAAGGCTGTTATATATGTTGTAAGGCTGTTATATATGTTGTAAGGCTGTTATATATGTTGTAAGGCTGTTATATGTGTTGTAAGGCTGTTATATGTATTGTAAGGCTGTTATATATGTTGTAAGGCTGTTATATATGTTGTAAGGCTGTTATATATGTTGTAAGGCTGTTATATATGTTGTAAGGCTGTTATATATGTTGTAAGGCTGTTATATATGCTGTAAGGCTGTTATATATGTTGTAAGGCTGTTATATATGTTGTAAGGCTGTTATATATGTTGTAAGGCTGTTATATATGTTGTAAGGCTGTTATATATGTTGTAAGGCTGTTATATATGTTGTAAGGCTGTTATATATGTTGTAAGGCTGTTATATACGTTGTAAGGCTGTTATATATGTTGTAAGGCTGTTATATATGTTGTAAGGCTGTTATATATGTTGTAAGGCTGTTATATATGTTGTAAGGCTGTTAGATATGTTGTAAGGCTGTTATATATGTTGTAAGGCTGTTATATATGTTGTAAGGCTGTTATATATGTTGTAAGGCTGTTATATATGTTGTAAGGCTGTTATATATGTTGTAAGGCTGTTATATATGTTGTAAGGCTGTTATATATGTTGTAAGGCTGTTATATATGTTGTAAGGCTGTTATATATGTTGTAAGGCTGTTATATATGTTGTAAGGTTGTTATATATGTTGTAAGGCTGTTATATATGTTGTAAGGCTGTTATATATGTTGTAAGGCTGTTATATATGTATTGTAAGGCTGTTATATATGTTGTAAGGCTGTTATATATGTTGTAAGGTTGTTATATATGTTGTAAGGCTGTTATATATGTTGTAAGGCTGTTATATATGTTGTAAGGCTGTTATATATGTTGTAAGGCTGTTATATATGTTGTAAGGCTGTTATATATGTTGTAAGGTTGTTATATATGTTGTAAGGCTGTTAT
The DNA here is from genome assembly GCA_947623455.1 of Mimachlamys varia. Classification (NCBI taxonomy): domain Eukaryota; kingdom Metazoa; phylum Mollusca; class Bivalvia; order Pectinida; family Pectinidae; genus Mimachlamys; species Mimachlamys varia. Next base: position 55,478,299 of record OX392528.1, read on the forward strand.
ATATGTTGTAAGGCTGTTATATATGTTGTAAGGCTGTTATATATGTTGTAAGGCTGTTATATATGTTGTAAGGCTGTTAATATGTTGTAAGGCTGTTATATATGTTGTAAGACTGTTATATATGTTGTAAGACTGTTATATATGTTGTAAGGCTGTTATATATGTTGTAAGGCTGTTATATATGTTGTAAGGCTGTTATATATGTTGTAGGGCTGTTATATATGTTGTAAGACTGTTATATATGTTGTAAGGCTGTTATATATGTTGTAGGGCTGTTATATATGTTGTAAGGCTGTTATATATGTATTGTAAGGCTGTTATATATGTTGTAAGGCTGTTATATATGTTGTAAGGCTGTTATATATGTTGTAAGGCTGTTATATATGTTGTAAGGCTGTTATATATGTATTGTAAGGCTGTTATATATGTTGTAAGGCTGTTATATATGTTGTAAGGCTGTTATATATGTTGTAAGGCTGTTATATATGTTGTAAGGCTGTTATATATGTTGTAAGGCTGTTATATATGTTGTAAGGCTGTTATATATGTATTGTAAGGCTGTTATATATGTTGTAAGGCTGTTATATATGTTGTAAGGCTGTTATATATGTTGTAAGGCTGTTATATATGTTGTAAGGCTGTTATATATGTTGTAAGGCTGTTATATGTGTTGTAAGGCTGTTATATGTATTGTAAGGCTGTTATATATGTTGTAAGGCTGTTATATATGTTGTAAGGCTGTTATATATGTTGTAAGGCTGTTATATATGTTGTAAGGCTGTTATATATGCTGTAAGGCTGTTATATATGTTGTAAGGCTGTTATATATGTTGTAAGGCTGTTATATATGTTGTAAGGCTGTTATATATGTTGTAAGGCTGTTATATATGTTGTAAGGCTGTTATATATGTTGTAAGGCTGTTATATACGTTGTAAGGCTGTTATATATGTTGTAAGGCTGTTATATATGTTGTAAGGCTGTTATATATGTTGTAAGGCTGTTATATATGTTGTAAGGCTGTTATATATGTTGTAAGGCTGTTATATATGTTGTAAGGCTGTTATATATGTTGTAAGGCTGTTATATATGTTGTAAGGCTGTTATATATGTTGTAAGGCTGTTATATATGTTGTAAGGCTGTTATATATGTTGTAAGGCTGTTATATATGTTGTAAGGCTGTTATATATGTTGTAAGGCTGTTATATATGTTGTAAGGCTGTTATATATGTTGTAAGGTTGTTATATATGTTGTAAGGCTGTTATATATGTTGTAAGGCTGTTATATATGTTGTAAGGCTGTTATATATGTATTGTAAGGCTGTTATATATGTTGTAAGGCTGTTATATATGTTGTAAGGTTGTTATATATGTTGTAAGGCTGTTATATATGTTGTAAGGCTGTTATATATGTTGTAAGGCTGTTATATATGTTGTAAGGCTGTTATATATGTTGTAAAGCTGTTATATATGTTGTAAGGTTGTTATATATGTTGTAAGGCTGTTATATATGTTGTAAGGCTGTTATATATGTTGTAAGGCTGTTATATATGTTGTAAGGCTGTTATATATGTTGTAAGGCTGTTAATATGTTGTAAGGCTGTTATATATGTTGTAAGACTGTTATATATGTTGTAAGACTGTTATATATGTTGTAAGGCTGTTATATATGTTGTAAGGCTGTTATATATGTTGTAAGGCTGTTATATATGTTGTAGGGCTGTTATATATGTTGTAAGACTGTTATATATGTTGTAAGGCTGTTATATATGTTGTAGGGCTGTTATATATGTTGTAAGGCTGTTATATATGTTGTAGGGCTGTTATATATGTTGTAAGGCTGTTATATATGTTGTAAGGCTGTTATATATGTTGTAAGGCTGTTATATATGTTGTAAGGCTGTTATATATGTTGTAAGGCTGTTATATATGTTGTAAGGCTGTTATATATGTTGTAAGGCTGTTATATATGTTGTAAGGCTGTTATATATGTTGTAAGGCTGTTATATATGTTGTAAGGCTGTTATATATGTTGTAGGGCTGTTATATATGTTGTAAGGCTGTTATATATGTTGTAAGGCTGTTATATATGTTGTAAGGCTGTTATATATGTTGTAGGGCTGTTATATATGTTGTAAGGCTGTTATATATGTTGTAAGGCTGTTATATATGTTGTAAGGCTGTTATATATGTTGTAAGGCTGTTATATATGTTGTAAGGCTGTTATATGTATTGTAAGGCTGTTATATATGTTGTAAGGCTGTTATATATGTTGTAAGGCTGTTATATATGTTGTAAGGCTGTTATATGTATTGTAAGGCTGTTATATATGTTGTAAGGCTGTTATATATGTTGTTGTAAGGCTGTTATATATGTTGTAAGGCTGTTATATATGTTGTAAGGCTGTTATATATGTTGTAAGGCTGTTATATATGTTGTAAGGCTGTTATATATGTTGTAAGGCTGTTATATATGTTGTAAGGCTGTTATATGTATTGTAAGGCTGTTATATGTATTGTAAGGCTGTTATATGTATTGTAAGGCTGTTATATGTATTGTAAGGCTGTTATATACGTTGTAAGGCTGTTATATATGTTGTAAGGCTGTTATATATGTTGTAAGGCTGTTATATATGTTGTAAGGCTGTTATATATGTTGTAAGGCTGTTATATATGTTGTAAGGCTGTTATATATGTTGTAAGGCTGTTATATATGTTGTAAGGCTGTTATATATGTTGTAAGGCTGTTATATATGTTGTAAGGCTGTTATATATGTTGTAAGGCTGTTATATATGTTGTAAGGCTGTTATATATGTTGTAAGGCTGTTATATATGTTGTAAGGCTGTTATATGTATTGTAAGGCTGTTATATATGTTGTAAGGCTGTTATATGTGTTGTAAGGCTGTTATATGTGTTGTAAGGCTGTTATATGTGTTGTAAGGCTGTTATATATGTTGTAAGGCTGTTATATATGTTGTAAGGCTGTTATATATGTTGTAAGGCTGTTATATATGTTGTAAGGCTGTTATATGTATTGTAAGGCTGTTATATATGTTGTAAGGCTGTTATATATGTTGTAAGGCTGTTATATATGTTGTAAGGCTGTTATATATGTTGTAAGGCTGTTATATATGTTGTAAGGCTGTTATATATGTTGTAAGGCTGTTATATATGTTGTAAGGCTGTTATATATGTTGTAAGGCTGTTATATATGTTGTAAGGCTGTTATATATGTTGTAAGGCTGTTATATGTATTGTAAGGCTGTTATATATGTTGTAAGGCTGTTATATATGTTGTAAGGCTGTTATATATGTTGTAAGGCTGTTATATATGTTGTAAGGCTGTTATATATGTTGTAAGGCTGTTATATATGTTGTAAGGCTGTTATATATGTTGTAAGGCTGTTATATATGTTGTAAGGCTGTTATATATGTTGTAAGGCTGTTATATATGTTGTAAGGCTGTTATATATGTTGTAAGGCTGTTATATATGTTGTAAGGCTGTTATATATGTTGTAAGGCTGTTATATATGTTGTAAGGCTGTTATATATGTTGTAAGGCTGTTATATGTGTTGTAAGGCTGTTATATATGTTGTAAGGCTGTTATATGTGTTGTAAGGCTGTTATATGTGTTGTAAGGCTGTTATATGTGTTGTAAGGCTGTTATATATGTTGTAAGGCTGTTATATATGTTGTAAGGCTGTTATATATGTTGTAAGGCTGTTATATATGTTGTAAGACTGTTATATATGTTGTAAGACTGTTATATATGTTGTAAGGCTGTTATATATGTTGTAAGGCTGTTATATGTATTGTAAGGCTGTTATATATGTTGTAAGACTGTTATATATGTTGTAAGACTGTTATATATGTTGTAAGGCTGTTATATATGTTGTAAGGCTGTTATATGTATTGTAAGGCTGTTATATATGTTGTAAGGCTGCCAATTATCATAATTATACACTAGCCCTTAACTCACTGATCTCTAATTATAAAGACACCTTGGAGCTGTTCTAATTCAAAGGATTGCATATATATAGTTCACAATGAAGGTTCAGGAATAAGTGGGCTAATTATTTCTATTTTGGAAGTAATTTTATTGTACCACTTCCAAGATTAGAAATCTTCCACATGAAAAAATTAAAAGTTGTCAAATACTGTAAATTATTTAAGTGTTAATGACATTCTTTATAGAAAAAATAGTGTTATTTTATATATGTGATACAAGACCTGAACTGTTTTCTGACCTTTGGAAGGGAGACAATCCTTGCAGCCTTTCTCTATATGTTAAAGATTTGAGCACAATTTGCCTTCTGTGTAACTTCCACTTATGCTGTCCATTCTTAAGAAAGTTTGTTGTTGTGTCTGTTAGTGATAGATAGTTAACTTTTATAGTAACTTGTATCTATTAGCATATTTTGGTGAAAAAACATCCAGATGATTTTGATACAGTTTTCAACCAAATAATTTACTCTTTTAAAGTATATTTATATAATATTATATCCACTATTACATGAAGTTTTGTTTTTCTGAACATCGGTTTGTTTTGAGTACCTTTTTCACTTAAATCTAAATCGTGTCCAAAGATCTTCTTGCAAAATGTTTAACCGACCTTTTTAAACTATATTGGATTCAATGGCATAAAGATGTGTTCCTTTTCCTGATCATTGGTTTGATCTGACTAGATTTGGAAAAGTTACTTCCCTTTGGCTGTCTGTTAGAGTGGTAGAATGGTAAAAATTTACAATTACGGTAATACATTGTCACTAGTACTTGCTTCCTATATATAGTTTACACATGAAAGCCAATTGGTAATAAAAAGACCAAAACACCAAAATCTACTAAGGAGTGAGTTTAATTCTTTTGAAACAACATTTGCCAGGAGTATTATACTGGTAATATAGTCACAACATAATAAGCCACACACAAAAAGGGGTACACATTTTACCAGCTATTGAAATCTGACAGCTCTGAGTCACTATCAGATAGGTCCAGTATTTCCGTATCCAGTCTGGCATTATCTGGCCGGGCTAGCGCGATGTCATCATCACTATCATTGTTATTGTTGTCCCAACAATGACAATTAGGCTGGCATATCTTATATGAATGCTACATCTGCCAGTCATCGTCCCTAGCTTTCACTGGCAGATATGTAGCATCCATATTAGAAATGCCAGCCTTCCGGAAGGCTTATGTATAATTTGACAATCCAGATGTTTCCAGGATATCAGAAATGCACAGACAATTAAAGCTCTGCGTATGATGCTCCAGTGTTGGTGCATGCTGGTGTGTAGCTCTTCGATTCATCCATTTTCCCCGGCATCACGGATGTTCCTGTGTAAAGTAACTTTTCGATTTTTATAAATTGAGAAGTGTTAGAAACACTGCAATTGACAATACTGTAGAGGTAATTGTGTTTCCTGCCTGAATTCTGATGAAACTGCCTGGGGCTAACCTCCCGAGCTGATAACGGTACACAGATGTATTATGTTGTGGGAAGGGATATGTACTAATAAACACTAAACACTGTGTTATTTGTTGTGTTTATTAGAGTCAAAGGTAAACTTAACTTACCTTTACACTAGTACTCTGTCAATGAATTTCAGTTGTTGAAGCATTTTATGAGGCCTCAATCTCAGTATTAAGTTGTTTTATTTCATTTTTTCACACCATCCTACTTATGAGTGGCTATATGTCATTACTGGTGGTTTTAAATTTTCTAAAAAAAAATCCTGGTCTTTTTTTGCCATACATCTAAACATTCGTTTCAGTCTGATTTATCATATCCTTTGATTGCCACAGAAAACTTCATCCAAGAGGTTCTCTTGGAACTGGGAGTCAGTAGAAAATCACCATTGGCTGAAGTTACAACTGAAAGGTTGTGAGAACGTCACCAAATAGAGTACCGACTCTGCGACTCAGGCAAGGCGTCCAATGTCATGAGCACTTCTGAGTTTTATTTCCGATTCCGTTCAATTTTATTCGAAAGTTTTAAGTTGTTTTGTTTTCATGAAATAAATCCATCTTTTTCTCCGAATCTTCAAGTGAAGACTGTCCGATTGTTGTGCGATTTTGAACAGACAAATTGTTACGTTTCATAAATCTTAAACACCAACTTGGTCCTCCATGAAAATTTTCGAATTCCATTTGAGTGGCAAGCGACTGTGCTTGTAGCCTTATCACCATGGGGGAGACAGATCGACCACTTTCCTGTTCAGAAGTAATCCATGTTAGTAGCTTCTTTTCCAAATCTGGCCATGCGGTTTTACCAGTTCGTTTGGCCCTTTTTTCACTTGGAAGTTCAGCGAGTTCGTTTTTTTTCTGCCGCCATTGTCTTACTGATTTTTCGTCCAAATCAAAACTTCGTCCAGCTTCCCTGTTACCATATTTCTCTGCAAAATTAACAACGTCCAATTTGAATTCGGCGGTATAACTCTGTCGTTTTCTTTTCAAAGAGTACTCACCGCTTTCATTCTGTTTATGCCCCAGTAAACCAGGGCTGTCCAATTTAATAGGGGACTCGCCACTTTCGTTAGGTTTATGCACCAGTGTACTGGGGGTGTCCATGGTAACAGGGGATTCGTCACTTTCATCACATTTCCTAGGACTGGATGTACTGGGAGTGTCCATGTTAACAGGGGATTCATCATTTCCATCACATTTCCTAGGACTCAATGTACTGGGAGTGTCCATGTTAACAGGGGACTCCTCATTTCCATCACATTTCCTAGGACTCGTTGCACTGAGGCTGTCCATAATAACACATATACACTCCCCACACAAAGTTTATGTTTTCATTAACAATGATAACTACTCAAATATTTTACATTCTGTGTAATTTTTCCTCACAGCAGAGCATTCCTAACAGTGTTCACTGCTCAAAGCCACAGAATTCTATCTACTGTGTAATGTCTGGTTGGTGCCTGTACATGTGTACTCACCAGGTACAATCTTGTGTGTATTACCCGCGGGCATTCCACTGGTGCGGGCTATCTGTAATTAAATCAACAAAATGCTAAAAAAAGGCCTTATCTGACATCCCTCTGGCTATACTCCAGTGCGGGTCATAATACACAGGAAATTACACTGTAGTAGTCGTCTGTGCCTTCTTATTTCCGTTCACACAAGATCTGTTATAGTTTTAGCTCAGCCATTGTAAGTTGTGAGTTTTGTAAACTCTACCAGTCAGGTTTCATTGAGTGTTGTACTCCATTCCTTAGCTCTTAGCTTGTTACACCATCATAGGTCTAACCAGTTGAAGAAGGGGGGAGGAGGGGGAGGGGGGAGTGGGGGGGGGGGGGGGGGTGGTAATGAAAGTGATCTTTTAAGAGCTGCTGGAAATTATCCCCCATGGTGTACGACTGACAATATTGGAATATGGCTATTTTATGTGTGCTTGTTAAAATGTCACGCCAGGTGTGCTGAACTGGGAACTTTCAGCTGAACAACTAAAATCTGTACAGGTAGTACAGAAAGTACAACTGTGCGTGGTACACATAAAGTGGACTCTTTCTTTCTGTTTTGTTAAACTACAGTTGGTAGAATAAGAAATCACTATTTCCAATCCCTTTCCATTGTATTTTTTTCCCAGAAATTACAGTGTGGTTGGATCAACAACATTGTAAATTATAACATTAAATTGCAGCATGCCAGCTTGGTCATTAGAAAATCAGAACTCGACGGTTTAGACACTGCCGTTAATTGATAAACATAGCACTGACATTAGATAATTCCAAATCAAACAATAGCTGTCATCATTATTTTTCTTCAATATTGATTCTATATTGGTCATGGCATCACCCACTTAAAGGCCTGTAGCTAAATGTCATTGAACTAACACGCTGTTATTGTGTGAAAAATGAGACCACCTCCATAAAGAGATTACCTCCATAAAGAGACCACCTCCATAAGAGACTACATTTGTACCTCCATAAAGAGACCACCTCATAAAGAGACCACCTCCATAAGAGACCACCCCCATAAAGAGACCACCTCCATAAAGAGACCACCTCATATAGAGACTACCTCTGTAAAGAGACCACCTCATAAAGAGACCACCTCCATAAAGAGACCACTCCCATAAAGAGACCATCTCCATAAAGAGACCACCTCCATAAAGAGACCACCTCCATAAAGAGACCACCTCCATGAAGAGACCACCTCATATAGAGACTACATTTGTACCTCCATAAAGAGACCACCTCCATAAGAGACTACATTTGTACCTCCATAAAGAGACCACCTCATAAAGAGACCACCTCCATAAGAGACCACCCCCATAAAGAGACCACCTCTATAAAGAGACCACCCTCATAAAGAGACCACCTCCATAAAGAGACCACCTCATAAAGAGACCACCTCCATAAGAGACCACTCCCATAAAGAGACCACCTCCATAAAGAGACCACCCTCATAAAGAGACCATCTCCATAAAGAGACCACCTCATAAAGAGACCACCTCCATAAGAGACCACTCCCATAAAGAGACCACCTCCATAAAGAGACCACCCTCATAAAGAGACCACCTCTGTAAAGAGACCACCCTCATAAAGAGACCACCTCTGTAAAGAGACCACCCTCATAAAGAGACCACCTCCATAAAGAGACCACCTCCATGAAGAGACCACCCTCATAAAGAGACCACCTCTGTAAAGAGACCACCCTCATAAAGAGACCACCTCCATAAAGAGACCACCTCATAAAGAGACCATCTCCATAAAGAGACCACCCTCATAAAGAGACCACCTCTGTAAAGAGACCACCCTCATAAAGAGACCACCTCCATAAAGAGACCACCTCATAAAGAGACCACCTCCATAAGAGACCACCCCATAAAGAGACCACCTCCATAAAGAGACCACCTCATATAGAGACTACCTCTGTAAAGAGACCACCTCATAAAGAGACCACCCCCATAAAGAGACCACTCCCATAAAGAGACCATCTCCATAAAGAGACCACCTCCATAAAGAGACCACCTCCATAAAGAGACCACCTCCATAAAGAGACCACCTCCATGAAGAGACCATCTCCATAAAGAAACCACCCTCATAAAGAGACCACCTCCATAAAGAGACCACCCTCATAAAGAGACCACCTCTGTAAAGAGACCACCCTCATAAAGAGACCACCTCCATAAAGAGACCACCTCATAAAGAGACTACCTCCATAAAGAGACCATCTCCATAAAGAGACCACCTCCATAAAGAGACCAACCTCATAAAGAGACCACCTCCATAAAGAGACCACCCTCATAAAGAGACCACCTCTGTAAAGAGACCACCTCATAAAGAGACCACCCTCAATAAAGAGACCATCTCCATAAAGGGACCACCTCCATAAAGAGACCACCCCCATAAAGAGACCACCTCCATAAAGAGACCACCCTCATAAAGAGACCACCTCCATAAAGAGACCACCTCCATGAAGAGACCATCTCCATAAAGAAACCACCCTCATAAAGAGACCACCTCCATAAAGAGACCACCCTCATAAAGAGACCACCTCTGTAAAGAGACCACCCTCATAAAGAGACCACCTCCATAAAGAGACCACCTCATAAAGAGACTACCTCCATAAAGAGACCATCTCCATAAAGAGACCACCTCCATAAAGAGACCAACCTCATAAAGAGACCACCTCCATAAAGAGACCACCCTCATAAAGAGACCACCTCTGTAAAGAGACCACCTCATAAAGAGACCACCCTCAATAAAGAGACCATCTCCATAAAGGGACCACCTCCATAAAGAGACCACCCCCATAAAGAGACCACCTCCATAAAGAGACCACCCTCATAAAGTGACCACCTCTGTAAAGAGACCACCTCATAAAGAGACCACCCTCAATAAAGAGACCATCTCCATAAAGGGACCACCTCCATAAAGAGACCACCCCCATAAAGAGACCATCTCCATAAAGAGACCACCCTCATAAAGAGACCACCTCTGTAAAGAGACCACCTCATAAAAAGACCACCTCCATAAAGAGACCATCTCCATAAAGAGACCACCCTCATAAAGAGACCACCTCCGTAAAGAGACCACCCTCATAAAGAGACCACCTCTGTAAAGAGACCACCTCATAAAGAGACTACCTCCATAAAGAGACCACCTCCATAAAGAGACCACCCTCAGAAAGAGACCAGCTCTGTAAAGAGACCACCTCATAAAGAGACTACCTCCATAAAGAGACCACCTCCATTAAGAGACCACCCTCATAAAGAGACCACCTTCATAAAGAGACCACCCTCATAAAGAGACCACCTCCGTAAAGAGACCACCTCCATAAAGAGACCACCCTCATAAAGAGACCACCTCCATAAAGAGACCACCCTCATAAAGAGACCACCTCCATAAAGAGACCACCCTCATAAAGAGACCACCTCCATTAAGAGACCACCCTCATAAAGAGACCACCTCCATAAAGAGACCACCTCCGTAAAGAGACCACCTCCATAAAGAGACCACCCTCATAAAGAGACCACCCTCATAAAGAGACCACCTCCATAAAGAGACCACCCTCATAAAGAGACCACCTTCATAAAGAGACCACCTCATAAAGAGACCACCCTCATAAAGAGACCACCTCCATAAAGAGACCACCTCATAAAGAGACTACCTCCATAAAGAGACCACCTCATAAAGAGACCACCCTCATAAAGAGACTACCTCCATAAAGAGACCACCCTCATAAAGAGACCACCCTCATAAAGAGACCACCTCCATAAAGAGACCACCTCATAAAGAGACTACCTCCATAAAGAGACCACCTCCATTAAGAGACCACCCTCATAAAGAGACCACCTTCATAAAGAGACCACCCTCATAAAGAGACTACCTCCATAAAGAGACCACCCTCATAAAGAGACCACCTCCATGAAGAGACCACCTCCATAAAGAGACCACCCTCATAAAGAGACCACCTCCATGAAGAGACCACCTCCATAAAGAGACCACCCTCATATAGAGACTACCTCTGTAAAGAGACCACCTCATAAAGAGACCACCTCCATTAAGAGACCACCCTCATAAAGAGACCACCTCCATAAAGAGACCACCCTCATAAAGAGACCACCCTCATAAAGGGACCACCTCCATAAAGAGACCACCTCCATAAAGAGACCACCTCCATAAAGAGACCATCTCCATAAAGAGACCATCTCCATAAAGAGACCACCTCCATAAAGAGACCACCTCCATAAAGAGACCACCCTCATAAAGAGACCACCTCTGTAAAGAGACCACCTCATAAAGAGACTACCTCCATAAAGAGACCATCTCCATAAAGAGACCATCTCCATAAAGAGACCACCTCCATAAAGAGACCACCCTCATAAAGAGACCACCTCTGTAAAGAGACCACCTCATAAAGAGACTACCTCCATAAAGAGACCATCTCCATAAAGAAACCACCTCCATGAAGAGACCATCTCCATAAAGAGACCACCTCCATAAAGAGACCACCCTCAATAAAGAGACCACCTCCATAGAGACTACCTCTGTAAAGAGACCATCTCATAAAGAGACCACCTCCATAAAGAGACCACCCCAATAGAGACCACCTCCATAAAGAGACCATTTCCTTAAAGAGACTATCTGTGTTTAAAATAACACATTGTGATTTCATCCTGAACTGATATAAAAACTTGTGTTATGAGATCACCTGTGTTATGAAACTATCTGTGCAAAAAGGCCACTTGTGTTATGAAACCATCTGTGCAAAAAGACCACCTGTGTTATAAAAAATTGTCGTTGATTCAGAATTTTTTTTTTTCTATCTGGTGACTTTAAGTTATTGAATCTTATTCTGAATCAGTAAATTTTGTCTTGAATGATTAACAGAGATTAAGTAAAGCTACGCTTTGATTTTGTAGATGTGGGCCACATAAAAAAAAATACACTTACGTAGCTGGGTTTGTTATTGGTGAAATATGGTACTTTCCCGTTTAATACATCAGTGCGCCTCTAGCCCTGAATATGATCAGCGTGGTTACGATGTCCGGGGGAATTACTGATGGATATTGGTCGCTTGTAAGATCTATCAATAAATTCTCAATAGATCCCACCATCGGTGCACATTGGAAATGTAATCGGGGGAATGCATGAAAATTACTCTGTAAAAAACCTCAGAGGATTTGCTTTTAATGTAAAAATGACAATTCGCTGGATGCCCGTTTATCTGTTTTTGTGTTTTGTTTTGATTGTGGTTTGCAGATTGTGTTTTCAGTGATGTTCGGAGACGTATCGTAGATGGACAGTGTAGTGATTGATATCTATCAAGTATTGTAATGTTCTTGTCCGTAATCGCCGATAATAAGCGATCTAGGATCCTATTTCCTATCCAATAAATTCAGATTCTCATTTATCACGAAAATTAGTTTTTCTTAAAATCTATTCTTGGAAAATCTGCTGTGTTTTAATTGGTCCAGTATAATATAGTAAAATTTAAAATGGGATTATTTTCGTCTGAAATAGATTTATAAAGCATTATAAATATTTGATCAATGGATACCTATAAACAAAGGCACGTTTAGTATTAACTTCATCATCTGGTGATTTCTCCCTTCAATGGATATTGCAATCAGACAACTTTGATATGTGTCCTGGTGGTGCTTTTACTATTGAGGCAGAGGGCTGGGGCTGGGGCTGGGGCTGGGGCTGGGGCTGGGGCTGGGGCTGGGGCTGGGGCTGGGGCTGGGGCTGGGGCTGGGGCTGGGGCGGGGGCGGGGGCGGGGGCGGGGGCGGGGGCGGGGGCGGGGGCGGGGGCTGGGGCGGGGGCGGGGGCTGGGGCTGGGGTGGGGGCTGGGGCGGGGGCGGGGGCGGGGGCTAAAAGTTTACACTCGATCCACCCTTCAGCCTGTCTCCAAATTCTGTCTATCCCCAACGTTTGGTCTGGCCATATTTCTAGACTATTTCACCTGAGGACAGTCTCATGTCGGCTCGGTGAATTAAGAAATTTAGTGCAGGTGGGTGACTGTGCCATTGCCTTGTTATTTCCAGAATGCACATTCCTTTCTCCATGTTATAGCATATATAGTCTCTCATTACTATTCTTCTGAACAGCTATAATGTTCTACATGATGATCATGACTAGCATGTCAAAACTGTAAAAACTTACAACCTTATGATCATCTCCTGTACTACCATACATTACAGTGTGATACAGTTGTGATGGGCAGTGCAGTGGATAGCACATTTGCCTTTCACCAAGGCAACCGGGGATCGATTCTCCAACTGGACGTGAAAAGGTATGGGTCATCTGCTCGACCATGTTGGTTTTCTCCATGTAATCCGGTTTCTTCCCACAATGAGACCCCTTGTGTGCTAACATCCTGGCAAACATTAGAATGATTTATATAAGTTGAATAACTTGTTTCATAATTTTTGTAAAATAAATAATGTTGATTAATAATTATGTTATATAGGGCTGGGACATTTATGTGCCGACTCCGTTTTATTGAGATTGTTATCACACACCAAACAATTCGACCATTTTTCAAAAAACTTTAATTTGCCCGCCACTAATGTATTTTTTCCTAAATAACTTTTTAAAACTAATTCAACATACTTTTATATAACCTTTGACGATATATTTTCAGAATATTAACATCTATTTTTTTATTTCGAGTTGGACGAAAATGTAACGACTTTGACTTACTTGGGGTCGACCCAATCTGAAGATTTTTTATAAACAACCTAATAGATACGCTCAGTAGCTGTCCTCTACGATTAGTAACAACATTTTGTTGGCTGAATTTTATACTTTCTTAACATCACCTTAGAATGTTTTTTTGCTGATTTGGTAGGACCTTCAGCGTCCGATCAGCCGAAGGGATTATATGCCTTAAAAAAAATTTCATGTTTTATGTTTATTCTGTTTATGTGATGTAACATGTATTTTATGTGTCTTGATAAAGGGGCGGATAGGCTTGAACATTTGACAATTTATTTGTCCGTACTGTCGCTATTATTTCCATGATCATATGTGATATAGACCCAATATAGTAACAAATTTCTTAAAATGCTGACCAAAAAATCATAAAGTTACAATTTTGATTTAATGACATTAATTTATAAAGTGTTTTGCTGCATTTTACCGACTGACCCTTCTGAATTGATAGGGTACAATATTGTTAAAGGGAGGTAATTATAGGTTCGCTCTTGATGTAAGTATCAGATATATATTTGAACTTAAATTTTAGTGTGAATTTCGGAAACAAAATGTTATCTATATGGTATATATACCCTGATATGTGATACATACCTTTTAGGTTCTCCATTTGACCCGTGCGTACCAGAAAATATCAAAATTTTAAAAAGAACCGGGGTTGCTGGCAATCTGATACATATTCAAATATGAAATTAGCATAATGAGAAATTATCAGATGATACATTATTCAAAAACAGAATTTACATGATAGGAAATTTCTATGATATACATTATGATACTGTCATAGACATACGTAAACTGTCCCTGATTTTAGGGGATTAACCGTTGTCATGGAAATTAATATTTAAACAGGGATCAAAGGGCAGCAAGTAAAATTCTGTTAAAAGTTCAGTTTAGTAAAATTAAATTTAGCAAGAAAACACTGATTATTAAATAGTTGATAGATAATTTTCATATAGTGTTACCCATGTCCGTCCCGCGCTGTCGCGTCACATCCCGTCCCATGGTAATGTAACCAGCTAGGAGTGGGGGCATTTATGTCTCGCAGACATTTCTAGTTTTTGAAAATAAGAGTAACAAACCTCCTTGAACAAGCCAAAAAGACCCAATTTTCTCCTTATAGTATTGTCAGTGGAAAAGTCCTTTTTAGCTGGGAAACATGTAAGATGTAACAAGGGTATATTTACTTTTAATTAGAGAAATATTAGCAAAAAAAAAAAAGGAAATAAAAATCCATGCATATCTAGGTTCTTACATCAATAAACATGTACAATATACCTTAGGTACCTAAATTTATGAATGGCAACTTTTTGTTTTACTCTTTTTATGCGGCCAGTGCCATTTTTGAAACATTGAGAAACTGAACTAATTAATTTATTGAATGAAAAATGATTGTTTAAAAAAAATGTTTTGGTTTATTGCAAAATTGCAACTGCTAGTTCAAAGGGTTGCATTAAACACACATTAAAAGAAGAAAAAAAGCTAATTGTTTCATTTAAAAATAAATGGTTCAGAAAAATTGCTCTCTCTACTTTTCGTAGAGAGAGAGAGAAAAAAATTGCAGAAGAAGAAGTCGATTTTAGAAAATAATGCATTGGAATCATTACATGGGAATTAGGTCTTGGAAAATGATTACCGCAAGTTGCTTCTTTTTATGAGAATTGAGTTTTGAGTGGGTTTTATATTGATGATTGGCTGAAGGGATCGAGGGCCACACATTTCTGCGTTTCAAAGTGGTGGTGGTGATGATTGCCGAGTTACGCTCCGACACTTCATCAACACAACAGGGACATAACAGCATCAGTTTACATCCAGTCACTGCGGTGTAGTCATGCAATGCGAATATTTATCAGACATTGTAGATCGGGTCGTCGCTATCTCCCCGGTTCGTCCAATCAGAAGCCGAGATTATTGATTAACATTGATTGACTGTGCATTGTATTACATATTTTTGCAGCAAGCTAATTATTTTTTCATTTCGTTTGTCTTTGTCCCAGCCGTTTTTTGTATCTGACGTCTTCTACATTATATAGCGGGCTTTTATCTGTCCACCGACTGGCCATTATCGGGTATTTAGATAACCTTACCACCGATGTCAGTTTGTGGCACACTGACCTTTACATTGCATTGTGGGTAATATGATATTATCGGAAATTCAAGTCCTTGTGATCGTTTTCTGTCACCACGTCAGTTTTCTCTGCTTCTATCTGCTGCTAGTGATCATGAATATTCATCGTCTTAGAAGCTAGGGATTTACTGGGTTATTCAAAGATTTCGCCACGTTTAAAACTAACGAATTTTTTTCTTCTTACCTTCTATTACAAGAAGTTTAAATTCTATAGGACTGAATGAAGCCTGACATTATTTCTGTATAGTTATGATACCATATATAATCTTTGTCTAGAAATATTCACAAAAAAACTCCTTTAGGAATATGTATCTTTATTGTATTCTGAACACTGTAGCGTGACATCTCACCGGTCATATCATTCTGACATTCCCTGGATAAAACACCGACCGAAAGACGAGTAAAAAAGATAAATGCTGGCGGTCCCTTGTGCTTTGATATTGTTTGGAGATCAATTGTGGTCTCATCATTGTCCTATAAAGGATAGGATGCCATAGAAACTTGTGTTTCTGTTAGTGGGCGCTGTAATTAGTCAGCTCATATAATCATGTAGTGTACGTGGTAAGGCAGGATAAACTGACATGGATTTTAGTGTGTTCTGAAACCTTGTTGAACATCCATGTTTTGGTTTAAGAAAAACTTTATTTATTTTACAACAATTATGAAACAATTTAACAAACTTATATTAATCACTCTTGTTGGCCCGGATGTAAGCTCTTATTGTGAGAGGAAACCAGAGTACTCAGAGAAAACCCATGTCTGGTCGAGGAATTGAACCCTGTCTGCCTTTGTGAAAGGCAAATACGCGATCTGTTTAATCTGACACCCTGTGATACACGACACATTGGTCAGATTAACCTGTCTAATCTGACACCCTGTCCTTACACCCTGTGGTACACAACATACTGGTCAGATTACCCTGTCTAGTCTGACACTCTGTGGGACACAACATATTGGTCAGATTAACCTGTATAATCTGACACTCTGTGGTACACAACATACTGGTCAGATTACCCTGTCTAGTCTGACACTCTGTGGGACACAACATATTGGTCAGATTAACCTGTATAATCTGACACTCTGTGGTACACAACATACTGGTCAGATTACCCTGTCTAATCTGACACCCTGTGGTACACAACATACTGGTCAGATTAACCTGTCTAATCTGACACCCTGTCCTTACACTCTTTGGGACACAACACACTGGTCAGATTAACCTGTCTAATCTTCCACCATGTGCGAAACAAAATATCATCAAATAGCTTGATAATTAGATTGGGACGTCATTCTACAGGATTTGTTTTAATATTTAGGAATCAGTTCAGGCACATTTCATTAAATGTATAGGTATTATCATTAGCAAAGTAAGAATTGCGTGATTATAAAAAATACCAATCTGTCAAAACATGGTAATATTGACCTTTAAGATAATGAACAGGAACAATCTTTCAAATGCTATTCCTGTGATAAATGAGACACAAGAGGGAGAATAACCCAGATGTGTCGGTACAGGGTTGTCTTACATGTTAAGGTTTATCTAGAGGCTTATTACAATGTTGAAACGTAACGGCCCTTATTTAATAGCTGAGAGGAAAGGCGAGGAAATGCCGAAATATACTAATGTTTTATTGCCAGTTAAAAAAGAGGTTTTCCCTGCGGTCATGTCACTGCCTGTTTTAACAGTTTCGGCTTAACGTGCCGTTGATCAATAGAGTTTACGTTAAATCGGCTAGATGTGCAGGAACAAACGACACACAACACACGTATATGCCGGGGTGTCATTTATCAGAAATTTGGTTTCCATCAAACGAGTCAATGTAATTACAGTAAACTTTTAAGTCTCTCGGGAGGTTTGTTTGAGGGGGGCAAAACAAAACGATGCGGGTATTACTGTAATGGCTGTTTAGACTTAACTGTCCGCATATCTTTTGTATTATATCTGATGGATCAAAATTTTCTGGTAAGAAATTGTAGCAGATAACCTTATTTTAAGTCTGAAAGTATGTTGTTAAGATCTACATAGACATACAAAGTGAGTATGATTGATATGCTGGGAAGTCATTCTGTGATAGACCGGTGTTATTTCAAGGGGAGTTAACTCTGGGTGAATAAAATGGATTACTGAAAACAGTAAATATTTTTTCAGAAAATTAAAAAATATCATAAAAATCTCTATGCTAAGATATGTTTCATACAAACATGCAATAATGATTTGACAATGTTTAAGACGTAAATATTCACATATATTGCTCACTTTCTTTTAGAAAAAATGAATGTGTGAAGAACTATACAAAGGAAAGTCCAAAACCAGCCCTTGGTCACAATCATTTACTGTAAATTTTTCAGGGAATTTCTCAACTTAATCATGAATTAATTTTATGATTAAACAGAAGGCAGTTCCTCTAATAATTAGGTCAAATAAATACAAAGACATTCTGACCAAACTGAAATTTGTGCCTGTTTTCTAGAAAGTCTTAATTGTCTGTTCCGTAAGATTGATCTCATTATAGAGGAGACACAAAACAAGTCTTTCAAGTATCTTTCAGTTTTTCATCCTAAAAGTACCTGTGCTTTTAACATGAGTGCATTGACACAATATATATACTAGAATGTTTATGGTACATTTTGGATCAAATAGCATTTTTGTAGACCCTTTGTGGCTTTTGCTTGTACATCAATTACTGATGCTAATTGGACAGACAAAGTTTACAGTTTGTGATCAAGGCTCCAGCACCAGGTAACTGAATAAGAGTTTGACAAGAAAGTTTCATCTCACATGATGTTCAAAATGATTGAAATTCTCAACTGAAAAAAATTCAAATTGATCCTCTAAGAAATGAAAACGTTCATTCTCTGATACTGTCAAAAATAACAATTCGAAAATGCTTGTAAGCTGATCATGCCTAGTGCTAGCCCCCCCCCCATCCCCATCCCGTAACAGCCATTTAGTACCAGTGTGTATTCCAGGGTCACGACCCCATGCTACTAATGTGAAGGGCTACTAAGTCACAAAGTACTGAGCAATAAATCTTTATGTTAGTATATCCAAGTAGGTTCTCTTTTCTGTGCTTCAATGTCTACATTGGCTTGGATCTGAAGACACCTGCCTCTTGTCAACTTATGAATTATTGCGGAATTTTGACAATTGGAATTTTTGGAGATAATTTTCAGTTAGTGAATTCACCCCTGAAGACACATTTGAACTCTTCCAATATAAAAGTTGGAATAGTTCATTATGAAATTTCAGGGGTGAATGAGTTTGGATTTTAAAAAATACACTTGAAAAATTGAAAGAAAGTGCTTGAATTTTGGTATGAAAATTGTGTATGAACAAAAATCATCCTTGTATTAAAAAAAATTCTCTGCAACTGCCTTTTCCTCAAGAATAACAGCAGCCTGATTACACGGCTTAGCTATTCTGGTCATGGCTTATTGATTTGGTGTCTTATTAACGTGATACGGATAATAGACATTCTTTGTGTACTACAGAAAATAGATTTAGATATCTTTGGCCAAATGAGAAACTTTCCAGTGATTAGATGACCCTTAGACAACCCTGTTACGTACTAGACATATATCAAAATAGGGAATGACATTTTCAGTAAACCCTTTAACCTACCTTGACTTGCCAAGTATTTTCTCATTAATTAACGTACGTCTTAGTCGAAAACATTGAATAACCATGTCCGATCGAGTTTTAAACCGCTGAATATTTCCAGCCGAGTACTGCTGCATGTAGGATTATTGGAGATTTCTTAAAAAAAAGTTCAGACACTTCGTTTCCCGGAAGGAGAATCTGGAATGAAAAATTAATGAGAAATCTGCTTGCATCTGAACCAATCCTAAAAAAGACGAAATTTTTAAATTACTTTCAATGAGACTTTGTTCTGTGTATCTTGTTCAACCACAGAGCCACCCGATCTCCTGTATAATTGCCTTGATCTATTTTTTCGGAGGTTCCATCCTTTGCAATTTGCAGATTGAAAAAAAAAAAATTCTCATGTGATCACCTTGTAATTTTCAATTAGAAGGAAACTTTTATGTGAACAAAGTTCCTTACCATCATTATCCTATTGTTACTTAACTCATTCACCCCTGAAATTTCATAGTGAACTATGCCAACCTTTGAATTAGAAGAGTTCAAATATGTCTTCAGGGGTGAATTAATAAAACCTGCGTTAAGAGACCATATCTTTGATTTCCTGGGGGTGGTTTCTTAATACAGGTCAGACTATATTACAGCTATTATGGGAGGCATTACAGTTTATTTCAATTGTTTGTTGCCATGATTCTTATAAGATCAGAAATGTTAATATAGTCTGAATTTATTTCATTTCCTTATTATACCCCACCTCCGCAACAAAGTTAAGGGGGTATACTGGAATCAGTCATCTGTTCGTTCATCTGTCTGTTTATCTGTCTGTAGACACAACAATGTACCGGCTACTCCTTTTAAACTACTGAGGGGATTTCAACGAAACTTGGTGGCAATAATCTTTATACATTGTAGATGTGCGTAATCTATATCACGTTAAAACATTTTGGTTGCCATGGTAACCAGGTCACTATGCTATGTTTTTTTGGTGGAAAATTTTGTCAGACAACTTCTAATAAGCCTGTGAACCGATTCAAGTGAAACTTTCACAGAAATGTTAGGGACATGTGTTAATGTGCATGCAGGATATTTTTCTACAGAAATTTTGGTTGCCTTGGTAACCAGGTCAAAATACACAGATTCTTGTGGAACACTAATTTGTTAGCACAACTCCATCTAAACCTATGAACCGATTTCAATAGAAACTAGTACACAGGAATTTAAGGGACTATGTGTAGATATGCATGCAGATTTCTTATTTTAATAGAAATTTAGGTTGACATGGTAACCAGGTCATATACACATATACACTTGTAAGTTGGCCATTGGCTTACAGTTCTACTGTTGCTTATGAGGTCAGAAATGTTACTACAAGTCTGGTTTATTCAGGTTTCTCTAATACACAGGATCCAGTATACACAGGTTACCCAGTGCTTACAGACACGTTCAGCTCAGCAGATGATAAAACATGGCATCATTTTCTCGGTATGATTAGTGACTTTTCTGTAAATGTTTTTATTTGGCTGAGCACTCCAGGTCTGCTGGCCTACATGTATTTGTAATCTTCTTGGTAATTAAACGTGAAGGCTATATAGTGTACATGTTTATCACAGAGGAGGAGAGATTAGGCATGCTTTATTCCACCCTCCAATCCCCAGTCCACACAGGTAACCGTGTTTATTTTTTATGTGATATGTTTTAGTACTATTCAGCTTATATTATATTAATGGTAAAATAAAATCTTTGTATAAGTTTTCTAAACCGGCCCCTGTGTAATCTGAAACACTGTCTAATCTGAAACCCTGTCTAATCTGAAACCCTGTCTAATATGAAACCCTGTCTAATCTGAAACCCTGTCTAATCTGACTGTCGTTTGGTTCCACTATTTCCATCTGGACTTATATTATTCATCTTCAAACTTGACACCTGTGTAAACTGGCCAAAAGTTTTGTTCCAGTGACTTTGGACAGGTAAAACTGAATTTAACAGAATTTTAAAAAAACATTTAAGGATAGAAATTCATTAAAGATATTATATGATTCTCTTAAAACTGATCTTTGATTGTTATGGAGTAAACAAACAGATGTGATATATAAACACAAGGATGGGGTAAGAAGTGAATGTTGTTTATACTGAAACCAGTCTAATACGACACTGTGGGGCATTAACATATATATATATTGGACAGGCTGTCAGAATACACAGGTCTTTATTATGAAGCATTTAATAAAACTAGGATTACAGCATTTTGTCAAATTATATACATTTTGTATATTGGAACACTGCTGATGATAATATTTGGTAGGTTTAGACTAGGATGATTTCCCCAGATTATATGCTGTTTATTAAGAATATTTTTTAATATTTGAAAAAAAAAGAAAATCTGAAAAAATGGTTTTACATTGTACATCAAATTTGATTTAATTATTTATAAGTTGTATTGTTTTAATATTATGTCTACCCAATGGATATTTTGGCAGTATATAATCAATCAATCAATCAATCAATCAATCAATCAATTTGTTTATTAAAGTGACATACATCACAATTACATCATACAAGCATCATAATTACACAGTATAAACCATATATTTAAATAGCGATGATCAGTTATCTAAACGGTATTCAAAATATCCTAATACGTTATATAAAACCAATAGACCTATCACAAATTTCAATCTAGAGAGCAGGTGATTGGGACAGCCCCTACTTAACAAGCTCTCTGAGACTGTACTCAAAAATTACTTATATTATAAAAAGTATGTCTTTAAAAGATTATTACAATAGTAAAAGATAAAAAGAATAATTTGACAGATTATAAATATATAATTTCTAGCTCTACCCAATGGACATTTTGGCAGTATATATATCTACCATGCTTGAATTAAATTACTCATGCTAATTGACTATGTAGTGTACACAAACAGTACTATATAAGATTGGTGTGGCATCTTGCTGTGTTGGCATTTGCGAAATATTACAAACCCAGGTAGGACAACTACAGCTTCATACAACATGCAGGAAGTATGTAGAGGCAGCGCGATGCAGACTGACAAGAGAGAAAGTGCTGGGCTGGGAGAATTCCAGCTACCACACAGAAACTGCCATAGGCATACGACGTAGAGTACAATGCTGTTAATTCATCGCCAGTCCAATATCTGCTGCACCACCGGAATCGCTGCCCAGAGAACCTAACCCTGGCTCAGGACAAGTTATTTTTACCTATATAAAGTGTACTAGTCCATTTGTTAATTATATGATAGATTTCTCTGGTGGACCTTCGTTCATCGATGGCGAATTGGGAATTAATTGGAAATCGGAGCCTCACTGTCAACCAAGGCTTCAGCTTTTAGTAATTGGAAACAAATCTCTGCAGATTATTTGTTAAGTTTGGCTAGCCATTTGATACAGTTGATTTGTACACATTGTCTGGGGCGACCGGTGTGTGTGTGTACAAAAATGCCGTGGATTATACGCATCAGGAAAGTAAAGAAAGTGACGGCTGCACAGCGCAAACGATTCAAAGGTAAAGGCAAGGTAATTGACAGCTATCAGGTGCGGTTATCGATTTTATATTGAAAACCGATTCTACAGTGGACAGTATTTTCCTTGAAATAGATTTGTATTTTGGGTCTATTGTTGATTTTTTGGGAGTACTTGATGTATTTATATCTTGTATTGAAATGTTAAGGAAATCTACTGGAAATCCTGTAATTTTTGTGGATACTTATTTTCCCGGTTGTTGTTGCTGTATGAATGGACAACAGTTGACAGCTTGATAGGATACAATCTATATATTCTTACATTGTATGATATAGATAATGAATGCCCTCATCTTCTGGAAATTATCTGATATTTGTGAACTTTTGTTTAAAGTGCAATATATGTTAAACACAAGTAAATATTGAAACCATATGTTCTAATCATATCAATGAAAATGTATTGTGACATATTTCGCTTTTGAGATTTAATTAAATTTTACGAATTTGCATTCTTCACAAAATATAGCAAATCCTGTTTGAAATTTAAATGTATATTAATTACAAGTATTTAAAATTTTATTTTTTGTAATTATTAATACCATTTAATTGATAATCATCACTAATCATCATACAGTTGGAATATTGAGAGAAAGTATTTTTCTGCTGTCCACACAACTCGAACAACCCAGGAGGAGTATAAAATGGTCTGATGGGTGGGTATTCCAGGGAACTATCTGTACTGCAGCAAAAGATGCAGTCGGAAGCATGATCCCACAATATCCCACAATAAACAGAACACAATACATCTCCAGCTTAAACACAGGCATACACGCATATAGGGAGATATTAGGCAGGTGGCATAGGACTAATAGTAAGTGCCTAAAAAGACAACACTTGTGCACTCCTCAGAATTGTATATGTTAGTTGTTTTGATCGTATATAACGATGCATTGTAAAGCGCTTTAGATTGGCTTATGTTAGCTAGATATAATATTAAATGTTGTGTATTTATGTATATTTGTTATAGTGAAAATGTTGAAGCAAAAATAGTAAAATGCTCTTGAAGAGTTGAAGACACAAATTTTATTTTAATTGAAATTTAATATTTTTTCTTTACTAAAAGAATTATCTTCTAACTTATAATAAGGAAAGATATGCTGTTTTTGTACCCAATCTACTGGTGGAGTAATCATATAGATTTTTTTTAACACCTGTTTCCAAGTGAAAACTGAAAAAAAAATATATATATATGCAGGACATATGACATATGTTACAAAAAAAAAGTTTACATGAATATAATTATCACCTATAAACAGAAGTGTGATGAACTCCTGTCTCCAACTCGTTAATCCTTCGCTTATTTACAAGTTAAATATGGCTGCAAACATTCTACAGAAAAATCAGCTTATGTTGTTATATAAACACTACCTGTGTCTGGTGTATACTAGGATGACTTGAGGACATTTAGCTGTCATTTGGACAGAGAAGCACTTAAGTGTGTATCCTATCTGTATTGGAACTGTGTCTTCTTTTCAAGGGAGGTCACTCCTACAGCAATAAACTCATTTTCTCAATTCTCAATGTTAATAATTTCACCTGTCTTCATCATTCAGACAGAGATGTGCCCTATAATATCCATGTGTGTTTATGTGTCAGTCTATCTTTCCTTTCCTTTCCTTTCCTATTTTTTCTTTCTTTCTTTCACACAAAATCCAGAAAATTTCTGAAATTTCATATTTTGATGATATATTATTATACAGACATGCAAAGGATAAGTTAAGGTCAAGGTTGCTAAATTAGAAACAAAGGGTTTGTTATACTGCCAAAAATACATTGTATTGCTTGTTCTGACCAACCTGTGAAACCTTTTTTTTGGCAAATGGACCATTGGGTGAAACAGGATCCAGAAATCAAAAACAGTCCTTTGATTAAAGGTCACCATCCATTACTTCCTAATGCCAGAAACATAAATGTCGCACTTTTTGTTCTGCTGCCTTAGTAAAATGTTGTTTGTATATAAGCCTTAATGATGAATAGAAACAGCAATTATTTGTGATCCCCTAATCCAAGATGGCCACCATGTCTTATGATTTCTTTTCTGTCTACAATTTTTGTTTAGTTGGTGCGATTTTGTTCATGATACATGATAAATGGTACCTGGTCAGACTGCATCTTCATATGTGTAGTGCAATATAATCCATATACCAAAGAAGATTGCTGTACATGTGGCTTATAATACATTGTAACTATATGGGGGGAATGTATATGGGCAGACACAGGGTGGGGCTCTACTCTGTATCAATCTTCTGCCTTAATTTGTCTAAATCAAATACCATATTTGCCATTATTAGCGCCCCTTCCTCTATAAGCACCCAACCCCTTGCTGCGGAGGTATTGAAATAACATGGCACTTCTAATAATCCTGGTACAACTGAATGGTTCTATATAACAGTTTGGTAAACCGAAAACCAAAATTGATGACAATAATGTTGGACATCATGATCACTACCCATTCTGGTCACAATACATTGTAATTATTGACTTAATATAAGCGAAAGTTTTTGTCCAGATCATAGTTTTGTTATCCTAGTAAACTCCCCATTTGGAACCAATATTTTTAGGCACCCCTGGCACTAACTGGGTCAAATATGATTTTTCCTTCTTCATATGAAAATTCATTTTTGCTCCGACAGGATCCAAATCGGTTGACCAAGACATTTCAGGCTATTGTTTGAGGTTTAATGCTTCAACTTTATAATCACAATATGCTGAAGTTTTACAGGTTTACATTATGTTGATAAATAATTTTTAAGTTTTCAAATTTAAGATGATAACTGTTGTGGCTTATGATCCCTGTTCAGCTTCACTGTGATTTCCGTACATATAATTGCCTCCCCTTAACGTCTGTTCTAAAAATAACCGTAGAACAGTTTGGGACACTTCATTAATGAGGTAACTCAATTCATTGAAATAAATTTCATTTATTTTACAACAATTACGAAACAAGTTACCAAACTAATATTAATCATTCTTGTTGGCCTGGATATTAGTACGCTAAGGTTGTTATTGTGGGAGGAAACCAGAGTACCTGGAGAAAACCCAAGCGGTCGGGCAGGTTACAAACCCCAAACATTTTCATGTCCGTTCGTGGAACAAACTCTGGCCACCGTGGTGAAATGCAAGTGTGCTATCCACTGCACCACCAAACCACCTAATTAATTTAAAGAGATATGTAATAATTTGAAGATGAGAGTTGGAACCCTGGTCAAATTCTGCTGAGTTATCATTCTGTTTATTTCATCTTGACTGTTTTTCATGAAAAGTCTATCCAATATTGTTTTGGTTTCAGAAGTGATTCCGTGCCAGGAAAATAAGTGGAACAATATGTAGTAACCACTTTGGCAGTGGTACAGGGATTTTATTGGCCAAAACACATCTCATTTAATATCTAGACCTATAGGCCCAATTGTTCAAAAGATGATTAGCTTAATCACTGCTTATTAACATTTTTCTTTTTTAATAATTTAGTGCGTGTACAAGATGGAATATTGTAATTTTGCATCAGGCATACTTTGGTTGTATTTTTGCAATCTGTGAAGTCTCACATCAATGAGTGGTTGTATTTTAAAGCTACAAGGAAAAGAAAATTTGTGTTAATCACTGGTTAAGCTAATCATGGTTTGAACAACTGGGACCTGTTTGTCTGATGTTGTTACTGATATGCTGGCTTCTCAGCTTTTATAATTCTTCATCTTGAGCTTGCAGGCAAGATTTGTAAAATACTTGTTACAATAATATTGATATTTTCTTTGCTTAGGTAAAAAAATCCATTTTTTTTTAGATTGTGTAGATCATTTGTTACAAATTTGAATATTTTTAAGGGAGATAACTGAGATAAAATCTGTCCCTGAGCTGTGGCGGGGTACACTATTGAAGGATAATGAGATAACTGTTGTCTGAAGTAGTTAACTTGATGATAAAGACATGTTTACAGCTTTTCTCAATGGATTAATATATCTACCAGACCCTTACTTAATGATGTTACCATGGATGTATTTTCATCATGAAACTCCCCTGTTACAGTGTGTACTGGTTTGTACTATGACCCTTGTGACATGTGACATCATGTGATTATCTAGAGCTGTTGTGATTGGCTGGTTCATTTTA
Source organism: Mimachlamys varia (assembly GCA_947623455.1). Taxonomy (NCBI): domain Eukaryota; kingdom Metazoa; phylum Mollusca; class Bivalvia; order Pectinida; family Pectinidae; genus Mimachlamys; species Mimachlamys varia. The sequence continues at coordinate 55,505,347 of OX392528.1, forward strand.
TTCACTTGTGACATCACTGTGAGGATAATGGCTGTTATATGTGTGTTTCACTTGTGATAAATGAACATAAGGCCACAAACAAGAAGTTGATAGAGCTTTATTGACAACCACCGGAGAAATGGGGTTTCCTGTTCATGTTCATGCATGTAATTCTATATTAATGTAATTTGGAAATATTTTAATTTCACCTGGAACTTGTCACAAAGTTATTCGTAAATGAAGGCTTGCAATACGAAAGAATAAATTCATTTTGAAAAGAAACTCATCAAAATACTAAACAGTTGTGTGGTAATTGAGGAAAAAAGTTCTGCCTTGAATTTTCCTGTGTTGAAGCAAAAACACCTGTGTAATGAGCTTACTTCACAACACACGTGTAATGAGCTAACTCTACGTCACCTGGGTAATGCGTTTTCTTTACAACACCTGTGTAATGTGCTTACTCTACAACACCTGTGTAATGAGCTTACTCTACAACACCTGTGTAATGAGCTTACTTTACAACACCTGTTTAATGAGCTTACTTTACAACACTTGTGTAATGAGCTTACTCTACAACACCTGTGTAATGAGCTTACTCTACAACACCTGTGTAATGAGCTTACTTTACAACACCTGTTTAATGAGCTTACTCTACAACACCTGTGTAATGAGCTTACTCTACAACACCTGTTTAATGAGCTTACTCTACAACACCTGTGTAATGAGCTTACTTTGCAACACCTGTGTAATGAGCTAACTTTACAACACATGCGTAATGAGCTTACTCTACAGCACCTGTTTAATGAGCTTACTTTACAACACCTGTGTAATGAGCTTACTTTACAACACATGCGTAATGAGCTTACTTTACAACACCTGTTTAATGAGCTTACTCTACAACACCTGTGTAATGAGCTGACTATTCAACACCTGTATAATGAGCTTACTTTACAACACTTGTGTAATGAGCTTACTCTACAACACCTGTGTAATGAGCTTATTCTACAATGCCTGTTTAATGAGCTTACTTTACAACACCTGTTTAATGAGCTTATTCTACAACACCTGTGTAATGAGCTGACTATTCAACACCTGTATAATGAGCTTACTTTACAACACATGTTTAATGAGCTTATTCTACAACACTTGTGTGATGAGCTTACTTTACAACACCTGTTTAATGAGCTTATTCTACAACACTTGTGTGATGAGCTTACTTTACAACACCTGTTTAATGAGCTAACTCTACAACACCTGTGTAATGAGCTTACTCTACAGCACCTGTTAAATGGGCTTACTTTACAACACCTGTGTAATGAGCTTACTTTACAACACCTGTTAAATGAGCTTACTTTACAACACCTGTTTAATGAGCTTACTTTACAACACCTGTTAAATGAGCTTACTTTACAACACCTTTGTAATGAGCTTACTCTACAACTCCTGTGTTATGTGCTTACTCTACAGCACCTGTTAAATGAGCTTATTCTACAGCACCTGTTAAATGAGCTTATTCTACAGCACCTGTTAAATGAGCTTACTTTACAACATCTGTGAGGAGACTGGAAGTATCCTACAGTGCTGTACCTATAGGCATTAATTACATGACTTTCTGTATATGTTCCTTGGGTTTGACAGGGGAATGTTAGGGGCATCTTAGCTATTCCACACAAATATCACCAACAACTATCTCATTGATCTTATAATTTGTCAGGTACTACAGTTAATGTGTGAAAACTTTGGATGTGGTTTAACATGTTTGGCATCATTGTCCCCCTGTACATGTGGGAAAGACGAGGTACAGTCTGGCGTGTGTGTTTCGGCAGTCTGGACTTTGCTGTACCAGACATAAGACAGGGGATGAATGTTCATTGCCACCATCATGCATACAGGTTCATGGATACATATCTGTGGGTACCAGGAATGTTTGTCTTGTGTCAGTCTAGGAAGTATCTGACATCTCCCACCTACAAGTTTGTCACTCAAATAGAATTGTGGTGTCAGCTACAATGATATGTCACACCTGCAGAATCGCCACATCCTACAGATCTTTAGGGCCTGTTACAGATACAAGTTCTATGACAAGTTTGATATCTTCTTTCTTTCTGTCCTTTCCATATTATTTTCTCATCATTGTATTTCCCCTGCCTTTCCTTCCATCCACTTATTAATGTCTCTTTGTCCCTATCTGTCCATCCCTGTCTTTCATGCCTCTTGTTGCTGATAAATATCCCCGGCCACTGCCCCCTTTCCTTGACCCTTCCTGTCTATTCTATATCTTCGTCCATCCTTAACTTCTGCCTTCGGAAAACATTGTCATCCTTTCTTTTCTCTGTCAATTCTTGCTACATCCACTGATATTATTGTACCTTCCCCTCTCCCATTCAGTTTATTATCTATGTAAATAAATCCCTTTCATATTTCTTCCCTGCCGTTTTACTTTTCCTATTCCTTTCCCCTATCTTGCCCTCTATTCTCCATTTTCCTTCTGATTTTAATTTGCTATCAGAACTGGTCCCTCCCTTATTCTGTTACTGTCTATCCGAATTTTCCATCCCAATACTCTCTCTCATCCCATTTCTTATTAATCTCCTTAAAACTACTGTTTCAGAATCCTCTATCTTATTCTCCATTTCTTTCTGTTTTTTTGTCCCCCAAAAAGTCCTACTCGTGAGATTTGGTTTTAAAATTTTAAAAATGATGAAATCCATACCTTGAGTTGATTGACTTTAAACTTGTCTGTACGAGGTGAACAGTATCTGGAATAATTGAGGCCCTACTGTACGAGGTGAACATTATCTGGATTAATTGAGGCCCTACTGTATTAGGTGAACACTATCCGGATTAATTGAGGCCCTACTGTACGAGGTGAACACTATCCGGATTAATTGAGGCCCTACTGTACGAGGTGAACACTATCTGGATTAATTGAGGCCCCACTGTACGAGGTGAACACTATCTGGATAAATTGAGGCCCTACTGTACGAGGTGAACACTATCTGGATTAATTGAGGCCCTACTGTACGAGGTGAACACTATCTGGATTAATTGAGGCCCCACTGTACGAGGTGAACACTATCTGGATAAATTGAGGCCCTACTGTACGAGGTGAACACTATCTGGATTAATTGAGGCCCTACTGTATGAGGTGAACACTATCTGGATTAATTGAGGCCCTACTGTATTAGGTGAACACTATCCGGATTAATTGAGGCCCTACTGTACGAGGTGAACACTATCTGGATTAATTGAGGCCCTACTGTATGATGTGAACACTTTCTGGGTTAATTGAGGCCCTACTGTACGAGGTGAACACTATCTGGATTAATTGAGGCCCTACTGTACAAAGTGAACACTATCTGGTTTAATTGAGGCCCTTCTGTACGAGGTGAACACTGTCTGGATTAATTGAGGCCCTACTGTACGAGGTGAACACTATCTGGATTAATTGACGTACTGTACAAGGTGAACACTATCTGGATTAATTGAAGCCCTACTGTATGAGGTGAACACTATCTGGATTAATTGATGCCATACTGTACGAAGTGAACACTATCTGGATTAATTGAGGCCCTACTGTACAAGGTGAACACTATCTGGATTAATTGAGGCCCTACTATAAGAGGTGAACTCTATCTTGATTAATTGAGGCCCTACTGTATGAAGTGAACACTATCTGGATTAATTGAGGCCCTACTGTATGAGGTGAACACTATCTGGATTAATTGACGTACTGTACAAGGTGAACACTATCTGGATTAATTGAAGCCCTACTGTATGAGGTGAACACTATCTGGATTAATTGATGCCATACTGTACGAAGTGAACACTATCTGGATTAATTTAGGCCCTACTGTATGAGGTGAACACTATCTTGATTAATTTAGGCCCTACTATAAGAGGTGAACTCTATCTTGATTAATTGAGGCCCTACTGTATGAAGTGAACACTATCTGGATTAATTGAGGCCTTACTGTATGAGGTGAACACTATCTGGATTAATTTAGGCCCTACTGTATGAGATGAACACTATCTGGATTAATTTAGGCCCTACTATAAGAGGTGAACTCTATCTTGATTAATTGAGGCCCTACTGTACGAGGTGAACACTATCTGGATTAATTGAGGCCCTACTGTACGAGGTGAACACTATCTGGATTAATTGAGGCCCTACTGTACAAGGTGAGCACTATCTGGATTAATTGAGGCCTTACTGTACGAGGTGAACACTATCTGGATTAATTGAGGCCCTACTGTACGAGGTGAACACTATCTGGATTAATTGAGGCCCTACTGTACAAAGTGAACACTATCTGGTTTAATTGAGGCCCTTCTGTACGAGGTGAACACTGTCTGGATTAATTGAGGCCCTACTGTACGAGGTGAACACTATCTGGATTAATTGACGTACTGTACAAGGTGAACACTATCTGGATTAATTGAAGCCCTACTGTATGAGGTGAACACTATCTGGATTAATTGATGCCATACTGTACGAGATGAACACTATCTGGATTAATTGAGGCCCTACTGTACGAGGTGAACACTATCTGGATTAATTGAGGCCCCACTGTACGAGGTGAACACTATCTGGATTAATTGAGGCCCTACTGTACGAGATGAACACTATCTGGATTAATTTAGGCCCTACTGTATGAGGTGAACACTCTCTGGTTCATATCTGGTTCAGCTGGTGTTACATCACACGGGTACACATGCACCGACCATGCACCTTCAATGTGCATCACGTCTGATAAGGTGTGCTGGCAAGTATTGAACAGACATACTAATCAGTTCTGTAGGGGTGGGGAGGGAGGGGGGGGGGGGGGGGGGACTATACATATGTTGTTTATATCAGCTAGCTTGTGTAGGGAAGGGTTGTCTCTGACCAAGGGGATAATGGAGTGGGAATCATCTGTACTTTACAAGCCATTACTTAGTGGGACATTCCAGTATCAATACAGTATTAGTATTGGACTAGGGCAGCTGATGTATTGGAGATTGTCTGTAGTTTACTTTATAATGAGTACAAGCTACCTCAGTAGGACCCCCATTCCCTATTAATATCACCTTATACTGGTCTTGTCAAATATTGCAATATTTAAACTGTTCACTTCCATATTTGTATGGAAAGGCCTTGTTTTTGTGAAATTTTAAAATCAAGTTCTCTGTCAAATTCAATTTTTGATGATATGCTTGGTCGCCATGTAATTTCAAAACAACAGCAAAGTTGATAATTGAATTTCCTGTGGATCATGAAATATTTGTTTCAAAATAATTCAATTGTAAAGAATGAAATATGCTCCATTTAAATCGGCCATTTAACTGGATTGTGTAGAGGAACCATTAACACTAGTGAATTCACAGCATTTCCTCAGTGAGGTGGAGACCGACGAGAATCTTCCTGCAGTCCGTAGACAATGTAAAAGCTCATTATTGACATTCAACATAATCAGTGCTGTCAGATTACCGGCAGACTCGTCTTTCGTCAAGAGGTACCTGCAAAGGGAGGTCAGTGTCGGCAAGAGGTACCTGCCAAGGGAGGTCAGTGTCGGTAAGAGGTACCTGCCAAGGGAGGTCAGTGTCGGCAAGAGGTACCTGCCAAGGGAGGTCAGTGTCGGGCCTGCACATTGTACACTATTCTTCACACAGTCCCCCTCGATATCTATAGATCTCACACCTCAGAGTTACTACCGTAATAGTCCTAGTAAGTGTACCAAGATTTCCTGATACATTATAGGTCTTTTCAGACCTCAGAAATACATTATAGGTCTTTTCAGACCTCAGAAATCCACTAGATCCTTTATTTAAACTATATTTATTTAACAAAAATTATGAAACAAGTTATCCAACATATACTTATCATTCTTGTTGGCCCGGATTTTAGCGTGCAAGGGGTATTATTGTGGGAGGAAACTGGAATACCATGAGAAAACCAATGGGATTGGCCAGGTGACTCAAATCTTTTCACGTCCTGTTGGGGAACCCTGGCCACCTTAGTGAAATGCATATGTGTTATCCACTGCATCATCCAACCACACTAGCTCCTTTGGAACCCTGTAATCCACAAGCAAGACCCTATGGAACCGTAACTCCTCTTCATTTATTTTAATCCTTCACCATTCTGTATTTCTAAATCGTAAACAAAAATGAAATCTCCTGGACCCCAAGGAATCCTACAGTTCCTGGACTCTATAGAGTATTGTGTACCTCAGCAGATAATGATGATGAATCGTCCTTGCTTTGTGTATCACTCAGGTTTGTACAAGAATTGACAACACCGACTTTGACTTGATGACGTTTTTCGTGGTGTAGATTTTCTGTCTAACTCTATTAGTTTAGGTAAACCCATAACTTTAATGTTGCTGCACAGATAATCCTCTACTAGCGATTTAATTTCTTTTTAAAATGATTTACTTTTAGGAAAATTAATGATAGAAACAATCATTTTCGACAGTTTTTTTTTTGTTATAAATGGTTTGGATGTTGTGGTATCTGTGCTGTAGCATTTGAGTGTGGTGGCTCTATCAAAGATGCTTTTTGAAGAATGGGCCCGGCCCACTATTAGCAGAACACAATACATCTCCAGCACACACACAGGCACACATACATAGGGAGATATTAGCCAGGTGGCATATGACTAGTATTTTGTGCCTGATAAGGCAGCTCCTGTGAATTCCTCATAATTGAATATACAAGTGTAGGTTAATGTATAAGTTATGTCAACTTTTTTATCTATGTATTGTAAAGCGCTTATGTTGGCTAAATAGGGTGCTCCACTCAGAGGTTGTATATTTATTTACCAAAACACCTCTGAAAATGACATTCTTGACGTCATGTATATTAATTTTGTTAACTAGAGTACAGGGGCAGTGAATCCTAATTTCTGTCCTAATTGTTTGGCTAGGGTTGTTTGGTCCAGTTTTGAATTTTGTTTTGACGATAGCTATGACATGCTGCTATTATCGACTTCCGCTGTTGATGAAGTTGACTAAGTATTGGGTATCACATCCGTAAAGATGAAGTCTGAGTGTCATATGGTAAGGTTTTACGACACTATAATCGCCAAACAGATCAGGAATATGATACTAAGAGTACATTAGTTTGGTTAGACAGTACAAACACCCTTCTAATCCTCAACTGATAATATGCAAATTACCTTGTAATGATTATGTAAATTATTCGTCTCTGACCCTGACACGTCATGAAATCAGAGTTTTGTTTGTCAGAGTTGATTTTATCGTAAGTTTTTTAATCACGGCTATAAACAGCTATAGTCTCCAGGTACGCCAGTACACAAAAGGTCATCGCGCCAGTTCTACTGAAAACCGAGCAGTTTTTCGTATCATTTGTCAATTTTTGACATTAAAAACTGTCTCTCATATGGTACAACTTTTTACATACAAAATTCATTAAGCAATCTCCCTGCCAGTATACCTGAGATTTTTGTATCCACCACCTGGGGCCATGGTGGCTCTTCACCTTTGGGTTGTAAGTTCAAATCCATGTGGAGCAGTTGCCAGGTACTGCACGTAGGTTGGTGTTTTTTCTCCGGGTACTCTGGCTTTCCTCCACCTCCAAAACCTGGCACGTCCTTAAATTACCCTGGCTGTTAATAGGACGTAAAACAAAACAAACCCAACTAAACAAAAAAAAACACAACAAAATTGGTGAGAGATTATATAATATACAAACTGATTTCTTGGTACTTTTACCTATGTGTTGGCTGGATTACTTACCATTCATTAGTGGCCATTTAAAGTGATTGGCCACATGTAGTCAGGTTTGAATCCTTGCTGGATCAGGGAGGTGTTTGTTGTAACTGTCAGCAGATCAGTGAAGTTAGTCTCTGGGTGGATTTTATATGAAATAAAATAAAATAAACAGCTGTTAAGTGTTAAAGACTCTATATATATGTAACTTTCGGCAGAACCTGAAGCAAAAATCAAGCCTAATAACTTATTATATTTATAGTTGTAGTTAAGATTAACTGATATCAGCAATATTCAAGACAAATTCTTACGTGTTTACCGGTACAGCAGCAGATGGAACTCGGTATTTGTAAACATGTATTGTGTCCATTTTAAACTGTCTTCTAACTTCGGCTTGTTGTTGAAGTGTGCCCCACCTGAATTATTTTCAATTCTTTGGATTTTTCTGTCCAGAGTTTCTTGAAAGTTACCACCCAGGTTTACTTGGTTTTAGGTCTATTTTTGCATGGTTATCAACTGGATTTTTTTTTTTAATTTTCAGATTTACGAAAAATTTCCTGAAGTTACGTATATTAGGCCTTTAATTTTATATCATATCCTGGTAAATAATCACTCCTCTTGAGACTGTTCTGTATCTCTGAACAATGAATGAATTGTATGCATCTTCAAGAACCACTCTGTACGAAAATTTAAAACCATACCTATTATAATACGATATAGAATCCACTTAATATCACATCAGTTAATATCAATTTCCAGTTATTTTCATGTTTCACTATACCATGAGCCCCAGCTTGACCTCAGTCACCCCTGGAGACATATTTGAACACCTCCAATTCAAAGGCTGGAGTGTAAAATATGTTCACAAAATACACTTCCAGGTTTGAAAAGGTGGTTAGGACTTTAAATTACACGGGTACGCTAGATAAAACCTAGAAATATTTCACTCACTGTTTAGTGCTGCCTGAATTTTGAAATATTACTCTACAATATGAAAATGTTATCACAGTTTTTTCATCTCATAAAATTACTCTCATTAAATCAATCTGTAATCATTTCATCCAATTACCATTGTTACATACATATTAATAGTTTGCCCACTTATGACAGCATATCTGATTGAATGATGCTGTTCTCATGACAGGGCTATAAAGCATTGTGTCAACATCATGCAGTCAAGTGGATTAGTGGTGGCAGGTAGATATACAAGTGGATTAGTGGTAGCCAGTAGAGACAGGTGGATTAGTGTTAGCCAGTAGAGACAGGTTGATTAGTGGTAGCCAGTAGAGACAGGTGGATTAGTGGTAGCCAGTAGAGAGAGGTGGATAGGTGGTAGCCAGTACAGACAGGTGGATTAGTGTTAGCCAGTAGAGACAGGTGGATTAGTGGTTACCAGTACAGACAGGTGGATTAGTGTTAGCCAGTAGAGACAGGTGGATTAGTGGTTACCAGTACAGACAGGTGGATTAGTGGTAGCCAGTAGAGACAGGTGGATTAGTGGTTACCAGTACAGACAGGTGAATTAGTGTTAGCCAGTAGAGACAGGTGGATTAGTGGTTACCAGTACAGACAGGTGAATTAGTGTTAGCCAGTAGAGACAGGTGGATTAGTGGTTACCAGTACAGACAGGTGGATTAGTGGTAGCCAGTAGAGACAGGTGGATTAGTGGTTACCAGTACAGACAGGTGAATTAGTGTTAGCCAGTAGAGACAGGTTGATTAGTGGTAGCCAATACAGACAGGTGGATTAGTGGTAGCCAGTACAGACAGGTGGATTAGTGGTAGCCAATACAGACAGGTGGATTAGTGGTAGCCAGTAGAGACAGGTGGATTAGTGGTTACCAGTACAGACAGGTGGATTAGTGGTAGCCAGTACAAACAGGTGGATTAGTGGTAGCCAGTACAGACAGGTGGATTAGTGGTAGCCAGTACAGACAGGTGGATTAGTGGTAGCCAGTACAGACAGGTGGATTAGTGGTAGCCAGTACAAACAGGTGGATTAGTGGTAGCCAGTACAAACAGGTGGATTAGTGGTAGCCAGTACAGACAGGTGGATTAGTGGTAGCCAGTACAGACAGGTGGATTAGTGGTAGCCAGTACAGACAGGTGGATTAGTGGTAGCCAGTACAGACAGGTGGATTAGTGGTGGCCAGTACAGACAGGTGGATTAGTGGTGGCCAGTACAGACAGGTGGATTAGTGGTGGCCAGTACAGACAGGTGGATTAGTGGTAGCCAGTACAGACAGGTGGATTAGTGGTAGCCAATACAGACAGGTGGATTAGTGGTAGCCAGTACAGACAGGTGGATTAGTGGTAGCCAGTACAGACAGGTGGATTAGTGGTAGCCAGTACAGACAGGTGGATTAGTGGTAACCAGTACAGACAGGTGGATTAGTGGTAACCAGTACAGACAGGTGGATTAGTGGTAGCCAGTACAGACAGGTGGATTAGTGGTAGCCAGTACAAACAGGTGGATTAGTGGTAGCCAGTACAGACAGGTGGATTAGTGGTTACCAGTACAGACAGGTGAATTAGTGTTAGCCAGTAGAGACAGGTGGATTAGTGGTTACCAGTACAGACAGGTGGATTAGTGTTAGCCAGTAGAGACAGGTGGATTAGTGGTTACCAGTACAGACAGGTGGATTAGTGGTAGCCAGTAGAGACAGGTGGATTAGTGGTTACCAGTACAGACAGGTGAATTAGTGTTAGCCAGTAGAGACAGGTTGATTAGTGGTAGCCAATACAGACAGGTGGATTAGTGGTAGCCAGTACAGACAGATGGATTAGTGGTAGCCAATACAGACAGGTGGATTAGTGGTAGCCAGTAGAGACAGGTGGATTAGTGGTTACCAGTACAGACAGGTGGATTAGTGGTAGCCAGTACAAACAGGTGGATAGGTGGTAGCCAGTACAAACAGGTGGATTAGTGGTAGCCAGTACAGACAGGTGGATTAGTGGTAGCCAGTACAGACAGGTGGATTAGTGGTAACCAGTACAGATAGGTGGATTAGTGGTAACCAGTACAGACAGTTGGATTAGTGGTAGCCAGTACAGACAGGTGGATTAGTGGTAGCCAGTACAAACAGGTGGATTAGTGGTAGCCAGTACAGACAGGTGGATTAGTGGTTACCAGTACAGACAGGTGAATTAGTGTTAGCCAGTAGAGACAGGTGGATTAGTGGTTACCAGTACAGACAGGTGGATTAGTGTTAGCCAGTAGAGACAGGTTGATTAGTGGTTACCAGTACAGACAGGTGGATTAGTGGTAGCCAGTAGAGACAGGTGGATTAGTGGTTACCAGTACAGACAGGTGGATTAGTGGTAGCCAGTACAGACAGGTGGATTAGTGGTAGCCAGTACAGACAGGTGGATTAGTGGTAGCCAGTACAAACAGGTGGATTAGTGGTAGCCAGTACAGACAGGTGGATTAGTGGTTACCAGTACAGACAGGTGAATTAGTGTTAGCCAGTAGAGACAGGTGGATTAGCGGTTACCAGTACAGACAGGTGGATTAGTGTTAGCCAGTAGAGACAGGTTGATTAGTGGTTACCAGTACAGACAGGTGGATTAGTGGTAGCCAGTAGAGACAGGTGGATTAGTGGTTACCAGTACAGACAGGTGGATTAGTGGTAGCCAGTACAGACAGGTGGATTAGTGGTAGCCAGTACAGACAGGTGGATTAGTGGTAGCCAGTACAAACAGGTGGATTAGTGGTAGCCAGTACAGACAGGTGGATTAGTGGTTACCAGTACAGACAGGTGAATTAGTGTTAGCCAGTAGAGACAGGTGGATTAGTGGTTACCAGTACAGACAGGTGGATTAGTGTTAGCCAGTAGAGACAGGTGGATTAGTGGTTACCAGTACAGACAGGTGAATTAGTGTTAGCCAGTAGAGACAGGTTGATTAGTGGTAGCCAATACAGACAGGTGGATTAGTGGTAGCCAGTACAGACAGGTGGATTAGTGGTAGCCAGTACAGACAGGTGGATTAGTGGTAGCCAGTACAGACAGGTGGATTAGTGGTAGCCAGTACAGACAGGTGGATTAGTGGTAGCCAGTACAGACAGGTGGATTAGTGGTTACCAGTACAGACAGGTGGATTAGTGGTAGCCAGTACAGACAGGTGGATTAGTGGTAGCCAGTACAGACAGGTGGATTAGTGGTAGCCAGTACAAACAGGTGGATTAGTGGTAGCCAGTACAGACATGTGGATTAGTGGTAGCCGGTACAGACAGGTGGATTAGTGGTAGCCAGTACAGACAGGTGGATTAGTGGTAGCCAGTACAGACAGGTGGATTAGTGGTAGCCAGTACAGACAGGTGGATTAGTGGTAGCCAGTACAGACAGGTGGATTAGTGGTAGCCAGTACAGACAGGTGGATTAGTGGTAGCCAGTACAGACAGGTGGATAGGTGGTAGCCAGTACAGACAGGTGGATTAGTGGTAGCCAGTACAAACAGGTGGATTAGTGGTAGCCAGTACAGACAGGTGGATTAGTGGTAGCCAGTACAGACAGGTGGATTAGTGGTAGCCAGTACAGACAGGTGGATTAGTGGTAACCAGTACAGACAGGTGGATTAGTGGTAGCCAGTACAGACAGGTGGATTAGTGGTAGCCAATACAGACAGGTTGATAGGTGGTAGCTGATACTGAAACACATGGATTAATGGTGGCTTATATTGGGACAAAGAGATTATGGGTGGCAAGTAGAGAAATAAGTGTATTAGTTAGTAATGGCTGGATTTTAATGTAAATATTCAGTAAATTTCAGTGGCTCATAAACATTGGATGGCATGTTCAGTTATGTAATTGTATTGTGGTGAAGCTAAGGAATATTTTATGGCTTCTTTCCACATACAATTTGACTCCGAAAGATTTCTTCTGTCAAGGTAATTGGTTTTTAAAGTGTTTTTGTAATTTTTGCCCACTTCCTTGAAGAATGTTGCAGTGAAATATTATTGATCCATTGAAGAAAGTTTGTGTGTGGCGGCTTTTTGTGCCTGTGGTAGAAGTCATGTTGACAATCATTATCTGCCGAAATGTATGACTTCAATAATTGTTGTCTTGGAGATTTCCCCAGAGATAGATTGAGCGAGTCAGGGTAAAACTTTATTACCGAGATGTCTATAGGTCACTGCTGGTCTGGCGCTCACATTGGTCATCATTTAGTGACCAGACACGCAGTGTATGTCTCTAGATGTTCTGAGGTGCGTCAAAATATATATCATGATCATTGGCCAGGACACTGTCTTACGAATTGCATGTCAGCTTTGTTGCTGTGAAATACTGACATGTAATTCTAAGGTTTAGTCTCGTGTGTCATTACGCTTGAGATAACGGGATCGAGACGCTATGTCAAACTTTTATTTTTTTTTAAGCTTTTTATTGCAAATCCATTGATATTGGCAGATGCCGTTACGTGGATTATCCGCTGGTAATTGCATTTTAACAGTTACGTCTCCCTAACCACCTACTTCAGGTTGAGGCGCGGAGTTTGTGCCTTGCTCCTGTCCTATTTCCGGTGGTAATAGCAACTGTGGGTCGTCCAGTGTAATAGATCTATATATGTACTGTAAGGGATACACTGGACTCTGAGTGGATTCAATCTGTCAACATCACACCTACCTAATTACCTCCCTTTATGGTTTACTTTTCAGAGAGCCTTTACATTAGATCGATTGTGACATGACCTTATCAAAGCTGTACTCTATTCAGCTGTTGCTCAGTAAAACCTGTCTAGAGGAACTGTTGGGCAAAAACAAACTTAATAAAACGTTTCTAGAAAGACAGCTAACAGTTTTTAAGTTCAAATAGCAAGTGTCTCTAGTGTTTGTAGTGAACGGTAAAATAATAGGCTCAAACCCTGTCTGTAAAGACTGCAGTAAAAAGCTGTGCTACAAATCCGTCTATAAACTGTGGCTACTGTTTATGTGTGAACTCAAAACCTATCATGAATTTTGCTGAATTGTTGTGCTCAACATTTGCCCATAAATTCTGCAGTTGATGGGCAAGCTGAAAACCAGCCTCTAAAAGTATGCAGTAAGTAAGCAAGCTGAGAAACTATCTTTAAATTATGTAGTAAATAAGTGAGCTCGGAACCTGTCTCTAAAGTGAGTAGAAAATAAGTGAGCTTGGAACCTGCGTCTGAAGTCTGTAAAAAATAAGCGAGCTCAGAACCTGCCTCTAAAGTCTGTAAAAAATTAGTGAGCTCTAAAGTCTGTAAAAAATTAGTGAGCTCGGAACCTGCCTCTAAAGTCTGTAAAAAATAAGTGAGCTTGGAACCTGCGTCTAAAGTCTGTAAAAAATAAGTGAGCTTGGAACCTGCCCCCAAAGTCTGTAGAAAATAAGTAAACTCGGAACCTGCCTCTAAAGTCTGCAGAAAATAAGTGAGCTCGGAACATGCCTATAAAGTCTACAGAAAATAAGTGAGCTCAGAACCTGCCTATAAAGTCTACAGAAAATAATTGAGCTCAGAACCTAGTACAAAGGGCAGTCTTTGGGGGATGTTCACTTCTCTCTAGTAAAAGCCCTGTTTTTACAACCATGCAAAACTCCCTGTTTTAAGAAACAATCTTTCTTATGGAGTGTTAATGAAATACCCTGTCTTACAGAGATCACATTGTATGTGACAGACATTGTTACACAAGACCACCGATCTCCTAAATAATGTCTTAAAAGATCACCAGTGTTTATTCACACTGTCTTGAGAAACCTCCTAATCTTAGAACATATCTCCTGTAGAGGCCAGCTGTATGGGATACATTTTGTTTTGACATACAGCCAACGGCCAATGTACAACCTTTTTGGAGGAAACAGATTGTCATGAAATACTGCTGTACCCTGCAGCAAAAGATTTGTTCTGTGTTATTATAGATGGATCTTCCAAATCCTAATGATCATGATGATGAATGAACGACTTAAAAAGAACATGTGGCAGATGAAATATTCCACTAGCCTACATAATCTGCTTTTGTTTCCTACAAACCATACATTAGACGTTGTAATCCGAAAGTGCTGGTAAAACTGATAAATCATCGTAAGAAATTAGAAAAACTTTTAACACCATGTCTTCAATTTCTTTCGAAATCATTTCAAAACAAAATACAACGATTATTGATTTAAGAGAAATGGGGCAATATTGGTGTCGCAGAGAATTAATTTGTGGTATTAATTCAGATTTATATGGAACATGTTATATGTAAGTGAGAGAAAAAACGCTCCGGGGAGGCTGATGGATTGTTCGGCTCATGCTACGCCACATACGGAATGGTTCCTTGGCTGGCTTTTGGAGGAATTCATTTTCTAAAACCACTTGTTGAATCATTTTAGATTTCTTGATTGTTAGTTTTATGGTTGGGCTCTAGTTGTGAATATTGAAACACAATTTTTTTGCATGGATCAAACAAATGATGCTAAATAAGTTTAATGATAAAACTGTAACAGGAAAGATGTGTTGACCAAATCTAGGCAGCAGGCAGCACCATTCTTTCAGTGGAGCCAAAAGAGGTCCACTCTAGACATTGGCTGTAGCCATATGTGAAATTAAAATCTGCCATGTACGCCAAATATTTGTCGCCAAATCCATGATAAATTTTAGATGATGATAATAACTTAATGACAACATTAAGTTAGCAAATAGTTTGGGAAGATGAACCAAGATTTTGAAAAAAGTTGTGTTGACAATTTGACTAAAAATTGTTATCAATGGATAGGGCAGAAAATATTCATTATTAAACAACAGACAGAATATATATACTGTGACAACAGTTAGGCAGAAAATATTCATTATGTGACAATGGTTAGTAAAAAAAATATATTGTGACAACTGTTAGGTAGAAAAAAATGATCATGTGACATCAGTTAATCAAAAATATGTATTGTGACAATGGTTGGGAAATTTTTTCATTTCAGTGATTTTGGTTGGATTTTCAGTTTCATTTTCATGACAAGCAAACATCTGTATAATTATGTAAATGGATTCTTATGTTTGACAGCCATGTTTATGACCTCACCGTTTCTTAGCTATTCCTGGACATCTGTAAGGGAGACAGTCTTACAGACAATTATACAGTAAGGCTATCTCTGTACATGGTCAATCAACTGACCCATTCATGCTAATGGTGAAACAAAAGGAATCTTAGACAGATTCTGGTATGGAAATTTCTTAATGATAAACGATATGATAAACTGATAAAGAAATTGGACATGATGTAGATCAGAAGGTCTATAGTCCTGGGAAGCTGGAGACTGGAGAGCCAGGAACAGTCACTCCAGGGTCTCCATTGATTATCTGGTGTAGAGGACATGGACACTGGAGTGGGGGGGGGGGGGTGCTCTGGACCTCCGTGGGGGGGGGGGGGGGACCTCGGGACACAATGTATGGTCAACTTAAAAACCATAACTGTACTTTATATCAAGTTTGTGAGAATGAAAAAAAAAAAAAAAACATGTTCATTTTTGTTAGATATCAAAATGTGCGTTTTCATTCTATTTCAAAACATTTTGTTCATACCTTAAAACACCCTACTAGCTATGATTATTGACAAGGTATAGCTATCGACAAATATTTGTTGTAGACAGGTAGTTGGTAAAATGAGTTTGTTATTATAGACAGGTGGTAGTTATTGAAAAAATAGTATAGGTATTAAGATATGTTCTGTGGAACAGAAGAACCTGACAAGTGTGTAGTCTCAACAAAACCAAAGTTGCCATATGTGTCTTTTTTGAGACAAATTTCTCAGTGTATTTTTGGGCATATGATCCCCAAGGTCATCCCTGATCTTACCATTATGATCGTAAAGCCATCCTTGACTGCCCCATCATAAAACGTATTGTCCGAGAAACAGCCACTGACAGCCAATCATTGTCGATGCTGATCAAGATAACTGAGCCGCCTCGGATTATTTAAATAGGTATATCTGTTTCCTCAGAACCTGACTGATCGGCTGTCATAAGACATAGGGCTTTGATAATAGCATCACTTTGGCAAGATAACCCTGCCACTACATCATTGATATAATAATATCTGGGTGGTGTTTGTGTCGATCGCCACACACAACACCACTGGTTACAGTGCTACCTTTACTCTACCTGTTTACACGTATTGGCCAGTTTCATGAAATCTTCATTTTTCAAAAAAAAATAAAATTTTCAAAAAAAAAAATGTTTCAATTAAGGGGCTATTATTCATGATCACCTGTGAAATTCAATTTTTTTACTTCTATCTCCGAGTGGTTAAGGTGTTCCAGCTTTCTGCCACTAGCCCTCCATCTCTGGGTTGCGAGTGCGAAACCCACACGAGGCAGTTACCAAGTACTGACCGTAGGCCACTGGTGGTTTTTATCTGAGAACTCCGGCTTTCCTTCACCTCCAAAACCTGATACATCCTTAAATGACCCTGATTGCACGTATATAATACATCGTAAAACAAAAATAAACCAAACTGAACCTAATCTCTCTTGCAATTTTTCATTTCAAATACATACTTTAGGAAAATTCTCGGGGATGTAAACACTGTATATTTAAATATGTAATAAGAACAGGATCTTGCATGAATGTCAAATTTAACGTACAGATTCATTGAACAAGTGAAATAATTTGACAGGTAAATTAAAGGTGAGTGATATATCAAATTATTTACCGAGTTTGATAAATTCCATAATATATTGGCACCGAGTACGAGTACAAGATTCTGTGTATCACATAACTCATATTCATTAGAAAATAAGCTCAAAACTTTCAAAATTTCCTTATAAGAAAGACTCTAGCTGACAGTGCAATTTTCACTTCTGAGACAAACATGTGACATTATCAAAAATGATTTACCCAGAGAAAACCCCTGCAACTGGGCACTGTGACACGATCAATAAACGGTCATGTCTGATTGGTGTAAGGCAAGAACCCACTTATGATCTGACCATCTCATAAAATATAATATTACTGAAAGCGTGATCAAATTTGGCAAACATCCAAAATGACAAACCATTGAAAGTGACCATACTGTGTTGGCTATGATTGCAATCTAAACTTGGTTCAATCTGTTAATGATTGTGTATCCAATCAGAAGAGCGTGATGCATCGGCTGATTCCGTCCAGCTGATGCTGGGATATGGTGGATGTGAAGGAAGAATAACAGAAATTGCATTTAGAAATCAAAGTTTGTGAGAAATGAGAGAAGGCCAAATATGGTTGTCATGATCAGTGAACAACAGCTTTTTGTTAAGGAATGTCACATGCAGGCTTAATTGGACTATCATCAGGGTATTGATTCGGGGTGTTCTTTTAAAAACTATGCGCAGCTTAAAATTAAAAAAAAAAATGTTCCAGCTACGTCTTGTTTTAAAAGGACAATATTAGAATAATTATAATGAATGACCTTGACTTATTCAGAGGTCACAAGGATGAAATGTAAGGTATGAACAAAACAAACAAGTGTTTTACCAAAGACGGAGGCCAGTATCCATCATGTTTTTTTTCTGTAGCATGCTCAGGCAGAGATTTGTTGAAATGAATAACCTTGACAGTTATCAAGGTCATGATTCCAAATTGGAAGACAATGTTTAATCTGGAGGCGCTGAAATGGTTGCACCGATTGTATGCTCCCCAGGGAGTTGAGAACGATATTGACTGGTTGATAAAGCCATAAAACCACCGATGATAATGTGTGAACCGCCTTTAAATGACCTATAGATTGTGATAAATTGGTATATAAGAACCCAAATTATTATCATTATTAATTCAAAATAACCTGTAATATGGAAGATAGTATTTCTAAATGGAAAACTTATCTTAAGGATATCCAATTTTGAAACCTATCTTCAAAATATCTAATTCTGAAACTATCCAATTCTGAAACCTATCGTAAAAATATTGAATTCTGAAACCTATCTTAAAGATATCCAATTCTGAAACCTATCTTAAATATTTCTTATTCTGAAACCTAACTTCAAAATATCCAATTCCAAAACCTATTTTAAAAATATCCAATTTCTGACTTAAAATTTTCAAAAAACATCAAAGATGCTATATTTCCAAATATTTTTGGAAAAACATTTTCAATATGTTTTTAATACAATCTTTATTGTAATTGTATTTAAAGATAATGAAAATTGATAATAATCTTAGAAATACTGTTTCTTGTGCCAATTTAGTGCCATTCTATGCAGTTTGAGTGGAACATGTTCCTTTTAATTTCATCAAAGAAGAATTTCCTATATAATTTCAAGTACAAAATGTCTTAATAAGAAATATCCAAGAGATTACCTTTAAACATTTATTTTTTTTAAAAGTATTGATTATGTGCTATAAAGAGATGATAAAATTCTAGCTTATCGCTGGAATCCATTTATAAGGCCTGAATGATTACCTACGTGCCACGTTCGGTTAATTGAAATTCATGCAGTTTGATGGGGCTTATTTTGTCACAGTTGTAATGAATGTTAACGATTTCCTCCCGAAATGAGCTTTGGTAGTGTGGAATGTTCCAGTTAATACGACTTTAACACTATATATACGGTATTTAAACGGTACATGTATTCCTTAATCTACGAAGCTGTGGAGAACAATGTCTGTTGTTCCATTGATTCATAGCTGATATCATGAGCCTGCATGCTACCAGCTCCTTTCAATTTAATTTAAACAGAAATCTCAGTTTTCAGTTTGAAACAGCTCAGGTTTTTTAATTTGTTCTGAAACCATTATTTCCATTGTTTTAAAATTATTTTCAGTGAATAATCAGGATTTTTTTTTTTTTCGTTTAATTTCGTTCTTTTTTTTTCCCCCACCAATTAAACTTTTTCTTGATGAAGTAAATTAAAAAGTGTAGATTGTTTATCAATAAAGATGTTTTTCAGCAAGCTAAACTGAAAGGCAGCTAAGATAACTATGTTGTTTAGGTGATCATTTTGACTCAACAGATTTTGAATGTTTTTACAAGACATCAATCCCTTTTGTCTTTGTAGAATTGGCTGGCGTTGTCAAGGATACGTGTAATGGGAAGAAAACAGTTTCCATGGATTTGGATGATGCATGTCCTGTACCTGACAAGTCTGTCGTACCCATTAACGGAACAAACGGCAATCATAGTAAGAATGAGGACACATCAAGCAATGCTAACGTTACTACAGATGTTTTCTGCTTAATCATTAAACGGTTATCTTTTTTTTCTTCGTGTAGTAAGAAGGGGAGACATTTTGTCATAATGGAGTTAAGTGTAAGATGATTTGATTTGTCGGCATTTGGGGAAAAGGTGTCAGATTGGAAAGTAAATATCTAATAAATATTAAATGCCTGTGTACTGTATAGAATACAGGGATTGTCTGCTGTAAATGGAGGCTGTAGGTGGACGAAGTATAAAAACAATACAATCAATACCGTATTACACGTCTACACAGGGATAACAAGTACACTCCTAGGTGTTTATGTCTAAGAATGGTTTCCAGATAATAGGCGTCTACAAGACACTACAGACAACTGTCCCCGTAGGTGTGTGTCAACTGTACTGGGAGATTTATTTTAGGTAGAGCATGGGGGTGGGTATGGGAGTTTTACAACGTTAAGATCAATCAGGTTGTTTTGTTTGAAAAGACCAGTTGTTCTACACAGTCGAGAATGAATGCCATCGCCATAAAATGGGGGGGGGGGGGCAGGGGAATGGCGCTGCCCATATCTGCTTTGTCTTGATGCCTCTTTTTTTAATTTTAATCAAAGGCCAAGTAGCAGTATACTTCAGACATCATCATGTTTCATGGTTCCGAGTCCAATGTCAACCAATTCATATAACTAAGCCTCTAAGCAACTTCATTATTTCATGGATTTTATCCAACTTTCAAACAAAGGTCTTGCCCCGGTTTCATCAATGTTCCTTAACTTAAGTAAATTCCTTAACTTGAAATTCTCCATAGGAAAGCATTACAGAATTTAAGGAAAGTTCCTTATATAAGGATTTTCTCCTGTAATGCTTTCCTATGGAGATTTTTAAGTTAAAGAGTTTCCTTAAGTTAAGGAACGTTGATGAAACCAGGGCCTGATATGTTTCATGGTTCCAAGCCCAAAGTCGCTGAAAGTAATTCTAACATGATGATGGGGGCATTTTTGTCTTACAAACATTATCTAGTTTTACTTTATTTATTTCCTCCTGAACTCTTCCAATTCAAAGGTTAGAATTATTCATAATGGAAGTTTAGGGTCAATGAGTTAAGGATGTATGTTACATAACTTTAAGAATTCCACACCACCACATATATAACTCAACAATTTGACAACTTTTGTGATTTGATTGATTAATTAATTAATAACATAATTGACTTATTAATCGCTGACCCTTTGTAAAATACATCCAAATGTTGATAGCATTGAAATGATAATTCTGATTTATTGTTGTTGTACATAAGGAGATAGAGCTAAACATGCTTATTCTGATTTAATGACTCAAATAGCACTAACAGAAATCTTACATATAAACCTTAAAGGCCCAATATATGTAACTTTCGGCAAAACTTGAAGCGAAAATCAAGCCTAATTTCTTTTTATATTCTGAGATTTAGTTAAGATTAACTGATATCAGCAATATTCAAGATGAATTCTTACGCGGTTACAGGTACAGCAGCAATTGAAACACCAATTGAAACTCAGTATTTGTAAACATGCGTCCGTTTTGAACTGTCTTCTAACTTCGGCTTGTTGTTGAAGTGGGCCACACCTGAATTCTTTGGATTTTTCTGTCAAGAGTTTCTAATTAGTTACATCTCTGGTTTACTTCGTTTTAGACTTATTTTTGCATAGTTATTAACTGGACTTTTTGTCAGAATTTTTCAGAATCACGAAAATTTTTCTAAAGTTACGTATATTGGGCCTTTAAGTCTTGTTAACCTATAGTCATGGAGCACTGTTTTGGGAGGTAATCCAGCGTTTTTGGAATAAATCATTTTGATCTGAGAGATAGTGCCAGACTGGGATTTAAGAGATTAATTGAATCTGTAATGGTGGTGTGATGCGAACAGGAATATTTTAGTGAATCTTAATGCTGTGACTTAGGTACTTAAATCTTATCCTCGGTGTAGAAATGTTCCTGTCTGCACAACACAGTATTGATTTTTCCGCTACCCTTAAAACTTTGTAATAACTTCTTGTTCAAGAAAAGCTATCATGTCAAAAATGCCGTTATGATATAGTGATGTCGTCTGTATACAGACACACATGGCCTGTCTGTCCCTACGAAGGTAGTTTGATCTTTTATCATGCCTTACGACTCTCTATAGTGTTAAAAAAATACTACAGTCATGTATATAGAAAATAGTCTATTGTGTATACCGCAGTTTTGTATTGTAAGAGAAAAAAGGCTACAGTCTTTGATTTGATAAGGGAGATAAATGTGTACTGGAATAAGATTAGGAGTCAACCCTGCACTTAGATTAGATAATGGAGGCAAATCTACACTTGGATTAAATAAGGGAGGTAATCCTAAGCTTTGATTAGATAGGATTAAATGTATACTAAATGTCGATATCAGGGGTAATAACACAGTCTTTGATAAGATGACAAGGTAATCCTGTGCTTGAATTGGATAAAGGAGGTAATAAAACATTTAGATTAGATAAGGAGGTTATGACATATGAATATTAGGTAAGGGAGGTAATCCTGCACATGTAAGTGATAAGGGAGAACTCATAATAATAAATAAGGGTTAATTTCATCAGTTATCTTACTCTTAAATCAAGCAAGGGAGTAATCCAACATTTTGATTTGATAAAAGGTATAATTCAACATTTGGATTGTAGGGGAGGTTATCCAACACTTAAATTACATAAGGAAGAAATCCTACACTTTGATTAGATAAGGGAGGTTATTTTACATTTGGATTAGATAAGGGAGACAATCCTACACTTGGCTTAGATAAGGGAGACAATCCTACACTTTGATTAGATAAGGGAGGTAATACTGCACTTGGCTTAGATAAGGGAGGCTATCCTACACTTCGATTAGATAAGGGAGACAATCCTACACTTTGATTAGATAAGGAAGATACTTCTACATTCAGATTAGATAAGGGAGGTAATTCTACACTTTGATTGATAAGGGAGGTAATCCTACAATTTGATTTGATAAGGGAGGTAATCCTACACTTTGATTAGATAAGGGAGGTAATCCTACAATTTGATTTGGTAAGGGAAGTAATCCTACACCTGGATTAGAAATGGGAGGTAAACCTACACTTGAATTAGGCAAGGGATAGAATCCTACACTTGGATTAGATAAGGGAGGTAACCCTACCCTTAGATTAGAAACAAACAATTGGATAAGACAAGAAAGATAACACTACAATTTTTGTTTGGAATTTCTGACCTGTCTGTTTTGCTTTACATTTTCTAACTTAATGGAATTTCTGACCTATCTATTTTGCTTTACAGTTTCCAACTTAGCTAGTGTGACGTCAGAGTGTGTTAATGAGAGTAACTTGATGCTGGCCGCCCTGAATGGCTTCCTCATTGTCCTCGACCGCAGGAAAAGCATTATTTTTGTGTCTGATAATGTGGAAAGTTTCCTTGGCATTTCTCAGGTAGGTACATCTACTGTCTGGTTTCCTTGTGGATATCAGAATTACAGACTCTTTTCTCGGGGAAAATGTTGAAATTCATTTATCAAAGCTTTATTAAGAACAATATAAGGAAGAAGTTGATCCGCATGAAGATGATTTTTTTTTTTTTTTTACAAAATTGCATGCAAAAAGTGAAAATCTAAACGCTCTGAATGAATTGAACAATCTCTGAAAATTGTTTCATACAGTTTGTGTACCCAGGAGCTCACTGTAACCTGCTGCTAACATTATATTAAGAATGGTGTGGGTTCTATTAAAATCGGACACTCGCACATCAGTAATTTTGTTGTACTGTAAGTGAGGGCCTGAATTAAGATTATTTTCTGGCACCATGTGCATTGATAGAGAATTTTTAGAAAGCTTCAGAAAATTGGCAAACAATTTTAAATCAATATGGTTTAAGTAACAATTTATCCATAGAAATTTTATTTTATTGACATTTAGTTAAAATACCAAGGATTTAAATTTTGAGAATTTTGCGAATGCATTAAATGCGTGAAAATTACACTCTCATGAATATTTCAAAATTGTTAGTTACAATGGTATCCATGCTTAACAAGTAAATCTTCACCTCATTGTTTTTTGTAACGATAAATATACACACCATGTTTATATCACTTAATTGATTCGTTGCTAGTGGTTACAAACACTTAAACTCTATACAAGGTGTTCAGAAATAGACAGAAGTTGTGTTTTGGGAAATTTAAGCTCCCTCAAATAACTTCTGGACACAAAACTTTGACAACCATACAGCAGCATACACGAAAGTTTATTTTATAAAAATTAAATTCTAAAAGCTTCTTTGAAATCATACTTTCCAATTTCTTTATACAAATAAAATTCATCTGTGATTAAAAAACAAAATTTATTAAAAGCCATGTGAGGTTTTCAACCTTTTAGACCTCTTGTTGTGTATGTGAAGAGTGAACTATACTTCAAGTGCTGATATTTTGCTTATTTTATTCCCGCAGACAAAGATGATTGGTAACTCTGTGAAGGACTTTCTCCACCCTAATGATATACCAGAGATAAAGAAACAGTTTAACCTGCAGGTGTCAACAGAGGACCAGGACTTCCAGCCCCACCTAGAGGGAGGTCAGTATACAGGGGGGTCAGTGTACAGGAGGTCAGTTTACAGAGGGCCAGTATATAGGGGTCAGTATACAGGGGACAGTGTACAGGGGGTCAGTATACAGAGGGCCAGTGTACTTAGGATCAGTATACAGGGGTTAGTGTACAGATGGTCAGTATACAGGGGGGTCGGTGTACAGGGGGCCAGTGTACAGGGGGTCAGTGTACAGGGGACTGGTATATAGGGGGCCAGTGTTCAGGAGGTTCGGTGTACAAGGGGTCAGTGTACAGGGGTCAGTATACAGGGGGTCAGTGTACAGGGGTTAGTGTACAGGGGGTCAGTATACAGGGGGTCAGTGTACAGGGGGTCAGTGTACAGGGGTTAGTGTACAGGGGGTCAGTATACAGGGGTTAGTTTACAGGGGTCAGTGTACAGGGGTCAGTATACAGGGGGATACTGGGAGTCAGTATACTGGGGTCAGTGTACAGAGGGCTTGTATACAGGGGGTCAGTGTACAGGGGTCAGTATACAGGGGTCAGTATACAGGGGTCATTGTACAGAGGATCAGTATACAGGGGGTCAGTGTACAGGGGGGCAGTATACAGGGGGTCAGTATACAGGGGGTCAGTATACAGGGGGCCAGTGTATAGAGGGTCAGTATACAGGGGGCCAGTGTATAGAGGGT
Source organism: Mimachlamys varia (assembly GCA_947623455.1). Taxonomy (NCBI): domain Eukaryota; kingdom Metazoa; phylum Mollusca; class Bivalvia; order Pectinida; family Pectinidae; genus Mimachlamys; species Mimachlamys varia. The sequence goes on from OX392528.1 coordinate 55,530,387, forward strand.
CAGTATACAGGGGGCCAGTGTATAGAGGGTCAGTATACAGGGGGTTAGTGTACAGGGGGTCAGTGTACATAGGGTCAGTATAGAGGTGTCAGTGTACAAGGGTCAGTATACAGGGGGTCGGTGTACAGGGGTTGGTGAGGGTCTAGTGCTATATACAGAGGGTTCTGAGGGTCTATTGGGAGGTCAAGTGTATACGAAATAGTGGAGGTCTAGGAAGTCAGGTTCAGAGTGACGGATAACCAGGGACAGTAGGTATCTAAGGGGTCTATTTTTAGGGATCTGTATCAAGCCAAGTATTAGGGGATGTTTGGGGATTAAAAAAATTGGAGAGAGGCCAGTTTCAAATGTTTTGAATGAATTTGACATCTAGTTGACATAAAGAGCCTGTAGCAATGGGATCTATAAGATTTGGAATAAGGTATCTAAAGAAAGGTTCTGTAGCCAATGAAAGCAAAGATCTTCTGCAACATAAGTATCCAAAGTGAAGGGGGAGGGTGGGGGGGGGAGAAAAAGGAATTTTGTGAAAGAATTTTAATGTGCAGAATAGAAATAAAAAAATAGTATATGGAGGAAAAAATACTAGTTCAAGTGAAAGAAGTATAAGTTACATGACTTGTACCTTGAAATCTATCATACACAAAACATCATTTCATTTGTATACAAGGTACACTGTTGACAGACAGGAATCAAATAAATTGTATTTCAGGCCTTTTTTTTATCTCATTTAAAAGAATATGGTAGATTAGGTATGACCAGATGATTAACCCTATTAAAAATCTGGGGTCAAAGTTCATCTGTAGATCATGAATGGTAAGCATGAAGAATGTTAGCACACCTGGTAAGAGTTATCTCCCTTGTCTTACAGAATCTCTGCCCAGACTGGAGGACAAGAGACTGTTCTACCTGAGAATGAGGTATCTCACGACAAAGCCCGGTGTCCGAAGTCGAAACACCGGATATACGGTGAGTGACTTCTCATTAGCCTTACCTTGGCCTTACAGGATATAGAAATTGAGCATGAAAAAAATAAAACATTAGAATAAAAAGAAAACATTTGAAAATTAAAAGCTTTTCAAAAATACATTACTGTAAGGTAGAATAATACTTAAGCACTTAAATATACATTCAGTTTATTGGTGCAAGAATAGCACTATTTTGCTGAAGTTTTTTCTGCTACTTACATATACGACATTACATAAAGGGTATGTTTTTTTTAGAAAACATGTACGTCTTTAGTCAGAGTTGCAGTGAAACCCTGTCCAATCTGACACCTTAACACATTATAGTCTGACAAACCTTTATATATCGAAAGCAAATCTGGTTAAGGAAATATTGAAGAGCTCTATTCAGTTTGAATAAGCTTTGATATAATAGAGAAAGATAAGTAAGAATGGTGTTGTCATAATTAATCATTTAAGTCAAATTTATATGTTTTTATCTGTGACTTGAATTAATCAGTAATGTTTTTCTATGATCAATCAGGGTTTTACTATACCATGAAATGTTTCAACAAAATTAATATTAATGAGTAACTGAGGAAAGGGTGCGCTGTTCCAAGAAACAGTTGTTCTCACGAGTTTTACCTGAAACCGCAGTCAAACCACACATCTACCTATACAGTTGAAATCTCCAATGGTTCTAGTCTGATCAGCTGTAAATGAGTGCATAGTAGGGCACTGCTAGAGATTGTAGAATGCTAGCTGTGAGTACCAGCTGAATGCTTCCCACCCAAAGAGTTTTGACAAAAACTGACAAATTGCAAAGGCCCTGTAACCATGGATATTAATTTATAAAATGCTTTCAGACATAGTTCATGGTAAAGTGATATGTGAGAAACTCAAATTATTATTATACCCCCAACATCGGTAAGGGAAACTATGTAGTAATCACTCTGCCTATACCATGTGCCTGTATCCTTGAGGACTTCTGATACAACATGTCTCCGAAAATCTTATCAGATTTGGTTTATGGACAAAGACACAAACAAGTGATATAAAGTTAAACTACTGTTTATTACTGGTATTTACATTTGGGCTAAAGGTCTATAACAGTTGTGGTGTTTGGTACTACCATAGGTTGACTCGGCCATTAGGGAATTAATATCCGTAAGTATTGTTGCAATTGCTGGCCGAGCCGAATAAAGGAGCAATAATGTGAATAGAAAATAAATTCATAATTCTTCGGGGACTTACAAATTATTTAATGCTGTTAAAATCCCCTACAGTATATAGAAGAATTTGCTGCAGAGCGGGTTGCCCCAACCCTTATTCTGGGGAGATTTGGTTAATATTCACATCACAGTGTCAAATTTTATAGGTTAAAGGTCACTCTTGACCACTCTAGGGATAAAAAGCTTGTATATACTTTGGTGATGACAATAACCATTTACTCTCTCACTCAGTGTTGGGGGTGTATCTATTTGAGCCCCTGCTCATTTTATTTGGCAAATTGTCATTCATCCTGTGTCCGTTTTCTTTGGCTAAAGGGTTCTCAATTTTGTATAAAAGAGCCTACCGTGGTCCGTCATCTCTCTGTTCTTAAACAATTCTTGTGATTGCAATTTTTTTAGATGTGCTAGATGGATCCTTATCAAATTTCAAAGGCAGATTCCCTTTTGGTCCCTAGTTGTGTTTAGTCTAGTTTATTGGGCTTATTCAAAAATAAATATGGCAACTGCTCTCTGTGTTAATCATATATCATAGAAAAGATGTATGTATCTTCAGAGTTTTTTATTTACCATGATCCTGTCATATTTGAAGTTTGTTCTAACTGGTAACTGGATAGGACATACAATAGTTTTTATGAGGATTTTGAACAGAAATTATCCACTTAGTTCTATGACATAAAATTTTATTCAATATTAAAAAAAAATTGAAACTTAATTTTCGCTGTTTTACATTTTTGCACTACATTTTAAATTCATGGGTTGAACATTACCCTTTTTTCACCGAAACCATTAATTTTTTTGAAGATAAAAATCAGATAAAACTGTCATATTTATGTACCTGTGTTGTCTGCCAAATAAAAAAAGATATATTAAACTGCATAAAAAAATGAGAGGTTGAGAGGGGAAGGGGGAGTGAAAAAAAAGATCTAGGACTCCTATAGAATGTAAAAGCTAACAAAAGCAAATGTGCAAGCATTTAGCAATGTGCATCACGTTAAGATAGGTCAGTTTGGTATAAAATTATCCCATAGTTTGAATATACCATCGGTCTGCCCTTGTCATTTTGACGGAGCAGCACTGATAAGCATATACCCCTCCAGTTTTGAATACAGAAAATCTGTGTAGCGGTGTGCTGTTACTACATTTCATTAACATATATAAGATTTCACTGGAATCGTTAGATTGGCCGTGAAGATACTCTTATGTAGTTGCAAATTCGGTACTAATTGAAAAGTCGACTCTGCTTTGAAAGAACACAAGGTCAAAGTGATAACCAGAGGGATCTTGACAGGAGTGAAATTCCATCACATTCATTTTAGTCATCCATATGCATTTTGAAAAAAAAATTGAAAAAACCCTATGTTTAACTTCCAACCTAAGAGCAACTAATTTTTTTCAACCCTGATATGAAAAGCTTTGTGATCTACTAGAGTTGTATATAGGTGTTTTGTGTCTTCATTGTCACGTTATATTTGATGATGGTTCTTTCTGTAGCCAGTGTCAAGTAGACTTAAAGTTGTTCTCGTCTGATCAAAGACTTAGGTGTTTGTAAGTCTGTTTACAGATTCTTTATTGGAGTTATACATCCATAGTTGTATTGATTTCTTCTGAGGCATTAAAAGCACTTCAATTGATGGAAACAAAATTACCTAAATTTTTTTTATTAATTGTAATTCAGGTATTTTCATTGGCCAAAATTTAAATAAAAAGGTTTTAGAACTGTAAAAGAGGAGTGTCAGTAAATATTTTAGTGGATTTTGTGTGTATTTGATTAATTAATCCTCTGTTGTACTATCCCAGGAAAAACTGATGGATATAATTACATGTACTGGGTTAAATACTGGGACTTACAGAATCGACATTTCAATGTCACAGAAACAAAAGGTTGTAAGTGCCATGGGGAGATAACTTTATATAGAGGGAGGTAATTATATATCAAGGGAGGTAACTATACATAAAGGGAGATAACATAAGGGGAGGTTGCTATATATAAATGGAGGTAATAACATACATATATAAGGAGAGGTTACTGTACATAAAGAGAGGTAATTATATAAAAGGGGAGGTTACTATATATAAAGGGAGGTAATTACATATAAGGGGAACTAACTGTATATGAACGGAGGTAATTACATATAAGGGGGGGGGGGGGTTACTGTATATAAATGCAGGTAATTACATATAAGGGAAGGATATTGTTTATAAAGGCAGGTAATATATGGAGGACAGTTACTGTATATTATAAGGAAAACAATGTTGTAATGTTAAAGGTGTTTAGTATCAGGAAATAACATCTATTAATTACTGAACGAACCATTCATAAAGAAACTAAGAGATTTCACAAATATTACATAAATATTCTACTCATTTTTCATCTCACCAAGATGTTACAAACTGCTTAAGGCGTTCTTTCAGTTTATTTTACTTGTAACTTTGTTTATTTGTAGGAAATTGTTATTTTCCGTATGACAGTATAAGAAATTAACACTATTAATTAAACTGCACCATAAAACCATCTGGCCTTCCGTTTTGCGACAACTTTTATGTTCCAAAATTTCACGTTTCAGTTATTTATGATGATAGCTATATATAGAAACGATAAGATTCAGGTAAGTGTTTGGGACAAGGAAGAGTTTACTATCATTTAGACCGTAATAATTATAAGGATGTCAGACATTCAGAATAACGAAATGCAGAAAAGATACATTTCTTTATTGGTTTGCCTTCTTTCTTGGTTCACTCTCCATCAATACTGATGATAAGGGGCAAGATTATGGGCATTTATTTCATTTTCATAGACCAAAATTGAAACAAACATATATATTTAAAAGCAAGCATTCTCATTTTTTTTTAGCCCAGAATAAGAAAAAGAGGTAAAACATTTGAAATTCTTCCACTGAGGGAGTTTACATTTATTTTGGTCTGGAGCATCCATGGGCAAAGAGGACTCTATTCTCGATTCTGCATAAAAAAATGTGCTCCTGGCATGAACTACTTTGTGGATTCTTAATAAATTTGGCTTAGAATATCCTCTGCCAAAAGGGAAATCAATTCTGTTACTTTCAAATCGTTAAAGATATCTTGATGAAACAAGAAGTATTGCTTTATCCATAGATGATTTGCAGATCTAGAGTGCTTTCATTGGGTCGTTGTGACCTTGATTTTATGGTCAAAGGTCAAGTAAATGTGCACGTTCAGAAACATATTGTCCTGCCTGTAACTTTCAAACTATTCATGGGGAGACATAATTTTATGTTGAGTATATAAAAATAAATCTGTAAACTGGATCAACAATCTTGGGCAAAGGGGACTCAATTGATGGTTGGTTGTACCTCCCCTGGGGGCAAAGGAATGGAACTGAATAGGGGACACAGAAACCTTTTTCTATCTAAGTGATAATTGTCCCTTTATCCTATTTGTTTGAGGCATCCTAATTCAGCAAAAGAACTCCATTTTGTATGAGGGTATGTGGGTGTGAATTATTTCACATGGTATGTTTATTATCCAGGTGAGTGATACAGGCCTTTCCACCTTATGTTTATGAATATTTAAACTTTTATTTCAGGATAGGAATAATTTCAACAAAAAAATATTAACTGGTGGTAATAGCAACTATTTATGCCTTTTTGTTTATGAATATTTAAACTATTATTTCAGGATAGGAATAATTTCAACAAAAAATTATTTACTGGTGGTAATAGCAACTATTTATGAATTATACATTCCATAAGATTTTTATTTTTCTTGTTTAAAATTTTTTGTCCAATAAATACCAATCCCTATCTTAAGTATATCCACACTTTAAGAAATATAAAAGTGGTTAGTGTGCGAACTGTCATACCAAGAAATTTTAAGGTTTTAGACTCTCCATTGATAAAGATTTCTATCCCCATATCCATTGTAGAAAAGTTGAGATCCCTATACTCTAAACAGCCCATATCACATATACAAAGAGAAAAAAATGTCTGAAAAAAGATCGGATACATTTATGTATAGGTCTTTGGGTGTTCATATATGTTAATAACCATTAAATACATATTCAGGTGGGCCGTTCTGGGGTATATAAATATTGATGATAAGATTATATACTTATTTGCATATGTCCAAGCTAAGCATATAGGTTAGCAAGGACAGCGTGAATAGGGCCTTGAATACATAATAAACTTATGTTTTATCTGATATTTCGCTCCGTCGGTTGGCGGACGTGCAGTAGCGATTATAACATGGAGTCTGGCCAAGATGGCCGACACACAACACCTTAAGATTGATGTGTGATCTCCTCCAGTTTCATATCTTCGTATCCCATAACTCTTTTGTAACTAAGCGAGTTTTATGAAAAGTCATCATCGTTTTGCAAGATAATCGGGTCGTTTAGGCCATAATTTCCTTATGTGTTCTTAGCTTCAAGCATGCAGCAAATTTGAAGACTTTGTAACCAGTGAATTCCATTGTGGGGATTGCCATTCCAAATAAAATTGTCAGTAAATCCAAGGTAATGCTAATAGTGATGATCCCATGTTTGGCTTGGTCCGTAGCTTGCTGTTTGACTATTTAGACTAGATTTAAAGACTAAAATAATTAAATTTCGGTTAGTAGCATTACGGTATACCAACATTCACTTCTGTTGGATTCAAAGAAAGCCTAACATGTATTAGGTTAATAGCAATGTGGTCTACCAATAACTTCTGTCAAATTAAGAGAAAGACTTGTTACATTAGTAGCGATGTAGAATACCGACATTCACTTCTGTCAAATTAAGAGAAAGACTTGTTACATTAGTAACGATGTTGAATACTGACATTCACTTCTGTCAGATTACGAGCCAGACTTGTCAGGTTAGTAGCAATGTTGAATACCGACATTCACTTCTGTCAGATTACGAGCCAGACTTGTCAGGTTAGTAGCAATGTTGAATACCGACATTCACTTCTGTCAGATTACGAGCCAGACTTGTTGGATTAGTAGCGATGTAGAATACTGATATTCAATTCTGTCAGATTACGAGCCAGACTTGTTGGATTAGTAGCGATGTAGAATACTGATATTCATTTCTGTCAGATTACGGGTCAGACTTGTAAGGTTAGTAGCGATGTTGAATACCGACATTCACTTCTGTCAGATTACGAGCCAGACTTGTTGGATTAGGAGCGATGTAGAATACCGACATTCACTTCTGTCAGATCACGAGCCAGACTTGTTGGATTAGTAGCGATGTAGAATACCGACATTCACTTCTGTCAGATTCAAGCCAGACTTGATGGATTAGTAGCGATGTTGAATACTGACATTCACTTCTGTCAGATTACGAGCCAGACTTGTTAGGTTAGTAGCGATGTAGAATACTGATATTCACTTCTGTCAGATTACGAGCTAGACTTGTTGGATTAGTAGCGATGTAGAATACTGATATTCACTTCTGTCAGATTACGAGCCAGACTTGTTGGATTAGTAGCGATGTAGAATACTGATATTCACTTCTGTCAGATTACGAGCCAGACTTGTTAGGTTAGTAGCGATGTAGAATACCGACATTCACTTCTGTCAGATTACGAGCCAGACTTGTTGGATTAGGAGCGATGTAGAATACTGATATTCACTTCTGTCAGATTACGAGCTAGACTTGTTGGATTAGTAGCGATGTTGAATACCGACATTCACTTCTGTCAGATTACGAGCCAGACTTGTTGGATTAGTAGCGATGTAGAATACTGATATTCACTTCTGTCAGATTACGAGCTAGACTTGTTGGATTAGTAGCGATGTTGAATACCGACATTCACTTCTGTCAGATTACGAGCCAGACTTGTTAGGTTAGTAGCGATGTAGAATACCGACATTCACTTCTGTCAGATTACAAGCCAGACTTATTAGGTCAATGGCGATGTTGAATACCCACATTTGCCCCTTTAGGCTGAGGGGTGGGATCCACTAAAGGAAATTTACTAAATTCTTTAACATCTTCGAAAGGAATGACTTGATCATGTTCAAATTTGTCCATGATGGTTTTGATACATCTGTATTCAGGTGAGCGATACAGGGCATCTGGTCCTTTTGTTATTAGTGCTAACGGTGTTAGTTTGGACTGTAACCAGTATTGTAGAATAATGAGGGTTTAGAATGGACAGGTACTACTCTTTGTATTAATAAATTCATAAATACTGCTCTGTGATAATATGTTAATATTTTCTTTATACGTTTCACTTTGCTCTATATTTATTTAATGAGAAACTCAATCTTGTGTGTTGTATATCAAGTGTGCTTTGATACTCCAGGTATATAATATCTACCTGTACTCTAGTGTGGTCAACGTAGGTCCGATTGGTGGTCTCAGTGACAAAAACAGCTTGTCTCCTCACTAAACTGTCAGTTTTGTCCTATTTAACTGTCAGCTTTACTTTATTAATAGAGAGGAAATATTGGTCGTGTTATGAGCTACTCATGTGCATTACTTACGAAAGAAGGCGGGACTAAAATTGTGTTTTATAAAATTACCTGCATTTCTTTAAGTTGATTTTAGCAATTAGGGCCCAATTGTGTTATATATGCATGTCTTTAAGTTAATTTTAGTAATTATAAGTAGTGGCGGACACCCTATAATGATTACTCTGTCTGTGAGTCCATCCATGCATCTGTCCGTTTGTCCGAAACATATTCATATCTGCTCCCGAGCTTTATTAGCTGCGATAGTAGAGAGATGAAACTTTGTATGATTGTTTACCACTATTAAAAGGTGTGTCACATACTTCATTCATTTTTGTTCCCCAAAGGTCCAGATATCAAACATAAGTTTTTCATGGGACCGCTTTATTGTGAAACATTTGTTTCCACTCTGTAACTTTGTAACCTGTCATAGTAGAGGGATGAAACTTTGCCTGATTGTTAACCATTGTTAGAATGTGTAGGACATATACTTCATTTAATTTTGTCCTTTAAAAGTCAATGTCTCAAACTTAAGGCTTTTCAAGACACACCTTTATTGTGAAACACATTTTTTTCTGCTCTATAACTTTGTAACCTGAAATCAGTAGAGCATTGAAACTTTTCATGATAATTAACCACTATTAGATGATTTGCATAGTACTCTAATTAGGTCATGGTGACCTTGACCAAAGAGCAAATGTAAAAAAAATGTCTGATTGGTTCAAACATATACCAAGGTGATGCCATGGGTCCCTCCCAGTTTCAAATTACTTTTAAAATTTAAAACCAACTAAACCTCAAGGTCATCACATCAAGGGTCAAGGTCAAATTTTACATCTTTTAACAGCATCACATTTTGTTATAACATTATGAAGCAAAGATTGTCAGAATCAAGTAAGGTCTCAACTGACCAAGCCTCAAGGTCATCAGATCAAAGGTCAAGGTCAACGAACATATTCACTATGGAGAGCTAAGGCACACCATAGAATATGTTCGCTGCCAACTGTGGACATACCACCGTATATGCAGTCAAAATGAGGTACAATTCTTAATGTCATGTTTAAGCTTGCAGCTTTCTGCCCGTATCTAGTGAGTGACCTTCTCAATATAGTGAATTTTGAACAGTTCTAATATTTTGCATGATAAGTATTTGAAATGTGCTGGCACTAACATCATAAGACTCTTCATGATCAATACCCAGGGTGGTACGATTTGTCGTAACCAGGGCTGTAGGCATCCGACTAGAATTTCCTTATCATGCCCTGGCTTTTTACATGAAATCAGTTTCAATTCCTCGAAATGTAAATCTGTTAATGTAAGTTCTGTTTCGGACACAGGGACTTAGTAAGGTAAAGAGTAAGGTAAAGTAAGATTGCTACAGGCCAAACCAGATTTATGACGCTCTCTCAGTCTTTATAGGTAATTACTTGTTCAAGGTTGCCCAGAGGTATTCATGTGTATCTATCGACGTTCATCTCTGTCTTTGAATGTCGGTAAACGACAATCTTCTTTTTTGTTTGAAAGTGTTGTGTTGCTGTCAATTAAATTCTGTCAAAAATTTTAATCAAAAATGTTTTCTAAAAGATGAGAATAAAACGTGACATAACAGCTAACATACATTTCATGCCAACATCAAAACAATAAAAATGGGAAATTTTAAATGGATTTCCACATAAATTTAATATATGCTAATTTTGCTTTTATTCTAATAAAAAAAAAAATCTTACTGCTGAATATGTAAGTTTGCGAGTAAAAATAATTTATAGAAAAACTATTATTAGGATATAAACCTGCTCTTCTTAAATAACGATTGTAGATAAAGTCACCTCAAGTTTCGAGTTGCGGAGAACTGGAGCCAGGCTGGTAGACAGTTTTCCTGTCATTTTTGTACCGTGTTACCTACTAACCTACCTATGGGCAGAAAGCCTCGTCAGGACGCTATTTATAGCAACACAGGTTCTAATAGGTCAACTGATAACTTTTTCCAAGGGCATATCTGGTTTTTTTAAGTCCACGTGTTATCTATATTTATATATGGGACACATGCAGTGTTGCGGAGTACTGTTAGGCTGCAGCGTCCATAAGTCTTAAACTAAAGACATCTTCTAAATGGTATATACTATAAACTTTATTTATTTGCCTTTGTATGAGGTGTATAAAAGGGGCCTAGATACTCCAGCTTTGCAAGACACTGCCAAGTGTAAGAATTTTACAAAAGTGGTAATATAATATGAAAGGAGTCTGAATCAATTTTATCACTTTTCCAAGAATTTGACCTTATGTCTCGCGCTGCAGAAATTTTTCTATTTGTTCAGCGCTCTCTAATTTCTATTCTAATTTTGCTCCCTTTACTCCAGCGTTTCGACTCTTTCTATCCTATTTGCTCCCTTTTCACCGGTGTTTCGACTTTCTATCCTATTTGCTCCCATTTCACAAGCTTTTCGACTCTTTCTATCCTATTTGTTCCTTTTTCACCAGTGTTTTGACTCTTTCTATCCTATTTGCTCCCTTTTCACCAGCATTTCGGCTCTTTCTATCCTATTTGTTCCTTTTTCACCAGTGTTTCGACTTTCTATCCTATTTGCTCCCATTTCACCAGTGTTTCGACTCTTTCTATGCTATTTGTTCCCTTTTCACCAGCTTTTCGACTCTTTCTATCCTATTTGTTCCTTTTTCACCAGCTTTTCGACGCTTTCTATCCTATTTGCTCCCTTTTCACCAGCGTTTAAACTCTTTCTGTCCAATTTGCTCCCTTTTTGCCCTTTTCTCCAGCGTTTCAACTCTTTCTATCCTATTTGTTCCTTTTTGCAGCTTTTCGACTCTTTCTATCCTATTAATGCTCCCTTTTCACCAGTGTTTCGACTCTTTCTATCCTATTTGCTCCTTTTTCACCAGTGTTTCGACTCTTTGTATCCTATTTGCTCCCTTTTCTCCAGCTTTTCGACTCTTTCTATCCTATTTGCTCCCTTTTCACCAGCATTTCGGCTCTTTCTATCCTATTTGTTCCCATTTTTACCAATATTTCGACTCTTTCTATCCTATTTGCTCCTGATCACCAATGTTTCAACTCTTTCTATCCTATTTGCTCCCTTTTTTCCAGCATTTCGACTCTTTCTATCCTTTGCTCTTTGTGACCAGATTTTCGACTTTTTCTATCCTATTTGCTCTTTTTTGACCAGATTTTCAACCCTTTCTATCCTATATGCTCCCTTTTCTCCAGCATTTCCTTTGGAACCTGTCTACCTTTAGTTTAATTGCTGGGATGTTCAACCCCAGTCACAAAAATATTTACCTAATATCTAATTTTTAGTGACATCATTTTGACTTATCGTTTTAATTGTAATGACATGACTTATGAGGTGTCATTGTGACCAGTTTCAGAACTCTGGAAGTGGTTATTTGATGTGATAGGTATGGCATGGGTGTATTCGCACAGCACTGCATCACTGTCATGTGGTACACTGTTTCAGGTGCTGTTGGGTTAGTGAAGGCCATTCTAAGGATACTCATTCTTCACTTGGTTTTATCATTAGCATATAATTAAAACTGATACTTGTATAGGTTTCAATTTTGAAATAGGACTCTTGAAAGATGTTCAAGCGAAGGTTAAGAATTTTTGACGAGTCAGCATTCTGTATCCTTGTCAAGTAAAAAAAAAAACATTTTGAATGCAAATTATGACTCTTGAAATTTTTGACATAAATTTTACAACACAAAATGAATTAGCGCATGCACATGTACTTAAATCAGAAGCGGTCTTTGAGAATATATACATTATAGCATGAATGGATATTGAACTCTATAACTTCATTTCAAGTCCAGAAAACTTTGTCCTGATTATAGGGATGAGCAATATGTGTTTAAAAAAGTGACTTGATGAGGGTGTCACCTGGTGACCATAGTGACCACCTGTCTATGTGACCTGATGAGCGTGTCACCAGGTGACCATAGTGACCACCTGTCTATGTGACCTGATGAGGGTGTCAACAGGTGACCATAGTGACCACCTGTCTATGTGACCTGATGAGGGTGTCACCAGGTGACCATAGTAACCACCTGTCTTTGTGACCTGATAAGGGTGTCACCAGGTGACCATAGTGACAACCTGTCTTTGTGACCTGATAAGGGTGTCGCCAAGTGACCATAGTGACCACCTGTCTATGTGACATGATAACGGGTGTTACCAGTTGACCATAGTGACCAACTGTCTCTGTGACATGATGTGGGTGTCACCAGGTGACCATAGTGACCACCTGTCTATGTGACCTGATGAGGGTGTCTACAGGTGACCATAATGACCACCTGTCTATGTGACCTGATGAGAGTGTCACCAGGTGACCATAGTGACCACCTGTCTATGTGACCTGATAAGGATGTCACCAGATGACTGTAGTGACCACCTGTCTATGTGACCCAATAAGGATGTCACCAGGTGACCATAGTGACCACCTGTTTATGTGACCTGATAAGAGTGTCACCTGGTGACCATATTGACCACCAGTCTATGTGACCTGATAAAGGTGTCACCTGGTGACCATAGTAACCACCAGTCTATGTGACCTGATAAGGGTGTCACCAGGTGACCATAGTGACCACCTGTCTATGTGACTTGATAAAGGTGTCACCTGGTGACCATAGTATCCACCAGTCTATGTGACTTGATAAGGGTGTCACCAGGTGACCATTGAGTGCCCACCTGTCTATGTGACTTGATAAAGATGTCACCTGGTGACCATAGTGACCACCTGTCTATGTGACTTGATAAAGGTGTCACCTGGTGACCATAGTATCCACCAGTCTATGTGACGTGATAAGGGTGTCACCAGGTGACCATAGTAACCACATGTCTATGTGACCTGATAAAGATGTCACCTTGTGACCATAGTGACCACCTGTCTATGTTACCTGATAAAGATGTCACCTTGTGACCATAGTGACCACCTGTCTATGTTACCTGATAAAGATGTCACCTTGTGACCATAGTGACCACCTGTCTATGTTACCTGATAAAGATGTCACCTTGTGACCATAGTGACCACCTGTCTATGTTACCTGATAAAGATGTCACCTTGTGACCATAGTGACCACCTGTCTATGTGACCTGATGAGGGTGTCACCAGGTGACCATAGTGAACACCTGTCTATGTGACCTGATGAGGGTGTCACCAGGTGACCATAGTGACCACCTGTCTATGTGACCTGATAAGTGTGTCACCTGTTGACCATAGTGACCACCTGTCTATGTGACCTGATAAAGATGTCACCTTGTGACCATAGTGACCACCTGTCTATGTGACCTGATGAGGGTGTCACCCGGTGACCATAGTGAACACCTGTCTATGTGACCTGATGAGGGTGTCACCAGGTGACCATAGTGACCACCTGTCTATGTGACCTGATAAAGATGTCACCTTGTGACCATAGTGACCACCTGTCTATGTGACCTGATAAAGATGTCACCTTGTTACCATAGTGACCACCTGTCTATGTGACCTGATAAAGATGTCACCTTGTTACCATAGTGACCACCTGTCTATGTGACCTGATAAAGATGTCACCTTGTGACCATAGTGACCACCTGTCTATGTTACCTGATAAAGATGTCACCTTGTGACCATAGTGACCACCTGTCTATGTGACCTGATAAAGATGTCACCAGGTGACCATAGTAACCACCAGTCTATGTGACCTGATGAGGGTGTCACCTGATGACCATATTGACCACCTGTCTATGTGACCTGATGAGGGTGTCACCAGGTGACCATAGTGACCACCTGTCTATGTGACCTGATGAGGGTGTCACCTTGTGACCATAGTGACCACCTGTCTTTGTGACCTGATGGAGATGTCACCTGGTGACCATAGTGACCACCTGTCTATGTTACCTGATAAAGATGTCACCTTGTGACCATAGTGACCACCTGTCTATGTGAACTGATAAAGATGTCACCTTGTGACCATAGTGACCACCTGCCTATGTGACCTGATAAAGATGTCACCTTGTGACCATAGTGACCACCTGTCTATGTTACCTGATAAAGATGTCACCTTGTGACCATAGTGACCACCTGTCTATGTTACCTGATAAAGATGTCACCTTGTGACCATAGTGACCACCTGTCTATGTGACCTGATGAGGGTGTCACCTGATGACCATAGTAACCACCAGTCTATGTGACTTGGTAAGGGTGTCACCAGGTGACCATAGTGACCACCTGTCTATATGACCTGATAAAGGTGTCACCTAGTGACCATATTGACCACCAGTCTATGTGACCTTATAAAGGTGTCACTCTGTGACCATAGTAACCACATGTCTATGTGACATGATAAAGGTTTCACCAGGTGACCATAGTGACCACCAGTCTTTGTGACCTTATAAAGGTATCAGTCTGTGACCATAGTAACCACCAGTCTATGTGACCTGATAAGGGTTTCACCAGGTGACCATAGTGACCACCAGTCTATGTGACCTGATAAGGGTTTCACCAGGTGACCATAGTGACCACCAGTCTATGTGACCTGATAAAGGTTTCACCAGGTAACCATAGTGACCACCAGTCTATGTGACCTGATAAGGGTTTCACCAGGTGACCATATTGAAGACCAGTTTATCACAGTTCGTCTCTGAGCTGTGATGGCCAAGTGGTTAAGTTGTTCTGACATTCTACCATTAGCCCTCCACCTCTTGGTTGTGAATTCGAAACCCATGTGGGGCAGTTAGCTGCCAGGTACTGACCATAGTTCGGTGGTTTTTCTCTGGGTACTGCAGCCTTCCTCCACCTCCAAAACCTGGCACGTGCTTAAAGGAACCTTGGCTGTTAATAGGGCATAAAATTATGTAACCAACTAAAGAGACATCTCAGCTGAATATTAATTCAGTTCTATTACTATAAAAATACGCCGATTTATTCATAACACTTCATGTTGAATATCTATACAATCTATCAGTGTATAAAATACACTTCCAAGTTAATTACAGGAATCTTTATAGAACATTTTTGAAAGGAACTACCAAGTTATTTCGTTTTAATGTTGTATTGAATATAAACATGTATGTTTTAATTTGTATTTAATATATATATATATATATAACAGGAACTTTCCAAAAAGCTTTTACATTCCTTAAATCTTCCCTTAATATTCTGAACACATTTGACTTGGGTAAAAAATATTTATATATTGCATTTAGCTGACATATCTCTACTTAAGTAGTTTATGTTAAAAATCTACATTTTATTCAAGTTTTTTTCGTATAGATAATGCATGGACATTTTTTTGCCATTTTAGCTGATTTGGTATAGAACAAATCTGCATTTTATTCAATTTTTGCCGTTTTTAAAATTCACATGTCATATTTTGATGTAAATCAGCTGATAAAGTAGTTGAAAAGGGGCTATGAAATGCTACACTGATAATTTTATTTTTTTTTTTAGTTATTTATGATTCTTGGAGTTTGAAACCATTTTCGTAGAGGTGAATTCTTCACTTAAAAAATACATAAGTTGATGCATCAAGTATACAGGTTACACTTTGCAGTGTTAGTTAGGCCATCAACGGAGATGGACAAAGAGATCACCAACTGATTATTTTTGAAATATGATGAGAAGCCTAAGGATTCAAGAGTTAGCAAGTTGGTTTCATGTGATTGTCAAGATTTTTTTTGATAGCTAGGTTGTAGTGTACTTTAGCTTGCACAACTTTCTATGTCTCGCTGCAGTAATGATATTGTTACAGTATCACGACTCCTGTACGTTATTTCTACCGTGCCAGCTAATGGGAGGGGTTCAAACCTACACCGTCCTCATTACACGCGGATCAAGTTTTATACCGATGGATTGTGGATAAGATATTCATTTTAATTTGGAATTCTACATCATAAATTTAAATAAAACTTCTCATCTGTAAATCGTAAAGATGGGTTTCATTCAGTTTCATTCATGAATGAGTTTGTATTGCCTGGGTGGGCATTTAAAGGGCTGCAGTGTGGACCCAAGAGGAGTCCGCTCACCTGTCCCTAACAAGTTTACCTGTCACTTCCTTATAAACTGTATCCATTTAGCCCTGATCCTCGCCTATTAGATTTCAGCCCCAATGATAATTGTCACTTTTATGGTGCTATAATAAATGTTTTAAAACCCAATAAAAAGTTGCAGTGAAAATAATATTGTCTGAAAACATTTAAGATTTTCTGTTTTGTTTTATTATCATGCCCTGACTTTTAATAGGCAGTTCACTTCATGACATTTAAGAATGAAATACATTTCATTTTAGTGTATATATAATTCTTAGCCTTAAAACTGTGAAATCAGCTTCTATTTGTTTTTGCTCCCATAAGTAGCCTGTTAGCTACAATTATCTACTTTATCATTCAGTTTACAATGTTTGACATCAGTTATTACCTTTTACATTTTAACTGGCATCAGTTATTACCTTTTACATTTTAACTGACAGCAGTTATTACCTTTTACATTTTAACTGGCATCAGTTATTACCTTTTACATTTTAACTGACAGCAGTTATTACCTTTTACATTTTAACTGGCATCAGTTATTACCTTTTACCTTTTAACTGGTATCAGCTATTACCTTTTACATTTTAACTGGCATCAGTTTTTACCTTTTACATTTTAACTGGCATCAGTTTTTACCTTTTACGTTTTAACTGGCATTAGTTTTTACCTTTTACGTTTTAACTGGCATCAGTTATTACCTTTTACATTTTTAATCATTGGAAACCCACAAGACACTGCTCTTACTCTCATTCTACCGAATAGAAGTCTATTCAGAGATTTTGACCAATCAGAATAGTCATTTCTTGGGGCACTTGGTTAGACAATCTTACCTTGGTATATTTCTGTTTGCATGACACCAGTGTCAATGTCCGGTAGGACTAATTGTCCCATCTGT
This sequence comes from Mimachlamys varia, assembly GCA_947623455.1. NCBI lineage: Eukaryota > Metazoa > Mollusca > Bivalvia > Pectinida > Pectinidae > Mimachlamys > Mimachlamys varia. The sequence continues at coordinate 55,547,883 of OX392528.1, forward strand.
TGTTCAAACACAACCCACAGGTTTTCTTGGCAGGCAATGCCACTGCCATGTTGGTTTGTATTGTATAGCTACTAACGGGGATATCCCAGCCGAATGTAGCCACAGATGAAAGGAGCGATATGATTGATTACTATATTGAGCTCACAAGCGAGATTTTCCATCTGTTCCAGCCCACAAATATAAGAACAGTGTCATGTGGGTTTCTGACAATTTTAAACTTAACAGCTGAAGCTGTGTTACCACACCACAGTGGGACATCCAATCTGACCAGATATTGGTTCTGATATCCAGTCTGACAAGATATTGGTTCTGATATCCAGCCTGACCAGATATTGGTTCTGACATCCAGTCTGACCAGATATTGGTTCTGACATCCAGTCTGACCAGATATTGGTTCTGACATCCAATCTGACCAGATATTGGTTCTGACAGCCAGTCTGACCAGATATCAGTTCTGACAGCCAGTCTGACCAGATATCGGTTCTGACATCCAGCCTGACCAGATATTGGTTCTGACATCCAGTCTGACCAGATATCGGTTCTGACATCCAGCCTGACCAGATATTGGTTCTGACATCCAGTCTGACCAGATATTGGTTCTGATATCCAGTCTGACCAGATATTGGTTCTGACAGCCAGTCTGACCAGATATTGGTTCTGACATCCAGTCTGACCAGATATTGGTTCTGACATCCAATCTGACCAGATATTGGTTCTGATATCCAGTCTGACAAGATATTGGTTCTGATATCCAGCCTGACCAGATATTGGTTCTGACATCCTGAGTCTGACCAGATATTGGTTCTGACATCCAGTCTGACCAGATATTGGTTCTGACATCCAATCTGACCAGATATTGGTTCTGATATCCAGTCTGACCAGATATTGGTTCTGATATCCAGTCTCACCAGATATTGGTTCTGACATCCAGTCTCACCAGATATTGGTTCTGACATCCAATCTGACCAGATATTGGTTCTGATATCCAGTCTGACCAGATATTGGTTCTGACATCCAGTCTGACCAGATATCGGTTCTGACATCCAGCCTGACCAGATATTGGTTCTGACATCCAGTCTGACCAGATATTGGTTCTGATATCCAGTCTGACCAGATATTGGTTCTGACATCCAGTCTCACCAGATATTGGTTCTGACATCCAGTCTTACCAGATATTGGTTCTGATATCCAGTCTGACCAGATATTGGTTCTGACATCCAGTCTGACCAGATATCGGTTCTGACATCCAGCCTGACCAGATATTGGTTCTGACATCCAGTCTGACCAGATATTGGTTCTGATATCCAGTCTGACCAGATATTGGTTCTGACATCCAGTCTCACCAGATATTGGTTCTGACAGCCAGTCTGACCAGATATTGGTTCTGATATCCAGTCTGACCAGATATTGGCTCTGACAGCCAGTCTGACCAGATATCAGTTCTGACAGCCAGTCTCACCAGATATTGGTTCTGACATCCAATCTGACCAGATATTGGTTCTGATATTCTGTCTGACCAGATATTGGTTCTGACATCCAGCCTGACCAAATATTGGTTCTGATATCCAGTCTGACCAGATATTGGTTCTGATATCCAGTCTGACCAGATATTGGTTCTGATATTCAGTCTAACCAGATATTGGTTCTGACAAGTGCTTGTTATTTCGGAACTGATTTGATAAGTGTTTTTTAAATAAATTTTTGAAATTTAAACAGAAGTTAAACTGAAGCAATATCCCTGATCCAAACAAATTCTTGTAACTTTTGAGCTGATTTCAGTGTGGCTATCATTTACCCATTTTGAAAACATATCTGATATCTGAGGCATTTTTCCAATACATTGGTGATGTGGTGATATAAGGTAGGTGACAGTAATTCACTGAATTTTTTTCTATTTTCTAATTGATATAAAAGGCAAATATATTGACACAATGATTATAAGGAGTTCTTCACTTGACCCTGTTAGTTATACAATGCCAAACGACAAGTTCCTAGATTCATGATTCCATTTGAATGATATTTCCCCAGAGCAGAAAAGGAAAATTTAATGAAAAAGGTAAAGGACCATAAGCTTTAATGATGAGGTTGAGTGAAAAAAAGCGTAATATAATTTAATCATCCTTGCTTCTTGCAATCCCATGCCGAAGTTCAAGGTCATTTAAAATTCAAACAGCATGTTCAAACTTTCATGCATTTTCAACTCATGCTGTCAATATCGCTGCATATTTAGGAGGATATTACGGGCATATCATGATCCCGCTTGCGGGGCTCTTGTTAATGATGTTGTTGCAGTCCTGTGCAAATTTTAGATTGTTCTCAATTTTGGAGGGCGGGGATGATTTGTGTTAGAAAAAAGTCGTAAAGATTTTGTGAATAAAAGTATTATCTTTTCATCAGACATAGCTGTCTTCATTTTCTGACTGCTACAAAAATATATGTAACTGATTCGTTACGGGATATGGCTGCATTACAATGGGTTGCTTCGGAAGCTGTGTATGTATCGGATTCCGTGGATATCAGACCCGAAAGTTTTGTCACCACCTCCGAGAGTTGTGGGGTGGTTCCAGGGTTAAATGATAAAAATCTAGATAATGTTTCGTTAAGATTTTGAAATATAACAGTGTAAACGCCGTAAAAGTTTGAAAAGGAATATTAATATATTCTGTGTTACGCGAGAGATATCACTTTAACTAATGTATATTTCAACTGTGGCTGACAAAATGGATCATTTTGTAACTTTAAACCAACGAATGTGAGACTTTTCTTCAGTACTGACATAGCACTTGGCAAGTGATACATGTCAAGTATTGCATTGTAGTTATAGAATTTTTTGTTAATTTTATATATTTTGAAGACAATTTGAAAGGTTTTTTTGGCAATATCATATTTTTGAAATGTACTTTTAAATACCTGTCAAGTTGTTGTAGGAAAAAAAACAGGTTTATCAAGTTAAACTCATCTGGTCAAGGCCTGGAGCAAGAATGGATCATGTGGAATGATATCTGAGCTTCATTGACAAACTTTGCTTCAGAAGGCAACTCACAAATTGCATCATGGATTGTCACAATAACTGGAACAATGTTTTCATTATACAGTACTCCTCTTAATATCATGTTGCATTTGTCAGACAAAAACATGATATTAAGAGGAATGTTACATTAAAATAAACAATTGTTTTCCCACTAAATCAAGTGCATTTCCAATCTCCATAACTAAAAGCAAGCTATTCAATGTACATATGAAGATGTTTCAATATATATAGATAACATTATTTCAATAAAAAATCATTTTTGGGGTTATTTTTTTTATGCAACTATTTATACAAGTTGTATCTGAAATCAGTGGAAATGACATCATTTTCTGGATATTTTATGTGATTGATTAAAAAAACATGATATTAAGAGGAAGTCACCTCAAAATACATGATATTAACCAAATAAAATTACATAGATATAAATAGAGAAAATGGTGCTTGGGAAAAACATGATATAAAGAGGAATGTGATATTAACAGGGGTGATATTTAGTGGAGTCCACTGTACCACCCTGCAAATGAAATTAAGGTCGGACTGAGTTACCTCCCCTTTCTGAAAGTTACATCCCTTTTGGGTGGGGTATGAGTGCAATGGATGAACAGCTCTTTTTTTTTTTTCTGTTTTTTTTTTACTTTTTCTTCAAGTCTTAATACACACACCCCACCCCAAAGGAAGTAAATAGAGAGATTTTTTTTTGGGGGGGGGGGGGGGGGGGGGGTAATGAAATAAAGGGCATTGCATTATCAGTCTACTGTTCAAAAATGCCCGATGAAACTGTTACCATTTGTTTGACAACAGAGAAACAAGGTCAAGCAGTAAGTATTTAGGTACAAATCCTCTTCCTCATGGATAATAAACAGTTTTGTTTAGAAACATCAATGGTGCAAATTTTAAACGATAGATGAGATGCACCACTTGGAGACAGAAGAGATATTTTGAAAACAATTTAAATTTCTGTTGTAACACCATATCAGCATATTTTGGACAATGTAGCATGAATACATTTATACATTTGTTTTAACTAATTAATTATGATTGTCCAAAAAAATGGCCTCAGTTGAGGAGAGGTCTTCACATATATAGCATGCTTAAACAGAAAAATAAGTAAATAATTAAGTTGGTTAGCCATTTTATTTGATAGACAATTGCTAGCAGTTATAAAAAATAAATAACATTTTACTCGGAAATGTATATACTTTCAAGTAGTAACTTTATTTCAACATCTTAAAGGTTTAGGGCCCTTTAAATGACTCACACAGCTAAATCAGCCTATCACTTAGTGTTTCATTAATCATGTTGTGTACTGTATTTTGATGGAAATAAGTTATTATTATAACTGTAAATGAAAAATGTTATCGAAATGTGCAAAAAAGTTATACCTCATGAACACCAAAACACATTAGATCCTAATTAACACTATAAAAATGGCTACCATGGTAACACATCCCCTTCTACCCTGGCCAGATTATAAGGTCAATGGTCATAATTAAAGGGTCAAAGGTCACAATTGAGAACAAGATGTCTGAATATTCAGCAGATCACCATGGTAACGGAGGATTGTTTTGTTTCAGTTGGTGCAGTGGTCAGGACGTATCAAAATGAAGAAGTCTGTGACGCGGCCCCACGGCCATGCCATAGAGTGTCTTGTGTGTATCTGCCGCCCGATGCAGTCCACCTCCATCATGGAGATTTGTATGGATGGCAGCATGTTCATGAGCAGACATGACCTTGGAATGCGCTTCACATTCTGTGATACAAGGTAATGTTGGTGTGGGAAATATATAAAGACCAGCCATTTTCTGCCTGTATGTTGCGGTATCAATTCCCTGCTGTTCGACTGTCTGGGTTAGAATTTGTCTTTCCTGATGTCTGTCCGACTGTCCGTGTTACAATTTGTCTTTCCTGATGTCTGTCTGTCTGTCTGTGTTACACTTTGTCTTTCCTGATGTCTGTCCGACTGTCTGTGTTACACTTTGTCTTTCCTGATGTCTGTCCGACTGTCTGTGTAACAATTTGTCTTTCCTGATGTCTGTCCGACTGTCTATGTTACACTTTGTCTTTCCTGATGTCTGTCTGTCTGTCTGTGTTATACTTTGTCTTTCCTGATGTCTGTCCGACTGTCTGTGTTGCACTTTGTCTTTCCTGATGTCTGTCCGACTGTCTGTTACACTTTGTGTTTCCTGATGTCTGTCCGACTGTCTGTGTTGTAAGTTATCTGACAATACTGCTGTATGTCCTGACACTTAAGGAGTGATGTATTTAATCTTTTAGACTAATATTTGTCAAAATTGATAAATTATTTCAGCTAGCTCTGAGTTTTAAAGATTCTGATTGGCTGGCCAATCATAAGCTTTAGATATAATCCTATTCTTGAGGCTGTTAATTAAATTTTAGTGCAGGATTATTTCATGATTCGAAGCAAGGTTGATACTTTTCAAACAAATTTAAGATCTCAATCAGTACAAAGTTTGTTAATTTTAGCCCACCATCTTTAGATGGTGGCATCAATGACAGACATGCAGCTATCTAATTATTAATTACGAGTAGAAATTTATTGTACTTGAATTTTTCTTTGAGTGGGCAAATGCCTATTGAAATGTGTATATATTATTTCAAACTGTACACATACAAAATGTACCTCAAAAAATGTTGTGAAAGTAATAATCAAACGGATCGTGAAACAAAACCACATACACAAGCACAAATAGTGCAGTGTCTTGTTGACACTTGTCTAAATTGTAAATTAGACTGATTCAGAATGCATCATAGTTCTTTTATTATCCACTCCAAAATTGTGGGCAAGTTTCTAATTTGGCGATTTAAAATTTTTACCCACTTGCCACATTATGCGAGTTGCTAAAAAGTTAGATTCTACCACTTGTTGTGTCTTTCTCAGGTTTCATATGTAGGTTCCTTTTGATCCCGAGTTGTGTCCTTTTGATTTACAGATCAGAAAATCAAAATCACCGGCAGGTGGCGGCCATTTTGTATGTGACAGTTTAAAACTTAATATTTTGTTATTTCTTCAGAGGAATACCCAAGTTTCTAATAATTAAGAGCAAATACATGTAAAAGAAAAACAATGGAAATGATCTAACTTTTCAAGAACAACTGACGATCGTCACTGGTAAGGGCCCCAAGATCCCTCTAGGATATCTAGTTGTGAGCTTACGAAAATGTCCGTTTTAATTTCTTCCAATGTAAAATGACTGAAGTATCAGCTGCTGATTGGCTGATGCATGTATAACTAAATTGCACTGTCAGTTGGTAGGTTTTAATTTAAGAAAATCTTAGTTTGCATTTTGCATAGATATTTCTGATAAGGAAACTGGTGTAATAAGCATCTGACTATGATAAGTTTGGGTGACAATGTTAAAACTGTGGTGTTGAGTTTCTTACAACTGTGGTACTTGATAATAGTGTTATGTCATCTATACCGGGAAGTGAATTAAACTGATCCGCCTGTCAAACTCACGATCTGTCTCCATCTGTTGTCCTGGCCTGGACACAGCTAAAGTTTCTTTGGTGTTTCATGTTTCTCAGGGTATCTCTGTATCCAGGAACATTGTGATCTGGCATTCTGTTTAACGTTCAGCAGTATAATATTGCATTATGATAATTCATTTTCTTATTTTTTATTTTTGGAAAAAAATTTTTTTTTTTGTGTAATTTGGAACTTTGCGATGTTCCTTCTGAGAGTTTGAGGTTGTCCGTTACGTTACGAAAGTGGACTTATCGGTTCGGTGCATGATGTCCTAGCTCTCTGTGTTGAGATGTAACGCGATATTGTATAAGCGTTGCCCACCCCGACTACCAGTATCATATGATGTCTCCACTAGCATCTCCCCAGAAAGGCTTGCCTCCGATGTTAGATGGTATCAGCTGCCACACGGACAACTGATACCATCCTCTCCATATCCTCGACCTACATCTTATATAAAACCCAAGTTATATACTCCCCGAATATTAATTATAATGATTCTGCACAACTATTAGCAATAAAAGTTTGTCAACTTTAAAAAATCATCAACTGTTTTATAAATGTATTTATAATTTAGATAGATTTGACATATCCTAAATGTGACCTGGAGTTTTTTTTGTATTCCCTCCCAATGTTCATTAGATATAATATGATACAGATGAATGTAGGGTGCAGTTTTAATGAGGAAGGCGGGACTAACTTGTCTGTTAGGAGACAGATAATATTAGCCCGAGAATGATTCCTGCCCGTACCTCCCTCACAGCTCCTGTACCTCATCAGCAGTTTTTACCTTGCTGTCGCCTAGACTTTGTGTATACATATTAAAAAATTTTTTGTTACTTTTAAATCACATGCTATCTGCTTTCAATATTGTACAGATGATTAAAAGCATGTTAATGTGAAGCGGTTAAAATCCAAAGATATTTTACATGCAATTTGCTAGTGATATACTGTAAATTTAAAATGTTGTCACTCTTAAACTTCCATGCGTAACCAGAATTTTAACAGATAAGCAATATATTGCTTTTGTGCTTTCCCCATATGACCTATAGGAAGCAATATATATACAGAAACTGACGTGACAGCACTAATAATTTGGTGGAATATGCTTTTACAAAAAATGTGAAAATTGCTAAATAAGGCAAATATGTAAATATATACATAAACGGTATTTGAAGTTCTGCAATACGGAGAAGATAAAATCTAGCTTGTTACTTATTATGGAAGCACAGTGGTCAAGTGGTAGGACGTCGGGCTCGTGATCGAAGGGTTGTAAGTTTGAGTCTCGGTCACGGCACTCGTGTTGTATCCTAGCTTGAGCAAGATACTTTACTCTGCTTGATCCAGTCTACTCAGCTGTAAATGAATAATATAATAATAAAAATATACAACGTTTATATTGCGCTCTATATAATTTGTAAATTTACTCTATATTTATTCACATGTAGATAATAACAATCTAAGCTAATGTGATGATATAAAAAGGCATTTAAATATGTATGTCAGTATATCTACATGTCGTCTAAGTTGAATACATGGTTTGGGCAGTGCTAGAACTTGTAGAATGCTAGCTGTGAGCGCCGAAATGGCAGCACTGATTGTATGCTCCCCAGGGAGTTAAGAACGATATTGGCTGGTTGCTAAGCGCCTATATATCCACGGATAATAATTTGTGAGCAGCTTTGAGACGACAGACCTTTAAGGTTGTGATGAAGCGGTACATAAAAACCTCAAATTATTAATAATTGTTAGTATTATTATAGACCGATCAGAACGCTTCATCCTATTCAATGCATTCACATGGATGAAAAGTGCTTGAATTTGAGGTCAGTCCTGGAAAAGTGCTTGATTTGGGATCAGTGCTGGAAAAGTGCTTGATTTGGGGTTAGTGGTGGAAAAGTCCTTGAATTTGCTCCCAAATTCTTGAAAAGTGCTTGAATTCATACTTACTAGATGTAAACATGGAATTTTTTTCAGATTAAAAAAAAAAAATTAAATAAACATCAGGAACATTTTTAAAAGATAAAAGTTGGTGATTATATACCATTTCCTTGCAAGTTTGGACAAAAAATTAATGCACCTTCAACATTGAGAAAAAGTGCTTGAAACATGCTGGAAAAGTGCTTGAATTTTGGTATGAAAAATCTGTATGAACCCTGTATGGAAATGAAACATAGAACCAAGGGTAGGATCTCATTTGGTAATCACAAATTGATGAAAGGTTTATGGCAACAGAAACAACATACAACTGGGCTGGGGAATTGATACATTTTATTGATACGTAAAAATAAGGGATTTGTGATTTTAGAAATGTAATGGAAATCATATTCAAGATTCTTTTTCCAATTAATTTTGTAAATCGGAAGACAAATGGTTCAGAACATTTAAGTACACTTTGACTAAATTAGTTTGGAAGATCCTTGGGCTAAGACACTATACACATATGTTATGGTTTCCCTAGGGGCAGTTGAACAGGGCTGAATAATACTAGAAATACAGTGATTAAGGAGATCATTGTACAGTTGGTTCTAAATCATATTGATTGGTATGACAAGATAATCATGCTATCAGGGTTGGCTTAGGGGTCTAGCCCCACCCCTGGGTCTAACTCCACTGATTATAACATAGAAGCAGTCAAGATCACAACCTGGTAATTAAATACAAAATTGCTTGACTTTAAGAATAAAATAGTTAGATCTTTGATGTCTGTTCTACCAATGGCCCGACTGTCCTTCATTTATATTCAAAATGAAATTAAGGGGAGGTAACGTTATATAAAAAAAATAAAAGCGCAGTTATATGGGACAGGAATCCCAAAGAGAAAAGGATGGTATCTTAATGCAGGATTGACAATACAGTATTTAGGACAAATGTGTAATGTCTTTTTATTACAATTAGATATGTTTTGTGGCAGATTTGAATTGTAAATAGGATTTAGGTCGCCTTCTAGCTTCGAGCTAGAGGGAATTTCCCTTTAGCTCAGTGGTAGAGTGTCCGACTAGGGACGTGGAGATCAGGGGTTCGATCCCAGGTGGAAGCACACTATTCTCTTTCCTGCTACAAATGGTATTCGTGGCCCTTCCTGTGGTGACAGTGGAGTTAGAACCTGGGTTGTGGTGTTCGGGGGCAAACACATTTAAAAGGGGGGAGTAGTGTGGCAGATTTGAACTGTACATTGGATTTAGGTCGCCTTCTAGCTTCGAGCTAGAGGGAATTTCCCTTTAGCTCAGTGGTAGAGCGACTAGGAACCTGGAGATCAGGGGTTCGATCCCAGGTGGAAGCACACTATTCTCTTTCCTGCTACAGTTTAATTACCTAGGATGCAGTTCTTATAGACCTTTTTCGTGTAAGGAAGTCCCCTGAGAGCTACATATAAGTGTATTACATGTGTAAAGTGTAATTATCTGTCTGTGAGTGACATATCTGTTGATAATAAATAGCTTGGTGACCCTGACTGATTGAGGGACAGCACACGGCTGTTCCAGACAGTTTGTGACAGATACATGAACGGTTTCCATGCCGATAGATGACAGAGACATGTTCATTTCTTCATTTTAACAAACCATTGTAATGCCAGAGGAGCTATAAATATGATCCCAGTCGTCCTCTTGTTTCAGCCCTATCACATTAAAAGGTGAGACGGCTTGGCTTAAATCTGTACATCTGTGGCTCACATTGACTGAGGTGTACATAAACAGTCTGTTTGATGGAGACTTGTTTAACACAAAATCGAAAAATATGACATTAGGGTTATCTGCCCTTGCCATCAGAAATAAAGGGAGTATTGTTTCAGGGTTTAAAGTACACCCAGTCGCATTTCTTGTCCACTCCCCAAGGAAAGGAGGTCGATGACGAGTGTAGAGTATCGTCTTCTGTCTGATAATCCTTGGCCGATTTATACTTCTAACCATATCTCTTAAGTTATATACTTTTATTTTCTGTTATATGAACAGCTACTTTTATTACGGTGTAAAATTTCCTGTAACCTTTGACCTTTAGGCATGAATGCTGACCTTTTTTTAACAGAAATGAGAGGAAATGTACGATTAGTGGGATAGGTTATTCAAATTGAACATAGAGAGTCAGTAGGTAAATAACTGTGTTTTCCATAGACTGGTCATGATCACTGTTGGTCAGTATAATGGATACCTCTGTGGTCAGTCTCGGCCATTGGAGAGCTTTGCTGCCTTAGGATTGGTCACTGGTCAGTACCAGGCGAAGAGAGAGGTCTGTAAGACAGATTGGTCACTGGTCAGTACCAGGTGAAGTGATCGGTCTGTGTGACCGATTGGTCACTGGTCAGTACCAGGTGGAGAGAGAGGTCTGTAAGACCGATTGGTCACTGGTCAGTACCAGGTGAAGTGAGAGGTCTGTGTGACCGATTGATCACTTGTCAGTACCAGGTGAAGTGAGAGGTCTGTAAGACCGATTGGTCACTGGTCAGTACCAGGTGAAGTGATCGGTCTGTGTGACCGATTGGTCACTGGTCAGTACCAGGTGTAGAGAGAGGTCTGTAAGACCGATTGGTCACTGATCAGTACCAGGTGAAGTGAGAGGTCTGTAAGACCGATTGGTCAGTGGTCAGTACCAGGTGAAGAGAGAGGTCTGTATTATCGATTGGTCACCAGTCAGTACCAGGTGAGAGAGAGATCTGTGTGACCGATTGGTCACTGGTCAGTACCAGATGAAGTGAGAGGTCTGTAATACCGATTGGTCACCAGTCAGTACCAGGTGAGAGATGTCTGTAAGACCTTTTGGTCAGTGGTCAGTACCAGGTGAAGTGAGAGGTCTGTAAGACCGATTGGTCACTGGTCAGTACCAGGTGAAGAGAGAGATCTGTGTGACCGATTGGTCACTTGTCAGTACCAGGTGGAGAGAGAGGTCTGTAAGACCGATTGGTCAGTGGTCAGTACCAGGTGGAGAGAGAGGTCTGTAAGACCGATTGGTCACTGGTCAGTACCAGGTGGAGAGAGAGGTCTGTAAGACCTTTTTGGTCGCTGGTCAGTACCAGGTGGAGAGAGAGGTCTGTAAGACCGATTGGTCACTGGTCAGTTCCAGGTGAGAGAGAGGTCTGTAAGACCGATTGGTCACTGGTCAGTACCAGGTGGAGAGAGAGGTCTGTAAGACCGATTGGTCACTGGTCAGTACCAGGTGGAGAGAGAGGGATGTAAGACCGATTGGTCACTGGTCATTACCAGGTGGAGAGAGAGGTCTGTAAGACCGATTGGTCACTGGTCAGTACCAGGTGGAGAGAGAGGTCTGTAAGACCGATTGGTCACTGGTCAGTACCAGGTGAAGTGAGAGGTCTGTAAGACCGATTGGTCACTGGTCAGTACCAGGTGAAGAGAGAGGTCTGTAAGACCGATATGTTACTGGTCAGGGTCACTATGGCTCATTGGCATGTTAGGTGTACCATGAGCCCCTTATGATCAGTTGTCAGTCTGGGTCAGTGGGGAGTAAAATGGTCAGTTGAGCCTTAGGGGGTCATTTTGGGTCAGTAGAGAGTTCAAAATAGTCTACCATTGGCCTGTTCAATCGTCAATATATTTGGCCTATGGGTCCGCCAGTTGTCGATTTGGGTCAGGATGGAGTAAAATGTGTAATCGGCCTCATAGGGGTCACTTTGGGTTAGTTGAGTGTCAGATAGACCCCTTAATCATTAGTCTAGGTCAGTAGACTGTTACAAGTGCCTCGGGGCCCCTAGCGGTCACTCTGGGTCAGTGGAGAGTGAGGCGTGACATGTTTGGGCTCCTCATCAGCTACTATAGGTTAAAAGGTAGTGACAGTGTATCATGCATATTTATAGTACACAAATGAGGATGCTAATCTGCAATAGTGTCACATTAGCCATAACCACCTATGATAAGATCCTCCCCGGGTTTGGAAATTTACATGACAATGTGTTTGGTAACTTCATCCTTTAAGTCAGTGTGTGTGTGACAGGGAGCTGGTGGGTATATCCAACACACACACCCCTCAGACTCCTCAGTCTGGCCCCTAGTCGTGGTGGACTCCACTCCGCCTGCTCTGTGTATGTGTGGTGTGTGTGTGTGTAGATGACAGCTGCCCCACTGTACCGTTGTCTTAATTAAACATCCAGGTGTGCCGCCATCAGCTGATTGACTTCCATCTTACCTGTCTGACCACTGACACTTAAAACTGTCTAAACTTGTGTCCATCTTCATTATCAGGATCATCACACTGATTGGCTACGAACCCAGTGAGGTACTCGGACGGACAGCGTACCAATTCCATAATCCACTTGACGCGGAAACCGTTGGAAAGTGCCATTCAAATCGTAAGTTCTGTCACAGCATTTTTGCCTGTCTTGTTTATATATATATATATCTGATTTATGGTGCAGGTATCAACTTTGTTGGGTCACTCGGACACTGACTCTACAAGTGCCAGTATAATTCTATGTAATAACCTTGCGAGGATGATTGTTATTTAGTTTAGATATTTTAACAAAGAAATAAGATTGTGAAAATGTAATAACTAAATGACATTCATTCATGAATAATGCTATAAATGCATTATAAGCCTCGAGCCACGTGAACCACATGCACAGTTTCACCTTGACAGATCAGAGTTTTCGCTCATGTTAATTATATACAAATATCAGTGTTGGTTTACAGGGAGCTTTCTGATTAGGCCGTACAAAATATACTGGATATAACACCTAAAATAAAATGTTTTATGGAATTTTGCTAATTTAGCAGCATTCTTTTACTGTCAGAGTGGTTACGGGGGAGTTTCACTACCTAAATGTCAAACCGTCTGACAGAAAGTCACACCTACAAGTGTATAACCCCCTGGTAGTATAGCGGAAATCTACAGCACTACAAACAATACACTAGTTCATCAAGGAAAAACAATACCTAGTCTATCACACTGAGATTAATGAGCAACTGTCATATTCAGACTTTCTCGTCTCCTGCAGTGTGTGACTCACTTCATTTCTCTAAAGAATGCTGTTGTTTAGACTTGCCCGTGCCCTTTGTTTTTCTTTTTTGTCTTAAAATTCAAAATAGAATTGGTATAAAATGAAAGTGACATTTTAGAAATGAGTTGGTGATCTCTTAGGGTCTGTAAAGGGGTTAAGTGATCTCTGAGGGACTGTAGAGGGGTTTAGTGATCTCTGAGGGTCTGTAAAGGGGTTGAGTGATCTCTCAGGGACAGTAAAGGGGTTTAGTGATCTCTGAGGGACTGTAAAGGGGTTTAGTGATCTCTGAGGGACTGTAAAGGGGTAAAGTGATCTCTGAGGGACTGTAGAGGGGTTTAGTGATCTCTGAGGGTCTGTAAAGGGGTTAAATGAACTCTGAGGGACAGTAAAGGGGTTAAGTGATCTCTCAGGGACTGTAAAGGGGTTAGTGATCTCTGAGGGACTGTAAAGGGGTTAGTGATCTCTGAGGGACTGTAAAGGGGAATATTGATCTCTGAGGGACTGTAGAGGGGTTAGTGATCTCTGAGGGACTGTTGAGGGGTTTAGTGATATCTGAGGGACTGTAGAGGGGTTTAGTGATATCTGAGGGTCTGTAGAGGGGTTTAGTGATCTCTGAGGGTCTGTAGAGGGGTTTAGTGATCTCTGAGGGACTGCAAAGGGGTTAGTGATCTCTGAGCGACTGTAGAGGGGTTTAGTGATCTCTGAGGGTCTGTAAAGGGGTTTAGTGATCTCTCAGGGACAGTAAAGGGGTTTAGTGATCTCTCAGGGACAGTAAAGGGGTTTAGTGATCTCTGAGGGTCTGTATAGGGGTTTAGTGATCTCTGAGGGACTGTAAAGGGGTTAAGTGATCCCTCAGGGATAGTAAAGGGGAATAGTGATCTCTGAGGGACAGTAAAGGGGTTTAGTGATCTCTGAGGGTCTGTATAGGGGTTTAGTGATCTCTGAGGGACTGTAGAGGGGTTAAGTGATCTCTGAGGGACTGTAAAGGGGATTAGTGATCTCTGAGGGACTGTAGAGGGGTTAAGTGATCTCTGAAGGTCTGTATAGGGGTTTAGTGATCTCTGAGGGACTGTAGAGGGGTTAAGTGATCTCTGAGGGACTGTAGAGGGGATTAGTGATCTCTGAGGGACTGTAGAGGGGTTAAGTGATCTCTGAGGGACTGTATAGGGGTTTAGTGATCTCTGAGGGACTGTAAAGGGGTTAAGTGATCTCTGAGGGACTGTAGAGAGGTTTAGTGATCTCTGAGGGACTGTAGAGGGGATAAGTGATCTCTGAGAGACTGTAGAGGGGTTAAGTGATCTCTGAGGGACTGTAGAGAGGTTTAGTGATCTCTAAGAGACTGTAGAGGGGATTAGTGATCTCTGAGGGACTGTAGAGGGGTTTAGTGATCTCTCAGGGACAGTAAAGGGGCTTAGTGATCTCTGAGAGACTGTAGAGGGGATTAGTGATCTCTGAGGGAATGTAGAGGGGTTAAGTGATCTCTGAGGGACTGTAAAGGGGATTAGTGATCTCTGAGGGACTGTAAAGGGGTTAAGTGATCTCTGAGGGACTGTAAAGGGGTTTAGTGATCTCTGAGGGACTGTAGAGGGGCTTAGTGATCTCTGAGGGTCTGTAAAGGGGTTTAGTGATCTCTGAGGGACTGTAAAGGGGTTTAGTGATCTCTGAGGGTCTGTAGAGGGGTTAAGTGATCTCTGAGGGTCTGTAAAGGGGTTTAGTGATCTCTGAGGGTCTGTAGAGGGGTTTAGTGATCTCTGAGGGTCTGTAGAGGGGATTAGTGATCTCTCAGGGACAGTAAAGGGGTTTAGTGATCTCTGAGGATCTGTATAGGGGTTTAGAGATCTCTGAGGGACTGTAAAGGGGTTTAGTGATCTCTGAGGGACTGTAAAGGGGTTTAGTGATCTCTGAGGGAATGTAGAGGGGTTTAATACAATTTTGCCTCATTCATTTTTGTGTCGTCATTTTTGCACTGTACACTTGTCTGGTCAGTATCTTGTGTATGTGACAATAGCCGTGAGGTGATATTACCTGTCTAGTGTAGATAAATCTTCATTAATTAGTTACTTTAGTGACTTCTATGGCTGTTTATTTCATTTTGTTATTCCTGTCGGTGTATTTGATAAATTAAAGAAATTTTGAAAAAATTGGTATAGATACAGTCCACATATAGTTCACTGTACCATACAGTTGTTTCATCCTTTTCATAGACTCGTAGGTGATGTTAGGGACAGAAAAAAACTGCAGAAATCTGAATTATTTTAAACTGTACTGCTGAAATTGAAGGGGAGGTGCATAAAAATGCCTATTTTTTAAGATTTTTAAAAAAGTTGTGGAACACAGTTTAATTTCATAGTAAAGTGTTAAGTGACTTCATTTAGTGTGTTTATATTAATGAAGGAAAAGTTGAAATATATTACAAAAATTTTTCTGAAATTTGTTAGTTGATAAAGTGTACCTGTACTGTGGGCTGGTTCCAGTGAATGTATGGCCTATGAATTTTTTATTAGATAAAAAAGCACACTTACAATAATTAATAAGCTGATATTATAATTCAGATTTTCTCTGGGCCAGACGTGCTTTGATAATCTTGACACATAAAAGTCACACGGTGCATAAAGGTTGTTATGCACAAAGTTGGTATTTCTTGATTTCATTTCTTAATGATACATAGACTAGATATATTAAATTTGTTTAAATAGATTAAAATCAAAACAGATTTCAAAAATTTGAACAAAATATTTTTAAAAAATGTTCACACTGTTTCCTTAGTATTCTGACATCTTGTCTAGTCCAACATAATAATCATTACTTACTACGTTTCTAATTAAATTACCAAATGAAACCTTTGTATTCTGACATCTTGTGAAATCTGACCAACCTGTTGTGTCTATAATCAAGGTCTCGGATTAAATCAGCTGTACTATAGGTAACAAAATTACAAAACATAAAACTTTGGAATTTCTTATTAAGTTTTGTTATAAGACTGAATGGATTATTTTCCAGTCTTCAATGCATCAATCAATGTAAATATTGCCAAGTGGCGTGTTTCCTGGTTAGGCAGGTTGAAGCCTGCATGTTGCTCATGGTCCTTGTGGTTGAGTTGTCATTGTTTTAATTACCTAACCATTACCTATATATGCTAGAACACATCTGTCACAATTGTATTACAGTGATGACATCTAGGGATGACAATTTGAAATTATTTCAGTAGGCTACCATCATATAATACAATTATTATACAATTACCGCATTTGGTATGGTAAATGTGAGTAACAAGAGTGCTTTGAAAACTGAGGGAAGAGAGGTGTGAGATTATTTGATGAGAATGGTATCTGATTTATTTGACCTTTGAAGTATTATCTAACTATTACCGTGGTATTTATTGTGTAGTATTTGACATCATTCTGTTATAATCTGTGTCTGCTTATTTACTCTTTAACAGATAGAGATGTTCAACTGTAATTCAGTATGTAGTTGTATGAAATAAAGATGCAGGTCACTAGTGTAATAATTTGGTGAGAATCCATTACTTTTCAAGAGTATGACTAATGTCTTTAAAAAATAAGTAAAATGATATGATCAACACTGAAGAGCCTTGCCTAATACCAAAAAAAATAAGTAAAATGATATGATCAACACAGGAGAGCCTTGCTTAATACCTAAAAAAATAAGTAAAATGATATGATCAACACAGGAGAGCCTTGCCTAATACCTAAAAAAATTCGTAAAATGATATGACCAACACTGGAGAGCCTTGCCCAATGCCTGAAAAAAAAAAAAAATAAGATGTTTCAGCACTGTGAGAGTCGGTGTATTGTACGACTTCAGGGCATGATTTAGCGGTCGCTGGTGGGGTTGGAGGGGGTTGTTGAGAGGGAGTAATTTAGCATTGGAAACTGTTAGTGCCTGAAAATGATAGTCGTATAGGAGGAGTGGTCATTCATGGGAGTGGTCGTAAGTAGAGGGACCACTGTAGTAACATTTGAGAGCCTTGTTGAATACCAGTGGAAATTTCTAAAAATTTTCACGAAAAACTACTTCTCTTTGGTTGTTAGTTGGAATATTAGTGTTATACTGACCTTACTTAAGTTTCGCTTGTTTTTGAACCTTTCAGATTGGGATCATCATGTTTTGTGTGCCTTTCAAATATGTCATCATGTTTTGTGTGCCTTTCACATTGTCGTAAAATCTGAATCTGTAACTATCTTTTATATTTGGCAATCATCCAAATTAGTCATCAGCTTATTAAATATCATAGGTGCACTTGATTTTGATAAAGTATACTTTACATTTTCCTACCTGAAGATTTAGATGGAACTCTTTTCACAGGAGATCGTTCAAATGATTGTTTTTGTGTTTTTGACAGTGATTATAAAAGGGACATCGATAAGCAAGTACTACCGGTTTCTGGGCAAGAATTGTGATTGGGTGTGGATGCAAACAAGAGCGACCATCATCTACAACACGAAAAATGTACCACAGTACATCGTCTGTATGAACTACATAATCAGGTGAGTCATGTGGTCATCTTAGTGTTCTGATTATCCCAGTCAATATCATTGGGGGGGGGGGGGGAGATAAGGTGGTGCGGTGGCTAGCTAGTACACCTGCCTTTTACCAAGACGGCCAGGGTTCAAATTCCAGATTTGATGTAAAAAAGTAAGAGATGAGATCACCTGCCCAACCATGTGGGTTTTCTCCAGGTGCTCTGGTTTTCTCCCATAATATGACCCCTCACACGCTAAACCTGGGCCAACGAGAGTAATTCAAATAAGTTTAATAACTTGTGTCATACTTGTTGTAAAATAAATTTCATATGAGTCTATATCATTGGCTATATATCTCAATATTCCCAGTATGTGAAAGGTTTTGGATTTTTTTCCATAATATTGAAAATTGGGTGTAGTAGTAGACCCTGAAATAATCTTGATACACCTTGTATTTATTATGACGGAGTTCTGTCCTTAAATAGGTGCAATTTATTTCAATAGTGAAATTAGGGTCAGGACTAATATATGACATTACATAGAGATAATGTCGGAGGCAGTTTTGATGGACATATTTATGTGGAAGTCCCCCTGTGTGTACAAACATATGATAGTTTGTCCATCGTTACAGACAATCGGCGGTTTTCAGTGTGTATATGTACAATGTAATAGTGTTTACAAGTGAAGCTGTGTCAGTTTGTTAGCTGCTAATTGAAAATGTAATGAATCTCCATCATCTGCCGTTCTTACATTGAAATGTAAATTTTCTTTCACCTAGCCTCTTGTCCAACATCTTCAACTTATCAACTTATCGTGTAGATATCGTCTAATCTGTTTAAAGTACATGTCGTGATTGTGTCATTGTCACGGTATCCCACCAGTAAGCTAGCTTCACAGTTTGATTTTTAAGGCCTAAAGTTAATAAATAGAGATTGATTTACCAGTAAATGTCTCTCAGAAGTTAATGTGATTTACCAGTAGATGCTTGTCGGAAGTTAATGTGATTTACCAGTAAATGTTTGTCAGAAGTTAATGTGATTTACCAGTAAATGTTTGTCAGAAGTTAATGTGATTTACCAGTAAATGTCTGTCGGAAGTTAATGTGATTTACCAGTAAATGTCTGTCGGAAGTTAATGTGATTTACCAGTAAATGTTTGTCAGAAGTTAATGTGATTTACTAGTAAATGTCTGTCGGAAGTTAATTGTGAATCACAGTATATGTTTATCGGAAGTTAATGTGATTTACCAGTAAATGTCTCTCGGAAATTAATGTGGGTGACTTGCCAGGCAACACAGTATTTACCTGTTAAAAATAAAGATAAACTTATTTATTTTACAACAATTATGAAACAAGTAATTAAACTTATATTTATCACTCTTGTTGGCCTGGATGTTAATGCATCTTATTGGGTGAGGAAACTGGATTACCCGGAGAAAACCTGTGTAGTTGGGCAGATGTCCCCATACCTTTTCATGTCTGGTCGAGGAATTGAACCCTGTCCGCCTTGTTGAAAGGAAAGTGCGATATTCACTGCACCACCCGACTACCCAACATTTTATTAGCTGCATATTCTTCAATGTCAACAGACATTGACACTTTAAATAAAGATAATTCAATATTGATTATGAAATGAGGTTGTTGAAATATTTTAATTGATAAAGGTTTAAAGTCATAACCTGGAACATAGAAGAAACGTTTTTAAAAAAGTTTTATAACTTTAGTAAATCTTGACATATCTCCTACAAATACTATTTAGACAATTCGTGCAGCTTTGTATTGTTATTATATACCGTATAAGGCAGCATATGATTCTCTATCAATTCATTGAAATGGCCTCAACTTCATGTCTTTAGTGTAGAAAGATATCAAATATGATAGATTGGTGGAATTATGATAAACACAATTTTCATAAAACTTAACAAGACATGATTTACTTAATAGCTGATCTAATATTGATGTATATCATCAATGTTATTCATATGATCCTCACTTTTGATCAGGACAAAAATTAAAAATAAAGTCATTCAAAATTTCTGCTGTAACAATTGGTAATATAAATATAATATTAAATCAAAACGCCACTAATTATCCATTTTTTTGTGACAGTGAGGAGGAGGGTCAGCGTTACATTATGATGGAAGACGAGGAGACGGGAAAACACGTCATCTGTGCTCCCGGGGTGATGGACCTGTCAGAGAGCAACGTATGTGGCGACTCCACCCACGGGGACCACAGCGACCCGGGCTACATGAGCGGCAACAGCCCCTATTCTAGCATGAATCCAAGTCCATCAGAGGGACACCCCAGTGATGATAACAATGATACTCTGACCGACGCAGACAGCGACTTTCCACCGGGCGTATTTCAAGAAGTTGCCAACACCATCAACCCAAGCCAGGAATCAATATTTGACATCATCAGCAGCTTGGGGAAGGAGACCGGCCAGCCATGTGACAAGACATCGGATCATTCCCCTTTGTCTGAGGTAGGGGGCTGGATGGATCCACAGGGAGACATGGCTGCTATGTGTCCACCGACTTCTAGCACAAACGCCTACATTCCAGTCACTTCTATAGAAGTGATGTCTGCTCCAGGTCAACCTACCAGAACGTTCCAGACCCTGCTACCAAGCAACACAAACCTGACATCATCTATACTGCAGACGCAGATGTACAGTCCACAGGGACACTTCACCTCAGTTGCCGGGGGTCTCCATGGTAACTGTAATATGTTGTCTCCACAGTCCGGAGAGTCCTACAATTCCAGTCTCTCTCCAGTAAACTCTGCCTCCCAGCTTTTATCATTGGACGATAATAACGGTAGCAGTAGGTTGTCCAGCGTCTGTTCGGGGCTGGTGTCCTCACCCAGTATGCCATCTGACAGTGATATCAATATGCTGTCGCCTGCCGTCACATCAGCTCCCCAACTACACAACCTGCAGTCTGTTCCTGCGACTTCTTCCTCCCATAGAAATCTCATAGATCTACAGTCTGTTTCTGCCGCTTCCTCTTCACACAGAAATCTCATAAGCCTACAGTCTATTTCAGGACCATGTTCTCAAAAGTCTGTCTTAAATCTTCAGTCCATTCCTGCAACTGCCCCTCCTCAACAAAATTTGCTCAACCTCCAGTCTATATCTGTTCCTTCTTCTCCGTCAATGATGAATCAGTCGGCTTCTTCACCACAAAATTATCAGCCGGTTACTTCAACACAAAACATCTTAAACCTGCAAGCTGCTTCACCACAGAATATCTCAAACCAGCCAGCGACTTCACCACAGACTATCTTAAACCAGCCGGCCACTTCACCACAAAATATCTTAAATCAAACAGCAACTTCACCACAGAATATCTTAAACCAGCCGGCCACTTCACCACAGAATATCTTAAATCAGACAGCCACTTCACCACAGAATATCTTAAATCAGACAGCCACTTCACCACAGAATATCTTAAATCAGACAGCCACTTCATCACAGAATATCTTAAATCCGCTAACCTCTTCACCACAGATTATCCTCAATGTACAATCGATTCCCTCCACTGGTGTGCCCTCCCGACATAGCATAATCAATTTGCAGACAGCATCCCCACAGAGTATGGTTACCAACCTACAAGAGGCAGTTCCTGCTGGATCCTTGCATACTCGGAGCCAGCTAAATCTACATCCTGTTACATCGGCCCAGATCCTTGACCTCCAGCCCAGCATTGCCATGGCGACTGCTGCCTCACCTCAAAGCGCTCAGAATCAACCAGTCAGCCCCAACTGTTCCCAGGACATGATGAACCTACAGTTGGGAATGTCTGGTGATAGCAATGGAAGTGATATGTCTGTGTCAGGGGCAGGGGACACACTGCCTCCGGAGGTATCAGAAATGTGGCTCCAGTTCTGTAACACAATGACCGACAACCAGGTCCAACAGGTTCTGGACGAGTTCCGTCGCGAGGAACTTCTGTCGTCCATAGAAGAACGTCGAAAACGACAACAGGCTACAGTGGCTCCCGTGCAAGCCACACCAAGTAGGAATTGTATGCCACCAAATTCTTATACTAACCAAAACATCAACTACCAGGGATGTCAAAAGTTTCCAACTGCTGGGCCAACATTTGCGCAGGGCTGTGATCACTGTTGTTCCATGCAGAATGGGTCTGATCGTTACCCAAGCACGACAGTACCAGGTACCTACTCCTTACCAATGTCCCACCTCCAGGCCAACAGACTCTCGCCTAACAGTGCTATATCTTGTGGGAACTGTTCCACTTCTCGAAATGGACAATATTCGTCTGTGCGGCACAAAAATGGTTCACCTTACAGCCACTCCCAAGTTAGTAGTGATGGGAAATCGGTCATGTCAGAACTGGAAAAAATGTTGCGTGGTCACCCCAGCACCTCACAGCAATGTGTCGGTGCCTTCTGCGAGTCTCAATCTATGAGCTCGTGTGACTTTGACAATGGCGGCGCTACCATACTCAAACAGATGTTGACCGGTCATCTGTCCAGTGAGTGTTACCACGCGATGGAGAAACGTCGACAAGCTACCACTAATGTATCTAACCAGTGACACCACTGTCTGGAATGACCACTTGGACATCAGTGTATGTTTGATCTGAAGTGACCGCAGGCACTCAAACAGGAGTGACCGTTTGGTCTGGAGTTACCACTCGGACAAGGAGTGACTTATCGGATGTCCTTTAAATGTAACTACACTGTACAGGAGAATTGGTTACAGGACAAAGTTTTAACTAGTAACTGCTCCTGCACTAGTGATGGATTGGACATCCGACTTCATTGACTATGACTGATGTGAGAAACTAAAACAGGACGAGTGTTGGGCGATCATTCTGATATCTCCATGACAACATCTGACACAAATAATTATGTCTGTTGCAGCAATATTGGGTACATGTACATGATGAAACAATAAACAACAGCATTAGTTTGTGACCCATTGTTCTTGCATCATAACCAATGGCTTAAAAGCTGGTTTACAGAGTTATCACCCTTGTACTCCTCGTTGCCTGTGAAAATGTTGACACTGTGTGTCACTGATGTACTATAGACAGACTTAAGTCTGCAGAAAAATCACAGACTTGGTGAACAGAATTACTACATAATGACTTAACAGGTAACCCTGTTCTTAGCAATAATGTGCAACGTTACCAAGGTTACGGACACTGAACGCAGGGCTACAGTGCATTGGAAGTCTTTAAAAGTGTAATACATATGAACAACTTTGTCAAAGACAAACAGTTCTTTCCTTAAAATGTTATGTATATTTATAAAAATAGTTATACAATTTTATCTTTATTCATAGTTTGATATTTTCTTTGCAATTTATTAATTTTTGTTTTTGTCTTAAAATTGTACACGTTTTCCACAGTTGTGAATTCTTGTGTAATAAGTAGTCTGTACTTTTGGTTCCAAGTTAAGGATCTGTAATATTATGACAGTACAATTTGGAATCATCATATCTTTTTATTGTAAAGTTTATTTGAAAAATACCTTCCCTGTTTAAGAATTTAAGTACATGTACCAGGTAATATCTTATTTTTTTTCTGAGTATAAATGAAGAAAAATCACTGATTATCTATTCAACCCCCATTCTGTTGACCCCCCCCCCCCCTTCCCCCCCCCCCCCCTTCACTTTTATATCATCATCAGTAGATATGGGGACTTTACACAAGTTTTATACAATTTTTTTCATTGGGATTAAAATCATATCTTGATCTCAGCACCTTTCTGTAAAATTCTGTGCTGCGTCAAGATCTGACAACATCCCATAGGGGTCACCTCCCAGTGACCTTTTGCACTAGCCAATCAAATTATTATTTACAGAATCAGAAATGTGATTTTTGAAGCGACAAAGTTTGCATAATCGTATTTGTAAGTTTAGTCATTTCGTCACAAAAAAACTTAATATGATAAGATGACTTGCTGTAGATGACAGCGTCATTGGAAAATTCTATGAGTGTTAATTAAATAAAGAGACGACAAAAGTCACCGGGACGTGAACCCCTATGGGATGTTGTCAGATCTTTTTTCGGTGAAGTTAACATGTGACGATTCTGTATTGTATTTTTATCGCCTCACAAGCCTGGCCCAGGAGCTTCCTCATCCCTTCACCTGTCAAAACTGACATATTTATACATGTAACAAAGAAATGTACCTGAAAATTTTGAATTTAATTCCAAATTCATCTTCTGAAATTATTTTTCTAACTTCAAAATCATTAAATAATAGTTTCAAAATTAAGAATCAAATCTAAATCCATGAAGATGAAAGGAGTGATCATCTGGTTTGCGGGAAGTTTTTCTGAGACTTGGCTTTGTCTGTACGGAATGTGACAGTTCTGTGTAAGGTGCATCATCAGAAACCACTGCGACACTGCTCTATGTTTATGTCCCGTGGGCTAGAACGTATGGAGAATCTCGTTTTAGTACTAAAAATAGTAGCCAGTTATATTGCTTCTTACATCCGTGGCTTCATCTGCCTGTTTGTATATCTACATTAATATTGTATACAGTACAAATCAACATGGGGGTGCATTACATGCCTGCCAAGAAAACCTGTTGGTTGTGTTTGAACAACATAAGTAACAATAAGTCTGAACCCAGAAGTCCTACCAGACTTTGACATCAGCGTCATGCCTAACAACCATTCTGATTGGTCAAAAATTGGCCTCCGAATAGACTTCTGTTCTGGAGAACGAGATTCGTTGTCTGTTCTAGCCCACGGAATCCAAGCGTTAGAGCAGGGTCTCTTGGGTTTCGGACGATGCATTGTGAGAGAAACAATGAATCTATACTTAGATCTGACGAGGTTTCGAATCCTGTGTAGTATATATGACACTATAGAAGTCCCATATCATGTGTTGCACGCGTGTTAATAGTCTCAGTGATAGTGAAAGGAAAAACATATGTCTCTGAAAATCTGGCAAAATTGACAGAATATTTGTCAGTTCTTAAAAATGTTTTTTGTCTCGTTTCTTTATAAATATGATAGCCAGGTTTGTTATCATCATCTCTTCCATAACGAAATGTACAGTCGTTTCTCATGTAAACAGATATCAGAGACATGTTATTCTTGATTAAAACAAAACCATATTATCATTTAAATATTCAATATGTTTCATATTGCACCTGTATATGCCTATAAATACTGAGTTGATGTTGACTGTTAAAGAAAAATAACATTTGATCTGTTTAATGTATTTACATTTATATTATATATATATTCAAATAAGCACACTCTTACTTCACTTCTCTTAGGAGTTTGGAGCTTATTAGCGCAATTTCAAATTTGTGCCGACAGCATGAATAATATCCTAATTAGCAAGGATATCAAGGTTTTTGCTACGCACTTCAGAATGGAGAAATTTTAGTGCTGCACTTGAATTAGTGCAATTTCTAGTGCAAAAGGTGCTAATACTAGGTCAGGACTAAATAGCACAAGTACAGAATATGTAAAGCTAAAAGATATATTTTTTTTAGCATACATAACTATTTAAGATAACCCCTCCCCCCCCCCCCCCCCCCCCCCCCTCTCTTAGTTTTGGCTTTATTATATGACATACGGATGTATAGACGGTCATTTTACCCCATGTTCTGTTGTTGATTTTCAATATGTTTTGCCCTTTGTACCAGCACCTGCCCTAAGATGCTGAAGAGTAGTATATGGCACACCAGTTAAGTTTCAGTTTAATTCTACAGAAATGATTAGGTTAAATCTTTACTGTATTATACTTCACTATCACATTCAAAATCACTAAATTCTGCACACTGCATGCACTAACTTCAAAAAAAACTTATCAAATGATAATTAAGTGACCAAAAGAAGACATCGATAAGGCAAACACAAAAAACATTTATAAACCTGCAAAAGTGGAATAAAGTGGGCGCAACTGAAATGTAACATCAGATAAGTTGTATATGGCATACAATTTCAAGCTGATCAGCAGATTCCATTTATTTCTGATTTACACATAGAATACATCATTTCTATACATAAATAAACCCCTATTCATTCTTTTACAATTGCAACAAGTTATGCAAATTTTGTGACATATTTTTACACATTAAAGGATAATTTTATTCCAGGTAGAAAAAAAAAAGGAAGAATTCAGTGTCGACTGCATGATATTCTATGTGGCCTATACCATTTAATATCCATAATTTTAGTTAATTTTTAACTATTTTTTAAGAGGAAATTTAGATTTTTACTTAAATTGTTTGAATACCAGAAGGCAGATTTGAATTTGTCAATATATTCATAAGGGAATCACAGTTAACGTTTACTTAAATTTTTTGAATATGAGAGAAGGTAGATTTAAATGTGTCAATACATTCATAAGGGGAGATAGCTCCAAGAATGTCTTTAACTTGTAGGTATTGAGTGCTTAGTTTTCGGGTAGTCTACATGCAATATTCATTTTGAGAATGGTTCAAGTCTTCAGGTTTTGAGAATAATAAGATCTAAAATATTTTCTGCTGTGATTAATTTTCAAAAAGAAAAAAATAAGCACAAAAGGTCATATTACATTCAAGTTGATCACAATTTTTTTTACAGTATTTGGCATTTATATCACATTTGTTATTGTTAATTAGCTGTGAAAAAGGCATACACATTGCAATTTACACAATTTAAGGTTTTACCTTACATCCTAAGGTATATGTTAAGAGTTATCTCCCTTTAAAACCTTCAATTTACTGTTGATTTCATATTAGATTATTCATATTTTAGTTTTGAAGAATATATTCAATCTATAAGCATATAGCCATGAGTAGACCCAATCTTTCTGTAACCAGATGTACTTAGGAAAATGTATACCTTTACAATGTCATCACAAGTGCTGTATATTTATTATTAATTGTATGGGTCTAATATAAAGAGTACCACAAAAATAAAGTTTGTTTTCAGTATTAGGTATGCATATCAAGAATGACAAGAGTACTCATTCTTGTAAAGTTGTGAATTATTCAGTGTTAAAAGAAGATATTGTAGATTCAGTAAGGTAGCATACCTCCTTAATTAAGTTTCTTTTTTCACATATTTTTTCCAATTTACTTACCTATGCCTATCTTGCTTTTTCCACTGTTTGCTGAACACTCAAAATTTTTGGAAATTGAAATTCACTTTCCAATAATATTTGATGAGACAAAGTCTTGTACAAAAGATGTAGTGCTAAAAACACATTTTAACCCGAAGGTACATTTTATAAAAGGTTATATTTTTTTAACCCTTTTTGCTTATTGAACTATTGTTAAACAATAGATATTGTTTTACGAGCATTGTTTTTGTTTATTTTGTTGAGGTGAAAATGTTTGCGGAGATAAGCTGTTGCAGTGATAATTTATGTTCAGCAGTGTTCCTATATTTTTCGGGTCAGTATTTGCTTTCTGGCTTGTTTGATAGACATAAATTAAATAGGACTTATTAGATTTACTAGACGTTGAATGGAAGAAAGTATATTTTTCAACGATGAGTTGTTAAACATAAGTGTGTGTGTACAATATAAATATGTCATACAGATGTCTTTTGCTCATATGATATTTATAATACATACTGTCGAGTCTGCATGTATAGCCCGCTCTCTTTCCCTTACAACAAAGTTACTGGATTGTCAAATGACTTGGTAAGAAGAGATATTTAGAGAAAAGGCCGAAAAACTCGCTATTCCACTTTATGGATTAGTGTTGGCTGGATTAACGATGCTTGACTGTTTATTGTTGTATACAAATATTATATATGTCACATTGAATATTTGGGCAACTATCTCCATTTTAATTAACATTATGTAATTAATCATACATAGATAATATCAAAATTCATTGAATCTCTGTATGTCATGTTGTATTAATTTCCATGTATATTTGACAAATTAACATAAATATTTGAATACTTGTATGTTTGATACCTGAAGTCGGTGTGGTATACAGGTAGGTAAGCTATGACAGATACATATCCACGGTGTGGTATACAGGTAGGTAAGCTATGACAGATACGTATCCCCTGTGTGGTATACAGGTAGGTAAGCTATGGCAGATACCTATCCCAGGTGTGGTATACAGGTAGGTAAGCTATGACAGATACGTATCCCCGGTATAGTATACAGGTAGGTAAGCTATGACAGATACGTATCCCCGGTATGGTATACAGGTAGGTAAGCTATGACAGATATGTATCCCCGGTATGGTATACAGGTAGGTAAGCTATGACAGATATGTATCCCTGGTGTGGTATACAGGTAGGTAAGCTATGACAGATACGTATCCCCGGTGTGGTATACAGGTAGGTAAGCTATGGCAGATACGTATTCTTGATAACAATAGGTGATTAGATTTTGCCATTCGTATCTGTCCTCATAAATGTATATTATAAAGAATTTCTTTTTTACACAAGTTCCTGGTGTGTTGTACATAATTGTATAGTGTAACAATACAAACCATGATATCACAAGCAATCAACTGTGTTTTATTGTTCAAAATATATTAAAATGTAAAAAAAAACACCTGTCATGTAGAAAAGTCAGTTTTAGTTCCACAATGTGCAACATATATGTGGTACTTTAATTTGATGTAAGGACAGAATTTCACCTATTTTCTTATTATCTTCAAATGTTCTATTTTACAATTATGATTACTTGTTTTTAAAGACAAAGTTTCTCTTGAGTTGTTTCTGAGTGTACAATGTCTATTTATTCCTGCACATATCAAAAGATTCGTCTTTGAGAATTTTGATTTTATTTGCTGTTATGATAAACCTGTTACGCTGAATTTGACAATTAATCGCAGAATACTTATAAGAAGGCCTGGTTTTAGGAAGACAAGAACTTTGAGAGCTTTGAGAAAGCATGCATGAAAGAGATAAAGCACAGAGTAACACGGGTCTGCATGTATAAATGGACCGCAATAGAAAATTCAATTTTAATTTCAGTTGTGATTCCGTTAAATGCAATTAATTTTGTGTATATAGAATACATCAGAAAGTTTGATTCCCAGGTTAAGTATATATTTTTTATCCAGTTTTGATAATTATAAAAAATGTCACCGATTCAAACTTACTGTAATATTTGTTAAGCTAACAATGCATCCTGCAGTTCAGTCTATGTGTTATTTTTTTACTTGCATGGTTAGCTTTATTCTTAGAAATGTCACAGGGTCGTAAAAATTCATGTGAACTTGAGAAAATACAATCATTGATTACTTGTGGTCAAGTGAAACTATTAAAAACATCTCATAGGACAGGGAAGCTTGTATTCATATGGAATATGGTGTAAGCTGAAATGACGTTATTGTTAAATGGTTATATTTTAAACTTTGAAATGTATTGTGTTTTTAATACCAAATATTGAATATTACAGTTTTTTTTCCTTTAACAAAAATCTAATTCACAATTTTGACCGATCTGTTCAAAGATTTCTCAACTGAAATCTTCATGTTGAAATCCATGGGTGAAAGTGGACAAAAAAACGGAAAAACTGAAAATAAATTAAAGTAAGATAAAGCTGAAAAACTGTTAATAAATTTATTGACCATCCACGTGTCAAAAAACGGAATTCTGTCACAAAATGTAAAACTATCACCCATGGGAATGTAAACATTTTAAAGATCTGCACTGAAATGTTTGCATCAAAATCACGACTTTTTGGGGGATAGGTATAATATTAATAGTTTTAAAAAGTGACAAGAAAAATATTTAATTGTATATTTGATGGAAAAGGTGAAGATAATTTTTTTCACACAATCAATGAAATATTCTGGAGCAAATGGGCGGCTTATTTCCAAACTATGTGATATAAATTTAGATGAAAGATATTTTTATGCTGTTGTGATTTCTGCTTGATCATGTCGAAGGATTGTTGAAGCTCGTCATTAGTTTATGCGATCTGATCATGTCGAAGGATTGTTGAAGCTCGTCATTAGTTTATGCGATCTGATCATGCGTTTTGTTTGACTAGTGTTGAATACACTGTTTATAAATATATATAAATATATATATTGCATATGTAAAATTTGGTGTTTGTTTTCATTTACTTTGCGTGCGTAAGTTTGTGGTTATGCGCTGTTGAGCTTCCAAAGTTTTGTGCTGATACCATACACCAAGTGAAGTTTCTCACTAATTTATAACGGCAAGTCTGATTTCCTTTGCACCCCCAAAATATGCAAACCTATTTTAATTTCAGAATTTCTAAATCCCACTTACAAAATATTCGCATTACAATGGATGTTTGATTTAAATACAATGGAGAAATAATTGAGTGGGGGAAGGTGTGCAAAAGCATTTCTTCCCATTAACAAACGAAACGGCCACTTAATAAAAGCTCCTGTTTTAATAGCAACTATATTTTGAACTTGTGGTCAACTTCCATCCAAATACTGCAGGAGACTAGTTAAGAGGACATATAAGTTAGATGATGGTCTAAGGGAGGCAAATCCTCCAATCTAATACATCAAAATGACCTGAAATGGTGACTTTTAGTTGGAACACATCCTAGAATCTGTTGCAGGTTACCAGACCATCAGTTTTTTCCGGTGTACCGGGTACTCCGGCTTTCTCCACCTCCAAATCCTGGCACATCCTTAAATGACCTTTGCTGTTAATAGACGTGAAACAAAATAAACCAAACCAAATTCACCGCACCAATTCAAGAGTCCTGGAACTGGGACCTTAACTTCTGCAGCGGTACATAAAAGTACAACAAACCCTCGGCTTATACAACAGTACCAGTGATTTCGGCAGGAGTTCAATGTTCAGTTCAGAGTTTTGTGGAAAGCTAGTCTGTGACATTAACTTTTTCAAGCACTAGTCCGGACAAGCAAAATGCAGTGTTTATTATAACAAATATATTGAAATTCAAACTAATTTCAAAGAATTTCCACTAGTCCAAACCAAAATTAAAGTCGCAGACTGAAGCTAGTCCTTTAGGCTTGGAGAAACACTAGATCACCAACTGTAACCAATACCTGGAGATTACTTTAAATCACTTATATTTTGCGTGGGATTTATTTTTGCGCCAATAGGTGAGGAGAGTCGATCGAGAATTCAAATCCCTCGCGAATATTTACGCGAAAATAACAACTCTGGATGACATTCATGTTTGTTCCGTCGTTATCACAACTTAATTTTATAAATATTTCCTTTGATTTTATTTATACCATATCATATATTGACAAACAAATATGTCTAACCTATTTCTCCTTTAAACTCATACCTCTTAATAATTCTACATCCGTATCCGTCTCCGTAATACTGACAGACTTGGGTTGAACATGCGAGCAATGATAACAAAGTGGAAAGGTGGATGTACAATACCAAAGGTTTATAACATGCAAAGTATTTATGTTATTGTATAGATATACAATAGCTCAGACTGTAGGAAAATCGTCAAAGACTTTACCGCTGGGACGAATACTCAGCATGTATACTAATTATAAGTGATTGGAATTACTTCTTTGCCCTTTAATTATAAGTGATTAGTAAAAGCACATGAAGAGTAACGTGAATCACTGCCCAAACAAGTCGGGCGATTTAAGTCCTGTCATCTTTCAGGCATTGTGAATCAATGGTGAGTTGTTTTCAATGTATGTGGTGTGTTTAGTTTCCTTTGTCTGGACATAGCAGGTAGACATAACACATCCTGTGAAAGTTGCATTAATCTCATGAAAATAATGACATAGAATATAAAGCTATCAGTTGCAAATATACTCAATGTCTCCAAAAGCTGATAATTCGTGAATTTTAAGTCATTTCTAGATCACTGTTCCTGAAATCATGTAATCGCGAGTATGTCTAAAGAGGTTATTTCGTGAAATAAAGTATTCTCGAAATATAAGTGATGTACGATACCCCACGAAAGCCTTCCATAAATAATAGCCTATTCGTTAGACTAGACACAAAATGACAGGAAAACGAGCTAAAAATGTTCTTGAAATTAGGGCCTATATAAAAGGCAGGTCATTACTCGGCATAAAGGCTGTAGATATTCACCGCAAGGTGTGTGACATTTATGGGGAGGGCCAAATGTCTCACAGGACTGTAGGTGGGTAGGTAAATTTAGTGCTGGGCAGCAGCAACTGAAAGATACTGCTCACCCAGGTCGTCCTGCAACAACTACAACCAAATCTGCTGTTTATCAGTGTCTGATGGGTGTATCCATTGAAGAGTATGAAAAATGCTTCCAAAAATGGATTGACCAGCTAAAAAGGTGTGTTCTGGCTGGCGGAGAGTATTTTGAAGGGCAGAGCAAATTAAAATGAGCAAAAGCACTTCCGCTATATGAGCACTGATGCAAGTGACATTATTTTTTGAACACCCCTCTATATCTTCGGTAATGTCTCTTTGGTGGCTAACTGATAACCATTTTATGTAGTAAAGTAGCGAGTCCAACACGGAGGTTCTTTCGTTGACTACCTCCCGGGACATTTTGTCTCCACCCCCTGTACTTATTTGATAACCATTTTGTTTTAATTGTAGTTTTGTCAACACAAATTAAAAACCCATCACAAGTTATCATTGCAAATATATAGTTTATATACAAATATACGACATTTATCATTTTACATTTATCAATGGACAAGTATGAAAATAAGAACGAATACATTTGTTTTTAACTTTCATATTTAGATAAAATATAAAAAATTAACTTAAAATTCTAAATGATTCTCCCATTAAACATAACCTCTGAAAAAATCAGCATTTGTTGCCATCTATGTATTATCTTATATTCATTTACTCATTAACTTCTGAAGACACATTTGAACTTTTTCGATTCAAAGGTTGGAATAGTGAATTTAATATAAAATTTCGAAAGAGTTGAATAAACCTAGTACATAGTCCCATTGGATTTTCGCAAATTAATATGTCCCACATTAAGCATTACCCTTAAACCGCCAATCTGGTCGCACTTTCTATACAACATCCCATATATATATTTACCATAAAATATTCCAATTTGATATAACTCCTGAAAAATATAAAATAACTTTTAAATTACAATATCCCCATTTAAATCTATTAACACTCACTCTAATAGTCCCATTGACTGCCCCTATGAAACCTTCCCCATTAATTATAACTCTGAATTACCTCCATTAATCCCAACTCCCATGATCCCAACTAAATCTTCCCTTCACAATACCCCTGTTAAATCTTAAACCATTACTAAATATCCCTACTGAACCTAATCCATTAAACAATACCCCCTCTAAATAAACCCTGTAAGATAATCCCATTAAATCTTTACCATGAAATCTCCCAATTAAATTCAACCTTTAAATTTACCCCCATAATACCCAATCTACCTTAACATGTTTGTGTAACTTGGTTATCTCCCCTTACATCAAAATGCAAACCAACTCGGTAGAGCTCTGTCGCAAAACTTAAAGAAGTTTGTCTTTCTCAGCAGAAGATGGAGAAACCAAGCACAACAAACTCCTATGGCCCTGAATCTACCAACCCACTTCATCATCCATATACAGCAACCCACTAATAAAAACCGTACCGTAGAAAACCACTAAAAACTAAAAATACCCACTTCAACATCCCGTTACTGACTAACATTCCCATATACCTTATATAGTCACCCTAGCAACCAACTATAAATACCTACCATATTAACTATGAACCACCTAACAACCCACTTTAGTAACCAACTAAAAAAACCTTCCATAGCAACCATGAACTGCCTAATAACCCACTACAGTAACCAACAATAAATACCTACCATAGCAACCATGAACTGCCTAATAACCCACTATAGTAACCAACTATAAATACCTACTATAGCAACCATGAACTGCCTAATAACCCACTATAGTAACCAACTATAAATACCTACCATAGCAACCATGAACCACCTAACAACCCACTATAGTAACCAACTATAAATACCTACCATAACAATCAGCTAGTTATAAGTAATGCCCAAATTAGCAACTAACTATAAAAACCCACTTAGCAACCAACTATAAAAACCCACTTTAGCAACCAACTATAAAAACCCACTTTAGCAACCAACTATAAAAACCCACTTTAGCAACCAACTAATTAATATCCACTTAAGCAATTAACTATAAATACCCACTTGAGCATTAACAACTGTAAATACCCACAATGAATATCCAATGTAAAAGATCACTATAAATACCTGCCATAACACTCCACTATATACCCTCCCTGAAGAATCATAATAACACTAGCCAACCCATATAAATACCATACCCTTTGTACCCTACATAAAACAACCCTTTACCCACTGAACTAGCTATCAGGTTATGTTTAATGGAAGTGTGTGTTTACCAAAAAAAAAAAAAAATACTGTATATAATATTTACATTGGTGAGTTAAATACATAATTATTTCAAAAAAAAACAAATTAACAATTAACAAAAGCAAAATAATGAACGAAAAACAGATTTTTTTGTTTTCTGTTTCTCTTCTGATCTCTCCATATCCTGCTCCAAAACATGCTGGCTTTTCTGTCTCCGGTTATCTATACATATAAAAAGAAACAACATAAGTATACATGTTCAATATTCATAATAATTATCCCATCTATGACCTGTATTGGAAACCTGATCTCAGTTGCTCTATTCTTCACTTGTCCAATGGAATTTGGAAAGGTTGTGAAAATCATGAAAATAAATTTCTTTTCATTTTGCTCCTTTGCCGACATCTGTCTTCAATAAAGTTGGTCCATTCTCTATACAAAAAGAAAGGGTTAGCTGAATGTATCTAATCCCCCTGAGCATTTTACATCATTCCTATCATTTGATAATTCAGATACTATAATGTATACTCACATTCTCGTAGTTTTTTTTCAACAACAGTTTTAAAATTGGCAGGGGCATACTTTTCAGGGAAGAGGAATTTTTTATAGATTTCCTGGTAGGCAAGCTGTCTTGATTCAGCCTCAACTGTGAAAATGAAACCAGAAAATATCAGAACCATTTGACCAAAAAATGTATATTCAGTGATCAATCTACGTGCGAGTCCCGAGTCCAGTACTTATACAATTATGAAAGGACTCGTAGAAATTATGGAAATACTTCAATTTAACATTGTGGGACCCATAGTTTTCTGCAATATTTACAAAGGGGACTCATGGAAATAAATTGTAAATTGATCACTGTACATTTGTATGTTGATCAACATTCCTGCAGGTGTAGAGCAAGCAAAATGTGACAGTTTTTAATTTCTTTTTTGCCATGACATATTCCAGGGGTGTAGAGAACATAGGTGAGCGTAACCCCTGGATTTCGTGGATGATTCCAGGGGTATAAAGAGCATAGGTGATCGTAAATCCTAGATATGGAGAATGAGTGATATGTACATATGATCAAGAAAACAGATAGCACTCTAAAACCTTACATTTTGCAACTTCTTCTGGGAAGTCAATCACTGAAAATTCATCCTTGGACCTTGTCCAAGCGGATGCAGACCATGACCACCGGGGCCAAGGTTGCATGTCTCCCTCTAGCACTACACCTTTTAGGCATTCTGTAAGATTAAAAAGCTCTTTAAAACTAATACAACATTCCAAGATTAAAGCTGTTTTTAAATATACAGTTTTAGATAATTTCAAGGTTATGAAGCAAGTATTACATCTTTAAGACATTCTGTAAGATTAAAAAGCTCTTTAAAACTAATAAAACATTCCAAGATTTAAGCTGTTTATGAATATTCAGTATTAGGTAATTTGCAGGTTATGATGAAGCTGTGTACATTATTGTATAAATGTTTCTCTTTCAACACAATAAAGCTGTGCTCACTCTAGTCTGAAAAATGTTTTAGAAAAAGTCACTAAAGACCACTTTTCTTTTTTAGCAAATAAGAATTTCCTTTAGCAACTTTTACTGGAGTCAAAATTCAAGTATTAATATTAATATAAGTTGTGATGTATTAAACATACCATTCATTGAATTGAATCAATTCTTATTATACATTTGTATAGGGAGTCAGTGTTTATGAAAATGGTTTATTCAACACAAATTCCATTAGCAAAAGAAGATAAAGGCATATATTTTCTTTTAGCAAATAAGCATTTCATTTCGCTAATAACGAAAATGCTAATGGCTATAGTGAGCACAGAATATATAATATCAATTGTGGTTTAACAATTATATAACTTACCAAATAATGCCGTCAAAGTTATGTTTAGTTTTTCGCTTTTTTTTGTTTTTATGGGCTTAAATTCCATTTCAAAAAGCCATGGTGACTGTGTACTTCCAGGTTCCTAAAGCAACAACAAATAAAGTAACAGATAAAAAAACACAACTTCAGATAGACCTAAATGTTATTTGAACATGTATGTCGCTAGTAGGGACAGACATAAGCTGACCAGGTATTACAATGTCAATACTACAAGCAGAAACAAAACTGCATGAAATCTCAAATAAGATCGTTTTTAAATTCATTTGTGTGATTTTTTTTTTTTTTTTGAGTTGCATTTTCCCTTGGTGTTGAAGACAAGTTGTCCATTGCAGTCTACCCAGCTGTTAGATAAAGTGGGTATTGTCAAGATAAAATCTACAACCGTAGCTTCGCTATCGACAAGATTTGCTCCAGCAAGTTGTTACTATTTCAAATTGGTTTATAGAAACTGTTCCAATTTCAATAAATAAAGAATGATTCTAGCCCGACTTGACTTGAGCACAAAATCCATGCTTGACTCCTTCAGCATGAGAACGGTTTCATGAATAGATCTACGGGCCCTGGTTAAGAATTTGTTAAAAGATTTTACACTTTGAACCTGAAAAAAATGTCAGCGTTATTAATATTACATCTATAAGTTAGAATTACACACACGAAATGCTCATATTACCACATAAACAGATATTCTTTTTTTTAAGTCTGGCCCGCCAACAACTTGACGGGAAACCGGGGTTGACACGGAAACGGTAAAAAAGAAACGGCTGCCGGATCCGGAAACCAAAAAATAACTTTTTTAAAATTTTGAAACACTTTTCTATTTGGTTTTAGGCTTATTATGTGAAGATCACAAAAGAACAATTGTAAATGAAATACCTTTATAATTATCATAATCAAACGGGTGTAGTTAATTGTAAAAGTAAAACGATCTGTACACTTACGTATGCACTCTAATACTGCTTCAGTACCCTAACTGTTAGTGGCTAACTGTTAACCCCTTTACAGCGAATAAGGTTTCAAATAATATCGAAACATTTCTTAATACGTACGTTATCTTTAAAAAAAGACATTGTTTTTTTACGGTATGTTAAAACATTATAAAAACGATTATATGGCCCACTGTATCATTGGTCGTTTGATCAGAGTTATCGGACATCTTTTGTCGTCATTACAGCAGGCCATTGGTCGCACCTTCAAGTGACAAAGCAATGTTTTCAAAAGCCCTCTGGTGTCCTTAACAAAATGATTGTCTTCACATTTCGCGAAATGCATGCATACGGGCGCCTTTTTCGCGCCTTAATTAAGGCCCCGGGCAATTTTATCACCGTTGTGTTTCACTCAAAGTCACAGGGACTTGAGAATTTGTTACAGCTTGTTTTGGACCTAAACTAAGGTGTTTAGAGTAATTTTACATCTTTGGGGAGTTTTGGGGTCCATTTTCGATAATCTGCCATCTCAATGGTCATAAAAAAAGATCTAACAACCACCCCCCCCCCCCCCCCCCCAGTGTAAAATCACTCTACTGACAGTATGCTTCTTAAACACCTTGGTTTAGGTCCAAAATTAGCTGTAACAAATTATCAGGTCCCTATGCTCAAAGTCACGTCAGAATTCTTCACGCGTCTTTATTTCAAGCCCTGTTTTCGTCTTCTTCTGCACAATAAAAACTTACCTTACAATCGTATATTAACTTAAACTCTTCCATCATTTGTATATTTGTATCAGACCGCCACTTCGCTTTCGTTGATAAGGAGATAATGTTATAATAGTAGCAGGGGCAGATAACTATCAATCCTAGCTGTGATGTCCATCATCAACTTTCATTTTATATCTATATAATGGAAATTAAACACAGTATAAAACAACATATATTTATCGGTTCACAGTCCCATCAAACTCCTTTGAACCATAAATGCGTCAGTTAATTTGCATGAGTAATTTGTTGACCATTAATTGACCCCTCTGCTTCTTCAATAGTTTAGAAAGTTTGGATTCTCGCCTTTTGGTACCTAGCATCACTGAAGAGTCCTGGTAGGACGAAACAGCTGTATGATGCAGTTTTATTAGTTTTTTTTCGGCACACTGTATCTATTACTAAATTTGAAGGGCACAGCATGGTTGTGTGTTACGTCATCCTTCATAGAATGTCACCTATTTAGTAAACTGTGTAATAGAATGTCACCTATTTAGTAAACTGCGTAATAGAATGTCACCTATTTAGTAAACTGTGTAATAGAATGTCACCTATTTAGTAAACTGCGTAATAGAATGTCACCTATTTAGTAAACTGTGTAATAGAATGTCACCTATTTAGTAAACTGTGTAATAGAATTTCACCTATTTAGTAAACTGCGTAATAGAATGTCACCTATTTAGTAAACTGCGTAATAGGATGTCACCTATTTAGTAAACTGTTTAATAGAATGTCACCTATTTAGTAAACTGTGTACTTTTATATGAGCAAGCATACAAATAGATATGAATGAGGATAAGTCTAATAAGACTATTTTTCAAATTCCATGAGCTAGTCAATTTCTACTTGTACTGCCTTGCAAAACAACTGTCTTATTTTAATACTTCTTTCCTAATCAGGAGAACTCGTCAAAATATTCACACAAACTGGCATTTATTCTATCAATCCTAGCTGTGATGTCCAACGTCAACTTTCATGTTATACCTACATTATACAGTGGAAATTAAACTAAGCATAAAAACAGCGGATAAACAACATATATTTATCGGTTATCATTATCACAGTAAGCCTGAGAATACGCCTATAACCATGCACTAGTATTGTAAAGTATCTTCACTGTTAAGATATTTTTTCTGTCGCAAATGAATTGAACAATCAGGTTTATTCCAAAACATCAAAATATTTTAATGATTATGATTATCTCGAGATCATACAATATCGTCTTCTTTTATTTATTTCAAACTTCGACTAGCTGAAATCTTAAG
Organism: Mimachlamys varia; assembly: GCA_947623455.1. Taxonomy (NCBI): domain Eukaryota; kingdom Metazoa; phylum Mollusca; class Bivalvia; order Pectinida; family Pectinidae; genus Mimachlamys; species Mimachlamys varia. The sequence continues at coordinate 55,586,935 of OX392528.1, forward strand.
AATTAATAAGTATAAACAAAATAAGTTTTTAAAAAAATCGATTTCGTTTGATTTTAAATAGACCGTTTATAATTTTTCCATTCTAAATCAGAAATCTATATATCAAATGTACAACCTTAATTTAAGTTTCGTTACGTTAATCAAAGGGCCATAACTCCGCCAAATAACATCCGCCAAAAGTGGCGATCGAACTTGGCCGAGTCCTTTGGGCGGACGGTCGGACAAACCCAAATTAATATCTCCCGTTTCGGTGAAAACGGGGGATAATTATGTATATACATTGTACTGTTTTTAACGGAACCGGATACGTGTAACGTTACTTACATTGATCTTAATATCAATAAATTAATCATCATTGAGTTTCTCTCAAAGTCATATCATAATTCTTAAAGCGCATTACGACTTTATTTCTTCTTATGCAGAATAAAAAATACCTTACAATTGTATATAAACTTAAGCCCTTACATCATTTTGTATCAGACCACCACTACGCTTTCGTTGATAAGGAGATAATGTTTTAATAGTAGCAGGGACAGATAACTGCGTTTTGTAGAAGGGACAGAAAACTGCACTTTTATTCATCTATCGGATTTTTAAGCGGATGTAAAACCAGGACTGCCAAATTTCAGATATAAAGAAAACATATATAAGTCTACTCCCGTACCAAACCTCTTTGATTAATGGGTCAGTTTATATGCATGAACTATTAATAGAATGTCATTTATTTAGGAAGATAGTAAAATGTGCGCTTTTATATGAATAAACATACTTATAGACAAATAATGGCAAGGCCAATAAGTTTTTTTTTAAACTTCATGAGTCTGTCAATATTTCTATACTTGTACCATCATGAATGGAACAATTTTCTCATGTAAATACTTTCTTCCTCGTCGAAAACACAGACATGCTCGCATTTATTCTATTGTGTGGTCAGCATCAACGATAATTTTATATCTATATAGAAGAAGCATTATACCTGACAAAACAACATATTTATCGATGTTCTTGCCGATTATATAATATGTCAATTATGGATATCCCGGAACCTCAATATGCTCTGTTGTCTACTAGTTAACCAGAAATCGATATATCGAATACATTGCATTAATTTTGTCGTTACGTTATACATTGTATAGTTTTTCACAAACCTGGTACGTGTATAATACGTTAATCTTGAAACTATATTTAAATTAACTTTCATCATATCGTTGAATTCTTAACGCGCCTTTACGACTTTATTTCAATCCATGTTTTCGTCTTCTTATGCAAAATTAAAAAAACTTACCTTACAATCGTATATTAACTTCAACTCTTCCATCATTGGTATATTTGTATCAGACCGCCACTTCGCTTTCGTTGGTAAGGAGATAATGCTGTAATAGTAGCAGGGGCAGATAACTGTATTTTGTAGAAGGGGCAGATAACTGTATTTTGTAGAAGGGGTAGATAACTTTATTTTGTAGAAGGGGCAGATAACTGTATTTTGTAGAAGGGGCAGATAACTGTATTTTGTAGAAGGGGCAGATAACTGTATTTTTATTGATCTGCTGGATAACCAATTAATTAAGCGGATGTAAAACCACTCATGCAATTTTTCATTTGCAAAATTTCGGATATTTAATGTATCGATCTACTCCCCAATCAAACCTCACTTCAGTTAATATGTATGAGTTGTTTATAGAATTTCACTGATTTAGGAGGATAACAAAATGTACAGTTACGTGCCAAAAGTCTTTTTTTTTTATTTTGCTATATCTTCTTTGTATTTCCATTTTTTTTTTCAAAGAATTTTCCCGATTTTGTTTATGGATCAATTTTGTTGAATTTTGTGTACTTATTTATAGAGTATTGTTTCCTGTTTCATCTCATAATATTTTCCGTTATGCATGACCAGAGAAATCATAATTTATTTACAAAATCCAATTTTCGGGACGCCATTTTGGTTACGTTATATAGAGAAATGGCGTCACACGGAAATTAGCAGTGTAGATATTTCCGCATGTATAGCTCCATAAATACACAAAAGAAAATTAAATACATATTATGAGACGAAACCTGGGATATTTTTGTACAAAATGACAAAAAAATTGTCAAAATCCATCCATAAACGAAGTCAGGAAAATTCATTGAAAAAAGTTGAAATACAAAGAATATATAGCAAAATGATAAAAAAAATTAAAGACTTTTGGCACGTAAATGTATACATTGATTTATGAATAAACCTACAAATAAATAAATAAATAACGATTGAATAAGAAAGGTTTTTTCAGACATTATATGAGCCTTCAACATTTCTACTTGTACAATGTACCACCATAGGTTTCAAAATGCATGTTAACGAAGGCAATTTATATGCTTTAACTCACCATTTTTATAGGGGGGTCGACTCGTTGATAATTTTCAGCAAAATTCATTATTGAATATTATAATTTAGCTCGTCATTCTTTCCTTCCAGTCCATGGATTGCTGCAGGGTGGAGGTTTATGCCTTACCTGTTTACTTGCAATATACACATCGTCTTGGCCTAATATCACAGGGGTCTGAGATTTTGTTACAGCTTATTTTAGACCTAACGGATGCAGGGTATTTTGTGCAATTTTTACGCCTGTCAAACATGACGGGACGTACGTATACATGTATTATGTTATGACGTTTTCCGTCCGTCGTAAACTTTTATTTGTCCGGAGATCTTCTACAGTTTTCAACCGATTTCTTTCAAAATTGCTAGACTTGACCACCATGACATGAAGGTAATGTGTTATCTGAACGACAGTTTAATTCGAGAATATCCATTAGCGCAGAGACGTATAAAGCTTTATACGTCTCTGACTAGCGTTATGGCGCTTTAGGAGGCAATTTTGGGCAATATGTAGAAAACGTCAGAACTTCTTTGTTTTTTTCTTCAATTCCTCTAAAATCTGGTATGGTACTTTTAAAAGCTATAATATTTAACATATATAAAGAGTTTTGTTGAGTTGTTTCAACTTTTCGTGTTGCAACATACAATGCATTTCATAGTTAAATATAGGCATTACAGCTGTATATATTTGTAGAAAATACATTGCTGTTGTAAATTGTTGTTTGTCGGGAGATCTCCTACAGTTTTCAACCGATATCTTTCAAACTTGCTAGGCTTAATCACCATGACATGCAGTAGTTTGATTCTACAATATTTACTAGAGTTATGGCCCCTTGGAACTTTGTATCTGATGAAATTTTTGGATATTATGTAGAAAGTATCAGAATTTGTTTTTCAATACCATTATACTTCCGATAAGGTACGACTGGCGTATCATGCCTCCGCTTGTGGATGCTCTTGTTTATGGGGTGGGGTTGGGGATGTTAAGATCAATTTGTGATAAAAATGCCACATACGAGGGGTGTTCCAAAATAATGTCACTTGCATCGGTGCTCATATAGCGGAAGTGCTTTTGTTCATTTTAATTTGCTCTGCCCTTCAAAATACTCTCCGCCAGCCAGAACACACCTTTTTAGCCGGTCAATCCATTTTTGGAAGCATTTTTCATACTCTTCAAAGGGTACACCCATCAGACACTGATAAACAGCAGATCCAAGGGCATTTCTCGAATTGTATCTCCTTTTAAGTTTTAAGTTTTGGAAAGAGAATATAGTCGCAGGGGGCCCAAGTCTGGCGAATACGGAGGGTGCGGAAGGACGGTAACCTTCTCTGACTCCAAAAAGTCAGTCACAATAAGTGCCTTGTGAGCGGGTGCATTATTATGCAAAAGTCGGACATACTTAAGTCCTGTTTTGGGGCGGCGACTTTTGTAGTAGTTCTTCAACTTTCTCAGAACAACGTTTTTATAGAACTTGCCTGTGACCGTTCTACCTTTTGGCACCGGGACTTGAATAGCTGGACCCTTATTAGTGAAAAAATAGCATACAAAGCCTTCTTTACCGTTCGTATTCGTTTGGCAATACTTGGGCGTTTGGCATTTTTAGTGGCCCATATTCGGTTTGCAACCTTCCGCTTTGTTTAAAAATAATACACCCAGGTCTCATCACCAGTGACTATATTATCAAAAGCCTTTTTACTATATTTTGGGTACATTTTGAGAAGTTTTTTTGCCATTGTTACACGCGTCTTCTTTTGCTCATCCGTTAGCAAATCGGGTATCCATCTTGCATTTATCTTTCTAACTTTGAGGTGTTTCTTCAAAATTGCATGATCTCTTGCTAACGACAAGTTTGTCATTCGATCTAATTGTCTTACGGTGAATCGAGCATCAGTTTGGAGGATATTCGGATTTTTTCTATGTTACCTTTGGTCGTAGTTGTTGCAGGACGACCTGGGTGAGCAGCATCTTTCAGTTGCTGCTGCCCAGCACTAAATTTACCTACCCACCTACAAACAGTCCTGTGAGACATTTGGCCCTCCCCATAAATGTCATTTATATAGGCCCTAATTTCAAGAAAATTTTCAGCTCGTTTTCCTGTCCTTTTGTGTCTAGTCTAACGAATTGGCTATGAAACGATGTACACTGTACCGAGGCCAGTGAACGTGTGGACGAGATATTTACCTGTGTCACCAGCAAGTGATCACTCAATCGACACAAGGTGGTTTTGTGCATAAATTGCACGATTTCCGCGAAATAAAGCACAGATGACATTATTTATGGAACACCCCTCGTATGACCATGGCAGGGACTTGACCTAATAGACTCATAATTAACCATCATAATATAATGACATTTAACGAATCACCCTACACCAACCCTACATACCCAAGTCCTTTCAGAGAATTTATGACTTTTGAGTTTTTAATGATAACTAACAGCTTATAACAAATTTCATTTCCATTGATATCTTTTTTATAGTTAAAGTCCAAATATACGTAACTTTCGGCAAAACTTGAAATCAAGCCTAATAACTTTTTTCTGTCAAGAGTTTCTTGTTAGTTATATTATCCCTCAGGTGTACTTCGTTTAAGGCTTATTTTTGTATGGTTATCAACTGGATTTTTTATCAGAATTTTTCAAAATTACCCAAAAATTTCCTGAAGTTACGTACCTATATTGGGCCTTTAAGCATATTATATCTAGAGTGAATTCCTATGACTTTGATAATTGTATTCTCTCTTTATGTGGGACATACATGTTTTGGAAATATAAGTTTCCGAATTGCAATTTTTTTTTCTAAAATAGAAATCAAATACATTTGTAGATAAATCATTTTATTTTCTGTTTCTTATTTTTGTTTTCATTATATCTGTGTGGCAAATGTTTCAGTAAATCATCATACATATTCACTGGTTGTTTCCTTTTTACATATATATCCAACTTTTCTACCATCTTCATATTTTCCTGAATTTACAATTCTCATTTCATACCTATTAACCCTCCTTAATTAGGAGGGAGACCAAATTTCCTGTGGTCAAATGATATCCAAGTTACTGTAGGGTGTGTAATGATCATAACAGGTGTGTCTGGATCAAATGAATAATTTTTGATTTTATTTTGATACAAACATCAAAATGGAAAGACAAATTGACCAATGCAGTTTCAGCTGCATTTCATGCACTTTTTCCCTAATTGGAAATTTGGTATGATGGAGATTTCCCTTCAATAGAGGTTTCCAAGGTTAACATCTATGTACACTTGATATCTCCTCTGTGATTCTGTCTGTTTCTCCTCAGTAATTCTGTCTGTTTCTCCTCTGTAATTCTGTCTGTTTCTCCTCTGTAATTCTGTCTGTATCTCCTCTGTAATTCTGTCTGTATCTCCTCTGTAATTCTGTCTGTTTCTCCTCTGTAATTCTGTCTGTTTCTCCTCTGTAATTCTGTCTGTTTCTCCTCTGTAATTCTGTCTGTATCTCCTGTGTAATTCTGTCTCTATCTCCTCTGTAATTCTGTCTCTATCTCCTCTGTAATTCTGTCTGTATCTCCTCTGTAATTCTGTCTGTATCTCCTCTGTTATTCTGTCTCTATCTCCTCTGTTATTCTGTCTCTATCTCCTCTGTAATTCTGTCTGTTTCTCCTCTGTTATTCTGTCTCTATCTCCTCTGTAATTCTGTCTGTTTCTCCTCTGTTATTCTGTCTGTATCTCCTCTGTAATTCTGTCTCTATCTCCTCTGTAATTCTGTCTCTATCTACTCTGTGATTCTGTCTGTTTCTCCTCTGTAATTTTGTCTCTATCTCCTCTGTGATTCTGTCTCTATCTCCTCTGTAATTCTGTCTCTATCTCCTCTGTAATTCTGTCTCTATCTCCTCTGTAATTCTGTCTGTTTCTCCTCTGTAATTCTGTCTCTATCTCCTCTGTAATTCTGTCTCTATCTCCTCTGTAATTCTGTCTGTTTCTCCTCTGTAATTCTGTCTCTATCTCCTCTGTAATTCTGTCTCTATCTCCTCTGTAATTCTGTCTCTATCTACTCTGTGATTCTGTCTGTTTCTCCTCTGTAATTCTGTCTCTATCTCCTCTGTAATTCTGTCTCTATCTCCTCTGTAATTCTGTCTCTATCTACTCTGTGATTCTGTCTGTTTCTCCTCTGTAATTCTGTCTCTATCTCCTCTGTAATTCTGTCTCTATCTCCTCTGTAATATTCTGTCTCTATCTCCTCTGTGATTCTGTCTGTTTCTCCTCTGTGATTCTGTCTGTTTCTCCTCTGTTATTCTGTCTTTTCTATTTATATTCTTCAGTGAACAAGACACCAAACTCTTTAACCCTTTCAGCACTGTAGACCATAATAGACCATTCCAAATGTATGTATGGTATAGTCTACTCAGGCTACTTTGGGGTGAAAGGGTAAATGGCAATCTTGTTTGTCAAACAGTCATTTACATCAATTATCCGTTATCTTTCTGCACTTTGTGTATCTTCTTGATGTTTAGTGTTGTGCTAACCTCTTTTGCCATTATCCCAAGAAAGATGTCAACTTTCAAACTTGTCCTTATTCCAACAAGAAGTCTTATTTTTTATTCCCCTTACAACAGCAAGATACCCGACCAATATCCCATGTCCCGTCTCCGCAATAAGTCCCTGTCTACTAGTTGTCCCTTGTTCAATTCTCTACAATAAGTCCCTGTCAACTAGTTGTCCCATGTCCCGTCTCCACAATAAGTCCCTGTCTACTAGTTGTCCCATGTCCCGTCTCAACAACAAGTCCCTGTCTACTAGTTGTCCCATGTCCCGTCTCCACAAGTCCCTGTCTACTAGTTGTCCCATGTCCCGTCTCCACAACAAGTCCCTGTCTACTAATTGTCCCTTGTCCCATTCTCTACAAGTCCCTGTCTACTAGTTGTCCCATGTCCCATTCTCAACAATAAGTCCCTGTCTTAGTTGTCCCTATTCTAACAAGACGTCCACCTCCTCCAGGGGTATTTGAAGCCTGAGTTCCTTTTATCCCTACTCTAACAAGACGTCCCCTTCCTCCAGGGTTATTTTAAGCTGGAGTTCCTTTTGTCCCTATTCTAACAAGATGTCCACCTCCTCCTGGGGTATTTGAAGCCGGAGTTCCTTCTCCATCAGGAGGTCTGTGACACTGTCCAGGTTTTCTTCTCCAAACATTGCCACACCATCTAGGTACACCACCTGACAAAGACAAATATCACCAATAAAATTGATTAATAAAACAATATCTAATTGAAATTCAGATCCTAACTGTAGCTATCTTACTCTTCTATAGGTAACATCTTACAACTTCCTATAAGGGGTTAGGTTCTAGTGAACTTCTGCTTTAGCCAATCAAATTGAATGTTGGTAGGCAAAAAATAAAAGCTTGCATAACTGCATTTGTGTGTTTAGTCATTTCGTCACAACAACCTTATCTGCATCTTGTTGGCTTGGATATTAGCGTGCTGGGATTCTAATTGTGGGAGGAAATTGGAGTACCCAGTGGTCAGATAGGTCACCCCATACCTAATGATATAACCCATGATCCATAATTTCAAAGGGTGCAAACACTGTATGACCAGCACATCTCAGTACAGTACCCGATACTGCCCATACTTCTATGGTATATACTGTATGACCACCACATCTCAGTACAGTACCCAATACTGCCCATACTTCTATGGTATATACTGTATGACCCCCACATCTCAGTACAGTACCCAATACTGCCCATACTTCTATGGTATATACTGTATGACCAGCTCATCTCAGTACAGTACCCGATACTGCCCATACTTCTATGGTATATACTGTATGACCAGCTCATCTCAGTACAGTAACCAATACTGCCCATACTTCTATGGTATATACTGTATGACCCCCACATCTCAGTACAGTACCCAATACTGCCCATACTTCTATGGTATATACTGTATGACCCCCACATCTCAGTACAGCACCCAATACTGCCCATACTTCTATGGTATATACTGTATGACCCCCACATCTCAGTACAGCACCCAATACTGCCCATACTTCTATGGTATATACTGTATGACCCCACATCTCAGTACAGCACCCAATACTGCCCATACTTCTATGGTATATACTGTATGACCCCCACATCTCAGTACAGTACCCAATACTGCCCATACTTCTATGGTATATACTGTATGACCCCACATCTCAGTACAGTACCCAATACTGCCCATACTTCTATGGTATATACTGTATGACCCCCACATCTCAGTACAGTACCCAATACTGCCCATACTTCTATGGTATATACTGTATGACCCCCACATCTCAGTACAGTACCCAATACTGCCCATACTTCTATGGTATATACTGTATGACCACCACATCTCAGTACAGTACCCAATACTGCCCATACTTCTATGGTATATACTGTATGACCCCCACATCTCAGAACAGTACCCAATACTGGCCATACTTCTATGGTATATACTGTATGACCCCCACATCTCAGTACAGTACCCAATACTGCCCATACTTCTATGGTATATACTGTATGACCCCACATCTCAGTACAGTACCCAATACTGCCCATACTTCTATGGTATATACTGTATGACCCCCACATCTCAGTACAGTACCCAATACTGCCCATACTTCTATGGTATATACTGTATGACCCCCACATCTCAGTACAGTACCCAATACTGGCCATACTTCTATGGTATATACTGTATGACCCCACATCTCAGTACAGTACCCAATACTGGCCATACTTCTATGGTATATACTGTATGACCCCCACATCTCAGTACAGTACCCAATACTGCCCATACTTCTATGGTATATACTGTATGACCCCCACATCTCAGTACAGTACCCAATACTGCCCATACTTCTATGGTATATACTGTATGACCCCCACATCTCAGTACAGTACCCAATACTGCCCATACTTCTATGGTATATACTGTATGACCCCCACATCTCAGTACAGTACCCAATACTGCCCATACTTCTATGGTATATACTGTAAGACCACCACATCTCAGTACAGTACCCAATACTGCCCATACTTCTATGGTATATACTGTATGACCCCCACATCTCAGTACAGTACCCAATACTGCCCATACTTCTATGGTATATACTGTATGACCCCCACATCTCAGGACAGTACCCAATACTGGCCATACTTCTATGGTATATACTGTATGACCCCCACATCTCAGTACAGTACCCAATATTGGCCATACTCCTATGGTATATAATGTATGACCAGCACATCTCTGTACAGTACCCAATGCTGCCCATACTTCTATGGTATATATACAAACTGTTGCTTTCATATACTTTAATGTGCAAGCAAACAATCTGTTTTGATAATGACATATTTTGCCCATCAAATTCAATCTAAGATATTTTGATGTTACTTACTTTGGCCCAGGGACAATGCTGGAGGGCCTGATAAAACATCCCTTTGGCTCGCTCCCTTTTCCCATATTTCATCTGAAGATAAAAATTTGACAGTGTATAGCCATTCTGAGAGATGAATTCCATACAGGCAAATATTTCGTACATCAATATGAAAATAATTTTTGAAATATCATATCTGATCCCTAGTTTTTCTTTTTTAAATTTCACATCAGGACAACATCAATTAAATCATAAGTTTAACCCTGGAAGACAGGTCAGATTAATTTGTAATACTTGTACATGTACTTCTTTTGATCTAATAAACACAACTGCCCCTATATGAGCCCACCTGAATCTATACTACCAATGCATTACCTCTTTAGGGAAAGAGGATGGTGCGCCAATCAAAACCTAGGTTTGGTGCGCCATCAAACCCTAGGTTTGGTGTGCCAATCAAAACCTGGGTTTGGTGCGCCAATCAAAACCTGGGTTTGGTGTGCCAATCAAAACCTGGGTTTGGTGTGCCAATCAAAACCTAGGTTTGGGGCGCCAATCAAAACCTAGGTTTGGGGCGCCAATCAAAACCTAGGTTTGGTGCGCCAATCAAAACCTATACAACAGTTCCTTACTTCACTGATCTGCCAATACAATCCGTTGACATAATTTGATTACATATGCAGTACATTGCTTTTCGTATCTTAATGAAGTAACAGTGTCTGTAATATAATGTAGCCATTGTAGCCTCGTTCTGATGTAATAAAACGGCATGGCGGTAGATTGAACGAATGCGTTTGACCGATCACTTTTACATGATATGATCTCCCAGCTGACAACTCATCAACACGATGTTCAGTCTTTTGACCATGCATAAACACCATCTTTTTATAATAATAAAAATAATTCGAGGTTATCCATCCAGATTTCACATAAACACCATCTTTTTATAATAATAATAATAATTTAAGGTTATCCATCCAGATTTCACACAGAAACTTTTCCCTGTAAATGTGTTTTATAGCCAGTATAAATGAATTTGTTGAAATCTAGTGGATTGAATCTTTTTCTCATAAAGGTTAAGCTGAATGATAATTACACCAGGATATTTTACAAATGTATGTACAGTATACCCTCGTTATACAGCCACCTTTCTTCCACAGCAATTATGGCAATATTACGAGGCTGGCGATAGTATCGAATTATGAAAATTATTACCATGAAATATATTGCATAATATACTGCATTTCCAACATTTTATTAAAAACAAGCTTAGTATTATGTCGTCATATAAATCTTCATTGGCACAAATTTATATCTGAAAATGGTAATTGATCTATTTTTGCCGCATGCCATTCCAAATGGAACACTAAATATTTCCTCGATCTCCAAAAACAGAACAATATGGCGTTATCGTCGAGGGAAATGTATAGCGATTCGGGACGTTTGTATTTTAAAGGGTGTGGCGATTGGCGATATGCGAGGGTGGCGAACTTAATGAGGAAATTGTATAGAAGGGAAATCCGTTCTAGAGGTTTGGTGGCGGTATGAGAGGGTGGCGTTAGATTCATTCGGGTGGCGACAGGTCGAGGGTACACTGTACATCACATAAACTGTTTAGCATAAACTTTCAGAGATTTCAAAATGAAAATAGAACAACTTGGAAAAATATCAAATTGACTTAATGAATGTCTATGTTGTAAATATTTTCTCCTGTTCGTAGGAGGCTGACATTTGTTTAGTTTTATATTTTTAATAATTCTAAATAGCAAATCTTGGTAATAAAATTTCAACCAGTTGACCTTTGAGAAAATTAGGATGTAATTATTTTCTCTGAGGTATGAGCTACGCCAATAGTCTGGTATGCTGGTATTTAAACATGCGAATTTGACATGTCATTTAGGCAACAATGGTAACAGTGAGCAAAAGGGAATTTTATTTTTTCGGTCAGATAAATAGGCTAGGATTTTTTATTGTGTCATTGGCTTTGCTACCGAGTAATCATGATTATTTTTTAATAAACATCAGTCAGTGCCTATGTGGCTGTGAAATCATTTTTTGGAATTTGTGTTATTTATCCTACTGTATAATGAAGAAGAGAACAACTAAATCTGGGATCTTGTCTTTTCTCTTCTTTCTAAACAACTTCCTCCTTCATAATGTCTACCTTGACATTACCTAACTTTTGGCCTTTAGTGCATCGTTCACCCCTGTGAGGAAGGCTTTGGGTTCTGTCCCCTGGCTGAGATACACCAAAGTCTTGAACAATGGTAGTTATTTGAACTTGCTTCTCCCAGCTTGATGCTCAGCATTATGGGAGTAGAACGACTGGTTCACCCATTGTCAGTATAATGTGACCATATGGGGTGTTCTGCTTTTGGCCTTCGGCAGTATACCTGAGTGTGGTAGCACTTTGAATCGGCAAAAGATCTGGACTATCGCAAGAAGGCTTACACGAACATACTGTGGTGTCCAAAATACATTCAACACAAACACTCACATCACATACACAAGGATTACATCCTTAAATTACCCTAGCTGTTAATAGGACGTAAAAACACTAAAACAAAACTGAACCAAACCACATTGTAGGAGACAAATTTTTACTTACCTCTGTGTAAAGACATAGACGCCAAAAGAGAGGACAGTTCTGGATGAGAACGCTGTCCTTGCCGACATCACAGTAGGACCTGATGCGATGGATCATACTTGTTTCTGGAACTGTCACTTCACTATCTCCTCCTGTTACAGGGAACAACAAAGATTAAAGTACATAATAATGTAAAACTCTTACAACAAACATGGAAGAGTTATCTGGAACCGTCACATCACTATCATCTCCTGTTACAGGGAACAACACAGATTAAAGTACATAATAATGTAAAACTCTTCCTACAAACATGGACGAGTTATCTGGAACCGTCACCTCACTATCATCTCCTGTTACAGGGAACAACAAGGATCATAGTACATAATAATGTAAAACTCTTACTACAAACATGGACGAGTTATCTGGAACCGTCACCTTACTATCTCCTGTTACAGGGAACAACACAGATTAAAGTACATAATAATGTAAAACTCTTACTTCAAACATGGACGAGTTATCTGGAACCGTCACCTTACTATCTCCTGTTACATGAAACAACACGGATTAAAGTACATAATAATGTAAAACTCTTACAACAAACATGGACGAGTTATCTGGAACCGTCACCTTACTATCTCCTCCTGTTACGGGGAACAACACAGATTAAAGTACATAATAATGTAAAACTCTTACTACAAACATGGATGAGTTATCTGGAACTGTCACCTCACTATCATCTCCTGTTACAGGGAACAACACAGATTAAAGTACATAATAATGTAAAACTCTTACAACAAACATGGACGAGTTATCTGGAACCGTCACATCACTATCTCCTCCTGTTACCGGGAACAACACAGATTAAAGTACATAATAATGTAAAACTCTTACAACAAACAGGACAATTATCTGGAACTGTCACCTCACTATCTCCTCCTGTTACAGGGAACAACATGGATTACAGTACATAATAATGTAAAACTCTTACAACAAACAGGACAATTATCGGGAACCGTCACCTCACTATCTCCTCCTGTTACGGGGAACAACACAGATTAAAGTACATAATAATGTAAAACTCTTACAACAAACAGGACAATTATCTGGAACCGTCACCTCATTATCATCTCCTGTTACAGGGAACAACACAGATTAAAGTACATAATAATGTAAAACTCTTACAACAAACAGGACAATTATCGGGAACCGTCACCTCACTATCTCCTCCTGTTACAGGGAACAACACAGATTAAAGTACTTAATAATGTAAAACTCTTACTATAAACAGGACAATTATCGGGAACCGTCACCTCACTATCTCCTCCTGTTACAGGGAACAACACAGATTAAAGTACATAATAATGTAAAACTCTTACTATAAACAGGACAATTATCGGGAACCGTCACCTCACTATCTCCTCCTGTTACAGGGAACAACACAGATTAAAGTACATAATAATGTAAAACTCTTACTATAAACAGGACAATTATCGGGAACCGTCACCTCACTATCTCCTCCTGTTACAGGGAACAACACAGATTACAGTACATAATAATGTAAAACTCTTACTATAAACAGGACAATTATCGGGAACCGTCACCTCACTATCTCCTCCTGTTACAGGGAACAACACAGATTAAAGTACATAATAATCTAAAACTCTTACTACAAACATGGACGAGTTATCGGGAACCGTCACCTCACTATCTCCTCCTGTTACAGGGAACAACACAGATTAAAGTACATAATAATGTAAAACTCTTACTACAAACATGGACGAGTTATCTGGAACCGTCACCTTACTATCTCCTGTTACATGAAACAACACGGATTAAAGTACATAATAATGTAAAACTCTTACAGAACAACACAGATTAAAGTACATTAAAATGTAAAATTCTTACTACAAACATGGACGTGTTATCTGCCTTTCTACAAAGACAGGTGAAACTTGACAAGATATTCTAACATAGTTTATTTTTCAAAATAGCTGTGAAAACAAAAGACTGAGCACAGATACCAAGGTTATTTCAACTCAGTGGATATGTTAGCGCATATGTCCTTGCAGTGTTTGCTCTCCTGAAACTGTTTTACCTGGGTCCCAGGGCCCATGGAATTTGGAACTTTTTACCTAGTATATAATGCAAAATTCCACCTTTTTTACCCCAGAAATTGCAAATCAAATTTATTGCAAGTACCAATGGGAATTTTATAAACAACCATTTGGAAATTATAGCCAAATTTTCCAAAGAGAAATGGGCTGTTTTTTTTACCCCAAATATTATTGTAGGAAAATCCATGAAAGTTTGTACTTAAAATTAAGCAGACACAAGCCCACCATGTATCTATCTATTTCCATAAAGTTTCAGATTATTCATGTTTTTAAAATAACTTTAAAGCAGACACCTACCACTTATGTAAAGATTATTTTACACAGCAAATAGATGTTTTTATGTGATGTTTCGATGACTAGTACGATATGTACCCTGTCACCTTTATCAGATAAATGACCAGCAAAGCATATGCACACAGAGGTGTAAATTGTATACAAGTCGGTAACAACAAATCAGTCTTTTGTCTACACTGTAAGAATAAGTAATTCTTGTACAGAAATAACTTGATTAAGCTACGTGGAATATCTGTAACTATGACCGATTTGTCGTTACCAACTTGTACACAATTTACATCTCTGTGTGAAAACGTTTTGATGGAGAAAATGTTTACAAACAGACATCTACCATGTTTGCAGGTTTCGTCCTTCCTCAGCTGTTCCTCCAGATCGCGGAGTTTCTGGACCTGAGACAGGACAGCCATTAACAGAAGAACAGGTTGTGCTTCTTCCTTCAGGCGATGAGTAAAGAAACGATTAAGCCGGCCAGAAACATTCATCTTCAATTCAGTCTGAGTAAACAGCCACAGGAAGTGAGAATTGCAAGGGAAGTCACTCAATGCAGAATTTATGGCCGAGCGCAAACATCCGAGAGGGGCTGACAATGAGCACATGTGACACAAAACCGTCCGAACCTTTATTTTGTGTAGTTCCTCCAGGACTCGTAAACAATTGGACGTTTGTGGTTCGCAGCGAGGCTGCTCTTTATTTTGGGATGGGGATTTGCAGTTTGGAAGAAGAAGTTGCACTTGGGACAACGCCCGGTCCACTAATGCCAGACTTTCTCGTAACGGGTTTTCTTGTGTTAGCCAAGCATATAACACACAACACCTGATGAACTCACAGAAGACTTGTAATGTCAACACACACTTCCCACTACTCCCACATACATCATTCTTCAGGTTCTCCACATAGCCATCCAACACTGCCATCATTTTCTTCATGGTCCAAGAACAGATCAATGGATTCTCAGACGGATGAGGATCTTTGATACTTTTACCTTTTATAAGACACTGAAGGCCCCAGCGAGCCTCTATTCTAGATTTGTCAAATTCTTTGTCCTGTATCCTTTCCCCACATACTGGTAAATCTTCATATTGAAATTTCAGAATAATTTCTGCTAAAATTCTATGGAGTCTTACAAGTCCACATCGCGTCCCTGGGTCCACATCCACAGCTAGTCCTGATCCACTGTGGATTGATAGGGCCGCCTCCACCACTGGCCGTGCCTCTGTAGGTCCTCCTACTGTCCACAGCAAGCTTGTGTACTCGCTCCACACATACAAGTTACTCCTGTTTCTCGGCTCCTTTAACAAGGACTTACCAAACTTCTTAAGTTGTTTTAGACCGTTTGAACTGCCTCCTATACATTGTTGAAAGAATCGCAATCTCATTGCTGTGAGAAGTGTATGAGAATTCACATCATCGTCAAAATATGCGATCATCTGTTCCAACAGGGAGTTGATGTATGTTTTGACAAGGGGTGTCACTCTGATGTTTCCATGACACTCGGGAACCAGGTCCTTGCAGAAGACCTGCGATACCCTATCTAAATTGCATTGATGCTCAACGGAACTCACCGAGCTTAACAGGAAGTCATTTGATGTGTCAAATCCTAGAAATATTAAAAAATGCAAAACTGCTTCAAACTGGAGCCATTTTGGCAACGTAAATAAAACACCTGAAATATCGTCGTACAAAACCAGGCGTTCAACATCCTGGCAATCCTCTTCTGTTTCGTCCTTAGACACGTCAGGTCTCCACGGCAACCAATGGACAGACTCGCGCAGCAGTTCTAAGTTCAGCCACATCCTCCATTTTGGATCCTTCCGAGCCAGGAGTTCTTGTTCCTCTTGCTCTATATCTGAAGGTAGAAATTTGTGGCTACTTTACTCTGTCTCCTTCATTTAAAATCATAATACATATATATATGTGATTGTTACAAGTAATGTGTTCGTACTTTAAATCAAGCATCAGTCGGTGAAGCAACTGACCAGTTAATCAGTTATAATTTTCATCATTATTTTTGTGGGGGGGGGGTTCTGTGGAGTTATCTCCCCTAAAGCATTATCAGCTGCCATCTTCAAATGAAAAATTAACAAGTCAAATTTTGTTTAATTACTGTATTTCGACTAAACCAGATTTAAAGGATATAAGCAAATAATGATCAATGAAAAAAAAAATATTCATGATAATTAATGCATAGCATATTTGTTATACAGAAGTTACACAACGAGTGGTTGTTGGATATGGAATTTATTTCACTCGAGTGAATTATTTTTTAAAAGTTGCAATCACAAGCTTTAGCGAGTGTCTGTTGTAACTTTTAAAAAGTAATTAACGAGACTTCGTCTCAGGTGACCTAAAAACTTAATTGGAGAGGAATGTTTGACTACTCAAATTTTCAACCTGAAATTAAAAGAATGAAGTGGATGAAAATTTCAAAAACATGATAATCAAGCCGCACCTGTATCTAGTGTCAAGGAAGCTGAGGACTGTAAACTTTCAGGATGTTCGGACCAGTATCTCCAGCCTTTGGCGTTGTTCTCTCCCACCCTGCTTATACCACTGTCCCAGAAACTCTCAAACACATTTTGCTTGTCCTGGTGATGAGAACTCTCCAGTGAAGTAGGGCAGAAAAGGTTAAACTCTATCAGGGCCTGGAAACAACCTACAGCCTTCTCCATGTGGCCAGCCTGTCTCAGGAAACAGCAATACTGCACAAACAGATCTAAAATAAAATGAGTATAATATGAATCCACACAGTTGCTGTAACGGCTCATGGACCTGGCAAGGAGCTTTTGTCATTTGATTTATAACAGCAACTTTCACATTTGATTTTCCATACATTGAATCCATTTTAATGATTTACGAGACTTATGTTCCTTGTTGAAAAACTAATAAAGAGTGTAATGTATTCAAGTATAAACATACCACGATAATTCTATAACCTGAATTTGGTTGCTCTAGTTTTCATACTTTGTCAAAAACAGCTTAATTTATAACATGCAAGAGCTAAACGCAATACTTTAATGTCGATTTTTTTCAAAGTCCAGAATTTGATATTTTTACTCCAATAATGCAGAAATCAATAACATTTTTTTAAAAAGTGCAATTCATCTGAATTCCCTTATTCATGCCCAGCCTATCTCCGTTGTGGGAGGGAGAAGTTGTATTCCATATAAGCAGATTCCTACCTAACATGTCCCTGTCCAGCCCTTCTGTGGACCCACGGGAGATCACCGAACCCTCTTGGTAGCCGATCAGTTTCTGTAGACAGGTAGTGTAGAGTTTACACAACCGCGTAACAGAGAAGCTGGCCAGGTGAGACTGATTATACAGAAGGTATTTTCTCCACAGGGCAGTATCTGTAGGGTACACAAACAAGAGGCTTTCAAACTCTTTGTTCACCTCGGCCATCTCCAGACTGTTCTGACAAAGTTCCAGGTATCTCAGCTTAAGAGATACGCAAGACGAATTCAACTCCATAGCCTTCTGAAGGATCATTACCTTTTTCTCATGAATAACCTGCTTTGGAAGCTTCTTCACATTCATACTACCAGAGTGACCCTCGTCAGAAATGTCCTCGTATAAAAACCTATCTTGGAAATTCACAAACTCCAACCAAAGATTGGTATCCTTTGGATTTTCCCTCAGACGCCTGTTGTAGTCAGCATTTTTTTGCCACAGATATGATTTCTGTATGGGGTTGTCCTCCTGTTCTGGCTGAATCACCCCAGTACCTTGTACGTATGCTGCAGACTTAACATCCATCAGCTGGTCCCGCACATCACCCTTCAGAGGACTGTCATCCTGATTCTTGCCAGCAGAATTGGCCTTGTTGACAGGTATGTATTCCTTCGCCCCTTCTGCGCTATTCAGGTTGTCCTTACTGGTCAGGAGAACCACATGCGGTGCCGATCGTAATAATTTTTTGTTCTCTTTATTGTAGTACCTGTTGTGTGACTTAGGTTGTCTCCCTTGATCCTTTGCTTCCCTGAGTGACACAGTGGGATGGTCTTCCCCAGCCATACAAACATCAATGTGTCTTTTAAACCTTGCCACATGTCTATCCACTACTGATCCGTAGATGTAATTGTTTTTATTTGGTTTTCTGTCAATTCTGTAGGCATCCTCTGCCTCTAGTCCGGGTATCTCATCAATAAACACTTTGTCTCCGTGGTGAAACACCTTTGATCTGCAAAATGATATAACAAAAAAATTTAACGATAAAAATTCAGTCATAACCTTGAGAAAAAATTCAGCGTAGGGTCACCATTACACAAATGAATCCAATAAAGAACACTCATTTACACACAGGACACTTAAGGCTGACCGCAATGTCCTTGGCAATTTCATCTCTAATGTTATGATATTTACTCAAAGGAGGGGTGCCAATCTGGGCCTTATTGTGGCTATCACTGATAAGTTTTATTTTTTGCATATCAACATCTATGGGTTAGGTGGTCATGACAAGACATGAAATTAAGGTAATTATGAAATTAACGAGTTATGTGGCAGTCAAAGTAGAGGGTCAAATTCATAATAGGCCCCATTTTGATAAAATTACCTGATATTTTTTTTTAATCTTTGGGAAAAAAGAGAAATTAAGATGGAGATTACTTCTGGTATGTCAACAGCATTCTTCATTTCAAAATTACAGAACTGTAACAATATATTTATGGTTGCATTGTTGAGCTCTCATTTTGAAGGAATTTTGAAGGAAGGATATCTACAAATTCAATGACATTGCAAGAGACAGAAAGAGAGAAAGAGAGACAAAACAATATATGAAACATTTCCCAAAGAGTTGACAAGTTTCCTTACTGTTTCTCGGTGACCTTGCTATACAGAGGGGCAGGACTCTTTGACCTTGACCTTCTGTGTTTGTGTTTCTTGGACTTGTGTTTATGTTTTTCTTTCCTGACTTTCTTCTTGTGCTTTTTGACAAACAAATCTCCTGTGAATAAAACAAGAAACCTGAATGTTCAATCAGTTGCAGTTTCTGTTGACTGAAAATTATCTCAAGCTTTTGAATGTTTGTGACCCCTTATATTTAACTACAGCATTACAGATTTAACTACATGTATGTTGAAAATTTTACTGGTCACTTTTTAAGAAATAGCCTATAGGAACTAGCAAATTGTTTTGCTTGTCTTGCTTTTTTGTTTGTTTTTTGGTTGTTTTGTTTCAGCAAATTTTGGAATCTATTCTAATTATTTGTGGAAATAGGGAATGTAAATATAAATGCCTAACTAAATTATGTGAAACTTCAAAAGGAACTATTTCAATCTTTGAACTGGAGGAATTTAGATGTGTCTTAAGGGCCAAGTGAGTTAAGTTTACTTACTCTCATCTTCTTCTTCACTCGTTCCACTTTTAGCATCTTCGTCTTTCCTTTTCTTAGATCTAAAAACAGTTAATGAACCAAAACTGTAGGCCAATGGCTAACTTATACCCCCCCCCCCCCCCCCCCCCCGTCCCCCAAACCTTTGCAATAAAAACTTTAATAATGCAATGTTGATGACAAACACATTTTAATCTGCAGATACATCTACACACTTTTCCTGTTTAGTTTCATTGAAATTGGTTCACAGGTTGAGGAACTTTAGGAACAAAATTTGTCGACAAAATCCTGTTTATAGTGACCTGGTTACCATGGCAACTTTAAGATGTAAAACTTCATTGAATTTGGTTTAATGGTTTAAGGAGGAGTTTTCTAGTCAAAAGTCTCCAACAAAAACCTGTTTATATGACATGGTTACCATGGCAACCTAAATTTCTGTTAGGAAAATAAAATCTGCATGCATTTTTACACATAGTCCCTTATGTTCCTGTGTAGTCCCATTGAAATTCGGTTCATAAGTTTACATGGAGTTGTGCTGACAAATTAGTATTCAACAATTACTCAAACTTGTGGGGACCTGATAAATAGTTGGAAGAATACATAGCATTGAGTAATTTGAGGTTTGTTGAATATGTACAAACTTGGTTCGGACCAATAAATGAGGGGTATTCGAGTTAACCGGGTTCGTGTTAGTGGGGTTATACTGTATATTTAATGTAAACTTGTCTTGTGATAAGATAGCCTTACCCGGTGTGACCAATAGGCGAGTGTTCCCGACTGTCAAAGGAATCCTCACCTGGTGGAGTAATCGTCTGTACGGGGCGATCCGGTGTCTGAGTTACTGCCTGTGATATAGGTTCTGGATTGTAGCTTTTGTTACTTAACCAATCAAAATGACCTAAAACGAAAAAAACAGGGAACAAAATATGATATTGTAAACTAAAATCTACCACTTGGGCTATACCGTACATATTACATGTACATGTAAACAATACTTTTCATAGGTTGAAGAATAATCATGTATTTTTTTACCAACAAAACCATGCAAGTTCAACATTGAAGCAGTTTTAAGCAATCATGAAAATAGCATTAGGTGAAGACCCTATGGGTGGGGCATTCCCCTGAGCTAATGTTGGTAGCATGTTTGTATTCATTTCTTCATTCACAGAGAAACAGCAAAACCATATACAGTATATGATTGTAAGATCAAAGTTTTGAAATATCAGTGGTTTGAAGCTCTGACCAATTTAAAGACCCTTGTGTCTGTAAAAGTAGGTCCATGTCATGTATATGATGAACTTCACATGTCAAGCACAGTAGCACTTAACTCTAGTAGCCTACAAACCAATATCAGTATTCTTACAGTTGACCTTTGATCTAACAACAAACAATAAACATGCATTGGAAAAAAATGCATTGCTAGTCTAAATAACATGTACATTATACATGTAAATCTAAAGTATCTATATATCATAATTAAGGCCTAATGGTTTTATAGAAAATGTTGCTTGGAATTTGAACATATAAATTTTCCCTTTGTAACTTTCAAAATAGGCTTTGGTCATGTCAAGGTAATTAAACATAACTAATCTTCCTCAGGCTCAATCCAAGGACGTACAACACTATGGGATCCATTCACTAAAAATAATATAAACAAAATTGAAATGGTTCAGAGAAGGGGGGCTCGTTATGTGTCAAACCGTTTTCGTAACACCTCTAGTGTGACAGATATGATAGATACTCTTGGTTGGCGCAGCCTTTCAGACCGTAGGAAAGATGCACGCCTGAAAATGTTCTATAAGATTCATCACGGCACTGTAGCCATACCAACGTCTGACAGACTGCAACGAGCCTCCAGAATTTCTAGAAATTCACACCAGTATCAATATCAGCAGATTTATTCAAAAACATTGGCTAGGCAACAATCTTTTTTCCCACGCACTGTTGTAGACTGGAACAATTTACCATCACACGTCGTTAGTGCTCCCACTTTCAACTCTTTCAAGACCTCTCTTTCTCAACTTTCTTCTAAAACAACCAATGATGAGTAATTTAGAACAGCTGACAGACTTTACATAATAATTTCTTTTCTTCTCTCCTGCTGTTTACTCCTAACAGGCTTTGTAGGAAGGGGATTCCCAATCACTTTGCTGTTAGGAGTCACTCTCTCTCTTTCTTTTCTTGCATCATTTGTAAACATATATATACATTGTATATCTAAGTAAATACTAAATAACTGAATTATTATGTAATATGTAAGTCTGTCACTGAGCATAGCACAAACCCAATCCCGTTACAAGATCTTCAACTAGTTGAAGGTGGTAACTATATGGTAGAACCTAGAACCTACAAATTACCAAGACCATATATACTGGCATGGCCCCATGCAAGAAGCTTATAAAAATGTTTACATGTGTAGCTGAACTGGATTTAATCGATCATGGGTGACCAGGTACATGTAGCTCAGTGGTAGAGCTGAATACGTTCCGAAACGTTAGATCTATCTGCTGCATGTACAATGTACTCTGGTACTGGAAACATCGAAAATGAAAGTAAGGCCAAGCAAGCAAGTTACATTTCAAATTGTCTTACCTGGAGTAGACCTAGCACGCTCGTCTTCAGTATCTGCCTGTCCATCAGCGACTGGGAATATCTGCTGGGATCGTTCCTTTCCTTTGGATTCGTCTAATATCGGGAAAAGTGGCATTTTGTATCACGATAAGTTATATTAAAACGTTTCACTGTGTAAATAAGGGAGATAACTCCTATTTTTTTTGTACAATATTACAAATGCGGGTCCGGACCAACTATCCGGAAAACAATCTGGAATATGATTGTATTAGTTTTTGGTGTTATCATTCCTATGCGGTTTAAATTTTTTATATGTGATATGGGGTTGTATTTATTACAATCTAACACGTATTCAACTTTGAAATGGTTACTAATTAGGTGATTTTCCAATTTAGGTTCCTACAGTCAGCTTAATGCGTCTCTGCAAATACACAATGTAATTGATAAAACAATACATCTATCAGTATGATTCAAACAACCAAGTTATTCGTGTTTTCATAACAAATTATTATTTTGTTATCTTTTGCGCGTATAACATTTTCCGGATATGTAACAACGACATCCCCGATTATTAGAAAATTCAAAATGGCGTCGAAGAAGAAAACGAAGAATCGTGCTCCGTCTCTGGAACACGTGGATTTCAATTTATCTGTGATTGAGAAGTTGGGTGGTGACAAGGTAACAATGTTTGGAGTTTTTAACCAGAAGCCAAACAATAGGAAGGCATAACAAATTTATTCTTATTTTAGTACTCCCATACACCTCAAAGTGGCCCGATCCATACAGAAAAGCACTACATGTACAGTATACCACGGTATTTGGGCAAATACTGCGGTATACAACCTTGATTGAATGTTTCAGCTTACTAATTATATATGTCTCTGGCTTTTGTGCTGAAGCCAATCAACAAAAGGCCTGTCATTTCTTGTTGTGTTATCCTCAAATATTGTTTGAGTGAAGCTATGTCTGTCCTAGTTGATCAGCAAACTTATAGGAAATTATAATTAAACCATATTGAAATTCCAATTAATCTATGTAACAAATAGTTCTTTAATAAGTTAAATGAAAGTTTAAAAAAAAACGGTACATGAGTTGACTTATGTACCATCACAACATTATACCCAATTATACCGGTAAAACTGCCCAGTCGTAAAGGGGGGTACATAATTGTGATCAGAGCAATATGTGAACACGATAGATTTTGAATTTAATATACAAGAAAAAACGTTAGTCCGAGTTTCCTCTGCTGCTGAGGCTGACATCAAAAGTACATGTACAATGCCCCAGTTTGATTTTCTCTGGCACTAACATGTACGACTTAGGGTGGTCGGGTGTAGTCCGAAGGGTTCTGACACTCTGACCCGCTAAATATTTTGGCGACAGGCGGGTGCGAGAGTCAGAATTCCTCCTTAATTTAGTAAAAAAGTGGAAATTTTACAGACCCGTGCACGGGTCACTGTTTAAGCTGTGTTTTATGATATGAAACATTTTCGATCACATGTAAATTAAGTATTGATGGAAATAACAGATATTTTTCTACTACCTACACATTTAATCATTTTTACCTGTTAATTAATACTTTGCCATGTTCATGACAAATTTCTCTTTCTGTATACTTATAATGAAACAATAGTAAACAAATTATGCAGGTAATAGATACTTTTTAAAGTTATGATATACATGCATAAAAAGTAGAAAATGTTCTCCCATATTTCAGCCATGAAAGCAGGGAGATCTTTGTTAGGAAGCGTAATACTGAAAGTCTTTACTTTATTTTAGCATGACTTGGAACTCCTGAATGAAGTAGACAATGATGATAACGAAAGTCTGGAAGGCCTTGACAATGACATGGATGTAGAACCTGTAAAGAAAGATGAGGTAAAGTAAATATCACGACATTTGTTGTTTCAAGGACAATTTTAAAACAAGGAGAGGATCGTGAAATGTGCATGCATGCTCTTACTTCAGCATGTGATTTTGATATCTGATTTATTGTGGTAAATGAGTCAGTAGGTCAACATACCAAAGAACTGCAAAAAAAAACAACAAAAACAAGAAAAACAAACTTTGATTAGCTGTAATATTATCTTATATTTATTTTAGGGATTTTGGCATTGAAAAGCTTTCGCTAAATTATGATTGTGCTTATTACAGTTTCTGTACATATTATTGCTTTCCACAGCAAATATTGTGAGTGCAATAAAAAAAGGTACATTTACAGTAATATATAAGGTTTGCAAGATTTATTGTCAATGTAGTTTTCCAACTTAAGGACTGAAGCAAATAGTCATCTATGAAGCAAATGGTCATCTGAAGAATAATATGATAATGAATGCACAATACCTGGTAATCAATTTTTTTCTTTGATATTTTCAGCTGAGAGAATTCATCAAAAACCTAGGAATCAAAGCATATCGAGATGAAATCATAGAGAAAAGGTTAGTAGATTGTACTGTAGTGATATCATAAAGAAGTGACATGATAGATCTGGATGAAGATAAATGAAATCTTCGTATACATGTACCTCCCGTAGCATACAGCCAGAAAACAGATATTGTATGTAATTCAATTGAAAAACAAATTACTTGGAATTTTGTTTCAGTGAAAAGGAAACAAAAACTGAAGATGAAAAGTCCACAAAAGAAAAGAAAGAAGAGAAAAATAAAAATAAACAAGATGCTGTCAGCAATGTTACACCGACCCAACAGAAGAAGGAGAGAAACAAGTACAAGTCCCTAGTACAGCACCCGGAGGTGTCCAGTTCCTCGGTGGTCAGCCAGCCGCGGGGACTACAGGGTCACCTGGTGATGTACAAACCCCGAGAGTACCTACTGGTCAGGCACGGTCAACAATGGCAGGACAAAGAGGTCATTACACATACAGTAAAACCCCACTTACTCGAACCCGGTTAACGCGAATAACCCTGATTTGTTGAACAGTTTGTATGGTCCCAACCGAGTTCGTACACATTCAACCAACCTCCGTTTACTCCAATACCATATATCCCTCGAACTATTGATCAGGTCCGAACGAGTTCAAGTACATGGAGTTTACTAGTACTGTGCTTAGTGACCTACTAGTTATTTGTGTTACCTTAATTCATTCAACCATGAAATATCATAATAAATTATTCGAGTCAGTGAATTTGAAGAGTTCAAATGTGTCTTCAGGGGTGGATGAGTTATTTGTAATATTCAGAGTATTCTTGTATCAAATTTTCATTAAAAGATATAGTGATCCCATATCAAAAAATTCAAAGAAGTTGTGGTGTCTAACTGTTCATTGTTTTTAGTTTAATAAAGATTAATATTTTCTTTAACTTGATCAAACTCTACCAGTATATGATCATTAAGAACTCAAATATGATCCAGTGTAGACTTCCTGTGCTGTTAAAAACCTCTTTTTTTTCTTATTTATAGGATACTTTGCCTGTCTTGGGTAAAGGTGTGAAGGGTTTGGATCATGACTTGGAAAAACAGATGGAGAACTTTGCTTCCAAGCTGTTAGCAGACGAAGTTAAAGTTCATACCAAGCGTAAGTGGGTCTAAGCAGTTCTCCACTGACTCAAAATTATTTTCAAATGAAAATATTTCTTTAAGTGATATATTGGTGGGTAGGTCTATAGATAACTTGGCCTAACCATAGCTTAATAGGGCCTGGTAATAAGATTTGTTTGAAAAAAAAATAGGGATTGTATGATTATTTTACCTCCCAAGTCCTTGTAATAAATTTCTTTTTCAATATTAGTAAGCAAACTATAGCTAGCTAGATCACAATCAGTTTGATATGGATACCTTCACTTTCAACACTACCTGGTAGTTTGACAGTTAATATTGATGTAAATTTGAAAAAATAAATCCTATTTATGTACAGTGAATAATGAAAAAACATTAAATAGATTTAAATTAGCACTGTCTGCATTATTACCTGACTTAACAATTTGGTTAACAATCAGTTCCTAGTCAAACCTCCCTAAATAGGAATGATCGAGACTCGCTCATTTTTACCACAGTCCTCCAATTTTCTGGAAACTCCCGCTTTTAAGTGCAAACTCAAACAAACTCAAAATCTACATCCTGTAACCAAATGATCTCCTAGTTAGTGCAAGGAGTGTGTAATGATCATAATAGGTTGGACATAATTAAAATGAATTCTTCTTGGATTTATTTTGTCATCATTGATACATGGAAAGGGAAAGATAAATTGAGCAAAGCCATTTCAATTGCATTTCACACACTATTTCTATCATTGCAATGTAAATGTGGAAAGAGGGAGATCTCCCTCATTGGAGGTTTTGGAAATTCACACCTATGTTTATTCTCGTAATGAGTGGCAGTTATATCAGCGAAAACATCCATTTAAGTCCCTGTCTGAAGCTTAATCAATTTCCTCTGTGTAATCTGTCAGAGTGGGAATCTAAGAAGAAGTCTGAAGCTAGTTGGATCAAGACCGTTTTGGTATCTGGAACGTTGTCGGACAAGATCGCAGCCTTGACCCTACTGGTACAGGAATCGCCCATCCACTGCCTCAACAGCCTCGACAGTCTCATCGCCATGGCGAAAAAGAAGGGCAAGCGAGAATGCATGATGGCTGCTGGTATGTTGAGGGGAAAATAAATGTATTAAATCAAATTCTTTCAAAAAAATCTATGTAATAGAACTTTTAATGTTCTTTCTTACACATAGAGAAAGCTTGTTGAAAAATCACTGCTTTTTGAATTGTTGATAAGTTGGGTAACAACAGTCTGGTCAATATATTATAACCCTTCAAAAAAACCGTTTCAGGTTTAATAATTATAAACAACTAAAAACTTACATGTCGATCAGGAAAAAAGAAAGAAAAATGATACTCTCCCTTATGACAGAGGATGAAAAAGTAGAAAATATGAAGTGACTTCAATTATTTCTAATTTACGAAAAGATCCTTGGTGAAAACTGTGAAATTGATACAAATCAAAACCTTACATGTAAAGTTGTGAAAGTGGATGAAGGGCTAACATTTTGTAACCTGATGAAATTGGGTCGCTTGGCAAGTGTAAGTGCGGTCATGGGAATTCATGTATTTACAATTAAAAAACAAACTAATTAAAAGTTAGTAGTGTATATTGTTAGTTGCTAGATACATGTTAAAGTTTATATATATGTAGCAGGGGTCATTATTATTTCAATGCCTCCGCAAGAAGTCGAACCCGGAACCTCTGGCTACTAGTCTTGCGTTCAACCAATTGAGCTAAAGAGAAGATCTTTCTAGCTGAGCGGTATATTGCAGCTAGTATTTATCAGGGTTACATGCTCCCCCTCTAGGAAAAAACTTGTCTCAAATTTTTCAGGGGCCATAGTGATTCCTTTACAGGTATCGCTGAGTATAATTCCCGGGTCCCTACGTGGGCGCCATATGTAGCAGGGGTCATTATTATTTCAATGCCTCCGCCAGGAGTCGAACCCGGAACCTCTGGCTACTAGTCTTACGCTCAACCAATTGAGCTAAAGAGAAGATCTCTCTAGCCTAGCGGTATATTGCAGCTAGTATTTACCAGGGTTACATATATTTGTTTACAGATACTCTACGAGAGCTGTTTACCTCACACTTATTACCAGATAACAGAAAGCTACGACAATTTAATCAGGTAGGTCTATGTTAGTTTTCATAGTACTGTCAAACATTATCTCGAAGTCAATGGGACTGTGAGAAAGCTTCAAGTTATTTGAGTATTCAAGTTTAATGAGCTTGGATGTTTAACAGGGACTTACGAAACACATGGATAGGAAAAGTTTGTTCACAGAATAGGAGCATGTGAATTATTTTCAGTACGAATCAGTAGTACATAAGAATTGATGTACATCTTATTTTGTTTTGATATAATAAAATCATTGGTTAGAATTTTGAAGACAGTTTTGACAAAGTTTAATACATTTCATTGTCAAGTTCAATCAGGGATATTAAAGGCTGAATTCATTGTTAATTTTGTCTTAATTCTTTCAGTTTGACCTAGTCACTATAGAAACTACATCAGGTGGGAACAGG
Organism: Mimachlamys varia; assembly: GCA_947623455.1. NCBI lineage: Eukaryota > Metazoa > Mollusca > Bivalvia > Pectinida > Pectinidae > Mimachlamys > Mimachlamys varia. The sequence continues at coordinate 55,615,591 of OX392528.1, forward strand.
GACACGGTTGACAGAAAGCTGATTCTCTGTTGGTTTGAGTCTCAGCTCCGGAACAAGTATATAGACTTCATCAACGCTCTAGATGTAAGTGTTAACTTTACTGAATACATAGACTTCATCAACGCTCTAGATGTTAGTGATAACTTTACTAAATACATAGACTTCATCAACGCTCTAGATGTAAGTGTTAACTTTACTGAATACATAGACTTCATCAACGCTGTAGATGTAAGTGTAAACTTTACTGAATACATAGACTTCATTAACGCTCTAGATGTAAGTGTAAACTTTACTGAATACATAGACTTCATCAACGCTCTAGATGTTAGTGTTAACTTTACTGCATACATAGACTTCATCAACGCTCTAGATGTTAGTGATAACTTTACTAAATACATAGACTTCATCAACGCTCTAGATGTAAGTGTTAACTTTACTGAATACATAGACTTCATCAACGCTGTAGATGTAAGTGTAAACTTTACTGAATACATAGACTTCATCAACGCTCTAGATGTAAGTGTAAACTTTACTGAATACATAGACTTCATCAATGCTCTAGATGTTAGTGTTAACTTTACTGCATACATAGACTTCATCAACGCTGTAGATGTTAGTGTAAACTTTACTGAATACATAGACTTCATCAACGCTGTAGATGTAAGTGTAAACTTTACTGAATACATAGACTTCATCAACGCTGTAGATGTAAGTGTAAACTGTAATGAATACATAGACTTCATCAACGCTCTAGATGTAAGTGTAAACTGTACTGAATACATAGACTTAATCAACGCTCTAGATGTAAGTGAAAACTTTACTGAATACATAGACTTAATCAACGCTGTAGATGTTAGTGTTAACTTTACTGAATACATAGACTTCATCAACGCTCTAGATGTCAGGGTAAACTTTACTGAATACATAGACTTAATCAACGCTCTAGATGTAAGTGAAAACTTTACTAAATACATAGACTTAATCAACGCTGTAGATGTTAGTGTTAACTTTACTGAATACATAGACTTCATCAACGCTCTAGATGTAAGTGTAAACTTTACTGAATACATAGACCTCATCAATGCTCCAGATGTAAGTGTTAACTTCACTGAGTACATAGACTTCATCTACGCTCTAGATGTTTGTGTTAACTTTACTGATTACATAGACTTCATCAACGCTCTAGATGTTGGTGTTAACTTTACTGATTACATAGACTTCATCAACGCTCTAGATGTTAGTGTTAACTTTACTGATTACATAGACTTCATCAACGCTCTAGATGTAAGTGTTAACTTTACTGATTACATAGACTTCATCAACACTCTAGATGTTAGTGTTAGTTTTACTGATTACATAGACTTCATCAACGCTCTAGATGTTGGTGATAACTTTACTGAATACATAGACTTCATCAACGCTCTAGATGTAAGTGTTAACTTTATTGATTACATAGACTTCATCAACGCTCCAGATGTAAGTGTAAACTTAACTGAATATATAGACTTCATCAACGCTCTAGATGTAAGTGTTAACTTTACTGCATACATAGACTTCATCAACGCTCTAGATGTTAGTGATAACTTTACTAAATACATAGACTTCATCAACGCTCTAGATGTAAGTGTTAACTTTACTGAATACATAGACTTCATCAACGCTGTAGATGTAAGTGTAAACTTTACTGAATACATAGACTTCATCAACGCTCTAGATGTAAGTGTAAACTTTACTGAATACATAGACTTCATCAATGCTCTAGATGTTAGTGTTAACTTTACTGCATACATAGACTTCATCAACGCTGTAGATGTTAGTGTAAACTTTACTGAATACATAGACTTCATCAACGCTGTAGATGTAAGTGTAAACTTTACTGAATACATAGACTTCATCAACGCTGTAGATGTAAGTGTAAACTGTAATGAATACATAGACTTCATCAACGCTCTAGATGTAAGTGTAAACTGTACTGAATACATAGACTTAATCAACGCTCTAGATGTAAGTGAAAACTTTACTGAATACATAGACTTAATCAACGCTGTAGATGTTAGTGCTAACTTTACTGAATACATAGACTTCATCAACGCTCTAGATGTCAGGGTAAACTTTACTGAATACATAGACTTAATCAACGCTCTAGATGTAAGTGAAAACTTTACTAAATACATAGACTTAATCAACGCTGTAGATGTTAGTGTTAACTTTACTGAATACATAGACTTCATCAACGCTCTAGATGTAAGTGTAAACTTTACTGAATACATAGACCTCATCAATGCTCCAGATGTAAGTGTTAACTTCACTGAGTACATAGACTTCATCTACGCTCTAGATGTTTGTGTTAACTTTACTGATTACATAGACTTCATCAACGCTCTAGATGTTGGTGTTAACTTTACTGATTACATAGACTTCATCAACGCTCTAGATGTTAGTGTTAACTTTACTGATTATATAGACTTCATCAACGCTCTAGATGTAAGTGTTAACTTTACTGATTACATAGACTTCATCAACACTCTAGATGTTAGTGTTAGTTTTACTGATTACATAGACTTCATCAACGCTCTAGATGTTGGTGATAACTTTACTGAATACATAGACTTCATCAACGCTCTAGATGTAAGTGTTAACTTTATTGATTACATAGACTTCATCAACGCTCCAGATGTAAGTGTAAACTTAACTGAATATATAGACTTCATCAACGCTCTAGATGTAAGTGTTAACTTTACTGATTACATAGACTTCATCAATGCTCTATATGTAAGTGTAAACTTTACTGAATACATAGACTTCATCAACGCTCTAGATGTAAGTGTTAACTTTACTGAATACATAGACTTCATCAATGCTCTAGATGTCAGTAAAAACCTGACTTTACTGAACCCTAGGTTACATATTTACAATGAACATCATGATCTGAGTTTCCATAGATCAGATATTTTTCGTTTTTGTGATGTTATGGAGACATAAGATAACAATACCCAGTATGCATAAAATCTGAACATATTAAACTTAACATATTGGTCCTTTATATATGCTTGTGTACTTGAGATAATGCATTAACAAAAGCATTCTGCATCCTATTGAATTTCTCCCATGTCCTGTTATTTGAAATTTTGCTTCCCACTATTGTTTTGGATTTTTTCAAGGGTGAAAAACCCAACCACTTTACTCTTTTATATTATTTTTAATTTGCGATTTGCTGTCTTTGCTTCAGATGATGTCAAAAGATACAATACCAGCAGCCAAACAGAAGGCAACAAGTAGGTATACTTACACATGGGTAGACCGCTGTTATTGGCTTCAGTTTAGTTTTTATGGCATTTTAAAAAATCTTTTGGCCCTTTTTATCGGTCAAATGGCTCCTTGAAATAAAACTGAGTTGAGACATGTTCCAGAATAGGTAAAACTTGTACCCTGAATATCTTATAAAGTTCTAATGATTCTATTGTTATATACAGTGTACCCTCGTTATACCGCCACCTTTCGTCCACAGCAATAATGGCGGTATAACGAGGATGGCGATAGTATCGAATTATGAAAATTATAACCATGAATTAAATTGCATGATAAATTGCATTTCCAACATTTTATTAAAAAATAAGCTTAGTATTATAATTATCGTCATATAGATCTACATAGGCACAAATTTATATCTGAAAATAGATTCGATTGGCGATAGGTCAAGGGTACACTGTATTATTAAACCTCATCTTTATAACCTCACATCAGATTGGGTGATGTGGTCACAATGTAGTGTTACACTATATTCTGGTTGGTTTTACACCATATTACCTATATTGGTTACCATTGCTACTAGCTTTGAACAATAAAAGTATGAAGTATTTCATTTATATACAACACACTGGTTTATGTTTTGTATACAGTATTTTGTAATTTCAAATGAGTTTTGACCTCTGCGGCCTTATATTATGTATCGACAAAACACTATAAAAACAAATCCATAGAAGAGGTATGAGTAGATAATCCTGCTATTCCACGTGTGGTAATACATTTATGTATTTAATGGTTTATTTCCAGGTACTGTGTATGAGTTGTTGGCAGACAAACCTGAACAGGAACAGGTGAGTTGGTCACGGACAGATACAGCGGTCTCCACTTGATATCACCCCTGTTAATATCACATTCCTCTTTATATCGTGTTTTTTCCAAGCACCATTTTTCTCTCTGTATAATCTATGTAATTTGATTTGGTTAATATAATGTATTTTGAGGTGAATTCCTCTTAATATCATGGTTTTTTTTAACCAATAACATAAAATATCCAGAAAATGATGTCATTTCCATTGATTTCAGATACAACTTGTACAAAATGTTGCTTAGAAAATAAAAAATAACAGCAAAAATGATTTTTAATTGAAATAATATTATCTATATATTGATCTTACTTTTAGTTATGGAGATTGGAAATGCACTTGATTTAGTGAAAAAACATGTTTCTCTTAATGTCACATTCCCATTAATATCATGTTTTTGTCGGACAAATGCAACATGATATAAGGATGAGTACACTGTACTACCCTACAGTGTTCTGTCATGTGGGGCATACTGCAGAAAAAGCGTCCCTGATTTAGAAACAAAATTTCACTTCGTTGTAGGGCTTTTCATATCATTGGGATTTTGATATTGTTATGTAATTATTTATCAAGTATTCTGAAACACTATGTTTCTAAACAAACTGATGTAAGACACAGATTAATCTTGAAAGCCGTTTGTAAGGTACATTTTTCAGGGATTTTCCCACAGTAGAATTTGGGTCCGCAAAAGGGACCCATTTCCCTCCAAATATCTAGTTACAAATCCCAATTTTCTGGTTTAAAATTGTCAACAAGATGATGCGATTGTTTTATTTTGTGTCAGTAGCTGACTCATACACAGTAGTCATTCATTAGATGTAGAAAAATTAAATACAAATTGATGTACATGTTTCCTCATGTTTTGCAGCATACGATTTGTGACATCTTAGCCGATTTACTGCAGGAAATTTGTACTATATGGTTTATTTTTATTTCTAACATTTTCCCCAATTTGACCTTATATCGTGTAAAAATTCCCAATTCAATTGACCCTAGACCCTACCTTTAAACTGTAGAAAAATCTTACATAAGAAGAAATAATGTGACCTAAATCTGTCTCAAGATGTTAACATACTTATACAGTATTTGATAAGGTACAAAGGTACATTGTACATTTTAGAGAGGGGAAGATTCTCAAGTTGCAAGTCGTGCTCTCTTCATCCTCTCTCCATTATTACAGGTCAAAGAACAAAGGTTTTTGTTGGTATTTCTTTCTAACTTTAATACATACTTGTGTGCTTATTACCGAGCGTGGGTTTATTGATATATATAATATAAACAAAATCTATAATAATGCTGTGATTGATCTGTTACATTCTGTTTCTGACTCCAGTTATTGCTGTCCATGTTAGTCAATAAGTTGGGAGATCCTGACTACAAACTGGCTGCCAAGTCTACACATCTCCTGTCCCGACTAGGTGAGTAACTGTCTGTGTTAGTCAATAAGTTAGGAGACTCAGATTACAAACTGGCTGCCAAGTCTACACATCTCCTGTCCCGACTAGGTGAGTAACTGTCTGTGTTAGTCAATAAGTTAGGAGACTCAGATTACAAACTGGCTGCCAAATCTACACATCTACTGTCCCGACTAGGTGAGTAACTGTCTGTGTTAGTCAATAAGTTAGGAGACTCAGATTACAAACTGGCTGCCAAATCTACACATCTACTGTCCCGACTAGGTGAGTAACTGTCTGTGTTAGTCAATAAGTTACATGTAGGAGACCCAGACTACAAACTGACGGCCAAGTCTACACATCTCCTGTCCCGACTAGGTGAGTAACTGTCTGTGTTAGTCAGTAAGTTAGGAGACCCAGACTACAAACTGGCTGCCAAGTCTACACATCTACTGTCACGACTAGGTGAGTAACTGTCTGTGTTAGTCAATAAGTTAGGAGACCCAGGTTACAAACTGGCTGCCAAGTCTTCACATCTCCTGTCCCGACTAGGTGAGTAACTGTCTGTGTTAGTCAGTAAGTTAGGAGACCCAGACTACAAACTGGCTGCCAAGTCTACACATCTACTGTCACGACTAGGTGAGTAACTGTCTGTGTTAGTCAGTAAGTTAGGAGACCCAGACTACAAACTGGCTGCCAAGTCTACATATCTACTGTCCTGACTAGGTGAGTAACTGTCTGTTAGTCAATAAGTTAGGAGACCCAGGTTACAAACTGGCTGCCAAGTCTTCACATCTCCTGTCCCGACTAGGTGAGTAACTGTCTGTGTTAGTCAATAAGTTAGGAGACCCAGACTACAAACTGGCTGCCAAGTCTACATATCTACTGTCCTGACTAGGTGAGTAACTGTCTGTTAGTCAATAAGTTAGGAGACCCAGGTTACAAACTGGCGGCCAAGTCTACACATCTACTGTCCCGTCTAGGTGAGTAACTGTCTGTGGTAGTCAATAAGTTAGGAGACCCAGACTATAAACTGGCTGCCAAGTCTACATATCTACTGTCCTGACTAGGTGAGTAACTGTCTGTTAGTCAATAAGTTAGGAGACCCAGGTTACAAACTGGCGGCCAAGTCTACACATCTACTGTCCCGTCTAGGTGAGTAACTGTTTGTGTTAGTCAATAAGTTAGGAGACCCAGACTCAAACTGGCTGCCAAGTCGTATTATCTACTGTCCCAACTAGCTCTGTATTTTGATCTGATTTTCATGAAACTATATATGGCTGTGTTACTTAATTAGCGGGCTGATAAACATATTTTCTACCTTACCTATTTGCTACCTTACCTATGAAATGTTTCAGTTGACAAGCACCCGAACATGAAGGTAGTGGTTGTGGAGGAAGTGGAACGACTGTTATACAGACCTAACATATCACAGAGGGCCCAGTAAGTATAGTCAACTTAATCATCACAGAATATCACAGAAGGCCCAGTAAGTATTGTCAACTTAATCATCACAGTATATCACAGAGGCCCCAGTAAGTATGGTCAACTTAATCATCACAGAGGGCCCAGTGAGTGTACTTAATAGACATCGTTGTTATGGCTATATATTAGGTTTCATTATTCTAAAGTTTACACAGGGGATAAAATTTACTTTACATTACATAGGGAAGTAAAATGTTCTGTATAGTTTACCATCTTTCGGTGTAAAATAGTTAAAAGATATTTGGAGTTGTCATCTTGTAATTGCAGTTTGATGGCTTGAAATGAAGGTCCTGATCATGACTCACCCATGTGAATTAGAATCTATCATCATCATGCAGGGTTTTCCCTGACGCACAAAAACCTGCATTTTGACTCCTAAAATTGTCAAAGGACTCCCAAAATTAACTAAGTTTACTATATATTATTTGTGATGGGAGTCCCAGGACTCCTAAATTTATTCATTTTGAGAGTCCCAGGGAAAACCCTGATCATGTAATGTGAACTATAATGGCCACCTACAACAGTTCCATGTGTTATGTTACAGATATTACTCCGTATGTTTTCTCAATCAACTGATACTGAGTGAGGACGAATTACAACTTGCTGTCCGGCTCATTCGACTCTACTTCTCGTTCTTTAAGGTATGCTTGGCTGGCTCAAACAATTAATTTCTCTTTTGAGTTCTGGTGTGGTCAGGTGGCATAATGGATAGCACACTAGCCTTTCACCACAAGGATCATGTGTCGATTCCCTGATGTGTAAAAGTATTATGTCACCTGCATGCTGCAGGCCATGTAGGTTTTCTTCGAGTACTCTAGTTTCCGGCAACATTAAGTCTCATACTTGTAAGATGATGTTCAATAAACTTGTTTCTGTATTTGAAACTGACCAAAACATCATTGAACAAAAATTTGCATGTTTTATTAGGGCTCTGCAACATAGTATTATAGTATCAACCAAATTATAATGGTGGACAGATGTGGCCTTAGCGTGTTTAGTACTTCATATCTACATGGTGTTCTCCTGAATTTGCCTACTCTTCATGACCATTTGCCCTTATCTAGACTCAATGATAATTTTGGTACCCGATAGATTCTTTACATATTGACTTTATGTTGCATCAGCAGGCCCTTGGAGTTGGTTTCCAGCTCCATATCATCTTAATTCTCCTGTAACTAAATATGTGATCATGTGATTTTTATTTTATTATGCAGGCATTTGTAAAGAAGGGTGAGGTGGACAGTAAGATGATGAGTGCCCTGCTCACAGGTGTCAACAGGGCATATCCTTACGCCAAAGGTAACTATTAAACCTTACGCCAAAGGTAACTATTAAACTTCACAGGTGTCAACAGGGCAAATCCTTACACCAAAGGTAACTATTAAACTTCACAGGTGTCAACAGGGCGTATCCTTATGCAAAATGTAGTTATAACACTTCAGTGGCTTACTATTCTTGCCCTCAACTGATTCCGCTTAAGAGAAGATCTCTCTAACCTAGCAGTATTTTCTCCCAGCTATTATTTACCAGGGTTATGTACTCCCTGTCTAGGACAGAACTTGTCCCGAGTCTCCAGGGGTTATAGCATTGATACCTTTACAAGCATCGCTGAGTTTTATTTCTGGGTACTTGAGTGGACACCAATGTGTGAAATGTATGAATGAAACCAACAATTAGTCAAATTTAACCTTATATCATATTTCTTCGCATTAACAGTATACATTTTTCTTAACATTTATAGCATTCATTTTTCTTTATATTAACAGTATACATTTTTCTTTATTCTAACAGTATACATTTTTCTTAACATTAACAGTATACATTTTTCTTTACATTAACAGTATACATTTTTCTTTGCATTAACAGTATACATTTTTCTTTGCATTAACAGTATACATTTTTCTTTGCATTAACAGTATACATTTTTCTTTACATTAACAGTATACATTTTTCTTTACATTAACAGTATACATTTTTCTTTACATTAACAGTATACATTTTTTTTTACATTAACAGTATACATTTTTCTTTACATTAACAGTATACATTTTTTTTTACATTAACAGTATACATTTTTCTTAACATTAACAGTATACATTTTTCTTTATACTAACAGTATACATTTTTCTTCACATTAACAGTATACATTTTTTTTTACATTAACAGTATACATTTTTCTTAACATTAACAGTATACATTTTTCTTTACATTAACAGTATACATTTTTCTTTACATTAACAGTATACATTTTTTTTTACATTAACAGTATACATTTTTTTTTACATTAACAGTATACATTTTTCTTTACATTAACAGTATACATTTTTCTTCACATTAACAGTATACATTTTTCTTTACATTTGCAGTATACATTTTTTCTTTACATTAACAGTATACATTTTTCTTTATACTAACAGTATACATTTTTCTTAACATTTACGGTATACATTTTTCTTTGTATTAACAGTATACATTTTTCTTCACATTAACAGTATACATTTTTTTTTACATTAACAGTATACATTTTTCTTTGCATTAACAGTATACATTTTTCTTTACATTAACAGTATACATTTTTCTTCACATTAACAGTATACATTTTTCTTTACATTAACAGTATACATTTTTCTTTATACTAACAGTATACATTTTTCTTTACATTAACAGTATACATTTTTCTTTGCATTAACAGTATACATTTTTCTTTACATTTTCAGTATACATTTTTCTATCCACAATGCAGGTAGATCATCTAAGTAACGCATGTCAGCAATGGCTATTGTACGAGACTTGGCAGTTAAAATACAAATATATATGTGATATTTTATGTATTTATTGTCAAGGTACTTTAGTCTGTGATATTATTTATTTTACAAAGCAATCTTTGTCATAGTGTTTTAATTGTTATCAGGTGAAGAAAAGTTCATCAGTGAGCAGATGGATACTCTGTATAAGATAGTACACATTGTCAACTTCAACACCAGTCTACAGGCCCTTATGTTGTTGTACCAGGTGATGGACTCTAGGTAAGTCCTTAAGCCAATGTACCATGTGATGCACTCATTGTATGCTAAGTGAAACACACACCATTATAGACATTCAGCGAGATTACTACAAAGATTTCAAAGTTGAAAAACTCTGTTCCGGCCTTATAAAATGAATATACAGATAGACGTTATAAACTCATTCTCAATTTTTATGATAAGTAGAACTCTTGATACATTAAATCATAATGTGTCAGATATCGCCCTTGTCATCAGACACAATTAAAATCTCACTTTCATTATTTCTTACCTATTAGATGAGAGATATTCAATTATTCTTCTCCTACCAGATATGTTATGCTGATCTTTAATTGTTTTTGAAGTTTCTCTATTGTAATTATCTCCCTTTGTTCTGTTGGATACAAATTATCTCCCTTGGTTTCTAAGTGCCTCTCACTCTTGCTATGTTTGTACAGCCAGAACGTTTCGGATCGGTACTACGGGGCACTGTATAAGAAAATGATCGACCCAGCACTGTGTACGTCTGCCAGACAAACCATGTTCCTGAATCTGCTCTTCAAAAGCATCAAGAAAGATGTGGCTACTAGGAGAGTTAAGGTATGACATTATATTAAAGGTCCAATATACGTAACTTTCGGCAAAACTTGAAGCGAAAATCAAGCCTAATAACTTGTCATTTTTATAGATTTAGTTAAGATTAACTGATATCAGCAATATTCAAGATGAATTCTTACAGGGTTACCGGTACAGCAGCAGTTGAAACTCGGTATTTGTAAACATGTGTCCTTTTTTAACTGTCTTCTAACTTTGGCTTGTTGTTGAAGTGGGCCCCTCCTGAATTGCTTTCAATTCTTTGTATTTTTCTGTCAAGAGTTTCTTGTTAGTTACCGCTCAGATTTACTTCTTTTTAGGATTATTTTTGCATGGTTATCAACTGGATTTTATTTAACAATTTTTCAGAATCAAGAAAAATTTCCTGAAGTTTCGTATATTGGGCCTTTAATAGTTGTGTCCTTGTCATGATAGGGACAGAAAAGGGATTAAAAATTTACATACTGATATAAAGCATTCCAGATTGAAGTGAACATAAAATTTTAACAATGATGATCTTATCAAGAAGAAAAGGCTGATGGTAAGTAAGCCCATTTATTTTAGTGCTGAGGGTTAGGTTGTAACTGATACACATAAACATACTAAATCTGTATTAATTTTGTATACTTACATGTACATGTTGATTGAGCTTTTAGACACCAGTATTTTGTTGCAGGCCTTCATTAAGCGTCTACTCCAGATCTGTCCATTCCAATCACCCCAGTTCACATGTGCTGCACTCGTCTTACTCGGGGAGGTCGTCAAATCTCACCCTCACGCCATTCTTACCCAACACAGGACAATGGTAAGAACCCTACTATTTCTTACTCACCCCGGGGCAATGGTAAGGGCCCTACTATTTCTTACCCAACACAGGACAATGGTAAGGACCCTACTATTTCTTACTCAACACAGGACTATGGTAAGGACCCTACTATTTCTTACCCAACACAGGACAATGATAAGGACTCTACTATTTCTTACTCAACACAGGACAATGGTAAGAACCCTACTATTGCTTACTCAACACAGGACAATGGTAAGGGCCCTACTATTTCTTTGTCTCCTCCACTGCTCTCACTTTTAAGACAACTTAAGACAGCATCAAGTCTAGTGATATCATATATTGGTTCCCTTCAGTTCCTATTTGTGCTGTTTTGGTTTTAAGACTGCAATTTTGTAATAAATTTTAATGCACTTTCTGATATATTATGGATAGGATTGCTTTTTTTTTAATATCAAGGGTTTTCATGATAATGGTTGTTTATTTTATTGGCAGGGTTTTGATGAAAATGATGACGATGAGGAGGAACACTTTACCGACCTTCCTGCTCCTGATGATGATGTTGTTGTGATCAAGCAAGACGAACCCAAGGATGTGAAACCAGTAATACACTCCTCATGGATTCACAAATCTATCAGTCAAGGTGAGGTCCAGTAATACACTCCTCATGGATTCACAAATCTATCAGTCAAGGTGAGGTCCAGTAATACACTCCTCGTGGATTCACAAATCTATCAGTCAAGGTGAGGTCTAGTTGTATCAGTCAAGGCGAGGTCTAGTTCTATCAGTCAAGGTGAGGTCTAGTTCTATCAGTCAAGGTGAGGTCTAGTTCTATCAGTCAAGGTGAGGTCTAGTTCTATCAGTCAAGGTGAGGTCTAGTTGTATCAGTCAAGGTGAGGTCTAGTTCTATCAGTTAAGGTGAGGTCTAGTTCTATCAGTTAAGGTGAGGTCTAGTTCTATCAGTCAAGGTGAGGTCTAGTTCTATCAGTCAAGGTGAGGTCTAGTTCTATCAGTTAAGGTGAGGTCTAGTTCTATCAGTTAAGGTGAGGTCTAGTTCTATCAGTCAAGGTGAGGTCGAGTTCTATCAGTCAAGGTGAGGTCTAGTTCTATCAGTCAAGGTGAGGTCTAGTTCTATCAGTTAAGGTGAGGTCTAGTTCTATCAGTTAAGGTGAGGTCTAGTTCTATCAGTCAAGGTGAGGTCTAGTTCTATCAGTCAAGGTGAGGTCTAGTTCTATCAGTTAAGGTGAGGTCTAGTTCTATCAGTCAAGGTGAGGTCTATTTCTATCAGTCAAGGTGAGGTCTAGTTCTATCAGTTAAGGTGAGGTCTAGTTCTATCAGTTAAGGTGAGGTCTAGTTCTATCAGTCAAGGTGAGGTCTAGTTCTATCAGTCAAGGTGAGGTCTAGTTCTATCAGTCAAGGTTAGGTCTAGTTATACACTCCTCATGGATTCACAAATCTATCAGTCAAGGTGAGGTCGAGTTCTATCAGTCAAGGTGAGATCTAGTTCTATCAGTCAAGGTGAGATCTAGTTCTATCAGTCAAGTTGAGGTCTAGTTCTATCAGTCAAGGTGAGGTCTAGTTCTATCAGTCAAGGTGAGGTTTAGTTCTATCAGTCAAGGTGAGGTCTAGTTCTATCAGTCAAGGTGAGGTCTAGTTCTATCAGTCAAGGTTAGGTCTAGTTATACACTCCTCATGGATTCACAAATCTATCAGTCAAGGTGAGGTCTATTTCTATCAGTCAAGTTGAGGTCTAGTTCTATCAGTGAAGGTGAGGTCTAGTTCTATCAGTCAAGGTGAGATCTAGTTCTATCAGTAAAGGTGAGGTCTAGTTCTATCAGTCAAGGTGAGGTCTATTTCTATCAGTCAAGTTGAGGTCTAGTTCTATCAGTGAAGGTGAGGTCTAGTTCTATCAGTCAAGGTGAGGTCTAGTTCTATCAGTCAAGGTGAGATCTAGTTCTATCAGTCCAGTCAAGGTCTAGATCTATCAGTCAAGGTGAGGTCTAGTTCTACAGGGTTCACTTTTGGGCGCGATTTCGCGAGATTCTCGCTGTATTTTCAGATAAATCGCGTTAAAGTCCGTTCTAAAGCGAGAAAAAATCGCGCATGTCAAAATTCAGGTATAGTGGATACCTACATCGATCAATAATACTGATCCTAGTTTCAGAAGTATTCCTTTCTGCAAATCCTAATGATAGTGTGTACCAGTCATAGTCTCAATGACGCTTGTTTCTCAATCACTTGCAATTCAAACGTTTAGATGACAAAGCCACCACGCAAACACAAAGGTGCAGGTGTCTGTAAATTTGTGACAGGTTGCGATTGGGGGGAAATGTAAGTAGTTAATGCCTCCAGAAACAGTATTGAAAGTTGATTTAACAGCCAGGGATGTCTTAGGACATTAAATTAACGTTAACCAATGATGAATCCATGGAAAACAAGTAGATGGTTGAGAGAGGAAATGACTCCACCAGTGCTGGGGCCAATAGGCCAACGGTACTGACTGTATCCGTGACGATGTCAATGCTATTGATGTTTAGTAGCAAGTTTAATGTTATATTAGGAATGATGACTGATTTTGGAGGAATTTTAACTTTAATTAGGCCTGTATATGACAGAGTTAAAATCACAAACAAGGACGATTTTCTCCAGGAAATAAAATATAATTACTGTACCTTGTGTTATTTATTAATTAACTTAATAAATTTAATTGTTATGAACTTATAGCATTCCTATCAATTCATACTAAATTACGTGTCATAATACCAAAAATCCCATCCATATATGAAAAATCTCACTGAAATTAGGTAAGGGAGATTTTTTCTCTCATTGTGCCCAAGGTCTAGGGTGAACCCTGGTTCTATCAGTCAAGGTTAGGTCTAGTTCTATCAGTCAAGGTGAGGTCTAGTTCTCAGTCAAGGTGAGGTCTAGTTCTCTCAGTCAAGGTGAGGTCTAGTTCTATCAGTCAAGGTGGTGTCTAGTTCTATCAGTCAAGGTGAAGTCAAGTTCTATCAGTCAAGGTGAGGTCTAGTTCTATCAGTCAAGGTGAGGTCTAGTTCTATCAGTCAAGGTGAGGTCTAGTTCTATCAGTCAAGGTTAGGTCTAGTTCTATCAGTCAAGGTGGTGTCTAGTTCTATCAGTCAAGGTGGTGTCTAGTTCTATCAGTCAAGGTGAGGTCTAGTTCTCAGTCAAGGTGAGGTCTAGTTCTATCAGTCAAGGTGAGGTCTAGTTCTCAGTCAAGGCGAGGTCTAGTTCTATCAGTCAAGGTGAGGTCTAGTTCTATCAGTCAAGGTGGTGTCTAGTTCTATCAGTCAAGGTGAGGTCTAGTTCTCAGTCAAGGTGAGGTCTAGTTCTATCAGTCAAGGTGAGGTCTAGTTCTCAGTCAAGGCGAGGTCTAGTTCTATCAGTCAAGGTGAGGTCTAGTTCTATCAGTCAAGGTGAGGTCTAATTCTATCAGTCAAGGTGAGGTCTAGTTCTATCAGTGAAGGCGAGGTCTAGTTCTATCAGTGAAGGCGAGGTCTAGTTCTATCAGTCAAGGTGAGGTCTAGTTCTATCAGTCAAGGTGAGGTCTAGTTCTATCAGTCAAGGTGAGGTCTAGTTCTATCAGTCAAGGTGAGGTCTAGTTCTATCAGTCAAGGTGAGGTCTAGTTCTATCAGTTAAGGTGAGGTCTAGTTCTATCAGTCAAGGTGAGGTCTAGTTCTATCAGTCAAGGTGAGGTCTAGTTCTATCAGTCAAGGTGAGGTCTAGTTCTATCAGTCAAGTTGAGGTCTAGTTCTATCAGTCAAGGTGAGGTCTAGTTCTATCAGTCAAGGTGAGGTCTAGTTCTATCAGTCAAGGTGAGGTCTAGTTCTATCTGTCAAGGTGAGGTCCAGTTATACAATCCTCATGGATTCACAAATCTATCAGTCAAGTTGAGGTCTAGTTCTATCAGTGAAGGCGAGGTCTAGTTCTATCAGCCAAGGTGAGGTCTAGTTCTATCAGTCAAGGTGAGGTCTAGTTCTATCAGTCAAGGTGAGGTCTAGTTCTATCTGTCAAGGTGAGGTCCAGTTATACAATCCTCATGGATTCACAAATCTATCAGTCAAGTTGAGGTCTAGTTCTATCAGTGAAGGCGAGGTCTAGTTCTATCAGTCAAGGTTAGGTCTAGTTCTATCAGTCAAGGTGAGGTCTAGTTCTATCAGTTAAGGTGAGGTCTAGTTCTATCAGTCAAGGTGAGGTCTATTTCTATCAGTCAAGGTGAGGTCTAGTTCTATCAGTCAAGGTGAGGTCCAGTAATACACTCCTCATGGATTCACTTTTTTAATTAATTAATTAGTCCAGACTAATGGCCTAGGTCTCAACACAAGTTTTAATAGTGTGATCAGTGTACACTGTATTATAAGTTACAGCATAATATAAGTTACAGCATTATATAAGTTACAGTGTAATATAAGTTACAGTGTATTCATTTACTGAACTTCCTCCAGAAATAACTTCTAATATGCATCATATTACCATATCTATTGGTACATTATTGGGGATTGTTCAAAACTATTCTAAAAACACTACAAATGACTGACAAAAAGTCCCTGCCTGGTGGTTCGAATTGTGTGGGTACCTGGTTGGTCCACTATAATTTTAAAAATACCTAGATTATAAGATCTCTGTTTAATCAATTTTGGGCATGGACACTGCACTTATGACACACGCATGAACTTGCTATCAGGCAAATACTGTAGCATGGTAACATGAAAAATGATTTGTAAATTTATATGTTTGCTGTGACTATGACCATATTGTGAACTTACCGTAATTTCTCGCATATAGTGTGCACTCGCGTATAGTGCGCAGGTACTTTTTGGGGTCCAAAAATGAAAAGAATACTTCTAACATATTTGTAAAGCTCAGTATTGTCTAGCAGCAGTAAATGTTTGCCTACAGGACACAGCCAGTTTTACGACCCCTTCGTGAGGAACCCTCTACATTGCCGGGCCGAGCAGGAGTGTATGTGGGAACTGGAGAAGCTCGCGGCACATTTCCACCCAACGGTGGCTCTGTTTGCTCAAACTCTTCTCAAGGTGGGTAACCTGAACTGAAGATTAATTTTATTCATAATTTGCTGATTTTACATTTCCACCACACAGAGACTAGATGAAGCTACTGTGCCAATAACATATATTGGGCACATTGTGACGTCATCATGCTTATGATGTCATAATTGTAACTTTTTAGACTGCACTGCTCCGCTGGGGCTGTTATATGTCTGGATTTACCTTGATGCTGAAACATACTTTGACTAATACTATATGTATATGTCTGCATCAGCTGTATGTTGGTTAACAAAAAGTGTAAATATAAAATATTGTTTTTCATATTTTTGACATTCATGGGTGGGTAACATACATTGGCTTACCTACATATTCAACATGATGCACTAGCACACACCATTCAGTATGAAGGTGTGCCAATGTATGTTACACACCAATGAATGTAAAAAATATGACAACCAATTGATTGAAACAATAAATGTTCAACCCCCCCCCCCCCCATACATGATATATGAGGATTAAACTCCCCTATTTCCCATGGTGATGTATTTGTTCTGTTATGAATTCATATTTGCTGTGTTGTCCCCAGGGCGAACCAATCACATATGGCGGAGATCCTCTACACGACTTTACGACTATCAGATTCCTCGAACGATTTGTCTACAAAAATCCCAAACAGCAGCAGAACAGTAAGATTTTCTTCTGTATAGTTAGACATCTCATTGCTTTTTAACTGAAAATTAACAATTATCTGACTGTAAAAACCGAAAAGTGTCACATATTTATCATTTTCTTAAAAAAAATAACATACTTCTCACCTGTCAAAATAGGCACTTATGTATATTGTTAAAATTAACACAAGTGTAAATTGCATGTTTTGATATTGTCTTTTGTCAGAAAAGCTCTTTTTTTCTAATTGTAGTACCAGAAAATTCGGGAATATTGTCTAAGACAAAGAGACAACACCCAGTAACTGGGGCCAAGAAATTGGCCGTAAACAGCAAAAGCTATCTGGACAAGGCTGAAAGTGAAATTCCTGTGGAGGAAAAGTTCTTCTATAAGTAAGCCTAATAGTCAAGTTGTGTATACCATGATATAACAAGCTACCAGTCATACACTTAGTCATTCCGACACCTGAACAATCTTGTGCAGAAGTCCCATGTCTTTATAATCACCAAACTACAACAGTTTATTGCAGTATCCTGTCTTATCAAATTATTAATTATGTCCAGTTGGAAAGGTTACATAGGAACTATATCTGTTGAATTTTCTATTTTTCATTCAAATGGTCTCGTACTGAACAGGTTTATATAACTTGATCAGTAGGTAGTGTGAAACAGACAGGTTGTCAGATAAGACAGGTCGGTCTGACCAATATATTGTGTCCTACAGGGTGTCATATTAGACCGGTTAATTTGAACAATATGTTGTGCTCCACAGGGTGTCAGATTAGACGGGTTAATCTGACCAACATGTTGTGTCCCACAGGGTTTCAGATTAGACAGGTAAAACCAACTAATACACTGTCTCAATAATTAAGGTGTCAGATTAGACAGGTAAAACTGACCAATTTGTTGTGTCCACAGGGTGTCAGATTAGACAGGTAAAACCAACTGATACACTGTATCAATAATTAAGGTGTCAGATTAGACAGGTAAAACTGACCAATTTGTTGTGTCCACAGGGTGTCAGATTAGACAGGTAAAACCAACTGATACACTGTCTCAATAATTAAGGTGACCGATTAGACAGGTAAAACTGACCAATTTGTTGTGTCCACAGGGTGTCAGATTAGACAGGTAAAACCAACTGATACACTGTCTCAATAATTAAGGTGACCGATTAGACAGGTAAAACTGACTGATACACTGTCTCAATAATTAAGGTGACAGATTAGACAGGTAAAACTGACTGATACACTGTCTCAATAATTAAGGTGACAGATTAGACAGGTAAAACTGACTGATACACTGTCTCAATAATTAAGGTGACAGATTAGACAGGTAAAACTGACTGATACACTGTCTCAATAATTAAGGTGACAGATTAGACAGGTAAAACTGACTGATACACTGTCTCAATAATTAAGGTGACAGATTAGACAGGTAAAACTGACTGATACACTGTCTCAATAATTAAGGTGACAGATTAGACAGGTAAAACTGACTGATACACTGTCTCAATAATTAAGGTGACAGATTAGACAGGTAAAACTGACTGATACACTGTCTCAATAATTAAGGTGACAGATTAGACAGGTAAAACTGACTGATACACTGTCTCAATAATTAAGGTGACAGATTAGACAGGTAAAACTGACTGATACACTGTCTCAATAATTAAGGTGACAGATTAGACAGGTAAAACTGACTGATACACTGTCTCAATAATTAAGGTGACAGATTAGACAGGTAAAACTGACTGATACACTGTCTCAATAATTAAGGTGACAGATTAGACAGGTAAAACTGACTGATACACTGTCTCAATAATTAAGGTGACAGATTAGACAGGTAAAACTGACTGATACACTGTCTCAATAATTAAGGTGACAGATTAGACAGGTAAAACTGACTGATACACTGTCTCAATAATTAAGGTGACAGATTAGACAGGTAAAACTGACTGATACACTGTCTCAATAATTAAGGTGACAGATTAGACAGGTAAAACTGACTGATACACTGTCTCAATAATTAAGGTGACAGATTAGACAGGTAAAACTGACTGATACACTGTCTCAATAATTAAGGTGACAGATTAGACTAGTTAATAATGTAAGTGATATGTCAGATCCTGCAAGGCTTGAGACGGAAATCAAAAGGAAGCTTATCTCTGAAATAGTTCATATTTTACATAGGAAAAACATGTAGTGCTTGTCCAAGGTTATGGTCAAATGAACTTTTTTCTGACATGTCTTGTAATATTTGCTTCATTTGATTGAATTATCATTTGTATAAGCTGCTTACAGATTCTGAGTTGATAAAGAGGAATTGTTTTTGAGGATTTGGGATTGTCTAATAAGTGAACACCTTCTGTCTGTTGTAAACAGGTACTTCACCCAGAAAGAGGCTCTCGGTGGTAAGGTGAAGAAGGCGCAAGATGACAGTGATGAAGATGGAAGTGTCTGTGATGAAGACTTTGATGCCTACCTCGGTAAGTTGTAGGGACTTTGATGCTTTCCTTTGTTGCGAAACGTGACGGCATATAGAACCTGACGTAGGCATACAAATCAAACAGATCCGTCCTGAAGTAACGTTTAATCGGGTATCAGGGGCTGTAATTGTATTTAAGAAATTATCATTGTGATAATTAGTACTGTACATATCATACATGCACACAATCAGACTTGGGCTCTTATTATTACAAACATCCCGACCTGGAAAATAAACAATATTTTGCAAGAAAGAGCAGAAATGAAACTAGTGAGACGAGCGTGGTGAGGTTATGGGACCAGGACGTTACCACCAGTCCAAAAGGTCCGAACCAGTTGACCTGGTTTGTAATTTCCTGATATTGTTATGCAAGGTCTTGTCTCCACGTAACTGCTTATAAACATTTAGTGAGTCCCCTTTAAAGACTCCAGATGATAAATCTTATGCTTTTATAACTTCACATTCAACACAATCGGAAATAGTGTTGCAGGAAACTTAATCAAGTCATTACTGCATTACCTCCCGTTGTACGTCAATGTTCCAATAGGGTTGACGATGAAAAGATACCCTGCTTTCTTCTGTTGTTCTTTGCTGGGTATGGGTCCATATTTCTGAGAAGTGAAGTATATAACACAGACTTTTCAAAGTCTTTTACTGATATAAATGTACACTAGTGTTCTAGTCCTATCATCAGTGTTTCCACTTGTACATCGTAATTTATACGAGCCATTTATAACACATTACAAAATCGAGAAACAATTTCTGATACATGATTGTTACCGTGACATTATCAATATTTTCAGATAAATACGAGAGAGAACTTGATGGAGGAGACGGAATGACCTTTGACTTCTCAGATGTCGACTTTGCAGCGTAAGGAAATTTATTTCGTCAAATATGACCAATATTTATCGGGCTTCAACCATGCAGCATAATTCAATATGATATACTCACTTCTACTCTGTAATTCTTATGTAAACAGAATCACAGTTGCTCATTTTTATGCCCCGCCATGAAATGGGGGGGGGGGGGGGGAGGTTGGCATATAGTGTTTCCCATGTCTGTCGCGTCCTGTCCCGTCCCATCCCGTCCCATCCCGTCCTCCCATCCCGTCCCATCCCGTCCCATCCCATGGTAATGTAACCAACTTATTTGAATAACTACTGATCCGATTGTCATCAAACTTCGCATACATAATAAGCATGAAGAACTAATTTCATATTGGGGCGGGGCATTTATGTCTCACAGACATTTCTAGTCTTTATTTATATAATGTTATATAATACATGTATATATATGAAAATAATTATGAGTCTAAGTTTAAAAGGAGGGGATTTTTGGTCATTATTACTATAATTGAAGCTTTTTTTATTAAATGATTTTCTTTGGGATAAATGCTAAATGTAGTTCAGAATGAGGTAAGAGGTTTTAGATCAAGTAGAACTATGATAAATTCTCTGTAGCATGCTTTGTACATCTTGAAACCTATGATGATAATACTACTGGTATTTCTCCTTATGATAGATCTATGGGAAAGAAACCAAAGAAAAAACACCAGCAAGACGAGGAAGATGACGACGACGATGAAGACGATGATTTTGATGATTTATCAGATGAGGAAATGGACTTCGGTAATGATGATGATTTCAAGGCAGCTTTTGCTGATTTTGATGAGGATGGTGAAGAAGGATCTGATGGTGATGAGGATGACATGGCCGATGATGATGACGATGACATGGCTGATGATGATGATGAGGAGGAGGAGGATGAAGATAATGAAGATGAAGAGGAGGATTTTGATGAGGAAGGATTAAATGAGGAAGACATCGAGTTTTCTGATGATGGTAATTATGTTCACAATTACTTTTTCATTGGATATGATTTTTGAGATAACATTATAGCTACCGTTAATAATTTCCCCATACTTAGTCTAGAAATGTCATGATTTAGAATCGTGGTAAATGCAAGGAAAAGGTGGAAAACTTGTATGATGATACAAAGATCCTTATTATTCATACTGGAATGTCAAAACAGCTCGGTAACAGGGACCAAGAAATCAGAAATCTGTCCAAAATATGTTTTCTATACAATGTATATAGTATTGACAAACAGCTGAAGATAGCTATTTAAACAGACAGTGAAGTGGATCACATTTTATACTTGCTTTTTGTAGATGAGTTCGCTGAACCTCAGCCCAAGTCTAAGAAGAGACGTGGAAGTGAGACGTTAATGGCGTCCCAATCAAAGAAATCTAAAAGGTAAATATATCAATGTTCGATGTACTGCACTTGCATTAACCTATGCTCGACGAGCGTCTTGACTGTCCCTTGTGCGTTTTTTTCTTGTTTCAAGCTTGAAGAGTTCCAAATCTTTACACAGGGTAATGGCAGATGGCTTGGGCTTCCGCATAGCGGGAGAAAACAGGACCTGCACGGGTCATTAATTTCAAACTGGTGATTTTGATTTCTGTCTTAAATAATCGAGAGTCTCTCGCCCAAAGCAGTAGACTTAACAGGTATGGAATATTATTCGTAATAATTTTGATTTTGACATGGCTAATATTAAATAAGTTGAAAGAGTTGGAAACTGGGTGTTTTTAAATGTTGTATCAATAAACTGGAAAGTGGTGGTGATCATTCTTTACTTGATTTGTTATGTGACAGACCAGAGCTATTTTCTGATGTGCTGTAACAATTTATACAGGGACAGGAGAGCTTTTAGTTACTAACGGTAATGCTAATACAGATGTGCTGTAACAAAACAGGGACAAGAGGAGAGGTTTTAGGTACTTACGGTAATGCTATTACAGATGTGCTGTAACATTACAGGGACTGGAGGAGAGGTTTTAGGTACTTACAGTAATGCTAATACAGATGTGTTGTAACAATACAGGGACAGGAGGAGGGTTTTAGGTACTTACGGTAATGCTAATACAGATGTGTTGTAACAATACAGGGACAGGAGGAGAGGTTTTAGTTACTTACGGTAATGCTAATACAGATGTGTTGTAACAATACAGGGACAGGAGGAGAGGTTTTAGTTACTTACGGTAATGCTAATACAGATGTGTTGTAACAATTGATACGGGGACAGGAGGAGGGTTTTAGGTACTTACGGTAATGCTTATACAGATGTGCTGTAACAATTGATACAGGGACAGGAGGAGAGGTTTTAGGTATTAACGGTAATGCTAATACAGATGTGCTGTAACAAAACAGGGACAAGAGGAGAGGTTTTAGGTACTTACGGTAATGCTAATACAGATGTGCTGTAACATTACAGGGACAGGAGGAGAGGTTTTAGGTACTTACGGTAATGCTAATACAGATGTGTTGTAACAATACAGGGACAGGAGGAGAGGTTTTAGGTACTTACGGTAATGCTAATACAGATGTGTTGTAACAATACAGGGACAGGAGGAGAGGTTTTAGTTACTTACGGTAATGCTAATACAGATGTGCTGTAACAATACAGGGACAGGAGGAGAGGTTTTAGCTACTTACGGTAATGCTAATACAGATGTGCTGTAACAATTGATATAGGGACAGGAGGAGAGGTTTTAGTTACTGACGGTAATGCTAATACAGATGTGCTGTAACAATACAGGGACTGGAGGAGAGGTTTTAGGTACTTACAGTAATGCTAATACAGATGTGTTGTAACAATACAGGGACAGGAGGAGAGGTTTTAGGTACTTACGGTAATGCTAATACAGATGTGTTGTAACAATACAGGGACAGGAGGAGAGGTTTTAGTTACTTACGGTAATGCTAATACAGATGTGCTGTAACAATTGATACAGGGACAGGAGGAGGGTTTTAGGTACTTACGGTAATGCTTATACAGATGTGCTGTAACAATTGATACAGGGACAGGAGGAGAGGTTTTAGGTATTAACGGTAATGCTAATACAGATGTGCTGTAACAAAACAGGGACAAGAGGAGAGGTTTTAGGTACTTACGGTAATGCTAATACAGATGTGCTGTAACATTACAGGGACAGGAGGAGAGGTTTTAGGTACTTACGGTAATGCTAATACAGATGTGTTGTAACAATACAGGGACAGGAGGAGGGTTTTAGGTACTTACGGTAATGCTAATACAGATGTGCTGTAACAATCGATACAGGGACAGGAGGAGAGGTTTTAGTTACTTACGGTAATGCTAATACAGATGTGCTGTAACAATTGATACAGGGACAGGAGGAGAAGTTTTAGTTACTTACAGTTATGCGAATACAGATGTGTTGTAACAATTGATACGGGGACAGGAGGAGGGTTTTAGTTACTTACGGTAATGCTAATACAGATGTGCTGTAACAATACAGGGACAGGAGGAAAGGTTTTAGGTATTAACGGTAATGCTAATACAGATGTGCTGTAACATTACAGGGACAGGAGGAGAGGTTTTAGTTACTTACGGTAATGCTAATACAGATGTGCTGTAACAATACAGGGACAGGAGGAGAGGTTTTAGTTACTTACGGTAATGCTAATACAGATGTGCTGTAACAATACAGGGACTGGAGGAGAGGTTTTATGTACTTACGGTAATGCTAATACAGATGTGCTGTAACAATCGATACAGGGACAGGAGGAGAGGTTTTAGTTACTTACGGTAATGCTAATACAGATGTGCTGTAACAATTGATACAGGGACAGGAGGAGAAGTTTTAGTTACTTACAGTTATGCGAATACAGATGTGCTGTAACAATTGATACGGGGACAGGAGGAGGGTTTTAGTTACTTACGGTAATGCTAATACAGATGTGCTGTAACAATACAGGGACAGGAGGAAAGGTTTTAGGTATTAACGGTAATGCTAATACAGATGTGCTGTAACATTACAGGGACAGGAGGAGAGGTTTTAGTTACTTACGGTAATGCTAATACAGATGTGCTGTAACAATACAGGGACAGGAGGAGAGGTTTTAGTTACTTACGGTAATGCTAATACAGATGTGCTGTAACAATACAGGGACTGGAGGAGAGGTTTTATGTACTTACGGTAATGCTAATACAGATGTGCTGTAACAATTGATACAGGGACAGGAGGAGGGTTTTAGGTACTTACGGTAATGCTAATACAGATGTGCTGTAACAATACAGGGACTGGAGGAGAGGTTTTATGTACTTACGGTAATGCTAATACATGTGTAGTAAAGAACAGTTACATCTCTTTATTGTGCCCAATAAAAATGTTGGTCTCAACCCTCCACCCATTTATACTTTATATATCTGTGAGCCCCTAGCTGTATCTGTGTGTTAATGAAGACAGTAACACTGCAGCTTGTCTAGTGCATTTGTTTATTTATCTTCATCATTTTCTTTTCCATATTTTCAGCTCCAAAGGTTTTTCCAGTTTATTCGCCTCTGCAGATGATGTAAGTATAATGTATGATGATACTTTGTGTATTATGGTAGAACCACATTCACTCCCATTAAAGCAAGGGCTGTTCCAGAATTAAGCTTGTGGGAGGGGGGAGGGGAGACACTTTTTCAGAGACCCCACCACCCATTAAATATTGAAAGAGATTTGTTGGTTTTAACCCCACCAGCCATAATATGTTAATACAGGTGCCTCCCACCTCCCCCACTTGATTAATTATGGAATAGCCCTAAACTGCAATGTCTAAACAATGTGTTACTATAAAAGCCAATATTTCCGCACATGGAATTTTTCACTTAGTCAGCCGCCAAACAGGTTGCGGTGTGAAAATATTCGCGCTGGCAGTCATGCTGTTTCGTACTGTGTACTTGTAATACTATTATTCACTGTAGGGGTTTGAGTGGTGTGAAACATGTTCGTTTGTGGATATATTCGCGGAGATTTAATGCCGGCGAAATAAGCGAAAATTTCCACACCGCAAAAAATTCCTCTTTTACAGTAACTGTAATTGTCACTTACTCCAACATGTTGGTTTCAAATATGAGTAGACATACTCTGCTAGGTAAGTTCACTATAAACATATTGAATATTGCCTTTCTGTTTAAAAAGGACCCTGTATGGTATTGACTCATCTACCTGCTTTTGTGTTATTTACAGTTTTCACATCTCCTTGATGAAACAGCTGCCTCCAAGCTGGACATGACTACATCCAATGCCATGTCTAACAAAGAAAATGCTTGTAAGTTTACTTGCCTTTAGTCATATAAACTGATTTATAAGCTCTAAGGTCTAAAAGGGTGAGCTAATGGTATTCTACTAAATAATGACAGGCTCCAAAATTATACCAGTCACCTGCTTATGGTTATCGTCTTCTTTAGGACATTTTCATTTATTTGGGACAACTGGTTTGTCCGATTTTAAATGTAACATTTTCGGGTAGAAATACTGGCGGACTTGAAAATGTTTATACAGTCCTTACAATGCTTTCTCAGGATTCGCCTGAAAGCAGCTTCAGATTACTACCGAGGTCCGACTTTATAAAGTAAACAAACAACTTTAGTCCGACTTAAACGAAAAACAGCTCTAGTAAACATGGAGATTGTAATCAAAATCTGGTGACAGCAATTTGTTTGAATTTTTTTTTTCAAAGGAAATGTTTACACTAATACTCATTTGTAACGGAAGCTTTCTGGTAAATTTTCTGCTGTAAATTTAAAACGATTTTGAGATGAGCATGTATGAGTCTTCATATTTATACTTTCTCAAATCTGATCTTTAACTTCTTTTTGATTTTGCAGCTGAGAAGCAGATGAAGTGGGAAATGGAAAGAGAGAAGAAGATGTTGGGTAGGGGAGACTGGAGGAAAACGAAGAACAGGTCAAAGAAACCCTTTAAACAGTTTAAAGCGAAATCTAAAGGCACACAGAGGTTCAGCAGTAAAAAGGGGAAATCTGGCCACAAAAGATGATAACCGAGGTTATTACGTATACAGTGACCATTGTGATGACTGAAGTATCTGCTTCCAGCCATGTTCTATTGGGTCCAGTGTGTCAAAAGTGCAATACGGTATATCAGTCCATGAGAGACTGACAGAAACTTGTGCAAACAAGTGAAAGACACTCATGCAAACAGATGAAAAACTTGCAGAGGTCAATAAAAGCCTGAGTCTAGACCATATTCTTCTGAGTGTTGTAATAGCTCATGTGTCACAGAGCCACTTGCCTGGAATCTGCAGTTTTTGAAAAACAGCAAGCAAAAAGGGAAGATTACTTTTGTAACTCACTGTTGTAGTACAGCGTAACATGTAGAAAAAGAACCTTTATGACTCGGGTTATCAGAACTTTATCTGTTTTGCTTTTGCAACTCACTGTTGTTGTACAGCGTATCATGTGGAAAAAGAACCTTTATGACTCGAGTTATCAGAAGTTTATCTGTTTTGCTTTTGCAACTCACTGTTGTTGTACAGCGTAACATGTGGAAAAAGAACCTTTATGTCTCGTGTGATCGGGGTCCGTATTCATGAAACCGTTCTCATGCTCAAGCATGGATTCTGTGTTCAAGCCAGCTTTCTTGAAACTCTCCTTACTCGTGTTCAAGGGTCAAAAAGTCATTGTAAATGTTGAAAACAGCTTTTGGCTTCATGTCTCTTCAACTTTTTTTCCAAAACTTAAACAAAGTTAGATTTTTTAAATAATTTATAGCCAGAACAAGAAAAAAGGCTTGAGCACGAAATCCATGCTTGAGCATGAGAACGGTTTCATGAATACGGACCCAGGACTTTATCTGGTGAACATATCAATGTTCATCCATAAAACATTGACAAAATCCACTTATTCTGCAACAGCGTGGAAAGCATTGTGAAGTCACAGAAGACAATGAAAATGTATATACTGGTATAAATACTGATCGAATTAAATCAGCTTTAAACATGTCTTCTTTGTGTGGGCATTATATTTCATTTTCCTAATGTTTCTTCTAGTGAGAAAATATTTACAATAGAGACTCAATTGTTGTGAAGATTCAAAGTTAGCAAGTTAATCAGACGGAGTACATCTAACAACTTATAATATATCAATCCGTGATATACAGTTTATACCTTACCATTGAGTAAGTTAGATTCAGTGACAAGGCTGTTAAGAAAGTTATAGAAAAATTTGGCCAGGAGATGAGGTATGTCCAAAAGATTTTAAAAGAAAATAGTTTATAAGCCTTCATGCTTTTAAGTCCAGTACCGGTGAAACTGGGTGCTATAATTGTCCTCTCGGTCTTTCTGTGTACTACAGACATGCTTGTGCAACACCAAAATTTGGCAACGCTCAAGCAGGGTCATTTCTGGAGGGGTTTTGATCAAAC
This sequence comes from Mimachlamys varia, assembly GCA_947623455.1. Classification (NCBI taxonomy): domain Eukaryota; kingdom Metazoa; phylum Mollusca; class Bivalvia; order Pectinida; family Pectinidae; genus Mimachlamys; species Mimachlamys varia. The sequence goes on from OX392528.1 coordinate 55,643,381, forward strand.
ATACATACATACTATAGACAACTGTGACAGGTCAGCAAGGTCAAAGTCATGTGGCTATTTATATCTCTTAACAGTTATCATTCCTTGAGCTTTGGACCCAATGGTCAAACCCGGTGAGGTTGGTCTTTGGTTACAAAATTTGACCTTAACCTATAACTTGAACCCCTTGACTTTGAATTTTGGTCAGTTGACTCCTTGTTCAATTCCAACCAACTTTACCTCATAATGTCATAAACAAAATGTTCATAAGTGAATAGTTACAAAATTTGACCTTGACTTTTGACTTGTTGACCTTCAATTTTGCTCAGTTAAATCTTTGTTTAATTCTTCCAATCATTGCTTCATAATGTTGTGACAAAATGTTCATCTGTGAAAAAGGTACAAAATTTGACCTTCACCTGGTGATTTAACCTTGACTTTTTGTCAGTTATTTTAACCTACCCTGCTTCATAATGTCATAACAAAAGTAATCAGTAAAAAAAGTTCAAAATTTTACTGACCTTTGAACCTTATGGCCTGTAATCTTGCTTTTCCACCTCAGTGGGTATTTTTGCAAACAGAACATCTTGAACCCAGTTTCATTTACCGTAAATCAGTCAATTAATACTTTAGTTATTAGCCAGGAGCTGAAGTTTTGGTCTGACTGATAATTCAGTTTCCGTGCATTATCTCTGCAATATGTGCACATATTGAACTGAAATTTAGTACCAAGGTATACAGATACATCATGGTGATTTCTATGCCAAGTCTCTGTTATTTGTTTAATGAATCATTGCATCTGTCAAAACAGACATACAAAAATAAACTACAAACAAAATTGTCTCAAAAAATATACAGTGTTTATTGAGATGGAGATCAGAGATACACAGTACAACTTTACATTGTCGTAATAATCTACCAACATAGCAACAGATCTCTGGATCAGTATAGCCCTTAATCAAATACCGCTTAGTAACGGTAACCATAACAACCAGGTCATCATTAACCTTAGGAATCACTTCATTGTTCTAAAACAGATCAAAATCTCAAGGTTTCTGTACGCAAGACGGGAGCCTGGGCCGATTATGCACTATAGTCCAGGATAATTATATAGGACAGCTGATCAATAGGAATCGGGCAGAAGCACTTCTATTTGATTATATACGGCTGTAGATACACTTAGGCAGACATGTTAGCTTTGTTAAAATGCACCTTCTATTTAAGAGAGTTCCAAAATGAGAAGGAAAAAATATTACAGTGTTAATATCAACAGATTCATATAATGCCTCACGTTTTGTTAGATTATTTTTATTTGCCCACTTTCTTTACAATTTCAATGCAAATATACCTTCTCAAATCACTAAGCCTTTTATGATGTGGAATTTCCTCTATAGAATGATGAATATAAAGCTAAAAAGAACTTGAAAAGTTCCGGAAAAGCCTTTTTGGACTACAAATATTGCCAATTTTCCAGTGAAAAGGAGGTTTTGTATAATACATTAAGGAAGTTTCTAGATAAATTATGATGAAATAAAGAAGAGGACAAGGATATGCTTGAGATATGCTGTTGATAAGCAAGGTGGATCATTAGAGGATGGTATAATAAAATTATACTTTATACAAATGTATATCCAAACAACAATATCTGTTTATTTACTCATTCACCCCTGAAATTTCATAATGAACTATTCCAATCTTTGAAATGGAAGAGTTCATATATATGTTCTTGGGTGAAGATGTTGTCACTCTGACAAGAATTAGGTAAGGAAAGTGTATGTTACCAACTCATTAAAATTTAAATATTTGACATAATACATTTCCACACAGACAGTGACTTTGATTATCTAAAACACAATACAGGCTACACTTCTACATGCTGACTTCCTTCAAACTTAACAGATAACAACATTCACAACATACATATATATCTATTCTTCATCAGTTGTGTCTCTAAAAATCATATATTGCATACAATATCTATAAACGACCAAGGTACATACGATAATACCATTCAAGATGCTGAAACCTCTTATTGTAAATGTGATGAATTGAGGGGTAAACCTGACAGGGCCAGGCAAACGGCATACGAACATGTGTATGTCGGGTTAACCTGACAGGGCCAGACAAACAACATACGAACATGTGTATGTCGGGTAAAGCTGGGACATGACATACAAGCATATGCATGTGTATATTGTGAATTAGACTATGTTTTGTTTCCTGTAAAAGTCATAACCCTCTGCATAAATTTCCTGTAAAGCAATTAATTTTCATGAATATCTAATAGTTTTCACCTCAGCAACTTATTCTGGGAGAGTATTGGTATGAATTCACAAACAAAATATTAACTGTTCATATATATAACATATTTCTGTGTGATTTACTTTATTTGAGCTTTCCTTATACAGGTATGTAAACTGTAAAAGTAGAATTGTTCGCGGTGTAAAAAAAAATCGCTTTTTCGATTTCGCTTGCATTAAATCTCCGTGAATATATTCACACGCAAATATATTTAACCCCACTCAAACTCTATATTGTATAATAGTTTTACAGGTACACAGTACAAAACAGTATGACTGACATCAAGAAAATGTTCACACCAAGAATAGTATGGAGGTTGTCTAAACGAAAAATTCCACATGTGAAAAAATGGACTTTTACAGTAACAATTATCTAAACTGAACAATGTCTTATCCTCCAAAGTCATACTAATGTCATCATAAAATTGTTCATGACATTCTCTATCTTTGGACGCCGTATTAAGTTTTCCTGAACCACATTGGTATTTAATGAGTCAGTGTATCATTAGCAATACTTTTGATTTTAACTTCTGATAATCTAAGTTCTACATTGACTACTGGATGGAACAAGGTTTCTGGTCCTTAATGAGTTTCCTTTACACAGGTATACAGCACTTTTATCTCGGTATACACAATCTATTTAACATGCATATAAATTCTTTCTGACGACACAACAAACACTTGTATGAACACAAAGATCTTTCTTTCTTTAAAAAGAAATATTTGACATCCTTGAGACATAAGAATACAGAAATTCTTCTTCCTGATCAAACGTCACTTATGAAACATTAAACAGACTTTCCCTGGAGTCGAGAATGTTTTCACTTAAACTGTGTTGTCTATCACTTTCGCAAACTTCTTCATGTATCGTAATCGTCGTCCTCTTGTGAGACTGGGACTGCAGGCATGAAGGAAGCCAGGGAGGATAAGCTTCCTGTAGCACCCAACATGGCAGAGGTGCCAGGCACAGCTTTAAAAGGGGCTAGTCCTGAGGGGGGTAGCGAGGGGGCATCCTTCACGGACATCCCCATAGGGGATAAACTAGGGGCCATTTGAGGGGCACTTTGTCCTGGCTCTCTACTTGAACTTTGACCTTGATCACTTGTAGTATTCAAATTGTTTGGCTCTTCTTTTATGCATAGATTAATGGGTTGGGCTCTGAAATACAAAATGATATCAATGTATATTATTTACAGGACAAATGAATAATCTAGAATACAAAATAATATTCATGTAAAATAAATATACCCTGTAATTCAATAATTTGAGTGTTTGTTCTTGCAATCAAAATTTTATGCCAGTATATGACATCTATTGCAGCTTATATTGCAAGGCAAAATTGGGATCAAAATAAAACTTGACAATTAAAAATTAATAGTACCTGGTAATTTTTGAAAAATATTCTCTTCAATTCTAATACCACACCTCAACCTTCAAATTTCAATCAATTCAAAAGCGCAACTTGTAAATGGAATAGGATCATACCGCACTTGAAACTTGAGAAAAAATCTGTGCCCGGTATTTCAAAAGAATTGTTCAATGTTTAAAAACAGGACTAAAATATTTACAAACTCACATGTTTGAGTCAATATTTTGGTGATTTGAACTATAGCCTGGTACAGGTATATATGGATAGGGATTCGCCAGCAGATTGGGCAGTGCCGTCGGGTGGGGTGGTGACGTCAACGGACCGGCGGGATGGGCTGTCTCTTTAGATGTGGATGCCTCGTATAGATGTGTGGGGTCATTGTTACATTCTTCGTCAGTCTCCGTACTCTCATCATCTTCTTCCTCTTCCTAAACACACAAGAACAGGTAGAAAGTGTTATTATTCAGTCGCATATAAATTATTAAAAAAAAAAAAGATAAGACAAATGCATTACATATCAAAATATGTGCCTGGTGTTTTCTTTCAGGTTCATCTGTTTCAACGGCATATGTGAAAGTACCCCACATTATTGAGAGTACACTCGCTCCAATGATTCAGGGGACATAACTCCCTAAATCACAATTGTGGTTAATGAACTTATCCAAGCTTTCATGGAGTTTGAAGTTAAATCCAATAAAAAAAAATAACAGGTGGTCAATGTGCTTGCAAATCAAAACCAAGTCCCGTCAATTTCATTGCAGCTTAATTATTTAACTTGACTGTATCTTCTTCTAAATCATAAAGGTGCTATTCTTGTTTGTGTCTTTTGTACAACTTTTTACAGGTGTATACAGATATGAATAGTTTAACTTGCATCACTCAAAACAAATTATAATACAGTGACAAATGTACGTGCGAATCCCGAGTCCAGCACTCATAAAATTCTGAAAGGCATAATAGAAATTCTGGAAATATTAAATTTAGCATTGTGGGACCCATAGTTTTCGGAAATATTTACAAAAAGGACCCAAGAAAATAAATTGTAAATTGGTCGTTGATTATACATCAGTATCATGAGGCCTGACATGATAACACCTGTTTTCTGGACATTTAATCATAATTTATGGGGGAGTTGGGAGGCACCTCTATTAACTATACATACTATATATGGTAGCTAGGGTAAAACCAGGTCTGTCTGCCATTCCTTATACTAAATCAATTTTAATATTTGGTGAGTGGGGTTTCTGTAAATTTGCCTCCTGCCCCTCCTACATGGTTACATGAGACTAAGAAACAAACAACTATGGAACAGTTATTATAATCCATCTTGCTTTTAATGCATACACTCTAAAAAACACTGTTTTATCAGCAGAGATCAATTTAGGAGTCATTTTTATGAGTCCTTTTATTACATATTGCTAAAATCAAATGGTCCCACAATGTTACATTAAAGTATTTCCAGAATTTCTATTGAGTTCCATCTTAATCTGATGGGTATAGGACTCCGGACTCACGCGTAGATTGATAACGGTATCCTGTATACCAATAAACAGTAACATACGTACAGCTTCAGAACTTTCAGATGAGGTCTTCTTCTTTCTTCGCTTTACAGTTTTATCTTTTTCTTTTCTTTGTCTACAATCAAATCATATACAAATTGGTTGTAAGTTAAGTACCTAGTTCCTGGATAAAAGTTACCCTTATATTTCTGCACAACAACTTTATAGCAATCAACAAGAGTAAAAAATACAAACCTTTCAAATATTTTTATCTTTAAGTTAAATATGCATTTAATATTCCATTTTATAAATCTTCCAAATGATTGTTGAGACCATATTTCAAGTTGAGTTTGCATCTCCATAGAAATTAAATTTTACCTTGGAGCGTAACTTCTTTTATGGTTTGTAGAAGATTCCGTTTCATCCTCAACTTGATGGTCAGGAACTGTGGCAACAAGGTCTCGTAAAAAGTCAAATTTTCTTTCTGAGTGAATTGTTTGTTTTCTTAAAGAAGAAGAAAATATGAACATATTCATCAGGACAATTATAAACACAGGCATATAAGTATTGCAGCACATTTCACTAAAAATTGTACATCAAAGGAATGATTGGGGGAATAACTTAATTACCTTCATTAAACAATTCTTTCATTTGTACTTCTAATGCTCTTGCAATCTTTTTCTTACAACTTCAAATCAAAATTTCATATTTTGTTAGATAACATATCAGTAGAATATAAGTAGATTTTGGTTTGTTTTTTATGATTTGATGAATAAAATCTTGTAAGGTTTTATAATTGTTTTAAGAAAATCAGTGTGGCTGTGCAACCTGTCCTGGACTTACATATGTGTTGCAGTCAGTGTTTTGGCGTTCTTGGACTGAGTAGTTTCACTGGTTTTCCTAATCAATGATTCTATAAATAACTCCAATGCTCTAGCTGAAGTATTGCTAAGGAAAACAGGTCTGAGTAATGACAACGTTGTTACATATATGTAGTTGTTAACTGAAGGTTCAAAAAGCTCCCTAAAAAATATAATAGTTACCCTAAGTTTCAACTCCCTGATTAGTTATATTCAAAGAACCTTATTAAAAATCATAATATAACTATGTAATATAGATATATTGAACTTGTGTATAGGATATTAAAGTGGCACATAACTAGGTTAACGTAGTCAATAATAAGGCATTAAAGCTTATATTTTCTTCAATTTAGCTCCTGCTCTATTCAGAGGGCTTGTTGTACCTTACGGCTACATGTTCCAAGATACAGACAAGAAGAATCATGGACTGAAACTTCAAAGATACAGACAAGGAAGTTCTTGGACTGAAACAAGGCTTTATTGAATATATTTTCTGAAATGGTTTTGGTTTGGTTTATTTTGTTTTATGTCCTTTTTAGTATTAACAGCCCTGGGTCATTTAAGGACATGCCAGGTTTAATTTGGAGATGGAGGAAAGCAGGAGTGTTGATGGTCAGTAGCTGGCAAGATGAAGCCGTGAAGTCAAGAATTACAGTTTTCCATCGAATGAGACGGCCTGACCAAGGTGTCATGCCATATACCAAGTATGAACTTCCAGTGACCTTTGGTGTATGAGATAGACCTAGCCTGAGTAGCCTCTGACAATCTTTTTCTTTGTAGATCAATGTCAAAATGTAGGTCAGAGAGACCTGACTTACTTTTGATATATGCCACACTACACACATTTTAGTACACCCTGTTGATTTGTTAAAAGTTGTACTTGGCCATCTGGAACATTTTCAAAATTCATAACTATCCAGGATTGGAATCTTCTGGCAGAAGAACAAGTTTCCAATCACTCCTTCACATACAACACCAGAAATTGTGACGCAACTATACAGACTTAATTGTGTACACGGAATACTGTGGTGATGCAGACAATCTGATTTTCTGCATCACCACATGGTACAGTATTCAGTGTACAGGCAATAAGACATGTAACAATGGGACAAGATCTATAAACAGAACTGTGGTGGAGGTTTCTAATTTTACATATAACCAAAAACTTCTAGTCACCACAAATATTTAGTAAAATTCTTCTGTTCTCTCTTAACCTTTCCCTTGACACAAAATACAGCAGAATGAATTGATCAAAGGATACAAATTATGACAGGGACAGCAGCTGCAACTTTTCCAACATCTTCATCTGTCTGCATGATCTTCTTCACTCTTGCCTGCAACGTTTACATTGTCATATAAAGCATGTTCACCAGCGATCAATTTACAATTTATTTTCATAGGTCCTTTTTGTAAATATTGCCAAAAACTATGGGTCCCACAATGTTAAATTGAAATATTTCCAGAATATCTATGAGTCCTTTCATAATCTTATGAGTACTGGACTCGGGACTCGCACATAGATTGATCACTGGTTCACAAAGAAATTACGTAATTGTGCAAGTAAAATAAATAATTTGATTTATACTTCATCATAAAACTTTGTCCATTTACATAGATCATATGTAATTAATCTTAGTCAATCATCAAACAACATAGATCCTAACATTATTTCCATATAAGCCACAGGCCGATATGGTGAAGGTTTTGTGTTTGTTATTGGTTTTTGTTGACATGAAAATCAAGGACAGACTTGTCATAATACACTGTATCCTTACTCAGTTTTGAGTAAAAATAAGTTGTTTTGTTAAATCGATTTGATAAGAAATCTTACTGGAGGAAATCTTGCATTGTACTTCTTCTTCTTACTCGGCATTGTGAAAATGGAACAAAAATGACGCCTTAGAAACTAGTTTTTGTTAGTTTTCGCTTTATGAATGAAAAAGCCGCTTGGAGAAATTTCGGAAGCGGAAGTAATTCTGATGTTACTTTGCACGCGAGTTTGTTTGGAATCAACGTTCACATTAAAATGGTTCTTGATTAAGGACACTTCAAATAACTACCGATTGTAATAATTTATATAAGATAATACACACAGATTTTTTGCGGAGGTATTATTTTGTATTGACTTTGGAAGAAATGTTTCAGAAACACAATGAAAATAAAAAAATAAATCTAATTCACTTCGTGTACCATTTACACGACTTGTTCATAACTTCCGGGAGTAAACAACATGTCGGAAATGTATATTTTGAAGCAGTTCTAAATGAAAGTTACGTCTAAAATCCACGATGAACGCCCTTAGAAAACTGCCTTGATTGTTTTCTAGATCTGTGTTTTATATCTGTAAGTATGAATCTTACAGTTACTAAAATTTTGCGTTCTTCTTCAATGTACAACAATCACTATAAATAGATTTTGTCATGTTTGAAATTCTTAAAATATTTCACAATATTGTTGTCATTTTATGAAGAGGTATGCATATATTTCATATATTCCTTACGATTGCATATCAAAGTTTCACCAATTTCAGTTTGTTGTGATTTTAATCGTTATCAATGAATCACTGAATAGCGATATTGAAGGATCAAATTTCAACAGCTGCAGGATTGTAGGTCAAAAAGTACCTAGGCAAATTAGGCATACAACATGAATTGCTCTCCCCTAAAAATTAAATACAAACCCGAAATACCAGACTTACTGTTAACTACAGTTTAACATATAGATATTTCATGTTGGGCTAAATGTGTGCTATGTGTAAATAGAAGATAATTCAAGGCAAATGCTTTGTGGAAAAAAGAAGAATTATAATTAACAGACCAGAGAAATATCCCAACCAAGAATGGGTTTTCTACAGGGGTTAACTGATGAAGACCTTTAAAAGGTTAGAGAAGTGTATATGTAACTAAAAAGAGTGTACATTGTATGTGGCACACATGTCATGATCAGTCTCCTTAAATTTTCCCGGTACTTAAATAATCAAAATCTTTGGAAATAGGAGATTTTCTTTGTTCATTGCATGATTATGAATCAAATTAGACCTATAGCTAGAGGTACAAATTGTAATTGGTATGATTTAGAGCCAACACTTACATAGTGTACCTACACTAGTATACGTACTGCACATGTTAATTACAATTTACATTATTTTGACTTACACTTTTTCACTGCTTCTTCATTCAATATTTTTTAAAAGCTGGTTATGTTGACCATTTCTGTTCATAAAAGGCAAAAAGCTTTGCATCGGGTAAAAACTTGGGAGTACATGTAAGTCTCCTTGCTAACTGAAGCTAAAAGAATATACCGGTAGCCGCCATATGCTTACTTTGGCTTAAGGAATTTTTCATTTAAGTTCAGCGATAGTGTGTCAAAAACGCCATATACTTACTTTGACTTAAAGGAATTTTCATTAAAGTTCAGCGGTAGTGTGTCAAAATCACCATACTTACATTGACTTAAAGGAAGTTGTACATATACAGTATTTATTAAGGTTGTACTGGTGTGCGGTAGTATGCACTAGTGTGTGTGACTGAAAAAAGCTAGAACTCTTGGATTGCTGGTTTAATCCTGTCGTATTACAAAATAATTTAAAGGAGTTTGTTCAGGGATAAAATTAAACCTTTTCAGTATCTCCCAGTTTTTGGTGAATGGTAACGGTGAATAGAAACTTACTTGCCAGTTTGAAACTGAAAAAGACGTTCTCAGTTGAGGTCAAATGCAATTGGCACTATTCTAATATTTTCTTAAGATATTTGCATTTACCTGATAATATGTATTGCATTATTCATTTATTCCAGAAAATGATGCCATTTCCATTGATTTTGGATACAACTTGTACAAAATGTTTTATAGAAAATAAAAAAAATAAAAATAAAAATGATTTCTAATTGAAATAATAATATCTTTATATTGAAACATCTTCATACAGTACATTGAATAGCGTACTTTTAATTATGGAGATTATTGGAAATGCACTAGATTTAGTGGAAAAACTTTGTTTCTCTTAATGTCCCATACTTGTACATGTTAATATCATGTTTTTGTCTAACAAATGCAACATGATATAAAGAAGAGTGCACTGTACAAGTATATATACATGTAAATATAAAAACTTAATATAGAAATTAATCTTAAAAGTTATTGTGTATGTATATACATTATGTACTGTACATGTACTGTAGCTCATGACAATTAAACTTCTAAACAGCTAAATATAAACAGTAAATAAAACAGACGATGGAATTATTTTATTGGTTTAACATTTTGATTTATCCTTATAATTGCAAACGTTATCAATAAAAAAAAAATATATGACATCTGTAATTATGAATCAGTATGCCAAATTTGAAAATCATTCATTTCAAAGTATTATTGTACATACCTAAATATGGCAAAAATGAAAGGTTTAGTTTTAAATTTTTCTGTGTAATGTTGGTGGTTTATCAAATGTAAGTAGCTAGGTTAGTTGAAAAACTTGAAATAATCCTTAAGACGAAGAGTTAAGATTTGAAAAAAATAGTGATATTGTTGTGTTCCGCCATATGTAGAACTTGCTTTGTTTATGTGACCTCTTGTAACACACATACATGTATGTGTGTCTGAGTGAACAATAAAATCTGAAAAAATCTGTATGATCTTAGCATGCACAGAAAACCTCCCTAAGCATATTGAACTGCTTTCAGATTGCATTTCATATCGGCAATATAAATGTGAATATCAATATCAAATCAGGTAGCTATATAGGTATACATGTATAATGTAAATGTTAAAATCACTTTCTGTAAGACCAAAAATAAAAATTCCTCTCTACTTTTCTAGCTTCCTCAAGCTCTTGTACATTTTAGCGTCTAAGCTAGTCATTTTCAATAACTTGCAATATTTAAGTTAGAATCATTTTTGCCAAAAGCTAGACTTCCTCATGATCAGCTTTTAGAGCCAAAATTTCAGAAGAAACACAACCATTATTTTGTTTGGCCTTGTTACATGTATGTTGGCCCTTTTGGTCCACACTTAACATTTAATGTTAAAACAAATACACCTATATGTAGTGCATCCCTTTGATGCTGTTATAGATAATGTAGTTCTTGGAGTGACATTTATTAATGCTACAGCTGTTTCCAATTATTACTCAAGCTTATTCACTTTATATTGGAGGTATAAAATAACACAGTAATATTTAAGATATTATCATTAACTGGAAGGAAATTTATTGCAAACTGTGGTAGTCTTTAACTGTAGCACCAGGGTCGCTTGGCTGTAATTGCAATTTGCATGCAAAATGCACAAAATTCTTAAATGATCTCTTCATTGTGTATTTATCTAATTTTTGTGTTGTCGAAAAAATTTACCTGGTACATGTAGTTATTTTATGATTTTAAAAGTTATTGATTGTGTCTGATTTTATGGGATTAAATGCCCTAGCTTGGTTGATGATAAACTTTGCATGCACATTTTATTAATTGTTTAGAGTTCAGTACACAAACTGTATGTTATATAAATATTTCAAAGCAGTTAACATCTTGATTATTATTGGACCTTTACACCGACAAATATCTTTCTCAACTTCCTATACAACTGTAGCTATATATCGAGGGAGCATTAAATCAGTGATGCCATTTGTTTTGCACTTACAGCTACACAATTGTAGCATTAAACTATTACAGCACTGCCCAACCACATATTCATTTATATAGCTAATCATGATTATGAGGATACATAGACAATCTGGGATAAAAATTAACTGTTTTCGAGTTTATTTCAGAAGAGAAGTTGCAGTAGTAATTAATGGCAAAAATTACAAAAATCTAGCTAGGGGCCTAGATAGATTTATAGGGGCTATCGGCTACTGGGCCCCTGCTAATCTGCATCGCTCGACCATGCAGTGCCGTGGCACGACTCGAACCAGCAACCCTCCACTCCTACACTATTTAAAATTAACCACATTTGTTTTTAACACACAGCTTCAGCATGACGTAAATGTAGTTAAATTTGTTTTGAGTTGTGGTATTGGAAGGAGAGAAGGTTTTGGTCCTTTAAGTGATATGTGACACTATATATTTATTCTCTTGTTTGTCTTGGAATTGTTGGGTGGCAGAGTGGATAGTGCATGATGGCCATGGGCTTATCATGATCACCATGGTTCGATTCCCTGATCAGATGTGAAGAGATCCAATCATGCAGGTACATAAAGAATCTACGTGATTACTTATTGTCTTGTTTATGGTTTGACACTTTCAGTGTTTGGAGCTTGCGTACATCTAAATCAACAAGGATGTGTGACCACCACCAGCTGCGGACCCCGACCCCCGCTGGAATCGTGGACCATGTCGGATCCCTGTCGGACAACCTGGGAGAACTAGTTGACAGCTCGGAGTACAGTGATCTTACACTGATCGTGGAGGGTACCAGCTTCCCGTCACATAAGGCGATTCTAGCCGCAAGATCTACCTACTTCAGGTGTGTATATACATGTATGTCTATGCCTGTAGATATAAATTATCAAAAAATTCTTTAATATATTCATTGCAATCGTCCCAGGTAATGTTGTGTTAAAAATGAACAATAAGATGATTTAATAGTGGAATCGGTAGCGGTGTGAAAATTTACACTGATTTTGCTTGCATTAAATCTCCGCAAATATATCCATATGCAAACTTACTTAACACCACTCGAACTCTACCATGTATAATAGTATTATAAGTACACATTAGAAAACAGCATGACTGACAGAGCGAATTATTTTTACTCTGCAAACAGTTTTGAGGCTGGCGAAGTGAAATATTAAACACACGAAAATATTGGCTTTTACAGTATTTCTGACTTTGATATGTTCCAGGGCGATGCTGTTCGGAGGGTTGAAGGAGTCGTTACCAGGAACTACAGAAATAGAGCTGAAAGACATGTCAGCTACAGCCTTTTCTTACCTACTCAGATACATGTATACAAGTCGAATCAACCTGCTGGACATCAAGGTAATTGTCTGGAGTCAGTTTCGCATGGGCAAGTACATTGTACATGTGGTCAAGCTGAAGTTTTTGTGTTGCCTTAAAAGGCGACATATAGGGATCACTCTATCGGCATCGCAATTGCGTTGTCTCAAAAATATTTTCATGCAATATCTTGAATTCTGTTGGGGTTATCAAACTCAAACTCCTTACAGTACTTCCTTGCTAATAGTCCTTGTTTGAGATTGCTCTTCAGGTCTGAAGGTGAAAGATCAAGGTCACTGTTACTATAAATAGTACTGAAATCCAAACAATTTTGTTTCCAGTCACTTATTTGGTTGGTAGCTCACGTACCATTTTACGGTTTTACTTTATAAAGCCTTGTTAGTTTAAAAGATGTAGTACATTGATAAGGTTAATTAATAAGTGAAGAATTCAGTGTCTAATATGATAGAGATTTTCTGTAGATGCAGTTTTACCAACATACATTGTATTTTATATAAATTCTTTGTAACTTACATCCACATGGTGTATTAAGGAGATTGAGAGTTCACTGTCAGATGAGATAGAAATTTCTTCTCTCTGGTCTAGTATGTAGGTAACTAGGATATTAACCAAATTTTATAAATAGTTTTATTTAAGTCTTGTCAACTTTAATACAATAAAGATGAATTTCAAGCCTATAAACATTTACCAGATTTGAACATTTGAGTGATGAAATCTTTGCATTCAATATAACAAATTTAAATCATTATATACTTAATACACAGAAAACAATAAAATTTCTAAAAAAATTTAATAAAACTTTACAAAAACAGTTTTACGTATTATATATCATTAAGTTGCAGAAATTGGTTTTAGGGGTGTACATTATTTCGATCAGTGATATAGCCCCATAAGACTGGCTCATTAACATCAGATCTACAGCATCACATCACAGAAAGCTAACCTGAAAGAATGTGACATTTATGATTAACATGCTTGTAAAGCTTGCTAAATAAACATCAAGGTGTACTTTAAAAATTCTCATTTACATGTAGGCAGTTAGATTAAAGCCATATGTTGTTATATTGTGTACCTCGTATATGTCACACAAACTCTAGATCTCTTCTGAAAGGAAACAAATGAAATTTCTTTAGTAAAAAAGATTTTTCCAAAAAAAAAACTAGCACCTTCATATATTGTTTTTTAATGCAACATTATACAATATAGAATTCACAACAAACATCTACACTTTTACATATATTGCTGTTTTAAATGCCAGATTTACAAGATGGAATTTGCAATAAAAATCTATTTCTGACTTTCAGGAGGAGACTCTCTTGGATATTTTAGCTATGTCTCATCGATACGGCTTCTTGGAACTCGAAGAATCCATTTCGGAATACTTAAAGGCCATTTTGAATAAGACCAATGTATGCATGATCTACGACTTGGCCAATGTGTACAGTCTGACGTCGCTGTGCAACGTCTGCAAGGAGTTCATTGACAGAAACGCACAGGATATTCTCCAGAGCGAGGCCTTTCTGTCACTGTCACAGGTAATTATTACAAAGTTTTCCAGCTTCCTAGTTCTTTACAAGCTTCAAGCTTGACACTTGGTTTTAATTTGCAAAGTCAAACAAACTTTAACTAATTATAAGCACTTTATTCAGTCTTTAAAAATGTTTTACATTTTCATTTCTAAAGGCATAATGAAATCTTTTAAATGTTAAACAAGTAACATTTCTAAAATCAATTCCTAAATATATTTATAAATATGTATTTTGAGACAAAAACATATGAATTTTGAAAATTTGCATTAAACTCCACTTTTTACAGTGCCCTTAAGCTTGTACATTCGATCAAAATTTAAACCTTGCGAGGAATACTGATCGATCATATTGAAGGCCTTATCCTAATTTGGAGTCTATTCATTCATGGGTTCTGTTATTTCAGTAAAATCACCTATTTTTGGTGGATTTTGAGAATTTCGGTTTAAAGGCCCAATATACGTAACTTCAAGGAAATTTTCGTGATTTAAAAAAATTCTGAAAAAAAATCCAGTTGATAACCATGCAAAAATAAGCCTAAAACGAAGTAAACCTGAGCGGTAACTAACAAGAAACTCCTGACAAAAAAATCCAAAGAATTGAAAATAATTCAGGTGGGGCCCACTTCAACAACAAACCGAAGGTAGAAGACGGTTCGAAATGGACGCGTGTTTACAAATAGCGTGTTTCCACTGCTGCTGTACTGGTAACCGCGAAAGAATTCATCTTAAATATTGCTGATATCAGTTAATCTTAACTAAATCTATAAATATAATAAGTTATTAGGCTTGATTTTCGCTTCAAGTTTTACCGAAAGTTACGTATATTGGGCCTTTAAGTTCAATTTTTACAGTGTTATTATATTAATATCAAATTGAATTGGAACTTGGGTCAATTTACTTATACTGTTATTCTGGTAACATAATCCCAATTGTGAGAAATTTTTCACTGATTTTCAAATTTTGGGCTAAAACTCCAAATTTTGTGAAACATTTATAATTACCAATTGTAATTTTTAGTTAACATTTTAATAGCTTTATTTCGAGATTCATTGTGCATTTTGTCCTACTATCTTTTTGTGTTTGGAACTTGACTTTATTGACAAAGCAAGACATACATGTACAATTACACATAATTTCTATTTTCTGTTTTTTTTTTTATAAGATAAATAATTGCGGAATTCAGTGATGGTGCTCTATATTTTCAAAAACCTGTTTGATTGTAATAAGCTCTTTTAAATAATTAACAGACACAGGCTTCTAATTGATTTGGATATCAAGTGATAGTTTTTGATCAATACTTCGTGTGATTTCAGTGCTCAGTAAGAGATTTGATATCAAGAGACTCGTTTTGTTCGCCGGAGATTGACATTTTCAACACTGTGTGTGAGTGGGCGGAGCAGAACGTGGGTCACGACCCTACGCCTATCATCAACGCTGTGCGTCTGCCGCTCATGTCCCTGTCTGAACTCCTGAACAGAGTCAGAACCACCAATCTTGTTTCACCGGACGCTATTTTGGACGCTATTAAAATACAGACAGAGTGTCGTGATATGGAACTTGAGTACAGGGGATTTCTTGGTATGTATACATGTCTCTTATCTGAAGATAGAAAATTTGCTCTGTCTCTATCATAAACAGCCAAATATTATATAAATATTTGAGAGGAGATTCAGAGAATATCAACTTAACATGTCAACGGAATTTCAAATCTCTAATACTTGAAATAATCTGTAATATTCCTGAAGACACATTTATATGAAAGATACTGTATTAACCGGCAATAAGCCCATTGTTCAGTAATAAGCCCACCCCCACTTATAACCTCCATCTATGCATTGATGGGGAGATGTCTGGTAATAAACCCACCCCCTACTTTTGGGCCTCAGCCAACCTGTCTAAGTTGGTAAGAAATTTGTTTGGCCTATACTTGCTCATTGTTTGGTTATTGTGTTCTACTGTGCAGTGCTGGACGAGAATGTGGCGTCCAGTCGACATTCGGCCCAGGTGGTTCGAGGCGAGATGAAGGCCGCTCTGCTGGATGGAGACTGTCAGAACTATGACCTTGACCGAGGATTCACACGACATCCCATCGATGATAACGAGGGCCAGGGCGTAGTCATACGCCTCAGCCAACCCTACATTGTCAATGGCTTTAAGTTACTGCTGTGGGACAGAGATATGAGGTTTGTTGTGTTTCAGGCAGCCACTTACCTAAATCTGTAATACATCGTTTCCAAGTTATTTTTTCTATTTGGATTCAACCAGGTTTTAGATACCAATGTCACAAGATAGGGGGGGGCATGTGTACTTCCAGTGTACCGCCAAAGAAATAATAATCTTTACATCATGTTGCATTTGTCAGACAAAAACATGATATAAACAGGAAATTGACATTAAGAGAAACATGTTTTTCCACTAAATCTAGCGCATTTTCAATCTCCATAACTAAAAGCTTAGTCAGCTATTCAATGTATCTATGAAGATGTTTAAATCTATAGATAACATTATTTAATAAAAAAACTTTTTTTGTTTTGTTATTTTTTTTTATTTTATATGCAATATCTTGAACCAGTTGTATCTGAAATCAATGGAAATTATATCTTTTTCTGGATATTTTATGTGATGGGTTAAAAAAACATGATATTAAGAGGAATTCACCTCAAAATACATGATATTAATCAAATCAAATTACATTAGATTATATAGAGGGAAAAAAGATGTGTTGGAAAAGTATGATATAAAGAGGAATGTGACATTACCTGGTTACAGGAGTGATATTAAGTGGAATCCACTGTAATACATTAATACATTGATATTTTTTAAGGATGTTTTGAATTTAAATGTGCTATGTATTTGACTTTCAGGTCTTATTCCTACTACATTGAAGTATCAATGGATGACAAAGACTATGAGAGAGTCGTCGACCACTCTAAGTACCTGTGTCGGTCCTGGCAGACCATGCATTTCTCCCCCAAAGTTGTAAGGTAAATATTGTCGGTCCTGGTAGACCATGCATTTCTCTCCCAAAGTTGTAAGGTAAATATTGTCGGTCCTGGCAGACCATGCATTTCTCTCCCAAAGTTGTAAGGTAAATATTGTCGGTCCTGGCAGACCATGCATTTCTCCCCCAAAGTTGTAAGGTAAATATTGTCGGTCCTGGCAGACCATGCATTTCTTTCCAAAAGTTGTAAGGTAAATATTGTCGGTCCTGGCAGACCATGCATTTCTCTCCCAAAGTTGTAAGGTAAATATTGTCGGCCCTAGCAGACCATGCATTTATCTCCCAAAGTTGTAAGGTAAATATTGTCGGTCCTGGCAGACCATGCATTTCTCCCCAAAAGTCGTAAGGTAAATATTGTCTGTCCTGGCAGACCATGCATTTCTCTTCCAAAGTTGTAAGGTAAATATTGTCTGTCCTGGTAGACCATGCATTTCTCCCCCAAAGTTGTAAGGTAAATATTTTCGGCCCTGGCAGACCATGCATTTCTCTTCCATAGTTGTAAGGTAAATATTGTCGGCCCTGGCAGACCATGCATTTCTCTCCCAAAGTTGTAAGGTAAATATTGTCGGCCCTGGCAGACCATGCATTTCTCTCCAAAAGTCGTAAGGTAAATATTGTCGGTCCTGGCAGACCATGCATTTCTCTTCCAAAGTTGTAAGGTAAATATTGTCTGTCCTGGTAGACCATGCATTTCTCCCCCAAAGTTGTAAGGTAAATATTGTCGGCTCTGGCAGACCATGCATTTCTCTTCCAAAGTTGTAAGGTAAATATTGTCTGTCCTGGTAGACCATGCATTTCTCTCCCAAAGTTGTAAGGTAAATATCGTCTGTCCTGGTAGACCATGCATTTCTCTCCCAACGTTGTAAGGTAAATATTGTCTGTCCTGGTAGACCATGCATTTCTCCCCCAAAGTTGTAAGGTAAATATTTTCAGCCGTGGCAGACCATGCATTTCTCTTCCAAAGTTGTAAGGTAAATATTGTCTGTCCTGGTAGACCATGCATTTCTCTCCCAAAGTTGTAAATAAAACTTGAATGTCAATATTGTGCTGGAGCGTATTTTTGTCTTGGCATCACAAAGTAGCAGAAAAAGCTATTCTGGCAAAGAGGCATCATCATTAAGGTTTTGGGTTTACTTAATAAGTTAGTTTCACCAATAGGTTTAGTAGGAGACCAACCAATCTTGGACCATAAATTCATCTTAAGGAGCACAGTTTAACACATGCATTAAATGCTGGATGTGCCCTTCTGTCATGGTTCATTGACTTTTTCAACATCTCCATCGACATCAAGCTTTATGTGCTACATATACACAAGTCAAACTTGGCATGTACATTGACGGTAAAAGCAGGGCACAGGCAGGACATATAAATCCAAATAGTTTGTAATGGGTAGAAAAGATCTCAGATTTTGTTCATTAAACTTGATTCTGGAACAGAGTGATACTTTTTGAGTTCTGAAAAATCATCCATTGATAATTATCTGTTGTTGTTTTTTTCAGATATATTAGAATCGTTGGAACACATAACACTGTGAACCGTGTTTTCCACATCGTAGCATTTGAATGTTTCTACTCACAGAAGCCATTTAAACTGGAGCAGGGATTGATAGGTATGTTGGTATACTTTTCCAGTAGGGGGCTGGCATTCAGTTCTACAAGGTCTCCTCAAATTATTAATACAATCTGATTAAAATGCAGTTCCCTATTCTCACTCTGTTACGTCAGGATCTAACAACATCCAATTCAAGGTCATGTTCTGGTGACCTTTTGCATATGCCAATCAATTAACACCTTGCAGAATCTTGAATGTAAATGTTTGTGGGCAAAAAACTAACATAATCCTATCAGTGTTTAGTCATTTCGTCTCAACAAGCTACATGTGCATGTTATGACGAAATAACTTGCTGCAGATGACAGCATCAACTGTCATCAATTTGGACAATTCTACTAGAGTGTAAAGTAAAGAGGCGACAAAGGTCACTCGAACATGACCTCTTAGGGGATGTTGTTAGATACTTACGTAACAGAGTGAAAATAGGGATCCACATTTGAATAAAATTGATTAATAATGTTGACCTACTTTCGTGATCACAATGGTAAAAAGTATTTAAAACTCTTATTAAAATGTCTTCTGTTGAATTATCAAGAGGCCTAGAGCATTTATGTTCGATCAGCTGTAGGTACCCAGGTTAGATTGCTATAAAGTATAAAAAAAATCAACCTTGACCTACATTCAAAGTCAAAGGGATCAAATATGAATTAATATATTATATATATTTTCAAAATAACCAAGAGTCCCAGAGTAATCATTCTTTGCAAGTATGTACAATATGTACCGGGAAGTTTTACCAAATAAAAATTACCTATGTAAGGAGCATATATGTAAACATCCTTAAATATTTCCTAATGCAAAGAGGAGGCATTTTTTGAGGAAATTTGACTTGTAGTGTGCTTAAATAACATGATATAAAACATCGTACAGTCTTGAATGTTCCTATTCAGTATATGGAAATATTTCTGAAAGTTTTACAGTGATAATATTATCCAATAATTGATTAAAGTTCCTTGAACTATATACTAGGTCCTTTAGAACACTTGTTTAAAATATATCTTGAGAGTTTTGATATTTTATTGTAATAATTGTATTTTGTTACAGTCCCTCACCATAACATATTTTATTGTACGGGTATACGTAATTGTCCGTTTGTTACAGTCCCTCAGGAGAACGTGGCCACCATTGAGGCTTGTGCCTGTGTGATTGAGGGTGTCAGTCGCAGTCGGAACACGCTCATCAATGGAGACACGAGGAATTACGACTGGGACTCCGGGTACACGTGTCATCAGCTGGGCAGTGGGGCAATCATTGTGCAGCTCGCTCAACCCTATATCGTGGACTCAATGAGGTTAGTAACGGCCAGACAGCTCACTCAACCCTATATCGTGGACTCAATGAGGTAAGTAATGACCAGACAACTCGCACAACCCTATATTGTGGACTCTATGAGGTTAGTAACGGCCAGACAGCTCGCTCAACTCTATATCGTGGACTCAATGAGGTAAGTAACGGCCAGACAGCTCACTCAACCCTATATTGTGGACTCTATGAGGTAAGTAACGGCCAGACAGCTCACTCAACCCTATATCGTGGACTCTATGAGGTAAGTAACGACCAGACAGCTCACTCAACCCTATATCGTGGACTCAATGAGGTAAGTAACGGCCAGACAGCTTGCTCAACCCTATATCGTCGACTCAATGAGGTAAGTAACGGCCAGACAGCTTGCTCAACCCTATATCGTGGACTCAATGAGGTAAGTAACAGCCAGACAGCTCGCTCAACCCTATATCGTGGACTCAATGAGGTGAGTAATGACCAGACACCTTGCACAACCCTATATTGTGGACTCTATGAGGTAAGTAACGACCAGACAGCTCACTCAACCCTATATCGTGGACTCAATGAGGTGAGTAATGACCAGACAACTCGCACAACCCTATGTTGTGGACTCTATGAGGTAAGTAACGGCCAGACAGCTCACTCAACTCTATATCGTGGACTCAATGAGGTAAGTAACGGCCAGACAGCTCACTCAACCTTATATCGTGGACTCAATGAGGTAAGTAACAGCCAGACAGCTCGCTCAACCCTATATCGTGGACTCAATGAGGTAAGTAACAGCCAGACAGCTCACTCAACCCTATATCGTGGACTCAATGAGGTGAGTAATGACCAGACAACTCGCACAACCCTATATTGTGGACTCAATGAGGTGAGTAACAGCCAGACAGCTCACTCAACCCTATATCGTGGACTCAATGAGGTAAGTAACAGCCACACAGCTCACTCAACCCTATATCGTGGACTCAATGAGGTAAGTAACAGCCACACAGCTCACTCAGCCCTATATCGTGGACTCAATGAGGTAAGTAACGGCCAGACAGCTCACTCAGCCCTATATCGTGGACTCAATGAGGTAAGTAATGACCAGACAACTCGCACAACCCTATGTTGTGGACTCTATGAGGTGAGTAACGGCCAGACAGCTCACTCAACCCTATATTGTGGACTCAATGAGGTAAGTAACTGCCAGACAGCTCACTCAGCCCTATATCGTGGACTAAATGAGATAAGTAATGACCAGACAACTTGCACAACCCTATGTTGTGGACTCTATGAGGTGAGTAACAGCCAGACAGCTCACTCAACCCTATATCGTGGACTCAATGAGGTAAGTAACAGCCAGACAGCTCACTCAACCCTATATCGTGGACTCAATGAGGTAAGTAACAGCCACACAGCTCACTCAACCCTATATCGTGGACTCAATGAGGTAAGTAACAGCCACACAGCTCACTCAACCCTATATCGTGGACTCAATGAGGTAAGTAATGGCCAGACAGCTCACTCAGCCCTATATCGTGGACTCAATGAGGTAAGTAATGACCAGACAACTCACTCAACCCTATGTTGTGGACTCTATGAGGTAAGTAACGGCCAGACAGCTCACTCAACCCTATATCGTGGACTCAATAAGGTAAGTAATAGCCAGACAGCTCACTCAACCCTATATCGTGGACTCAATAAGGTAAGTAACAGCCAGACAGCACATTCAACCCTATGTTGTGGACTCTATGAGGTAAGTTACGGCCAGACAGCTCGCTCAACTCTATATCGTGGACTCAGTAAGGTAAGTAACAGCCAGACAGCTCACTCAACCCTATATTGTGGACTCAATAAGTTAAGTAACAGCCAGACAGCTCACTCAACTCTATATTGTGGACTCAATAAGGTAAGTAACAGCCACACAGCTCACTCAACCCTATATCGTGGACTCAATAAGGTAAGTAACAGCCAGACAGCTCACTCAACCCTATGTTGTGGACTCTATGAGGTAAGTGACGGCCAGACAGCTCACTCAACCCTATATCGTGGACTCAATAAGGTAAGTAACAGCCAGACAGCTCACTCAACCCTATATTGTGGACTCAATGAGGTAAGCAACAGCCAGACAGCTCACTCAACCCTATATCATGGACTCAATTAGGTAATTAACGGCCCGACAGCGCACTCAACCCTATATCGTGGACTCAATGAGGTAAGTAACGGCCAGACAGCTCACTCAACCCTATATTGTGGACTCAATGAGGTAAGTAACAGTCAGACAGCTCACTCAACCCTATATCGTGGACTCAATGAGGTAAGTAACGGCCAGACAGCTCGCTCAACCCTATGTTGTGGACTCAATGAGATCAGTAACGACCAGACCCTAACAGAGCCCTATCATGTATAAGTAACTGGTAAATGGCTTTTCAAAATTATACTACAACAGGTTAAATACTCATATATTGATATTTTCTGATTATTAGTGGACCATGTGGAAGACTAGCCTTGGCTACACATGTATTTATCCTACGCTGCTTTGTTTGTACTCTTTTTACGAGTGGTGAGTTGTAAAACTGTGAGACTTGAAATAATCTTACGACAGAATCTGAAATAAAATCGCAAAGGGCTGTTAAACTTCGCAATGTTCTCGAGATTGAAATTTTTCTAAAAGACTGTCTTTCGGATGTTTTCCAGACTTCTGCTGTGGGATTGCGACGATCGTAGCTATAGTTACTACATTGAGGTTTCCACTGACCAAAGAAACTGGCACATGGTGGCCGATAAACATGATGAACCATGCAAGTAAGTACAGGGGTTAGTGTTTACAAGTCATACCTGGGAATTACCTCCCTTTTATGTTCAAGATTATGTTAAACTGAAAAACATGTTATTCGATTTTCAACGGAGGTATGCTAATTTGGACTTTCTGTTGACCATCAAGTATAAGTTTTGTTATTTTAACTTATCAACTAGAGTGCTATTTTTTTTGGCCATTTTAGTTATTGCCGCTTTTATGTTTAATAACACTATACACTCAAATCATTTCAGGCATCCGTATATTTTAAATGACCATCTATTTTATGGGACTACTTTTCATTCCTTCTGATCGTCTTCCCTCTGTTATTAAGTAGTATTAAGTGACTGTTCGTCTAACACGATAAGCAACCACCAATTAGTCACCACAAAGATATATTTATTTGTCCAAAGTTGAGAAGAAAATCATGCTGTGATGTTGATTGATGTGAGTGATTTATTTTTGCAGGTCGTGGCAGCTCATCAGATTCGAAAAGAGACCGGTGGCATTTATCAAAATAGTGGGAACTCAAAACACAGCAAATGAGGTGTGTATACTAGATATATACATTGTATGTCCTCATACTGTTTTAAATGTTTTGTGGATACAGTTATTTAAATAAATCAGAGAATACAAAAGCTTGAAAAAGCCATAATCTGATCTCAGAATTGATGAAACTAGGGACAAAATATAAACAGACAAAATATAAAGAAACAAAATACCAAATGTATTTACACAGAGACCTTTGAAAAAGTACAAGATAAAACCAGGTGCCTTATATACACTACAGTATAGCTGATAACCTCTAGTGATCAATGTACTTCCTCTTTAGGTGTTCCACTGTGTCCACTTTGAGTGTCCAGCTGAGGTGTCCGGAGCTGCATCGATGTCCATTCCTAGAGTCCTTACTGGTGGTTTGACCAACGAGGGTGGTCAGCCGAGTACAGCCAACAGCCCGAGTCAGCAGACACCTAGCTCAGAACAGTACGCCAGTGCCGATTACTCCCCACAAGATGCCCCTGAGGCGGAGCGCATGGATGCAAATAGCAGCGACGAGGCAGAAGACTGACGACCAGACGTACGACACAGCGATCCACATCGTCAGGGCCATACTTCTAACGCTGCTGTCATTTTGTGTAACAAACAATGTTATTTAACTCGTTCACCCCTGAAGACACATTTGAACTCTTCCAATTTAAAGGTTGGCAAAGTCCATTGTGAAATTTCGGGGGTGAATGAATTAGGTACCTCTAGTTTGTCAGGGTTGAAATAACACCAGACCCCTCCCCCAAACCCCTCCAAGCACTCCCAACCCAACCATTAACCATGCATTACCCTCGAACAGTGTATAGGGGTACCAGGTTAACGGAAACTTTAATCCTTCATCCCTGACCTTGACCTGACCTTGGACTATCCTGACCTTGGCCTTCGAACAATGTCTGACATTGTGTTGCAACACCTCACTTATAAAGACTTTTCAGTAATCAGAGGAAAAACTGGGTTTCCATAGTTTTATTCGTATGTTAACTTCATAAAACTTTAATCAAGATTTCTAAGATTCAGAAATCGGTTCATCTCAGAGTTTATCAACCAAACAATACTCCACTGTACTTTGATCAGTATCTTGTACGCTGATGGATACTGTGAATAAAAGAAGTTGGATAACATTTTAATAATTTCAGGTTATTTCACTGAATCAGTACAAAAAATAACATATGTCTGAAGGATAGGATCATAAATAGTACAGGTTTTACGGCGTCTCCAGACCTAGAGGTATCATTGTATAGAAATACTTGTTCTTTGTGAATATAATAGTATTTCACCTAGAACTCTAATTTTCCAGGGCCCAGTTATTCAAAGGATGATTAGCTTAAACACTATTTAACAACATTTTTCAAACTTAACCAATTATGTAAATATACAAGATAAAATCTTACAATTGTGCATATAAATTGACACTTGAACTTATAGATATTTGGTATTTGTAACTAAATCTATGGTTTCAATGTTAAGTTACAGGATAATTGAAAACTGCACTAATCACCTTTTGAACAACAGGGCCCAGAAGGATTAAGTTTTGCATATTATTTCAATTAAATTAGGAAAAGATCTACCGGTAAATATTAAAAAAGTATAAATCTTTGTATATTTTTATTGTTACATGTATAACTCGTTTCATATTTAAAAAGTGACAATCAAAATAAGCGGAATAGTTCCCAATATTCTTTTCTTGGTTATTAATAATATGTCAGGCTTGTACAGAAATTAGTTTAAACCTCAGTGATCATTTCTATCCTGTTTTAATTCCTTTTGATCAAGTGATTTTTTTCTTGTCAGAGTAAAAAATGACTGATATGCATTAGCACCTTACTAAGGTGTACTGGAATAATCTAGAATGGATAATTTGAAATGATTTCCTATATTAAGAATCCTATTAAACTAGTTACGATACTGTTTTATGGAATCATTACTCTAGAAGTTTTTCGTTTGACAATTAGAAAATCAGAGTTCTATTATTACCTATCTGTTAGTGAGATTTCATTGTAAAATATTTTTAAATGGCCGACTCACTTGACATGATGCATCTCCTTTTTTCTGCATTCTCCATCGCTCGTTTCTGTTCTCCGCTCTCTTCCCCTCCTCCTTTTGCTCCCACCCCCTCCTTCCCCCCTCCCCACCAATCATTTTCTATCCTCTGCTACTTCCTCTACCTTCTCAAAGCCTGCCATCCGATGTCGATGTTTTGCACCTTATGATCATGAGCGATCAATAGAAATGAACCATGAATATCATATATGCATTTTGTGTTTAAAATTTTTCAATTGACGCTAATTATATGTACATTGTATGTGTAACTAGGAGTGATGATTACAGTGGCGGACATACTTTACGTATTTATTGGATAAAATCCTTATTTAATTCTTTTTAACTTGCATTTACTGCGAGTTCTTTGTGGTGGTGATATTTTTATGTGAAGAATTGTCGCCCTAATTCATGAACATATGTGGGAATTTGCTCAAATAGAACATGTTAGAACATCGTAGAACGATGTAGTTGTACCTTTGAACTAGAAGTGTTAATTTGATCAGATTCTGTGTGAACTTATAGTCGAGTGGTATTAAAGTTATTTTAGAATGCACTTAATTAACACCTATTATCCAAGGACTTCCTTTTGTCTAGTTAATTAATTCCTCCTCAACAGCGCTTTGAAGTGTGTTGTCAGCAGAAACAGTTGTGTTGACCTGGCCGACTTTTCACATAGTTACTAAATTGTAGAAAGTGTTTAGGGATTTATTCCTTTGTAGATACGAATATAAATAAGTGGGCAAAGGGTAGGTGGGAAAAATTGTTCCATTTCATCTGTGTGACCCTTGACCCCTAAAACACCAATGAAATAAATATAAAGTGATGTGCCTAAGTCAGCTTATAATTAACTCAATCACCCCTTAAGACACATTTGAACTCTTCCAATTCAAAGGTTGGAATAGTTCATTTTGAAAGTTCAGGGGTGAATGAGTTAATAGACTACTATACATGTTTGTGTCTTGAAATTTCTTGTAGTTTTTATTTAACTGAAAAAAATGGCAAGTTATGTATTATTTAAAAGTCATAAACACTAGAAAGATATGCAAATAACTGGAGCATGTAAAAGTTGCTCAAGCATGGCATGTCATATCAAAGTCATACAACCATGCATGATAGCTTTAATATGAGGGTTGATGATAGCATTAAGTCTTCGTTTGTTGGAGCTGAATTTCTTACATATCCAATGTACCAAAACTTGGACAATAAATAAGTGAACTTGATTTAAACATATTCATTACCTTTCAGTAGCAATGGGATTGGGCACAAGTTGTAAATTTTATACTATTAAAGCCCTTTCCCTAAATAGGTGAAACCATTCAGTTTGAAGGTTTCACTTCAGAGAAATGAAAAAGAGGAGGCAGATTTGAGTTAAAATTCCTGTACCAACAAAGTAAGCAGGTCCGTCTGTACACAATGTCCAGACATTATTTTTGTGCAGTGTTGTATACAGGAACCTTATGCCTCTTGGCTAGCTAGGCTCAGCATAGAAACAAAGACTGACAAAGGAAAATCTCTTGTATTTTCACACAAGTCAAAATGTCCAAACTTTTTTTGTGGGTGTTTATTGTACACAGGAAGCAAATGCCTCATGGCTAACGTTGCGCAGTACAGAAATCTAGACTTACAATATTAAGTAAAATCTCTGTATTAAAAAGCTCTGATAATAGCTTTAGATAGATTTGTTCACGGTAAAGTGTTATGTATGTTGAAAAGTACTAGAACTCCGGGGTCATTAATTAACCCCTACCTGTGATAGTAATACCTTACACACGACATGTCGTAATGATCATAAATGTATCTTGTCATTAAATTGTTGAACAGTACTATGTAATTTTTTTGTTTTTGTTGCCTTTTTTTTTTTTTGCTTGATAGTTATTATACAAATATGCAATTAGTTGAGGTATCCTATCAACATATTTTCAATGTGTTAAGCTATTAAAACCTCTTTCTCTTCATCTTGTAGACAAAATATGCTGGCAGACATTTTTTTTGAATTTGTGCTTTGCTTAATCAGTATTACAGTGAAATGTTTGCTTCAAATTTTGGCTATTTTTCTGTGAAGAATATTTTTGTGGAAATTTATCTTGGCAAAAAGAATTGATTTGACTTTGCTCTACTCCTTTGGCAATGTATAAATTCAAAACCACCAAAATGATGTTAACAATGATGTTTAATCATAGGAAAATATCCTTCAAGATTTTTGATTGTTATACAGCCAATAATGATGATCAATTGAAGCCCATTTTTGGTCAAAAAATAATTTTAAGTTTAGGTAGAGATGCTTGCTCTTGGAACTCTTTAAGAATAGTTTTGGTAGCGGTGTTACTAGTTTGCTGCTAGTCAGAAAGGAGAAATTTCTTATTTATTTAAATCTGAAGATCTGAAAAAAAACAACCACATTTGTTAAAAAATTCACCTTTGTTTGTAAATTTCATTTTAACTTATATCTGAAAAATATGTTTGTATAAAAAGAAAATGATAAATCACAGTACATCAGCACTAAACACCAAGTGTGTGTTTGTTCTTCGTCTTCGAGTAATTTGTGTGTGTTATAATTATTGTGATTTTTTTAGAAATGTTTTTATTATGTACTGCATTGATTGTGACTTTGTTCTCATTATTATGCAAGTTTTGTAATCTCACCCTTATTGATACCTGTTGTTTTATGTTCTTGTGGATCGGCCAGTTTGTAACTCGGCCTGCTCGTGTTATATTAATTGCTTCTGTGAATCACTTGTGTCTCCCAATTTTTGTGACTAATTCAAACCGTTTACCATATTCGCCGTAATTAGCGTCCCTCCCCCTATAACGAAGGCAAGGTAAACCTCTGTTAACATGTTAACATGTTAACATGTTAACAAAGAAAAAAATCCCACAAATATCAGTTATATGTGTACACATTGTGAGAAACTGATGACAATAATGTCGCACATCTTGAGTACATCATACTTATTGACTTTCTAAAAGCGACATTTTTCGTCTCGACCTTAGTTTTGTTATCCTATTAATTAAGCGCCCCCTTTGGAAAAAAATTGTAGGTGCCCTGGGCACTAATTATGGCAAATACGGTAACACAATCTTAAGGTAGAGCCAAACTACTTTCCAACTTAATGCAGGGTCTGAAAATAGAAGTATACTCACACAAAACAATAACTAGTATACAATATGTTGTTGGCCTGTGTAGAGAGTTAAACAGTTTGGAATTATCTCCAGCAAGTAATTTTGCAAAGAGTATTAGGATTATGAAATTTTAATTGTAGATAAACTCCCTACTTTATAATAATTTCAGTTTTTGAATCGCCGTAGCAGAGGTGTGTTTGTTGAAATTGGAATGTTTTCATTGCAAAATTGCTAAAATAAGATAACCGCAAAAATATGTACATGAAGTAAATGGACTTAAAACTTGAAATCAGAGAAAAAAAAATGCAGAATGGCTTGGAACTCTCCTCTGTTAGAGATACAATAAAACAAAAACATGGACCCTTTACCTTTATCCATTCAAGGAACCAACTCAATTTTTTGTAGGTAAAGATTTTTCACAATTGTCAAAGTCTTTTATAACAGATATATTGATGTGTTTTAATCCCGTAACCCTCCAAGATTCATTTGAACTATTCAAATTCAAAAGTTGGAACAGTTCATCATATAAAGTTTCAAGGGTTAACGTGTTGACAGTTTCATATTGGGTACATTGCCACATGGAAATCCAATTCTAGAAGAAGCAAGAAATCAGTTATTTATTTGTGATTTTGTTTTATTCATGTATTTTGTGATATTATTTTAGGAGGTTTCTTTTTTCCCTAATCTGGAATTTTTTTGAAGCCTTTGTTGTATATTAAGTTACTGTTAATTAAGTTAATTTAAAGTGAGAGAGTTATTTTTTACAGGTCAC
Source organism: Mimachlamys varia (assembly GCA_947623455.1). Lineage (NCBI taxonomy): Eukaryota > Metazoa > Mollusca > Bivalvia > Pectinida > Pectinidae > Mimachlamys > Mimachlamys varia. The sequence continues at coordinate 55,673,019 of OX392528.1, forward strand.
AGGGGCGTGACACATTCTTTGTCAACAATTACAAATATGATGGTTCTTAGTTATACCACTCCTCGTCATTATTGATGATGATTGTGTCTGGCCCCTGTGATTATTCTGGAATAGAAACATTACTTATATTCATGCTGTATGTTTGCTTACTGTGACAGATTAACATTACTTTTGTCTCAAAAGTGCATTTCATAATCTATTATTTCAGATAAATCTGCAAAGACAGTTTAATTCAGAATTTGATTGTAAAATATCTACCCATTTTTCCAGATTTTTTCTTCATTTTTTCCCAATTTATTTTTTCTTCATTTTTTGGAACTTAAAATGAATCTGTGCACAAAATTATAGCATTTGTCATAAAATTGGCTGTTAAAAGTAGAAATAACACGACGTAATATTTTGATGGGAAACTTCACCATTTTCATGGGAAAAGATAGTTTACTTACATTGAAAAAAAAAGTTTAATCACATTTTCATTGATTTCTCAAATCGACATTGAAATCACAAGATGTGCAATTTGTTATGTTTTGGTTAGGTTTATGATGAAAAAAAATCAAAACCATGATTGTAGTTTGAATATATGGCTGTTCTGGTTTGTAATCTCTATAAATTTAGCAGTATATTTGTATTTCCAATCATAAAAATAATGTAAATAAGTGGGTTGTGTTGGTTTGAAAATTTTGAAATAGAAAGGGTTGATTTTTAAGACAGATAATTGAAATAATGAATAATTTGAGTCCCATAATTATACAATGTTACATTTGTACCAAACGGTTGATATAATTTCGTACTAAACAGTTGATATAATTTCGTACCAAACAATTGATATAATTTCGTACCAAACAGTTGATATAATTTCGTACCAAACAGTTGATATAATTTCGTACCAAACAGTTGATATAATTTGTACCAAACAGTTGATATAATTTCGTACCAAACAGTTGATATAATTTCGTACCAAACAGTTGAAATAATTTCGTACCAAACAGTTGATATAATTTCATTACGTTCTAGTACAGTGTTCATTACGGCATGAAGTTTCTTTTCCACTAGTCGTGATTGGATTGGTGTATTTTTTATTGATACAAAATGTCATATATGTGATATTAGTGGATTACCATGAAGAAATTTGATTCTTCTAAGATACAAAAACACATACTACACATGCTATAATGATAAAAAAAAAAATGCTAATTGAGTTGATGTCCAATTTTTTGCTTTGATTGAAACTAGTGAAACACCAAGCCATGAATTTACTTATTTTCTTTTGTTTACCTGGTAATTTATTAGATTAATTTATAATTTTCCCTGTGGTATTGCTACATTGTATGTGGCTAATCATTGCTTCTGCTACTGTGTTACAATCTGTCTGAGCCGTTATATTTGATAGAACTTGGCTAAGGCTGTCTGTTTTGTTTAATTTGAATCCTAACAGTTTGTCGAGGATATTATAGAGATGCAATTCTGATGTTGTGATACTGGTTCATAAGGATTATTATCGTTATAAAATAAAATCAGAGTTTTTTTCATATAAAAACTTCTTGTTACATTTTTAGCTCACCTGGCCCGAAGGGCCAAGTGAGCTTATGTGATGGTGCAGCGTCCGTCGTCCGTCCGTCCGTCCGTCCGTCCGTCCGTCCGTCCTGCGTCCGTCAACTTTTTCCTTTAAACGACTTCTTCTAAAATACTGAAAGGCCCAGTGACATGAAATTTGGCTGGTAGATTTCTTGGAAGGAGCTGAACAAAGTTTGCGAAAAAAAATCACTTTGACCTAATTTCAAGGTCACAGGGGTCAAAAATGTCGAAACCTTCAAACAACTTCTTCTAAAATACCGTATGGCATAGAGACTTCATATTTGACCAGTAGCTTCCTTAGATGAAGCCAAATAAAGTTTGCGAAAAGAAATGACCTTGACCAATATTCAAGGTCACCGTGAGGTTAAATCTATTTTAACCTTTAAACGACTTCTTCTGAAATACCAAAAGCCCTAGAAGCATGATATTTGGCTGAAAGGTTCCTTGAATGAAGCCCGACAAAGTTTGCGAAAAGAAATGACCTTGACCTATATACAAGGTCACAGGGGTCAAATCTGTTAAAACCTTTAAACGACTTCTTCTGAAATACCAAAAGCCCTAGAAGCATGATATTTGGCTGAAAGGTTCCTTGGATGAAGCCGGACAAAGTTTGCGAGAGAAATGACCTTGACCTATATTCAAGGTCACAGGAGTCAAATCTGTTAAAACTTTTAACGACTTCTTCTGAAATACCAAAAGCCCTAGAAGCATGATATTTGGCTGAAAGGTTCCTTGGATGAAGCCCGACAAAGTTTGCGAAAAGAAATGACCTTGACCTATATACAAGGTCACAGGGGTCAAATCTGTTAAAACCTTTAAACGACTTCTTCTGAAATACCAAAAGCCCTAGAAGCATGATATTTGGCTGAAAGGTTCCTTGGATGAAGCCCGACAAAGTTTGTAAAAAGAAATGACCTTGACCTATATTCAAGGTCACAGGGGTCAAATCTGTTAAAACCTTTAAACAACTTCTTCTGAAATACCAAAAGCCCTAGAAGCATGATATTTAGCTGAAAGGTTCCTTGGATGAAGCCCGACAAAGTTTGCGAAAAGAAATGACCTTGACCTATATTCAAGGTCACAGGAGTCAAATCTGTTAAAACCTTTAAACGACTTCTTCTGAAATACCAAAAGCCCTAGAAGCATGATATTTGGCTGAAAGGTTCCTTGGATGAAGCCCGACAAAGTTTGCGAAAAGAAATGACCTTGACTTATATTCAAGGTCACAGGAGTCAAAGCTGTTAAAACCTTTAAACGACTTCTTCTGAAATACCAAAAGCCATAGAAGCATGATATTTGGCTGAAAGGTTCCTTGGATGAAGCCGGACAAAGTTTGCGAAAAGAAATGACCTTGACCTATATTCAAGGTCACAGGGGTCAAATCTGTTAAAACCTTTAAACGACTTCTTCTGAAATACCAAAAGCCCTAGAAGCATGACATTTGGCTGAAAGGTTCCTTGGATGAAGCCCGACAAAGTTTGCGAAAAGAAATGACCTTGACCTATATTCAAGGTCACAGGGGTCAAATCTGTTAAAACCTTTAAACGACTTCTTCTGAAATACCAAAAGCCCTAGAAGCATGATATTTGGCTGAAAGGTTCCTTGGATGAAGCCGGACAAAGTTTGCGAAAGGAAATGACCTTGACCTATATTCAAGGTCACAGGAGTCAAATCTGTTAAAACCTTTAAACGACTTCTTCTGAAATACCAAAAGCCCTAGAAGCATGATATTTGGCTGAAAGGTTCCTTGGATGAAGCCCGACAAAGTTTGTGAAAAGAAATGACCTTGACCTTTATTCAAGGTCACAGGAGTCAAATCTGTTAAAACCTTTAAACGACTTCTTCTGAAATACCAAAAGCCCTAGAAGCATGATATTTGGCCGAAAGGTTCCTTGGATGAAGCCCGACAAAGTTTGCGAAAAGAAATGACCTTGACCTTTATTCAAGGTCACCGGGGTCAAATCTGTTAAAACCTTTAAACGACTTCTTCTGAAATACCAAAAGCCCTAGAAGCATGATATTTGGCTGAAAGGTTCCTTGGATGAAGCCCGACAAAGTTTGCGAAAAGAAATGACCCTGACCTATATTCAAGGTCACAGGAGTCAAATCTGTTGAAACCTGCAAACGACTTCTTCTGAAATACCAAAAGCCCTAGAAGCATGATATTTGGCTGAAAGTTTCCTTGGATGAAGCCCGACAAAGTTTGTGAAAAGAAATTTCCTTGACCTATATTCAATGTCACAGGGGTCAAATCTTTTAAAACATTTAAACGACTTCTCCTGAAATACAAAAAGCCCTAGAAGCATGATATTTGGCTGAAAGTTTCCTTGGATGAAGCCTGACAAAGTTTGCGAAAAGAAGTGACCTTGACCTATATTCAAGGTCACAGGGGTAAAATCTGTTAAAACATTCAAACAACTTCTTCTGAAGTACCAAAAGCCCTAGAAGCATGACATTTGGCTGAAAGGTTTCTTGGATGAAGCCTGACAAAGTTTGCAAAAAGAAATGACCTTGATCTTGATTTGCCTAGAGACATGATATTTGGCTGGTAGCGTCCTGGGATGAAGCCAAACAAAATTTGAAAATGAAAATGATGTTGTCTTATAAGATCACAGGGGTAAAATATGTTTAAATCTTAACATGTTCTTCTAAATGTCTTACATTAAAAGATTTTAGGGGACGTTAGGGTTACACTATAATATAAGTCAGAGATTGATACCAGGTGAGCGATGCAGGCCCATTGGGCCTCTTGTTAGAATATCAGCTCACCAATGAGTGGGAATGGTGCAGCGACTTTTAGTCTTGTCATTTCTTCCGTGGTGCGTCATCTGTTGTCTGTCTGTCTGTGTGGCATCATATTTTTGTGTTGCCTGCAAAAAGGAGGCAGGGCTTTTTCTAGGGTCTCTCAGGGGCCGATATAAGGCCCCATTCCCAATGAGATTTGGGCCTCAATTTTCCCAATTTCAGATATAATTTCCCAATGAGTTGACTAGGCTGAATTCCAGGCTGTTATATCCTCAAAACTTATGAAAGTTATGTGAAAATGTAATAAAAAAATGTGTGCATTGCAAACAATGCAGACAAAGCAATACATATTTTGCAGTTTAATACCATATATATTAATAGATGATTTTTATTCAAGGAGCTGTTTTGTTGATATAACGATGATTTTTCCCAATTTCACTCGGGGGGCCTTTTCCCAATTTACCTAGAAAAAGCCCTGGGAGATGACATATATGTATCACTATGTTGGCTGCATTAGAATTCCGTGTTGGTATCGGTGGCGTCATTCACACAAAGATTTCCATAACTTGAATTCCTGTGTGCCGATCACACTCGGAACTTCATACAGTGCTGCCTTACCAAAAGTAGTATTAAGGTATTTTTAATTGGTTAAAGAATCACCTTTGTAAGTTACACATCGCCTAGGATCATATTTGGCCAGTAGGAACCTAGAATAAGACTTTCTCACAAATGTGACCTTGGCCAACTTTCAAGGTAACATGTCCTGATAATATCAAAATATCAGGAGCGGCAGGTACCAATGATGTCCTACAGCAAGTTGTAAGACTTGAAATGGCAGAAAATCATATTGAAAATTTAAAAAGCCATGAAAAGATCAAAACATTTTATTCATATATATTTGATAAAAATTTACGATATAAAAAGCACCGATCGCACAGAAGTACCACACGGAATATTTCTTACACAAGAATACGACAAGTACGTACACGGAATGTTCCTCGCACAAAAAGTACCACAAATACCATACGGAATGTTACTATGATATAGACAACAATTGTATCACAAAATAGTAGACTACAGATAAAATACACAGATCTTTGCTTAAGAGAACGCAAAAAAAAAAATTAAAAAAACATCTTGCAAAAAGTACAAATATAATACAATAAATCTGAAGCAATGACAGGAACTGTAGACACATTAATTACATAAAATTACCGACATGTTAATATTGTGTAATTCAAACTTTTAAGTAATTATTATTATTGATTAATTATTTTAATTATTTATTGTTTAAATACAATAATGTATGCTTGAAAATTACAGCAATGATCAGATTCTATCCCGTTGTAAGAAAATATATTCTTCCAACTTTGTATACAAGTTACTTGTGTTCAGTTCAACAAATCATGAATGACATCAGCTGTAAGTTAAACAAACTATGACTTCAGCTTGAATTTTGATAAATCATGACATCCGATGGAAGTTCAACAAGCAAAGACGTCTGCTTGAAGTTCAACAAACTATGACGTCTGTTTGAAGTTCAACAAACCATGAAGTCTGCTTGAAGTTCAACTAACCATGACGTCTGCTTAAAGTTCAACAAACCAAGACATCTGCTTGAAGTTAAACAAACCATGACTTCTGCAGACATCTGCTTGAAGTTCAACAAACCATGACGTCTGCTTGAAGTTCAACAAACAATGACATCTGCTTGAAGTTCAAAAAACCAAGACATCTCCTTGAAATTAAACAAACCATGACGTCTGCTTGAAGTTAAACAAACCATGACGTCTGCTTGAAGTTCAACAAACTATGACGTTTACTTTAAGTTCAGCAAACCATGAAGTCAGCTGGAAGTTCCACAAACCATGACATCAGCTGGAAGGTCAACAAACCATGAAGTCAGCTGGAAGTTCAACAAACCATAACGTCAGCTGGAAGTTCAACAAACCATGACGTCAGCTGGAAGTTCAACAAACCATGACGTCAACTGGAAGTTCAACAAACCATGAAGTCAGCTGGAAGTTCAACAAACCATGACGTCAACAAGAAGTCTAGAGAAGGTAGGTCATGCCTGGTGCTTTATAGTATGGCTTGGAATGAATGTAGTTAAAAAGTGGTTTAAAATTAATATAAATAAATTTGAGCGAATACATGAAGCTCATAAAAAAAGATGTGCTAGATTCACAGATTAACAATAAAAACACAACCACATTTGCCATACATATTACAAAATGTACTTCAAAAATTTTCTTTCTTGAACAGTGTCTCTTATAACGGGTCTTTTGATGTAGCTCAGTGAAACTTTGATGTGATTGTCACTCCAATTCATAACAATGTCATATTCTTAACCTATTCAAGATAACTAGACAACATATTCCTGCCAACAACTCTATCACTTGTTTTGTCATGGTTATAATGAAGCATGTTTTTGGCAATAATCATTTCACCCATGTTATTAAGGTTACAATGAAGCCTATCCCTGACAACAACCCAATCACCTATGTTGTCAAGGTTACAATAAAATCTGTTCCTGACAACAACCCTATCCTCCTGTTGTCAAGGTTACAATGAAGCCTGTTCCTGACAACAACCCTTTCATCCATGTTGTCAAGGTTACAATGAAGCTTGTTCCTGACAACAACCCTATCACCCATGTTGTCAAGGTTACAATGAAGCCTGTTCCTGACAACAACCCTATCATCCTGTTGTCAAGGTTACAATAAAATTTGTTCCTGACAACAACCCTATCACCCATGTTACCAAGGTTACAATATAATCTGTTCCTGACAACAATCCTATCACCCATGTTGTCAAGGTAACAATGAAGCCTGTTTCTGACAACAACCCTATCACCCATGTTGTCAAGGTAACAATGAATCCTGTTCTGGACAACAACCCTATCATCCATGTTGTCAAGGTTACAATGAAGCCTGTTCTGGACAACAACCCTATCATCCTGTTGTCAAGGTTACAATAAAATCTGTACCTGACAACAACCCAATCACCGTTATTGTCAATGTAACAATGAAGCCTGTTCTGGACAACAACCCTATCATCCATGTTGTCAAGGTTACAATGAAGCCTGTTCTGGACAACAACTCTATCATCCTGTTGTCAAGGTTACAATAAAATCTGTTCCTGACAACAACCCAATCACCGTTATTGTCAAGGTAACAATGAAGCCTGTTCTGGACAACAACCCTATCATCCATGTTGTCAAGGTTACAATGAAGCCTGTTCTGGACAACAACCCTATCATCCATGTTGTCAAGGTTACAATGAAGCCTGTTCTGGACAACAACCCTATCATCCTGTTGTCAAGGTTACAATGAAGCCTGTTCTGGACAATAACCCTATCACCCATGTTGTCAAGGATACAAGGAACCATATCCCTTCTGTATATCACAACCCTATATCTTCAGGGGATCCACATTGAAAAATCTTCCCCTCCCAACCTCACTCTTTCCCAACTTAGTTTTCTACATTGATGTACAAACTCTCCCCAAACTCACAACCGGACCACCCATGTTGTCATGGTAGCAGAACCCCCACCCCTATCCCTTCAATGTCTTTAATTAATTAACCATGTTACTAAAGTTAAAATAAAGGCATCCTTTTCACAACTCACAACCCTAAACACACATCCTCAAAAATATGTGATTTAATCTAAAACTCTATGCATTTCCAAAAGTATGATCTCAGAAAATAAATGCTTAATGAGTTCTTCTCATTAATGTAAATTAATGTAAATTTTGTTTTTATGTATTGATATGGATATATAGGCTCCTAGCCTGCTTCCATAATGTATCATATTGAATTCTCAATAAAGTCTTTCCTTAAAGGCCCAATATACGTAACTTTTGGCAAAACTTGAAGCGAAAATCAAGCCTAATAACTTATTATATTTATAGATTTAGTTAAGATTAACTGATATCAGCAATATTCATGATGAATTCTTTTGCGGTTACTGGTACAGCAGCATTTGAAACACGCTATTTGTAAACACGCGTCCATTTTGAACCGTCTTTTACCTTCGGTTTGTTGTTGAAGTGGGTCCCACCTCAATGATTTTCAATTTTCTAAAAAAATTTGTCAAGAGTTTCTTGTTAGTTACCACTCAGGTTTAATTTCCTGTAAGGCTTATTTTTGCATGGTTATCAACTGGATTTTTTTTTCAGAATCACGAAAATTTCCCTGAAGTTACGCATATTGGGCCTTTAATGGTATTTGGTCCATTATACATTGCGCTTAAAAAAGTATTTTGATCCATGATATCATTGGGCTTAAAAAAGTATTTTGGTCCATGATATCATTGGGCTTAAAAATGTATTTTGGTCCATGATATCATTTAAAAGTATCAGAATGACTTTGTGTAACATACGAAACATATGTGAGGACTTCTTTTAATTTGGTGATTTTCCATTATAAAGTACCATATACTATGTATACAACAATGGTCCAATGTCTGGTAATAAAGCCATCCAAATTGATGTAGTTCTGTAGGAATGTCAAAAAATACCTTTTCATCGTCTTGTAATTAAGTCCCCAGCCCCTACTCTGAGGCAGAGATGATGTGTTTATTGCAGGGTAACTATGGTATTTTGTAGGACAGCTAGTCCATTCATCCCTTAAATTTCATAACGAACTGTTCCAATCTTTAAATTGGAGGAGTTTCAATGTATCTAAATTCCTCAGGGTTAAGAAGTTAAGTTTGGCTAAACTCATGAAGATTTCTCTGTACTGTTTTAATATCTGTACCCACTTAAACCCTTAAAGTATATACAGCATCAGCGCAGTCATGGTGTTTTAAACAAGAGGCCCAATGGGCCTGCATCGCTCACCTGGTATCAATCTCTGACTTATATTATAGTGTAACCCTAAAGTCCCCTAAAATCTTTTAATGTAAGACATTTAGAAGAACATCTTAAGATTTAAACATATTTTACCCCTGTGACCTTATAAGACAACATCATTTTCATTTTCAAATTTTGTTTGGCTTCATCCCAGGACGCTACCAGCCAAATATCATGTCACTAGGCAAATCAAGATCAAGGTCATTTCTTTTTGCAAACTTTGTCAGGCTTCATCCAAGAAACCTTTCAGCCAAATGTCATGCCTCTAGGGCTTTTGGTACTTCAGAAGAAGTTGTTTGAATGTTTTAACAGATTTGACCCCTGTGACCTTGAATATAGGTCAAGGTCATTTCTTTTTGCAAACTTTGTCCGGCTTCATCCAAGGAACCTTTCAGCCAAATATCATGCTTCTAGGGCTTTTGGTATTTCAGAAGAAGTCGTTTAAAGGTTTTAAAAGATTTGACCCCTGTGACATTGAATATAGGTCAAGGTCATTTCTTTTCACAAACTTTGTCGGGCTTCATCCAAGGAAACTTTCAGCCAAATATCATGCTTCTAGGGCTTTTGGTATTTCAGAACAAGTCGTTTGCAGGTTTCAACAGATTTGACTCCTGTGACTTTGAATATAGGTCAGGGTCATTTCTTTTCGCAAACTTTGTCGGGTTTCATCCAAGGAACCTTTCAGCCAAATATCATGCTTCTAGGGCTTTTGGTATTTCAGAAGAAGTCGTTTAAAGGTTTTAACAGATTTGACCCCTGTGACCTTGAATAAAGGTCAAGGTCATTTCTTTTCGCAAACTTTGTCGGGCTTCATCCAAGGAACCTTTCAGCCAAATATCATGCTTCTAGGGCTTTTGGTATTTCAGAAGAAGTCGTTTAAAGGTTTTAACAGATTTGACCCCTGTGACCTTGAATAAAGGTCAAGGTCATTTCTTTTCGCAAACTTTGTCCGGCTTCATCCAAGGAACCTTTCAGCCAAATATCATGCTTCTAGGGCTTTTGGTATTTCAGAAGAAGTCGTTTAAAGGTTTTAACAGATTTGACCCCTGTGACCTTGAATAAAAGTCAAGGTCATTTCTTTTCGCAAACTTTGTCCGGCTTCATCCAAGGAACCTTTCAGCCAAATATCATGCTTCTAGGGCTTTTGGTATTTCAGAACAAGTCGTTTGCAGGTTTCAACAGATTTGACTCCTGTGACCTTGAATATAGGTCAGGGTCATTTCTTTTCGCAAACTTTGTCGGGCTTCATCCAAGGAAACTTTCAGCCAAATATCATGCTTCTAGGGCTTTTGGTATTTCAGAACAAGTCGTTTGCAGGTTTCAACAGATTTGACTCCTGTGACCTTGAATATAGGTCAGGGTCATTTCTTTTCGCAAACTTTGTCGGGTTTCATCCAAGGAACCTTTCAGCCAAATATCATGCTTCTAGGGCTTTTGGTATTTCAGAAGAAGTCGTTTAAAGGTTTTAACAGATTTGACCCCTGTGACCTTGAATAAAGGTCAAGGTCATTTCTTTTCGCAAACTTTGTCGGGCTTCATCCAAGGAACCTTTCAGCCAAATATCAAGCTTCTAGGGCTTTTGGTATTTCAGAAGAAGTCGTTTAAAGGTTTTAACAGATTTGACCTCTATGACCTTGAATAAAGGTCAAGGTCATTTCTTTTCGCAAACTTTGTCGGGCTTCATCCAAGGAACCTTTCAGCCAAATATCATGCTTCTAGGGCTTTTGGTATTTCAGAAGAAGTCGTTTAAAGGTTTTAACAGATTTGACCCCTGTGACCTTGAATAAAGGTCAAGGTCATTTCTTTTCGCAAACTTTGTCCGGCTTCATCCAAGGAACCTTTCAGCCAAATATCATGCTTCTAGGGCTTTTGGTATTTCAGAAGAAGTCGTTTAAAGGTTTTAACAGATTTGACTCCTGTGACCTTGAATATAGGTCAATGTCATTTCTTTTCGCAAACTTTGTCCGGCTTCATCCAAGGGACATTTCAGCCAAATATCATGCTTCTAGGGCTTTTGGTATTTCAGAACAAGTCGTTTGCAGGTTTCAACAGATTTGACTCCTGTGACCTTGAATATAGGTCAGGGTCATTTCTTTTCACAAACTTTGTCGGGCTTCATCCAAGGAACCTTTCAGCCAAATATCATGCTTCTAGGGCTTTTGGTATTTCAGAACAAGTCGTTTGCAGGTTTCAACAGATTTGACTCCTGTGACCTTGAATATAGGTCAGGGTCATTTCTTTTCGCAAACTTTGTCGGGTTTCATCCAAGGAACCTTTCAGCCAAATATCATGCTTCTAGGGCTTTTGGTATTTCAGAAGAAGTCGTTTAAAGGTTTTAACAGATTTGACCCCTGTGACCTTGAATAAAGGTCAAGGTCATTTCTTTTCGCAAACTTTGTCGGGTTTCATCCAAGGAACCTTTCAGCCAAATATCAAGCTTCTAGGGCTTTTGGTATTTCAGAAGAAGTCGTTTAAAGGTTTTAACAGATTTGAATCCTGTGACCTTGAATATAAGTCAAGGTCATTTCTTTTCACAGACTTTGTCCGGCTTTATCCAAGGAACCTTTCAGCCAAATATCATGCTTCTAGGGCTTTTGGTATTTCAGAAGAAGTCGTTTAAAGGTTTTAACAGATTTGAATCCTGTGACCTTGAATATAGGTCAAGGTCATTTCTTTTCGCAAACTTTGTCGGGCTTCATCCAAGGAACCTTTCAGCCAAATGTCATGCTTCTAGGGCTTTTGGTATTTCAGAAGAAGTCGTTTAAAGGTTTTAACAGATTTGACCCCTGTGACCTTGAATAAAAGTCAAGGTCATTTCTTTTCGCAAACTTTGTCCGGCTTCATCCAAGGAACCCTTCAGCCAAATATCATGCTTCTAGGGCTTTTAGTATTTCAGAAGAAGTCGTTTAAAGGTTTTAACAGATTTGACCCCTGTGACCTTGAATAAAGGTCAAGGTCATTTCTTTTCGCAAACTTTGTCCGGCTTCATCCAAGGAACCTTTCAGCCAAATATCATGCTTCTAGGGCTTTTGGTATTTCAGAAGAAGTCGTTTAAAGGTTTTAACAGATTTGAATCCTGTGACCTTGAATATAGGTCAAGGTCATTTCTTTTCGCAAACTTTGTCCAGCTTCATCCAAGGAACCTTTCAGCCAAATATCATGCTTCTAGGGCTTTTGGTATTTCAGAAGAAGTCGTTTAAAGGTTTTAACAGATTTGACCCCTGTGACCTTGAATAAAGGTCAAGGTCATTTCTTTTCGCAAACTTTGTCCGGCTTCATCCAAGGAACCTTTCAGCCAAATATCATGCTTCTAGGGCTTTTGGTATTTCAGAAGAAGTCGTTTAAAGGTTTTAACAGATTTGACCCCTGTGACCTTGAATAAAGGTCAAGGTCATTTCTTTTCGCAAACTTTGTCGGGCTTCATCCAAGGAACCTTTCAGCCAAATATCATGCTTCTAGGGCTTTTGGTATTTCAGAAGAAGTCGTTTAAAGGTTTTAACAGATTTGACTCCTGTGACCTTGAATATAGGTCAATGTCATTTCTTTTCGCAAACTTTGTCCGGCTTCATCCAAGGGACATTTCAGCCAAATATCATGCTTCTAGGGCTTTTGGTATTTCAGAAGAAGTCGTTTAAAGGTTTTAACAGATTTGACCCCTGTGACCTTGAATAAAGGTCAAGGTCATTTCTTTTCGCAAACTTTGTCCGGCTTCATCCAAGGAAACTTTCAGCCATATATCATGCTTCTAGGGCTTTTGGTATTTCAGAAGAAGTCGTTTAAAGGTTTTAACAGATTTGACCCCTGTGACCTTGAATATAAGTCAAGGTCATTTCTTTTCGCAAACTTTGTCCGGCTTCATCCAAGGAACCTTTCAGCCAAATATCATGCTTCTAGGGCTTTTGGTATTTCAGAAGAAGTCGTTTAAAGGTTTTAACAGATTTGAATCCTGTGACCTTGAATATAGGTCAAGGTCATTTCTTTTCGCAAACTTTGTCCGGCTTCATCCAAGGAACCTTTCAGCCAAATATCAAGCTTCTAGGAATTTTGGTATTTCAGAAGAAGTCGTTTAAAGATTTTTACAGATTTGACTCCTGTGACCTTGAATATAAGTCAAGGTAATTTCTTTTCGCAAACTTTGTCCGGCTTCATCCAAGGAACCTTTCAGCCAAATATCATGCTTCTAGGGCTTTTGGTATTTCAGAAGAAGTCCTTTAAAGGTTTTAACAGATTTGAATCCTGTGACCTTGAATATAGGTCAAGGTCATTTCTTTTCGCAAACTTTGTCGGGCTTCATCCAAGGAACCTTTCAGCCAAATATCATGCTTCTAGGGCTTTTGGTATTTCAGAAGAAGTCGTTTAAAGGTTTTAACAGATTTGACCCCTGTGACCTTGAATAAAGGTCAAGGTCATTTCTTTTCGCAAACTTTGTCCGGCTTCATCCAAGGAACCTTTCAGCCAAATATCATGCTTCTAGGGCTTTTGGTATTTCAGAAGAAGTCGTTTAAAGGTTTTAACAGATTTGACCCCTGTGACCTTGAATAAAGGTCAAGGTCATTTCTTTTCGCAAACTTTGTCAGGCTTCATCCAAGGAACCTTTCAGCCATATATCATGCTTCTAGGGCTTTTGGTATTTCAGAAGAAGTCGTTTAAAGGTTTTAACAGATTTGACCCCTGTGACCTTGAATATAAGTCAAGGTCATTTCTTTTCGCAAACTTTGTCGGGCTTCATCCAAGGGACATTTCAGCCAAATATCATGTTTCTAGGGCTTTTGGTATTTCAGAAGAAGTCGTTTAAAGGTTAAAATAGATTTAACCTCACGGTGACCTTGAATATTGGTCAAGGTCATTTCTTTTCGCAAACTTTATTTGGCTTCATCTAAGGAAGCTACTGGTCAAATATGAAGTCTCTATGCCTGACAGTATTTTATAAGAAGTTGTTTGAATGTTTCGACATTTTTGACCCCTGTGACCTTGAAATTAGGTCAAAGTGATTTTTTTTCGCAAACTTTGTTCAGCTCCTTCCAAGAAATCTACCAGCCAAATTTCATGTCACTGGGCCTTTCAGTATTTTAGAAGAAGTCGTTTAAAGGAAAAAGTTGACGGACGCAGGACGGACGGACGGACGGACGACGGACGACGGACGGACGGGCGGACGGACGGACGGACGGACGACGGACGCTGCACCATCACATAAGCTCACTTGGCCCTTCGGGCCAGGTGAGCTAAAAATTGTCTTTCCTTGTAAAAATACAATAAAAGAATGAAAAATACATGTGATTCTATCAAGGACATGGAGATACACATATAGAATCTCAATACCTATTTTTGATTAGACATCGGTATTATATTGGATCCCTTTCCAAAATCGCTGTTTTGTTTAGACAGTTTTCACTGTAGTAGATTTCTGTTTCTATGGTATTTCTTACATGGTATGGTATCACCTAACCACTGCTAACACATATCTATCAGTGCAGTTATATATGATTTTCACTTCAACATGCACGTTCATAATTTATACATGTATTACAGTATATATTATATATTTATATTATATATATTAGAGTGAATAGTTTAGACAGAAATTCCTCAAAAAATGTTCTTTGTAAACTATGTTGTTTGAATGAAAGTCTTCTGAAATGGTTGATATATGGCTACTCCTGAGATGGTTGCCATGACTACTCCACAGGTTTGAGCGTGATCTGTAAAACCAGTGTATTGTCAACCAACAGGGGAGAGTTCAACTCGTTCAGCTCGGCTACTGTAATCTTCTTGTCCATTTCGGTGTCCGCCGTGTATCTTGTCTTCGAGAAATTCTTTTTTCCGGATACAGTGTGTATAAGTTCAGACTTACTCACAACAGAGAGCAGGTACTCAACAGGCCGCGGCTGGTCAAGAATAAGATTGGAGTAGATCACACAGCGAAAGTCCTCAGCAGTAGAAGAGTACCCTTTGGGGTATACTTTGAGCTCCCATTCCCAGGTCTGAGGTGGGAAAGTGGAGGATCGTGTTGTGAAGCGGAAGCTCACCTCTGCCCCTCTAGGTATTGCTGAAAACATAGGCACAACAAAGCGCTTGTCCCATCTCAAATCTGTGTAGTTACGTAGTAAGAAGCAAGGTCCGTGAAACTCTTTAACCAGAGATCTCTGTGTTAATGGCAGAGCATGATATTTGTATGCAGTCATGAAATGTTTTTGAAACAGATTTTTGTTCTTCGTGACGATATCCGAAGCCTCAATTTCAGTCAACTGTTCGGGTGTCATCATTGGAAACCGAATGTATTCTACAACTATTTTGAGACACTGGGAGAGACGTTTCGGATGCTGTGAAGAATTCAGCCACTTCAAGGTAGCATTCCACAATTCAAATTCATCTTTAATGGAAAGGGATGAACTTTTTAGGAATTCAATGAGTTGCTCTTTATCAAGTTGACCCCATTCCCTCTCCCACTCGACTGAAGCAATGATGTCGTCCATTTTTTCCGAAAGTGCAGTTACACAGGAACTTATGAGTCGCTGGTGGTAGCACTTTGTGGCGTACTGAAACCACACATGGAACACGTCCTTGAGCTGTAGTTTTGGTATGATACAGGTGCAGGCGAAGTTGATACACACCTCCTGTAAGTCCTTCACATTGTACTTGTCAGCGAGGACCAGAACTGGTAGCGTACTCTCCATGTTCAGTCGAATGTGACAGCTGTACAGGAACGTGAGGAAGCGTGGAAACATACTCACACATATACTGTCTTCCACTAGTTCTAGCTCCTACGAAAATACAGAAAAAAAAATCAGTTACAAAATATACATATACTCTTACTCTGGTGAAAATATGGGAAAATGTTCAGTTGGGAAATGTACTATCACATGAAAGAAAGTGATATACTGTTCACAAATTATCAATACAGTGACTGAAAGAATATCATGTGATACAAAATAATAATGTGACATGTCTTAACTGAACTGTGTATAGTCTGGAAAACAATTAATCAGATCCTTGTTTGAACATGCAGTTTGCATTCAGTTCATGATCACTTCCCTACAAAATGGACCATGCATGCTAACAAAAACACATTAGCTATCATAGCTTATAAACTTACCACTGAACACACAGGGCTTTTTTCTGAGGGCATTTTGGGGCTGTTAATGGGCCCCATTCCCAATTGAAATTGTTTCATATTTAAACTAAACTCCCAAAATTTGCAGTTTACTTCTGAAAATATGTTTTCCTAATTCATCTATTTTCTTCCCAAAATCAGACCAAAAGGCCCCTTTCCAAAGTGATCAGAAAAAGCCCTGACATAGTATTCATCATAGAATCATATCTAGTATTACATACCTGTTACCCTCATTAGGAAGGAGACTACTCCTTCATTTTGACCAAAATTTACCAATCTCCCTCAAAATCTCCCTTATTTAAGTCCCAATTCACACAATCTCAAAATCTACATCCTGTGGTCAAATGATCTCCTAATAACTGCAGTGTATGTGTAATGACCATAACAGGTATGTCTGGATCAAATGAAGACTGTGAAATTATTTTGATACATAAAAAGACAAAATGAGCAATGCAGTTAATAAATTTCAGTCGCATTTCACTCACTTTTATTTTATTTCATTTCACTCACTTTCTCCCTCATTAGAAATGTGGAATGATGAAGATCTCCCTTCTTGTAGGTTTCAGAGGTTAACATCAGTAAATGACACTGGTACGTATATTAATGGTGATAGTGTTCACACTGATGTGTATGACGAAAATACCCACCTTTTCCTGTGAGTCTTTCCATTGGTCACTTAGCATTCTCTCAAACACATCGCTTGACCGCACCAAAATCAACTTATGGGCATAAAACCGGTTTCCACCAACTATGAGAATAACATCACTAAGTAGAGAATTGTTGAAGAATTTTCCCTGGTCACTAAGAGCCTGTCTCTCGTTGCCATAGCAATCGATGCCCTCTGGACTGGTGACAGAGAGTGCTGTTGGTGAGGGAGTGGACACAGCGGTTGCTAAGGGAGGATGCTGTCCAGCTGAGGGCAGTTGTACCTGGATCTGACCTGCATTCTGTACCAAAGATGCGGCCTCCAGGTTCAGAGGCTGGATATTAGGTGGGGAGGCCATTCATCCTAAAGAAAGCACAAAATCAATTAATATACTAGCCTGATGCTGTTCTAAATTGGTCTGTTTAAAAGGATTATATGCTTTCACTTTTTATCAATTTTGCCTATTTTTTAATCCATTGGTAAACAACTGATATATTTTCTCCAGTGAAAAAGAATCTTAAGACATTAATAATTAAATTTTGAATCTGCGGTGGTAGCTTATCTCCAACCCATCAAAAAACAATTTTAGACTATCTAAATTCCAACAATTGATAAGAATAATTTAAACCACTTAATTGCAATATTCTTTATCAATTACAGAACTGCATTTAGAAGTTCCTCTTTCAGAGTCTCACAAAGATTTTAGTGTGTACAGCTTTTATTGTGATTATGATTGGAATTTTTACATCATTTTGCTGATATACTGTACATATAAATGTTAGATATTAATGAAATGATTTAATTGTAGTTTTGATTTTTGCAAGGCATATATATACAGTGCACTCCTCTTTATATCATGTTGCATTTGTCAGACAAAAACATGATATTAATAGGAATTTGACATTAAGAGAAACATGTTTTCCCACTAAATCTAGTGCATTTCCAATCACCATAACTAAAAGTAAGCTTTTCAATGTACATATGAAGATTTTTCAGTATATAGATAACATTATTTCAATTAAAAATAATTTTGGGGATATTTTTAATTTTCTATGCAACATTTTGTACAAGTTGTATCAGAAATCATGGAAATTACATCATTTTCTGGATATTTTAGGTGATTGGTTAAGAAAAAACATGATATTAAGAGGAATTCACCTCAGAATACATGATATTAACCAAATAAAATTACATAGATTATATATAGAGAGAAATGGTGCTTGGGGAAAAACATGATATAAAGAGAAATATGATATTAACAGGAGTGATATTAAGTGGGGTCCACTGTATATATCTTATAATAGTTATCATTGCATCACATTAATTTAACAGCCCGACTTTTCACTGACTCTTAACACCAGACCAAATATCTACAGACCAAGCATCTGGTACAAGACATTTAATGACAGACATGCATCTGTCAAAATGTTAAAATCTGGTGTACATGTTAGGAAACTCAGATGTAGTCTTCTTTTATAGATCTCTCTGTATAATATTTGATCGATACGGAAGGAGGATCAGTATTTTTTTTACTAGTTAATATTTTTGTACGAGTCTAGGCCTAAGGAGATCAAAATAATTTCCAACAGATTGAATTGAGATATGACTGTCATCAGCTGTCAGATTCGTTTTCCGTATCAAAGACAATAAATGATAAATATCCATCAGTAATCGGTAAGAAGTCGAACATACAGCACAAATTTTACATCATGTATTGACATAAAAGCTCACCATCCACTGGCGTCAGCATACATTAGTCATAGAGCTCATCTGATCAACATAAACTGTTTGACGACAATATAACCGGAAGTAAGGTTTGTTTACGTTATTACCTCCCTTGTGTGGAACCGGCTCAAAGACAAACGAGAAGAATAGGAATGAGTGGGTAAGGTACATTATTACAAATATTTCGGAATCTTTTATTCTTTGACTGTTTATAACTTGTATTGCAAGTCGTATTGATTCACACGAATTGCCAAAGCTAATGCGATGTCAAAGACGTCCCGTCCCAAAGCATGCATCCCCAAAAACAGTAAAACGCACGTGCAGGTGTTGGGCCGGTGCCTGACAGCTGTACTGGGCTAGGTCCTACTAGTTTATCGGTGGAAACTGTTTTTGGTTTACTGATTGTTTTATTTCTGCTTTGTCATACGTCAGAATGATAGTACTTTCATCTAAAAAAAACAGCTTTTAGACACAGCTAGGGGGTGATGTACTCCTAAGAGGGATGAGGGAGGTGAGAATTTGTTACAGCAAGTTTTGGACCCAAGAGTTAAACTGTTCAGTTATCTTTTTCAGCCAGAAGAAATTAAATATACCAATTGCTGAATAAAAAGGCTTGGTAAATAAGTACCAAAGACAGCAGGTCAAGAGGTCAAGCAGAGATATGTCGAGGGCACTACACATCTGCAGGAGGGTTCAGCTTCAGAAGTGCAGTCAAACCTCACTGTGTCAACAAAATATTCCAAGAAAACAAATACAAATATGTAGAAAACTGTCATCGAAACAAACTTTTACAAAATTAAGAGTACCTATAATTGTGCAATGCACTGACCAGCGGTCAGTATTGACCACATCTGGACTCGGTGAAGTCCGACACAGATGTGCGAGACATTTCAGTGTAACAGGTCAGAAACTATGGAGTATGGAGAATTGTGATATACAAGGTTCCTCGGATGAAGTTAGTGATGATGTGTGGCAACAGCCCTTAGAAATGCCGGAGCCTGACATCGACTGGGAATACATTTGTGAACAAAACAGGGAGGATATTGCTGCGGACATAGTGAACAGGAAGGGGGTCGGGGATATCAACCAAGTGGTAGGCCTAACTAAGTAAAAATCAGTATTTTAAGAAAGACAAAAAATAAATAAACAAGAAAATAAACCCCAAAAAATAGAAGCAAAAAGATGAGATAGAAAATTGCCCTCTGGATTTGGGTTGTTCACAAACTAATTAATATAATCTTGTTAAATTTAGTGGCAGAAAAAATGAGTGATTAATTTGTTTGTTTTATTTATACAATAGATTTTCCACCTGACTGTAGCCAGTATTATATCACTTTCTGTTCATGAGTTTGATTCACCAAAACAAGATTTTTTGTATCATAGAAGAGTTGAAAATAAATGTTCCATGAAGTAATAGATGTACCACACACTAGATTACATATATACAATAGAATTCCTTACATTTTTCAGCTACTTCTGAAATCTGAGTTTGATGCTACAGGAAATGAAGAAACGGTAAGAATTTGAATATAATTTTAAACATTATATATAGTATGTTTCAAGGTCTTTAAAAAGTAGATTTTGTGTTCAAAATGTGTAATTAAGAATAAATTTAATATTTTTTTGATTTCTGAAATCTTCTAGACAAATTCATACAGATTTTCACTCCTGTTTGTGATCTCTGCAATAGAAACTATAACCAACTCAGGTAATGAAAACCTACCTTCCGGTGGGGGGGGGGGGGGGGGGGGGGGGGTATACCAACTCGGGTAATAGAAACCTACCTATACCAACTCGGGTAATAGAAAACTACCTATACCAACTCAGGTAAAAGAAACCTACCTATACCAACTCAGGTAATAGAAACCTACCTATACCAACTCAGGTAATAGAAACTTACCTATACCAACTCAGGTAATAGAACCTACCTTTACCCAACTCTATTCTAATACTCGGAATAATTTAAATTTTTGCCTGTGTCATGCCAACTTCAGGATAGCCTGTTTACTTGAACTGTATGTCGAAGAATTAAAACAGTTTATTGAATTTAAGTAAATTTCAATTAATTTCAGAATTCTGTTAAACAGAATAAATTTTGACATTACTTTTTTTACTTAGAGACTGGAATTGTTAAAGGCTGCCTCAGAAATCCCCAACAGAAGCAGTCCACATTCTGTAAGTACATCTGTACTAAGGTTAGAGCTGAATATTCAGCATTTAGGGAAAATGACAAAAATTGGTTCAACTGTTGTCAGTGTAATGTGACGGGATGCTGTGATTGGTGTCTTCAGCATGATATTTCAGTGTGATAGCACTATAAAGTCAGCATCAGATTCATGCTATCACAAAGAGGCAAATACACCAACATACCCTGCTTGCTTCACACAGACAGACATGCAAACATACACAACATATTGAGATGTATCCTTTAAACAGAGATAAAACAAAACCTTTTCGGGTCATATACTTTACACACATTTTATCAATGTTTGAATTTTAACCATGCAGAATCTCTTCCAAGGAAATTAAAAAAAAAAGAAAGTATGAAAAAAGTACTTAGTGTACTGTACATATTTTTTTTTTACCTGGTAACAAGTTAAGATAACTTCGATGATCACAATGTAGTGTGAAGATAGGTCTGTGTTACAGAATCAACACTTTTTATTCCATTCTGTCTTTGTGGCTTGGTCTACCTCACCACCCCTGTTGTCAAAACAGTGAGACAGGATTGAGTGTCTTGTGTGTGTTATTATGACTGACGATTCAAGGGAGATAACCTTCAGAACTAGCCTTTGTTTGGCCCCTTGATGTGAATACCACCTTAATGTAAAATTCATGGGAAATAACCCTTCAGAACTAGCCTTTGTTTGGCCCTTTGATGTGAATACCACCTTAATGTAAAATTCAAGGGAGATAACCCTTCAAAACTAGCCTTTGTGTAGCCCTTTGCTATAAATACCACCGTAATGAAAGGTTTAGGGGAGATTACTCTTTTGAACAAACCTTTGTGTGGCCCTTGATCTGAATACCATTGTAATGTAAGCTACAAGGGAGATAACCCTTTAGAACTAGCCTTTGTGTAGCTCCTCGATCTGAATACCATCGTACGTAATGTAAGCTAAAAGGCAGATAACCCTTCAGAACTAGCCTTTGTGTAGTCCCTTGAATACCATCGTACATAATGTAAGGTACATTAAAACCCTCACCTGTTTTAAGTGACTGTTCAAGCATCCATGATCAGTGATTTGGCTAAATATTCGGCTTACTGATTTTGTTCTATAGGAATTAAGGATTCCAATTAGATCGGCTTGGTACACTAGTGACTATAAGCAGAAAATATTATCCCCCAGATATATGATACTGAGAGTTTTTCCACAAAATTATTGGTTGGAGAAACACACATATGTAATGCGAGAAAGTTGGTTAAATCTGGTTCCAGCCTTGGCTAAACAGCATAAATGAAATATGATATATTTCTGGTGTATATAAATGATATATTTTTGTTTTAGCCTATAGGTGATGAGTCAAATGCGAGACTAGTCGGTACATTTGGGGAAAAGACTGGTTTGTATACATACTCTACTGAACTCTATAAAGCCCCTTTCTGAGGTGTAACATTGTCAAAATTACTGCTTAAGTTTCACTCGGTGGAATGAGTGAGTCATATAAGTTTATGGTAGTAGTTCAGAAATAAGATAATGTAAGTCTCCTGAACTTGGTTGCTCGAAGGTCACAGTTTACCTGAAACAGTTTTTACAAAGAAAGGACTATGTATGGTTTGGGCCTTTTTTGGCCCCCAAATCATCAAATTTTTAAACAGTATATTAAACTCTCAAATTAATGTATTTCAAATATAGAATACATCCCAGATAAAATCAAAAAAATAATTATTTGTTGTTTCATGGCAACCATCTCAAATATGCATAAATTAGGGAAATTTGACCATTTAGTCAATTTGGCCCATTTTTGGATAGTTTTTCTATTAGAAACTATTGAGGGTATTCTTGAATGAACTTAAAATCAAATGAGAATATATGGGCACTTATACCCCATTTTTAGGGGAAATATAAAGTTTGTTCTAGAATTCCCTCTATGGTGGTACGGTGTAGCTGCGTGGAAAAACTATGTAAAAATTGACCAAATATTTACATTTGCATAATTTATGCATAATCGAGTAGAACAAACAACAACCAATTATTATCAGCTCACCTGGTCCGAAGGACCGAGGTGAGCTTATGCCATACCTTGGCGTCCGTTGTCCGTCAACAATTTTTTAAACGACATCTTCTCCATAACCACTGATAGGAAATCATCAACCTAATTTGGCAGGAAGCATCCTTGGGTGCCCAGGATTCAAAATTGTACTAATGGTGGGACTGACCCCCTAGGGGCTGAGGGGTTGGGCCATAAAAACTTATTTACCTATATTTATATTAGCGACTTCTTCACCATAACCACTGATTGGTTATCAACCTTATTTGGCAGGAAGCATCCTTAGGTGCCCTGGATTCAATATTGTACTAATGGTGGGTCTGACCCCTTAGGGGGCTGAGGGGCAGGGCCAAAAAGGGTTATTTAGCCATATTGGTTTAGTCAACTTCTTCTCCATAATCACTGATTGCTAATCAACCTTATGTGGCAAGAAGCATCCTTAGGTGCCCAGGATTCAAAATTGTACCAATGGTGGGACTGACCCCCTAGGGGCCTGAGGGGGGGGGGGTGCAAAAAGGGTTATTTAGCTTTATTGGTTTAATAGACTTCTTCTCCATAACCATTGATTGGAAATCAGCCTTATTTGGTAGGAAGCATCCCTATAGCTAGCTGCTCAGGATTCAAAATGGTACTCATGGTGGTTCTGAAACCCCCAGGGAGCTGAGGGGCGGGACCAAAAAGAATTATTTAGCTATATTGATATTAGTGAATTCTTCTCCATAACCACTGATTGGAAACCAGCCGTATTTGGCAGAAGGTATCCCTAGGTGCTCAGGATTCAATCAGCCTTATTTGGCAGGAAGCATCCCTAGGTGCTCAAGATTCAAAATTGTACTAATGGTGGGACTGATCCCCTAGGGGGCTGAGAGGCGAGCCAAAAAGAAAATATTTTATCATGATTACCTAGATACCAATGTATCCAGGTGAGCGATACAGGCCCTCTGGGCCTCTTGTTAGTCTTGTAAATGGTAAGACTGACCCCTTGGGGGCATGATCATGAGATGTGGAGCCCATTAGGAAAAATATAGTAAATTTTCATTAAAATCACTCTTCTGAAGGGATGATAGGAAACTGTAGAAAATTTAGTGTGAAGCATCCTTGGGTCAGAGGGATTCAATTTTGTGTAAATGATGGGGCTGAACCCTCAGGGGTCATAGGGGTGGACCCAATAAGGGAAATGTGTTAAATTCTTTAAAATTCCTAATCTTCGAAAGAAAAAACAGGATAGTGTTCCATTTTATCCATGATTGTGTAGATATACAACTGTATTCATTTGAGTGTTACAGGCCCTTTGGATCTTTTGTTTTCCCTATATTTCCATTATACAAACTGAGTAGGATAATGATTATCTTAGAGCTTTAATAGTTATGTCTGATTGTCTACATGTTAGTGTATGTTAGTGTTTAAGTAAACTGTAGAGTTGCAACCTGTTACTTTGTTTTTGTTTACTTTACAGAATTCAAAGATTTTAAACCACAAAAGACTTCAAAGCTAGGTGAAGACCTCAATCTACTCAGGATCAAGTAAGTAATAATAATATTAATTTGAGTTTTTTATATATTGCTTTATCACAACCTTAAAGGCTGTCTCAAAGTGGTTCACAAAAAATCTATGGTTATAAGACCTATATCGTTCTCAACTCCCTGGGGAGCATACAACAGGTGCTGCCATTTCGGCACTCACAGCTAGCTTTCTACAATTTCTAGCATTTACAGCTGAGTAGACTGGAACAAGTGGAGTAAAGTATCTTGCTCAAGGATACAACACAAGTGCCGTGGCCAGGACTCGAACTCGCAACCCTTCGATCACGAGTCCAGCGTCCTACCACTAAACCACTGTGCCTCATGAAATAAATACGGTTTACAGTAAAACTTGGGAATATAAAGTTCATCTTTAATGTCCAACATTTCACCCAATTCATTTAACCCGAATTCATTTCAAAGTTCTCTTTTCTTCTTGTTTGACTATTATTTATAGGCCTTTCTTGATATTTGAACCACATTTTACAGTTCGTACAGGGAGGATCTCCCTGTTTCCTTCATAAATCGGTCTATAATGTTCAAAAGCAGGAGATGATCTCCCTGTCTCCTTCGTAAATCTGTCTATAATGTTCAAACGCTGGAGAAAAGTATTGCATTTAATTATTAGTAAACTGTAGAATATTTCTAAAATTTCTGCGGTTTTATAATTAACCCTTTAACACCAGAAAACACTTCCGAACATTTCCAATATGCAGGGGTGGATGAGTTAAAAAGGATCTGTTCACTTTCAGCAACCTTGGCATCACGACTGGAACACGGTCCTACTACTTCATGGCAGAACTAGCAGACCTAGAGCATGCCCTAATACAACTAGCCATAACTAAGCTAGTTTCTAGAGGATTTCAACTTGTCACTGTTCCAGAAATCATCAATCCAGCTGTCATTGTAAGTCTTATAGAATTTGTTTCTTGAAAGTGATTTGTGTTAATGATGTAACAGGAAAGAGTATAGTGTGCTTCCACCTGGCCATGGGGTTGAACCCTTAATCTCCAGGTCTCTAGTCGGACACCCGACCACAATGACTGAGCTTCAGGAAGATTTCTCTTTAGCCTGAAGCTAGAAGGCAACCTAAATCCTATGTACAGTTAACAGTTCTCCCCCCTTTTTAAATGTGTACACCCTGAACACCACAACCCAGGATCGAATTCCACCGGTTACATGCACAGGGAGGGCCACAGACTCTATTTGTAACAGGAAAGAGAATAGTATGCTTCCACCAAGGATCAAACCCTCTTATCTCCAGGTTTCTAGTCAGACATTCTACCACTGAGCTAAAGAGAAGTTCCATCTAGCAACGAGCTAGAGGAGACCTAAATCCTGTGTACAGTTAAAGTCTGCCTCACTGATAAAATTGATAACTCACAAAGATATGCCATAATATGCAGTATGGTAGCCACATTTGTATGTTACCAAATCAAGGAACTTTATAATTAGTTAATTACTAAGTTTGTCTCGCTTAACAGGAAGCCTGTGGTTTTCATACCAAAGGGGAGGTAACCCAAGTCTACACGCTGGATGAAAAATTCCATGGGGAGCAGTGTTTGATAGGAACTGCAGAAATGCCACTTGCAGGTAAGTAGTTAATGAAAGCTTTTCAGTAATGTTGATATTCTTTCAGAATATGTTGACCACTAGGTTGATGCCCAGCCATTCAAATGGCCAGACAAGGTTATTTTCATAACCATAAATATCTAAACACATTTTGGAGAAACATGTACTGCCAAATTTCATATTGAGCAGTACCCACATATCTGTATTATAGCCAAAGAAATCTTCTAAGACTAGAAAATGGTTGTACTGTGACTTGTAATTAATTAAAATCCAGTTAAAATTATTTCAAACTATAACTATTTAGTATCGTTTCAAACTTTTAAGTTACTGGGTTTTATATATTGTGTTTCAGCTTTTTTTCTGAATGAATTTTTGGAGGAGGAAGAACTTCCTAGAAGGTATATTTTGCTAGAAATTATTTTCATCTAAAAAAAGTAATCTTTCATGTAATTTTGATCTTTATACATAATGTTGTCTCATTATACAGTAGATATTTATTGTTTTATCAGATTACTACTATATTGTGACCTGCTTTTGTATGATCATCGTCAGAAACCCACATGACACTGCTCTAACATTTGTGTCTCATGGTCTAGAACAGATGGAGAATCTTGTTCTCCTGAATTCTATTTGGAGATTTCCACCAATCAGAATGGTCGTTTCTTGTAGCACTTGGTAAGATCATTTTACTTTGGTATATTTCTAAAAGCATGATGCCGGCAAGACTTATTGTCCCTGCTGTTGATCAAACAAATTCCACATGTTTTCTTGGCAAGGATGCTGTTGCTATGTTGGTTTGTATTGTATAGCTAACAAATAGGACATCTTGGACGTATGTAGCCACAGATGAAAGAAGCAATATGATTGGCTGCTAGTTTTAGTACGAAAACGAGATCTTCCCTATGTTCTAACTGACAGGACACAAACATTTAAACAGCAGTGTCATGTGGGTGTCTGATGATGCTTTCATTCAGCTTTTATAGACAAGAGAACTTTGCTACTGATGAAAATGATACAGGGTGATGATGATGATGTTACAGGCTGTGTTCAGTCAGCAGATGTTACAGAGCTGAGGCGGCCGGTGGGGAAGAGAAAGAGGGTATCTACCGGGTACACCAGTTCACAAAGGTCAGATTGCCCCGCCCTGTCGCTATTAACAAAATAAATTGTGATTAATCCTTAACCATTTAAGGTAATTTGTAAGTAGATATTCCATTATTAGTTTTAATATTTCCCTTGTCTAAAGTACGGATGAACTTATGCCTTACAACACAGCGTCTGTCAAATGGGTGGCTATGCTTCCAACTTTTAATTTAATCAAATTCTTCTACAATTGCAAAAGCTTAAGAGACATGGCACTGGCATTGTTGGCTTTAAAAACAATTTGCCAGTTAAGTAGCTTTCAGTTATCAACTTTTAAATTTTCACTTACATGTAAGCCATTATTTTGAAAACGGGATGAAGCCGAACAAAGTACATGAAAATAACCTAAACCTACAATCAAGGTCACAAAGTTCAAATATTTCAAAATTAAAAAAAAAATCTATAGAACTAAAATGGCTTTTAGTCATGACATATAGCTTTATTATAGCTTCCTGTGATGACAGCTGACAAATATTGTAAATTAAAATGACCATATTTTAATTTCAAAGTTACAAACCTAAAACATTACAAAATTTCCAAACTATTTTTATTTCTTGAACATCAAAAGATCATTTCTTTGTGGGTTGGAGCTTGGCAAAAAATTTGGAAAACAATGATCTTAAAAACCAAAACCAAAGATATCAGCCGTGTTGCACTTCTATTAAATATTTTAGTGTACTTGCTGTTGGTAAAGATCCTACTTCGGGCTGTTCCAGACTTAAACCAATCGAGAGGGTTGGGAGGCACCTTTTGAGAAACCTCACCACCAATAAAATATTAAAAGAGATTTGATATAAGGAATACCTGGTAGTATGCAGATCTGGTTTTAACCCCACCTACCATGATATGTAAATTATACAGGTGCCTGTCACCTCCCCCCACAATTAATTGTCTTTAGAGAAATAGGTTTTGAGTTGGATATTTTTGGTTTCCAGGTTGAAATGTTCGGCGTCACCGGCTCACTAACAGAGGCTGATAACCTACTTCTAGAATATGTCGATATTGAAAAAGAAATGTTCTCTGAACTAGGCCTACATTTCAGGTAACTATAACTGAGGATCTTGAGTAGCATGATGCAGAAAAAGTTAAAAATAACTTTAACTTAATGAATATTTAACAAATATTGCATGTCACTTCTGGCAATATGGGAGTTAAAACATATTTTTTGGTGACTGACCAGTCCATAAACTCCAATATTGCCCGAAGTGACTTGCAATATTTGTTATATTATACCGAATCTACCCAACACGACCACTTAATATCTTCTTCTTTAGGGTACACCCTCCATCAGAAATGATGTTTACGGGTAATGTAGGTTGTTTTTGCTGGTCGCTGTTAAAAAGAGTGAGGAAATTGTTATTTACAGTGAGGGGTCGGTGCTGTTTTTTTTTTATTTTTAATTTTTTGCTATAAGATAAAAGAACTTTGTGGGTTTAGGGTGTTGGTGTGTGTTTGAGATCGACAAGGGCTGCGTTGTGTATATGTGCCTTGAAGATCTCTAGTGTAGGGCATTGTACTGCTGCCACCGGGAGGAGGTTCCATTGTGTTATTGTGTGTGGGAAGAAGGAGTATTTGTATGTGTCCTTGGTGGCAGATAGGTGTCTATATGTGTATGGGTGTGTTTGTCTTGTCCTAGGGTCTGCTGGGTGTAAGATTGTGTTTGCGTCTATTGCGACATGATGGTGGATAATTTTATATAGTAAAATTAGTCTAGTGTTGAGTCTGCGTGTCTGGAGTGTGGGCCAGTTTAGTTTGTCCATCATGTCTTGTACTGAGCTGGTGTTGTGGTATCTGTTTTGTACGTATCGTGCTGCTCTGCGTTGTATTTTCTCTAGCTGGTTGATATGGTTTGTGTTGTGTGGGTCCCATATGGAAGAGCAGTATTCTAGTTTGGGTCTCACTAGGGCTTTGTATGCGTGTTCTTTTATATTTTGTGAGTTTATTTTAAGGTTACGTTTAAGGAAGCCTAGTGATCTGTTCGCGTTTGCGGTGATGTTGTTGATGTGTGTGTCCCATTTGAGGTTTTTTTGTAGTGTAAGTCCTAGGTATTTGGTGGCGTCGACTTGTTGCAGTGTGTGGTTATGCAGTTTGTAGTTATATATTGTTTTGGTGCGTTTGTTTGTAGTGGATATGATGTTACATTTGTTTGGATGAAATGTCATGAGCCAGTCCTTTTCCCACTGTCCTGCTGCGTCTATGTCTTGTTGTAGTTTGTGAGCGTCGTCTTTGTTGTGGATTGTTTTATAGATTATGCTGTCGTCAGCAAAGAGTCTGAGGGTGCTGTGTTTTATGTAGTCTGGTAGGTCGTTGATGTAAATGAGAAAGAGTATTGGGCCCAAACAGGTTCCTTGAGGTACTCCTGATGTTACTTGAATTTTGTTTGATTGTTTCCCTTCAAGTACTACTGTTTGGGTGCGGTGTGTGAGGAAGTCTGTAATCCATGTGAGTGTGTTCCCTGTTATCCCATAGTGTTTGAGTTTGTATTGAAGGCGTTTGTGTGGGACTTTGTCAAATGCTTTGGCAAAGTCCATTATCACTATGTCTGTCTGTTTATTTGTATTGTGGTTGTGTGTTAGGTCGTGGATGAATGTGGCGAGTTGTGTTTCGCATGATCTAGAGGAGCGGAAGCCATGTTGGAGGTTGTAAAGTATGTTGTTGTCTTCTAGGTGTTTCATTGTGGCGCTTGTGATGATGTGTTCCATGATTTTGCATGTGATGCAGGTGAGTGAGATTGGGCGGTAGTTTGTGGGGTTGTGTTTGTCTCCTTTCTTGTAAATGGGGTTTACGTTGGCATGTTTCCAATCGTGTGGTAGTGTCCCTGTGCGGAGTGATGTGTTGAATATTTTTGTGAGTAGGGGTGCTATGGTGTCTTTGAGTTCTTTTAGGATTCTTCCGTGTATTTGGTCAGGTCCTGTTGCTTTGTGTGGGTTTATGTTTCCGAGTAATTTTGCGATTCCATTGGATGTAATGTGAATTTGTGGCATATTTGGGTGTGGTGATGGTCCTTTGTCGGGTATGTCATTGTTCTGTTCCGTTGTGAAGGCAGCTTGGAATTCTTGGTTGAGGATGTTTGCTTTTAAAGTTGGGTCTGTGATGAGGTGTCCATCTTTACGAAGGGATGAGATGTCTGTGTTTTCTTTTCTTGTGGTTTTGATGTATGAGAATAGTTTTTTGGGATTGTATTTTCTGTTAGAGTGCGTGGAGTCTGGTTCATTTATGGGTATGTCTTTGATCATTTTTTCTATGTAGTTTAGGTATGCGTTGCGTGATTGTTTCTGTACTTCAGCTTTTTTTGCTTTGTATTTTTGAGTGAGTTGATGGTTAGTGCGACTTTTGGAGTGTAGGCGTTTGGATTGTTTTATGAGGCAAAGGAGGGAATGTGTCATCCATGGGAGTCGATGTTTATAGGTCAGGAGTTTTTGGGGTATGTTTTTGTTTACAGATTCAATGAGTGTTAATTTGAACGTGTTCCACATGTTGTTTGCTGTTTTGTCGGTCAGTTCGTCGAGTGTACTGTCTAGTTTGGTGAGGTCTTCTTTTATATTGTCCCAATTGGCTTTGTGATAGGTGTATACGTGTCGTGGTTGTTTGCGTGCTCTTTTCAGTCTTACATCTATTTCTGTGAAAAACTATGTCGTGGTCTGCTTTACCAATGGGAGGTGCTGTTTCAGTCTTGTTAACTATAGCTGGTCTGTTGGTAAGTCCTAGGTCAAGTATGTGGTCACCCCGAGTTGGATTGCTTGTGGTTTGGGTAAGTGAGTAATCAGCTATGATGTCAAGTAAGTGCTGGTGTTGGATTTGGTCTGGTTTGCCTGCGATGGTTTGATTTGTCTGCCAGTCTATGTGTGGAAGATTAAAATCTCCACCGATGTATGTGATTGTGTTGTTGTTGTTGTTAGCGTTGAGTCTGTGCATTGAAATTTCTAATTGTTGGAGTGAATTGCCTTTGTCTGTAGGTGGTCTGTAATATGAGCCTATTGTTAGTTTGTGCGAGTTTGACATTGTGATGCTTGCCCATATGGATTCATTGTCTGTTTCCAGGTCTGGTAATTGTTGTGATATGTACTTATTTGTGATGGCAAGGAGCACACCACCGTGGCTCTGTCCTCGTTT
Source organism: Mimachlamys varia (assembly GCA_947623455.1). Taxonomy (NCBI): domain Eukaryota; kingdom Metazoa; phylum Mollusca; class Bivalvia; order Pectinida; family Pectinidae; genus Mimachlamys; species Mimachlamys varia. The sequence continues at coordinate 55,704,237 of OX392528.1, forward strand.
GTTTGGGTTGCGATCTTTTCTGTATACATTGTACTGAGTGGCTGGGAAGTATTCATGGGAGGATATGGAGTTGTTCAGCCATGTTTCTGTTCCAATGATTATGTCCGGTTTGAGTGTATGTATGAGTTCGTCTAGGTCATGTTTTTTGTTTGATATAGATTGGAAATTTATTGTGGCTATTCTGATTGGAGTTGTGAATTTGTTGGTGGGTGTACTGTTATTTTGGGTTTTTATCGGGGATGATGATGCTGTGGGTAGTCCTGGACTGGTGGGGTCGTCAGATATGGTGCTGAGGTTTGAGAATCTGTTGGATGTGTTTGTTATGTTGTTGTCGAAAAGTGTTGATGAGAAGTTGGGCATACCACAGTTCAGACACTCCCAAGACACGTCCGCGGGTGTGTAGTACTTTAGGAATGACTTATTCATTCCCTGACAGTCTACGTGGAACCAGGTATTGCATGTATCACAGCATATTGCGCTGGATTTCCACGAGACTGCCTTCCCACACGACCCACAGGGGTACTTGGGAGCCCTTGGACCGGGGTTTGTTTCAGTGTCTGCAGATATGGAGAGTAGGAGAATGAACAAGTAATTGCAGCTGGGTCTGATTGTTTTGTGTTTGAGTCTAGTGGTAAGTGTCGGGCATATTGCTAGCGTTACGTGTGTATCTGGTCGTGACGAAGGTGTGTTTGTGTGGAATTTGTTTGTGTGAAGTTGTGTCGCTTTGCTAACTAACCAGAGTATGAGAAGAGCTGTGGTGAGTATGGTGAATGTGATTTTCATGGTCTTACCTGTTTGTTGGAGTCGCGGTGGTAAACCGGATGTTGATAGGATACCTAAGCAAGATGGCGGGAAATACGAGGAGGTGAGAGACAGAAGAGAAAAGTTATGGAATAGCTTAGATAGGAAACGTTGGAATATGGGTAGATGAAATAGGATCGATGGAGATGGAATATTTATAATGGCGAGGTGTGGAGATAAAATGTAAGATAGAAAGCGTGAATTTAGTTAGTTAGATACTTTACCGAGCAGGAAACAGAAAAGACGTCCAGCAGGTAGCGCATGCGCAACCCAACCTGATTGCTAATATGCAATAAAAACAGACCATTTGATCAGATGCCATTTTGCCCATTGTCTTGAATTAATGATATCACTACATCCTGCAATTACGACGTCAAAATATATAGCAACCGGCCTGTAGTCCTTGACTCCGGGCCAATATACAAAAATAGTGACTGTAGAAACTACTAGAATCGTATAGGCACTTAAATGAATGAGGTATAATATTAATTTATACTAAACAAGAAAGCCTGAGGGATTCTTAATGTAAAATGGGAAATTTTCGCCCTGTCTTTATTTCGATCTCTAAAGATAAGATTTTTGTTTGCCCTGTCTTGAATTCTTCCTCTCAGATGAAGAAAAAAATTGGATCTTCATAGTACATGTAACATTAAAGGCAAGTCTATGTTTGGTAAAATATTTGCCTTTCCTTAAATTCGACTTTCCATTGTTGGGCGAAATGGGTGAAAATAAATTGAGGACAAACTTTTCCAGTTGTACAGTAGGTGGTTGCAGATTCAACTTTCCCTATTTAAGTACTTTATTGACACAGGTGTTTTAATTTCTTTTGGATTAATTATTTTCTTCATATGTCATGGAACACCATTTCAATAATGTCCAAGTCGTATATATGCAGTATATTGCTATTTGGTGAACTATTCACTGAAGGAATTTTCTGAAAAGAACTACGTAATTTCTCCTGTCAGGGATCCATCAAAAACAAAAGTATATTTTTAATGTAAAGATTATTTTACACAACCATAAAGATTTTATGCAACATTTCGATTACTAGTATGTTATGTACCCTGTCACCTTCATCAGACAAATGACCAGCAAAACTGGGTGTAAAGCCGAATTGTGTACGACTTGCACCAAAACAATTGGTAGATTTCATCTATGTTGGTCGGCATATGTACAATAGTATTTGTATTGTAGTGAAATGACTTGATTCAGCTATGCTTCAATATCAAAAATGTTTACGAAAAGAAAAAAGACAAAAAGTCGTCAAACATGGCTTGGTATATTGAGCTGTATTCTTTAATCTTGTCAGAATCTTGGAAATGCCCACCCATGAACTTGGTGCTCCAGCTTACCGAAAATTTGATATTGAAGCTTGGATACCTGCTTTTGGCCTCTGGGGCGAGGTAAGTGTCAGTTGTTATGCTATTTTAGTTAATCATCATCAAATAGAGGTCTAATTACACCGCCTTTGTCGGTGATCAATATTGATTACATTTTCATCGGGAATAACAGAAGTTATCAATTTGATCTTTACTGCTGTGACGAAATAAAGTACAGTATTTGACACTCAAAACTATGTCATCAACATGGCGCACATGATTGATCAGAAAAAAAAAGTTGAAAAACTAATCAATGTTGAAATTGAAAGATTACTGTGCTATAAATTTCAGTGTGTACATGTATATAAAACATACTTTTTCAGTTCACCTGGCCTGAAGGGTCGGTGATGAGCTTAAGCCATGGCGCGGTGTCCGTCATCTGTCAACATTTCCTTTAAATCACGTCTAGTCATTAAGTACTGCATTGATTTTAACCAACATCCTTTGAAGGATGGAAGATTTTGCATAAATGGTGACTCTGACCCCACTGGGGCCAGAGAGGCGGGGACCAAAGGGAAAATAGAGGTAAAATCATTTAATGACTACTAGTCATAAAGTACTGAATGAATTTGAGCCAAATTTGGTCAGAAACATCCTTTGGAGGAGAGGAACGGATTTTCCATAAATGGTGACTCTGACCCCCCTGGGGCCAGAGGGAGGGGCCCAATAGAGCAGAGGTAAAGCCTTTAAATCGCTACTTGTTATAAAGTAATGAATGGATTTGAACGAAATTTGGTCAGAAACATCCCTTGGGGACAATAAACAGATTTTGCATAATTGGTGACTTTGACCCTCTTGGGCAGGAGGGGCAAGGCCCAAAAGGACTAATCGAGGTAAAACCTTTTGAACATTGGTTGATGTGATTTGTTTGTAATTTCCATCCTATAACAATATATACCATTGCTTGGCATAAAGAGACAATCACAGTTGTGATTTTAGATTTGATCCCTGGGTCTGCCAAGCCCTTGAAGACTTAACATCCAGTCGTAACTTTAAAAAGATTAAGATCCCCACCTCAAAACTATATATAATTGATGGGCATGAAGAGACGATCACAATCATGATACTAGATGTGATCCCAGAGTCTGCCATACTCTTTCATTAGACTTACCTTCTGAGTCATAACTTTTAAACAATTGAGATCCCCACCCCAAAACTATATATACCATTGCTGTGAAGATACTATCATAATCATAATATTAGATTTAATCCCAGAGTCTGCAATGCCCTTGTAGACATAATTTTGAAACTGTTGAAATCCCCACCCCAAAACCATATAATTATACAATTGCAAGGCAAAAAGATACAATCGTGCTACATACATGTACTAGAAATGATACCGGGGTTCTGCCATACCCATGCAGACTTAAACCCTGTGTCACAACTTTGAAATGGTTGAGATTCCCACCCTGAAACTATGAATACAGTTTCTGGGTATAAAGAGACAAACACAAATGTGATGTCAGCATTGATGTCAGGGTCTGGCCACGTCCCTCGAGTCATAATTTCTTAGTTGAACTTGAAAGCAGCTGAGATACCAGCCCATTAACTAAACTTTTAATTTATAGATATGCTTCAAGAATTGGTTTTTGTGTCTGTCCCTGTCTTTGGGATCTTTCGGAAAATATCAAACCATGATTACCTTGATACCAATGTATCCAGGTGAGCGATACAAGCCCTCTGGGCCTCTTTTTTAAAAATGTAAATCTCAGGATTGAAATTGATAACGAGCTAGCTACCTGTGATATTACTCAGGTGACTGCTTAGGACTTTTGGGGTTGGTTTTTGTTTGTCAAATTTGATTGGGATGATCACTTTGCTTTACAGATTTCCAGTGCCTCCAATTGTACAGACTATCAAAGTAGACGACTCAACATCAAGTACAGAACCAGGTCTGGAGTGAACCAATATGTACACACAGTAAGTTTAATGTATAGCACACATTGGTTACAAAAGTCAATAGCCCGATAGTCACACATTTATTAACACTTTGAGAGGGGCTCTATGCCTGGCTTAGACCTACAAATTATGCCACAAAAATTGAGTAGCTTTGTGATAAAAACTGTATTCTGCTGGTGTTTTTGTATTCTATTGTAGAGATTGCTACCAACATCATAAAAAATCTATACTTATTTTAAAAAGGAGACAGATTAGGAAGATGTGAAATATCAACTTTAAAGAGAATGCGCTTAATTTACACAAAGGTGTCCAATCTAAATTAAAGCAGACACGCTGCAATAGATATATTGTAACTAATCCCATCTCCCTGCATTCCGACATTTGTTGTACATGAAATATACTTACTTATAGTTCTTTTTCATGCTTGATTACAGGTAAACGGTACAGCTTGTGCAGTACCGAGAATGGTGATGGCCATACTTGAGAACTTTCAAAACAAGGTATTAAAAAGAAATAGGTGTATCAGATAAAGAAATAATTGCACTTTCAATATGAAATTTAATTCAGATAAACAACCCTAATGAATTGTACACCAACATCCAGATATAATTCATACTGATTGATCTGCTATTTATACTGATCAGCTTTTGCCCTATGAAATATTCACCCTTTGTCATTAAATCTATATTCACCAAGTGTTGAATTTACCCTTCACCTGTAATTTGCTGAAATGTGTCTTTTACAGGACGGAAGTATAAACATTCCTGAGGTTCTACAGCCGTTCATGGGCAACAAGAAAGTGTTGACCAAGTCAGACGCCATGCCAACCATTCAGTGGATCAAACATGCAAAAGTGAACTGGGAGTCATAGTGATTTCTTCATTGTGGAATGTGAAATACATTATCTAGATATATTGTGGAATTCACTGTATCTGGACAGAGTGGAATGTGGAACATTCTGTATCTAAAGTTTGTAAGAAAGAAAGGATTACGTGGAATGTATGTGAAGTGGAAATACAGTACCTGGAAAGTATGATGGCCATGACAAGGAAACAAGATAATCTGTTATTTACTTTTAAAGAGAAAATGATGTGAATGAAATTTATATAAAGTGTTGTAACTGCTGAAGTAAATGTATCCACACAACTCTTGCACAAAATACAAAACGTAGAAGATTAAATATGTATATCTATGACTGTTTGAAGATGATTGTTTTTGAAGGGAAATATGACAAAGTTAGGCAGGTTGTCTTAGACCAGGTCCATGTGGACCTCCATTGTCTCAACTGAAAACAAGGCAATGTCAACACTTCCCTTCCAGAGAGTAAATGTAAAAAAGTTATCATCAGACAATTCTTACTAGTATGGTAGATTATGAATGATATATGTGCAATGAATTCACTGGTGGAATAATAAAACCAAAGCACATTAGATTTCATTATTAATATGATTTATTTCATTAAATGTGTAGGCTACCTATCAGTATTCTGCAAAATCTTGAACAATGTATATTATATATTTACACATTCCTGTTTATCAATTTTCTCTGGAAATTAATTAACAAGATGTCATACCTGGTTGTATCAAGGAAATCAAGTCAACAAGATCAACAACAGCTGATATTAGTCTCAAACATTTGACGAACTCAAACATTTTATCATCGCTCTGCATAATAACACAAACAATGAATAGTTTAAGGGTATCATGTTGTCTTACAATCCCGTCAATGTAACTGAATGGTTTAGGATATCACAATCCTGTCCTGGTAACTGTGAATGACACTGTTACATTATGTATGTAGGCTAACAGCTTATCCTGTAAGGCACACAACCCAGACACACTATGACACAGTCCTTCTATACATCTGTTCAAGAAACCTGAAGTTCACAGTATCATTGAGTTTGTTTTAGATGCAAACCATTCTGTAAAGTAAAGACACTCCCTAAATGATACACCAAGGACAGAGAGTGAACTGTCCGTTAATGTTTACTTGGGACCAAGAGTGAACTGTTTACTAATGTTTCCCGGGGACCAAGAGTGAACTGTCTGTTAATGTTTACCGGGGACTGAGAGTGAATTGTCCACTAATGTTTACTTGGGACCGAGAGTGAACTGTCCGTTAATGTTTACCGGGATCGAGAGTGAACTGTCTGCTAATGTTTACCGGGGACTGAGAGTGAACTGTCTGCTAATGTTTACCGGGGACTGAGAGTGAACTGTCTGCTAATGTTTACCGTGGACTGAGAGTGAACTGTCTGCTAATGTTTACTGGGGACTGAGAGTAAACTGTCTGCTAATGTTTCCCGTGGATCGAGTGTGAACTGTCCTCTAATGTTTCCCGGGGACCGAGAATGAACTGTCTGTTAATGTTCGAGTCCTGAGCTACTAGATCTGGTGACAATGCTGTCATCTCTTTGATTTGGATTTGATATTGTATCTCTGTGTCTTTGTTTTCACTGATTTAATTAGTGATTCTAATGAAGCTTCCTGTCCACCATGTTCATTCACATTCGAGTCCCGTTTCACTTTGGTTGGAGGTTCATTAACGTCTCTCTCCCTTTTCCTGTTACTAGCCCCGGGCTGATCTCGCTTCTGTTTACTGCGTTTCAGTTTCTCTTCCACGATCGCCTCCATGCCCTTGGTACGTTTGTACTCGGGTGCAGTTGGATCAAGATTATACACATGTGAAGAGTACATGGCCGTGAAACGCTCATCTCCAACATCCACCTATGACAGATCACAAATCATGAATTAAATGGTTAATGAATTCAAGATCAACAAATGTAACATGCATCACATAATTTTTGTACCAAGACTCATTGATCCAGAATCCAGAAATATACATTATAAAGGTAAATATTTGACTGTCTATCCCAATGACCTCCAACAAACTTTCAAACAATAAGATGTAGAATACACAGCTGGAATACACCCACCGTCTGTGAATGAAAATATTTGTATTTTGCATTTTGAAATATAAATTTTGACATCTTAAATAAAATCCTTTTAAATTTACCTTAAAATCATCTTCAGATTTGGTTTTATTTTTCAACAACTCCTTCTTTTTGAATTTCTTCTTTTTCTTCTTTGTCAGTGCGTTGTCCTTGACAAGGTCGTTGAGGCTAAAGTGACGTCGGTCATCTTCTTTCTCATCCATCATCAACAAGGAAAGCTCCGCCTTCAAGATAAACAGGAAACTTTAATATGAACACAACTAATAGTACATAAACATACTTCAGGATTACTTGTGCAAGGTTAACACCTGAATTCATTAATAGTTCTCCTTGAACTCCAGAAACAAAAACTTTTGAAGAGACAAAGAATTGGCAGTTTCCCATGAAGAATGGAGTCTTCTAGTCTCATCCAACACAATCCCCCTGATAACAGTACAAACAGCTAATATACCTCCTGTATTTCTTTTTCCTTCTTTTCCTCTTCAGTAAGCTTTTCCACTACCCTCTTTTTCTTTTTCTTCTTTTCTATATTGTAAAGAAATTAAAAAATATATCAACCAATGAAGTAGTAAGTTAGAAGCGAGCAGGATAACTTGATAACAATAAAGAGGTTTTTCATGTTTTTCATTTACTTTGTCAAACAACAAGTCTTGAAATAAATGTATCACATTCAGCAAGCTGAAACGGTTCATCCTGAAAAGAAATGACAGGCCACGATCTGAATCAAGCCTGACATCAGGTATATTCAGTGTACACTAAAAGGAGTAGAGACGTGTCGGACCAAAACTGAAATATTGACAACAGCTATAGCTAGTTTATATTGTTGCCTTCATAAAACAAGGTCAAAAACCACATGCAGATTTTAAGATGCATTATATAATTTAGTGCACAAACGAAAGGACATACAATGTACTAATCTTTTATCCTCCGAAATGGATTTCTAGCTAGCTCTGCATAGAGTTCGGTCCAATTGTGCTACATATCATTAGATATTTCTGTGCCACCTGAACTGTTACAACCGGGTTAGATTAATGCAAGCCATGTTATTGAATCGTATACAAACCTTTCTTGACTTGTGAGCTGCCATCTACAAACTCTGACATATCAATGCCACCCGGTACATCATCATCACTGAACGCAGCCTCTCCCTCCTCGGGAACATCTTCAGAGACAGCCTAGAGCAGATTGGAGTTTTATATTAATGATTCAGTACAGGTATACTGTCAAAATGAGTTATCTGCGATAGAGATCTTTGTTTACACCAACAAAAGAAAACAAGTGGACTCTATAATCCAGAAATCTGTGAATCGACCAAATTATGTATACTACCGGTTTCCGGTACAGACAGAGTGCTCTGTACCTACATACACATGTACTTGCATCTAAATCTGGCTTTGTATCTATCCCTGATAATATCATTCCACATTTTCATTTCCCTTTTCATCATCATCATCATCATCATCATCATCACTCAGTTTTTTTAACCGGTATAAAATCTCTTTTCAAGTGATATTTATAGCCACACTAAAGTTCAACTTGAGAGCTTCATTGAGTTTTGCAAATTCACATCTCCATCCATCTTGACAAAAGCTACCCTCCACATTGTACCTTATTTGTTTTTCCCTTCATTTTTATGTCTTTCTTTTCTTCCTTTGCCTTCATCTGTCTTTCCTCCCTTTTCTTCTGTTTTTTCTCCTTTTTCTTTATCAGATACTTCTCCCATGTTGTACTGTCCTTTTCTTCTTCCTTCTTTTTTAGCAGTTTCTCTGTCGTCTGCCTTAAACCTATGAATGAAGAAAATTTTTCATTATTTTTTTATTTCTAACAAAAGGTTAATTTATTCAAAAACTGAACAGGAATGTAGGGTTTACACTAGAAACAACATAAGTATATAGTGTCTAATCCAAAGTAACCTCTAGATAAGCTTTGCTATCAAAATTGAACAAAGGGCCAAAACTCTGTACATAAGGCAACATAATACCCAATTCCAATACATTACTTCAAACATCTATGTAGGTATCCAATTATTTCACTTAATTGAGAAAAAAAAACCCAAAAAATCAGGTACGGCTGTATATTAAATGACCTTAAGATAAATGACCTCTGACCTGGTTCCCATGTGACCTCCATTTCTACATCTTTATCCTTCTGTTCCTTCTCGGTCTCCTGAATGTTTTGTAAGAGCTTCCTGTATTTGTCTATTTGCTTTTCTTCACTTTCCGATTCCTCTGACTGACTTTCCTCATCTGACGCACCCAAGAAACTACCATAAGGATCTGGAAATAAGAACATAATCCTTGAACGTTTGATATTATAAACTAGAAAAAGTCTGTATTTAAAAACATAAATGCAGCCACAGAGTTGATAGACTGATGACATCAAATCTATTGACAAAATAGCAAGGGCTGATCTATAAATAGCAACAATGATTTTGGCATTGACTTCGAATTCAGAACTCTAAATAGGAACTTGGCCAATGATTTCTCATACACAATGTTTGTATAAACTTTTACAAAATATGTTTAGAAATGAAAATGGTAGTCACGACAATGAATTGAAACAGGATAGAAAGAGGCAGACAGGGGTAACACCATGTGCCCCTTCATTGATATGGTGGATGGCGAGAATGAATCACGTTTTTTTTAAGATTTTGAAATCTGTCTACTTGCATGAACTGATGATGAAGCACACCTAACTATGATGCAGACATAATACTTTGAATCCTCAAAAATAATGAATGTTTTATTACTCACTATCTTCCTCGCCGGAACTTGAAGCTAGATAGGCCTTGAAATCATCTTCTGTGGCAGTGTCCATCTTGGACGGAGCTCGCATGGTCACCTTTAGTCGGTCATGGTCAGTTTCATCCCAGGTTAGGTCCACCTGCCCAAAAAAGTACATAAATTAACTCATTTTCCCCTTCACTTCATCGTGAGTTATTCCAACCTTCAAATCGGGAGAGTTCAAATGTTTCTTCAGGTTCAAACAAGTTAATGAATTGATGTCCCAAGTAACCTGTCTGTATTAAGTCAGCAGCGATGATAATTTCACTGTTATCAAATTTCTCATTATTCATGTATTCCCTATGACATAATCTTATATCTCTAAGAAAAATTAGGTATGGAATTGTTTATAAAGTGCTGGCTTAATCATGCAAAAATATATAAACCAGCATTTGATTGGTCTAAAATAGTAATTTCAATACTTCATCCTCCTAAAACAATCCAGATTATTTTACCAAAAAGTTTGTGAGAACAACAGTTTTGAAAACATTTTCACAAATAAAGACAAATTGATCTTTCTCAAATCAGGACAACCAAGTAAAGGCATTTACCTTGGATTGGCAGAGAGCTGATGTGAAGAATATGGACGGCTTGTACACATTAGAAGTTGGCATGGTATTACAGGAAGATTTCAAGTCTTGCTCATCAAATGTCATTTCGTCAGGGATAAATCTGTGTTCAGACAAAGAAGATTTAAACACTAGCTCAGCAAACCAAAATAAACGGGTTATACTTTTATTACTGAAAAACAGGAAATGTCTGCTGATGTTTAACTGTTGAACTTTCAAAGGGAAATTTCCGCTACCTCGAAGATAAATTCTATGAACAATTCAAATCTGCCAGAGGACTCTTCAGGTTTGCCCTCGAACACCACAGCCCAGGTTCTATGCATCTCCACTGTCACTATTGGGAGAGCCATTTATGGCATCAATTTAACAGGAAAGAGAATAGTGTGCTTCTGCACCTTTGATCTCCAAGTTCCTAGATATAGTCAGATGCTCTACCACTAAGCTTAATGGAAATTTCCCAAGCTTGAAGCCAGAAGGCAACCTACCTGGTAAATCCTATATACAATCAAAACTGCCACACATTACTCACAAAACTTGTCACTATTCAGCATGCCACTTTTGTAAACCAAGTGCATTAGTTTGGGAACTAAATGAGAGTACATGTTTTGAAAAAGATTTCCAATCGACCTTATATCTAAACATGTGGAAATCTGCAGATTTCTAATAAACTTTAAATCTAAATGTGGGGGTCCAGATATTTCTGATCTTCCTTAAATCCGAACATGTCGAGGTCCGGATATTTCTTATCTTCGTTAAATCTGAACATGTGGAGGTCCAGATATTTCTTATCTTCGTTAAATCTGAACATGTGGAGGTCCAGATATTTCTTAATTACCTTTAATTTCTTTGGTAGGGGTCTGGAGGTTTTTCATCTACTAAAACATGTGGGGGATGGAGATTAGTTATCTATCTCAAAACTTGGACAAGTAGGGGTCTGGATAAGATTTGTTATCTACCTTAAATCTAGACGTGTGGCACTACTTTCATACTCTGTGCCATCACAAGCCCCATAAATGGTGTTGGCAGTGTCCACAGAATCAAACTCGGCCACGGCGTAGTAATACTTTAGTCTTGTCAGCTGGTACTGCCTTAGCTTCTCTCGATGGTATATTGTTCCTGTGTTGTAAAACAGTGTAAACTTTGTCATAAGTGATTGATATCTACACAATTGTCATTTTAATGAAAAAGAATTGACAACTTATGTTTGATCAAATGAACAACAAATCAACAGCATGAATTCAAAATTAGAAACACCACAGTTGTGTATGACACAGGCACATCAAAAACACTTTTCACCTACTGGTAGATTGAGGTTAGATGCTCTACTATTACAGTTTAAGCAAAGTAAATAAGTAAGAATTCTATATGAAGGAATAAAACAATATCCAGAGCCTTTCCTATCAGATTCCATTACACAAACAACACCCCATTTCATCTCAACCTCTCTCAAAAATGCATTTAAAACACATCTTCATACAGAACTCCCTCCCCTGCATGCTTTCAATTTCTCTAGCCTCTGGAGAGACACCACACCAGCCTCCGGAGAGACACCACACCAGCCTCAAGGGAAAGACACCGAACCAGCCTCCGGAAAAACACTGAACAAGCCTCCGGAGAGACACCACACCAGCTTCTGGAGAGACACCACACTAGCCTCCGGAGTGACACCGAACCAGCCTCCAGAGAGACCACACCAGCCTCCGGAGAGACACCGAACCAGCCTTCAGAGCGACACCGAACCAGCCTCCAGAGAGACACCACACCAGCTTCTGGAGAGACACCACACCAGCCTCCAGAGCGACACCGAACCAGCCTCCAGAGAGACACCACACCAGCTTCTGGAGAGACACCACACCAGCCTCCAGAGCGACACCGAACCAGCCTTCAGAGCGACACCGAACCAGCCTCCAGAGACAAACCACCAGCCTCTGGAGAGACACTGCACCAGCCTCCGGAGAGACACCGAACCAGCCTCCAGAGAGACACCGAACCAGCCTCCAGAGAGACACCACACCAGCCTACAGGGGGACACCACACCAGCCTCCGGAGAGACACCACACCAGCCTCAAGGGAAAGACACCACACCAGCCTCCGGAGAGACACCACACCAGCCTCAAGGGAAAGACATCGAACCAGCCTCCGGAGAGACACTGAACAAGCCTCCGGAGAGACACCACACTAGCCTCCGGAGCGACACCGAACCAGCCTCCAGAGAGACACCACACCAGCCTCCGGAGCGACACCACACCAGCCTCCAGAGCGACACCGAACCAGCCTCCAGAGAGACACCACACCAGCTTCTGGAGAGACACCACACCAGCCTCCAGAGCGACACCGAACCAGCCTCCAGAGAGACACCACACCAGCTTCTGGAGAGACACCACACCAGCCTCCAGAGCGACACCGAACCAGCCTTCAGAGCGACACCGAACCAGCCTCCGGAGACACACCACCAGCCTCTGGAGAGACACTGCACCAGCCTCAGGAGAGACACCGAACCAGCCTCCAGAGAGACACCGAACCAGCCTCCAGAGAGACACCACACCAGCCTACAGGGGGACACCACACCAGCCTCCAGAGACACCACACCAGCCTACAGGGGGACACCACACCAGCCTCTGGAGAGACACCACACTGGCCTCCGGAGAGACACCACACCAGCCTCCGGAGAGACACCGAACCAGCCTCCGGAGAGACACCACACCAGCCTACAGGGCGACACCACACCAGCCTCCAGAGAGACACAACACCAGCCTACAGGGGGACACCACACCAGCCTCCAGAGAGACACCACACCAGCCTCCAGGGGGACACCAAACCAGCCTCCGGAGAGACACCACACCAGCCTCCAGAGAGACACCACACCAGCCTCCAGAGAGACACCACACCAGCCTCCAGGGGGACACCAAACCAGCCTCCGGAGAGACACCACACCAGCCTCCGGAGAGACACCACACCAGCCCCTTTTTGAGAAGAAGATATAATTACCCTCAGCATCCTCTGTGACCTCCTCCTCACTGCCGTACCCCTCCACTTTGGTAGACTTGACCAGCTCTGTGGGGCCTTTTATCGCCTCCTCTGCCATCCTAGTTTTGCCAAACTCTGATGGGTATATCTGCATAGAGATTAACACATAAATCATTAGGTTTAATTCTTGGGTAAACAAGTTCAAACTTTCTTTAGGAATTCATTGACTGAACAATACGATATTTCCATTAGAGGAGTGTAGGACCCCTCCTGTTGGCAGGAAAGAGCTGAGGAGAACAAACCTTTACTGAGTGTAGGACCCCTCCTGTAGGTAGGAAAGAGCTGAGGAGGACAAACCTTTACAGAGTGTAGGACCCCTCCTGTTGGCAGGAAAGAGCTGAGGAGGATAAACCTTTACAGAGTGTAGGACCCCTCCTGTAGGTAGGAAAGAGCTGAGGACAAACCTTTACAGAGTGTAGGACCCCCTCCTGTTGGCAGGAAAGAGCTGAGGAGGACAAACCTTTACTGAGTGTAGGACCCCTCCTGTAGGTAGGAAAGAGCTGAGGACAAACCTTTACTGAGTGTAGGACCCCCTCCTGTAGGCAGGAAAGAGCTGAGGACAAACCTTAACTGAATGTAGGACCCCCTCCTGTAGGCAGGAAAGAGCTGAGGATAAACCTTTACAGAGTGTAGGCCCCCCTCCTGTAGGCAGGAAACAGCTGAGGACAAACCTTTACTGAGTGTAGGACCCCTCCTGTTGGCAGGAAAGAGCTGAGGAGGATAAACCTTTACAGAGTGTAGGACCCCTCCTGTAGGTAGGAAAGAGCTGAGGACAAAAATTTACAGAGTGTAGGACCCCTCCTGTAGGTAGGAAAGAGCTGAGGAGGACAAACCTTTACAGAGTGTAGGACCCCTCCTGTAGGTAGGAAAGAGCTGAGGAGGACAAACCTTTACAGAGTGTAGGACCCCTCCTGTAGCTAGGAGAGAGCTGAGGAGGACAAACCTTTACAGAGTGTAGGACCCCTCCTGTTGGCAGGAAAGAGCTGAGGAGGACAAACCTTTACAGAGTGTAGGACCCCTCTTGTAGGTAGGAAAGAGCTGAGGACAAACCTGTACAGAGTGTAGGACCCCTCCTGTTGGCAGAAAAGAGCTAAGGAGGATAAACCTTTACAGAGTGTAGGACCCCTCCTGTTGGCAGGAAAGAGCTGAGGAGGACAAACATTTACAGAGTGTAGGACCCTCCTGTGATAGGAAAGAGCTGAGGAGGACAAACCTTTACAGAGTGTAGGACCCCTCCTGTAGGTAGGAAAGAGCTGAGGAGGACAAACCTTTACAGAGTGTAGGACCCCTCCTGTAGGTGGGAAAGAGCTGAGGGGGACAAACCTTTACAGAGTGTAGGACCCCTCCTGTTGGCAGGAAAGAGCTGAGGGGGACAAACCTTTACAGAGTGTAGGACCCCTCCTGTGGGTGGGAATGAGCTAAGGAGGATAAACCTTTACAGAGTGTAGGACCCCTCCTGTGATAGGAAAGAACTGAGGAAGACAAACCTTTACAGAGTGTAGGACCCCTCCTGTAGGTAGGAAAGAGCTGAGGAGGACAAACCTTTACTGAGTGTAGGACCCCTCCTGTTGGCAGGAAAGAGCTGAGGACAAACCTGTACAGAGTGTAGGACCCCTCCTGTGGGTAGGAAAGAGCTGAGGAGGACAAACCTTTACAGAGTGTAGGACCCCTCCTGTAGGTAGGAAAGAGCTGAGGAGGACAAACCTTTACAGAGTGTAGGACCCCTCCTGTAGGTAGGAAAGAGCTGAGGAGGACAAACCTTTACAGAGTGTAGGACCCCTCCTGTGGGTAGGAAAGAGCTAAGGAGGATAAACCTTTACAGAGTGTAGGACCCCTCCTGTTGGCAGGAAAGAGCTGAGGAGGACAAACCTTTACAGAGTGTAGGACCCCTCCTGTAGGTAAGGAAAGAGCTGAGGAGGACAAACCTTTACAGAGTGTAGGACCCCTCCTGTAGGTAGGAAAGAGCTGAGGAGGACAAACCTTTATAGAGTGTAGGACCCCTCCTGTGGGTAGGAAAGAGCTGAGGAGGACAAACCTTTACAGAGTGTAGGACCCCCTCCTGTAGGTAGGAAAGAGCTGAGGAGGACAAACCTTTACAGAGTGTAGGACCCCTCCTGTAGGTAGGAAAGAGCTGAGGAGGACAAACCTTTATAGAGTGTAGGACCCCTCCTGTGGGTAGGAAAGAGCTGAGGAGGACAAACCTTTACTGAGTGTAGGACCCCCTCCTGTAGGTAGGAAAGAGCTGAGGAGGACAAACCTTTACAGAATGTAAGACTCTTCCTGTGGGTAGGAAAGAGCTGAGGGGGACAAACCTTTACAGAGTGTAGGACCCCCTCCTGTAGGTAGGAAAGAGCTGAGGAGGACAAACCTTTACAGAGTGTAGGACCCCTCCTGTTGGAAGGAAAGAGCTGCGGACAAACCTGTACAGAGTGTAGGACCCCCTCCTGTAGGTAGGAAAGAGCTGAGGAGGACAAACCTGTACAGAGTGTAGGACCCCTCCTGTAGGTAGGAAAGAGCTGAGGAGGACAAAGATGTCTGTAGCCTTGATCCTGTCCCAGTCCAGGTTACATATGGCCAGTCTCCGTCCTAGTTCACTGGCCTCGGGAGCCTCTCTGTCAAGCTCATTCCATTGATGGTCTACTCCGCCATCTGGAGTTAAAGTTCAAATCATATTACCTTCCTTTAACTTCCAAATACATGTGTCATGAATCTGAAGTTTAAGGTTTAGGCACTTGTTACTGAAAAAATATTTCATTAAATTCAGTAATCACTATTTGACAAAATCAGAATTACTAAGTACAGCTTACACTGATTGTCTATTTGTAACATTACATCTATCAGCATGCATATGGCATTTTTTTTTATAATACCTGATACTGTACTGCTAGGCAGAGTTTCAATGAGATTTCCTGTACATGTAGATTGTATCTAACACAATGAAGCCAGCTGATCGGTACATTCTTCCAAGGCTACTAGCATTGAAACAAATAGAATCCATAATGTATGTCACCAATACATGTACTTGTACACATAGTGTCATATTCACAGAATTAAAATGGCCAAACTTGTAGATTATATACATATTTAAGCTGAATCTGAAAAAAATTTATCTCTTTTACCCAGCTGACAAAAATGCTTATTTGGATGACATGTTTTCAGAGTGGTGTTTCTTTAAACACAGATTTTTCAATGATGTGTTTACAGGGAGATATTGGATTTATATACTTACCAACTGTTTTTGACAGACTTTTTTCTTCCTCCTCCTCATCATCATCATCGTCATCATCACTGGAACTCTCTAGGTTTCCCTCTCCGCGGGCCAAATCCACTCCTTTAACATCTACATGATAAAGCAATTCAAATGTTACCTTATGTGTATGCCAAAAGTTTTAGATCAATGGTCTATTTTATTTTGATCAACAAAACAAAAAAACCTCAGTATGTAGATCAGAGTTTTACTCTGGTACAGGGTGAAATAAATGTACATTATATATTATGTCTTGAATATACATATTTATCAAATATTCATCTTTTACCCAGGATAGAAAGCAATGAAACATTTTTTTTCACTCATTTGTGAATAACTTGTATACATTTTTAGCATGTTAAGATTAAATCTAGCAACATACTTTTATCATTTTTGTATGCAATCACCAATGAACTGTCAGCGTATTTAGCGATATGTGTATTTACATGTACCAGTACAATATTTATTACTTGTATTTAGCAATAATCTTATGCATTCTGCTTAATTTTGATTGCGCTAATCACAGTAGCTTTAATTTCTACAACCAGGATTGTCAGTGCGCCACTTTATCACTGCGCTATCTGTTTGAATGTGCTTACAGTATGGGAAAAAATTTGAGAGTGCCAAAATATATAAAGGTACATGTAATTAAGTTTACTGTATTGTTACATGAAAAATACTGATAAAGTGAATTACCTGTTTTGCTGTCTTCTTCGTCGTCACTTGATGAGGATTCAGCTTCCTCCTCATTACTGGAAGAATCTTCATCTTCATCCTTCTTACTTCTTTTATCTCTTGACTTCTTTCTATCAAAAAGGACATCTTTACTCTCCTGTCCTTTTTTAAGTTTCTTTTTTAATTTCTTTTTCTTTCTATCATCATCACTTTCATCACTATCTTCCTCTTCGCTGTCCAGCTCATAAAACTTGTGGAGGTCCTCGTTTGTTGACATGTTCATTGGACGTCCTCTTTTATCTATGGTGTATTTCATCTTAAATTTCTTGTCAGAAAACATGCCTTTAAATCTTTTGTCAATTTTCACTTTACGATCCTGTCGTGGTATTTTGCGGAATCGATGGTCCTTAGCAATGTGTGAGAACCTCTCATCCTTCATAATTTCCTCCATCTTTGTCAAACGATGTGCTTCACCTAAACAAGACAAATTAAACCACTTACAGTATATTTATCTAGTCTTTTAGTCTTAACCTACCAAACTTTATTCTTTCTTATATAGTCTAAGCTCTCCGGACAAATTGTGGTTCTATGGTGTCTGGGATGGGTACAAGAATTTATTAAACATAAATTTCAATGACCACTGATCTTTTCTTTTGATGGCATTATGCTAGGCCAAAAATAATTTTTATATATTTCATGAAACATGCCTGAAAAAAATAGGGTAGGTGGGTATTTTTTATTTTTTTTAATTATTTTTTTTTAGGTTTTGTAAATTGATAATTTTACAATGCATAAATTTCCACACATAGGTACTATATAGGTAAGTCTGTTGATCATATAAAATGTTTTAACAATGGCAGTCTCTTTCTTCGGAGCAAAGCCATGAATCAAGGTGAGTTATGTTTACTATTTCGACATTACATATAACCCCAGTCATAGTACTTTCTATTTCACATACACAACCGTATCTTGGCGGCGTTCAACGTTATGAAATTGTACAAATTTATGAGTTTACCCGAATGTAATACCATTTCAAATATCTGTAGTTGACATTTATAAATGAATATTTCAACTTATTTCATTTGTTATCCAGTTTCTGCATGGCAGCCAAATGCAAATGCAGTACATTAATCATATAATTAGATTACGATGAGGAGAGGAGCATCAAGATGCATTCGATCAATCTTCCAGCATGCATCAATAATAAAATAAATTGCCTGTACATAGAAATTAGAATTTCAAAGATCTAAAGATAATGTCATAAATGTATGTTTGATGTTTTATATGATTTGTTTCATTTATTTGAAAAAAGGAGGGGGAGAGGTCCTAAATCATGATACCGAAAGACACTAAATGTGTTTTGCCGCGATGCCGCGAATTATTGATTTTTACGTGATAATTTACCGTAGTTTAGTTTTTTGCCCCCACAGAATTTCCCACTGGGTGTCATGACCTCCAGCCAATTCAGAGATTCAGAGACTTTGTTAAAGTACTGGCTCTTTTAATCTGTAGGCCGGGTGGATTGTCAGCAACCAGATAGCTTAATTGGTTGAGCTTCCATCTAGAGTTATGAAGGCCCCTGGTTCAGACCCCGGTCTGGCCGTGAATTTTTCCTATTCTGTTACACATGTATAAACAAAAGGCCAAAAGGGACTACATTGTATATAACTCTTATGTTATTCAACGTTGAGAAACACATCTCTGATTTTTATTGGAGGTAAAATACTCATTTACTTACACAAATTTTACAACTCTTAATCTAAATAGCTGGTGTTCCTGTACCGGAAATCTCTATACTATACTAATACAGCTGTAAAAAGTCCTCCATCAACTGATCAAGACAAGGACCTAAAATGTATCGCAGTTGTACTAGATGTCTGTTAGCTATAGTCTGTTAGTGTTATACAGTTATATACATCAGTGAAAATTACATTTCACACGCCTTTCTGGGACATTTGTACCAAATATTCCCTTCTCAAAAGAACAAACATGAAACATACAACAAACAGACCTCGTACTGAAAATTCCGAATACCGAATTACACACAACTTCTTGCTTGACAGTTTCTGATATCACACGTGTTGTTTAAACCGGAAGTAAATCTGTTTACGTTTTGTTGAAGCAGTGAATAATTACGAGCTAAAAAGAAATGTCAAAGATTTTTTTCCACTTTACAGATTATCATTTTTCTTGTAATTAACTATTGAATTTCCATCAAAGCATTTTATTATAGAATTAGATAGGAATTGTTTACGGTAATATTATATTAACATCGGGACTGCTTTTGTTGCCAGCTTGCACTTCCGGTATGGACCGGATCGGGTGATCGGATCGGATGATCGTTATATAAACTGACAAATGGAAGTCAACATAACCGTGACACACTGAAAATGTTCTTCTGATAAACGTATCATTAAAGGTAAAACACTGTTTGTACGAATGTTGATATATATTTATAGAATAAGACAGTATGTACGAACAGTGTATTGAAAAAAACAATGTTTTCTGAAGAAGCTGTATAATCTGTCACTGTCTCACTGTAATATCTGAGTTTCTGTCAATACCAATCAAGTTTTCATGAATATCTTAAAGATCATAATTACAGCTCTAATTTCATCTGTATCTGCTCCTTTGCAAATGCATTGCGAAGAAATTCACCACCATCTATTCCACGCAGATGGTTATATCTTTTAAACAGGTACAATTGTACAGGTGTAACTGTTAATGATTACCATCATACAGACTAATGACATCCAGAAAAAAAAACAGCCTAAAGTAATGACTCCCCTAAATACATGTGTGGCACATGTGACCAAACACTTACTTGGTAGCAAAAGGGGATAGTGTGCGAGACTTGTGATAAGTGTTTTCAAACCAACCAGGTCGGGGAAAACCGCAAATCAGCGTATAATACGCCAATCAGCCTATGTACGCCGATTGGGGTATGTATTTGTTACTCAAAATAGCTCAAATCACTTTAATCTTATTTTTTTTCAATTTGTCTGTCCAAGTCACATTAATATTTGATACAATATATAATATTTTGCTGAAAGATGTTTAATGGCCATGTTTTCGGTACTTTTCCACCCAAACACAATTGTTTTTTTGTATTTCCATAATGTTTCATGCTTAAGTTTAAAGTTACTTTGGCCGCTTTTATTAACAAATCCCTACCCTAATCGGCGTATAATAAGCCTATTGGCGTTGTATACGCCAATTTGCTGTTTTCCCTGACCTGCTAACTGTCAAAACATTGACAACAAGTCTTATGAACATTTCAATAACTCCATGGTGAGCTGGCACCGCTTAATTTGTGACTACAACCAAACTATAGTAGATCTAGAGTCATTTATGACATTCATGGTACGTGTACTCAAAACTCTTTTGAAGCACTATTAACTCATATAGGCGACACTACTCCATGTCTAAATAGTCCTGACTTAGATGATGATGGCCACGGGTTTAGCCCATTCCATTCCTCTACGAAAGCTAAATATGTTTTCAACGTGTTATCACCTAACATCCAAGTCGAGGTAGAGAAGGTGGGGACGCTCGTATAGCCTTCAGAAGACACCCCTCCCCCACATCAGTAACAGAATTAAATGTGTCCCACAAGTGTGAAATTGTATGGGGCAAGGTTGATGTTATTGGCTGTACAGTAGAACAATATACATATCTGCTTTTTACCATCTCAAACAAATGATATAGAAAGTGCCCAGAGATTCAAATCATCTGTCAAACAGGCAGCTGGCATGAACAATTAATGCAGCCCTACTATTCGGTGGAGATTTTAATCTTCCTGGTTGGGATTGGCAATCTAAGACGCTACAACCTGGCACAGCTCATCAAAACATCAATTATTTATTTGGTAACATTTTTGATGACGCTGGCCTCACACAAATGATCACTGATCCTACAAGAAAAGACAACACTTTAGACATTATACCGACAAATTACCCCACTCTCATTCCAAGAACTAAAGTCATGCCAGGTGTCTCTGCCCATGACATTATATTTCTAGAACATAATATTGCACCAAAAAAACAAAAACAAAGAAACATCCCATTGTATGGTAGGGCAAAATGGGTACAATATCAAATTACAACTGGTGGACTTTAATCATGATCTAGCCTCTAACCAGTCTGATGCAAATGAAATGTGTGAGAAAGGTTAAAGCTATATTTAAGAGCCATCAGCTAGTCCAAGATCATGCATCACATAAACAAACCAGAAAAAAAGAAAACAAACCTTGGATAAAACAAGAGACCATTCAATTGATAAAAAAACGAGACAAACTCTACAAAAAGATGAAGTCAAAAGACTAGACTCTCATCAAAATATAAAGACATTAAATGAAATGTACAAAAACAACTCCGGCAATCTTACTGGCAATATAAAGAGAGCATTATAACTCCAGATGAGGCTAATCCTTACACCGTCGACAAACAATTTTGGACCTACAGTATATCAAACATCAAAAAACAGAAAGTTTCATTATCAGCGATTTGAAACAAAATGGAATATTATTAACTGATCCTGTTGATAAAGCAAACACCCTCAACAAACAGTTTTATTCAGTTTTGTCTCCTGCATCAAACATGTATAAAACTGAGTTTGAGAAAACTCACTTAAACAGTTTGACAGATAGATGTCTGGTGTGGCAAAATGCCTTATTCTGGTGTCAGAGCCAGCTGCCAGAGGAAACTTGGGCTTTGAGCTCACTTAGCTTTCAGTGTTGGCCACAATGGCACATGTGGGTTTAGTAATCCTGCAACAGTTACCAATTTCAGTAACAAATCATTATATATATAATTACTCATATGGTAATAAAATGGGTAAAAAGTGCACAAAGTAAGCACCTTGAGCAAACAAATGGAGTCACTAAATAATTATTTTGATATAATCCAATGTACCAAAAATTAAACAATCTAATGACATTGTGTTGACCATTGAACTAGAGGAATCTTATAGCTACACAAAAATGTGTAGTCATGTTAAAACTCTTGATATTGTAATGGATGTTTTTCTTTTTTAGACATGGCTATGGAACGAGCAACAAGAGTAGACTTGGTCAAAACTATAGAAAGCCAAAAGGAACAACTTCAGCGTTATGAAAAAAGGCTTAGAGGTAAAATCATGTACTGGTACTTAACAATTAACTCATTCACCCCTGAAGACACTTTCAAACCGTTCTTATACAAAGTTTGGACATACGTACAGTACAGTTCATTTTGAAATTCAAGGGGTGAATGCATATGAGTTAAGGCAGGTTGAACTGACATGAATCTCATTCTCTGTACATGTACTTGATGTACCATGATTTAAGTTTTGAAATGAAGTTTATTCTATTTTGTCATTTTGCTTGATAAAATACCAGATCTGCATTATGTTGTTTTGTACTAATAAAAAATATATCATTTAATAAAAATTAATTATGTAATTGAGTAATGAGTGTCAGTTGAAAACTATTTAATGATTGAAAAAAATTCTCCCTGTTTTCATGTTACATCAATATCACAGAATTATACCTAAATCTGTGATTTCACAGATTATTGTGTTGTTAGGAGATGTACATACAGGTGTATCTATAGCTATGAATGTGGTCTAGTCAAGTGTAACAGCAGTTTGATTACAAAAAAGTTAAGAAAATCTTAAATATTACATGTAGATATTTAACTAAACCATACAGAAACATTTCACCCTTAAAATATTCTTAGTCTGTATTTACATGACAACTTTAATTTGTGCAAAATAACCAGAGACAAACAGGATTTACTGCGAAAAAACCTGACACATATTAACATTAATCAATATAATTTGTCTTGAATGTCCCCTTATGTTTTTCTGCTTTTTGATTAAAAACTACCTATGAAAACAAGATCAAGTTTTCTTGTAATGGCCATTTAAATTAAGTTTTCTGACAAAATTTTGAAACAAATGATTGTCTTAAAAAAAAATAGCTGCAAGCACTTGCACTTTGTATAGCTATGATGTTGTCATATTTAACAGTTCCTTGTAAACATTTTGAATAATAGCTGTATGGATTGAATATTGTCAATGTTTCAGACATGGTCCAGGCTTACAAAGGCCTTCTCAAAGAGAAGGAGGCCTTAGATGCTAGTGTCAAAGTCTTATCAAAGCCTAGTAAGGAGGAGAGGTCTCCAAGGCAACCAAATCGGCCACCAGCCTCCGACGATGGCGGGGACTCCTCAGCGGCAGAAAGCGACACAGAGGGCAAGCAGTTTGATGACCCATTACAGGTGAGTTAACACTTAAAATTAGTGGTACCAGGTACATAAAATCTGTATTTATATCCTGAGAAATTCTGTTGATAGTAATTAAACAATTGTGATTTTAAAGCTACTCCCTAAGATGAGTGCCACAGACAGTATCTTACATATAATTACCCCGTAGAAGGGAGACAACTCCTGTAATTTCACCTAACCGTTTATCTGTCAATGTGGAAAATTTAAAAGATATTTCTGGGGAATGTGAAATACAGAAATATGATTCTTCAGATATCAAAGTTGACAGGTTTGACTGAAAAATGAATATAATACCAACATTCAAGGACTTGTTATCACCAATCTGATTAAAATACAGATCCACACTATTACTATCGTGTGAAGGATCTGACAGCGACCAGTAGAAGGTCATGTGCAGATGACCTTTATTATTTCCATATCTTAGAAATGAACAGCTAATCGAAATGTACCTTGTAGACGGTGTTTGGTAGATGAACAAAAATGGCGGCGGATCAAAACGAAGAAGACAAAATCTTTCCGGGCAATATATAACAAATAGATTAGTATATTTTGTGAATACTGTATGTTTTTACCTTTCAGTTGTTATTTCTTTTCGGACAAATGAAAAACTACAAATCAAACTGATAATGTCTAAAAAGAACACACGCCTTGGCGCATTGACCGATGAACTGGGCGCCGCCATTTTTGTATACAGTCGTTCGGGTTTCTCGCTACTTTACTCTGGTTTTATGACAAGTATAGAAAAAAATCGAATTAGCTTTTCACTTTCAGAATCTGGTAAGCAGCGATTTGATTGGTGAATACAAAGGTCATCTGCACATGACCTTCTACTGGTCGCTGTCAGATCCTACACACGATAGTATTAGTGAGGATCTGTATTTTAATCAGATTGAGTTATCACAAACTTGGGAGTCTGTTTCTACCAGGAAAAATTCCCATTATTATAATGAAGGTGATATTGGGCACATGATTCAAGATTTCTGTATAACTTTACTTATGCTTGTACCATGATATCATTTTTCAACAAAAATGCTTTCAGCGTTTAAAAAATGTTTGTGGTACTAAGCAGATAAATTTTATGTTCATCACTGCCGATGCTGTTTATTTTGTATATAATACGGTAAGGAGTGGTAAAATGAGCTTAAGGCCCACATATTGCTTAGGCATGTACAGTGGTTATGATATTTCAGAGTAAATCGGCAGATCAGGATGAGGAGGATACAGGTGAGAGAGACGACCAGCTCCAGACCCTCACTACCTCCCTATTGACCCTCACACAGGAGAAGTCGAAGCTTGAAGCCAGTTACGTCAGCGACAAGAAGCGACTCATAGTCAGTTTACTCTTTGTAAATCTCAATCTCTCATAATTACTATGTACAGTACCACTAGGTGAAAAGGTACTGTTACACTGTGTAGGTGAGAGTGTCACCGGAGACCCTTGGTCTGTGGTAACACTATGGTCATCCAACTGACCACTAGGTCTGACCTCAAGTTTTGAGGGGATTAAGAAGCTGGGTGATGGAGTACCTTTCTACCTGATCTGTACTGTACATGTTCTATGTAGACTATCAAGTTTTACTCTGACAAGCCTTTTGGCAAGCTCATTTAAACGCCAGGATAAGTTTCAATTACAACGTATATATGAATTTTTAAAAAAGATTTCCTTTCAAGCACAATTCATTTGTGCAATATTCTGTTTTTTTGTTGTTTAAAGTTATGAGTAATAAATATAGGTTCTGATGGGGTTTTTTTACAGCAAGAAAATGAAGAGTTGTCAAAAAAACTTGAGGAGCAGCAAAATAAACACGAGGCTGGATTGAAGTCTTTAGAGCAGACAGCCAATGAGGTAAGCTGTACAGGAATCACATGAAATGATATGACACTCTATGTCCTGTAAGTCTACAGTGTTTTTTATCATTTTGAGGCAAGGTGCTCCAAGGGTTGTGAGTTTGGGTCCCGGCCCTGGCCCAAGCACTTGTGTTGTATCTTTGAGTAAGATACTGTACACTGTTTATTCCAGTCTACTCAGCTGTAAATGAGTACGTGGTTGGGAAGTGCTAGATATTGTAGAATGCTAGCTGTGAACGCCGAAATAGCAGCACTGGTTGTATACGCCCCAGGGAGTTGAGAACGATATTGGCTGGTTAACGTTGCTAAGGCCCTATAACCATGGATAAAAATTTGTGAACCGCTTTGAGAAGACCTTTATAATGTAGTAAAGCAGTATGCAAGAACACCAAATTAAAAATTATTATGATATTTCGTGTTCGACTGAATCATGTGAAGACAATGTTTTTTTGTCTTTCTTCACAGTTAAAGAACCGGATACGATCTCAGCAGGCTGAGAGAGAGAAGGAACAAAATGACCATGCCACCATGCTGAGAGAATTACAGCGTTTACTGGCTGATGAACGCAACTCCAAGGAACAGCTGGAAAACCAGGTAATACATAATGGTTTGGTATCTAGCTAGAAAGGGAAACTTTTTCTTTATTTAAATCTGTATAGTTTAACTGTTTGTTTTTATTTTACGTAAATAAGTGTTAATACAAAGTAATACACTGTGTAAAGTTTCGCTCCAAGTGTATAGATATTACAACAATATTTCAAAACTGTGCTTTTTATGAGCACCATTTTATAATCACATTTATACCAGAAAGACAATTTGAAATCAAACTATAAATAAAATTTATCAACATTTTTTACCTGTACTTGCTTGATAGTCATGACTTGGTTGTGACTTAATGTGTACTGAGTCATAGATTACAGTGTACTATGTCATGACTTGATGTGTACCTGGTGGTGACTTTATGTGTTCCTACCTGTTCTAATTTGTTCACCAGCTGGAGGACACAACAGCTGCCCTGAGAGAGAAGGAGAAACTTGTACCCAACATGTCTGAGCACTACGAGACGAGGATACAAGAGATGGCGAACGAGGTCAAGGGTCTGCGCGCCAAACTTCAAGCTATGGAGGTCAAGGCCAAGGAACCTTCACCTCTGGTCCTCAGTCTACAGACCGAGGTCGCTGAGCTCAAGGTCAGGGTCATGCTTGTTTGTGAAGTAAATAGTCAGTAAGGTGGCACAGTTGTCTAGTGGTAGGACACCGGGCTCATGATTGAAGGGTTGTGAGTTTGAGTCCCGGCCCCGATACCTGTGTTGTATCCTTGAGCAAGATACTTTACTCGCTTGTTCCTGTACTAGTCTACTTAGCTGTAAATAAGTATGTGGTAAGGCAATGCTAGAAGTTGTAGAATGCTAGCTGTGAGCTCCAAAATCACAGCACCATTTGTATGCTCCCCAGGGAGTTGAGAACAATATAATTAATATTATTGGCTGGTTGCTAAGGCCCGATAACCATGGATAATAATTTGCGAACCGCTTTTAGACGACCTATATATTGTGATAAAGCAGTTTATAAGAACATCAAATTATCATAAAACTATGCTTCATTTCTTTACAGGACATAATGCTTGGTTTGTTTCTTAATTTATCCAAAGTATACATTTGAACTTAAGTATATATCTAGTCTAATATATCCCTCTTTTACACATCTACGTTATATTGGGTATTTTATAATATGGATTTGGATTGACATTATTTCAGAAAGAAATAACAAAAACTAGCAATAGTCAGCAATTTAGTTTCGGCCATGTACGTCTGGTACCCTCAATCTACATGTGCCAAATTTTCCTGAGGTCAGCCACGGTCTAAACATGTACTTGGTGTTTGTGTTCCGCTGTGAAACGCTTCAATTGCAATATTAAAACATAGGTGAATGAACCCTTGATCATTGATGCTGTCAACTTGATGTCAGAGGAGTAAACTATGACTCACTGTCTGCAGTCATGGAAAAATTGTGCCAGTCCTTATTAATTTGTAAACTCTGTTGCCACATCTACTGCCCTGGGATAAGTTGTAGACAGACATTAGAGAGTCAAATTACACGTTCTCAGAGCTATTTAACACAGAAAACAGCTGTATAGAATGTTTGTATTGGAATTATAAGCTGAAGTTGATGTTAAAAAAAATATGTTTCGTTATTTATGTCAAATAATGGTTATTTTAATACCTATGCTTGACATGCCAAGATATTTGTTTTATTATTCTTTGGAGGAATTTTTCTGAGAAATGGTTGTTGATAAGCGTCTCTTGTTAAATCAGATTTGAATATAATACAATTGACGGTATCATGAAGCTGGAACTGCAGATATGATGAATGTTACTTTGTATAATATTATAAACTTTTCGTTTTTATGTGTTAGGCCCAGTATAGGGTACAGGTACAACAAGAACAGCACAGAGTTTTGGAGGCGGAAAATAAACTCAAGCAACTCTCGGAGCAAAGTGAGAAGAGGGTTTCCACACTGGAAGCAAAGATCTCAGAACTTTCCGAAGTTGTCGGCGACTACGAGCGCCTACGATTCCAGGACCAGCAGACGACACAGAAACTGAAGGACAGACTGATACAATTAGACATGGAGAACACCGTTCTGGCCAGGGCAGCACACTCTCCAGGGAAGGCTGAACTAGGCGATGAAGATCAGGATCCTGCTAACCTAGAACCTCATGTGTTGGCAGATAAACTGGTGACTTTGAAAGGGTTGCTAAAACTGGCCAATCAGAAGGCATCTAATCCTGTTGATATTGATGGTAGGTGAAACTGGCCAATTAAGAAGCAGCTTATCCTGATGGAAGGCAAAAGTGCTCTCTCCTGAACAAGTGCAAATTGTAAATTTATTAGATCGTGATATGCTCTTCAAATACCTTACCAGATGCTGCCCTCTAGTTTTAAATAGTTGATCAATGTGACTACATTATAATTACAATGTACAATAATTTTGTAGCAACACTAATTATGTGCTTGACTGTTGGTGAAGCGTTGAAGAATGTTGATTGCCACCTTTTGGCCCCTAGCATCACTGACGAGTCCTAGAAGGACGAAACAGCTGTATGATGCAGTGTAATTCAATTTTTTGGCATACTGTATCTATTACTAAATTTAAAAGGTGCAGTGTGTGTGTGTGTTAATTACTTCATCTTCCATCTGTGTTGGGTGTAGACCAGTGGTTACGAAGTGTTTTAGCTATTTTGAGGCTGAGTTTATTTGTTCTGTTGACAGATCTGCTACAAGACGACACATCTTTGGAGTCCAACAAATACAAGGAGGAGCTGGAGAAAGTAAAGGAAGAGTTTGAGCGATACAAACTACGGGCTCAGTCAGTTCTCAAAAACAAAAGTACAAAGGTACGGAGACAAAAACTACCAGCAGTCTGTGACTTTAACATTTTCAAGCACTAGTCCAGATAAGCAAAATGCAGTGTTTGTTATAACAAATGTATTTAAATTCAAGGACTTTCCATTAGTCCAAACCAAAATTTACTAGTCATGGGCATAGAACTAGTGGCTTAAGTTGCAGACTGTACCAGCCTTGCTATCCTGTGGTGTGTTCATTTTCTTAATACTGTGTGAATTCTAGGATCATGTCATATAATATACTGATATGGTGCTGTGTGTTCCCTTTTCTGTGGTGTGTATATACGTGTAAATGGTGTGCATTGATTAGGTTGCCACATGAGCTGTAGGGAAATTATTTCTAGCTCAGCCCTAGAGCATCGGGCTGCAGAGCAAAGGGTTATGGGTTCGAGCCACTGCAATTGCACTATATTTATCACTTTTCCTTGTCCTATTACATGCATATATGATAAGACATTTCTTTCAATTGTCATTACAGGATGTTGGAAACACCAAAGAGGTTGATATGTTGAAGTCACAGATCAAGGACTTAAAGGACAAATTAAAAACTCTTCACTTACAAATGGACGAAGATATTGAAATGTCCAAGCACAGATCTGGCAGTATGCAAAAAACTATTGTGTCACTGCAAGAAAAGCACAAACAGGACACAGCTACGCTGGAGGCAGAATGCAAACAGCGAATCGGTGAAATGGACATAGAGTTGAAAAAACAAAGGGAAAGAACTGTGTCATTACTGGCCGAAAAAGACCGGGAAATTGGACAGTTGAAGGCTGGTAATGTACATCGGATTGAAGGGACCTATTACAGTCAGTTGAGGAATCCACCAGATTCTGGTGCATCTGCCGAGCTACCTATGGACGTGCTTCAGTCCAAGTCGGAAGAGGAGCGTGCTGTGTCGCGGCTACTGAATCTAGGTCATGGTGACGCAAATCTTATCTATTTCAGTCAAGAGCAAGCACGAAAGGATGTAGAGATAAATTCTTTACGGAAACAGAAACACGAACTTGAACTGGCCCTTCGAGACCTACAGGTGTCGGCCAGCACACAGGCCGAATCTTTATCAGATACAATTGACAATATGAAAGAGGCGGTGAGAAAAAGTGAAAGAGACAAAGTAAGGGAAGGGGCCAACTTGGAATATCTTAAGAATGTTACTTATAAGTTTCTGATCAGTACGCATCCACATGCGAAACAACAAATGATGAATGCCATCACCACCATTTTACAGTTTAGTCCACAAGAGAAGGCTGTGGTTCACACACAATTCAAAGGATGGTGGAAACACTAGCAAAGGGAAGCCACTTTATTAAGACATTTGGTGGGGTTGGGATGTTGAAAAAAGAAAGGGTAATTACGTATTTCTTAAAATGTGTAAAAAAAAAATCTTTTTTAACATACCAGTCCAAATGAAATTATTTTTATAGCATTTGGCACACTTGTATGTTTCAATCTATTTCAGAAATCTGGATCTGAAACATAGATATCACATGATCTTGACGGAGAAACTTTATTTTTCTCTGTTTTTCCTTTTTCGTCTCTAGACAAATGCTGGTGAAATTTGCTTTTGGGGTAAGGTTTCCTTTTTATACCATTATTACCTTTGTATCTTGATTTTGTTTTAAATCTGAGATATCGATTTTAAATTTGTGTATAAATACATATTTAAAATGTTGTTAATTCAATATTGCACAATGTAGTACAAATATATTATGCCAGTATTATTAGATCTGACCTAAGGAAAAATAATAGAAATGAGGTACATGTAGGTATTAAGAAAATTGGGTTGGTTTTCTTATACACTTCAGTTATTGAAGTAATTAAAAAGGAGATAAATGTTTTTTAGTCGATACTAAAGGAAAAATTATTTTTTTCAACAATTTTCATAAAAAAAATAAAGTTTATCATATTTAGTGTTATATACTATGTATGCTGAAACAGAAATGAAACATCACATTGAACCAGTTAGTTAGTCATACCCTGAACATTGGACTTAAATGGTTTCCTGGAGTTGAGTGTCTGTCCATCCATCTGCAGATACTAAATTGTCAAGACTACTTCTCCTAAACAATTGAGTAGATTTCAGTGAAATTTTATAAAACTTAACAATTGGTACCCTAAAGGTAGTTGTAAGCTACATACTATTTATTTTTGTTATGGATTAAATTTTGTTTATTTCTACTAGAAGCTAGGATTTAGGAGGTTAGGGTTTTAGTTCCTACAATTCTAGTTTCAAATGGTTGTGCAATATTGTAAAGTATCAATTGTTTTTAAATATTTATATAAATCATGATTATGTTTCTGATGCCTTTAACTGGGGAGGGCATGCGTAACTCAAAGTTAACAAATCTGGGCTGATTTCCTGTGTTACCTAGAGCCTATTATTTGGGCAAGACACAAATATCTTCTGTGATGTTTATTTTTTTCAAAGTGGCAAAATGATCTTTGAGTATATATTATCATGAAAACAATTTGTGATTGTTCTAATGAGTATTATTAGGAAGGAGTTTTGTGATTGTTTTATTAACACAAATAGCTGTCTAGATTTATCATAAGGCCCGAAGATCATGAAACAATTATTAGACCTTATATTTTGCTTAGCCAATGAGATATTCCGTTACTTTTCATGACGTTATTTGTTATTGGTTAACTAGCACTGAGAACTTAAAACAAATAGTTTTTGCTAAGCTTATCATGTATCCTGTTACTTTTCATGATGTTATTTGTTATTGGCTAACTGAGAACTTAAAACAAATTTAGACTTTAGACTTGTGTAATGACCCTGGAACCAAATCAGAGTCAGTTCCCAAATAATTCTAGCTGAAATATACACTTTTATAAAATTTCTCCAGTCAAGTTCCATTGTCAAAGATATATTTAACTTTAAACAGCTAGATTTTCCAGCAGTTAAGTAATGATTGTACAAAGTTCATTCAACGACTAAGGATGATCATATTGCTGAGGATTTCGAGATCGTGGATCGAAGTAAATGTTGATTTAATAAGATTGACTGATAAGGTTTAAACATAAACTGATGAATGTTGTATTGGTATGTTGTATGGGTTTTCATGGGAGACTAAGAAAAAGTTATTTAAAAAAAAAAAACATCATGATTCTTGGGCATTTATTTTCAAAACATATGTCATCAGTTGAGTGTTGCTTTTTTAATCGGGATCTGAATCACTAAGCTGTACTCTTTAGTCTTTTGGGTTGAATAATATTTTTAAAGTTGTTCGCCCCAATGGGTATTGATTTCTGTAAATTGTCAAGAAAACAACTGGAAAATTGTGAAATTGTTCCTTAACTAAGAGTTTAAATTTGATATTTAGAAAGTCTGTTACAATGAATACAATCCAACCTGTTCATAAGATCACCTCCTTAACACAATGAATACAATCCAACCTGTTCATAAGACCACCTCCTTAACACAACGAATACAATCCAACCTGTTCATAAGACCACCTCCTTAACACAATGAATACAATCCAACCTGTTCATAAGACCACCTCCTTAACACAATGAATACAATCCAACCTGTTCATAAGACCACCTCCTTAACACAACGAATACAATCCAACCTGTTCATAAGACCACCACCTTAACACAATGAATACAATCCAACCTGTTCATAAGACCACCTCCTTAACACAACGAATACAATCCAACCTGTTCATAAGACCACCTCCTTAACACAATGAATACAATCCAACCTGTTCATAAGACCACCTCCTTAACACAATGAATACAATCCAACCTGTTCATAAGACCACCTCCTTAACACAATGAATACAATCCAACCTGTTCATAAGACCACCTCCTTAACACAACGAATACAATCCAACCTGTTCATAAGATCACCTCCTTAACACAATGAATACAATCCAACCTGTTCATAAGACCACCTCCTTACCACAATGAATACAATCCAACCTGTTCATAAGACCACCTCCTTAACACAATGAATACAATCCAACCTGTTCATAAGACCACCTCCTTAACACAATGAATACAATCCAACCTGTTCATAAGACCACCTCCTTAAGAAACCTTAAGAAGGGTATTAAGAATAAGAGGCTACTTTAAAAGCCAATTAAGACCATTAATTGTAAGGATTTGGTTATAAAAACATCCATTATTAAGAGACAACCTGTGTAAAGAGACCACTTTTAATGATTCATTAATTGTAAGGATTTGATTATGAAATTTACCAGTATTAAGAGACCTCTGTTAAGAGGTCACTTTTTCGACTTCTCAAAGGTAAACTTTTCTTACAGGTCTTGTGTCTTGTAAATATCTTACAAAAACTTGTGTGAGTGATTTACTGTCATTATTTACTAGTGCTAGTTAAGGTCTTCCAAGCTTGAAGGGACTGATAGAATAACCCAGTCTCTATTGTGACTGATAGCTACCATCTCAAGATCAGAGAACGCAGGTCCATCATAGCAATTCTTCCCAGGCTCTTTATACCCATTTATGCAGCTGGGTAGGCTAACCGTTTAGGTAAAGAAACCTTGATTAAGTATGTTAAGTTAGTGTATAGTGTTTCTAGTATTCATTCTTCAACTTTTAGATATTTTCTTTATGCAACTTTATTATTCCGGTGAATTTGACATCAAAAGGAGAAATAAAGGTGACTATTCAGGTTCTAAAGCCAAACTGACACTTTATAATCATGACATTTCAATAGTAGTAGAAATATCGCCAAAATACTTAATCAAATTTTGTTCCTTGATTAAATTTGAAATAAGTGACAATAAAATGACTTTAAATGATGATTGTACACTGTAGAGGGCAGTGATTTGCTGGTTTAATATGGTAGCTTTGTAATGATATATTCTTGATAGAAGTACCACTTTCTTGTTTTAATGATAAGTATGTATGCTTTGTTAATGATTTATTAGGAAACTGTTGCCTTAAAGTGATTGTGTAGAACTGATCAAGACTCTTCCACAAATGTGCTTTATTAATGTTTTATCAAGGTGCTTACTTTGTCAGTATAGCTTCTGAGAAACCACAGGGCTTGGGTCCAGACTTTGGGAAACCCCAGGGCTTGGGTCCAGACTTTGGGAAACCCCAGGGCTTGGGTCCAGACTTGGGAAACCACAGGGCTTGGGTCCAGACTTGGGAAACCTAAGGGCTTGGGTCCAGACTTGGGAAACCTAAGGGCTTGGGTCCAGACTTTGGGAAACCTAAGGGCATGGGTCAAGATTTTGGGAAACTCTAGGGCCATGGACCAGACTCTGGGAAACCGAGGGACCAGGGTCCAGACACTGGAAACCCAAAGGCTAGGGTACAGACTTTGGGAAACCCCATGACCAGGGACCAGATTCTGGTAAACCCCTGACCTGGGTCCTGACTCTTGAAATCTCCAGGGCCATGGACCAGACTTTGGGAAACCCCCATGACCAGGGACCAGATTCTGGTAAACAACTGGCCTGGGTCCTGACTCGGAAAACTCCAGGGCCAGGGTCCATACTTTGAGAAACCCCATGACCAGGAACAGACCCTTGGTAACCCTAGCCAGCATCCAGATCCTGGTAAACCTTGGCCTGGTTCCAGACTCTGGGAAATTCCAAAGCCAGGGTACATACTTTGAGAAAACCCAAGGCTAGGGTCCAGACAGACCAGGTTCCATACCTTTGGAAACCCCATAACCAGGGTCCTTTCACTGGGTGAAATAAGGTGAAATAAGTGTAGAATAATGTCAGGATCTAGACCTCAGGGCCAGGGACCAGACTCTGGGAAACCCCATGATCATGGTAGCCTGTGTCAAGACACCCAGTGTCAATGAATTGACTCCTTTTGGCTGTGGCAAATTTCATATACTTAATGTCTCTAGTATTTATTGGAAAAGAAATCAGTAGAACTTCATAATGTAAAGGTAGTTAAAACATTTGGAGGAAATGTCTAGATGGTTGTACATGTGTATAACGGTAACTCCTCTCCATAGTACCACAGTAGAGTGGGGATGGTTAGACGATATATATTGGTACTGAGTACCATGAGATTAACTTCTATATTATTGTAATAAATTATTATTTATAAAACTTGAAATCTCTTTGTTTTTCATCGTAACCAGTGTGGTATTATTACATACTGTTAAATCTCTATTTTTTGTGGATACTCCTAATCCTCGGATTTATAGCTTCACAAGAAATCACATGTTTGGCAAAAAGTTTTTTATCACATGAATGGGTAGTTGTGATCCAAATCTTGATATCCAGAGGTTCACCTTCGCTCTATACTACCATGGCAAAGTCCAGGGGTGTAGAGAGCGGAGGTCTATACCACCATGGCAAAGTCCAGGGGTGTAGAGAGCGGAGGTGAACGTAACCACTGGATATCGGTATCGTCCCCCATCAGTGTTTTTTTTGCATGCAGGAAATATATAACTAATGCTCCACGTTTTCGTTAGGCAAATCTGACAATTCGGAACCACGAAATTTTCTTTATTCTGACCCTAACATGAACTGGATCCATAATGGTTAGTTTCTGCTCCGACATCTAACACTTTGTCCAGACCCTTTGTAGCTTATTTCCTTTGGTCTTGCTCTCTTCGCTCTGTCTTCTGTGCCAATTCACCAGTTTATTATACAACTGATCTTTTCACTTAGGTGCTTGCACAAGCACTAGCATCGTCTGTCAAACACCTATAATATTATAAACTCTTGTTAATATTATAGGTGTTTGACAGACGAGGCTAGTGCCCCTTGGGTGCTTGTTTATTGTTGTTTCCCCTATTCTCGAAATACGTCGCTCACAATCCTTGCTGTAGTTGATCGTCCTGTGCAGGTTGCTCCAATGATTGCAAAATCTAAATCGTAGAGTGGTTTGTCGACCTACATGAGAATGAATGAAGGGCCCACTATGTGTTATTAGTAAACGTAGGCAACATGGATTCAATGTTCTCTTCAAAGAAGAGCGCAATTCGTTTTGGGGCAAGGTTAAATTCAAAACAAACGACGTACATTGTAGGTTGTTGTTTGAACAAAGGCAGCTTCTCTTTTGGGATATCGGAGCAAGGCTATAGACCCATTACGGTTATTTAAACCTCACTTGTTCGTTTTTGAGTGGAAAGATTCAATGCTGCAGAACCGGAAAACGCGACTCCCTAAGGTAGTAATCATGTATGAAATTAAACTAGTCTTAGATAAAACCAAGCCACGTTAAAATGTCAAACTCGTGTCATTGTCGTTATTTTTTAAACATCGTAAATTGTCGTTTGAAATCAAACCCAAGCCTATATTAAATACCAGAGGCGTATAAAGCCTGTATACGGCTTTATACGTCTCTGAAAATACGCATGAAGATTCCGTTGTTTCCAACAATATTTGGACGAGAGAAATTAGAAGCCACGTTTTAAAAATAATTATTAGTCAATGTGATAAAATCCCTGATGTACTGGTGACCTCTCCATCCCTCACTTATCAGTGATACCGTCTGGTCACTTCTCATTACTATGATGGTACGCCCGTCCCCCTGGGGAGACGAGGTAGAGATTGGAGCGCTAAGTAAACACGTGTGTTCTGTAAGTGTTCTGTAATATAAGGGACAGCTCCTGGGACACGGGATGTCTCGTACCAATCTATCTACAGCACCGTAGCACTGTCAATATTTACATCGTCTCCCATTGGCAACTGTGTATTAGATTCTATTTGTTGTCAAAACATTCGAAGATGATTTGAAACAATGGTTATGAAAATGTTAGAGTTCATAATTGATATTTTCATTTTATAGTGCTATGATATTTATGGTTATTTTTCAGAATAACAAAATTCTTGTGCAATATCAAGAATGATATGTTTTCATATATTTAAGAACCAATATTGAATAACATTGTCAAGATTCAAAATAACAAGATTCAATATATATATACAACATTTAATTAAATGCCAAATCCCATTTAATTAAATATTGTAAATTGAATCTTGTATTGTAAATACTTGGGAATAAAATACTGTTTAAACCAATAATGAATATTTAATGCCCCGCAGTTGTCTGTAATATGTGCCATTTCGTTATTTCGTCTTTTCGCTGTATGATTTATCTTCTTTTCCGCACACTTAAAGACACGATTAAAGCTTTTTTTCATTTTCGTCCCCGAAAAGACGAAAGGACGAGAAAAAAGATCTTTCATTTTCGTCTTTCCGCGGCGAAAAGACGAAATAACGAAAGGGCACAAAAAACAGCCACCATAGCGAGGTGATGCGTTATGTATGTTTACACACAGTTGCTTGAGTTTCTGTCAGTATATAAAAAAAATGTTTATATATACTGAGCCGCGGCCCATTACAGAATGAACATTACTGTAATGAGAGGCTCATTTCACACAAATATATTTATTATTTACTGACAGAAACTCACGCAACTGTGGTTTACACACTATGCTGCTCTCATTTGTACGAACAAAACAAGAGCAATCATATGTAAATATATAAGTAAAACTTCTTGATGTTGGGAGGAACCGGAGAACCCAGAGAGAAACCTTTCACGTCTGATCGGGAATCGAGCCCGAGTCGGCTTGGTGGTAGGGTTGCCCTAGCTGCGATAACGTAGCTCTACACGGCGAGCCGAATTTTGTATATTGCGTCGTTAGGGGGCAGAGTCATAGAAGGCTGGGCATTAATATTAGTACTAGGGTCCCCTACACATTCGCCATCTGATATGGAACGTGGGGTAGGAAATCTCTGTCACGTTCATGTAAAAAAAAATAACTGGTTGTGCGGACGTGATTGAACAACGATAGATGTGTAGTTGGTATATGCCCTAAGTACTTGAATAACTTCTGAATCTCGGGGAGGATTGGGGCCCTAGATAGTCCTAAAAGTATGTCTTCGATGTTCCTATGGTTCTTTCCCATGTTTATATTGAGATATTAGATATGGTCCGACATTCCTCAATTCTCATTGGCTAAAATATGGTAACATGAAGGTCCATATTTTGTGATAATGACCTGATGTTTTTACTTCAATTTCATATCTAATATAAAAAACAAGGACCATTGATTCGGTTAGTATGGTGTTACCCACCGACCTGGTAACGCCCTCGGTTAATATTTGATTCTTACAGGTTAGTATAACACCATATTGACCTCACCAAAGGACCATAATTGATAAATATTTGACATTTTTGTTATTGTCGAGCCTCGGAGATTTGACATTTTCTGTTGTTGCAAAACCTCTAAGACTTCGGGGTTTAACAGTAACAGAAATGTCAAACACCCGATAATGAACACGGGATGGAAGCATATAGGAACGAAATACTCGAAGGCATAATATGATTAGAATCTTAGAATGTTAAACTCGTGGTGCTATTTTGTTTGATAAACGGTACGCTCATGACATCTAAGATGATCTAAGACAAGACGTCAGTATACACTCCTAATATAGACCAGACGATGAGTAGGTGTTTCGAGAATGGAATCAGTGAGTTGATTAGTGGTTATGAAAACGAAGAGGAGTACTAGTAGTATTATTTAGGCGACATTATCGGACTCTCTCCAGTCAATTTATCTAGAAATGCTCTCGTTTTATTTCAGTATTTGATAAAAACAAACTTGTCAATGTATTGAGATTCCTAGAAGGATCAGGATGATTGGTCCCATTGCGCGTTTAAGTTTATTGTTCGTGTAAACTTACAATAAAAGTACGAAAGCCTATTGAGGTAATATTCGTAGGAGAAAACAAATTAGGGTGGGGCGGGGGGCGTAGTTACGTGTATAAACGCACAGTTTTCGCATTATAAAGCAAAAAAACCTTTTCTCCTACGAATATGAGCCCAATAGGTTTTTGTAGTCAGCCAGTTTTGCAAAATATTCAAAATCATTATATGAATGATTTGAATCCCGAGGGCGAAGCTGTCAGTAACGCACTTGTTCAATTTGATGGTATCATGAGACGCAATCATTTGTTTCACGGTCATGTGATGGCTGCATGAACGAATCAAGTACACAATGGTAAATGTTTAATGCCATAATTGATAACCCTGAATATAACATGGACATGTATATGAAACATGTGGGAATGCTGTGGTTGGTCCTATTATCCTACCAACCAGTTTAATTTCCGGATATTGGTATTTATCGGCAAATTATCGGAAAGTGTAAAATAGAGAAAAAGAGCTTAGCAGGTTCACGTACATGTACGATCCTTGCTTGAATCCCAAACAGTCAAAAGGTTCAACTGAAAAAAAAGCTATCGAGGTTTGTGTTCCGGAAGGGTAAGCATTTTGGTATCTGTCGGGCGGAGTATGGCAATTCCGTCATTGACTATTTGCCAGCAAAATCTTTCAAGATTTAAAAACAAAATGTCCTTCCTTGTTAAGACCGTCAGAATCCAAACAGGGCATTGGATTAATTGTTCGGCTGGTTAGTGAAGAACCCAAGCAAGATCCACAGCGCAATTTTCAAGCAAGAGATTTAAAACAACCGTCAATGAATACAGGTTTAAAAATCACAACAAACCTTTCCTATATGTCTAACAGCGTTTTACCTTCAAGCAACACATCCCATCAAAATCCTCTGTTCTGTCAAATGCCACCAGTATGCAAAATATACCTTCCTTCGAACAAAAACCTCCTGAATATTTTACAGAATACTTGGCTATTAATCCTTTTGAAATTATAAACGGCATAGGAACAGAAATGTTAAATGGGAACTTGTTCTGTAGGGGAGAAGCCATGATTTCACTACTAACCCTCCACCTCTGGGCCACGGGTTCGAGACCTATGTAGGGCCGCGTTGGCCGAGTGGTTAAGGTGTTCCGACATTCTCCCACTAGCTTTCCACCTCTTGGTTACGAGTTCGAATCCCACGTGTGGCAGTTGCCAGGTACTGAACGTAGGTCGGTGGTTTTTCTCCGGCTTTCCTCCATCTCCAAAACCTGGCACGTCCTTAAATGACCCTGGCTGTTAATAGGATGTAAAAGAAAATAAACCAAACCAAACCTATGTAAGGCAGTCGCTAGGTACTAGCCCTTTGTCGGTGGTTTTTCTCCAGGAGGTCCTGTTTCCCCTCCGAAACCTTGCAGTCCTTAAATGGCCGTAGCTGTTAATAGTGTATTACATAACACACACTAATACTAATAAACCAACAAAACTCTGTATTAAACGTTTAATTTATATATAACATCATCAAAATAACAATGACAACAGGACTTTTTATACAATCTCCATAGTTACATAAACTTTTTCAACAACAAACAGCAACAACTTAATATCACACAAATATATTTCACCACACAGATTACGATAGTCAGAACAAATACTTAACGTTAGTACAAATCGAGAACCGTCGGCACTTTCCGTACATGAGGAAACGCTCTTGAAAAGTCTGGTAATCTCCGGTAGATTTACGAAGATTACCGGAAAATTCCGCGAGATGTTGCCATAGACTTGTAATAAAAAATGCAGATTTTTCCCGATTAAGTAGAACATTGAAACGATTTTTCACGATTGAGTAGAACATTGAAAATAATCGTTTGTTTTGTTTTCCATGAAAGTTTGTTTAAATTGCAGAATTGGGAAAAATAAATAGAATAAATAAACGAACTTTTACATCCTGTGTACATATTTTTAAATAATGTATCTGTTTTGACAAATTGTGACAAAGACAACACATATTTAATATTTACTCTTTTAAGAACGGATGAAATGCTGTGATAGATCTGAAAAAAGGATAGTGATCACAAAAGTTGCCAGTTCTTTAACATTATCCAACGATAATGCCACGTAAATAAGAGCCACGACTCATTGATATTTAGTACGTCATAATCACAATGACGTCATATAACACGCACGTTTACATATGAACCATGCAAAGAAATAACGCATCTTACTCCTCCAAGGAACGAAAGTATTTCAATATATTGAACAACATCAGTCCGTTTCTGCGACGAAAACATCCCATGAGGAGTTTAGCGTTCATCTTTTATGTTTACATCCTATTACCTTCTGTTGAGGTTAATTTTGTTTCCAAGGAGATGTCGTAAATATAGGTTGCATCTCAATAAAAAAAAAAGACATCAACAGACACAAATTTAATTACGAGACTGAAATTCAATTAAATCTTAT
Source organism: Mimachlamys varia (assembly GCA_947623455.1). Lineage (NCBI taxonomy): Eukaryota > Metazoa > Mollusca > Bivalvia > Pectinida > Pectinidae > Mimachlamys > Mimachlamys varia. The sequence goes on from OX392528.1 coordinate 55,745,159, forward strand.
CAATTACCCCCCAGAAATTCGATCGGCCTCGGGAAAACTAGAAATATTTCATTGTTTAAATGTCCGAGGGAAACTTTGATTGACCACAATCTCTGGATTCTCTTCTAGCCATTGAACGTCAAAACAAATTACAACAGAAACTAGTACATATTCGTGAATACAGTATCGGTCTCCAAGCAATTTGTTCTCTCAATAACATATAGCAATTTCAAGACATTGCCTATTTGATTATACATTCGATATGCAATATCGAGGTTAATGACGGGTTGGCATTTAAAACTGGTAGTTGTTGTGCAGAAGGTCTGACTGGATACGTCCTAAGGATGCAACTATATTACAACAGTGCATGACGTTGTAACATCCGGGCACTCAACTCGCAGACCCGCTAATAGCACACTCGATAAAGGCCAATCAAAACGTATGTACATACATCATTTGATTAAATGTACGACGTCACAATAAATGTGTTTTCTTTATTGTGACATCACGAGGAAAGTACGCCTGTTCTTTGTGAATAGCTTGATTATGATATGGCGAAAAAGGATGTGACGTCATTGAGATTTAGTACTCTGGCGTCTCCATCCTTTCCTGCTTTCTGGTGCGGGATGTTTGCGGATATGACTCGTCGTCATCATCACCCTCCTCCTCACTGCTTGGTTCACCGTTCCGCTCCCTCTCCACAGCGTCGTCTTTCAGATCGCTACCACGTGACCGGTCAAACTCCTCGTCGTCCTCCTCCTCGAACCTAGCGTGTCCGTTCGGTCGGCCATGTTCTGGCTGCTGTTGTTGGGAGTTCCTGTTCGGTTTCCGCTGTTCGCTCTCCTCGTGTCGCGGTGAAGTCTTGTTCGGTTTTCTCGGCTGCGGTTGACCTTGTTGCCTGGATGTTCTTACGGACTTCTTGCTTTCATCTTCCCCGTACCTCGAATCGTTGGAATACTCGTTATCTCCATCGTATCGAGACGTCTTATTTCCCTTGGTCGGCTGTCGACGTGGCTCGTCTTCGTATCGTGGTGTCTTGTTCGCTTTCTGTGGTTCCTTTCCCGCTCTGCCGCGTTGCTGAGGACTGACGTTTTCTTTCTGACTCAAGTTGGTTGTTGGCTCGTTCCGTCGTTTAAGTGGTGTTATTTTGTTGACAAAATTGATTTTGTTATTTTTTTGTCCCTTCTTACTTTTTCTGACAGGTTCCGGTTCTTGTTCCGGTTCCGAATAGCTTTCTTCGTTCGTATCAGTTACACCAAGCTCTTCTGGATATCTCTCCTTCCCGCACACGAAGAAACTATCGTTGACCTTGACCTCTCTGTTCAGTTGTGAGAAACTGTAAATCTGAAACATAGAAGGCAGTCCGCGATTAGAAAACAATAAACAGTCACAGAGTAATATTTCACATGGTAAACAGTATCATTACACCCGGTAATAAATATGTCCCACGGAAGATATCAAACCATACATTATGCTGACAATGTCACAAGATAGTATTACATTACACAGAAGCTATTTAGTCACACACACCATGATATATGTCATCAGCCAGACATGACCTCTTAAAACATCAGCTACCCTTTTCCTGATCGTGTGTAATTTGCAATAGCGTAGCAATCATGAATGCTTGTATGCTCAAGCATACGCTATAATTCCACTCATGTAGTATTTTGTATCTTTCTTTTTATTAGTTTTCCTTTGCGTAACCTAAATCACGGGTTCTACGATTGTTATTACTATGTTGTTTCCGGTTTTGTAAAGTTGAAACACGATGAAATTTATTATGATTTCAAATTTTAGTTGGTGCTGGTACTTTCAAATTCAACGAAACAGTGTGAAATTCAGTTTAAAATTAATATTATTTGTATTAATAAATGTGGAAGGCTTATTTTTGATCACCCCCGTAGACCCTCCACCAGGTCTCGCCCCTGGACACCTTAACAATAGCACTCAGTTTTGAAATTTCAAAATAGATTTGCTACGCCACCGACTTAATTTATATCACATATAGTCATGTCGCCATGGTAATATATACGTCAGAAGAACTACGTCACTAACCTGTTGGTACGGTTTCCTGGACGAGAAGATGCCGGTGGCTGGTGGGTACTTTAGTTGGAGCATGGTTCCCATATCTTCCAGGATCCTTTCAAATGGCTGTGTTGTGTTGGGATTCAGGATCATTTTCTCCTTACTGTAGCGGTCTGTGTTGCTGATGATGGTGAAAGTGACCTGTTTGTTTGGGGCGGTGGAGTTTGGAGTTCTGGAATCGTTGAACTGCGCACGCTCGTGCGTGGCTCGTCCCTGCTCACGTGACGACCTGTGACTGTTGGTGATGAGACTCTTGGTGGGACTGATGGGTTGGTCCATCAACAAATTATACATTATGACGTCCTTTTTAAAACGCTGGGAACTCGACACGACGCAGATGTCACCTCGCTCCAACTCCTTGACAGTCTTTACCTCTTTCTTGGTTTTGAGATTGAAAATGTGTCGGACGCCCATTTTGGTGTCGATTTTCTTATTGAGATATTCGCACAGACTCTCTATCGACTTAAACTGGCGGTCGTTGATGGAGACGGTCACCCCTCTGTGTAGACGGTCGTCGTCTTTGAAGAACTTGACGAGATTGGCTCGCCCCTTCATCTCTCGGTCTTGTAATGTTGGCGGGTCACCCTCATACCTCTCGTAGCGCGCGCTGGCGTAGGGCTGCGGCTGGGAACGGCGCACGGGACCCGGCTTGGTGTTCGACTGATGTCGCACCTTAGGCTGCTGGAGGTATTCATCACTGTCACTGCCAGGAGATTCCTGGGTAGACAAAAAACAAACTAATTTACAAAACACCATAACGTCAACAAAAACAGAATTTCAAAACTGTGTTCATTGGCAATCTGATTAAAACAATCCTCGTTACCCTGGGGTTACGATCCCCTGCGCCCTCTACACCCCTGGAATATGTCATTGCAAAACTGAAGGCTCCGTGTGCGCCATCTTGTTGATAGGACAAGAAGACTGGTTCGACTCTTTCATGTAAATCAAAAGAATCTCGTGGTCACATAATGATAAAAATTGACAGGTTTTGAAGTCAGTTGTGGCTCCTTTGTAATCTTCAAAAGAAGACATACATGCTAGCAATTGGTCAAGATTTTTTTCTTAAGCGTGCCTCAGTTTTGCCACGACATATTCCAAGGGTGTAGAGTGCCTAGGTGATCGTAACCCTTGGTTATCGAGGATAGATTAAAACCAGATGCAATTCTGAATTCCAATGCCTAAAATCGTAGATCAATTACCTCATTATTTTCAAAAAAAATTGCCAAATATACGGATACCTCTTTGTTATTCAGAAGAATCGGTTTGAAGGTCTTACTTTTTAGTGACACCTATGAACCGAGAACCCGCAAGTCGTCCGAATATTTAGCGGGTCAGAGAGTCGGAACCCTTCGGACTACTATGAACCATGATGCCTTGACAGTCGATCAAGGTAATTAATCACAATTCTTAATCACAATTACTTCAAGATGTGTTTACAATTTGCATTAACATATTTTTTATATGACGATGCAAGAGAGCCAAGCACCTAGACAGATTTAACAGCTCTTTAGTACAGCATTTTATCGGATATACTGTTTTTGCATATTTATTTGACCCGGTGACCTTGAATAATTAGTTTTTACTGCAAGTGTCCTTTTGTTGTGACGCACCAGGAAACGAATGGTTATAAATACAGATTTCGAATCCTGAAAAATAGCAAAAGCTATCTTAACTAACCTAAACAAAAAGTCTAGTAAATGAATTATAGATAAATCTCAAAAGCATGATCCAAACAAATCAAATTCCAATAGCCCTATGCACAGATTCTAATGAATGAATAGAACCACTAAGTAATCATTGTACCTAGAGGAATTTAGCGAAATTCAAAATTGTAAAAGGCAAAATTGTACCGTGCCATTGAGTTTATGTGGAAACTTACTGTGAATATTACTCTTGGATATTTGTCTTGACCATTGTATGAAAAAAACAGATTTGTTGAGGCAGCTTTATTGCCTTTCATACAAGGTCATCTTTTTCTGTGTGTGTCGCATCATATTTACTCTTTAGCTGTTCAAATTTACAGGCCATGCGAAAGACGTCTTTCGCCCTCCCTCCCCCTTTCCCACATTTTTCTACAAAAGACGTAGAGGAGTCGGAACGAGTCGATCGCAGGTTAAAAGCTGCTTCGGGGCGCAATTGCCAGGTACTGACCACAAGTCGGCCGTTTTCCCCCGGGAACTCTGGCTTTCCCACCAACAACTAAAATATGGCATGTCATTAAAAGACTATAGCTGTTAATTATATAAAAGGATGTAAATATAAACAAACCAAACCTAACCGATCGATTGGTGAAAACTTGATTATTTACCTGGTGAAAGCGCCAGTCTATAGCACGGAGGTTTCGGGTTCGAATCTCGGTATGTGTATGTCTTGTTGCGTTTTATATTTGGCGTCTAACCAGATATACCCATGAATGATGGTGTAGCTATATAGGGTATCTTCGGGGTTGGATATTTTTTTATGAAAGGGGTGTGGAAGGGAACTGGACCATGCCAATCGCCCGAGTACAGTATCTAATGAAAAAATATTAAATCGGTCATACATGTAGTATCCGTCCACTGTTCGAAAGTCGAATTCCGGGTCTGGCCGTACATGTTCATATAACTTATCAGACAATGAATCAATTACCATGTAAATAGCGGCGACAATAGCAACAGTAATAACGTGTATTGTTAACTACCAGTAGATAAGGGCACTGTTGAGAATAGTACACCAACTTACGTGTCGAAATATTTGAGTGTCGCTAGGAGACCAGATTTTAATACGATCGTATAAATAAGTGATGGGCGGATATATGTCCATGTAGACACGCAGGTAAATATACAGGTGGGCGATCGATGGGACGGCGTTGATTAACAGACAATCGTACCTGGCTCATCACCTGGAAGACTCACCTGTTGGTCAGTATTAGCGTTATCGATCTGTGTACAGTCGATCGAGTGGCGGCGCTGATTGGAAATGTGTTATAAACAAATTAATACACGCGTGTATCTTTAACGTTGTGTACCTGTGCGCGCGGATGCTGATGATCACGTGAGCTCACAGTCTGTATCAATAGTTATCAAAATTATTTCTACATTATTATGATACTAAATGGGTTTTTTTTTAAATTTAGGTAAAGGGTCATAAACTTCTATAAAAGTTGAAAACGTCAGTGTTTCTTTCCCAGTAGATCCTAACTTATACATCAATGATGTACATGCACACGGTCTTTATATTATTATCAGACTAACTTTAAAGGCATATAAATATGACTTCTTCTATAGAACTATAAATCCTACAGTCTTATGATATTTGTTTTATGGTGTGTAAGAATAGCTGTGATTGAAATAGAATGATATTAATTTGCTACACAACGTGCTTGTTTAGATATAACGTAACTTCAATTTAAGATTATAAAGACTTTTACAAAGATTAGGAAAAATGATTTGTGTAAAAATTGAAAGTACCCAGCACAAAACACTGAAAGAAATTGAACCGAACATGCATTTCCAAACATTTTCATTAGGTCAACATATTCAAATTGAATTGCTGGTATTTCTTTACGTATTCATATATATTTTTGATGGACAAGAACATTTCAAATCTTTCATTTTATTGGCAAAACATGCGCCATTGAGTTTACATAGCATAGCATTGCCCATAGAGGTACGTTGACCGCCTTAAATGGTTTCTCCCCTGTTACGGCATCACCGTAAATTGTGTGTATCATACTGCAGCCTTGGGAACAGACATGATTATGGTAAAGACATGGTAACCAATATTATTTACAATTTGTTTCACACAGAAAAATAAATAACACTACATGTAGAACATGACGTCACTCTCAGCACCTCTGATTACGTGATGACGTTCGGCGCTTATTTTTTGTGACGTCAGTAACAATAGGATGGTTATGTATTTTTAATCAACAATAAAATCGTTGTAAACATAATAATTGTCCCTCTGCGTATCTCGCTTTGTTTAACGTAAGGAGAAATGAATTATGCTGCTGTAACGCGAGCTATCCTTATTGTTGTTTTTCCGGAACATGGAGCTTTCTGTATAAACGGGTTTTGCTTGTTATATCATGAAAGTCCCGCGGATCATACGACACAGGGGCCTAGTTCACAGGGACCTGGGAATTTGTCATAGCTAGTTTTGGGCCTATATTAAGGTGTTTAGAGAGGCCATTAGAGAGGGTGGGGGCATTTTTATCGAAAATTGATCTACACCCCCCCCCCCCCACTTCAAAGTTTAAAATTGTTCTAAACACCTAAATTTGGTCCAAATCTACCCATGACAAATTCTCAGGTCCCTGTGGCCTAGTTAGACATGGACATTCCAAATACATTTTTTTACACCCATAAAAGGTAACGTAACCATCAAACAGGAGAGAAAGAAATGTATAGTCATATAAGTATTCGAACCCTCGAACTCTCAAACCTCCGAACTCCCATCCTTGATGTACAGGGGCTACGATCGCCTACGATCTCTAAACCCCTGGAATATTGTCATGGGAAAACTGAAGGCTCCGTTTGCGCTATGATCTTGTTGATGAGGCAAGAAGATTTGTTTGGTATCAAAGAAATCTCGCGAGTCACATAACGGTATTATTGACTGGCTTTGAAGTCGAATGTCGCGCTTTTAAAATCTTCGATGACAAGTATCAGCCTAGCGATTGGTCAGTTTTGTTTACTTAAGTGCTAGGTGTAGAGATACCCATGGCAATCGTGGATGCCAAACTCTAGACCAATGTAGACGATGCTCCATCAAATGAGCTACCTGATCGCCGACACACATCTCGTTTTGGGGATTTTTAAATCCATTCTCTGTCCAATGTCAACTTCAATATCATAACATTCCTTAATGTATGGACCATTCGCGTACGTCACTAAATAATTGTTTTTTTTTACATGTGTTTGTAGCTTGATATAGATCCGTAGGCTACTAATTACTGCCGTCTCCCGGTATAACGTTTTGTACATTTCTGAGTTCAAGTCAAGCTCAAACAAGGCTATTGGAGCAGTACAACAACACAGGGAGTTGTGGAGCGGTACACCAACACAGAGAGTTGTGGAGCGGTACACCAACACAGGGAGTTGTGGAGCGGTACACCAACACAGGGAGTTGTGGAGCGGTACATCAACACAGGGAGTTGTGGAGCAGTACAACAACACAGGGAGTTGTGGAGCGGTACACCAACACAGGGAGTTGTGGAGCGGTACATCAACACAGGGAGTTGTGGAGCAGTACTATAACACCGGGAGTTGTGGAGCAGTACCATAACACAGGGAGTTGTAGCAGTACAACAACACAGGGAATTGGAGCGGTACAAAAACACAGGGAGTTGGAGCAGTACTATAACACCGGGAGTTGGAGCAGTGCTGTAACACAGGGAGTTGTGGAGCGGTACACCAACACAGGGAGTTGTGGAGCAGTACCATAACACAGGGAGTTGTAGCAGTACAACAACACAGGAAATTGGAGCGGTACAAAAACACAGGGAGTTGGAGCAGTACTATAACACCGGTAGTTGGAGCAGTACTGTAACACAGGGAGTTGTGGAGCGGTACACCAACACAGGGAGTTGTGGAGCAGTACTATAACACCGGGAGTTGGAGCAGTACTGTAACACAGGGAGTTGTGGAGCGGTACACCAACACAGGGAGTTGTGGAGCAGTACCATAACACAGGGAGTTGTAGCAGTACAACAACACAGGGAATTGGAGCGGTACAAAAAAACAGGGAGTTGGAGCAGTACAATAAAACAGGGAGTTGTTGCAGTACAACAACACAGGGAGTTGTAGCAGTACAACAACACAGGGAGTTGTGGAGCGGTACATCAACACAGGGGGTTGGAGCAGTACAATAAAACAGGGAGTTGTAGCAGTACAACAACACAGGGAGTTGTGGAGCGGTACATCAACACAGGGAGTTGGAGCAGTACAACAACACAGAGAGTTGTAGCAGTACAAAAAAACAGGGAGTTGGAGCAGAACAACAACACAGGGAGTTGGAGTAGTACTATAACACAGGGAGTTTTGGAGCAGTACTATAACATAGGGAGTTTTGGAGCAGTACAATAACACAGGGAGTTGGAGCATAACAACAACACAGGGAGTTGGAGCAGTACAACAACACAAGGAGTTGGAGCAGTACAACAACACAGGGAGTTGGAGCAGTACTATGACACAGGGAGTTGGAGCATTACAACAACACAGGAGTTGGAGCAGTACTATAACACAGGAGCTCGAGCAGTACTATAACACAGGGAGTTGGAGCAGTACTATGACACAGGGAGTTGGAGCAGTACAAGAAAACAGGGATTTGGAGCAGTACTATGACACCGGAAGTTGTGGAACAGTACTGTAACACAGGGAGTTGTGGAGCAGTACTCTAACAAAGGAAGTTGTGGAGCAGTATTGTAACACGGGACGTTGTGGATCAGTACTATGACACAGGAAGTTGTGGATCAGTACTATAACACAGGGAGTTGTGGAACAGTACTCTAACACAAGGAGTTGTGGACAGTATTATAACACAGGGAGTTGAGGAGCAGTACTGTAACACAGGGAGTTGTGGAGCAGTACTATAACACAGGGAGTTGTGGAGCAGTACTATAACACAGGAAGTTGTGGAGCAGTACTGTAACACAGGGAGTTGTGGAGAAATTCTATAATACAGGGGGTTGTGGAGCAGAACTATAACACAGGGAGTTGTGGAGAAATTCTATGACACAGGGAGTTGTGGAGCAGTACTATAACACAGGAAGTTGTGGAGCAGTACTGTAACACAGGGAGTTGTGGAGAAATTCTATGACACAGGGAGTTGTGGAGCAGTACTATAACACAGGGAGTTGTGGAGAAATTCTATGACACAGGGAGTTGTGGACCAGGACTATGACACAGGGAGTTGTGGACCAGTACTATGTCACGGGGAGTTGTGGAGCAGTACTATAACACCGGGAGTTGTGGAGCAGTACCATAACACAGGGAGTTGTAGCAGTACAACAACACAGAGAATTGGAGCGGTACAAAAACACAGGGAGTTGGAGCAGTGCTGTAACACAGGGAGTTGTGGAGCGGTTCACCAACACAGGGAGTTGTGGAGCAGTACCATAACACAGGGAGTTGTAGCAGTACAACAACACAGGAAATTGGAGCGGTACAAAAACACAGGGAGTTGGAGCAGTACTATAACACCGGTAGTTGGAGCAGTACTGTAACACAGGGAGTTGTGGAGCGGTACACCAACACAGGGAGTTGTGGAGCAGTACTATAACACCGGGAGTTGGAGCAGTACTGTAACACAGGGAGTTGTGGAGCGGTACACCAACACAGGGAGTTGTGGAGCAGTACCATAACACAGGGAGTTGTAGCAGTACAACAACACAGGGAATTGGAGCGGTACAAAAACACAGGGAGTTGGAGCAGTACAATACAACAGGGAGTTGTTGCAGTACAACAACACAGGGAGTTGTAGCAGTACAACAACACAGGGAGTTGTGGAGCGGTACATCAACACAGGGGGTTGGAGCAGTACAATAAAACAGGGAGTCGTAGCAGTACAACAACACAGGGAGTTGTGGAGCGGTACATCAACACAGGGAGTTGGAGCAGTACAACAACACAGAGAGTTGTAGCAGTACAAAAAAACAGGGAGTTGGAGCAGAACAACAACACAGGGAGTTGGAGTAGTACTATAACACAGGGAGTTTTGGAGCAGTACTATAACATAGGGAGTTTTGGAGCAGTACTATAACACAGGGAGTTGGAGCAGTACTATAACACAGGGAGTTGGAGCAGTACAACAACACTGGGAGTTGGAGCATAACAACAACACAGGGAGTTGGAGCAGTACAACAACACAAGGAGTTGGAGCAGTACAACAACACAGGGAGTTGGAGCAGTACTATGACACAGGGAGTTGGAGCATTACAACAACACAGGAGTTGGAGCAGTACTATAACACAGGAGCTCGAGCAGTACTATAACACAGGGAGTTGGAGCAGTACTATGACACAGGGAGTTGGAGCAGTACAAGAACACAGGGATTTGGAGCAGTACTATGACACCGGAAGTTGTGGAACAGTACTGTAACACAGGGAGTTGTGGAGCAGTACTCTAACAAAGGAAGTTGTGGAGCAGTATTGTAACACGGGACGTTGTGGATCAGTACTATGACACAGGGAGTTGTGGAACAGTACTCTAACACAAGGAGTTGTGGACAGTATTATAACACAGGGAGTTGTGGAGCAGTACTGTAACACAGGGAGTTGTGGAGCAGTACTATAACACAGGGAGTTGTGGAGCAGTACTGTAACACAGGAAGTTGTGGAGCAGTACTGTAACACAGGGAGTTGTGGAGAAATTCTATAACACAGGGGGTTGTGGAGCAGAACTATAACACAGGGAGTTGTGGAGAAATTCTATGACACAGGGAGTTGTGGAGCAGTACTATAACACAGGAAGTTGTGGAGCAGTACTGTAACACAGGGAGTTGTGGAGAAATTCTATGACACAGGGAGTTGTGGAGCAGTACTATAACACAGGGAGTTGTGGAGAAATTCTATGACACAGGGAGTTGTGGACCAGGACTATGACACAGGGAGTTGTGGACCAGTACTATGTCACGGGGAGTTGTGGAGCAGTACTATAACACAGGGAGTTGTGGAAAAATTCTATGACACAGGGAGTTGTGGAGCAGTACTATAACACAGGAAGTTGTGGACAGTACTATAACACAGGGAGTTGTGGACCAGTACTATGACACAGGGAGTTGTGGACCAGTACTATAACACACTAGGCCCTTTATTCTGGACACGGTAATACGATACTCCTTTAGGCAAGATCACTCTGATAATGGACTATTAGCTAACCTATCACGTCACAGAGACTAAAACCAACATTCATTAAATATTGCCAAGTTAGGCACCAGGAAACAAATCACGAAAAAAAAAACATCACAAAAGCTGCAATGGGTGAACGTGAGATATTTGTAAACTCCCTTTGGAAAACTCAAAGCCCCCCCCCCTCCTTCCTACCCCCCACCCTATATAACTGTTTTCTGTCAACAAATCGTTTAATATTAAGACAAAAAAAATGACTACTAGGGCGATTAAATACAATATATTCATAATATTGATATAAATATACCAAGGAAAATCATTTATACAGTGGGTTTCCTGATTAGCGGAGAAAACTATATTTTATCAATACACGGGAAATGACCCGTATTCTGAGATTTCGTTAACCTTTGATCCTGGTAAGAAATTAACGATAACATTATGGTCATGTCCAATTATTATCGGCCATTAGCGGCGAAAGAAAAAGTATAGAAGGAAAAATATTGAAAATATACTTTATATGGTAGTGAATCTTGACATTTTTTTCTGTGTTTGATAAAACAAGGGAAAGTGATAAAAGAAACCAGCCACTATTACATGTACAGTAGATGTTGTATCGACACATTATACACACTCGAAAAATTCAATAGCTATATAATATATGGTCATGCTATGCAGTAAAACCTCGATAGAGCGTCCTGCTCTCCATTCGTCACCTCGCTTACCGCCAACCATCCTCGATATCCAGGAGTTACGATCACCTACGCTGAGAAGCCCGAGTTTCATCTGGCACCGACACCAATCTGGTTAAGGGGCCCCACACCCATCATCAGAAACCCACGGTACACTTCTCTTGCATCCCGGATGCAAACGTCAGAGAAGTGTACCGTTGGTTTCCGACGATGCCCCACACCAGACATCTATCTGTCAAAATGTCCTAAGTCTGGAGTTAGGGCCAGAGGAATCTCGGCTACTACGCTGTACAGAGAGCGTATGTGAGCGTAACCAATAGATATCGAAGATGACCGGCAACATATTTCTAATTGTCACCAAATCCTTTATACATCGTAACGACAATACGTCAAAGCTCAACTAGTGACAGTATAACGAGATCTGCTCTTAAAACGGAAACAATTTGATAATGGGTATTGACTAATGGTAATACATAATACAAATCCCTTGGAGGAATACACGGTTTTCAGTCTGATCAACTACAAATAAATTCAATATCACCAATCAATTTTATACATTTTCTCTTTGATTTTAAGGGAGAAATGCAATTGAGGAACATAATTTTACAATTTTTATGTTAAAACCTTGCGCACTTGAGGTTAAGAGTGTGTTTTTTTTTTTTTTTACATGTTTTCGTTAAACACCAATTCCACATATTAGAAATCCCAACTGCAATATGAGAACATTATTAAGTATCTAATAGAAATTGTCCACATTCATTTAAGAATAGCGGTCCGGGGAACTCGTGACGGACAGATAAGGACAGACATTCAGTTTGTCGAACGGAACGATCTAGCACGTTGGGGAAAATTGTTTCTCGTTCCCAATCTACGTCGCTTGAAACCTTTTGCATGGAAGGTCAAAAAATATGACAAACTGTATTTTCATGTTTATATGATTGTTACATTATGGAATTAATCTACCTAAATGTACTTTTATCGAAACAAAACCCTGAATTAATATACACGGATTAAACCTAATTAAACACATACACGGTCATTTATAATATTGCTTTCTCGTACATGTATATCATTATATAATGCGGCAAAAACGGGAGGATCACTTATATATCAACACTTACAGGTCTTTCCTGGTATCCGTTACGTCTGTCCCCCTTCATCCCGACGTTTGTCTTATCGTCCGTGTGTGGCGAGTCCGGTCCGTGAACGTACTGGTGGTCACTCGCGACGTCAGACATGTATATAGGTGGTCAGTGTATATACGTACTCCGCACTGGTCACTCGGTAGCTGGGTATGAATTTATAATAGGTATCTACGTACATCTCATTATCAGTAATGTACAGGTGGGCAAGCTTTAAGAACCACGAGTTAATAATTCACGACGGCTGCTGTGTTTGGCTGTACAGCACAGGTATCATAAAGTGGGTATCCAGGTAACCAAGTAAGTCAGTCGCACAGGTGCGTGTGCACACAGGTGTGCAAGTTGATTTTACACCTACACCAATATATACAGACCACAAGTGTCCTTGGGTCATCTTTGTGGAAAGCACGAAAACATGTTAATTATCTGGTACAACTAAGTCAACGCCCGCTCGCTCTATCTAATTTGCTAGAAACGAACTTACCTCCATTCTTCTTGGTATACAGGCATCTTATTTATCACTAATTGGAGAAGACGTCCAAAAGATAGTTAGGTATACATGCAGAGTGATTCTTTAAGAACTAAATTACGACGAGTAATATAGTAAAATATGGAATTGGACCTAATTATAGAGCTGAAGGAGAAGTGGAAAACTGAAGAAGGTGGGACTGGGACCGACCCTATAGAGGGATAGGAAAGAAGGTGAGGGGGGGGGGGGGGGGTAGCGGAAATAAAGGGATATGAGGAAATGACCCAATGGTAAGGTAGATGTCAGAGGAAATACAACGAAAGCGTACTTATGGTAGGGAAGAATGGGGGAGGGGGGCAGGAGCAACCAGACTCGGTGTGTAGTACATAAATAAGAGTGTTTATTGTATAATAATTATGATGGAAGGCGGGAAACGTAAATTCAGGATAGATCAATAGGCCTACCTGTTCGAAGTGTTGGAGGTAGTAGTTGAAGTGGGGGGGGGGGGGGGGGGGGGGTCGAGACGCGTGAACGGAAGTTACCATATTTGGAACAGATGTAGTAAAACAAAATGGAAAAAAATGGAAATCTTTATTCACCACTGCAACTGTTTATTCCATTTTGATTGCATGTATTGATCGATAATACAACTTGAAAGGGCCATACCGGACATGTTTGTCAATAAAAGAAACATCAACAGTTGTAATTAAAGCAATGAAAAATGGAGCTTTCAGTTCAAAGATATAGGGAACCGCCATGACTTTTCTGGCAACAAGTCGGAAACGCACGATTGGCATAGCTGATCGAACTACAATCCCGATATGGACAAAATATGTTGAATATTTGCCGAATGCCGAGCGATTTTCTTGTTTTCCCAACTCATGCATTTTACCATATTTTCACTAATAAGATTACATTTAAACTTCGTTTGCCGTAAATCAAAGCGAATGTATATGTTCAGCTTCGATATTTGAAGATTAACTGTTATTGTCCGTTACATTCACAGATTGAAACACGCCCCCTGAGATGAATCGTTCACGTCAATCAAGGTGGCGTGGTTTTAACATCGAATCAGTTTCAATTGTAATCTCGAGCATGCGCATGTAGACGTTTTTGTCCGGGCAGACGGCAGACATATTGAAAAGTTTACAACGGGTGCATTTTGAAAGTATAAGTTCGACAGTTTGAAGTCAAAGAAGAGGAACAGAACTTAAATAACGAAAGGAAGTATTTGCTTAGGTTTTTCTTTTTAAAGTTTCGGTTGTTATTTTTTTGATATCCTCGAAGGTAGATAGATAATGACAGTCACATTTCCCAATTTCACTCAGTACAATTTTGAGTATGAACCGTTCAAGAAAAACGGCAAGTAAAATGCAAGTGATAGCATTAAGTTACGCAATCAAAGAAGGGTTTAAAACTGTCTGCATATCAGTAAAATATTAACTGTTTCCGTACAGTTTTACAAGACTTGTATCCCGCCAATATCCAACATGTCCGATAACAATGGGTTTCGGCTCCAATGGTGGTCGTCTGCTTCAATAGGGATGCGCTTCTTGTTATCAGATTGTACTGAAACAGTTCTATTTCCCAAGTATGTACTGTTTTGTCCGACTTTTACTGACAATTATTTTAAACTGCAGTTTCCGTCATTAGTTATACTGGTGATTTGGCAATGTCTTTACGCAGTCATTTTGAAATCGACATGGCCATGATGGTGTAAATTGACATGAAGAAATATATTTCATTCATCATAAAAGGGTCGCAGAATAAAGATTTGTATTGGCTGATCTTGTGCTGATTGTTGTTAATTGTAACATAAATGTTTCTGTACAGTTTTACATGACTTGTATCCCGCCAATATCCAACATGTCTGGTAACATTGGGTGTCCACCCCAATGCTGGTCGTCTGCTTCAATAGGGATGCGTATCATGTGCCAAGACTGTACTGGAACAGTTTCACTCTCATGTACACTAGTTTGTTTGACTTTCTTCGACATTTCTTTTAAACTGTAGAACTTTTTTTCTCACCTACAATACTTTTGACAAGCAATGTTTTCACGCAGTCTGTTTGAAATCGATATGGTGTCAGTTTCCACGAAGAACTACATATCATTTAAGAATTCACTATGTCTAATAATAAAAATTGTGTTGGCAAATATTGTGTTCATTGTTCTTAAAAGTTAACTCTAAAACTGTTTCCGTACGGTTTCCCAAGATTTGTATCCCGCCAATATCCAACATGACCGGTAACATTGGGTTTCCATATATATATTCCAATGGTGGTCGCCTGTTACAAAAGGGATGCGTATCCTAGCTGTGATCAGACTGTACCGGAAAAGTTCCACCCGACTACTCCGGGTCTACTCTCGATCAGCATACGCCTTTATTATTAATTACAGATGTTTTTTTATCGTCATATTGCGGTATTAAAATGGAATTGGATTCAGGAAAACACATTAAACATCGCTTTGGATATATCGTTCGGATTTTACATCATCTAAATTTCTTGTGCAATTAATTTTGTGTTTGATAGACGGTATATCTGCTTCATGAATGAGAGTGTCGGCGCTGAAGATATCCTTATTACGGTTAATCCGTAAAAAACCAACACAGTGTAAATATTATTGAGGGGTCATATCAATAAGCTTTGCTTCAAATAATCTTACATGTAAACTACCATATTTAACCGATGCCGTGCAGTTTCACAAGACTTGTATCCCGCCAATATCAAACATGTCCGGTAAAATTGGGTTTATTTAACTGTTTAATGTTTACTGCTCGCCCTGTTTTAACTGTTTAATATTTACTGCTCGCTCTGTTTTAACTGTTTACTGCCTACTGCTCGCTCTATTTTAACTGTTAAATGTTTACTGCTCGCTCTGTTTTAACTGTTTAATGTTGACTGCTCGCTCTGTGTTAACTGTTTTATGTTTACCGCTCGCTCTGTTTTAACTGTTAAATGTTTACTGCTCGCCCTGTTTTAACTATTAAATGTTTACTGCTCGCTCTGTTTTAACTGTTTAATGTTGACTACTCGCTCTGTTTTAACTGTTTAATGTTTACTGCTCGCTCTGTTTTAACTGTTGAATGTTTACTGCTCGCTCTGATTTAACTGTTGAATGTTTACTGCTCGCCTGTTTTAACTATTAAATGTTTACTGCTCGCTCTGTTTTAACTGTTTACTGCCTACTGTTCGCTCTGTTTTAACTGTTTAATGTTTACTGCTCGCTCTGTTTTAACTGTTTAATGTTTACTAATCGCTCTGTTTTAACTGTTTAATGTTTACTGCTAGCTCTGTTTTAACTGTTATATGTTTACTGCTCGCTCTATTTTAACTGTTTAATGTTTACTGCTCGCTCTGTTTTAACTGTTTAATGTTTACTGCTCGCTCTGTTTTAACTGTTTAATGTTTACTGCTCGCTCTGTTTTAACTGTTTAATGTTTACTGCCTACTGTTCGCTCTGTTTTAACTGTTTAATGTTTACTGCTCGCTCTGTTTTAACTGTTTAATGTTTACTGCTCACTCTGTTTTAACTGTTTAATGTTCACTGCCTACTGCTCGCTCTGTTTTAACTGTTTAATGTTTACTGCTCGCTCTGTTTTAACTGTTTAATGTTTACTGCCTACTGCTCGCTCTGTTTTAACTGTTTAATGTTTACTGCTCGCTCTGTTTTAACTGTTTAATGTTTACTGCTCGCTCTGTTTTAACTGTTTAATGTTTACTGCTAGCTCTGTTTTAACTGTTTAATGTTAACTGCTCGCTCTGTTTTAACTGTTTAATGTTTACTGCTCGCTCTGTTTTAACTGTTTAATGTTTACTGCTTGCTGTTTGTTCCACTTTCTTTATACCTAGGTCACACATTCACGGATTTGACGCCGGATTAGCTACGGATACGATCCGGCATCATTCGTGAAAATCTGTATTTGTCCGTAGCTTTGCGTATTGTAGTTTAACCATATTATATTCATGACAAATGATATGTACACATTACAAAATATATTACAACCCTGGTGATCAGGAAAGAAGTACTATTGTACTTTTACATGGTCCTTATCATCGATCATAACAATCTTACTTAAAACGATATATAAAACTTTGTAGGGATGGTTTGAAAATGTACACAATAAAATATTTTGAAAGAAAGATAGAACATGATATAAGGTAAAGAGAGACACTGGCGGAGTTTTACCCAGTTGCATGGGCAATTTAGTATACGTGATGCATGTATCTGAATGTTGTTGCAATCAATTGCTTGTAAATCTTCTTGCATCGTCGGATACCCACGGTTGATCTCGCTTCGCTAACTCACTCATCATCATACCACGGTTGATCTCGATTCGCTAACTCACTCATCCGACGATGATCTTCTTGTTGATTTGATATAATTTTGCGTAGCATTAAACATATTTTCGTTTTGGTCATACGTTAAAGATGCATCACCATATAGTCATAAGTCAACACTTAATTTGTAAGACAAATGAGTCGAATACCTTTGACGTGAATCATTGTGATTTATGCAAAACAATTAAATAATGTGCATTGTCTTCTACAAAATTTCCACATAAACATAGGGATTATTTTCTTTAAAAAAAATGCATTTTAGAGACGAATGCGGTTCGATATAATATTCAGGGTTTTGGGGTGGGGGCGTCTTTTAGTGTTTTGCTGGATATAGGCCTTGGAGTTTAGGCAATGAAGGATTAAAACGGATCTCCTCAGGAACATCACTCCAAAGACAAATAGCTGAAGGTAATAAACTCCGCGCACATTTTACCTGATACATCGTTTCCATGTCTGGTAATATGATTATGTATTTCAGCCATGATCTCATTACGTTGTATTACGGATCGCTCCGTGGCGGTACGTACTATTCCTTATCAAACCGTTCTTATTCGTACTAACCTTTATACGTATAACGTAGCAACCCGCTGTTTATCCGCATTGCAAACGCACTGACGCGTGTCATTCCCGTATTAAACCGTAACAATCCGTATCATGCCGCCTTTCCTACATTAGTCTTGGTAGATACGTTAAAACCCGTAGTCACACTGTATCGGACCGTATCGGACTACGGAAATTGGCGTTTCCGGCGTCATCCGACAGGTTTAATCCGTAAACCGGCGAGGTGATCCGTGAATATGTGACCTAGGCATTACGTACTGCTTTCTGTCTGCCCTGATTTTGCCGCCTACTGGAGACAATCTCGCGTGTTCCGTGACTTTGTTCAGGTGTAACTGATTTCTAACTGTAGTTTCAAAAAGAATTTCGGCACATAAAGGTTTAATGATGTTTATATCGTATATCAATTTTGCGTGATTTTTCGAGGAAATAGAGATTATTTCTGCGTAAGGAGGATACATTTAGGAGGTTTGTTATATAAAAATTATCAATACAAGCGTTCTTCTTCATACCTTAAATAGAAATGTGATTTTTGGTGCAAGAAAGGTAGGTGGGGTAGATTTCTAAAAGCTTAATCCACTCTTAAGACTTTATGACCATTGAGAGGTCGAGGGTGGGTTTGGGATGGGGGAGGGGGGGGGGATTTTCATCGAAAACTGACGTAAACCCTCAAAAGTGTAAAATTACTCTTAACACCTTAGTTTAGGTCCAAGACTAGCTGTAAAAAATTCCCAGGTCCCTGTGGTGTAAATTACAAAGGTTCCTCAACTTTTGGATATAGATAAAACATTAACTTAGTTTTAATTAATCCTATGCATGTAGATTATCCATGATAACCGAGCCCATCCAAAAGATTTGGCTCTGCCGCGTCTTCTATTCGTAGGAACACCGGGCAGCAAATACTGTAAACGGACATGTTTAAGTTGTAATCTTATAAGGGACAGCATACGATGCCTACCACTAACCTTTCCGTTAGGGACACCTTATACACCTTCAACTAACCTCTATATTTTACACACCCTACAATACAAAAATCTAATCTCTTCATTATGGACAACCTAGTATACCTACAACTAATCTTTCCAATTGGGACACCCGTCAATACAAAATCTAACCTCTCAAGTAGGGACACCCTACAATATCTACAACAAACCTCTCCATTAGCGACACCCTAGTAAACCTACAAATAACCTCTCTATTGGGGGCATTAGTCAATATCTACAACTAACCTCTCCATTAGGGACACCCTACAATATCTACAACTTACCTTTCTAGAGGGAGCACACTACAATATCTACAACAAACCTC
Source organism: Mimachlamys varia (assembly GCA_947623455.1). Lineage (NCBI taxonomy): Eukaryota > Metazoa > Mollusca > Bivalvia > Pectinida > Pectinidae > Mimachlamys > Mimachlamys varia. The sequence continues at coordinate 55,764,564 of OX392528.1, forward strand.
TCCATTAGGAACATCCTACAATATTTACAACTAACCTCTCTATTAGGGACATCCTACAATATCTACAACTAACCTCTCTATTAGGGACATCCTACAATATCTACAACTAATCTCTCTATAAGGGACACCTTACGATACCTACAACAAACCTCTCTATTAGGGACACCTTACGATATCTACAACTAACCTCTTAATTACGGACACCATTAATACATACAACTAACATCCCTATTAGGGACAACAAACGATATGTACATCTAACCTCTCAATTAGAGACACCCAACGAAATTCTACAACTAACATATCTATAAGGTACAACCTACGATATCTACAACTAATCTCTCAATTTAGGGAGACGCTACGACATGTAAAACTTGCCTCTGAATTAGGGACACATATCAATGCATACAGCTAACCTCTCCATTTAAGACAGCCTACGATATATATACATCTAACCTCTCAATTAGGGACACCCTACAATATCTACAACAAACCTCTCCATTAGCGACACCCTATTAAACCTACAAATAACCTCTCTATTGGGGACATCAGTCAATATCTACAAATAACTTTTCCATTAGAGACAGCCCACAGTGTTAACAACTAACCTCTCCACTAGGGACATCCTATTAACCCTACAACTAACCTCTCCATAGGGTCACCCATCGATACATACAACTAACCTCTCCATAGGGTCACCCATCGATACATACAACTAACCTCTCCATAGGGTCACCCATCGATACATACAACTAACCTCTCCATAGGGTCACCCATCGATACATACAACTAAACTCTCAATTAGAGGCACCCTACAATAACTACTTTATTCAAGACAAGACATCCTATTCAAGACATCCGACATCCTATTCAAGACATCCTATTCAAGACATCCTACTTTACCTGCAATTAACCTCTAGATTTTGGATACCCTACTGAATTTGTATCTAAGCCCTCAATTAGGGATACTCTTTTAAACATACAACTAACCTTTCCATTAAGGACACCGCTCAATACATACAACTAACCTATAATTAGAGATACCATCCGATATCTAAAACTAACCTCAATTTTAGGGACACTCTACAATATCTACAACTTAACCGTCCATTAGGGACACCCTACAATATCTATAACTAACCGCTCAATAAGGCTTACCCTATTAACCCTTAGACTAACCTCCTCTCAAGTATGTGCATCCGACGATATCCACACCTAACATCTCAATAAGGGACACCCTACGATATCTCGACTAACATCTCCATTAGCGACACCCATCAATACATACAACTAACCTCTCAATTAGACTACCTGCAATACATACAACTAACCTCTCAATTAGACTACCTGCAATATGTACAACTAACCTCTCCATTAGGGACACCTTACGATATCTACAACTAACCTCTCCATTAGGGACACCCTACGATATCTACAACTAACCTATTCATTTGGGACATTCTACGACAGGTACATCTACCTTCTCAATAAGGAATACCCTACAATACTTTCAACTAACCTCTTCTTTGAGGGCACTTTATTTACTCCTACAACTAACCACTCAATAATGGTCACCCATCAACACCTACAACTAACCTCTCCATTAGGGACAACCTACGATATGTACATCTAACCTCTCAATTAGGGACATACTATTAACCCTACAGCCAATATCTTCATAAGGAAAACCCATCAATACATACAACTAACATCTCAATAAGGGACACCCGGCAATACCTACAACTAACCTCTCAATAAGGGACACCCGGCAATACCTACAACTAACCTCTCAATAAGGGACACCCGGCAATACCTACAACTAACATCTCAATAAGGGACACCCGGCAATACCTACAACTAACCTCTCAATAAGGGACACCCGGCAATATCTACAACTAACCTCTCAATAAGGGACACCCGGCAATATCTACAACCAACATCTCAATAAGGGACACCCGGCAATACCTACAACTAACCTCTCAATAAGGGACACCCGGCAATACCTACAACTATCATCTCAATAAGGGACACCCGGCAACATCTACAACTAACCTCTCAATAAGGGACACCCGGCAATACCTACAACTAACCTCTCAATAAGGGACACCCGGCAATACCTACAACTAACCTCTCAATAAGGGACACCCGGCAATACCTACAACTAACATCTCAATAAGGGACACCCGGCAATATCTACAACTAGCATCTCAATAAGGGACACCCGGCAATATCTACAACTAACCTCTCCATTAGGGACACCCTACGATATGTACATCTAACCTTTCAATTAGGGACATACTATTAACCTACGCTATCTACAACTTTCCTTTCCATTCAAGACACCCCAGGAAGTTGAGAAAGATATTAGCTGGTTGCTAAGGCTCTATAACCGCGGATAATAATTTGTGAAGCCCTTTGAGACGGGATAAAGCGGCATATAAGAACATCGACTTAATTATTATTAATATAACGTATACACATTAGGTCAAGGGTCACACTATAAAATTGGAGGTATGAGGTACAAGGTCACACTATAAAAGGAGAGAATCACTCTACAACGGGAGGTCACACTTTACAATGGGAGGTCACACTCCACAACGGGAGGTCACACTTTACAACGGGAGGCCACACTCTAAAACGGGAGGGTAACACTCTACTATGGAAGGTCACACTCTACAACGGGAGGTCACATTTTACAACGGGAGGCCACACTCTAAAACGGAAGGTCACACTTTACAACGGGAGGCCACACTCTAAAACGGAAGGTCACACTTTACAACGGGAGGCCACACTCTAAAACGGAAGGATAATACTCTACAACGGGAGGCCACACTCTACAACGGGAGGTCACACTCTACAACGGGAGGTCACACTCTACAACGGGAGGCCACACTCTACTACGGGAGGTCACACTCTACAACGGGAGGTCCCACTCTAAAACGGGAGGGTAACATTCTACAACGGGAGGTCACACTCTATTTGGGGAGGTCACACTCTATTACGGGAGGTCACACTCTTGACTAAAACGAGAGGTCACACTCTTGACTTCAACGGGAGGTCACACTCTACAACTGGAGGGTCACACTTTACAACGGGAGGCCACACTCTACAACTGGAGGGCCACACTCTACTACGGGAGGGTCACACTCTACAACGGGAGGTCACACTCTACAACGGGAAGGTCACACTATACAACGGAAGGTCACACTTTACAACGGGAGGTCACACTCTACAACTGGAGGGTCACATTCTACAACGGGAGGCTACACTCTACAACTGGAGGGTCACACTCTACAACGGGAGGCCACACTCTACAACGGGAGGGTCACACTATACAACGGGAGGTCACATTCTAAAATGGAAGGGTAACACTCTACAACGGGAGGTCACACTCTATTTGGGGAGGTCACACTCTACTACGGAAGGTCACACTATACAACGTTCAGAAACTAGTTAAAATCAATAATATTAAAGATGACGAAACACACACGTGTTGCACCTTTTAATTTTAGTAATCGATGCAGTATGACGAAGAATGAATTAAACTCTTTATCAGTGATGCTATAGAGGCCAAACGGTGGGGATCCAAAATTTCTCAACTAATGTAGAAGTAGAAGGGTCAGGTGCGAAAAATCCCTTTATGAATTTAGAAGTGAAATAAAACTACAGTGTAGTTCTGTGTAATTTCAAATCGTGTACTACAAAAATAAAAAAAACCCTGATAATTGTATAAGTCTAATCTAAGTCGGTGGTTATATGTATAAATTTAGACTAATATTTAATTATTTCTGCCTAAACTTACATTATAATCACATAATTCAAAAGTAGAAAAGGGTCGATGCCAAAGTATACAGTTTGTACAATTTATAATTTATACAATTTATAATTTAGATGATTTTGAATTAAGTTATGCTACCACTATATATTGGGAGCTTGTGCCTGTGCACACTGTCACAACTTGCAACGGTCACTAAAGAAAATGCATTAACGGATCCAAAATGTTACGTATGTATACATTTGATATAAGCTAGGCCTAGGCCTAATGGTAAAGAAAATAATGGTGGTGTTGTGGTTTGTATTTTCCCGCCAATATCTTGGCATTTATTTGTACTTCCGACACTAAAGAGTTCCTCTCCTCGACCTTCGATCAAATGGCATGAAACGCAAAGGACTTGGGATTCCTACCTGAATTGAAAGAGAAAGCAATGGATCTTCCTGTGGACGAGATAAATCTGGGCAGAGGAAAAACCGGTACGCAAAAATATAAATACAAGGATAGCTTTAGATATGCGTCCCCCATTTAGAGAGTAAACATGACACCTCACAAAACAAAATGTACCGGTTGTTGGTCGGAAGATCTTCTGTCAGTTTTTGTTCTGAAATAACCGATCACTAGAAAAGTACATACATATATGACAGTAAAATACATTACTTAAAATATTCACTGCTTGTAATAACATGTCCAAGAAAGTGTTTTTGATAGAGCTATTTTTTTCTGTCATGCAAATACTGAAATAAAGAAAATTCAGGCCACTGTCTGTATACTAGTTTGTAAGTTGTTCTTTGATAGGAAATCCGCCTCCGGTCTTTGTTGTGATTTTCCAATTCCGGAAATATAAACATAATTGGATTTCGACGTAGTGTAAAGAAAAAACGCCTCCATTAGAATGAAAGGACATCATATGCATGGCATGTATATATGTCTACACAAATCATGGAGCAACAGGTGCTATAATTGATATAAAAACACTTGGAAAGTTTGGGTTTGATTTATCAAGTTTTACGTCCTAAACAGCCCAAGGGGACACGTTACAAAAGTAATGTATGTGTAAAAGATGTGCATTGATTAGGTTGCCTTACAAGCGTGAGCTGTAGGGAATTTCCCTTTAGCTCAGTCGCGATCGGTAGAGCATCGGGCTGGAGAGCCAATGGTCACGGGTTCGAGCCCCAGCGGCGGCACTATCTTTATCACTTATCCTCGTCCTATTACAAACTGGTGCTGATGACCCTCCCCGTTTCAAGGAGGAGAAGCCTATAAAATATATGGGGGTCAATATGAACATATCGAACCTACCCCCCATATATTTTACGTACTTTACTATTGTCAGGCTCAGCCAGGGTCATTTAAGGACGTGCCAGGTTTTGAAGGTGTGGGGAAAGCCGGATTAACCAGAGAAACCCCCCCCCCCCCGACCGCAACTTGGAAAGTAGTAAGGGTGTTTGTAACTATATACATGTAATAGGCAGTGTATATCTACGTGCACATCCTGCACACTATACTCATACAATTTTGAAGGGGCCAATTGAATTTCTGGAAATGGTTCAATTTAACATATTGTGGGACCCATTGTTTTGGCAATATAAATAGAAAATAATTGGGGATTATTCACTGAATTTTAATAGCTGTTGATTCTTTTCAACTACGGCTTGTCATGAAGTTGAACCATGGAATTATTAATATATCTATATATACATTCTGGTCTTTTTTGGAAATATGTTAAGATGAAGCCTAAACATGACAACTTTAGAGGTGAAACTAGTAGGCAATATAACTTTTAAACCCATTGGCATTGTTATTGGTGACACTTTTAATATATTTAATATAGAACATATATGGACAAAGGCTGTAAGCCTCTATATCCATTTCAATTAATTGCATACAGTAATAATTATTTACTTCTGGTTTATAGTGATATTTCTTTTTGGACATCCAATTATTTATAATTAGCTACTAGTTGTTCTCATTTCCAATAATTGTCCAGTGGTATTTTCAAACTGTTTAACATCATTTGTGCCTATATATAGCATGCTGTGGTAGACTATGCCATGTGTCTCTGACATTAAAACTGAAAAAGGTTTTTACTTGTGTCCAAATGGCATATTTTTTTTCAATATGTACTGTTTGTGTCCATCTGGAACATGTTACAGTATAACTTGTATTAACTGGCCCCCGTATAATCCGAATCCCTGTCTATTCCGGCATTACAGTTCAATCCCAATATTTCCCTATTATCTCATATCAAACCTCTACAAACGGGACACCTGTGTAAACCGACCAAAAGATTTGGTCCCACTGACATTTGGTTAAGACAAGCTAGTGACTCATATTGATATCATAAATGTTATTTAATAGTTAATCATCATGTTCACTGTAGATCTGTTTCTATATATATGGTCTTCCTAATTGTCGGAAACCTACGGTACACTTCTCTGATGTTTACATACAGTGGGCCAGAATCAATGGAAACTCTCGTTTTCATACTTAAATAGTAACCAATCATATTGATAGTTTCATCCGTGACTACATCCAGCCAGGGTATCATATTTTATTTGTAACACCGCCCGTCAACATTGTGTTATAATTGTGTCAATTGTGATTAAAATGTAAGGTCCTACTATACGGAGATTGACATCAGCGTCATGCCTACTAAATATACTGATCGCGGTCATGGTAAAATGATATAACAGAGTGTCACGAGAAACGACCATTCTGATTGGTCGAAATCTCCGAATAAACTTCTGTTCGGGGAAACAAGATTTAGATCGATTCTGGTCCAAAGTATGCAAACGTCAGAGAAGTGTACCGTGGGTTTCCGACGATTGGTCTTCCAAGGGTTACTACATTTAATTTCTGTAAGCGTTCCCGGTTTGTTAGGTCTTTATACCTGGTATATATATCCTGGTATGAGTTTTGTTGCTCTTTTCTGAACATTCTCTATCACTTCAATATTTTCAATTTTGTATGGACTCCATACAGTCCATGCTTATTTAAGATGAGGTTTCACTGTATATACTGCCTTAAAGAGCAGCAAGATTGTAGACACTTGTTGTGATTTTATGTCTATTTTTGTTATGTCTATATTCCTTAAATGCCCTTTTGGTATCTATACTCAACAGTATGTAGTAAAGTAGTGAGCCCAACACAGAGGTTCTTTCATTTTTCCAATGTTGAATGGAGAGCGTAGTAACTTCTGCCTATTTGATCTGCTAAATGTTGGTGTTGTTGGACTGTCGATTCACCAGCAACACCAATATTTAACAGATCAAATAGTCAGAACTCTTTAGACTAGGTTTTATTAATGCACATTGTAATTTTGTCTTCATTCGCTTATTTATTTGCAGGTCTTGGTTTCAACATTCGTGGAGGGGTAGATAACCCACACATTCAAGGAGACACTGGGATCTTTGTGACAAAGATAAGAGAAGATGGGTCAGCATTCAAAGATGGAAGACTAAAGGAGGGAGACAAAGTGTTGGAGGTAGCAATCTATATGTTAGTTTTGTCTGACTCTTGATGTATCCAGGTTTTCCCTGACGCCCAAAAACCTGCATTTTGACTCAAAAATTTTCAAAGGACTCCTAAAGTTTCTCTTTATATTATTTGTGATGGGAGTCCTAGGACTCCTAAATCTAGGTCTCCTAATTTGTCAAATTTGAGTGTCCCTGGGAAACCCTGATGTATGATTTTATACGTTCTTACATGAGTTTCCATTTCATATGATATTCATGAAAAGAGTCTAAGACTTCAATTTAGAGAGCATCTGGCAAGCTTAATTGAAAAAAATAAAAGGTGTTTTATAATTCAATCTTACATGAAATAAAAATGAATGTAAGACCTTTTTATCACATTATCAAAATTTTTGGTATTTACGTGCATAAAATGGGAATTTTCATACACCATTGAAATGTATTGACATGGCTATTCCAGTGCATAAGGTGATGAGGTCATGTGAACTGATTGTCCTGGGTATGACATCACAATAAGAAAAAATTGAAACTTACAACCAATCACATGTGTAATATGCAAAATATGGCATGGTTATTAGTATATTCACAACATAGCACAGCAATTGTGATTAAAACACATGTACACTTACTGCAGAACCTTTTAAAAGTAGCTGAAATTTGTGAAGATTTATATGATTGAAGTTATTTTGTATGAAGAATGTGCAAAACAACAATATAAATGACTTTAGGTGGGTTGCTTTCATATGACAATAACAAGATTGCAAGAACATAGCAGACATAGTCAGTAGGGGCCAGCTGATTACATAATTGATAATTATTCATTTATCTTCTATAGATAAACAATTCTGATTTCTCAACCAATTCCAAACACTATTATATTAGATGTACATATCATTGAGCTGTTTCTTTCTTTTACTTGTTCAGTGGTGACATTGTGTCCTATACAAGAGTAGCAACTCCTAGTTGTCATAGTTTCTCTATCAAAGAAAGGTTCAAGATACTTGGTAGGTGCTCTATCAAAGAAAGGTTCAAGATACTTGGTAGGTGCTCTATCAAAGAAAGGTCCAAGATACTTGGTAGGTGCTCTATCAAAGAAAGGTTCAAGATACTTGGTAGGTGCTCTATCAAAGAAAGGTTCAAGGTACTTGGTAGGTGCTCTATCAAAGAAAGGTTCAAGGTACTTGGTAGGTGCTCTATCAAAGAAAGGTTCAAGATACTTTGTAGGTGCTCTATCAAAGAAAGGTCCAAGATACTTGGTAGGTGCTCTATCAAAGAAAGGTTCAAGATACTTGGTAGGTGCTCTATCAAAGAAAGGTTCAAGATACTTGGTAGGTGCTCTATCAAAGAAAGGTTCAAGATACTTGGTAGGTGCTCTATCAAAGAAAGGTTCAAGGTACTTGGTAGGTGCTCTATCAAAGAAAGGTTCAAGATACTTGGAAGGTGCTCTATCAAAGAAAGGTTCAAGATACTTGGTAGGTGCTCTATCAAAGAAAAGTTCAACGTACTTGGTAGGTGCTCCATCAAAGAAAGGTTCAAGATACTTGGTAGGTGCTCTATCAAAGAAAGGTCCAAGATACTTGGTAGGTGCTCTATCAAAGAAAGGTCCAAGATACTTGGTAGGTGCTCTATCAAAGAAAGGTTCAAGATACTTGGTAGGTGCTCTATCAAAGAAAGGTCCAAGATACTTGGTAGGTGCTCTATCAAAGAAAGGTCCAAGATACTTGGTAGGTGCTCTATCAAAGAAAGGTTCAAGATACTTGGTAGGTGCTCTATCAAAGAAAGGTTCAAGATACTTGGTAGGTGCTCTATCAAAGAAAGGTTCAAGATACTTGGTAGGTGCTCTATAAAAGAAAGGTTCAAGATACTTGGTAGGTGCTCTATCAAAGAAAGGTTCAAGATACCTTAGTATAGGTACTTGGTAGGTGTGACTAAGATTCCACTTCATTGTTGGTGTATCCAGCAGTTTCTACATGTACATTATAATTAGAATTTTGAAATGTTTGTTAAGGTGAACGGTGTGGACTTATCTCGTGTCACTCATCAGGAAGCAGTAGGTTGTTTTGTGAATGCAGGAGAGGACGTCTGTATGAAGGTCCAGCATGGAGCCGAGGCACTAATTACGGTGAGCAGTTATTTTTATTTGCTCAATTGGTAAAAAGTAAATTTATATTTACCAAATCATCCATCGTCGGATACCCACGACTGATCATACTTTGTTTACTCACTCATTGTGATGCGTGTTTAAGCGAAGTGAGATCAGCAATGAATATCCGACGATGCTAATCATTATTGTTCATTGTAAATTTACTGCATGCTTTAAGATGTATTATATTAACAATATTGTTAGATCATAGCTTAAATCTGCAACTATGTACTACATACATGCAGGAATACATTGATCTTATATAAATGATTTTTGGCCTTTTCAGCTTTTAAGTTTTCATATGTTTTGAAAAGTCTCTTATGTTATTTAGTTATCAGTAACCCCAAGTACAAAAATGAAAGTCTCTGCGCTCGCTGTTTCACATATAATAGGTGCCTCATGGAAAGGTATACCATGTTGTGTTGCATCCTAAAACAAAGTCATTACCACTACAGCATAATAGAGGTTGCCACAGCATACCATATCTTAAAGGCCCAATAAACGTAACTTCAGGGAAATTTTTGTGATTCTGAAAAAATTCTAAAATAACCCAGTTGATAACCATACAAAAATAAGCCTAAAACGAAGTAAACCTGAGCGGTAACTAACAAGAAACTCTGGACAAAAAAATTCCAAAGAATTGAAAATAATTCAAGTGGGGCCCACTTCAACAACAAACCGAAGGTAAAAGACGGTTCGAAATGAACGCGTGTTTACAAATAGCGTGTTTCAACTGCTGTTGTACCGGTAACCGTGAAAGAATTCATCTTGACTATTGCTGATATCAGTTAATCTTAGCTAAATCTATAAATATAATAAGTAATTAGGATGATTTTCGCTTCAAGTTTTGCCGAAAGTTACGTATAATGGGCCTTTAATATCAGTTGATGTTGAGACTTGAAACTTTGTGGATACCCTTGGTAGGTGGGGAGTAGCTGGGCAATATCGGTAAAGCCCATCTTCAAGTAAAATCTTGTTTAATCTGACATATATAGTATTTGGACTTGATTTTATCCACTGTTTCTATGGCGTATGTCAAATGTATCTTATCATTATAAAACCTGTTAAACTGTTGGAGTACAGGATTACGTGTACATGAGCTTCCTTTTTTGTTTACATTTTGAATTCTTTTTATTTTTATGACAGAAAAAACTGGAAAACTCAATTGAAAAGCAGGCAAAGGAAAATAACCCAGGCGAGAAAGGTAGATCATGGAAAATTCCGTTGGTCCTCCTCTTTCTGAGTGTAGCTGGCGCAGGCGCCTTATGGTATGGGAGAAAGAAGTTTCGGTTATAAAAAAACTGTGATACCTAATAAATGTATTATAACTGTGGTGTGTAGTCTTAGTGGTGAGACTGTACTTTTCGTTAGATGATACCCTCAATAAAGCATACGACGACCAATTGTCGAGAAATACTCAAGTTACTTTCCTTTCTGACAAGTTTTATAGTCAATACATGTAAGTGATTATTTGAAAGAATTGGAGTGCTATCTAAGTTCCTGATCTTATCACTTTTGGATTATTGACTTGCTTGACTCATGCCTCTTGATTCCTTAGGGAACATAGGGCTGCAAATGTTATATTTCTTGATTTTTGGACTTCTAGATTTAAACACATTTGTTTACAATCAAAGCTTTGGGATAAATTAAAACATTTCTATAAGTTTGATTTTAGACTTAAATTGTGCTAGTTAGATTTTCTGTAATGTCTGTCAGAAAGTGAGGTATCTTGGGTAGTTAGATTATTTTGTATTCAACACACAGGGAATACATTTACACCATATAGATTTTGGGCACATGGATATTATCTGATACATCACAGCATGTGGATATAAAGTTAGTGTGCATCTTATTTACCTGTTTACAAATAATATATACATACAATTGTAAGACAACAATGTCACTAAAAATTTTGTTTGTGCCTTGAATATTTTCTTTTTTCGTTTAAGCAATTACCAATAATGCAAGGCTTGTCAAAACAAGCCAGAAGCTAATAACATACATAACTGAATGATTGGTTACAAATGTTATGGAGTGTTGGGGGGTAATTTTTTCCCCTCATGAGTATGTTTGGGGAAATTCTAGCAAGTAATTTGAAATACAAGCATGCACAGTAGTCTTAAGTTATGTGTGATGGACTAGGATTAGAAATATTTGATTTCTTTTCAAATTTGCAGAATTAGAATCATGTTGCTTGTATTGTTTATTTTCAGTAGTATTGTCCAACACTTTTTTTATTCAAGTTGCTGTGAATTTTAGTTAGATGTAAAAAAAAATGTAGTTTTACTAAATCAATCCAAATATTTACAACTAAACTTATTTTTTTTGTTCTATCAAGTGCAACTTTTGTAAAATCTTTATCAAACCTTTTAGTGTGACCATATTAATCATTTTTTTCTCATAATTCTTTCACTGTGCTTGATTTAAATCGTTCTGGGGACCTTCAACCCAATAGGAAAAATATCCTTCAACTTATTACATAACTGTGTGAGAAATTAATTTAATGTTACTAGATGAAAAATTGATGATTTTGATACCTGTGTTAGAGTATATTTGTTTTCTATTCCGAATTTACCCCAAGTAGCAAGGATAAACAGATGTTCAGTGTATTGTTGTATGTCTTTCTATAATAGTATTCCCGAGTATTCTTTGAGCATAGATATGCTTCCTCTTTTATTTCATTATAAGATTTGAGTATACATTCACTTTAGATATTGTAAACTTGACAAAAGATGTACATAAAGACAATACCAGTGGATATACCAAGACTTGATTAAGCGTGACGGATGAGTTCTTTTTGCGGCAACCATTTATTTTATCCAGATTTTAAAAACTTTTTTTCATACTTACCTCTGCAGCTTCTGATTCTATTTAATTTGTCCGACTGTTGATGATATTGATAATGAATACCACAGTATTCAATTTAATACTTGAAATAATTTTTCAGATGTTGATTAAATTTCTAGTGAGATGATTAGTCCTTAAACATTTTTTGTTCATAAACTCAGACCATATTAATTGAACTTTGTAAATTAATTGCTTTTAAAATGAAGGAGAAAGAGTCAAAGTTGTGCTTCTAAAAACCAAGTGCCCCTATAAGTGAATGAAGCTCCACTTAAACTTTCATCTTGTGGTGATGTTATATATACAAAGTTTTCTTTTCATTCCATTGTTATCATAATGAATTCTCGGAGAAGGTGTAGTACTGATATTAGATAAACAGTATAGTAATAGATAAGGTGCCATAGTATACAATCAATTGTTCTTTCCCTTGGGTTGTTTATACATGCAGCACCAAGTATAGCTACAGTGAAAGATTTGCTGGTATTCAGACAGATCAGCTATATGCATGTGCACGTAAACGAAAACAAAAGCAAATGCAAACGATCTAGTTTTGAATAAAAAATAAAAAAAATATTGATCTCCTATATTCACAATTTAATTTATATACTGCAAGGTGCTAGTTTTTTTTTTATAAATAGCTGAGGTTTATAGATTTGTCTCTTTGAAAGCTTTGGTGATAATGATGGTTTATTTTACAACTTCTGTAAGTTCAAGAGAAAATATGTCAAAAGGACTAGTGTCAAACATGGCCCGTTTGAGTGACAAAATCATAGTGATGATCAAACAAAGTCTACTTTAAATTTTAGTAATGTGTTAGATCCTTGCGTAAATTTTTACATATCTATGGAATTGCCACTATATAACCGTACCAAATTCGGTTTCCATGAATATGAATCGACAAGAAGGAATTCCAACTGGACAAAGGCCAACCCAATATGAAGCGCTTAGAGCATACTTCATTCAATTTGCTTTTTGTCTAGTTGCTTGTGAATGACAAATGAAAGCAATCAAATACTTAAACAGATCTCCAGTAATTTATATGACAATGCAGAGGAAGGTGTTTATATGATTTTTATGTTTAAACTGTTCTTTCTTTTGCCTTAGCTTTCATTCCTTTGATTTATATTTTACATTAATTCATAAATGTATAGAGGGGATCGCATGACTGGTGTGTTAGTATGACTCAAGTTTAACATCTCTGTTGAATTGTAGAAAGGTATTTCAGCGAGGTGAACAAGTTTTTAGTCCAAATATTGCTGGTAAGATATATGTTAATGGTAAGGCTCTGCTTAACAGAATGAATCTAATATGAAGGAATTATGTCGTCAGAGTGTGTTTGTCTGTTTTGGCTGGTGTAACCGGATAGAATGTATAACACACCCAAGAATTTCAGTAGTGGTTAACCAGGTGTGCTGGATTAACCTATGACATCGCATTTTACATATATATGTAAGCATTAATTATAAGACAATAACAAAAATTTGTTGAAGGCAATCAAATTTATTTAAAGATATTTTTTTTCCTTTTAGAAAAATATTTGTGCCTGCTTCAGAATTCATTTTGAATCACGAAATAAGATTTGCTTGATTGTTTCTGTTTTATGTTTTGGGATGAAAACTTGACATCTGTATAATGTTAACATATGTGTAGAACAATGTAATTTTAAGTTTTAACAAGTATGACTTGTGAAAAATATCATTATATTATCTTCTGATTTGCCTATAAGTTTTCACTGAAATATGTATAGATTCTTTATTACGTATTGTATTTAATTCCCAAGAGCAAAAATTATTTGAATATAATTGTATTGATGTAGACAATTTTCCTGTGAGTGACCTTTCCATCATTCCAATTACCTGGCTCCCTTAGTTATGTTGGCAACACCTTATTGAACCCTTCCATTAGAGACTGACGAGATAAGTTTCAAGATGTGTTGTGTATGTCGTATTTCAATCAACATAGAAACCATAATCGTGTTACAAGTTTTCACTGTGCCTCAATTTAGAGTAGAACCTTGTTTAATATTCATTTGCTATAGCATTTGTGTCCATTTGTAACATCACAGATGTTGTCCATGGTAACTCAATTCATATTTTTTTTGTTTTTAAAACTCTATAAATATTAAAGGTCAGGTGATAATTATTCAGAAAAAAAATCCATGTATGTCTCTTAAAAACTAATAATGATAAAAGTGACAGTGGTGGAATGTTAATGTTTGTACATCTACTAATTATATATAATATGTTATGCAATGATTGTTTTCATGTTCAGATGTATACATGAAGACAAATGATAGACATGTATATTCAGCTTCTCTGCTTTGTTAGAATTGTCAATGCTATTTAAACCAACATGGCTGTACTTCTCAGTAATAATAGTAATAATAAAATAGTATTCCAAATGTTTTGAGAGAGAGAGAAGAGTAAAACTAGTATTTAAAAGTAGAATTTTCAATTTACAATATTTTAAATATGGTGGAAAGTTTGTTTCTTTTGAAGGAAAGTTAAGATTAGAACTTTTGAGAGTTTGGTACATGTGTTGCAATATTAAAGAGGTTCAGTTAGATTTAAGTATGAATGCAAACATTTTTTAAAAATTTCATCTGTACAGTTAATATACTATTTTTCCTTGGTAGTGAATGTTTTCGTGATCTTCTGTTTGTCTTGGATGTTTTGTTTTTTGTAAAAGATGTAAAACCAAACTTGTTTTATTATGTTTAATAAACCTTTCCTGTTCTACTTATTCTTGTTGGAAACACTTGTTTGTAAGAAAAGTTGGAAATGCTCCCCCAAAACACTGGCTACCCTTGGACTACTAGAACACATTCGGTAATCATAATCCAAATGGTGGTTATACCTATAAGTCTGGTACTGCTTTCAGTATAATGACAAAACTAGAACATGGACACGTCAGGAAGGGTCCCACCTATGATACCGGACATAACACATTTAGCAGTTTAAGAGATGTAAGATTTGATCCAACGACCTGAACTTTTGGACACATTGTTTGATCCTGACAAACTTTGCTTCAAAATGTTTTAACTTGTTAAGCTGTCACGAAAATGTTTTGTAAAATTTGAACCTGACCTTTGATTCAAAGGCTTTGAGGTTATACATGTAGGTCAATTGAAACCTTGTTTGATTACTACTAACTTTGCTTCATAATGTTATGACAAAAGTTAAGCAGAGATGTGAAAATGTTAACCATAAAGTTAGGTTATAATTGACATCTCTTGCTGAAAATGACATCATTGTAAGCTTGTTGTGATAAATCTTTGTGTCCATACTGTAAATCTTTTAGTAGGCATACTCTTACCCAATATAATAAAAAAGACACTGCCTTGTTGTACGAATTGTGCGAGTACCTGGTTCCACGTACTATATATGACCTGACCGGTTTCATTACTAGATGTAAATATTTAAGATTTAGATGATGCAAGTATACTGCAGGTTTTGTCAAGATATCTTCAATGATTTAAAAATTATGGCCTAGACTAGAAATTGTTAGAAGAATTAGAACAAGAGCTGGTGTCTCCCCAATTCAGAGGGGAGACAATTATGTGAACAAATTGGCAGAAAAATAAATGAACAAACAAAAAACATCACCAGTATCATAGAAAAGATATTTATTTTGAGATTTAAAACCGCCTTTTCAATATGTAAACACCACTACATACTTAATATCAAGCATTCTATGACGGGAGGTATAATAAACTGAGAAAAACAAATTTTCTTTCATTGGAAATGTACAATAGCCATATAAAAGACTAGACATTCATTTTGAACAACCAATGTAAACAATAAATGTCAAAATTTGAGTGAAAGTTAACTAAAATAATAGGAAATTGATAAAATGGAAATAAAACCTTCATCAAGTGTTGTTTACTCAAGACAACATTTTGTTAAATGTCCAACTTTTTATTTTGGGCCGGCAGAGGCCTAGGGTATTTCAGCTTAAATACCAGGCCCCAGTTTCATCAAACGTTCTTTAACTTAAAATTCTTCATAGGAAAGAATTACAGAAGTTAAGGAAAGTCCCGTAACTTAAGATTTTCTCCTGAACTTTTGTAATGCTTCCCTTAGGAGAACTGTAAATTAAGGGATATACTTCAGTTAAACAATGTTGATGAGGCCTGGTGTGAAAGAAATAAACAAATCATTTGCTTCTACCACGTAAGTATTATATACAATGTAGACTTTAATGTTTGCTTAAATCAAAACCTTTCCTGTCAACATTTCAATAAACAAATGTATGATGAAAATATGAACAAATATGCTATATCAGATAATTTCCTATTATTGGTAAAAAATAAAAATTAATTGCCATCGCAATGAAAATACAAGTCTATACAAAAGGGGACATGCTTGCACTAATTCAGAGGGAGCCATATACATTTCTTACTTACTTGCCTTGGTATTCTGGAATTAATTTTATGCTAATTTTTGCTAAATGATTTTGTCAATTTAGGAAAAATTTACAACATTTAGTCCAGCTAATGATGAGTAAAGACGCGACTTGAACTTCATCTTTAAGGGTAGAAAAGCAAAACATTTTACACCGAACTCTGCACATCAAATTACTTATTTGAGCATGATACTATTACCTTTCATGTTACAATTAAAATTGGGTTATACTGTATGGTGAAATATTCAATCATTATGATGAACATTGAATTGTGTAGGTAATATCAATAAAACATACTACTAAATATTAGAATTCTTACATTGCCTTTTTTATATACCACACTGTTGTGAGCAAGTTCATTTTTCAAATGTCATGGAGTGAAAAGGAGATGAGACTATGACAGGTGAGCTTAGTCTTAGCGCCTTAAAGGAGACTTCCTAATAAAACTGTGAAGTTTCAAAATCATTCTTCATAACATGACTGTACAACATCCATGAGCTTTTATGATATTGTGGTACTAGTATTTGCTGTAATATTATTAAATGCAAAAAAAAAAAAAAAACATAGTTTTTTCAAATAGTAAGCCCTGTTACTATATTTATCAATCATCATCTTCAACAGCGTTCCAATGACATGTACTGGTACCAGCTAAAAACAATAATTAATTTTTTCTTCACAATGAAATAAACTCCAATGTACTTCAGTTTTTCGTAACCCAAATTGTAGATTATTCATTCTGCGTGTTGGGGAACATCTTATTTGTACAACAGGTATACCTGATACTAAATTTAAATGGCTAAAAATGTTGAAGGGTCAAAAAACAATATAAACACAAAATGTACAATATCACTAAATGACATTTTTACCGTACTTTTCTATAAAATGTACAATAATGAACTTAATTAGACAACTGTATTAATTCATTTTACAGTGTACTTTTAATGAACCAAATGACCCTTTCCTTGGTACTATAAATGTACCAAATAACTTTTATCTTTGTTCAAAAGATGTACCAAATGACCTTTACCTTGGTACAATATAATAATGTACCAAATAACTTGACCTTCGTACAATGTGTACCAAATGACCTTTACCTTGGTACAATGGTGTACTAAACGACATTTATGCATACCTTTCAAGTTGGTATAATACACATACTATTTGACCTTTTCCTTGGTAAAACAGATGCCCCTGAACTATATTTGAACAAATGTACTGAATGAAGTGCACCTTGTACAATATCCTTGTTATCTCCAACTTGTATAACTCAAAGACCCCATTTAATTTGAAGTACTTTGTCGGTCTTGATCAAACTTTAATCTAACATTCAAACTCTCCTTACTTGAATACTCTTATAACTCCAACCTTTCTGACGACCCTGCCAACCTTGAGATAACATGGTTCACTATACAGTCAAACCTCATTATCTCAAAGTTGACGGGACCATAAAAACTTTCAGTTAGGTGAGTTTGATTCTTAGTATGATTAAAAAATTGAATTAAACAGGGTCCTCGACTTACACAATTTTGCGATAACGAGATTCAACTTAACTCAATAACCTCTATCTTGCTAGTACATGTATGTTTAAGATACCTCCACCACAAACTACACAGGAAGTTCCAATACTATACCTGTGACCTAGATCACGAATTGATGATTCAGTTGAACACAGTGTTACTGATATATATCTATATATATATCATAAGTTAAGTCATTTGACTATGACCTTAAAAGTCCGCCATTACTTACTCTATAAGCATTTTTCTACTTATGACTATTATGTCCATTGACATTGATATTATAACTACTTTATACAATATGAGCACCTATATTGTACTATGATTATTAAAGAACAAAACTCAACTTGTTTTAACTAAGTCAGAGGTCATAAGGTCACTATTGCACACCTGTGTCCTCAAATATTGAAGCACCTGTAATATATAACACATTCACAGGTGTAAGGGTCGTCACGTGCTGGCCTGCTTTCCAAGTCGACTGAACACACCTGCATTATTCTTGCCACCTCCTGTGACCTTGGTCGCAGTGACCTTATTTGGTGTGACCTTGGGTGCAGTTTTTGTAGTCGAGGTAACCTTCTGAAGTCCGAGACGTTTCTGAATTCCTGCAAAATCAATTATGGAATATATCAATTCACGAATATATATGAAATTTGTGTTATTCTAGTTTAATTTCCTTAGTTTTTGTCACACGCCATTTCTTCTCATTGATACTTAACACACTGATAATGCAACATGGGAAATTCCCTGATTCAACCTGGGCTGATGTCTTAGTATATCATGTCTGTCATAAGCACACAAAGGATCTAGACAAGAAATGAAGTGACTATTAAGTTATTAATACAGCTGACAAAAGTTGGATATGTTTGTTTGAATACATTTGGTAATTATCGCTTTTAATGAATTTCTTGTGCACAATGTTAGAAATAGCATACATTGACGGTCATCAACTTTACTCAGCACTTGAGACGAGTGGTAAAGGTGACTCTACCCAGCACCGAGGCATTTCCACTCATCTGGACGAGTGGCCATATACTTAATTGAAGCGCTCCAATCTTTTTAAGGGGAAGAGTTCAAATGTGCTTTAGGGGATTAATGAGATAATCCTGCAATGCTGCTGCAGATCAGATTCCCTAGCTATCCACACAGCCGTTCCTGAACAGTAATGTTTTACAGGAATTTACCAACAATGAATGCCTGACAGGAACTTCACCTCAACACCTAAGGGGTCATGTGAGAGAATTCTGACAAGTGAAATGGTTTTACAGGTTAACAGTACTATTGTGACTGACCTGATTTCTTCCTGACTGGTCCATCTCCTTCCTCGGATGTCGTACTAGACACAGCACAGGCTCCTCCCACCTTCTTACCTAGCCGTTCCTGTAAACTCCTTGCTCCTGATGACCCGAAGATTCCTTCAGTCTTGGGCCCTTTTACAGGAGCGGGTTCTGGGGAAGAAAACAGCAAATTTACTACGAGGAGAAGGTGGCAAATAGCATTTCATTAGGAATAAAGGGACTTCAATCTTTGTAATTTCTTGTTCTTATTTCAAAAAAATATTATGTTATATTTTTCAAACTTTTCAAAAATGTTCTTTTCCTAGTCCTAAATACTTATACAAAAATTATACTTGTTATCATTATGAAGATCCGGTGTATCAAACTCTGATACATGTTTCTGAAATTATTATTTGGAATTCCAGATCTGATACGTTTTCTTTAGCAGGTAAATCTTTATCTTATTTAGTATAATTTTGCAGATTTCTTGTAAACTGATCTAGAAAACTTTTAAATACTTGACACTGTTAACTAAATGTAATTTTACACATACTCAATAAGAATTCATATTGGTGTCAGTTTTAAAAATAACAAGAGGCCCAGAGTGCCTGTATTGCTCACCTGGTTTCATGTGATATGAAACAAGAATGACTCATAAGTGTATGTGTGGCCCTTCTTGTTAAGTCAATATATCATAAGCATTTGTGATGGGTACATGTACATTGCTTTTGTTGTAATTCTAAAAATGTTAGGTTTTTTGGCAAATAGGGCATTAATCCATGAAATGCGTTCAGTGCAGCATCAATATAGCCAAATAGACACTTTTGGCCCCGCCCCTCAGGCTCCTGGGGGGGTCAGCCCCATCATTTGTATAAATTTGAATCCCAGCCACCTAGGGATGCTACCACTGAAATATAAATGCCATACAATGCTTAGTTCCAGAGAAGAAGTCGTTAATATCAATATTGCCAAATAGACACTTTTGGCCCCGCCCCTCAGGCCCCTGGGGGGTCAGCCCCATCATTTGTATAAATTTGAATCCCAGCCACCTAGGAATGCTACCACTGAAATATAAATGCCATACATGGCTTAGTTCCAGAGAAGAAGTCGTTAATATCAATATTGCCAAATAGACACTTTTGGCCCGCCCCTCAGGCCCCTGGGGGGTCAGCCCCATCATTTGTATAAATTTGAATCCCAGCCACCTAGGGATGCTACCACTGAAATATAAATACCATACATTACTTAGTTCCAGAGAAGAAGTCATTAATATCAATATTGCCAAATAGACACTTTTGGCCCGCCCCTCAGGCCCCTGGGGGGTCAGCCCCATCATTTGTATAAATTTGAATCCCAGCCACCTGGGGATGCTACCACTGAAATATAAATACCATACATTACTTAGTTCCAGAGAAGAAGTCATTAATATCAATATTGCCAAATAGACACTTTTGGCCCGCCCCTCAGGCCCCTGGGGGGTCAGCCCCATCATTTGTATAAATTTGAATCCCAGCCACCTAGGGATGCTACCACTGAAATACCATACATTACTTAGTTCCAGAGAAGAAGTCATTTATATAAATATTGCCAAATGGACCCCTTTTGGCCCCGCCCCTCAGATCCCTTGGGGGTCAGACCCATCATTTGTATAAATTTCAATCCCAGCCACACAGGGATGCTTCCTACCAAATTTAGTTAAATTCTGATCAGTGGTTATGGAGAAGAAGTCAATTGTTGACGGACGGACGGACGGAGGACGCCACGGTATGGCATAAGCTCACCTTGGTCCTTTGGACCAGGTGAGCTAAAAATGATGTTAAAAATTATAAACAATAGTAGATATTTTAAAGTGAGTGTTGAGATTGCTCATGATATAGCCCTATTTAAGTACCTATTTTTTTCTTTAAAGAGACAGTAGTTTGTGTAAGGACCACTTTTTTGCGTTTGACTGGGGAGGGGGAGGACTTGAGGACTCCAGCGTATCCAAGAGGCTCTCCTTCTTCCTCATCTTCATCTTCATCATCCATAGATGTAGACTGGGCAGCACGCTTTACAGTTTTCTTGCCTCCCAATCGACTGAATACTGAGGACTGTTACAAAAAAAAAACTTAGCCAAATGCATCTTGATTACAGTTTTACTTCTCTTTGTCAAATATCAATTAACGGCTGCAATATTACACTGTTTGAGGAGAACAAATTCTCACAAATTATCAATTATATCTATAAAAGAAAACAGGTCATTACAGTTTCGTTATCAATATGAGATGTGACAATGGAATATGAAAAGGCATCTGACATATGTGAGTTTTACAAAAAGGAATCATTCTTCATTATATTGCAGTAAGATAAGATATACTTAAAGAAGGGGTCCAACTTATAATTATTTTCAATATATATTTATTTTGTAAGCACAGAATCTTAAGCATGCTTTTTACATGCTCCAAAAACCCCATTGTGAATGACTAATTAGCATAACATAATTTATTAATTCATTCACCCCTCAAATATCATAACAAACTTTTACAACATTTACATTGGATGAGTTTAAAGGTGTCTTCAAGGTTGAATGAGTTTATATGCTATAATAAAGGTTTACTTTCAAACAGAAAAAATTCATGATTGTTTCTATGTATAAATCATCCACTTAAATTGTAGAATACTGATTATGAGCTCAATCTATCCAAACTGGTCACCTTTTTTTAATCATGGCTGTCATCAGGGATTTTAGGCAAGTGTAAATTGAGGGTTACAGACATAACTAATCATAACTATTACATGTATTATATTTTTACTATTGTTTTGTTGCAGTATATATCTTTATACAGGGTCATTCTTGGTTTTAACAAACATTATGTGATTTAGCATTTTTAGCTCATGCAGGCATTTCTCATGTAATCTCTATGCACCATCAGAACTATTTCAATATGCGACCTAAGCTAGGCTAACAGACTAAGGGAGGTAATTCTTTGAACAAGTGCAAAAATGTGTATTATAAAAAGTAAAAAAATAACATTTAGGAACTGGAGGTCACATAATGGTAAATATTGACAGACTTTGAAGTTTGTAATCCTTTGTTCGGCTCCTTTGTAATCTTCAAAGGACAGACATGAAACCTAGCGATTGGTCAGGTTGTTTTACTTGTTCACATGCCTTCAGTTTTGCCATGACATATTCCAGGGGAGTTGAGAGCGTAGATGATTATATTCCCTTGATATCAAGGATGCATATATACATGTATACATTATAATACAATAAAGTCTAACTTTGTTGTCTCAAAGTTTGCAGGACTGTGGGGAAAACTTCAAGTTATCCGAGTTCTCTAATTATGTGAATTTGAATGCTTAGCGAAGTTTGGCAGAGACAGGTGAACTACTTCGAATTTAACAGGATCTCTGAGTTACCGGTATACAAGTTCCAACTATACTTAAAAAGTGAAATAACTTTTGAAAACCTGCTTAAAACTTACTGTAACTAAATCACATATCATGGCAAAAAAAATGAAAATTGTGAGTTATTTCTTGTTTCCGTTTCATTTTCTTTAATTTCTTACCTCTGCACTGGGGGATTTGATGATCATTCCTCCACCTTCTGTGAATGTGGTTGATCTGCCTGGGTTGTCTGCCCCTAGTCTATTGAACACAGAAGTCCCTTTGCCAGAAGGTCCTGCATAAAACAGATCCTTGCTAAATAATTTCATATTAACAACTCTCTGTCTGTAATTGTTATTTTCCTATTCAGGGTAAATCAAGATATCACTTCAGGTATTAAACGTTAACATATCAAATTGCAACTTTAAAATGTTAACTAACTCGTGTTGATGTCATATTTACAAAATTAATAGAAAAGACACAAAATCAGAAGAAATAAAATGAAAAATATTATCATAGGTATTTGCAATTTAGAAGTTAGAACATTAATATCAACAATTTTACATGCAACTTTTTTTCAAGTTTGTCTAATCATAAGATTACATAAGAAGTCTGACAATGTTTTTTTTCTTCAATTTTCATAAAAACTGACCTGAAGATTTCTCTTTCAGTATTTTTTGTGTTTTAGCTGTGGTCCCAGCAGGCATTGTAATCTTATATTTCCCTTCATGTTCAGGAAATACTCGACGAGATTTAGGCACCGGTACAACTTCCTCCAGTCTTTTGGGGTTTATTTTAATTTTACTGATTTTACTTGAGGACGGAACAGGAGATGATTCTGAAACAAAAATCAGAGCATTTGTACTTGGCTGAGTGGTTAACTATAAGTCATCTGACATCCTGCTACTACTAACCCTCCACCACTGGGTTGCAGGTTAGAGGACAATGTGGGGCAGTTGCCAAGTACTGACTGCAGGTCAGTGGTTTTTGTCTGGCAACTTGTGCCATGGTTTGTTACTTGATCTCAGGCTAAATTTGAAGAACTTACCACATCCCTTTAATTGTTAAATAGGGAAGTAGCCTAATTTGCAGTTCTTAGCACATTTTCTTGGTTTTTAAATAAGTACATGTATATATATATGTTAACAGAGCAATTCATTTCTATATTATTTACAGAAGAAGTTTTCCTAAAACAAGCGTATATCAATCTAAACTGATCCTAAATTGTATGTTATCTCTATATTGAAAGTTTTTCTTCAATTTTACAAAACATCTGACACAATGTAAGTTAACTATAACATGGGACCAGATCAAACTAAACATTCCAATAAAAACACGGAACACATACTGCCGGAGCCGGGAGGTGTCCCAAGTCTTGCTGATAGTTCTCTGGATATCTTTGGTACATGTACAACAGGCAGGTTCATGGGCCCAGCATCAGGGTCTTTACCAAGGTAATGATCCACGATACGACTGGCAGCTGAATAGATGTGAGAATGAAGCGGTTTTAAAGGCTGTATGGCCAAATTGAAATCACTAAACATTAAATACATTTGTAAACTTGTCAAATGACACAATTTTGAGAAAGATTTGAGATTTTGTATTAATAACAAAAATAGCCTTGTGTTTAATGTGGAGAAATTACATGAAAGCACAGTAATCTGTTGTTTGTGGATCTTCTAAGAGTATGTGATGACAATGAACATTATTGTAATGTAGAGGGGAGATAACTTTGAAAGTAATTTTCACCTGTAGATCTTCTTGGAGTCGGTGATGGTTGTGATGCACGTAGCGTTTTCTCTCTAGCCTCCTGAAGAAGAAAGAATATATAAGAAGACTAACATATTGCAATAAACAAGACGAGGTAGAAATTTTAACACATATTTCTATAAGGAAGATTCATGTCTTTAATTAAATTTTTCATTGAATTTTTGTTTGTACCTTAAGATCAAGTGATGTCCCTATTGATAGATTTAGTATATTTCTAGTTCTAATACCTAGACTTTGTGACCAGGCATGACGCTGTTCTGGGAGGCATTTCCTAGATTATGTGACCAGGTTGTGCTGGGTGGCTTGGACATAGTATTTCAGTAGGGTAGCACTCTAAATTTGGCATCAGATCTATGCCTTCACAAGGAGGCAAGTACACCAACATACCAGCACATATACATGCACAGTGACGTAATTCTTTAAATGGTGTTAATAGGACATTGTAATGAATATAAAAACCATACCTAAACATCCATCTCAACCACAACATTCTATGATTGGTCTTAGTTTGAATAAGACATGAAAAACTGCCCAAGAATTATTTAGAAATGGTGCAATACTAATTAAGTACTTATAAACTACATGTATTACCAGGTAACAAAAAAATACAAAATCAGCATTTTTCAATACACCTCTTGAGTTTATAGCAATTCTTACTGGAGATACATATGTAGATATGATATCAAAATTGATAACGTTAACCTCTATATCAATTTGACTAAAAGATTATTTCAATCTTAATGTCTTAGACTATTTGCATATACATTATTGTATGTGAACCTGTCTGTGTAGATTTTTCATGTTTGTAATAACAGTATAAAGTTTTTATATGTATGGTAATATAAATCAGTCACTTTCATTTGTTACGTGCATTTCGACTGTACACAGCAGTAGCAGGCCGTATGTTATATGTTTACCTGTATATGTACAGTCTTGGCATGTTTAAGGATGTTGATAACATCACCCAGAATTGAGATTCCCATACAGTTCAGGTAGTCCTTGGTCAGGTCCTGGAGCATGTCCCGCTGGATCCTGTTGTCTGTGAAGGTAACTGCATAATTTGCAGCATCCCCAGCCGGTATACCAGCATCTTTGAAGAATTTAAGCCAGTACGATGTCTCTGTTGAATGCAAATAAATATGTACATATATATATGTAATTTTACTAATGATGTAGATTCTATTGATTGAATTACTGTGTTCTAGTACTTTGATATGGGATATGGTCACCTTAATTACCCCTTTCTCACCTTAATCGGGCTGAAGTAAACTAACTGTTGCCATCAATTTCTAAAAAATAACCTCCTGCGACTTGATTAAATGTGTAGGTTAATTAGTAGAAAAATATCTGTTCTTTCCGTTGATACTTAATTTACGTGTGATCGAAAATGTTTTATATTATAAAACACGGCTTAAAAGGCGATCCATGCACAGGTCGGTAAAATTTCCACTTTTTAACTAAGGAGGAATTCTGACTCTCGCACCGGCTGTTGTCAAATTATTTAGCAGGTCAGAGTCAGAACCCTTCGGACTATACCTGCACATACTTATAGTCATCCGCCATCAATGTTAACCCAGTGATACTACAATGTACATAGTAATATTTCCAATCAATAATCCTTCCTCTGTCTTGCCCAGGGTCGACTACGTAATACAAATACAGAAAGTATCTGTTACATAGTCCACACTTGGCAAAACCAAGGAAGGATTATTGATTGAATCATGTTAGGTTTTTGGTTCTAGAAATATTTTTTTGGTCCTGGAGGAAATACATATTTTTCAACTAAAAACGATAATCAGACTCTACAAAATTTAAATGAAGTTGTTATTTTAAACACTTATATAATTCTGTAATTATGGGAGCATATTTCATCCTTCAGTTTATCTGTACTTATATCGGATTATCCTACAATGTACCAAATCGATCTCATAAATCTTAGATCGTGATCTGGCTTGCATATTCACGTTCAAACCCAAGTAGTTATCTCTCTGAAAATAACCGTTGCATACATCAATAATGGGAAGAAAGAAGATTGTACTACGTAGACAGAGTTACAATTTTATAGTTATGGCTAATATCCATAAAAAACAACTATGAAAGCTTCTTCACATAATGTGGTCAAGTTACCTGGGAAAGCCATCGTGGACTGTAAGTCCTATGTAAAGTCCCGAAAGGTATCGAACATAAAATGCAGGTCGATTAAACGTTTGTCATAAAAAGATAAATCCGTAGAAAATGTCAAGAGATTCCGAAATTAGAGATCATGGTATGTTGAACGCTTGACTTGTAACAGAAAAAAGTAAACATTAGCTATCGTGCAAATCTTAAGAGATGAATCCCGTTCCTTCATGGGACCAACTGATCACAGGTAAGTTTGAGCTAGTGATGTCTTTAATGTGAATGCTTGTCTTTTGAAGATAACAAAGGAACTGCGATCGACTTTATAGCTTGTCAATTTTTACCGTTATGTGACCACGAGATTCTTTTGATGTAGACTACACCAAAACAGTAAGGCGAGCCTTCAGTCATGAAATATTCGTTTAGAGCGTGTGGGTGAGTGTAAACCCAGGATATCGACTATGTTGTCTATACAGTGATTTTGCATAAGGTGTCGACAGTACCCAAATCGGGTCAGTTATAACAATGATGTAGTCCTAGAATAGATAGTCATGCAACATTTTTGTCCACATATCATCGATCATGATAATTAGTTTTAGATTTAAATAATAGACCATAAAATATAATTGAAACCCAAAACTTAATTTGTATTTTGTTAACATTTCTAATAAACGTGTGTGGGGCAACAATGCATTCTGTATTGGACTCTAAAAACCAATCCGCCGATAGAAAATTAGAAATACATGTGTATGTGTCTCTATATAAATTCCAAAGGACATC
This sequence comes from Mimachlamys varia, assembly GCA_947623455.1. NCBI lineage: Eukaryota > Metazoa > Mollusca > Bivalvia > Pectinida > Pectinidae > Mimachlamys > Mimachlamys varia. The sequence continues at coordinate 55,792,033 of OX392528.1, forward strand.
ATTAAATGTTAATATCACAGGTGTAAACCTCTGAAACCTCCAATGAGGGAGGCCTCTATATCTTTCCACATTTCCAATGAGGGAGAAAGTGTGTGAAAATATGAGACTGAAACTGCATCAATTTGTCTTTCCCTTATGATGTATGAAAATAACTTTACAAAATATTCATTTGATCCAGATACACCTATATATTATGGTCATTACACATATCCTGCAGTAACTTAAGGATCTCATTTGACCACCAGATATAGTTTTGAGTTATTGTTGGTTTTGACTTAAATGAAGGAGATGTCGAGGGAGATCGGTAAATTTTGGTCAAAATGAGGGAGTCTCCCTCCTAATGAGGGAGGGTTGACAGGTATAGTTAATATGCTACCAAAATGATATTCATTTGAAGTGAAAGATACTGCAAATTAAATTCAAATCTTGTCTCGATTTGAGTCCTCAAATTAGCAAAATCTGGAACCACTGATTGGTGACGTCAGAGTGTCTATAAAGGTCCATGTGAACCTTTATTAATTTATTTTGGAAGAAAAACTGTTGATGTTCTTCTGTTTATGCAACCATTAACAGATATAATTCATTCTCAGAATTTTCAATTAATTGATAAAATGATGGTTTGGTGACCCAATTGGGGTAATGTCACCTTATATATACATTAACAACACATACTCACTTCCACTTCAACATCATCATCATCATCATCATCATCATCATTGTCGTCAAAAACATTAACAATCATCATTATCAACATCTAAAAACAATCATCATGATGACATAGTCATCATCATATATTTCCACCATGTCACCACCATCATGACACAATCATCATCACGACAAATCATAAAAATCTCACTGTTCACTTTAATACTTCTGAGACCTTAAGTCTTACACTTTAATTTGATGACTTGTTTATAATTCCAGGCCAGCTGTTAAGACACAATGTTGTGAGTGGCGTACTCCTCTTGACCCGACATGGTCAGCCTGCATACACGTATGGAGAACTGGACATTAATCCTACTGTGGTAAATATATGGTTATACATTAGTTCGAGTTTCTTCTGGCCCCCTACACCAGACTTAGATATTTTGACATTTTGACATAATTATCTGACACAGTTTGGTGGCTGAGAGTTTTGAGGTGCTGACATTACCTCACATATATTGATAAATTAAATGTTTATTGATCCACATCTGCTCTAATTATCACCATCAGCTCATAATTTCCGTCAGTAGAGTTCTCGGTTTTCAAGGGCTCAAAATGTTTCACCTGGGTATAAGTCGCCATGTTTTTATCCCGTAAGTAGGCCACAGGGTGACTATACTAATCAGCAAACCGTACTGATTCAGACTGAAAATGATAAAAACAAAAACATAATATTTTTGTTCAGAAGATTTCCTGACTGTGTATATTTGTTGATTAGTCACTTCCCAATACTGTTTGTATTGGCGAATTCAACAATTTTCATATGGAAATGCACTCTGACCCCAAACCAAATATAGTGTCTGGGCCAGAGGGAACTCAGCTAGGCTATACATGTATATGATGTTGTCACTTGTGATCAGTCTGGTGGATACATATGTAGCTTGATAGGAGGCGTGATAGACAGTTCTATAATATAGTAAAACTAATTTCAATATTTTGAAATCAAAATTGTTTAACTGGTTACTTCCTCCCAGTCTAACCAGAACCTTGACTATTATGTTAAATTCTGTGCTTAACCTTAGCCCTGAATGTTCTCACGTCCTGTTTAATCCAAGAATGTTTTAACCTTTTTTCTTGTCAAAGATGTTAAGGAAATGTATGTACCTAGTATCATGACATCCTGTCTCTAATCTGATCAATATACACCGTGTCAGATAAGACAGATTTCGCTGTACAGTGTCAACACCAAAAATGAAATCCGCAAATTACTGTATTGTGTAGTTACTTTTAAATATATAGAGGATATCTATAACAGTGTTTTCAGTAATACCAAATAAATTTCACGAGTGGGGCTAATATTTTGATATTTTTCACGAGTGTGCAGCACGAGTGAAAAATATCAAAATATTAGCCACACGAGTGAAATATGTTTGGTTTTTACTGAAGATACTGTTAGATATTTTGTTTAATACATTTTTATATGAAAATCTACAGTGGCAGCTTCTGATTTTCCCAAACGTCGTTTGTAAGCAGCGTTCTGATATCACTTTTATAGAATTAATTTTTTTTTACGATATTTTACTGGTGAAAATGTCATAAATAATCTTACATTTATGTAGTCTTACTAGGATCAGAAAATAAATGTTCAAATTTATGTCAGTAAAAGTAATTATTATGTGAAATGTATACGACTAATTGATATATTCTTTTGTTGTGCAGGAAGAATCCAAAACTTTTGTCAAAGCATTCCAACAGACACAGTCGAATCAGGCATCGAAGAATGACACCTTCACCATTCAGTTTAAAAACAGACAGACAGTCAATTTCACAGTCTATAAAAGATCTCACTGCAGGTAGGGATTTTATGTGACCAATACATACCTATAACTAATATGATTTTTTTTTTATCCAAACAAAACAAAACATGTTCAAAGTAATTATTTTACATCTTATAAATTCAGGAATTTTCATGCAATAAATTTTGGGACAGACTATACTGTAGGCCTTTTTCCCATTGAAAAATTTGGCAATAATTCCCAATTTATTGTTCAAAAATTCTCAAGATAGCAATTTTCGGGAAAAGGAATAATTAAATTTCGCATTATTTGCCTGAAAAGTTCCAATTCCATAGAAACTAGACCGAGGAATTTGTTTTAAGGAAAGTGTCTGTTATATCTGTAAATTAATCAATTCGAGATATGCATACATGTATATTTTTTTGTCATCTGTTTTCAGTATCTATGCTACATCTTGTGGTAACAGAGACAGTCTGATAATCTGTAACCTACCCCACGGCGTGATGTTGTGTACCTACCACCTCCCATCACAGTCAGGGCATGTCATCCCTTTGGTAGAACGTTTCTGTGACATGCTTAGGGCATGACACGGAGCAGGGTGGCCATCACAGAAGTATCCCATGAATAGCTGAATTGTCAGGCTCATGGATAACCAAACAGAGCAACTGTTGACTGGATAGCTGCACGCATGGAATCTAGATCTCACTTCAGATCTACAAGTGTCTCTATCATGAGAGTCGACCATGGAGAGCTTTATTCCACTCTGTGATCCGTGACAGTGTTATCCAAGTGGTAGAGATTCACCAAACATGACAACTTTAAGGGAGAAACAATAGAGTGGAGGTATGCTCCAATCCGTGCTCAAGGACAACCATATAGTCAACAGCGGTTACAGGGAAACTAAGAGGAGTGAATACTCAGGGTATCAGACTCACCTAATACAATCACTGTCGGTGAGGAATGGTAGAGTGGGGATATATTTGCGATCAAGGACAACTGTGTTCAACAGTGGTTGCAGAAAAACTAAGAATAGTGAATACTCAGGGTATTAAACTCACCACATACAATCACTGTTGGTGAGGAATGGTACAGTTGAGGTATTGTTTGTGATCAAGGACAACAGTGGTTGCAGAAAAACTAAGAGTAGTGAATATAATTATTAGACCTTACAAAATTTAGTCACTGTCAGTGACTAATAGTACATATAGTGAAGGTATGTTTGGGATTGAGGACAACAGTAGTCAACAGTGGTTGCTGAAGAATACTCAGGGTATTAGACCTCACCAAATCAGTGTTTTCCCTGCCTATATAACTGGGTACGCCAAACGACCCCATTCCCAATGCGTTTTAGTGTTATTTTTTCCCAAAATCAACTTGAAAATTCCCAATTATTAATATTATGACATTTCAAAATCCGGAAAAAAAGGACACGCACATGATGTTATAATGAATAAAAAATCATTAAAAGAAATATCAGTGAGTGAGTCTGTGACTCTGACTCGACTCACCATGTAACTCCCAGTTCTTTGTTTTCATTGTTTACCATACCATAAAGCTAAATGATACACTGTGCACAGTAAAATTAGTAAGCATGGAACATTTAATGAGTGTGGTTGGGTTTAAATTTTTTCCCAATTTATTACCTGTTCACGCTAATTGTTTCCCAATCTGGTAAATTGAATTTTTCCCAAAATACCCAGGAAAAACACTGCCAAATAGTCACTGTCAGTGAATAATAGTATAGTGAAGGTATGTTTGTGATCTAGGACAACGGTAGTCAACAGTGGTTGCTCAGGGCATAAGATTCACCAAATCTGATTGCTGTCAGAGAGAAACGGTAGGATGGGTGGCATGCTTAATGCTTGATGACTACCACAGTCAACAGCAGCCACAGAGATATTGAGAACAACCATATAAACATATTTATCACAGATATGAGATTCTCCGACATGATCACTATAAAAGATTTGAATTCATGATATGAATGGAAGCAGATCAAGTGCTATGGACTACCAGTTCCAATATTACACATGTGAGATGATTTGTGTGGACTTTGGTGCATAAAAATATCAACAGTAGGCTATTCAAAGAAATGGACAGCTGCTTGGTAATTGACGAGCGCCAAACAAAGCAATGATCACAGATCACTGGAATATCGAGGCCTACTGATGAGGTCTAACACCATAATATACATCATGGCACAGAGATTAACAGCTAGCGCTGTCACAGATAGGTTCAAAAGTAAAGACATTCTGAAGGTATATACATGAGGACCAGAAATGACAAATGGCAACAATAAGAGTATTGTGATAGAGTCCTGTATAATGATGAATATGATGATGATGTTAATGAACAACATATATTACTGTTTATGGTATTTTGTTTTGTATTAGGACATCTGTCATCTATTTTCTCTGTGGTCAAATGCTATTTACTGCTTAATAACCATTAATAGTTCTGCTTCACATAATCTTGTATTACACTTTTATCAGGGAACTTAAACTTAAAAGTCTTAAGTCAAGATATTTGATCTGATACAAAACTTGGTCTCTGAGTTAGAGACTTATGACCTTGCTGTTCATTCCAATCGTTTGAATTAATTACTTTGTTGTTAAGGTCTGAAAAATGACAAAAGACATAATATTTGGCCTGAAGCTAAATGCAGGAATGAAGGCCAAGTGTTGTTCGATGAATTATCAGAATGATGACCTGGACTAATGTATATCACACAATTAAAATGACTTTGAATAAAAATGCAACTTTTGAGCTATGTTGTATAATTCATGGTGTTAACTTCTATGTTTTGATTTATTTGACCTTCTACTTCATTGAATGTTACAAATATAAAATGTATTTGGCAACAGTATTTTATAAATGGTAAATGATATGGACCTTTATTGGGTCTCGTGCTGTAGGAGATGAAAGTAAGAAAAAAGATTTTCTATTTGTGTGTGTCAGTAATAGCAGCAATATGCTAGAGCAGGGATTAGGAGTGCGTTCAGGTTCAAAGAGTCTAGTTCTTGTTCCAGATTTCAACTGGTCTAAATATTAAACCATTTATCAATTGAAGCATATGCTATGAGTGATAAATGTATGAAATAAAACTTTTTTTACAAGATAGTGAGCACTGACTGTAATAGTCTGAAGGGTTCTAACTTTGACCCGCTAAATATTTGGACGGCAGGTGGGTGTGAGCACCTGCCTGCCGTCCAAATATTAAGTGGGTCAGAGAGTCAGAACCCTTCGGACTAGGACTGTAATAGATTATTTAGGTGTAAATTGTGTTAGTGAAATTGAAATAAATTTGTATTTATTCTGACACAAAGAGGTTTGCAATTATCAATGAATTTCATCTTTCAACATTTCTTATCCAAATCACATGCTGCTTTACTGTGAAATGAATTAATCTTCCAAAACAGTTCTGACCCAAAAGTAGGTAAAATATATTATTTCTTTCATGTCTGGTAAATACCTTAATTGAGGGTATGTTAGAAAGCAAAGAAGTATGTACACATTGATAACAGTGTTTTGCACATATATCTACATGAGTGAAAGCCCACATCTATGCAAGGGAAATAATCTTTTATCACAGGTATACTGTATAAAAGGAGATAATTTTTTTAAGTAAGGGAGATAATTTCAATCACGGGTATACTGTTAAAGGGAGATAATCTAAAATCGCAGGTATATAGTGCAAGGAAGATAATCTAAAACACAAGTTTATGGTATGAGGGAGATTATGTATTTTAGTAAGGGAGATAATCTCAATCGTGGGAATATTATGTAAGATAGATTTCTTATAAATCATGGGTTAACAATGTAATATAGATAATCATATATCGCAGTATAATATATTTAATAGGAGATAATCTCTAACCACATATATACTTTGTAAGGGAGACAATCTCTAATAACATGTATACTAAGTAAGGGAGATAATCACTAATCATATGTTTGCTATGAAAGGGAGATAATCTCTAATCACATGTATACTAAGTAAGGGAGATAATCACTAATCACATATTTACTATGAAAGGAAGTTAATATCAAATCGCAGGTATACTATGTAAGGGAGATAATCTTTAATCACATGTATACTATATAAGGGAGATAATCTTTAACCACATATATATACTATGTAAGGGAGATAATCTCTAACCACATGTATACTATGTAAGGGAGATAATATCTCAGCACAGGTTAGCTATGTAAGGGAGATAATCACTTGTACAAGTAAACTTTGTAAGGGAGATAATCTCTAGCCTTATATATTTTATGTAGAAATACACACAAGTATTACACACTTATCACAGCTGGTATCACATGTTTATTATATAAGGGAGATACTATCCAATAACAAATATACAGGAGCTAATGTCTTATAAAAAGTATACTATGCAAGATAGGTAAGTAATTTGTAATCACAGATAGTTCTAGTTCTACCATAGTGACCGCCTTCAACAAACTGAAGTACAGCACAAATGACAAACTATTACATATTATTATATCTCATCTCTATTCTTCTAAAGCTGATTCGTTAAAACACGTCACATGACGGTGCTACAAATCATTGTGGCTTACATATATACTTTATATCTCCCTGGAGCAGATGCCCAAATGGCAACCCTCTTTCTGAATCTTGCAAGAGTTGTCATTCTTTTTTGTTTCATTGTGCAAACAAACATACATAAACTTGTGAAGATGTAATCAAAAACATTTTTTGTTGATTCGATTTGACTAATGAATTGTTTTTACGGTAAAATAAACAATTTATGGTCCTCTTGATTGGGTTATATGAAATTTTGTCGAGGGAATTTGATGGCTTCGGGTAAACAAACCTTCATATCACTTACCAAATGCAAGAGGGCCATCAATGTATAATAATCTGTCTTAATTATTCAGAAGAAAAGGTTACAGCTAAAAGGAAAGTACTTGCAGTCTATAATGTTAATGCTATGCATGTTAATTTAAAAAAAAAATAAAGATTTATGAAGCAGTAAAAGAGAATTAAGATATGACATACATTCAGACTTAAATTTAATATACACAACAGGCTGTTCTAGTTGTGCTGTCCTCTGTGTTGGTTAAAACATAACCTCATCTACCGGACATACTATATATACTATACTATTGAAGGGAGATAATCTCTTATCACATTTATACTTTGTATATAAGAGAAAATAGCACATCAAAGGTATACTACTTTAAATGAAATTATGTGTCTCAATTTCACATATGGAATGTCATGCTTTGTAAGGGAGATAACTTCATCACTAAGCAGATCACTATAAAGATTTATATATACGTATGAGGAAGTTTGATCAGTTATCATTGGAATGATATTCTGATATAAAGAAGAAACATAACTTTTTACTTGTATCTGTCACTATTTGATCACTCATAGATCTTCTAATATGCGTTGGGAGATTGATACAATTATTCACATACCTGAAGGATGTGACAATAAGGATGGTATCAACCAAAAACTAAAAGGTTATTTAATGGTCAATCTTTTTAAATGGCAAACTATTTCAATTAGCTGACCAGTGACCAGATTTACATTTTACAATTAATGTCTGGATATTTAACTTAATGAATTATAATAAAATATGAAAGATGAATTACATGCAAACGTAAGCAACTCTTCTAACCTATAACAATTTTTTATACGTTCCATCTACAATTATTCAGTAGCCAAGGTCAAAGTTGAAAAAAATAACTATTTTTTTTTTCATGCTTACCAATCATGCATTCCATTCCGTTCCATTGCAGTTCTCGTTCTGGGTCGGTCAATAGCTACACCGCTTTATAGCTACGACGCATGCGTTATAATCCACTACTTCCGGTCTTCTTTCGGTTCGGTTTTGTGTGGTGAGATAAAGATGCCACCAACGATTCAGAAACCGTCTCATGACCGAGATCGGAAGAGAGGAAGTGGGGAAAGAAGGTTAGTCTTTAAGCAAATCTTTTGATGTTCATGACAAGTCTAGTCATGTGAATTTGGTGTAAATAGTAATCGGTTCCATGCAAATTTTGATTTTCCATGCGACTTCGGTTTTAGGACTTTCTATATATATACTTTACAGTACAGAACAGTATCTATCTTACAAATACAATTTGTCAAAAGATCTAGACATGGTCTCTAAAATTTAATCCAGATTAAGAGTAAGACCGAAGGAAGCGAATGCAAAAATGTGTTTTTAGGTCACACAGTCATGACCCCCCCCGGCCCCCCCCCCCCCTCACACACATACCCAGGAAGGTCTGTTAATCGACGGGGTAATTAATCAAATTATCTCTGATATTACACAAATCAGCTATGTTGGTTGGCATGTAGGGTAGCAACAAAGGAGCGCCACTCCTGTCTGTTGGCCACCTTCTGAACAGTCCCCCAGGTGTGATGTAGAGCCCGGTCTTCCACAGTCCGTCGCCAGGTGTTCTTGTCTCACTATTTTCTGTCTCCTTTCTGTCTTCCAGTTCCAGACTACCATAGTACTAATATTAATACCCGGTCTCCTATGGGTCTGCCCCGGCCTGGTATTAAATCAGTCCCATGCCTCGTAATGGAGCAAGTCTGGTGTGATTCACACCGGGGCGTTTTTTGCATCACTCGATTGGTTCTCATCGATAAATATACTTAAATTATAAACCATTTCTGTCAATCTCCTACCCAACTTGTAATTAAAATCCACCTAAAGTATCGTTAAATATCAAGTTTACATAACGAAGCATAAACTGAAATGAGTAGCTGCAGCCATGATTAAGACTTCAGTAAATTTCTTGGTTTCTTTTCTGAAGAGTTCCTCTAAATTTGTGAATGGGTTCGCGCGTGCGGACCAAATAAGGAAGTCTTAGTAAACGGTAGTAACTCCATATATGTGGCCATGCAGACCATATATAAAAAAAAACGAGATTTGAGATAATCTCACACGTGAACTGTCATGGCGGTATTGCGTTTGTCAAGAAGGACATTTCTGGTTCTGCTAATTTTGTGAAAAAAATATTTTATCATGGTAAACACTCGATATTTCAGCAATACTGCATTATTTTGACAACATTATGCTCAAATGAGGTCGTAATTAAATTAAGTCTTACAGATTTAACACTACCAGGCATGGGACCGCTTCGTAGCTCTAACGATGCAATATAAAAAATTGTCTCAACGTGAAGAGCTTCGTTATCGCATGTCAGCTAAGACTACCAGAGAAGGGCTGTGTGGGTGATGTTGCAGTGTTCACTTATCACATGTCTGATCCATTTCCATCGCCTTCGTACATTGGTATGTTGATGTTGTCCATGCTTTCTTGGTTCCAGCGGTCAACAAGCTGTTGCATTGGTTGGAGATGGTTTTAGGCCAGTATATGTCAGGGGTAGACTTAACAATCGTAATGCCACTGGCCCTTTGGGCCAGCTGCACAAGGAATGAAATGGCCCAAGTCGGCCAGACAGGCTGTGGGCCTGTCTGAGGGCTACTGGCGCAAGCCAGGGAGAGAGCACCGAGAGGGGGGCTGGAGGGTGGCTAAATCGACCCCTGTATGTGTGTAGGATCCTTCTGAGTTTCTTGGTGTGAAATGTGGACAGTTGTTGAGGTCTGTGTGAATATTATTCATTTAATAACTATTCACATTCCATATAAAAGTATTTTGTCTGCCATTTAGTAATTTCAATCCAAGCATTCTCTACCCACTACATGGAGTTCACCATGACTTGAGTCCTAATATAATTATGGTACTCCAACAATGTCAGAGGTTTATGTAATATGACACAACGAGAAACTTTTGACAGCTAGTCACTGCATTATATTCAGTCAGCAAAATTAAATAACTGATGAAAAAAGGAAGACCAGCGCCTTTTTATGTCACAGAAGTAAGGTCCTAATTATGTCGATGGTCACGGTGCACTCCCTGTCTTTCCAATACAATTGAATTTTATAAAAGGGGATCTATAACATATTGAAATTATATTCCATTGTTGTAATTTGGGTCAGATGTAAACAATGAATATGTGATATTTTGAAATGAAAATATGCCCATTTAGTGACATATTATTCAGACTACAACAAAATTTTGGCCTACTTTAAATTTGTTCATTCATCTTGCCATATGGCCTTCGCCTTGTTATGTCAAACAAAAGTCATGAATTAAATTAATTATAAAGTTGTCAATTGAACTGAAGCAGTTGAATGGCTCAAGTAGGATTTTAAAGTCGTATTGTATCAAGTCAGGTTAGGTATGCTCTTCAAAGACTTACACACATTGCTTGAAACAAGGTGTAACAATATTTAACAATAGGGGTATATATACATAAAACTTTTAGGCTGGGATTCACCGGGTACTAATGCTCTACATATTCCTTTCTTTCCAGATCTGAGTTGGTCTGTCGAGTGAAGTACAACAATACATTACCTGATATTCCATTTGATCCTAAATTTATCACATATCCTTTTGAAACCAACAGGTTTGTACAAAACTGTTTAAGTTCTATGTTACATATATAATATGATAAATAATTCATCCAGGTATATCCTGTCTCATATCTTTGTTACCGTTTGCTCATTCAATCAAATTTGGGTGATTTTCTTTTTGGTTTGAAAATATAAAAAAAAATCCTTCACATTTGGTTCAAGTTGAAGTTGAAAATAAGCAAAAGTATCCTGTCCATGAATTTGTGTTCTAGTTAATATAACTGTCTGAATAGCTATAAGTGCAGATGTTTTCCATTTGTCTTTTTATAGAAATAATCACATCGATCTCATCTTAAGAAAAAGTTATTAAATTTTTACCTGTGAATCTATGTAAAAAAAATGTTTGTTTGTTACAGACATTGAATTCCACATGCTTTCCTTCAATTTCTGTGACAGATTTATAAACTACAAACCCACGTCACTGGAGAGAACCTACAAGTATGACCTCCTCACAGAGCATGACCTCGGTGTCACTATTGACCTTATCAACCCTGACACCTACAAGGTAGACCCGACAGGTAAGTACAGAATCACAGGAAGGTACACCTGACAGGTACGTACAGAGTCACAGGAAGGTACACCTGACAGGTAAGTACAGAATCACAGGAAGGTACACCTGACAGGTAAGTACAGAATCACAGGAAGGTACACCTGACAGGTAAGTACAGAATCACAGGAAGGTACACCTGACAGGTAAGTACAGAATCACAGGAAGGTACACCTGACAGGTAAGTACAGAATCACAGGAAGGTACACCTGACAGGTAAGTACAGAATCACAGGAAGGTACACCTGACAGGTAAGTACAGAATCACAGGAAGGTACACCTGACAGGTAAGTACAGAATCACAGGAAGGTACACCTGACAGGTAAGTACAGAATCACAGGAAGGTACACCTGACAGGTAAGTACAGAATCACAGGAAGGTACACCTGACAGGTAAGTACAGAATCACAGGAAGGTACACCTGACAGGTAAGTACAGAATCACAGGAAGGTACACCTAACAGGTAAGTACAGAATCACAGGAAGGTACACCTGACAGGTAAGTACAGAACCACATGAAAGGTATACCTGACAGGTAAGTACAGAATCACAGAAAGGTACACCTGACAGGTAAGTACAGAATCACAGGATGGTACACCTGGCAGGTGGGTACATCAGAATCACAGGAAGGTACACCTGACAGGTAAGTACAGAATCACAGGATGGTACACCTGACAGGTAAGTACAGAATCACAGGATGTACACCCGACAGGTGGGTACATCAGTATCACAGGAAGGTAGGCCCAACTGGGTTTCTTAAACATCATCTTCAGCTTGGATACCTTTTCACTAAAACCTTGGAATTCGCTAGCCAACTGACCATCCTGTCTACTAATCACAGAATATGCTGTGTTTTGAAGTGCAGGTTATAAGGTTAAAAAATAGTAATGATCCTCTTTTGCTGCAAGTCGAATACAGAAATGATGTCATATCCTCCCAACATGCATTTGCGGTTACTCTGTATACCTGTATTTTGATTTCTTGATAAAAATGCTATCGGTTATTTCCTTCATCAACACAAACTTGAATGAAAAATGTCAGGTCAACACAAGTGCATATGTCAACAATATTGAAGCTAATAAACACAAGTTCTTATTTCAATGCCAAATAACTATTAGTTTGTTAAAAGCCAATATTTTTGCAGGTGAAATTTTTTGCTTAGTCAGGCTCCAAACTGTTTGCGATATGGAAATGTTCGCGCTGCAGCCATGGTGTGTACCTATCATTCTAATATACACTGTAAAGTTTGAGTGGTATTAAATATTTTCGCGTGTGGATATATTCACAGAGATTTAATGCCAGCGAAATAAGCGAAAATTTCCACATTGCAAACAATTCCACTTTTACAGAAATATATACCGGTACCAACAACATTGGTAGCTGAAGTCCGTTTCATATGTAACCTGACAACCTTAATGAAGCTTCTGAGTCTGAAATTTTGTGTTCTATTTAACACCCCCTCCTTGAAAAATTGCAAGCCCTAGGGGAGTTTATTAGAATAAATATGGTAAACAGTATGTGATGAATGAAAATAAAAAGGCTTGACTTTAATAGGTGTTTTCATAAACCATGGTTATTCATTTGCAGTCGAGGAAAAAAGAAGCAAGTATCTACCTGTTTTTTCTGTTTTATGAATTTGTTGATTAATATTTTAAAAGAATTGTTTACAGTTATTTTTAAGTCTTGTTTGAAAAACTTCCTTCAGTGTTACATATTAAATGTCTCCATCTAAGACCGGAAATGATTTTTGATTTTATACATTGTACTGGTCATATGAAATTCTATCCAAGTGAAAAATTGATCGTTGACTTAATTCATTGTTCTGGTCATTTTGAATTCTTACCCAGTGAAATATACATTTTATATTTGTAAAGTCCATAAGATGTTATCCATAACAGTCTAGTAATAAATTGTTTCCTTAAAGAAGAATTGGTATATACAAATGTATATGTATGTTTGTACCTGTCTTAGCCATTATTGCGACATCATCATTGTTAAAGTCGTTGAGAAGGATTCTGGATAAAAAAAATTCCTCTGATAAAAAAATATGAAGCAGTGATTTTATCTATAATTATATTACATGTATTATGATAAATCTGTATGAAAATTCACATTAACTAATTAAGATCTATAATAATTCTCTTATTAATTTACAGAAGAAAATCCTGGTAATTTTTGTTGTTTGTACATTTATTATTATTATTTTGTTGTTGTTGGTTACCATTATAAACCAAAATTGAATAGAAAAAAATGAAATTGAAGGTAAAAAATTAGTATGAGAAATTCTTTTATGTTAAATAAGAGATTTAAAGTTGTTGTTCAGGTTGTTTTATGGTTATGTTTGATGTTTTGGTTCAGTTTTCCCTTAGGGGGATTCAGCGTGTAATTGTTATACCAGTTATTGATAATTTGGAAAAACACACTGGTACATGAGATATATACAGGTCTTAAACTATTCAGTATCTGAATCGTTTGAAAACTGGATTTCATGATGTTCAGATGATGTTGTTCTTGTCAAATTTCATTAGACTTGAATAAATTTTCCTTTCACAATTGTTTTTACAATTGTGAAAGGAAAATTCATTCATTCGCATCAATACTGTTAATTATATAGTGCATCATTCACCTTAAGGTTAGGAACTAGCGCTCTAAAGATTTCAAAATCACATCAAAGTATCATTGCAATATGTTAAAATATGTATTTATATATATACAAATATATTAACCTTTGCATGACATTGTACTATAATATAACCCTTAACAAATTCATTTGGTATTCATAAAGCTCTGAATGCGATTGACTGATTGTTGACATTCATCATTATTATGATATCATAATTGTTACCCGGTATATTGGATACCGTCCCTAGAAATGGCTGTTCTATTAATTGAAAAAGCATTCAAGAAAGATACATTATTTGAAATAAAAAGTGTAATTCAATTTTTATGAGATAAATAGATTCTTAAAATGGGAAACATAAGTATTGAACTGCTTTCAGTTGGCATTCATTGCCTATATGAATTCCAATGCAACTGGACAAAAGCAAATCAAACATGAGTAGTAGTGTACTTCGTTGCATTTGTCTTTGTTCAGTTGGCATTCATATTTTCTATGAACGCAATCTGAAAGTAGATCAATGCCTAAGTATACGCCAGCACAAATGTTTAAACAATACTGTTTACTAGTAATACCACAGTATACAACCAAAATTGATGGTTATATGTGGTCTAACTATGAAAATATTCTGACATTTGTAGCATTTAAAGGCCCAATATACGTAACTTCAGGGAAATTTTCGTGATTCTGAAAAATTCTGAAAAAAAATCCAGTTGATAACTATGCAAAAATAAACCTAAAACGAAGTAAACCTGAGCAGTAACTAACAAGAAACTCTTGACAAAAAAATCCAAAGAATTGAAAATAATTCAGGTGGGGCTCACTTCAACAACAAACCAAAGGTGAAAGACGGTTCAGAATGGTCGCATTTTTACAAATAGCGTGTTTCAAAATCATCTTGAATATTGCTGACACCAGTTAATCTTAACTAAATCTATAAATATAATAAGTTATTAGGCTTCATTTTCGCTTCAAGTTTTGCCAAAAGTTACGTATATTGGGCCTTTAAGTGTCTGTATCTGTAAACAATAACTGTGGACCATCCTTAGGTCACCTAATAGTCTGAAAGTCGAACATTTGTGATTTAGCAGCTGATCCTGTTGCATTCATAGCTGTATTATTACACTTTCTCCTGACAGTGTTTGTATAATGATTTAAAGCAGAAATGTGAACACGTATGTGTGTATGAACATTTGTTGTGTTTTATAGACTATAAGGATCCAGAAGATGAACGACTTTTGGAAGAAGATCTGAACACACCTGCTGATTCTAAAAGGTAAAAACATTTTATGTACACATTTTATTTCCAGTTATGTTATTGCCTTTTATCTCATTCGACCCGGAAATTCGATAATTTAGAACTTTTGAATTAGAAGAGCTCAAATGTGTCTTTGGGGTAAATGATTTAAAGTTTCCAGAGATATGGCCTCTTTAAGGTGTTTGTGGATAAGAATTGGTATACAATAATTTACCTATGAGAAATTGAAATAGATCTATTTAGACTTAAAGTCATTTGGAAGTGATGTCCTATAATCCAAACATTTTCTTCATCAAGTTAGTATTATAGATGAAACTTTTTCTTGTCAAAGTCAATGCTTTGTAAATTTCTTACCGAGACAGTTTCATTGACATTCTGCCAGCTTGGTCAATGGTCACCAAGTTATAATATATTTCCTGCTAAATGAATATTTTCATTGATAAATGGATATTGTATATGTGGATCCAATTTATAAACCTTAAGTTATTATGAAATCTTGCATCATAGAACGGCAAAATGCAAGTTACAAAGTGGAATTTTGAAAGATAATACTCATTTCCAAAACATATTTGAAAAGATATTCGGAATGCGTATCAATAAAATGGCCTGATTACATGTCATTCGTTTCTGTTTCAGATCTAGACATCACAATGCAAATGTGTCGTGGCTGCGGAAAACGGAATACATTTCCACAGAATACAACCGATTCACCCAAAAATCGGACAACTCCGAACGAAAGTAAGTCTGGTTAAGTTATCAGCAGCTATCAGTGAAGACAACAGTATTCTGTTCATCCTCGATATCTGGGAGTTACGCTCGCCTACGCTGTGTACACCACTGAAATATTCAATGGAAAGTTGAAGGCTCAGTTAGCACCATCTTGTTGGTGAGGCAAGAAGACTTGTTTGACCTTTTGATATACATCAAAAGAATCTCATGGTCAAATAATGGTAACAATTGACAGGATTTGAAGTCAGTTATCATTTCTTTGTAATCTTCAAATGATAGGTATCAGCCTAATGATTGATCTTTTTTTTTTACCCGAGACCAGCTGTCAAACAGCTATTTTCGTGTCTGCAATTTCCAGGGGTGTTTATAGTGTAGGTTAGCATAGCAAGGATGTTTTCTGTTATGCTGTAGGATATTAGTAAACTTTGTTATACTGTATGCTTAAAGGGGCATCCCGCGAAAGTAAGCTTTTTTTCATAATTTTTTTTCAAAATATTACATACACATATCGAGTGGGTATTCTTATGGACTGCGACGATCGGATTTTGCATATATGTATTCATAAAATAAATAATTTCAAAATAACTCGTGGAATTCCAGAACGTCTGGCTAGACAATTTGGTTTGGGATTTCCACCTACCAACGCATGCGCAGCGAGCGCCGCTTCCATTGTAAACACTCTATCTGCTATTACCGTTACACCACGATAAGGCCTAACTACTAAGCGAAAAGTTGCCGAATGGTCAAAATATGACACAAGACTGCGTTACGGAATCATATTGAGAGATGGGAAGTGTTCAAAGGAGAAACTACCTGCTCTATTGTTTGTATGTTACATATTTCTTCTGGGTAACGGTAACATGCACAAATAAAGCTTTGATTTGGTTTTGAGGCTACCCAAGGGGAAACTGTTTCAGTCTTCTGTTGCATAAAATGCGTGTGTAATATGAAACTTAAAAGTGTGTTTATAATATTCCCTTTATAAAATCTTATGTTCCAGGAAAACAGTATGATCTAATTATATTGCTGGATAGAAAGACATTTTCAAATACAATATATACCATAACAGAAAAAGTCGTTTGATTACGTTGTAAAACGGGACGTGCGACCGAGGTACATACGGCTTCAATTTGGACAAAAAGAATAAAAAAAATATGTTTTACGCGTAAAAAAGATGATATTCATACTTAATCTTTAAATTAGTGAAGGTACAAATATCATTGGGTTGCGACCCCGGTATTGAATTTGATACGAAAATATATACATAACGGGGAAAAAAAATTAAAAAAAAAAACCCAGTTATACAACATATACCTATATGTATATTCCATTCCTGCAGGCTTTTTTTTTAAAAGGTCACCGTCCCTTTACAAGACGACAAAAAATATGTAAAAAGAAAGCGGAATTATCATAACATGTTCATAACGGTTAGTTTCAAGTGTTTTAACAGTTCCAAATCTGATATACATGTAGTCATGCTTAGTGTGTGGTGCGTTATGTGAGTGTATGGACTTAAATGTTCGCACTCCGTGATACGTGTTAACGTGTGAAGACGCTGAAAGTTGGCTAGATTTTAAATGAATATGAATGTATCTTGTATATATAAAGAAAGTTTGAAAAAAAATCCTCAAGACATTGAGTTGTAAAAAAAATCGCAAACATTTCATGTCATTTTATTTTCGTACTTTTTAATGCATGCTACATACATTTTATGAAATCATCTGAAAAGTTGGGTTCGTGAATATTACCTTTTACAAAAATTAAGGTTTGTACCATGGCCGTATTCCGTACCCATGTGTACCGGCCTCGGTCAGGTAAATATAATATATATAATTCCTGGTGTCGATATATGGTGCCGATATGCCGACAATTATTCTTCATTTGAATATCGGTATGTGTGCAATTGATGTCTATTTTTAATGTGAATGTGATTCAATAAGTTTATACACGGACTTTGTCTCTGTTTCATCAGCCGTATACATTACGCGTCCCCTCCCGTGTGGCCCCTTCCGTCAAACCGATCAGGGAACATGCGGCACACCTGTCACGTTGCGTCATTCCCGCTATTTTTATCTGGGCTTTCCCGAGGAATGCGATTTTGCAAGTGGTCATAATAGACATTTAGAGTCCACTTTGAATATGGGAATAACAGGAAAGTATAATTAGTAGTGCAGACGCCATGCATATTCAAGAACAGACATTTAGGCTTTCGCGGGATGCCCCTTTAATATGTCCAGTAGATTATACATCAAATTTGTCACCATTTGTCTAGATATGGAAATGATATGGTGAACTGATCATTTACTAAAATGAATTATTTACTTTCTTTAGTAAATTGTTTACTTTAATGAATTTTTTACTTTGTTTGGTAAATGGTTTAATTTAATGAATTGTTTACTTTTATTAGCAAATTGTTTACTTAAATGAATTGTTTACTTTCTTTAGTAAATTGTTTAATTTAATGAATTGTTTACTTTTATTAGCAAATTGTTTACTTTAATGAATTATTTACTTTCTTTAGTAAATTGTTTACTTTAATGAATTGTTTACTTTCTTTAGTAAATTGTTTAATTTAATGAATTGTTTACTTTTATTAGCAAATTGTTTACTTTAATGAATTGTTTACTTTCTTTAGTAAATTGTTTACTTCAATGAATTGTTTACTTTGTTTGGTAAATGGTTTACTTCGATGAATTGTTTACTTTCTTTAGTAAATTGTTTAATTTAATGAATTGTTTACTTTTATTAGCAAATTGTTTACTTTAATGAATTGTTTACTTTTATTAGCAAATTGTTTACTTTAATGAATTGTTTACTTTCTTTAGTAAATTGTTTACTTTAATGGATTATTTACTTCAAATGCTAAATCAAATTTTGTTTGACTGTATAACTACAGAGTTGGTTTCAAGATAAAACAGATTATGAAAGATGAGGACATGTACAAAGATCGGGACAGTCAGATTGCAGCCATCGAGAAAACATTCGCAAAAGCCAAAGAACCAGTATGTAGAATTATGTATTATAGTGGAAGACCATAAAGAGAACTGATGTAGATGTTTTAAAGATATAACTACTGATCGATGGAGACAGTAACACTCTGGTGTGCTGCTACAGTGTACAGTATTAGTGTGTCAGAAGTTATATTTCTGTATGTATACTTTCTTGTGATTTAGTAAAAATAAGCTGAACTTCGAGCATAAAGAAGTCTTACACTCTTACTGTACAAAGATATTATGTTTCCCATTCTAAGTTAATTTGATATTGAGAATTTGTATAAGCTGTAAATGAACATGAATATGTTTGTAAGGAATTTTGAATATTGAGGTTGATGGTAGATACAAAAACGAATTCACTGAAATTTTGGATATGTACGATTTATTTTTAGAGTACCCCAGCGGTAGTTTTGATTCTGTTTAAACTTAATCTGGCTTGAAGTCACTGGGAATGTAAAGAATTGTATCAAAAATAGGTAACCAACACAAAAACAAGGTTTCTAAGAGACAGATTTGACTGTTTGGTGAAAAGTTAAAATTTGACATACTTGATATTTATTTCAGATCACAAAACACTACAGCAAGCCTGGTGTGGTCCCTGTGGACATTCTACCCATGTATCCCGACTTCACGGTACGTCACAACTACTATTTTGAGATTAACCCTCAGTTTAGATGAGATTTTATGTACTCAAATGTGTGTGGTTGGTGAAGGTGAGAAAAGAATGATTTCTCAAACCTGCGTGGGGGATGGATGGTTTTGTTGTTGATCATATATAACAAGCCCAATTATCTGCATCCTTTTTTGGATGTTGTTTGCTGATTACTGAATTATGAAAACATCAATTTGTAATACTGAAGACCTGCTAACTTGATACAAAGCCTTATTCTGATTTTGCAATTAGATGTTTATTTGGCAGTTTTGAATAACAACCATAGAGCTGGAGGTTACTGTTATGTTGAATATTCACAAATTTATCAATTCTCTTATACTGTATAGCGAAAATATCATCCTCGTGAAACTAACCAGCTGTAGGGTATATGATAACGATCCTGTATACAGTATCATTAGGGAAAGATACAATTTATATTAAAAATATGCCAAGATTTTACTACAAAATCGTCAGTAATTGATTGAACACCTTGATTCCTTTTCTGTTGTCCAGTTGTGGAAGCACCCCTTTGCACAGGTTATCTTTGATTCTGACCCGGCACCCAGGTCTGGGTCAGTGCCTGCTCAGATGGAGGAAATGTCGCAGGCCATGATCAGGTATGTGCATTATCTCCCCTTAATCGAAACATTTTCACTTCTTTATCAGGTCATTGACAGAATGCAGTGAATATTCATTAAAAAGCAATACAATGTCTAAGTCTTTTGTCTTTGGGGAAAAAAAAGGTGTATTTGATTGATAAGTCTCTTGTGAGTCTAATATTAAAAGATTTGTTGTTACCTTTCTTAAAATTAGATACATACATGTAAGACATTACATTTCAGCATCATTACTTCACAGACTTCCTTTCTTACACTGTTGTGCCAACCCTTCTATGTCGCTCTGGAGACTCACAATGATACTCTTCCTCATTTCACAACAATCCAAAATCTCATGACCTGGCAGATGATAAGGTGGTCAAAGGAAATTAAGTAGATGTTACATATGCAACATCGCCTTTCCATGCTGGAGAGATTTCTCCATTTGTCCTCTTTGAATGTTGGCAAGTCTGTTAAAATAAAGATTGATAAAAAGCTTCAATTCACTTCATTCCCTTTGATAAAACAGTTGGCCCTTTTTGTGTTCGTGTTTACAGGATCCTTGCAATAAGGGATTCTTTAAATAAATTTATTAAACCAACATATTCATCTACAGGAAGTGAGCATAGTATTTTTATGTCTGCGGCTTATAGATTTACTACAAACCACTAAAATGAGTCCTGGTAAGCATGTCTTGTAATAAAAAAAACCCAAAAACTTCACATTATTATTGCAATAAAGTTGAATGGCTGGACAGTCCAGCCTAGTGAAATTCAGGATGTTTTATGTAAACGGTGGGTGTCTGAAGTTGGTTTTTGTGTTTACAGAGGAGCTATAGATGAGAGTGGTGAACAGTTCGTGGCCTACTTCCTACCTACAGAGGAAACATTGGGTAAACGTAAACGAGACACAGAGGAGGGAATCGACTACAATCCAGAGGAAGAGTAAGTTGACTGTGTTATGTACAGTGTATGGTACAAGCTCCAGTTGTTTCATGCTTTGTCCTTAGTTAACATTTAACAATTTAAGATAGCTACAATTTACAAACTCAAGTACAAAGAGTGTGTGTAAGAAAGTATTTAAAGGTTTTGAATTAAGAGGTATTGTCCAGTACAATGGCTGACACTATTGAGTGTAAACAGTCTATTCAGAAAACTTACTTAAAAACGTTTTCGTACAAAATGAGTTATTTACTGATGTTAATAAAGAATGAAAGAATCGAAAAATTTGGGCAAAAGTGAAATTTGTTGTTTTCATTATATGTTATTGCCTATTCTTGGTGTTAAGAGTCAAGCTTTAATGTTTTGCTAGAAAGAAGGAAAGCGTTCAGTGCAGTATATTGCTTGTTTGAAAAAGAATTGTTGCACAACCTCCCAGAGGGCAATCTGTACTTTCACTTTAGCCCTAAAAAAAAAATTGGCTATAGTTTTGAATTCACAGATTATTTACTTCAAATGTTACTTACTGTAATGAACACTGTAATGTAAATAACGCTGTACAATGTGACAGTAACCTGACCTTTGACCTTGACACTTTACATTTGACTTTGACTGTGTTCCCAGGTACGACTATCTGCTGGCCAGACAGTACAACTGGAACGTGAAGAACAAGTTGTCCCGCGGGTATGAGGAAACCTACTTCTTTGTATTCAGGGAGGACGGCGTTTTCTACAACGAGCTGGAAACAAGGTAAACTAACAGGGACGTTTTCATGTTAGAAGTGAGGTTCTATTCTGTGTAGAAGTCATTTACCTCTCTTTATTTCCATGTGTTGTCCCAAAAGAAAGTTTCAGTTTGGAAGGGAAATGACTTGCAATGCCTTGTATTATGAATTGGCATTGTCTTTCATAAGCTTAATTTTTCTTGCAAAATTTTAGTCTGTAAATTTTAGAATAAAAAAAAAATGAAAATTACATCTGCGAAATAAACGACTATAGGGTTATGGGTATAGAGCTTTATACAGGAATGTAATATATGTATAGGCTCAAAATTGTTATCTCCCTTCTTTGCCGTATCATGGCTACAACGGAAAGTGTTTTTGAAACAAATTTGTGCCATGCAATTATGACGTCATATTAGGAATTACATCATCCAGTTGTCACATCACATCACGCAAAATCATAACAAAAACACTTCCCAGAAGTCCATCTTGTATCCACATTTTGCCTTACCAAGGGGGATAACAACATTTTTGGGAAAGGTCTATAGTTTGATGTGTTGTTTACAGAGTACGACTAAGTAAGAGGAGGAAAACAGCGGGTACCCAGGTTGCCAAGTCAAGGCTGGTCGTAAAACACAGGGAACTTGCAGATAAAGAAATCGGTGCCCAGGTAAGATAAAATTGTTGACACATTTCTTTCAATACAAAACTTAAAGAAGTTGCAAAAATTGTATAACCTAGTATTGATTCTGTTTAATATTTATTGCCTGGCAAATGTCATTAAATTAATATCGTCATGATTTGAAGTACCAGCTACATTTGCTGCGTAGGGATGCTTGCAGATTTTAAATTTAGATTGCTGTGGTAACCAGGTCACTTTAAACACAATCTTTTTTTTTTATAAAAAGTTTTGTTGAGAAAACTAATCCTAAACCTATGAACCGATTGCAATGAAAAGTGAGGGATGGGGGGGGGGGGCTTTTTTTCAATTAACTTTGACATTGCCTACATTCAATCTCAGTATACTCATGGTAGGGTCGGCAGGTGTATCTGCCTCCAGTTGCGGTGTTCTTGTGAACATAAAAAATTCACTAGCTTATTAGTATTGCCGGTTGTAATGGTGTTGTCTTTGTATTGTAGGATGTCCGGATGATGATGTTGGAGCTGGCTCAGGAGGAGGAGGAAGAGGAACAGCAGGAGGAGATGCAGAACTCGGGTAAGTCTTACACCTGTACACTGTCATACCTGGCAGTGGGCTCATAGGGGGTCCTGGCTAGTCAAATGAAAAAATATAGGAATAAAAGCTAGTAGGTAATATCAACAGTGCTCTTGCCATAATACTTAATCAGTTCATTATAGGAGAACAAAAGTTCAAACTAAGGAAAGTGTGTATAAGATTTAAATGGAGCAGTATATTACCTGGTGGATGAAATAAAGTTACATATGGATCATTTGATCAAATTAAATCAGCATGGATCATAATTTTAATGGATACATGTAAGAGTACACATGGAGATAAACACAAGCCTTAATTTGGAGATTAGAAACAAATGCCTTGTTATCTGAAATTAATGGAACTGACTTAACAACTGTTCTTTTTAATTGTATTAATGCACTGTTTTGACTAGTTTATAACTATTGGTAACTAGTGTCTTTCTGTTTTTCCAGGATTAGAAGATTTCCGCAGTGGCAGCGAGGCAGGAGAAGGGAGTGGAGCCGAGGATGACAAGGCTAGTAACAGGTCCCGAGGCAGCAGCCGCAGTCGAAGCAGGTCATCCAGTCGAAGCCGCAGTTCAAGTCGTAGCAGGAGTCGTAGCCGCAGTCGTAGTCGGAGTGGTAGCCACAGTCGCAGCGGTTCCAGGAGCGGAAGTGATCGTGGTAGTGGCAGTGAGAGCGAGAGTGAGGCTGAGAATGTACAGGGCAAGAAGGACGAGGAAGAAATCTTCGGCTCGTCCAGCAGTTCCGAGGAGGACTAGATACTCACGCATGCAGTGGTTTATACAGAGACTGGTCAGTGATGAGGGGTACAGGTGAAGAGAGATGAGGGGTACAGGTGAAGGGAGTTCAGATGGTAGACACATTTCAAACAGAGGGCAGGGTTAGAAAAAAGGGCAGAGTGATGTTGGTTGTTGAGATTATGCAGAGCATGAGCTGAGAGTTACGTTGACAGTGGGGTTTATTGGGGCTTTTCATAAACAAGAGTTGCTTCCCTTTTGGTAAGGAATTTTTATGTCAATACCATTGTGACATCATTCGTGTGCTTAGGGAATGGAGGTTCTAGACTACAATTTCCTAGAAATATAATGATGTCACTTTGAAAATGACTATCTACCTTGCAGAAGGGAGGTAGCTCTTGATTATGGAAAGCAGACGTGTCTTTGGGGAGGGGGGAGTGGGGGGGGGGGGGTTCAACTAAAGTGTTTCTGATTCCTTGAACTGTATTTGGGGAGGATAAGTACACTGTAGCTGGTCTGTCTGCTAGCATGTGTCAGGAGAAGGTGGGGGGGCGGGGGGGGGGGGGGGGGGGGGGGTCGACTAAAGTGTTTCTGATTCCTTGAACTATATTTGGGGAGGGGTTTAATATACTAATACATTGTAGCTGGTCTGTCGGCTAGCATGTGTCAGGGGATGGGGGGGGTGGGGGAATGTCGACTAAAGTGTTCCTGGTTCCTTGTACTATAGCTGGGGAGGGGTTTAATACATTGTAGCAGGTGTGTCTGCTAGCATGTGTCAGAAGATGGGGGGGGGGGGGGGGTCGACTAAAGTGTACCTGGTTCCTTGTATCTGGGGAGGGGTTAATACACTGTAGCTAGTGTGTCTGTTGTGTACGATGGGGAAGGGTTAGAACCATGTGTTGTTATAAAACAGAAAATAACAACACAATACCAGAGTTACAGTAATATAAGGAACCATGTGGTACTGTACCTCAGCCATAGGAAGTGTATGATTTTGTTTGAGAGATAAATATTTGTGAGTGTGACATGCATATGGTACATACATACCCATCCTACTTACAAACCCATTTTGTATACACATCCATCCTGTATATGGAATCTCACATCATACATATGATCACACCCATCTGTACTGATACTGGATGGAACATTTGTATATAATATAGAATCATGAATTTATGACATTAAAATGTTTCTAATCAATGTGGAGGAGTTATGTTTTTACTAAATTGATATTGTCATTGTCAGATGAAAATCTGAGAAAAACTGTACTGACAATAGACCGACATTCAGCATGTCATTTTACTGAAAAATGCGATACATGGTACTTTGAACAATTGACTGAGTTTCACCAGTAGCAGACAACATGGAGGTAAAAAGCATGTAGGCTGTAGAAAAACACCCCA
The DNA here is from genome assembly GCA_947623455.1 of Mimachlamys varia. NCBI lineage: Eukaryota > Metazoa > Mollusca > Bivalvia > Pectinida > Pectinidae > Mimachlamys > Mimachlamys varia. Next base: position 55,817,347 of record OX392528.1, read on the forward strand.
AAGCAGAGATAGTCATGTAAACCGCTTCTGTAGTTGTTGATTGTGTTCGAACAATACCCCAATAGTTAAAATCACTTAAATTTCTGAACCGATGATTATTTTTCATTTTCACTGCTTGCGAAACGACTGTGCAACAAAAAATTACTTATCTGTCAGACCTAGAGACTTCACCAATGTATTTCATGTTTCTTTGATATTACAACACTTCTATGCATTTGTTTAATGTATTCGATTACGTATGGTGTTGAAGTAAGAAGCATTGGGCACCGTATATGTATATTACCTTCTATTTTCAATGAAAAAATAGTCACATTCATGTCCACAAGCACCTGTGCTTCTATGGTGTAGAGTAGACCATCGAATGCTTCTTACTTCAACACCGTATGTAATCCAATGCATTAACCAGTGTTACAAAAACGTTCAGGCATGGAAATTCTTTGAGCCTGTGGTACAGGTAAAGTAATTTCGTACTTGCTCGGAACCAGGATGAGATGATCCCCATTTTAGCAAATGAGATACATTTCTTGCATTAATATAAGAAATACAGCATTGCCAACATCAGTTGTGTAATGGTTGGATTTCCAGATATCGGTATATATAATTTAGGATCCTTTCCTAGCTGGAGTTTCTTCTGACCCTAACACCAGACTTAGACACTTGAGTAATGGCAGATATAGTTGTGCTCAAACCAGATAAGATTATGGTGTCGGGCCTGAGGAAACTGGCTAATCCTTTCCTGTGCTTGCTTGCATTGTTTCGCGTTTTCGATTTGTTACTATTGATTTTGATTGTATCTTGCCACAAAAGAAGGTTTAATTTATGTCAACAACTCATGTTATGGAGTTAAAATCCCTTTATGATGCATTTTATTATATCCCCCAACCCACCCGGGCCACACACTATGAAGGAGAAGGGTATATGTTTTTGTATATTAGTTTGCAACAAATGATGTCGGGGTGTCGGTAGACCATATCTTGTCCAATCAATATGATAAGAACCATTTACTTGATTGGTTTGAGTAGAAGATGACCTCATTCAATTTCCAGGTCAAAGGTCACGGGGTTTATTTATTTTGAGAGTTTTAGTCCTCACATGGCATCATGACTTTCGGCGGGGAGAAATTCAATAACTTATTTTAATGTTAGTTTCTGCACAACAAAGGTGTACACCAAAGGGATGCCTACGGTTTTTCATTGTTTCTAATTACAAGTTAAATAACCGATCTTTGGTAAACAGATTGCAGGGTGTGAAGGTCACGGTCATCAGCTCAATTGTCAAGGTCAAATGGTACATTGGCCCATAATGTGTATTAACTATGATGATGACGTTGAAAAACGTTATCAAAGCATCATTTCAGCTATGGGTCAGTTTAATTTTAGCAGAAGACAATTACTCTAATAAGTAGATCAAATTAGAGCTAAGATATTCTACTAACATTTGTGCAATATTTCCAAGAAAATCTAGTCGGGACCGGAAATTCCAAACCATTAAAGAAAATATGTTTTTTCTTCACAAAAGCAAATCTCTAAAACATTACTTCTGGTGCACAAAATGATGATTGTGGTATCATATTTTGTAATGAATGTTGAGTGTGTATATCTATAGTATAACTGCAGTTCATGATCATGATACTTGAGGCCTTAATGGCCTATAGATGTTAATTTAAAATTGACAGTTGTTTGTTTCGGAATCTTTCACCACCATTTACCAAAATTTGACGAATTTAAATATAGAAGCAACACAAACAACTTCAATATATTGAGGCCAACGTGTGACACTTTGGTTTTATTGTCATTTGCCCGTATACGTATGAACTAGGCGAATGGGCATGTATGTTTAACAAACATTTCTTCCCGATATTGTTACGGTATTAACAGTCCTGTTTCATGTCTGACACGTTGAAGTAATTCTTCGTTAATGCTTTTTACAGAAATAGTTTACCAGTGTTCATCAAATCCAGGACGATGCGGGAATGTGAAGACCAGGTGATTTGAATTCAATGGACATCTACAAACTGATTAATTGAATTGCCTTTTCGTAGTTGGTGTTCAGGGAATACCGCAGTAAGAGAACATGTCGGGACAGAGCACGTTAAATGTTTGTCCTTTAATTTCAAACATTTAGCTTTTATTGTAAAAAACATTTTCAGAGGTAGCCTTACGGTTCAGGCCGTGGGATTCTGCATCGCAATCATGAAATATTTCTTGTCAATTCTGTAGAAATTTGTACTCCATCATCATCATCATCAACATCGTCATCATCATCATCATCATCATCAATTTGCAGCCTGGAGTGAACAACTCGATTCTTCTGTCAAAACTCGTGCAGTGTTTCGCTGCATCTGCGCTAAGAGATGTCTTTTAGTTGTTTCATTTATTGATTCTTATACAACTTCAACTATACAATAACCGCCACCAACATGTTTAAGATGGATACTTAATAAAATAATAGTAAGTAAATAAAGGAACTGAATACATATTTGAAAGCAGTAAATTTTTCAAGTTCAGATAATCTGGCAGAAATTTTCCAATAAGATATTGTTCTTGGATAAAATGCATTTCCAACTTGAGTTTTGTATGATCATGATTTAATTCAATAAGCATGGACTTTCATGGTGAGAAGTGAAGAGGCAATAAAAATGTTCTTGGACATTGAAATTTGACTGCACAACCTATGATGAAGGTATAATAGCGCATATCCCTTCGCCGTTTTTGTGTCGCCTTATTTCTAGAGAAAGGTGTCATAGGGATCACCTCGTCGTCGTCGTCTGCTGCGTCGTCGTTTCCGTGCAATGACTTGACTTGCTTTAGGTCTATCAAACTCAAACTTCATATAGTGCATCCTTACTGAAAGCCCTTGCTCGGGGTTGCTCTTTATATATTGGGGGGGGGGGGGGGGGGGGGGGACTCAAGAACTTTATTACTGACAGTCCTTGTTTGGGAGTTCTCTTCAGGTGTGAAAATTGAAAAAAAAACCAAGGTCAATGCTACTTTAGATAGAACCAAGATCGGAGCAATAGTTTTCGTACGGTATTGGAGCTTCATTTGGCCTCTACGATTCATTTTGATATTAAGTCCATGTCACGAAATGGTCGGGGCAGATAGTAAAAAAATAAAAAAAAAATCATTTCCAAAATGACAGACGATGGTAACTTCTTATCTAAGTCTAAATTTACCTATACAAATTCACCTATATAATACAGGTGAATTTGAAGTGCCGACATAGCAAGATAAGATATTTAGACGTGGACCGAGAAAACACATTGTGTATATTTGTTTGCTACGCAAATCAGCCACTTACCGCAATGGTACTATAAACGAAAGGTCTTGGGAAGAAGAAAGACATATTGATCGAGCGTGTTGGAGAATCGAACCAAAAGTTCGCTGACGCTATATACGTGTCATGAAAAGTGCATGTCAATTCAAGGAGAAAGCTTTATCGGTTATTGATTAAAATCTTATAACCGTTTCGTGTGTACAGAATTGAGGAACTAACATAATCGTATGTAACACAAAACAAGACAATTCGGCGACTACAGTCCCCACCGAATGTGATCGTTGACCAATGTAAATACATACCCCAGTATGAAGTTTCAGCTGCTAGAGATGTCGGAGATAGCCCCGACAAGCGTTTATACTCATTATCTCTCGTTTCGCTTGAGCCGGTCCAAGGCGTATTGACCCGAATTTCGTCAATACAAGAAAACCAGACCCCGCACGATCGTCAGGGCATGTTATTATGGTTTTACAATACTACTTTTACCAAATATAAATTTTTCATTTTCGTTGCACAAATCCTTTAAGCTACAGGTCAAATGTAGGTCAGATTGACCTATATACTGTAGCTACTTTTGAGACATGACAGGTGACCCCATACTTGAAGTATGAAATTCCAGTGACTTTTAGTTGATTAGATAGACCATGGGTAACTATTTTCTTTGAAATAGGTCAAAGGTCAAAATGTAGGGCAGAGTGACCTACTTTTAAAACATACCACACCGCCTCACTAAGTCGAACACTTACTCAAAGTATGCAGTTTCAGTGACTAGCAGTACTATATGTAGACGAATGAGCTCGGACAAGACAGCGGACGAACGGACGGACTTGGCGCAAAACTATAGTCTCTTTCGGTTGCTAATGGGAATTAAACAAAACGGCGACGATTCTCAGACATGCGTTTTCTGCAAGTTTCGTTGATTTAATATCATTTCCTTAGATATACTAAAATAAATATAAAGTAATAATGTATGTATTATCACGCATCGGTCGGTTATCCCTTTCCCATTTTGACAAATTGTCGTGTTACAAATGGCAAAAAAAAAAATCGTTTGACATTTAATCGCCAATATTGATCGGACGTCGGTGCACACAGCACCCGAGTTCCGTATATAAACACCGACTGGGTGAGAGTCGGACGGAAACACAGGTAGGACGAGGTAATCGGGTCCCAGTATATGTACAGAGGTAATGGGTAGATAATTAAAGAAACTACACCTCGCCATTTAAATCCCTATTGATCACACTATAACGTATACCTGAGGAGTCACGTGACCAGATCGTCGTCACTAAGGACGCATATATATAGGATTGAGCATTACGTGGAGTGGGATATGAGGAGGTAAATATTACCGTATTGGGAATTTATAATGGTCGTCCATAAGGGATCCACGGCCCTTACTCCGGTCCTAGAGGGCCGGGACAAGACCAGCTCAACCCTGTCTGGACAGAAAAGGGTCTCTGTGAAACTCACCCCGGAAAAGGGACCTATTCCGACAGCACTAAAACACCCGTGGAAGGTAATTATTACCGTTATAGCGAGAGTTTAAAGGAATCAAATCGATCACATTAATAATACATTGTTTTATTAATTATAATATCATAATGATATTATTACGTCTTGGGCACATAAGGACCCGTGGATGTCTACTGTAAATGGTGGACCAGTTACGTATGTATGTACACGGTCTATCGTATATATTGTAACACGTATATATACCAACGTGTGTTTAAAACGTCTGACAGACTATCTGTATATATATTGGATTTAAATGTAATCTACACATGTTTACGTATACACATACAGTCGCTATTTAAATCATCTTGAAACATGTCTGGAAACTTTCTGTATAACCGGCAAGATATCCGAACACATTTGTATGCTTTTCTTTGCATTTCAAATACTAAGAATAATTTAATGTGTTCCTGATGTTTAAAATTCATTGATCCAAAGTCAATTTCAGTGAAAATTGGCATAATTTTTTATATATATTAACTAAAAATATAGAACAACTAAAATCGAGTTTATGTCCTGTTCTGACAATGTAGAAACAATATGAATATATAACATTTATGCAAGAGGCAATGTGGGCCCGGAATTTCCTAAAGCAGTGTAAAATCTTTTATAGAGTTTAATGAAATTCGTTATCGATATTTCTCCTTGACAATCTGATCAAAATCATCTGTTACATGGCTCTGTTAACTTCAACTACGCCTGCAGGCGAAATCAGATTGTATCCTTGAATAAGATATGCTTAGTTGCCTTGCCATAGCTAGGAACCAGTTTGTATGTTAAGAGAAAGAAAATAAACCCAAGACAAATATACGACGCTGGGGAAAAGACTGTTGGTATATCGTTCATCTGAGCATGTAAAACATCTAATGTATATTTCACCACATCGGGAATTTCTCATGTCTCTCAAGTCCCTGTGCTAGAATGTTTTGATTACTATTGCGTCAGTAAAAAGATAATGTTATTATCGCCAATGTGGGCCCAGGCGGTCAGAGTGAAAAGGGACAAATAGTCATTCCCAAATACATGTATATTCACTATAGAAACTTCTTCCTGAAGACAGATTTCAAATCAGATTTATAAACAGAATACTACTTTTTCAGTTTTAGATCGAATAAAGAAGAATGAATTTCTTCTTGACGAATACAATTTTGGTGCAAAAAAGGGTTAACTGCGATTTTTTTTTCTGTTTTTGTTTACAATTTCTTGGTCATAATTCCTTATTGTAATTACCTACATGTATAAGTAAATATATTGTTATCTAATCTTCACGTATTCCTATGCTAATCTGTATTTTGTTACCTTTTTACGGTTCGGGAATCTTTAATAAAGTCCTAATCTCTTACTCAAATGTAGGAAGAAGTATACGTTTACATAAGTATTTGTTAACATGTATATATAAACATTTAGTATGTTACGATTTCCTGTGTGTCATAATACTTTTTGGGATTTTTAATATAACACTCCAGTGCGCTAGCTTCATGCATAATTTGATCATAAATGCCACGTTTACAAGTCACTGATTACAAAAGTCGTCCAATTATAACGATTACCGAGTGTTATTAATTCATTTTAGTCAGTGGCCCGGCAACATGTAATGAAAACATGTTGATACTCAAATAAAATATGGACGTGATATTGCTCTGGTGATTTAAGCCTCGATAATACAATTAAACTAATAATGTTTCACGAAATGTGACCAATCAAGGAGAAACACAGTAGCACGTTAACTAAGCACAAGGACAATACATATCACGGTCGAACCTCGGTATCTTGAACTTGTGTAATTCTTAGATCCAGTTTAGTTCGAAGTATTATAATAGCCCCGACCAGACTTCACACTGAGTATTCAAATTCACTTATATATAACTCGAATATTCGGATAACACGAAGTCGTGCCCCCCCCCCCCCCCCCAGTTGACTTCGAAATAACGAAGTTCGACTGTATGCGGAAATAGACAAAAGACACATTACTACTGTCGTCTGCTTCTGTCGAAACTCTGGCCCCGGTTTGGAGATTTTAGGATACAGACTTTCCTTAAGTTAAGGAACGTTGATGAAAACGGGGCATGTTACCTCTCTGTTAATGGTTTTTCGACTTTTCCCAAAAATCCATCACCAATAGTCGAGCACTTTTCTTAGAGGCGTAAAATGTTACTATGATAGATAAAATAGTTTTCTGGTAGACAATGTACGACAAAAACATTTTATACGACAATTTTTTAAAGAGATGTACAAAATCATTTCGCTTCAATTCGATGATGACGCCATGATTTGCCACATTGTTTCCTTAATCAGTCGTATGTAAAGCATACATTTGTAAACAAGCTTTATTTTCAGTTACATTATATTGAAACACTGACCGATTGCAACTGTTTTCGCCTGTAGATTGTTATGCCGTTTCAAATGCGGATTCGCGGACACATTTCATGTGTTTATAGTTTTGAGTATAATTACATGCTTACAAATTGGGCATATCATAAATGCAACCGACATACGTTGCCAAAATGTCTATAAAGTTCAACATCCCTATATAAAATTATATAGCTAGATTAATTTTGCGTTAAATACATTCAATATCTTTTTTTTTTGCAACTGAAGCAAAAGGACAAAGGGATTAGGCCACGGTCATTATATAAGTAAGATAGCATATTAAAGCTGTCCCCTGTAAATGTCTTGTCGGCCGGTAGAATAGTTGAGCCAGGATAATCGATAGCGAAATAAGAACATTTTCTTTCCCGACATTGACAGGGTAATGCGAAAGTCGGATAAGTGGTATCCCGACTGTTTACTTACACAATATTTACTTACATAATCAGATTACATGTACTTGAATATATACAAGGCCGTTTGCGTATGTTCGTTACAAGTAAGACTTATATAAAGATATTTCAGTTCAAGTAGACTTGGCGAGTCTGGAGAGAAAAAGTGACGGGGGAAGTGAGATTGAGAGAATCTGGAGGGGACGTTACGGCTGAATGGAGAGAAAGGGAGAAAGGTTAATTCACTTTTAATAAATTTGTTTACGCTAATAGATGTAGCATTCTCACGACAGGCTCAAATACCTGTCCTCAATTTCACATCAACTATGATAACCCTTTTTAATATTTATACAGGACCGGAAGACACTCAGTGAAGATTATGACGGACCAATCAGCGGCCGCGAGGGGTGGTGGCGGACCTACATCAGGGTTAGTATATCAATGGATGACTTGAGAGTTGGTATTTTATTTTGTAGTTGCTGTGGTCCTCCAGTTAAATGTGTATACAGAGCGCGGAAAATGAATCTTAACAAGACGTCAATAGATACAAACAAAAATGCTCAGTCACGGGAACTTAAGAAGCTGCTAAAGCTGAATTGGACAAAAAGTTATGTTCAGAGTAACTTACCAAGGCAGGGATCACTTTGGTGCGAGATTTGGGGATTTTTACTCATATTTTTCCTGAAAATCTCATTGAAAATTCAAAATTGTATTACTTTATATAGAAAAATCTATCTCGTATATATTTTGCTGATCCCATAAAATTCCTCACATTCTCCCATAGGTTTTGAGAGTCAGAATTATTCCTACCAAGGGATTCAGAGCATGCCTCCCCGATGGCAATATTACTCATGGTATATTTTGAACGTACTTATTTTGGCACATTCAAATTTCTGTGCATAACCATAATATTTAAAAATTATTTAAACAGATAAACGCTGTGACGAATTGGCGCACTCAAAGTACTTGTTGTATGAAGTATTACAGAGAAACTGTAATTATAGCGGCATCCTGCTTTTAGCGTGTCTCATTAACTAACCATAGCACGTGACTTTTACAGGAAACGCCCCTTCCAGGCTCGTACGAGACCGAGGACTTTTTAGTAGACTTGAACAAACGTCCCCACACCTACAGATTTAAGTCGGACGGTCGGAAGTTGGACCCCCACCCCCACGGGAAGGGCGCAGTGCTGCTCCCCGGGGCATACGAGATACAACCATTCACTAGAAGGTCAGTTGGCAACGTTTCTGACTCAAAGGACTCGCACTAGTAACAACTGTCTAGATGCACATGTACATGCATGGCAAAGGCTTTAAAGGACATTTAATGAGGAATTTCGTGGCATTTTTGCTCGCTACAGGCGTCTGCATTGGACAACCGGAAATGTACACGTTAAACCAGTGAAATGGGACGGGAACACCCTCTGACATTTGACCCAATATCAATCTGCCATCACATTGTAGAAAAAGTTAAATATCTAAATATCTATAGATTTCATTCAATGCAGAATATGTCATCACTTACCCATTTAATTTACCCAGAAGCACGGAACTTATTGGGAACAAATGTTTCGGTAGGGAGGACTACAATCGCATGAAACACTTTGTGATAGGCTGATTAAGTTGTGTTAGTCCTAAAGAAGGCATGGAAGAGCTTTAGCAATGAACGTGTCACCACAGACTCACTTAGTCCCAAGAGTTCTCCCTATCTGATCCACTACCAATACCTAACGGATCAGATAGGGAGAACTCTTCAACTGAAACTCACTAAACAAGATTATACTACACTCGGTGATAGACTAGGCGTAATTTACGTTTTTTTCTAATTTGATGACAACATCTACAACATCGTTTTTAGCCTCTTAGAATTTTATTCCGGGACTTGATTCTAACTTTATGACAACATCTACAACATTTGTTTTTTATTTCTCATCCCAGACTAGAACAGTTACCTGCCACATACAACTTCAAGGCAATAGACCGAGGACAGCGGGGGTTTGACTTCGGGCGGAAAGACAAGGTATGCAAAAATCTAAATATTACTTATCTGAAATTATAGGACAGAAAAGAAAAAAAAATGAACATTGAAATCAATTTTCTGCTTCCACTTTCTCCTAAATTATCCACAATCATTGACATAGTGAGTGAATCATAAAGTGAATCTATTACGGAAACGTTGAATAAAGAATTCGACTTTGAGCATAAAACGGTTTAAGGAACACCTCCCAATACTTACACCAGTAATTCATTGTTAGTATTCGTAAGCACTTTGGCTAGACATGGAGCTATATGCCTTTTTTCAATTGATGTTCTTTTTAACTATGGTATCAAATATGACAGCGATTTACAAAAAAAAATGTTTTAGGATAGAATTCATGATGGAGATGAAATGGCAATGATGTTAAAAGTGTATGTAACTAAGTTAACTCCCTTGTAGTACATATATCCAAGGCTTTGCTCTTAACCCTTGGTTCGAAGAACTAGTTTGTTTTCTTTATTTTAAGACATTGCATTAGTTCGCCTGTAATAATTTCATTCGGACAAGCCGACAAAAAATGGTCAAAACTTTTGTACAAAATGTCTTCTCTGCTGTTTAGGAAAAAAAAATCAGAGAATACCAAAGCGTCAACAAAACCAAAATCCGAACTCAAAATCGATTAAACTAGAGGCTTTGTTGTTAGTGTAGGACAAATACAACAGAAGACTCGATTTGTCACAGTTAATATTGCTATAATCTTTACACTGAACATTTTTTTACTTTTCCAGGACATCAACATCAGTCCGGATGCTTATGATATGGATAAATACTTAACGCTAGCTGTTGATAAACAGCCTTCAAAGTAAGTTTCTTAGGGCTATTGATGCACTTATTTACGTCAATAATATCAAACAGTCGTTTAAACCAAACATTGTACTGACTTTCCTAGCTGTTCCAGTAACAGTCTCGTTTTCACTAATGACAAAAGAAATTCAATATCACAAATATAAGGGAAGATATATTTTCAGATAAGTAATAACTATAAACAAATTACATTTCTGTATTGAGAAGCATTTTCAACATCCTCGATATGCAAGGGTTACGATCACCTACGCTCTCTACACCCCTGGAATATGGCAGGCAAAACTTAAGACTCCGTGTGCGCTACCTTCTTGATGAGGCAAGAAGACTGGTTGGACCCTTTGATGTACATCAAAAGAATCTCGAGGTCACATAACGGTAAAAAGTGACAAGCTTTGAAGTCGGTTTTGACTCCTTTGTAGTCTTCAAAGGACAAGCATGTAGCATAGCGATTGGTCAGGTATTTTTTATCTGAGCATGTCATTAGTTTTGCCATGGCATATCTCAGGGGAGTAGAGAGTGTAGGTGATCGTAACCCCTGGATATCGAGGATGCATTTTCAATGACCCGGTATGAACGTAAATTTGTTTTGATAAACCTAACAGTATTCGTAGTATATGTGTATAACCAATTTGTCTTCATACCCGAGTAAGGAGTGGGTAAGGTCTCGCAGTCCTTGTGTGATAATTATCTTGATATTACCGTTGTTGTTTTTATTTTCCAGACATTCAATGTTCAAATCACAGTCAAAGCGATTCCCAACGAAGCCATTTAAACCCGTGAGTATACGATCATACCAAGTTGTAAATGTTTGTACCAGAAATAAAATGTTAAGGTTCTTAACCAGTAACCCTCGATCACTGTAGCCCGAGTTTCCTATAGCCCCGACACCATATCTTGTCCACACCAGACATCGCGCTGTCAAAATGTCCAAGCCTGGTGTTTGGACCAGAGGAAACTTGAGCTGTTTTGTTCTGTGCTTTCATTTTAAAAGCGCTAGTTCTATCTAATGTTACTTGCAGACTATCATTCTGTTCTCTAGAACTGCCCCTCCATCCAATGTCAAATACAAGTTCGAAGATTTAAATGATAGGATGATGTAGAATTGGGTGGTCGGGTGGTGCAGTGGATAGCGCACCTGCCTTTCACCAAGGCGGCCGGGGTTCGATTCCCCGATCGGACGTGAAAAGGTACGGGGTCACCTGCCCGACCACGTGGGTTTTCTCCGGGTACTCCGGTTTCCTCCCACAATGAGACCCTTCGCGCGTTAACATCCGGGCCAGCAAAAGTGATTAATATAAGTTGTATAACTTGTTTCATAATTGTTGTAAAGTAAATCAAGTTTATATATTATGTAGAATTGTGCAGTTTGAATTGAAAATAAAATTTCTAAAACAATGAAATGAGATGCCAGTTGCGTTTTAAATAATTAATTCCACTTATAAATATTTCTTTTACTTGTTTTTGACGTAACAGAGAACTGGCCCCGGACCTGGTAACTATGAGTATTCTCCTGAAGTGCCCCTCCATCCAGTGTCATCGAGCTTCAAGTCAAAAACTCCCCGATTCTCTAGTTCACACACGGTAGGTATAGATCAGAGATACAACACCTATATCTATATGTCGTGTTGATGCTATCATTTTAATTGACAGAGTATGATTTGCACGTAACAAAACACTGTTGGAAACCGCCCAGTTATCAGTTGGGAACATTCTTCAAAACTCCATAACAGATACAATATATAGGTCCATCAGAAACATAATCTGTGTATTCGGTTGTTCAAAAAGGCACCCAACCGGATATTTCAGCTTAAAATACTTGGTACCTTTTATGGTAAACACACTGTTAGTGTCATTTTCAAAGAATGTATTTTTGTGGCCAGTTAATAAATAGACTTAACGACCAACTGATCCGGAGTTCAATTTGACAATTCAACCTAACCTTAGTTGAGTTTTGCTTCCGGAATGAACCGAAGTTTACCGAATACTGTCGGATATTTAGTACTGGGAACTAAACTAATAAGGCGGTTTCCAAGATTGAAGGAGTTACGTTTCAGAAGTTTTTAAGGCCCTATCTCACCAAATGATTAATTTTTTGTATCGAAAACCTGCGACTTCTAGTGTAATTCTTTACAAAAAATACATTTTTTGGCCGTCATAGTGATAAGTCATGAGCAAATAACAAATAGTTTTAACCGTACATGTTTATATAATTTAACCGTATCATGAAGCGGTTTATATAGTTAAGGTACCAGCGTTTGGTGAGATTTGGACTATTTCCTTGGTGTGTGAATTCGTTTATTCTCTCCTACATGGAGATTATTCCTTTTGTGGACACTCTAAGACACCTTTGTCGCACCATGAGATGGGCACATAATTTCCGTCTATTTTCACAACACCAATTCCAAGCAAACACCCTTTATTTTGGTACGGTTTAATATTTCTTTACAGAATACTTTTTGTTCACCATTTTGGAAAAATCGATGAATATAGCCTTTTTTTCACATTTCATGATCGTGTCCTTGTGGATGTTCTAGTAAATAAATATTTGTTGATGCAATCGTGTTTTCATAGGCTCAATTGTTGAATATTCACAAGCCACGATTATAAAACACCTTTCCAGTTGGATATTCCGAAAGTTATTCAAATCTTAAAGATATAAAAAAGCTCTTTATGAAAGTACGCTTACCACTTTTGTTTGTGAGCCGCTGGAAAATATTCTTATGTAGAAAATTTGTTTTACAATGTTGGATGCTCCGGAAGTCATTTTAATCTTAAAGATATTGCAACTTTGTCTTCTAAATTGTTATTTCGAACTCATTATTTTGTTGTACTAAAAATCGAGTATCCCCACTTTCCTTTGATTAATTCAAACTTTCTATTTCCATATCATGGCTATTTTCAAGCGCTTTTGTCTATGAGTATTTTTCATGTGTGCCATGCCTTTGTTTTGCATACACAGCGAAAGGCAAGTTGGACCGATTCTATCGCTTCTGGGAACCGGTTTTTGCTGAGCTCCTACTTATAGGGTCTGGGAATGTCACTTAACACATGTGGAGGGGTCACTGCTTAGTGGTCACTCATGTCCGAGTAGCCACTAGCTGACCACAACTTTATACTAAACACTTTCTATTATACACGCCATAGACTGACAGGATTTAGCCTGATCTTATTGTTATAATCCAAAGGAGAAACATTATAGGAACCATGTTTTATATACAGTTTTAAATATATGATAGACTGCACAACAGATAAGTTAATATTTTAACCGTTGGTGCCATATTTACAAGTAGTTATACATTGGTAATGGACAATGGTTTGTGCTTTAGAATTTCGTGATTGAAAAGGTGTTCCATATTTTGACCTACCGAAAGTGCCATATTTGTTTTGGTAGAAAATGACGTCATTGAAGACGATCTTATGGAAGCGCTATCTACATCTAGATACTGTGTAATGTAGTGTAATGCGATACTGTGTAATTAAAGTCACGTCATCAAATTTTGTGTATTTACCTGACGTTGCTTTTTTGCAACACAGCGACAGCTAGCCTAGCCAAGAATCTACATTGTGTCCATAGTTTGAGCATGCGTACTGAGTTGTTGTTTGGAAATTCGGTGGAAGGATTCATAACACTTACTAGGAATGAAAGGTGGCATGATACTTACCAATTTTGGGAGTAAAGATGTATTTATGTTTAGTTATTTATTGTCCGCTCATAAAATGCGTTGTCATGGTACCTGGGAGGAGTTACGACCACGTTGTTCGTTGATAGTTTTGGTGGTGGACAAAACATTATTACATCTAGACGTCTTATGACGTTTGAAGTCTTATTTCAAATTGAAACCTTTCACTATAGCCTATAACAGGAATCGTGCTTACACTCGACATTTTCACTGATACAGAATCATTTCGAGATGGAATGTAGAGCTACTGATTTCTTGTAATAAACCATTTCTTCCAAAAGACAAGGAACGGAAAGAATTAAGATGGTAACAGTTCTGAAATATCCATCAGAATCACAAAAAAAGGTAGACCGAATCAACACAATCGCGATATGGATGTTTTAGGAGAAATTAAATTCTGCATATGTATTTATATCAATAGTTAAAACATACGACTAACAAATTATAAGTCCTTAGCGACTACAACTTACAACCTTATAATTATATCGAAAGAAACAGCATTTCAATTTTTTGAAAGCTGTTGTTCATGTTTTTTATTTGTTTTGTATGCTTGTAATCATTAGAAAAGAATAATTAAACGACTTTTTAGTCAATCATGTTGGTTAGTTATGAATATATCAGAGGTTGTGACGTCATTGTTATACGTGTCAAAGATTTCACCAGGAAGTGCCGCATATGTAAGTTATTTTTAGTTCCGTAGTTACTTACCTAACCCAGTTACACAATCTTGTATTCAAAATAGAAATCAAAATTTCAAAAACATATTTTCTTCAGTTCAAATTCCTTGTACATCAGATTGAATCAGTGTTTCAATCCGGACCAATACGTGTTTAATATCTAGGAACGTAAATCCTATCAAAGTGAGATTCAAAATCTGTTATCTTTATGATAAAGATACTCCTCATACTGGTTATGCACAAATAGTTCATACTGAGTTCAGTAAAAACTTAAGCTAATAGTATCACTCTACTCTATGTTCATTATCGTTGAATATCTTTCCTTTCAACATAAACATGATCTAACTGTTTTATCCGGCAAACTCTGTGTTAAGACAAACGTTTGCAATGAAAATCGTTATGAAATATATTTTGTTTGAGATGTTAAAAAGTAAAATAAAAACAATTTTGAAAGTTGAATTATATTAAAGATATTTGACTATATGAAAAACTCCGAAAAAACAACATTTTGTTCGTTAAATTTTGAAATATTAGAAAACATTGTAAACCGAAGTTAATTTATGTGATTGAATTGTTGTGTAACTGTCTAACCTAACCTTTTTCTTCTTTCTATAACTTTCTGAACATAATGTTCTTGTAGACCAGTATTTACACAGCGAATCTATGCCAAGATAGTTCTACCAAAAGCATTGAGCTTAGCCACTAGAAAAAAAGTGCAATCGTTAAAAATAAACGAACAAACAAAAACAAAACAAGGAATACAAAGAGGTTTCAGTCCTCTATAGCGAAAATTATACAAGTAGTGTTTATAGGCCGACCTGGTTTCGGTCATTTCTTTTTGTGTCTATTATATAATAATTCCTTTTTTTTCTAATGGCTCAAATGCTTTTGTCCCACTGTCTGCCTTACTCAATATCTCACTTTAACTGATGCATAGATACTAGATAATACTCGGAAAATCTCTATTTAATTATAATATCATTCAAAATAGCACTGTGGCCCGAGTTTCCTCTGGCCCAGACACCAGACTAAGCCATTTTGACAAACCAGATATGTTGTCGGGGCCAGACAACCAGACATGTTGTCGGAGTCAGTAAAAACATGGTTTAATATCATTGTTGATCAAGCAATATTCAATAAACATGTACCAGGAATTAATTTATAGTGCTGTAAAATGTATCTACCTTAATGCGACATTTGTACAGCATCTCCATGCTTTAAGAAAATTTAAGATGTCATTTTCTTATATAAACACTGTATTACAAGCAAACGTGGTTTTGAATGTGGCTATTGGGAAGGACCTTTTTTCCAGTAAACCAAAACCAGTGGGCCCTTTGTAACAACTGGGGATCGCAAGTCGAACAGACGTCATGCTGCCTCTCGCGGGAATTCTCGCTTTATCCATATCATCAAAGTATCTTCTGCTAGTATTGGAACCCGGAAATTGAATGACGTTTTGTCATGTGTGGAGATGTCGCTTTATCATTTTGTACATGTTATGTCCGAGTATGTTATTTACAATGTAGAGCTAGTGACGTATTAACATAACGCCATGTAAATAGCACTTGTATTTACCATTATTACTTCAAACGTTCAACGTTAAGACCACATATAATTTAATTGAAAAATCTTACTCCTTCGATATTGCCTGACTTGAGCTAGATTATCAGGTTGCTACGAGAAGAGGTTGATGGGTACAGACCAATTGGTTTTAACAGCTGTACTTACGCAATGATGTATTAAAATATAACAAAATTGTCAAAATTTACACAATGATGTTCTTCAACAATTATTTTCAAGTAATGTTTAACTTCTTATTATTATACAACTTTTATTACATGTTATGTTTGTGAAAATTTCTTTTTAAATGTCAAGATATTTGTTAATATTTTAATTCGATTCATTCGTTGACAGATATTTGCAGCACGACACACTTGCTTTTTTATCGTATATAATGCATGTAATATAACTTTTAGTTTTCGTTACTCGTCGTTAGTTTTAATAAATGACAGACAAAATAAATATACATAGATAATGAGATGTTGAGTTTGTTGATAGGAATTCGATTAAGAAAAGTGGAAGATCAATATTGGTAATGTTAACTTAAATTTAAAGGGCAATTATGGAAAAATCTATCTACAAACAGGAACTTCACCAAACAACTTATGTTCTAGACAAAGTTAATTTAATTGTGAGGCTGCTGGAGTAATGTGACATTATTATATATTTTTGCGAAAAATATATTTAGAATATTTGCCAATATTTTGAGTTTGTGAAATTAACATTTATATCATCTTTATATTTGTTCGTAATTACATAAGTAACAAGTATACAATTCAAACATATCTATTTTGCCACAAAAAGATTATTTGTAGATAATTTAATCTTCAGCAGGAACATGAGTAACGTTTTGGTATGTGGAGCTCAGAACATACATGTAAAATACAAAAAAAAAAAATCAAAATCAAAACTGTAAAACGTGTTATCATCAACACTGTAATAAATGATCTTTTACCCAACTTTGACCTTTAAGGTCAACATAATCTTTCGTACTTACCTTTAACCTCGCTTTGTTTTTCGATTGTCAACAGAGAGTACCAGGGCCTGGATCCTACGCCAAGACACATCAGTTCCCAATGAACAAGAACATTTCGAACATGGGAAGACAACATGGCCTTTTCTTCACCAGTGCCTTCCAAGCCTAACCACGGGGTCAACTTCATTTATGTTTACATTCCGTGATTCAAGACCAATATCTACCCAAATATGGGTACAAAAGGACCAGACTCGAATGATGAACGTTCATCGATCTAATGACACGTTGAAAAGGTCAATAATGGTGTTATACTGTTACAAAGCTGTACTTAAATTATCCGTGTCCTGCTATACTATTAGATTATAAGATTTTATTTACAAAAATACTCGTATTTTCATTATTAAAAGATGATACTTAACTGATTATTTCTTAAATATATTACATGGACACAAACAAATTTAGGTCATATTGCCCCTCACCGTATTTCCAATATATGTATCACTACAGCTGAGTCTCAATACAGTCCGATCGTACAAACTGGCAATAAAATGCTTAGTGATTTTCTTTATTGAAATTTTATTATTCCGAGGAAGGAATTTATACCGACCTTTGAGACGTTTTGAGTTGTATTTGTTTCCAAATGAGGTTTTTAGTTATAAACTAAAAACAATTCATGTGTAAATTAAAGCACGTGGAAAAACAGATTCATGATATGTTCGAGGGACAGTGGAACAGCCACCGTACAGACAAACCGATTATACGTTATTAATTAGGGATATATTTGTTATTTGTTGGGTGATGATAACAATGAGGGGACATAGGCCCAACCCTATTTATTCTACAGTTTACGACAATCTAGTCCTATTTATTGCACGTTTCTAGTATCACTGGTAGTTCGGTAGCCCTTTATCACGTATGTAGCTTACAACTGATGTAGCCATACATGATTGAGAATGCACAATCACACACACATTATTACACATATACAGTCAAAAACTAGATTACTGGGTACGGGAACAATTCTCTGGTTCCTGTATAACACATGATAAATGAAATGCATCACCATGGACACTAGTTTCTTATCCCCATATAAATACCTCAGCACTAAGTTTTACAAATATGGAATATTTTTTTTTTTTTTATTATTTCAAAACAATCTCAAATTCTATGGCTTGATCACGATCTCCGTGATTTTACAATCTGCTTATTGCTGCGTTGGTGAATATTTTGAATACATTTATCCTTACTATATATAACATCAACATATCAATTAAACTGTGGTGTAAATTGTCATGAATGATGATGTGTCATGGCGTAAGATATGTAGAAAGCATCAGTCCGTCCGCATTGTATATTTATTACTTATCAGTATTACTTACGTTGCTTTCGAGCAATTCTATTTATGTCATAAACTGATCGGTGTCAGGTTGTATCGATATAAACTGTCTTGTCCTTGTTTTTGTGTGCTCAAGTTGACTATGTATATATAGGTCATGTTTTTATCAGATTACAATATATTTTTATCATCTATTGTGTGTTCTTTCTTTTATTTATTCAATTGAAGTAGCTACCTTAGCCACAAAATCAACGTGCACTTCTACCAAACATTGAAAAATGACAAGATACTTTTCATTGTCCTAATGAACGTCGTACACTACATTCATATCCCGAATTCAATGTATTTGGCCTATAGTTATAAAATAAATCCTGATTGAAGTTTAAGCTTCCGGTGTATGCGATGTTGAGTGTGTAGGTATTTGACAGGCTGCGGTATGTTCGTACAAAACCTGCGATAGTCCAGATCTTTTGCCGATTGAAAGTGCTACCACATTGAAGTATACTGCCGAAGGCCCCAAGCAGAACATCCAACCCGGTCACATTATAGTGACAACGGGTGAACTAGTCGTTCCACTCCCATAATGCTGAACGTCAAGCGGGGCGTGATAACTACCATTGTTAGAGACTATGGTAATTATCTATAGGCATGGGGACAGAACCTATAGCCTTCCTCACAGGGGCGAACGCTCAACTTCAAGCCAAAAGTGGGGTAGGTCAAGGGAGACATTGAGATAGTTGTTTAGAAAGAAGATAAAATAAAAGATCGCATTTAGTCGCCTCTTACGATCACGCGATGGAGGCAGCAGGTACATTTCTTTCGTCCTACCTGAAGGACAGTGAGTAAATGCTATAACAGAAAAAAACAAGGTAGAGAGGGCGGCATTGATTTTTCTGTGTTCGTTATCGAATCGACATCAATTACTCAGCTTGAACAAGTTTGAGACACATTGATCGTCGTAAATGTAGCGACGGTTTAAATGCCTGTTAACGATTATATAGGTGTCAAGGCGACATCATTGAACGGGGTCATTTCATTTGAATCTCATTCGCGAAATAGAAGACAATAGATTCACAGCAATTCTTTAAGTTTTGCGCATTCTTTCTTTTATTCCATTGCTGATCATAGTTATTGGACACCATTTTCCGGAAATATAGAGTTATAATGAAGCAAAAACAATAGATAACTAGTAATGATTGTAACGCGGCCGGACACATATATCCCCAAACACCCAGCAGTCGTAATAGTCCAGTCAATTTAAGATTTAACCTCGAACTAATTGCAACAAAATACATTCTTTCATTTTTTGGTTGATGAGCATCATACGTATAACGAAAAAAAGTGCTAGAAAATACAAATTGGGGAAAGTGGGTTTTTGGCCTTCTAAAGGATCAAGAAAATTAAGAAAATCACACGTATAACCATATTTGAGGTCTAATATCTACCTCAATTGTAACACTGGACATATTGATTTAACAGTATGTAAATACCAACTAATATAGAAAACAGATACGTAAAAATGTTCCACCCTAAATATTGTATTGAAGAAAAAAAGAACTGTCAATATGGCCGAAAAGCATTTTTCACAGGACTATTTTGGCTTTTCTTTTCTTTTCAAATGTAGAGAATACTTATAATAAACATCAGTATCAATGTCAGGCTTTATTCTAATTTCTTAAAATATGACTTCAATTTACTCAATGATCAATTGTACATTCGAATACGAAAAAAATATCAATAATCAAATCTTGCAAATTGTGCTAAATGGATGATATTTTATGTCCAAATCGAACGATTTACCTATTTCTGAAACATATAATTTGAATAAGGGCAAGAAAATGAATTAAAGCATCTTATATCTATTCATGAATGAGCACCACTTACTGCTAAAACTAATTTTGGTACAGTTGTGGGATCGCACAACGTTACACGATGTGCGGTGGGCGCACGATTGGCGAACGGTGTATGCACGATATGCGAACGATGCTATCCTGGGCGATTATTTCTAACGCACATGTGGGCGCACGATAGACTAACATTGTGCGATGACAATCGTGGTTGATGTAAATTTAGAAATGGTTTAACAATATATACGGTTTCGCGCTAGTTGTTTTAAACATATTTCTATATTTTAACTATTTTCATTAGCTGATAGTTCTATCTATATATTTCTAAAAATTAATAATAGTCTGTCTGTAGTTTTAGAAACAAACCAAATAGACACATTTATGTAAACTTTCAACTCATATTGACAAGTTCTCATTCAAGTAAATATTGCCAGTTTTACCAAGTTATAAACAGTACCTGTACATGGCCAATATATGTAGATATCTCTGGCCCGGGGCACTTACAACACTCGCCTAGGTGTGAAAACACAGGTAAAGTGTTGGGGAGGGGAGGGTTTTTCAAATAACTGATTATAAGAGTCCAGTTTGTTTTCATAACGGTCGCTCGGTAATAGCTGTCGAAGCGTATCGCCGCACACGGGACAGGTAAAACTCCGGCATGTTATTTACATATTCTGATACCTGGTAGCTTGACCCGCACTTGGCTGTCTTATGATCACTGTACATGTAATACTGTTTACTGTATATTGTTAAATTGACATAATCCCAATACATATGATGCGAATTTAAATATTTTTCGGCCAAGAGGGTTCCATATGTTTTTCATTTCGTAATATGTATCGACCAATTGTACCAAATCGTGCGTGTGTGCGATTTAATCGCACACATAAACGCATGATCTTTAGATCGCCCGGTTGTGCGCACCATGGGCGAACGATGTGTGCACGATGTATGCACGATGCACGCACGCAGTTTTTGGTGCGTTGTGCGATACCACAACTGTATGATGAGTTTACAAATGTGGCCAAGTTTTGATGATGAGAACTTCACCCCATGCATATTTTGCTCAATCCTTGAAAAAAGTCCACAATTCTGAACAACAAAAAATGGATTTTTTCCCGCATTTGTTTTTCAATTAACAAAATGATTTTGCCATTAAAGCTGCCTTATATGTATGTAAATACTGAACTGTATTTGAAGTTTAACATTCATACTACTTCACAGCTTTATCAAAAATTATGTATCCCATATGTGTTGCTATGGGGGGAAAGAAAAAAAATTGATTTGTTTGAATATAAAATACTATTTCAACCTTCATTCCATTTTGTTAAAAGGGGCATGTTATGGTAGTAATTTCTACCAAAAGTGTTGGCAATGGTACCTAACATAAAAAATATACACTAATTTTCGTTGTTCAAAATCATGGACTTTTTCAGCAGTACAGTCAAAATTGCACGAAATGAGGATTTGATCAACCTGAATTGGTTCACTATTTCTAGAAGTCTTCACCAAGATGACATTTCTGTTAAGAAAAATATGCAAAGACAATAATTTGATGAGTTTAAGCATAGTCTTTTGATGTTATCTAAATACAAGCTACATTAAATGAGAAGTTCTTCAATTTGGACCTCCGAATAGCTCCAAATTAGTGCTACCAGTCAACTTCGAAGGTTCATAAATGTTAACGAGTGAAAACAAAATCTCTGATATAAAATTATGAATTACTGATTACCTTATACAATGCATTTAAACTAAGCTTGAAAGGATATTTATCTTGATTATAAGTATTTCCTTTACTAAAAATGACAAACGAAGCCATTATCGTCATGTAAAAAATGAATATTACCCATATTGACAGGTCAATATTCCATTGAACTCAATTAGACCGTATTGATTTTTTTTTGTACTGTAGTTAGGTTGGTCTTGTCATACTGTTACATCCACATGTACAGTGTTACAAATGGGGTAGATATTCCACTTCGAAAATGGCTAAGCGTGTGATTTTCTTAACTTTCCCGGTCTTTTAGAAGGCCAAAAAACCACTTTCCCCCATTTGGATTTTCTGGGACTTTTTTTCTGTTACAGTATAGGCACCCACCATTCAAAAATATAAAAATAAATTCTGTTGCAATTTTGTCACGGTTAGGCCTATATTTTTGCTAATTTGACTGGACTATAAAGAGTATTGTTAGTCTAACAGGAAATTTACATACCATATTTAATCAAAATCGGAGAATGTTTCCAATTTCCACAAATCCGTCGCCTTGGTGGTGGTTATGGTAAATTTTTAAAAAGTTTTTCTTTGAAATCAGAAGCCGGAAAACATGCAGTGTATTTCATACTTTATCTGTGTGTCAGGTTCACATTCAAAGATACAAGGTGGTAGACTGCTGAGTTAAACTCATCGATAAGTATGCAATAAATACAATGCAAAACAGGTATGGTAGGATTGGTAATATTATCATTTTTCTAATGTATACTCGTGGATGGTGTTAGGTAATAGTTCTGTTAACAGGTGAGGACAAAAAAGTCAATGTTTGACATACGAGTGAAGAAAAATAAGTTCTATTATTGTATGCATATCCATGCCGACCCAACAAATAGAAAACACGACCATGCCTATCTCTACATTAGTAAGCTTATACACGAATGATATGAACGAAAAGTTTTCTATCTAGAAGTTAATAGTAACTTTTCCATATTCATCACGTCAACTCTCACCTTAACCCACACACTGACATTTCATATGTTTCAAAAAGTCGTGAACTTCAATGAACACTTACTTACGTGAAGACGTAGGTGATTTATAATCAACACACAGGCGTGTATGTGTGCAAATATATAAGATCGTCTAGTATCTATTCAGTTTGATTTACAATTATTATGTAAATGTATCTTCGTGGACCGTTTTAATAATTTACCTAATAATAAATGTGGCAGTGACTAGTTGATAAATATATTTTTAAATTTAATCAATTTGTTTGATACGTGACGAATGTATAGATGTTATATCTGTTAATTTTGGTCTAGCAAACTAGAGGTTAAATAATCACACGATTTAACAATTATGGACAGTAACACACTCATTCGATATGATCAGATGATTGTACTCTTTGATCTGTTGACTTCTAACTTTTCGTGAACTTTTCCTTTCTTGATAGTAACATCCCTGCTTCTCCATCCTATGGTGATAACATGTCGCAGTTGATTCGTTATTCAAGATCCTGCTCTGAATATCGAGATTTTTTCGTGATATATGACAGCTGCTGACGAAGAAACTTATGGCACAGGGTTTCGAGAGGGGTGCAGGTTGATGGAGCCTATGGGCAAAGTTTATGGTCGCCAACTTGGTCGCATTGAGAATTATTCTGTATCTTAGTGTGATATGAAGATGGACGTTTTTTTAGTATGCTTTTTAGTGTGCTGCTTTGTTGCGATTGACAAAGATGACTGGGTTGTCATTTTGAGAACTTGATATTTACTGGAATTTGATCAACATTTACATGGCGGTAGCCGTCGAAAAAGCAGAAGACGTTTACTCTTCCGGAACACATGGTCTTATTCTCTTGTACATTTTCGAGGGTCTCCAAGTAAATCTTTCCTTTGATATGTTTTGCTTCTAGTTTAATCGACTTTGATTTCGAATTTTATGGTTTTGTTGAAGCTTTGGTATTCTCTGATTTTTTAATCATGAATCGTTTTGTCCTTGACAATGGAGCCAAATGACAAACTCGACCTTGATATTGTGGTGAGTTGGTTTCTTGATTTATCCCGATCAAATTTGCCTCATATGGTATCATAATGAATTGTTTATCAGTAAAAGCCTACAAAATGTGACCTTGACCTTTCGACCGAGTGACCTTGACTTTTTGTCCGTTTTCTCCTTGTTTGCCTAAAGCAAACTTTGCAATGTTAAAAATATAAACATTATTTATTTCAAAACAATTATGAAACAAATTATCCAACTTATTTAAGTTACTCTTGTTGGCCAGGGTGTAAGCTCGCAAGGGGTCTTATTGTGGGAGAAAACTGTAGAACAAGGTTTTCACGTGCGGTCTTGTAATCGAACCCCGGCCACCTTGGTGAAAGGCAAGAGCACTATCCACTGCATCACCTGACCACCCTTTGACCCGCTGACTTTGGCCTCGAAGATACAATGACCTTTGACAAGCTGACTCCTTGCTAAAATAAATTAGAGAATACCGAAGCGTTAACAAAATCATAATCGGAACTCAAAATCGATTAAACCAGGGGCAAAATATGAACAAAGCAAAGATTAATATGGCGACCCTTGTAAATCTTTACAATCTAAATTCCGACCAACCTTGCTTTATGATTTCATAACAAAATCACCATCAGTAAAAGAAAAAACAGGCAAAATTTGGCATGAACTTTGCACATGATGACCTTTACCTGTGACATTGCATGATTTTAACCTCGGTAGATATGTTTTAGAACTGAACATCTTAACCAGATTCCATATTAATTGGTCAATAAAGTTATCAACTGGGAACTGAGCACTCAGATAGGCAGAGCTTCATCTCCGATACAGGGCCCTGATTATAAATATCAAATATACTACCTAAAATGCTTTGTTTACTATAAACGAAAACTGTCTGCCTTTGCATATCAGAATCATTTAAAAGGCAGCTGGGGAAATTGTGAGCAGAATTAACTAACATCGAACAAGACAGTAAGTAAGTACACTTGAAGCATCATCTACGTGACTTGACTTCAAATTTATGAGGCAGTATTGTGTCTAAGTTTTACTTACATGGTCAGCTTGACCAACACCTTGTGTAGGCATAACTTATGATATAAACAAGAATGGTACTTCAAGTTTTCAAAGTGCATAGACTGAAACTCCCTCAAAATATCTTATAACTTATACGAATATGAAATTAATAAATATAAATCTCCACTAGCAGCTGACCTTTTCTGAACAAAGATACCAGGTTCTTTTTCGATAATGTTAAAAAATGCTAAATCACGTTAAGGGTATTAACTGATTTTGGCTTTATTTCTCCGTTGTTGCCCCAGCACATAGGTCTTGAAGTGGTGTGAACATTCTTGTGTACCAGTACAATGGAGTTTCAGCCTCTTCCCAGCCCTCATCTGGCAGACTATGTTGTTTTGGGAGTATTCCTCGTCATTTGTATGGGGATAGGGATTTTCTATGGTTACCGAACTGACAAACAAAAGACACTGGAAGGTTATTTGTTTGGAAACCGGAAGTTGTTGATGATACCCGTTTCTATGTCCCTCTTCGTAACATTTGCCTCGGCCATTTCCCTGATGGGAATTCCCGCGGAAATCTACGTCTACGGAACAATGTACATGTACACTGTGGTGGGATTCCTGGTGTCGGTGTGGTTAGCGGGAAATACTGTGATTCCAATGCTCTACGCGTTAAGACTTACCAGCACATATGAGGTATTGTATTTATTTAATGTATGTTGCACGGATAGTTTTGAACGGTGTGATGAAATTAAAACTATTGCTCTAAACGTACTCATTTTGGCGCATTCAAATTTACTGCATAAACGAATTATAACAGATTAGCGGAATGCTGTATTAGCGCACTGACTATACTTGTCATAGAAAGCAACATGCAGGAACTATAAATAGCATCATCGTATTTTTAGCGGAATGTTTCCGTGCGAAAGGTCATAGAAATGAAATCAGCTTCGAGTGGATATCGTTCTTAAGATGGTCTTAGCTGTTAATAGGACGTAAAATATAAACCAAATCAAATCAGTATAATGTGACCGAATGGGATGTTCTGCAGGGGGTTTTCCGCAGTGTTCAATGTGGTAGGACTATAAATGTAAATGCTAGTACATCTCATAGACATTTTATTGTGTTAAAAAAACTTTGCCGATGGCTGTACTAGAATTTAATGTTTACTAGCTTGCTGCCTTGAAAGGGTGAAGTTATCGATGAATATACACATATCAAACATTTGTCAAAGTTTCAAATTGCTGCAAATGTTGGGCATGTCCGTTGAGTATTAACTTAGAATGGGTGATACTGCTTCTGTACAGCGGCAACGGCACATGGACTGAATTGTTTATGTAGAATTGTGAAGTGATTTTGTTCTTTGTACAAGATAATCGGTATATATACTGTAGAGTTTAACGTTATTAAACTTTTAACAATGATGTCAGCATGTGGTATCATGTTATATATGTATTTGATTTCAATTCAGTTAATAAGAAGTAAAGAAATGATATAAGTGTAAAGTCGATTTGTTTCATCCCTGGAGTAGCCTTCTTCACCTAAGAAGTTATGTGTCAATGAGGGCGAAATTGAATTTGTTTACACTGACCAGCTAGAGATATTTCAATACTGAACCGACCCAACATAGAACAGTTTTTTTCTAATTCAATTCATTATATTGAGCTTTACAGCTCATCTGGATTGCATTCACAATCGTATACCCAAAGTAGAATATAACATAATGTGCGGACATTCTACCTAGTGCAGTGGAGAATGGACGCTTTGGATTTATTAATAATTAATTATTCGTTTGAAATATTTTTCTCGAGTAACCGGTAACATACTAAACAAAATCTGATTTAAATAAGTAAATTTATCAGTAACATGAATAACCATGACATACCAAAACCAGATACTCGCCTACAGTGTTTAATTGTGTATTCATGACCTCAAACGTGATAGGAATAAAAACTACAGTCTAGTATAAATAATTATAAAGGAGAGGAAGTTTACTCAAAATAATAAAACTATTTCGGCCAGATATATGCGTTATCCCATAAAAACATTCAACGTTTTAAAAGGATATATTTCATTTACACGTACATGGTACGATTATGCAACCGATGGTCCATACATTTAATATTATAGTCCATGTGATTGCATTTAAGGGTTTTCTACAAAATGGGTTGAAACATTTACCGCCTTTCCCCTAGTAAGTCATTTGTCAAAGGTATTTTAAGAATAAAAATAATAATTGCAGGTTCTTATGTACAGCTTTATCACGACCTCAAAGGCCGTCTCAAAGCGATTTACAAATTATCATCCGTAGTTATATGGCCTTAGCAACCAGCTAATATCGTTCTCAGTTCCCTGGGGAGCATACAACCACTGCTGCCATTCAAGCGCTCATTGCTAGTATTCTACAATTTCTAGCACTACCCAACCACATACTCATTTACAGCTGAGTAGACTGGAACAAGCGGAATGAAGTATCTTGCTCAAGGCCGTGACCGGGACTCGAACTCGCATTCTGTTGATCACGAGACAGGCGACGTCCTATCACTAGACCACCGTGTCTCCATTGTTAAATGCTGTAGCAAACAATATTGACTTTCTAAAGTAAGGGGTTCCCCATTTGACTAGTTCTAGTATTTGAATCGCTAAACATATATTTAGACTTAACACTTGCGTTCTGCATCCTACTAATATTTCAAGTATATTGTGTTTCATCTTCAGTGCTTGTTTTTTTCCTGTCTAAATATATCGACCGCCGTTTCGGTTAATATGATCTATGTATCACTTTCAGGGTCTCTAAACCTCATATACACCTTAACAAATATGTATATTTCAAAATTATCTTATTTATTCGGACTTATATATGCAAATGCTGATAATTAAAATGTAGACGGTGTAAATTTTAGAAATACACATTATCTAATGAGTAACCATCTGTTTAGTATTTGCAGTTACGTTTCCGCTCAAAAGGAGTCAGACTTCTTGGTACCCTTATCGGTATGCTACAAACGGTAAGAAATGTAAACAATATGCCTGATAAAATTTAGATCTAACTGTCGAAGTATGCATATGACAGTCATTTATATACAGAAGTTACAGCAAATATTCAGGGAACAGAACTAGTAAATATTTAACGTCAGAGCGTCAATGATGTCATTATTCATTCGGGGAACTGAGCTGGTAAATAGGCAACGTCACACATATGTGCTCATCTGGTGTCATAGAACCAAGACCACATTGCATACATATATATGTACTTTAGCCCGATTGAAATATACGAATAAAATCGCAGTACTCTAAGATTACATTCAAACACATATGAGTGGTATTGTTCTAATTAGATCTCTACAGATGTTCCTATTTTATCCGTATTACTTTTCATTCGTCAATGACATATACTTGATATTGATGAAGAGAAAATAAATCATCTTTCAGATTGCTTATATGGGAGTGACATTATATGCACCGGCATTGGCACTTCAAACAGGTAATAGTATTTACACAATCTTCTGTAGTTTTCAATAGTAAAAACTGATGGCAAAGAACTGCTCACGTCATAAATATAATCATAGGTTCTTGCATATCCTAATTTGGCTGAATATTCTTAAGATCCAAGGTATAAATTGATATTCCAAACAAGTATATTTTGCCAAACGTTAAAATTTTCTCAAGTAAATTCGAGCCCAAATATCATGAACGTTCCTTAACTTAAGGGAATCTCTTAACATAAAAGGGTAAATTCTTAAGATAAGGGAATTTCTGTTATGCTTTCATGTGGACATTTTAAGTCAGGGAACGATCAAGAAAGTGAAGCCAGGCTTCACACTGGCAGCAAATATTTCACCAATCACAAACAATATCAACAAATGCATTCGTTTGTTTCAGTGGCTGGTTTTCCGCTTTGGATGTCGGTAGTTGTAATCGGAGCAATAGGGACATTTTATACCTCAATTGTAAGACTCTTTATCCAAGTAAATCAAGTTATTTGATTTAATAGATTAATTTGTTTTATTATCCATTTGTAAATGTCGTTAGCATTTGTCAATATCATCAATGTTGCGTTTCATGACTATTTTGATTACCTTGTTACACATTAAAATACCTAGGGTTTATACCTTCCTCTCAATATTTAAACAATTTATTGTATAAGTTCTTCATATTGTTTATATACATATATATATCCCCCATTTCTTTGAATTGCATTAACATGACAACCAGATGCACTGTCTAATCAATGAAATGTTTATTATGTTGTATATCTACATAAGACATGAGTTTGAGTTTAGAACTAAGACGAATGATACCAGGCTGCAATTTGATTTTGACAGGGAGGAATTAAAAGCGTCGTCTGGACCGATGTGTTCCAGTTTATCATGTTATTTATAGGACTCGTAGCTGTGCTTGTCAAGGTAGGACCTGGTGTATCGTTGGCCTCTTAAAAAGAAAATCTTTTCGAAATCGATACCAATTCTTAAACTATATTATAGGTATGCCTTTATTTGAATTTTAATAGTGCGTGTTTAAAATGTTAAAATGTGATATTTCTTATTGATCATCTGTTTTTTTTTATAAAAAAGTGGGAAAGTATGACTGATATTTTTACCGTCTTTTATTGTCTTTGTGATATAGATATTTATCACATAATGCCCAGTGCTATCCAGTGAATAAACCTATGACGTTATGTTTTAACCCATGTTATATTTGTTTGTGGGTCAACCAATGACGTATTGTTTTGTGTAACCCATGACGTTATTTTTTGTGTTTTGACCCATGACGTTATGTATTGTGTATTAACCCATGACGTAATGTTTTGTGTAATAACCCATGTTCGATTCCCCAACCGGACGTGAAAAAGTATCGGGTCACCTGCCGACAACGTGGCTTTTCTCCGGGTACTCCGGTTTCCTCCCACAATCAGACCCCTCGCGCGCTAACATCCGGGCCAACAAGAGTTGTTAATATAAGTTGTATAGCTTGTTTCATAGTTGTTGTAAAATAAATCAAGTTTATAATATAATGTTTTTATCATATAACTGACACACTCAGTTATGTCATACGGTCAAGTCATAAAATATGGTATTAATCACGTGTAATAACACTATTGAGATGCCATAAACAAATGGCGTTTTTGTGACGTCATATGATTGTTTCAATAGTGAAAATCGTACCGTCAAAGAAGAAATTTGCTTATCTTATATAGAATGAATTTGTGATTTTTTGGTGTATTTTCTCATAAATGTAAGTTATGTGATAAATAGAATCTTAAGTCGTGTCTATGTTATATGGAATTTATTAAACTTGTTTAAGGCTCGTGACATATTAAATTATTGAACTCGTTTAATAAATTTCATATTACAATGACATTGTATTGTGTATTAACAAATATTTACATTTGCTCTGCAATTTTCCATTGACACAATGCTTAGAGGCAGTTGCTGTCATACACCTATAGCACCCAGTGCCTCAGACTATAACAGCAGTTGGTATTGTGACGTCATCAATCTCTATTGTGACGTCATGAATTTCATTGTTGTCTTCACTTGATTTGCTGATCAAAATCGGTCCGAAGAAACTAAATAAAGCATAATAATTCTATCAAAATGTAAATATAAGCAATGAACATTTTAGCAAATATTGTTACAGTCCTATAACACACATTGCTATTGCTGACAAACTTACATAAAGCCCTACCGGGCTTTATGTAAGTTTGTCATCAATAGCAATGTGTGTTATAGGACTGTAACAACATTTGCTTAAACATTCATTGCTTAAATGACATAATGTTTTGTGTATTAACAATTGACGTAATGTGTTTTTGTATTAACCCATGACGCAATGTTTTTTTAAATTAACACTTGACGTAATGTTTTTTTAACAAATGACGTAATTTGTTTTGTATTAACAAATGACGATTTTTTTTTTGTATTAACAATTGACGTAATTTTTTTTTTGTATTAACAAATGACGTAATGTCTTGTGTATTAACCCATGGCGTAATGTTTCGTGTATTAACCCATGACGTAAGGTATTGTTTCTAAACCGAAGACGTTATATTTTGTGTATTATCCCATGACGTAATGTTTTTGTATAAACCCATCATTTTATATGAACTGTCGCTCAGCCATGTAATTTGTTCTAAGTTTCAATTGTTTTTCGAGGTGTCACGTTATAAGTACATGACGCCACATACTTACGGTTATATGTTTAATAAACTTAAATAAATGCTAGAATTCTTAATTATGTGATCAACAGGACCATATGCTCATTTTCATTTTATAAGAAATTCATGAACATCGTGCTAAATCAACATGATTCTCAGACTCGTTTCATTGATATAAATATGAAATGGAAACTCATGTAAGATCTACATGTATATATATATGTCGAGTTATTCTGATTTGAATAAATATTATTAAAATATTTATGATATTTCAAATCAGGGTGTGATGTTGGTTGGGACAGACGGTGAACTAAAACGTCAACTAGAGGCAGGTAATCGCCTCCAGTTTGATGAGTAAGTATATCAACTGATATCATTCATTTTTATTACGGCAGCCTGCACGTAGCAATCGTTTATACGTATGGAAACATATACAGACCCCAGTTTCATGAAGGTTCATTGAATTCCTGAACTTTGAAAAATCCTTAGAAAAGCATTACTGAAGTTGAGGAAAAACTCTTACTTTAAGGAACTTCCTCTAACTTCTAAAATGCTTTCCTATGAAGATTTTTTAAGTTCAGGAACGTTCGTGAAACTAGGGCCTTGTGTGTCGATTGCAACGTTTCCGGATACTTGGGGTGTGTATACGAGTTCTGACATCCTTTACGTTAAGTAATGTTTGATATTCTTTTTCTCTTCAATCGTATTAGTTCCATATTTAACTCGTGTACAATACCTAGTACTCCAGAGTGATAATTAATGGTGTTGTTTTATTGTGATGTGTTGTTTATATCAATGTATTTGATATTAAAGATATCAAAATTATTTTGCGTATTGACATTATATGAAAATCAAATGATATTTAGTAATGGGATCAACTTGGAAACAAATCACTCTGAGGCTGAAATCAAAAGGGATAGTATATCACTTTGGTTTCAACCAATCAGAATGGGAGTATCTAAGGATCTTTAGCTATACACGTAGATTGTCTGTTCAGATAACGACGAAACCCCTGTAAAAATGTGGTTGTTTTATATAAAATATAACTTAATTTATTTTACAACAATTATGAAACAGGTTATCTAACCTACATTAATCACTCTTGCTGGCCCGGATGTTAGTACGCGAGTGGTCGTATTGTGAGAGGAAACCGGAGTACAAGGAGTAAACCCAAGTGATAGGGAAGGTGGCCCATACCTTTCATGTCCGGTAGGAGAATCGAACCCCTGCCGCTTTGATGACGGCAAGTGCGCTATCCACTGCACCTACCTACCGCCCAATCGATTTGTAGAACATGCCCAGTACAATGATTTCATTGGGTGAACATGTTTTTGTTTTGTTTTACAGAATCAGCCCCGACCCCCGCGTCAGACACACAGTGTGGGGGTGCAGCTTTGGTTTGATATTTACCTGGCTTCCTAGTTGGTGTAGTCAAGCAAGCATACAGAGGATTTCCTCACTAAGATCTAAAAATGCTGCACAAAAGTAAACCTCAAATTTATCAGTTAATTAAAGAACCTCTCGTCTACCTTATGTTCCCAACATCATACCCCATAAAAGTATGATACTGAAATAGTGTAAAGAGGATATCTATATTACATTGCCTTAGTAATACCAAATATATTTCACGAGTCCGGCTTATCCGCATGAGTGGAAAATATCTAGATATAAGCAGCACAAGGGAAATATGTTTGGTTTTACTGAAAACCCTGTTCAATATTCTGTTACATTGTATACCAACATCTACCGGGGCATTTTTTTATTTTTCCATTTGTCGCTTGTAAGCAATGTTTTGATTGGTCACTTAGTAGAAAAGATCACTTTTATAGAATAAATAATCTTCAATATTTCACTGGTAAAAAATGAAATAAAATTACATTATTTAATATTTAATATGTATCAGTCGAAAACTCTTTTAATGAGATTTTGTCAAAATTAACAGAACATTAAGTATAATGATTGTGATATGTTTTGAAACAAATTTCAACATGCCTTTAATAACATTTTGTTCAGATGTTTAAAAGTTTATCGCATAGGGGAATAGTAGTTATTGCATACTTGTGTGCAATTAAATTTCAGTACTATTTCTAAAAGAGAATAACAAAAAAGCAATCCCTCTCAATACAAAGAAGAAAAAAACTGAATAAAAAAAAAAATAAGCAACAATAACAACAACAACAACAACAACATGACCACATTTAGGTCACAGTCACCAGGTGCGTGTTCATCATCCTTGTAAACCCCTGTTCCTGTTGCAGTGCGTTTTTTCTGCTGCTGCCGATCATTCTAGTCTATAACATAGTACTAGCGTTTAAGGGCACTTTGATGTTCACCTACTACAGAATGCTGGACTGTGGACCATTGGAAGCCGGCTTCGTCTCCTCCATGAATCAGGTAAGGTATATTGAGGATATTTATACACCGATTTGTGTTCATAATTCGTTTTATATTTGTTTATAATAATGTTCAAAAGATGATTAGCTTAATCAGTGTTTAGCGCATATTATAATTATTCTGTAACTTTAAAATAAAACCATAGATTGAGTTACAATTTTGCAGGTATCAACTATCTAGTAATGTTAATTTACATGCCAAATTGTGGGGTAGTATATTGACAGAATTATCAAAATTTGAAAAATGTCGTTAAATGGTGATTAAGGTAATCACTCTTTGAACAACTGGGCCCTGGGGGTAAGACATTGGACGTTGGTGGTTCTGATGATTTGCAATAAAGCATCTAATTCCATGGACAGGAAATTCTTTGTCGTAGCCTTGAATGAAATAATGATTGTTCTTTAGAGTAAGTATAAATCAAATTTTGACATAACGGACTCGTTTGGAGACCAGGGTTGTAGGTAAAAGACTACTTTTCATCTTGGTTTCCCTAATACAGTGTACATGACCTCTTGATATTAAAGTTACGATTAAAGTTAATCTCGTTAAAGGAATCTCGCCTTTAAGTTTTCTGAAATGTAGCTATAGCGCAAACACAGCATAGTAAACAGAATGTTTATGCGGTGTGTAAGCCGTATTACAATAGAGAACGATAAAGGGTTACATGTATCCCACACTTTACATGTGTATTATCGTTTTTGCTAGAAAAACAAAATATACATTTTACATGTCTTGATATACCTAGGCAACAGACAGTTCATTCACAACATCAGTCTTAAACGTCACCATCGTGTCATCAGATTATAGAAAGCGTAACCAAAGCAACGTCATCAATTTCATTACACTTTACATTGATATTGATTATGGTTTACCATTACAGCTAGTGTACGGTTGGAGGATGTGGAAAAAAGATGATCAAGTACCCCTGTTTAATGTCGGTAGATAAATCTCAACCCTCGGAATAAGATATAACATCGACTTAAAATTCATAATGTTGAGATTTTTTACATCAGTCTGCATCAGCCAGTGCGATCTATTCTATTAATAATTCAAGGGTATAATGAAAAAAAAAATAACTCACAGATTTTTTTTTTAAAGTCGTTCATCAAAACAATTGATAAAGACATCTCTCACAGGCCAAATTTCTAGGGGTGTCAGTGTTTATATATATATATATATATAAACTGATATCTGACTATCAATACCATATTGTACCCCCCCAGATGACGCCGTATGTGCTCCGCAGCCTGCCCGGGATGTTTGGGGTTTATATATATATATATAAAGTGATATCTAACTACCAATACCTTTTTTTTACTCCAAGATGACGGCGTATTTCTTTATTGATGTACTCCGCAGCA
The DNA here is from genome assembly GCA_947623455.1 of Mimachlamys varia. NCBI lineage: Eukaryota > Metazoa > Mollusca > Bivalvia > Pectinida > Pectinidae > Mimachlamys > Mimachlamys varia. The sequence goes on from OX392528.1 coordinate 55,852,463, forward strand.
TGCCTGAGATGTTAGGGTTTTATATACTGTATATATAAACTGATATCTAACTATCAATACCTTTTTGTACCCTCAGATGACGCCATATTTCGTGTTTGATGTACTCCGCAGCCTGCCTGGAATGTCGGGGGTTTATGTTTCCTGTTTGTTCAGTGGCTCTCTAAGGTAAAGAGGTTTCTTCATCTCCCTTCAGAATGTTTTAACATCAGCTCTTCCCTCAGAAGAATAACAGTTTACAGTTTCTGAAGATAACTGACGGCATACTTTGTTAAATTATTTAATACGGGGAGTTATATCCTATCCCAGGATATATTTAAAACCCTTTAGAAATATGCACTGAATACGTCCTTTTATTAAATGTTTTCCTTAAACTGTTGTCTTTTTGTATCCAAATAATTATCAAAGCTTTACTCATGCAAAATCTGTTTCCAATGAAAACGTTTTGGGAACAGTAATCAAAAACCTGCATACGAAATATGTTGATATACTATATACAAACATGGCGGTTGTCGGCGATGAAGCAGAATACGCTTACTCTTCCGGATCACCTGGTCTAATTCCCTTTGTACTTTCGCGAAGGTCTTCATGAATATATTTCCTTTGTTCCTATTTTGCCTCTAGTTTAATCGATTTTGAGTTCGGATTATGTGTTTGTTGACGTTTTGGTATTCTCTGATTTATTTTTTTCACTATATACAAATTTGTTGTAGTACATTATCATCAGGACTCAATGCTCTGGCAGCTAATACAGTAGAGGACGTGCTCCCCCGCTCCATCAGGTCAGCGAGAATATCCATGGCAATGATAGCTAAACTGACAGGTACAAATAAACGAAAAATGCATATGATATATAACATTTATAGCACGGAAATAACCAGTTATCAGTTGTAAGGATAAAAGTAATTGTTCACTTTCTCTTTAAAAAATTGTCATGTAAAAACAAAAACGTTACAATATAAGCGAGCCGAAAATAAATAAGAGAATACCGAAGCATTAACAAAATCATAATCCAAACTCAAAGGCGATTAAACCAGGGGCAAAATATAAAAAAAAGAGAAAAGATTTACATGGAAGCTCTTGTAAAAGAACAAGAGAATAAGACCAGGTGTTCCGAAAGAGTAAGCGTCTTCTACTTCATCGACGACACCCGCCATGTAAATTTTGTTTATGTTAAGCGTTTGATGCTTGCCAATAGAAAGAGTAATTTGATAATAATTATTTTTATGTGAACGTTTTGATTTTCTTCGGTTTATATTATTTTCTGATTACTATTGTTTTGAGTTATTTATTTCTTGATTTTTAAACAAATATATTCAATATTATGCCTGTTTTATAACTGCAGGATTGTTTGCTACGGTTAAGGCTATTTTCATATCATAGTGGTTTTAAGTTATTTATTTTCTGTTTTATAATTGTAGTTATTGTTTATGGTGCTATTGCAATCGGCATTGCTTATACATTGCAAAACGTTCCCGGCCCCATTACTCAGGTAAGTTTCTGATATCCTAATCCCTATTTTATCTTATCACACTAGACAATACATTGTTAAAACAGTCCAAACTCATCATTCTGATTAATTAGATGTGTGAATTTAAATAATACAACTGTATAAAGCTGGTTATCCAGGGGAAATATTGCACGCATTTCTTCATCTTTAATCCCATGTTTTAACAGATATTTGTCTATGTTGTACTCATATGATTTATATACACAATAATATTACTAATTATGGAAAAATAGAAGAATATTAAGTAAAAACATGTCTGTATCCTAGGTTTTTTTTTATTAAACAATTGAAGCTTGGTCAGGTGGCGCAGTTGAAGGCGCGCACTTTCGTCAAGCCGGACCAAAAAATATTATTAATATAAGTTGTAAATCATTTGGTTTCATAATTGTTGTTAAATAAGCATACTTTATATATTTGTAAGATCAAATATATTTGACTTAAGACATTTTGTGATATCATAAACACAATGTTGACATGGCAGCGATATATATGATATCGTACGTTTATTTGTAGATATCCCTTGCCATATTTGGAGCCTGTGGTGGACCAATGGCCGGCTTGTTCTTCCTCGGCGGTTTATTCCCCCGTGCTAATTGGATTGTACGCATGTTAAACTATTTATAGGACATTATTACTGTATATCCTTACGAAGAAAACAACAGCCCTAAACAACAACCAATACACAGAGGAGGCCGATAGGTCTTAGTTTTTACCGTTTTATGTTCTTGATTGATGTACCGAGATTAAAGTGCAATTATTTTTCGATTCCGTCTGATGTCAAATAACTCGATACTATTTCCCCTTGTTTGAAGCTTTTTCACTTTGTCTCCTATTTTAACTTGTGAAGATAGTTATTGCTATAAAGTTTCACGATAATGTGATTTTTTTTATATCATTGTCTTCCCGTCTTACAAATCACGATGATGCAGTAGCTAATTCGCATGCCTACTTGTTATGGTCTTATTCTCTTGTACATTTTCAAAGGCCTGTGTTCATAGTTAGTCCGTAGTTTTGAGTTCAGATTATGGTTTTGTAGACGCTTCGGTATTCTCTGATTTTTCCATTGTTTGATACCAATACTTTTCTTCTGATATATAAGAAACATTTCTGGGAATTTCTGTATGTCCGAGAAAGAGACATACATTTATTGTTAGGATGTGGTCGACAACATGGTACTTATATTTCATAATTTTCAGTGTTTAAACATGCTATTTTTTATTTGAAAATATGAAAATAAATGAATTAATATCTAGTTGATATGCCGTATGTTGATTTCACCACAGGGCGCGTTGACAGGGAGCCTATCAGCTATAGGGATAAATATGTGGATAGCTGTTGGTGGTCAACTATTTGGCAGTGCTCCAGCTCGACTTGACCCAATAACCACCCAAGGATGTTACCCTAATGGAACTTTTACCTCTTACCCTATGTGGAACAGCAACATTACAGCGGAACCCGTGTGGAACAGCACAGTGTCCACCATTCTGACGACAGTGGACGTCGCGAATGGAGCTGCAGCTATAAATAGCACACCTATGTAGGTTTAAACGATATTTTGTCTATTGTGGTGTTTCTCTGTTTCCTGGTTATTATTTTTTTTTGTATCGATGTTTACAATCAATATTTACTTTAATGTGATACCGCTATGCTACATTTTTTGTTTTGTTTCACACTATGGTTTTATTTTAAATGAACCTCCGATGATTATTTTGTTTAAAAATACGGCAAAATCAGACATTACTATATAACTGGTATGTGTCTTCTAAAAGGGCGGAAACATTAAAGTCAATAATCTCACAAAAACTTCTCAAAGACACTTTTGAACAAAACATATATTTGTTTATAATTCTTTCTTTGTATACACATAAATATATTTGTTGTTATTGGATACATCACCTGTTACTCGGGTTATTGATAATTTTCAAGTATTCTAGAAAAGAAAACATGTTAAAATATTTTCTGAACAAATGAACAAACACTATTAATCTTTATCACGCTACTAGAGTTTCTTAACATTAAGCTATTATTTACAATACTTTTAACACTAAACGCATGCTTGGTACAATATGGTGCACATGTACAAACAATCATATTATAAAGTACGTATTTGATAAAGTAGTCAACATACCTTAGGCTGAGTAATTAATGCTATGATTGAAAATGATTCTTTAAATAAAACTGACCATATTCGTATAACCATTCATCCTGAAGCATATTAAATGTAGCAAGACATCTTAATTCTTTAAATTGAATTACACTTTGAATTCATTGAATCAAATGAATCAAATTTGAATTCAATATATCTATATTGTTTTATCATAGCATCGCTTTATTTTTTTAATGTATTTGCTATTTCCCTATAGTTATCACATCGGATTTATGAGCGTAATATTTACAAGATATGTTTCTTCTTTCCTAGCTTTCCAGTGTACAGCATATCATACATGTGGTACGGCTTCATCGGATTTACAGTGACCATTATTGTTGGGTTGTTGGTTAGCTGTGTTACAGGTAATACTTTTACCATAAACCACGCATAAAGGAAAATAAAAGGGAGATAAGCTATAGCACTATAACTACAGTGATAAACATCGCTGTACTTATTTCATCTGTCTGGTTTGATATAATATACATGTTATTTTCCACATCATTACATATCTGATCACAAATTCATAGATTCATAAGTATATCAACTCCCCTATGTTGGTCGTGTTGAAATATTTTTACGTATTTAGTAGAAACGATTTTTTTGCAAGTTTGGACTATATGATATTGATATAGATTAAGCAAACTTGCTCTTATATTTGATTATTATGAAAAGAATATGAATGTATCCATTTAAGGCGTTGTGAACATTTTGATTTATATGGAAAATATATGATTAGGACAGTTTTTTGTTTGGTTTGATTTCACATTCTTTTTCTGATCTTAAACAACTTTTAAGGTTTTGAAAGAGGATACATCGTGGACAGCAGCTTAATATTTCCATGTTGTCGTAAATTTTGGGGTTTGGAAGTCGACAGGCCTACAATGGTGGAAACATATCAGATTACTTTAATTCCTAAGCAGGTAAACGGACATCGCATATCAATAGGCAATAGACGAAAAATAATGAATTCGCTATTATAATGCTATTATAGTTAAAGTTCACCTTGACATTCACTCGATAACCATTGTTCAGCAAACAAGATTTATTTTCAATAACTATACTTGAGAACGTGCCCAATTTCTATGACGTCGACAACAATACATGTGGGCGGAACCATGCAAATAATCCAATTCGAGTCACAATTGGTTGACGTCATCAACAACAGACATGGGCGGAGTTAACCAAGGCTTATGCAAACTTCATGCTGTTACATTTATTGAACCGCTTTCACGTTTGTAAATTTTAAAATCAAATATTTGTCCGCAACTGAGGCTATATTGAACGGAATAGCTAGGAACCATTTACAGAAAAATACTGTAAATATAATAATTAACTTTTTATTTTGTTTAGCTTATTCGGTAAATTTACGTCGTGCTCCATTAGATTATGATCTCATAAATTGAACAAAAAAAGGTTAATCCTTAAAACAACATGCAGCCGAGTTGCATAGCAATTTTGAAAAAAGATAATTCGTTAATTAGTAACTAATTCTGAACATGTTTACTCAACGGATTAGGACATGGTTACTAACTCTGAATAGGTTTATTTAATGAGTTAGGAGATGATTTCTAATTATAAACATGTTTACTCACCAGGTTAGGAAATGTTTACTAACTCTAAACAGATTTACTCAATCGGTTAGGAGATAGTAATACTGAAAATGTTTGTCCAATATGTAATTATATAGTTACTGTAAATGTATTTAATTTGGCGAAATACAATTGTTCGCACGTTGTTAGATTTTTGCACATTAGCGCAATGAGAAATTCGCATATCCGTTGTAATTACTATATCAGAAGCATATAAAAACTCGCAATAATATTTAAGCGCAATGCTTTTAGCGGAAAAGCCCTAAAATAAGATTACCGCGAAAATTTGAACGTTTACAGCACTAATTCTGAACATAAATTCTTGTGCATATTTATTTCAGATATCGCAAAACGAACACAAGCCGAAACAATCCACCATTTCACCGCCGACGTTCACCTAGAACATCCCAACACAATGATTGATCGTACCTTTGAAGAACCATCTCTTGAAATATTTTATAAAAAAATCAATTAAAATAAAATCAAAGTTCCTTCTTTGTAATTATTTATTGCATGTTTTGTTTCAAGTCCTCTGATAAATCTTGTTTATGCAAATATAATACACTGTATCTTACTATGAAGTGAAAATTATTATTATAGTAAGTGTCGTAGTCTGAAAGATTTTATCTGATAACAAGGCTAATTAGCTTATTCATGACTGTTTTTTGCAAAGGAAGTTGTAAGAAAACACGTGAAATTATAGCACTTAAACAATATAAAGTTAGATTTACATTCTCATCGTTTCTTCTCTATATGAATATACCAACTGAATACAACACTAGACCTTGAATACATTATGAATGCATCCATTCACGTGGATTATTTATGACGTACATGCAATATATTCATCTTGTTTTAATGCGAGTCTTGTCCATCCGCTTCAGATAACATGCAGTATGTAGAGAACGTGCAAATCGGTTACATCCATATTGACCATGAAGCCCTAGCTTCATGCAATATGGGTGAAACCGCATTTCATTCATACCAGCATGAACATTTTATAAGAGCCGTTCAATCCCTGCATGAAATATATTATTTCCTGATTGTTCTAGAAAGATAGCTTTTATGCTTATATAAATACACTAACTGTATAAGGGTTATCTCTTTTTCAACAAACAGAAAGCCATCTAAATAAACAGAACACTAACGTGACCTATGCATTCATTTAGAATATGATGTGGCATACTCAAACGCTATGAATTACTTTTCATAGTGTTTTCATCCTCAACTACCAGAGCTACGCTCACTTACGCTGTCTACACCCCTGAAATATGTCATAGCAAAACTGAAGGCTCCGTGTGCGCCAACTTGTTGATGAGACAAAAAGACTGATTCGACCATTTGATGTTCATGCAAATATTTGGTGGTTACATAATGGCAAAAAATCACAAGCGCTGAAGTCGGTTTTGTCTCCTTTGTAATCTTCAAAAGACAGACATCAGCTTAGCGATTGGTCAGGGTTTTTTTTGTAGCTGAGCGTGTATTCAGTTTAGCCATGACATAGTCCAGGGGTGTAGAGAGCGTAGGTAAGCGTTACCCCTGAAGATCGAGGATGTAGAGGGCAAAGGTAAGCGTAGCTCCTGGATATCGAGGATGATTCCAGGGGTGTAGAGAGCATGGGTAAGCGTTACCCCTAGATATCGATGATGTACAAGGGGTAGATGAGTGTTTGTATAGCCTCAACCTTTCTTAGACTAATATGTTGTTAATAACGGCATACTGACCCATTCATTGATTGGTATATATATTGTAGTTAAACCTGGGTTATACTTACCTTCAGCACTTTGTATTGTATATGTATTGTAGCTAAATCTGGGCTATACTTACCTTCAGCACTTTGTATTGTATATGTATTGTAGCTAAATCTGGGCTATACTTACCTTCAGCACTTTGTATTGTATATGTATTGTAGCTAAATCTGGGCTATACTTACCTTCAGCACTTTGTATTGTATATTTATTGTAGCTAAATCTGGGCTATACTTACCTTCAGCACTTTGTATTGTATATATATTGTAGTTAAACCTGGGCTATACTTACCTTCAGCACTTTGTATTGTATATGTATTGTAGCTAAATCTGGGCTATACTTACCTTCAGCACTTTGTATCGTATATGTATATTGTAGTTAAATCTGGGCTATACTTACCTTCAGCACTTTGTATTGTATATGTATATTGTAGTTAAATCTGGGCTATACTTACCTTCAGCACTTTGTATTGTATATATATTGTAGTTAAATCTGGGCTATACTTACTTTCAACACTCTGTTTTGCGTTTCAAGTTACTACATGTTTTGCTGTAAACATATTGTCTTAGGATTCGTTTTTTGAACCCAATCTTCCGATTGAAAATTAAAAAAAACAATAAAACGATTAAAGGAAAAAAGAAAGTACATGAACGATGGAAGAGATCGTCAATGAATCCATCAATAAAAAGATGAACACGTTCAGATACTTGATAAAACCCAACAAAAAACAAATCCAGGAATTTCGTAATAAATGACAGTGAAGGCACCAGAATGAGTCATGTTAAACGTATTATATCGGTTTAAGATGCTCTCAATAGTCAAATATTTCTAAACAAATATAGGTTAATATTAATATATTAACTCTCCTTTTTGTTTAACTCTCTTTCAGTAAAACAATATTTTACACTTACACTTTTGAATATAGATAAATTTTTACAATGATGTTATATAAATATGACGTAACACACGCATGTGCTGTACCCTTTAAATTAAGTAATAGAAACAGTATGCCGAAAAAAATGAATTAAACTGCATCATACAGCTGTTTCGTCCTCATATGACTCTACAGTGATGCTAGGGGCGTTCTCCTAGGACTCTACAGTGATGCTAGGGGCGTCCTCCTTTGACTCTACAGTGATGCTAGGGTCGTCTTCCTAGGACTCTACAGTGATGCTAGGCGCGTCCTCCTAGGACTCTACAGTGCTGTTAGGGGCGTCCTCCAAGGACTCTACAGTGATGCTAGAGGCGTCCTCCTAGGACCCTTCAGTGATGCTAGGGGCGTACTCCTAGGACTCGTCAGTGATTCTAAGGGCGTCCTCATAGGACTCTACAGTGATGCTAGGGGCGTCCTCCTAGGACCTTTCAGTGGTGCTAAGGGCGTCCTCCTAGGACTCTTCAGTGATGCTTGGGGCACATTAGATAACCAAATTTATATTTAATTTCTCATTGGTCGTTATTAGGTCAGTGATTTGTGATATTAACAGTGTCACTATTTTCAGAAACAGCGTGTCAAAAACGCGTCGCTTTTGTTGTGATGTCATCATGCCCTTTCTGAAATATATTTCTACATTTGAAATTTGTTTATTTTTTTCATATCATATGCGCATTTGCATTGGGCAATTGAGTCACATGTGATCACCTGTAAAAAGTCATATTGACTGGCCACCTGCAAAAAAATGAAGAATAAAAATGGAATCGACCTGGTGATGTCATTTTGATCTCGTTTTCAATTTAACGCTTAAACAGCGTTACGTTTTGTTTATTTTATTGTTAAAAACCTGTCAATAGAAATCATGAAAATAGTATTAATAATTTGTTAACAAAACTATTCCATTGCTTAAGATGAATTTTTAATGGCAGAGTAATATTGGAAAAACCAAAATTGGAAAAATGAAATGTTAGTTTTCACAAGAAGATATTAAGCAATAACAACACTAGTTCGCATGTTAAAATCAGTCGATGCATGGTTTATCAAAGCCTAGGTCAATATCGCTGACCTTGGGTCGATAAAACCGTACATCAACATCGTCAATATGCGATAATTGTATAATAATGACCCATATTTATTATCAGGTTAATTTGACAACAAAATACAACTCAACAAAATTCAATATTGATAACACAGATTTTTTTGTGAACGGTTTTTGAAAACCAATTGCTTTGAAAATCTACTTCCTCATTTTTAAAGATTTAAATTGAAGAAATTACATTCGTGTTTTCATAAAGTTTGTTATTTATAACCTGAAATAGTTTATGATACTGTGAACTATTTGTGTAATTGACTAAAACAACAAAACTTTAACATGTTCTTCTGCCATGTTAACCATTAACATAATACGATAGAGTAGTATTATGGTTTATTAAGCCAAAGAGCCTCAACCAATCAAAATATTTACAAAGTGCTTTTATTTGGAATATTTTGTTAATCTTTGTAATAAGAATACCAATTATTATTATACCTCACTTGTATTTAAAATAACCTGATTGGATTAAACGTGATCACATGACATTGTATAACTGAGACCTCTCACCGAATGTTCATTAAACCACATGTATCAAGCAAATTTACAATTGTTTTTAGTATTGTGCGGTATAATAAAATATTTATAGCACTCCGTGTCAGGATGCATCTAGAATTGTCGCCCTGGAAAGGGTTATAACCCTTCGCCCTCGGAAAAAATAACCCTTCCCATTGAGACAATTCAAGGTTTTACAATTCTGGATTTATCCCCTCACAAAGGACCATGGCATAAATGTTTATTGCATTCATAATGAATTGCAGTTTAGAGAAAATACGACTCTATACAAAAGCATAACTCAAAACTATCCCATTGTATAGTCCACTTTATTGACAATGCGGTTATTAACAATTAGTAATGTTCATCCTTGAATACCTTGTACAATAATGGGAAGTTTTTAGAACACACGTTTTATGATATTATGCTTTTAATGATATATCGTATTATAGTGTTATACGTTAGGGTTAGGGTTGCTTTTCAAATTTTACTTAATTGCTTATTTATTAGATTACAGGAAAAGCACCCGCTCTTGTTGGTAACATATTGAAGTATTTATCGTTGATATGATATGTTTTAAAACAACTAATTATATACAAATGATTGATATCGAATATACACAACGGGGATTTCTTCGGGGTAATTGCAACTTGTCGCTAAGAAGAAGATGCACCATCGTCCTCATATGGCTGGAAATAAATTGGTGGTCCATTGGCTTGGGCCTTGATTGGATCCATGTGCTGTAAATAAAAAAAATAAAAGTATAGTAATTTCAAGCGATTTTGATAGGAAGACAATGCATTTCTTTTAACATAAGATAGGATATGAATTCTTAAAACATAGAAGTCAATGTATCAACAAGAACTGTAAGTCGATGGCTGACTAATACCCCTTGCTCCATGTTGTTTGGCTGACTAATACCCCCGCTCCATGTTGTTTAGCTGACTAATACACCTCGTTCCGTGCTGTTTGGCTGACTAATACCCCGCACCATGTTGTTTGCAAAATACAGTTTTACTGACGCTCTGTTTAGAATTTGTACAATTGCAATGAATTTTTCATGCATATGTAAATGTCAAAGAGTACATATCTTTCTTTATATTTGTGTGAAGCTCCATTGAAATTGTATTAACAGTTTAGGAGGAGTTTAATGTCTGGAGAAATGTTTAATCGGAACACCTGTTTATAGTGACTGGTTACCATAGCAACCATAATTTTGAGAAAAGAAATGTTTCATGCACATTTACACATGGTCCGTTACATCTGTGTGAAGTTTCATTGAAATTGGCCAAGTGCTTTAAGAGGAGTTATCCGGACAATTTTTTTCTACGGACAGACAGACGGACGGACGGACGGAAGGGCTGGTTCCAGTATACCCCCCCCCCCCCTCAAACTTCGGGGTTTATAATAATTTGTATCATGTTCTACAGTTGGACATGTATTCATACATAATATATTTAATGTGTAATAAACAGAGTTTAAACGTATCAACATACCACCTGAAAATAGAAGGCAACAATAACTGGACGAGATAAAATAAAACTATGGCCTGATTAGATAGCAAAATGGAAGATAACATTGATATACGAAGAGGGTTGTCAGCAGCCAAACATCACTTATTCGAGACGTTTCTTTAGAAATCTGATTTAATATCTGTAAATCATATATCAATAAAAGACAATAAAATATAGAAAAACAATATAAGTTTTAACATCACAATATTTCATAGAGCTTTTTTTTTTCTTTCAGTATAAAACTTAAGACTTAGTGACTTTCGGAGGTTAGAGCAAACCAACTCATGGACTACTTTTAATAACCTTGTTTTTTTTCGTGATTTTAGGGCGATTTGAACAATAGGGACGATATTTACCCTTCTGATCATTGTGATTATTATTAAATAATATATTTCTCGTTATTTGCTGCCGTAAATAGGGCCAATGGAATTAGGATCACTTCTGGTTTTGTCTGCCATACCTTCTCACTCATCTCGGTAACTTCGTAAACATATTTTGATTCCAGACAGCAAATCTTTCTACAGATGGGGAAGATGAGACGGGCTTCCACGGGCTCTCCACGGTCACCACCTGCGTGTCAACAAACCCGTGATGAGTTAAATACATTGCCAATGCCTTTGCCTTCGTTTGTCTTAGATGTGACAAGATTTGAATATGGTACGACTTAATCACATGAAAGCAAAGCAAAACTTCTTAATACTCTTAATATGCATGATTCATAAGTAACGACTAATTTTGGGATATTATCTTTTCTCTTCCTTATTTACAACTTTCTTTTCCTAATGCCTCACTTCCCCTTTCCTAACGTTTAGACTTTTTGTTGAGCGTTCGGTTCTGCGAGGAAGCCTTTGGGTTCTGTCCCCTAGCCGAGACATAACAGATTCTTATAAACTGGTAGCTACTACCAGGCTTACACGAACATACCGCGGCCTCTAAAATACACAAGTACTCAACACATAACACTCGCATCGCATTCATCTGGAGCTGTTAAACGTAAAACAAAATTCAATCAAACCATCACTTGCATATCAGACCGAGACACTCATCCGCGATATCCAGGGGTTAAGATCACCTACATGTACGCTCTCCCTGGAATACCTCATGGCAAAAATTAAGGCACGCTCAATTTAAAAAATGCCTAAGGCTGATTCGTAAGGCTGATGCTTCCGGTTTTGGAGATTAAAAAGAAGACGCAATTGACTTCAGAGCCTGTCATTTTTTACCGTTATGTGACCACGAGATTCGTCTGATGTACATCAAAGGTTCGAACTATTTTTGTTGCATCATCAACAAGTTGGCGCACATGGGGCCTCCATGTCATATTCCATTGGTTTAGATGGAATATGGAATTATCTCAAACAGTTTTATTCGTACCCGTTAACAAGCTGACGATGGTGCCGATGATTAATGTTAGACAGAAGCCAATCAGACCGTACCACACATAGGAAACATTGTACAGGAAGAAACTCTCATCAGCTCTGTAAGGTGAAATGGTATGATGTTTTCATTTGTGAAATAATTAAAAAATAGACAGTTTCTTACCTAAACAAAACACTGTATTTTAGTTCCATTGTTCCAAAAGTATGAATATGTGTCTACTGTACACTAAGATATCGGCGAGCAATTAATACGGCCATAAAGAGTCTGAAACAATGTTTCTTTAAAATTCTTACTCATAACATCCTATGTTACATATGCCTCTAATAGAAAAGCTCGTCATAAAAAAGAGGAAATCACTTTTAACATATTTTCATACATTCAGCAATGAGTTGCATTATTACAAAAGTGTATTTCAACCATCCAGTTATTACAGTCATACTGACGTTTCGTCCATAAGGAGTGATTAATATATCTACTGCACGTAAACAAAGGGTTAATACCTGGTTTAACACAATGTAGAAAATTGTCAAATAACTAACGCGTAAAAGAAAACAAATAACTGTGAGTATGTTTTAATTTTTAGTCATTTCACAATAAGAATCAAAAATACATATTGTCATAGAAAGAGGAGTCGAATCTAATACAGATTTTAGATAATCACTTTTCAATGAATGTACAATTTATTTCAATAGGATGTTTCAAAGTTAAGACATGCATGGTTTATGTTAAAAAAATAATAACTTAACTCGCATTTAATCAGTTAATTGAAAGCACATATACAATTAATACATGAATAGATACTTCAGCATCGCTCCACTCATTCTTGATTATCAAATCAACTTATTACCTTATTACAAACTGTTATACGGCAGACAATTCCAATATAAGCCAGCGTTTAGTATGTAGGGAGCTTATTCTAATAATAGTTTGGCTTTATTTTTGATGAAGAAATTATAAATACTTACTCGACAACACTATTTGATGACAAGCTTGAGTATTCAGCCTCGAGGAACGGCGTGGTAGTGTTCATGGTACCGTTATACCCGAGCAGCGGAGTTTCATCCATTGTAACTGTTATGTTATTGGGAAAACATCCACGTGTCGGGTTTTGTACCAATTTTACAGGCTTTGTTCCGTACATTTGTGACCCGACTGTGATCCACATATTAAAGACAAGAGCTGATGTGCTGCCTACCATGGCGCCCTGAAAAAATATCAATTCACGTAATAAATAAATTCGAGAATACCGAAACGTTAACAAAATCATAATCCGAACTCCAAATCGATTAAACCAGGGGCAAAATATGAACAAATGGAAGATTTACATGGCGACCCTTGTAAAAGTACAAAAGAATAAGCGTCTTCTGCGTCATCGACGACACCCGCCATGTTAATCTTTGTCGTATCCAAGTAAACACCAATGTCTCAAAATGAGGACAGAGTCATCATCGTCAATCACAACAAGTAAACACACTAATGAGAATACTAAAAAAATGATAAGAAAAAATTGGTAAATACTTGTATTCTTCCAATTCTTTTGGATTTGCAAAACAAAGACACAAAAATGTAGTTGTTGTTCAAACAATTTTCTCTTTTTCTCTTTTCAAATTGTAAGAACCTAGATGAATAGCGTGTAGATTTGTTATGTAAAATGTTTGGGAAAAAAACTGACTTAATGATACAGTATTTAATTATAATACTGATATATTTAAAGTATAGCTTAATAAATGATTGAATTCTTAAAAAGAAATAGCTGGATATTCACTATCCAGTTAGTCCACACTCACTATCCAGTTGGCCCATACTCACTATCCAGTTAGTCCACACTCACTATCCAGTTAGCCCATACTCACTATCCAGTCAGTCCATACTCGCTATCCAGTTAGCCCATATTCACTATCCAGTTAGCCCATACTCACTATCCAGTTAGTCCATACTCACTATCCAGTTAGTCCATACTCTCTATCCAGTTAGCCCATACTCACTATCCAGTTAGCCCATACTCACTATCCAGTCAGTCCATACTCGCTATCAAGTTAGCCCATACTCACTATCCAGTTATTCCATACTCACTATCAAATTAGTCTATACTCACTATCAAGTTATTCCATACTCACTATCAAGTTGACCAATACACACTAACCAGTTAGTCAATACTCACTATCCAGTTAGTCCATACTCACTATCCAGTTAGCCTATACTCACTATCCAGTTAGCCCATACTCACTATCCAGTTAGTCAATACTCACTATCAAGTTAGTCCACACTCACTATCCAGTTGGCCCATACTCACTATCCAGTTAGTCCATACTCACTATCCAGTTAGTCCACACTCACTATCCAGTTAGTCCACACTCACTATCCAGTTAGTCCATACTCACTATCAAGTTAGTCCACACTCACTATCCAGTTAGTCCATACTCACTATCTAGTTAGCCCATACTCACTATCCAGTTAGTCCATACTCACTATCTAGTTTGTCCATACTCACTATCCAGTTAGTCCATACTCACTATCCAGTTAGCCCATACTCACTATCTAGTTAGCCCATACTCACTATCCAGTTAGTCCATACTCACTATCTAGTTTGTCCATACTCACTATCCAGTTAGTCCATACTCACTATCCAGTTAGTCAATACTCACTATCCAGTTAGTCCATACTCACTATCCAGTTAGCCCATACTCACTATCTAGTTTGTCCATACTCACTATCCAGTTGGCCCATACTCACTATCCAGTTGGCCCATACTCACTATCCAGTTAGCCTATACTCACTATCCAGTTAGTCCATACTCACTATCCAGTTAGTCAATACTCACTATCCAGTTAGTCCATACTCACTATCCAGTTCGCCTATACTCACTATCCAGTTCTCCTATACTCACTATCCAGTTAGTCCATATTCACTATCCAGTTAGCCTATACTCACTATCCAGTTAGTCCATACTCACTATCCAGTTAGCCTATACTCACTATCCAGTTAGTCCATACTCACTATCCAGTTAGTCAATACTCACTATCCAGTTAGTCCATACTCACTATCCAGTTAGCCCATACTCACTATCTAGTTTGTCCATACTCACTATCCAGTTGGCCCATACTCACTATCAAGTTAGTCCATACTCGCTATCCAGTTAGCCCATATTCACTATCCACTTATTCCATACTCACTATCCAGTTAGTCCATACTCACTATCAAGTTAGTCCATACTCACTATCCAGTTAGCCCATACTCACTATCAAGTTATTCCATACTCACTATCAAGTTAGTCCATACTCACTATCCAGTTAGCCCATACTCACTATCAAGTTAGTCCATACTCACTATCCAGTTAGCCTTCGGTATTATTCCTCCGAGGAAGAAGAGTCCTGCCAACGGTCCTCCACACGCTCCAAACACTGAAAGCGCCATCTGTCGGAGAGAAAAACACTCTTGATCGACTGAATAGAGGTTAACATTTTAACAGCAGCAAAGATAATGAATAAAAGGATTTAAGTAGGAATTGAACATAGAGATGCAGACCTAACATCTGATCGTACAGTGCACCATGTCTACCGATTATATGGTGGGGTCTAGAAAATAACAACCCAAACTCTGCGATATTCGCAATTGATTGTTTGCCTTCTCTTATTTAGCTCAGAGAGATTATAAATCATGTGTTGAGGATGTCTTCAAACAATGAATTTGTCTAAAACACACCTGTATAAAACTTACCTGAGTGATGGATCCAGACATTGAGTTTATGGCATACGCCAGTCCTATCACTATCAGTCCGTAAGAAAACACTGCAACACAATTACCAGGTATACATCTTTTTTAAATATTTGTTTGAAGGTATATGTAAAAGAGCTGCTTGACCAATATTAATTACATGTCAAATTATGCTTTATTATGTATAATCTTTATCACTGTTGTGGTATTCTTTTCGATGTTTCATTATTCTTATTGTATATTATTTTATTGTCACTGTATACTCTTACCATATTCTTATTATTGTACATTTGGTATTCTTACCCCCCTCCTCCTTATTCTTGTTTTTCATATATTATATATGCGATTTTGTTGAATACTTGATATCATTATATTTTAGAGAGTGACAGTCTTTTTTCTCATTGCAGCTTTAAAGCTGTGGTGAATCAATCGCATAGCTTGAGTTAGTAACACTCACCAAATATCTTTGCAGCAAATGTCTGTGAAACAATTTTTGACTTTTTGACACAGTCCCCTAGAATGTCTTCAACAGTGTTTGCAGCTAAAGCGTTGATTCCAGACGAAAGCGTGCTGAGTCACAAAAACAAATGAATTTTCATTTATCTTTGGAATACTTTTTTATGTCGGCTTAATTAATAAACATAAATCTATGAGAGTGATTTCATAAACATACAAATTTTATTGAGAAATTGACTTTAATTATTCGTAGTTTTCAGATAAAAGAATCCATCAGAAATCCCACAAGAAATAACATACAAGATATTTAAGAGGAATAATGTACGTGTATTTAAAATCATAAACCTATCGAAGTGTAAATTATCATTATACCGATCCAACAGAGGACCAGTCATGCTTCTTATGTAATTAATGGAGCATTAAAGTATTATCTGTTTGTAAGTTTAGATGGAGTCGTCTAGACATTTTATTAAAAGGTGGAATATAATTGAAATGTCGATGAACAGCTTTATAATAAACTAATCATTCAAGTGAAATTTCATCAAAATCGGCCTGTTAATTAAGATGGAGATATCCGGATTAGGATCTGTGGACGACAGGCAGACAGTGTGATTCCAGTATACTCCCATACCTTACTTTGTGCAGGGATAGAACAAAACTAAGTTTTTTCCATTATCTGAGGGTGCCACTCATTAAACAGCTGATGTAGATACCAGAGAACAGTGGAATAACTTTATTATATCTAGTCATACAATTACCTGAGAGCGCCACTAAACAAACAGCTGATGTAGATACCAAAAAATCAGGGAGGGCCCGTATTACATCAAGTCATATAATTACCTGAGAGCGCCACTAAACGAACAGCTGATGTATCTACCAGAAAAATCAGGGATGGACCGTATTACATCAAGTCATATAATTACCTGAGAGCGCCACTAAACGAACAGCTGATGTATCTACCAGAAAAATCAGGGATGGACCGTATTACATCAAGTCATACAATTACCTGAGAGCGCCACTAAACAAACAGCTGATGTAGATACCAGAAAAATCAGGGAGGGACCGTCATACATCAAGTCATACAATTACCTGAGAGCGCCACTAAACAAACAGCTGATGTAGATACCAGATAAACCGGGCAGTGACCGCAATACATCAAGCACAAAATAAGGCATTAACTGCAATTGCAAAAGGCGTCATTAGCTTTAAAATCAAAATTAGACGACAGCTTCACATATGAAAAAGCAACAAGCTACTATTCAAAGTAAGGAACCGGGTACAAACATAGAACATGTTATCACATTTAACTCCGAAATTCAAGGTGTCTTCTTCGGTACAAATATTTTATTTGAAGATATGTATAATACATGTACCTGGTTGAAGTTGCTGAGGAATCCGGATTGAACTGGATCACATTCCAAAGCGTGGTAATACGAGTACAGGAGAATGCCCAAATACCCGAGAAACGCAAAGTAAAGAAAAGCAATAGGACCCAGAAGCCAAAAGGCTCTATAACAGAAAAAAGGATAAATCCTATTGTATTTGGCAGTAAAGAAAATTAAGTCATTCTGTCGACTTTCACCGGTAAGTCAATTTTTTTAAATATCATAGGTTTATATTGTCATAATAAGGTATCAATATTATGTCAACTTGTACACGATTGCAAGACATCAGTTGTAGCATATAGGACAAAAAAAAACAACACAAATAGTCTCTTTATTACAAAGCAGCTCGTGGTTGTTGAGTGATTTTTCATACTTTTAAGAATAGTGTAACCATTAAGCTGCATATGATAAGAATTTCACAAAAGATCAAGCGCTATTACCTAGTTCTGTATTCGATTTATTATTTCAAAATTACCTGACATTTATGAATTCTGAATCAAAGACGCTAAACCTGTTTTCTACATCGGCCACCTACATTGCTGTTGTCCGAACACAAAGTAATTAGGTGAAACGATAATGATGATGATTTCATTTTTGAATGCAAATGACCCCGCTATTTAACAGTTTTTTAAATAAAGCTTTTAATGAGACTTTTGCCAATGACTATATTGCCATCATGATAGTATCGTGCAGAATTCTACAAGTTTTCCCTGCTTAATAGGAGCGTCGATATGACTTAGATTTAAATGGTGAATGTTTTCTACACAGCAACTAATGCTTCCATCCGGAACACTTGCTTTCCATCTTACGACAATGAGGATAGTTATGTATCCCCTTTCCAGTATCGGTTTTGAATTCGAATAATGATTTCGTTTACGCTTTGAAAGTGTTTTTTCTTGATTGAAGTTTAATGAAAGAAGGCAATGTGATATAGAAACACTTACATTTTAGCCGACCTTACACTGCGAAGAGACGAAACCCTTTGAATACTGGATTGGTTGCACCAGTTCGGAAGCATAGAAAAAGTTAGGCCTATCCACGTTCCCCAGACGGAATGGCGGGTTCTAGGATCCAGGTCAAAACTATAAATACAAAGGTTTTCTTTAAGTACTCAAGACATTATTTTTCATATTTTACCCAATTATTGGAAATACTGTAATACGCAGTATAAATATATTATTGATTTTAATGTATATGTGGTTTCATTTTTAAACAAATGTTGTATACTTAAAAAACTCAAGTCTTCTCCCTTCTCTCGCTATCTCTGTCACAGAATATCTTGTCCCCATGAGAATGCTACCCTGTTAAAAGAAGGAGACGAAAACACATTGTAAATTAATATTCATAACATCAATAAATCTGCTTTCAACGGATGTATCTAATTAGATTTTACCTTTGTGATTATTAAACTGCAATCCATCGAACTGAAGAAATTTCAAATATCAAAAAGAAGTGATACGTTACAAGAATGCCTTACTATTTTAAACAAGCATTTTGTACTGATATGAATAAATATAATAATATATTTTCTAGATAAATAGTATTATACAAGATTGATAAAATGTATGTAGTAGGAGAAAAAATGTATTTAGGTCTTAATCTGACAGATTTGTACATGATTGATATTAAAGATTCTTTAAAGTGTAATTCTTTTAAGAAATGATGCTTTAAAAATTTGAAATGTAATGTGGTTAGGGTATTCATGCTCAAATAGTAGTAATATGTATTTCTTTCATGTCGCAAGGCGACATTACATTATTGCAAGAATAAAATTACCTTAATGGTCACTGCTGTCAATCCAATGAAAATCATAACAAACTGGAACACATCCGTCCAGACCACACTTTTGATTCCACCCTGAAAGATACAGAGAAATTTAAGATAAGAACAATTTCGCACACCAATCTTATATCACAACAATAGTATCATGGGTTTCATTCTTTTCAGATTTCCTGTTCGTAAGTTAAAAAATTTCAGCCATTATTTGGTAAAGTTAATAATAAATGTAGATCGTATTACTGGATGATATCAAAATAGTTCTACGTTTTAAAAAAGCGTATCAGGTTTGGTTTTTCTACTACACAAACGCATATCAAGCTAGGTTCCTTCACTACCCACAATTTAATAACGAAATGCAAATATACCATATCATATTATCGTTTTGATGCGTATGTTTTTTTTTTTATTGTAATGGGTTATAACTGTTGCCATTTTCTGTATGCTTTTTATATCTAGTCTGCGATTTCTCCATGGTATATATAACTATGATATAATTCATAAATTTAAAGGGGTTTTACGCACCTGACCCTTCTGCTTCTATATTAATTTAGAAATTTTGTATACCATCTTTTGGCCCCTAGCACCAATGGCGAATACAGAAGGACGAAACAGTAGGATACAGCTTAATTAATTTTTCGGCATACTGTATCTATTACTAAATTTGAAAGGTGCAGAATATGTGTGTGTTACGTCATCTTACTGATATATTGTCTGAAATCTGCAAAATCAATATAAACAAAATTACCGTAAACGAGACGACTTCGCCATTTCAGACCAATTTATATACACTATTTCCCTATAATCTTCGCTATGAACTATTTTGAAGCCTGGTTCACAATTGCAGACACCCAATATGTTTGGTGTGTTTCTGTAAACACATATTACTCAGCACTCAGATTTAGCGTTATCGATACAAAATTTTCTCCTCAATATGCGCTCAGATAGATAATAAATTAAGAGGTCTTTCTCAAAAATGAGCGACTCATAACAGTTAAAAATGACGTTCAGATACCTGTACTACTATCTACAGCTTAAACAGGGAACTTTGTTTTGTTTTTAAAATAATTTATTAGATATGATTCATCACTATGAAAATACAACTTTGTCTTAGGGCCATAAAAGAGACATTAATATAAATTGAACACAGAAAATGTAAGCAACAGCAATGTTTTGAATAAACAATGCAATATTCATGAAGATTTATAAGTGAATATTTGGTATAATAAAACCTCATTGAATAATTGTTATTGAAATATCACTTTAACATAAGGACTATTTTATTGTTCATAATATTTATTTTCTTAAGGAGATAAATAATTTAAACACGGTAAATTTCAAATGAATATAGATCATGGATTCATTCTCAATAAAGAGACAGCTGCACAGCTCATTTTAATAGAAGCCATTGAAAGGAAACAGCTGTATTAACCATAAGAAATCATTAATTCAAGGAGATATATGTTAAGATTATAAACCGTTCTTACGATCACTGTGTATATGGTGCCTACAAGCCCGATAACAACGACGGACAGCCACAGAGGTATCCCAGCAACTACAACAGAAAACAGACACTTGCGATATTCTTTATTTTCGTTTCCTAAATATCTTACTAGTTAACACGATATATTTACATTTCCACTGCACAGAGACAAAATGAAGCTACTATGTCCAATGTATTTATTTTCCAAGAGCATACATTGTGGCGCTGTGACGTCATCATGCCTATGAGTCATAATTGTAACGTTGGAGACTACACTGCTCCATTGTCAATGAGTAGCTGTCCAGATTACCCTGACGTTAAAACATGTTTTGAATATGTCTGCATTAACTGTGCGTTTGTTAACAATATTTTTGAAATTAATTTGGTTGTACCATACATTGGCGCACATTCATATTGAATGGTGCGCTGGCTAGCGCGCACCACTGAATAAGTAGGTGCGCCAATGTATGTTACACATTAATGAATGTAAAAACTATGACTACCTATCCTCAAGTACATGTATACGCATATTGTGTTGATTGAGGATAACCTGGTATTTAAATTAATAGCAATACAGGTAAAAACGTTCTACATGGCCTAATTCTAGCATTTGTTATTTTGAATTTATCTTTAAATTGACACATAAGTTCTCGAAGTGGCATATACATGCTTTTCTAAAATAAGAGCTCAGTACATCGATAGGTTGGAAAAAACTGTTTGGTTTTACTGTGCTTTGCAACCAATGAACATCTAGGTTACTTAGTGACGTCCTTCAATGTGTTTAATGCATGCGTGCATATGTGAACCTTTGCGACTGAAGGCCATGCATTGTATGTTTCTGTCCACGACTTTAGATTTTATTTCTTCTATCAAATGTTTTTTTGCTTATGCCTTAATTTTAGTTTTCGATTTATTCAATGATTCGGAAAATCTTTGACGCGATTTCAATCAGAATACTGTTTTCTGTGGTAGATTTGACTCGTTAATTGTTCCTATTTTTTTTAATTGTGTTACAACAAAGTTGGTTTGAGGAGGAAATTCGAGATTGGTTTTATGAAAAGGTGTCTGTAGTAAGGGAATTCAAATAAGTTAAGAATAAATCATGTTGCATGGTTGTGCCTTTAAGGTGAAAGCACTTTTTGAGTATGTTGTTTTTGTTTTTAGTTTTTTTTGTTTTTTTTTGTTTTTTGTTTTGTTTCGTGTGTGTTATTAACAAAGAGAGTAAAAACTGACGATTGAAAAAATAAACTACTACCAATTCTGGAAATATCGATAAATTTGCTATAGCCAACAACACAAACTGAAGCATATTATTGACACCCATGGGTTACTATGATAATAATAGATAAGAGATTACCAAAGCGTTAACAAAATCATAATCCAAACTCAAAATCGATTAAACCAGGGGGAAAATATGAACAAAGGAAAGATTTACATGGAGACTATTGTAAAAGTACAAGAGAATAAGACCAACTGTTCCGGGAGAGTAAGCGTCTTCTGCTTCATCGACGACACCCGCCATTCAAATCTTTGTCACATCAATGTAAACTCAAAATGAGAACTGAGTATCATTGTCAATCACAACAAGTAAACACACTAATGAGCATACTCAAAAACGTCCATCTTCATATCACTTAAAGATACAGGATATTTTTTAATGAGACAAAGATCTGAATCACGGTGTAGGTGACCTCATTTGAATCTGTCCCATTGATCTCGTTGCCAGTAAGTAATTATGTCTTATCACGTACGAAAATTGCACGTCATTTTGTATAATGATTTCTGGTTCACTTTGATATACGCGTTATAAATATTCAACTTCACATGCCACTGCTACGGAATATAAGTATGATGGCGTAAGAAAAATAGGATGGGTGACACATTTTATATCTTCTGGGTTACTGTAATGTCCAAAGTGTATGCAGTGAATCTTTTTAGTTTATTTTGAAGTATGTTAAAGGAGCGATAATGGTAAAAATAACCAATTTTTCCAATTTAATCAGGGCCTCAGTCTTATTGTGACACTGTTTACTCTAGGATGGAAATTTATGGGATGATGTCGATTTTGAAAAAATAGAAAGATCGGTTAATCAATCTTGAGCACCTCCTCCTGAAAAATGTGTTTTCGTTCAAATTTCGACCTTGTACACTATCATATCTCATACAAAACTGAAACAACATCTTATATCTCTCGTTATGAGAGTTTTCTTTTCCAAAAAGGCGGGCGACGATACAAATATATGGTAAAGAGCTTACTTTGTGAAAAACAAAAACAAAATGTTGAGTTTGTAGGAAAGATTTTCCAGCAGACTGTTGGCATTCCCATGCGAACAAACTGCGCCCCACTCTTAGATGACTTGTTTTTGTTTTCATACGAGGCTGACTTTGTGGAAGAGCTAATCAGTACCGGTAACAAACACCTTACCAAATATTTTAATTTCACTTTCAGATATATCGACGATGTGTTGTCTATTAACAACAAGACGTTTGCTGAACTTGAAATAAAGGACACAACAGACTCTTCTACATTAGCTGCTTACATCAATCTCTACTTAATCTACGACCAACATGACAGCTTACTACTAAGCTATACGATAAACATGACGATTTCAATTTCAACAACTTGGGGATTCGAGAGATGCAGATTGATCAAAACTATGGACATGTGTTAAGGCCGCCATCTTTGTCTCGAGAATTATTCTTTATCTTTGTGTGGTATGAATATAGACGTTCTCATTAGTGTGCTTACTTGTTGCGATTGACAATAACGACTCGGTTCTCATTCGAGGACGTAGTGTTTACTAGACGATTTACATGGCGGATGTCATCGATGAAGCATAAGACGCTTACTCTTATTCTCTTGTACTTTTACAGGGGTCTCCTTGTGGATCTTTTTTTTTCGAATTTCGCCCCTAGTTTAATTGATTTTAGTTCGGATTATGGCTTTGTTGACGCTCCGGTATTCTCTAAGAAAACTGCAGGAAACATGTCATCAAATTTACATGTCTCTTAAAGCCACTAATTCAAAGCGTCGGCCAACATAATTAATAGATATATGAACTTGTTATTTTTAACTTTTACGGGTTGTTATTAATATATACATTAGTTGACGTAACGCACGCGTGTTTCGGTGTCATGCGAAGCGAGCTTGGTTGTAAGACCGAAAACATGGCAAGCCAGGTGTTTTACACAGGTAGGAGAATCAGAGATATTACTATCAAGTAAGGGAAAGAAAAGGACCGGAAGATGAAATGAAATTGAAGTTTAAAGAATGTTTGCCTGAAGTTTTGAGTGTTTGGGCATAAATTTGAGATTGACAAATTTTGAATTCAAATGATTAAGATCACACGATAAGTAATGTCTGTCTCGTAAAGCGTTTAGGTGCGACACCCGATTCTTGTGTGTATAGCTCCTACGTCATCACAAGTACAGGTAAATTGGACTGAACAATAAGATTCATATTCAAATTAAGTAAAAAGCACAATATATCATAGTTTATGTGTCACTGTCGTATGTCACTCATTGTTAACGTCCCAAATTAGAAACAAATATAGACAATGTATAAATTACAAGAAATACTTTTATTTATAATGTATTTCCTGTAATAAGATTTGGAAAATGAAAACTGGCAATGAAAAAAAAAAAAAAAAAAATTCTACGTACCTGTTTGAAGCGCCAACCCGGGAGCATATAGTGTCACTCCCATATAAGCCACCTGCAAGGACAGGCAGTTGATTTAACAATGCATTTTCTATAGTCCTTAACTTCATCATAAAACGATTTTATTTTAAGGAATAAAAGAACATTTTCAAGTTCATAAAACGTATTTGGTCCCTTGTATCCGATTTCTTGTCTTATGACGCTATCGATCTTGCATTAATTATCTTTCAAATTCATGTTTTTCATAACCCTTTAATGAAACCAGAAGCCTGTAAATGCTCTGCTTATCCCATTGAACTAAAAAGATACATGTTTTTAGGTACTTTTTCTCTGAAGTAATACATCACTGTGCTAGGGATGCAGGGTCCATAGTAGTGATCGTCTATAGCGCAAATTACGAAAATGGTTTTAAATTTAGTGAGAAAAAAAATCAATTTGGTATTTAAAAAAAAAAAATTGGGGGGGGGGGTGAAATTTGTTAAATATGCTTTTTTCTTGGCGGGTGTCGTCGATGAAGCAGAAGACGCTTACTCTTCTGGAACACCTGGTGTTATTCTCTTGCGCTTTTACGAGAGGCTTCGTGTAAATCTTTCCTTTGTTCCTATTTTGCCCCTTGTTTAATCGATTTTGAGTTCGGATTATGGTCTTAAAATAATATTTTGATTTATTCAAGTTTCTCATATTGATATTCATTTAAAACCATTAAAATGTATTTGAATTTAGATCAATATCCAAATAAAATGTATTGACTTATTAGACGGTAAAAGTGTTTAAACGTCTCCATATGTTTCGAACGTCAAATATTTGCCAGATTATCATACCTCGTTAAAACTTTATCAATATGTTGATGTGAAATTATTTGAATTACGGGACACGAGAGGATTGCTGTTCAAATCAAAACCTCCAATATTATCACTTAACTATAAATTATTATTATATGTGTAATTTCAACACATTCAGATGTCAAAACAATTTCGAATTTTGAGACACCAAAATTCGATAACACACAATGATACAGAGGGTGTCGTCTCACGTAGCATACATTTGGTATTTTCCTATATACAGGTAAGGTGTTGGGTGTATGCTAAGTGAGATTTTGTGTCAGGTAGAGAACAATAGGATTAAATTACAGGTAAACTATAGTCTGTATCATATTGTAACTATCTTACCTAACATACTTGATGTTAAAACATGTACCCCGAATCATTTAATATATAGTGAACTAGGCCGTTTTCCATTGAAATATTAAAAGAAATTTAGAATATTTAAATATTGGTTTCAATTGTGATTATTTTAAGAAGTGAAAAGAAAAACAAGAAATGGTTTCAACTGTGTTAATTTTGTATGCTATATGTGTATTACAACCACATCAAACATTGTTATTAGAAAATCATCCTAATAAGTTGACCCAGTTATTTAGAATAGAAAATGAAAAAGAAATGCAGTGCTCCCTGAGTATAACGTCTCTATGTTTGTATACACAATGCTATAAAGTGTTGTTTTATGGCTTTGTTGACTGATTGGCCGTTAAACAAAAGTACATGTATTAGTTACGATTTAAATTGAATCACAGATATATACATTATACATACTCAGTATACAAACTTTTCAAAAATAATCTGAACTGTTAATCTATATTGATTGATGATATTCTTTAAACATATACATTGAATTTGGATTGTTCATCTTATGCATTTATACATTATACACATAATACTTTTAAAATTTAAATAAATCAATCTCTTCTTTTATTAATATCTAGCTATTCATATTTCCCTATAATAAACTATGACATTTTCATTTACACTTTAATTTGGTGACGATCAATCTACTGTTTCCAGAAATATGGTCAAATTAAATTAAAAAATTTCAGTAAAACACTGTACATTGTAGAACAAAATTGGAGACCCTGTCTGAAAACCACAAAAAAAGTGCTACCCATTGGTTCTTAGTGGGAGCATATATGTCCTATTGACATATCTAGTTTAAAATTGATTATGCACCTCATCTTACTAGTATTAGCTCTTTATTATCCATTTACATTTGTATATATCTCACCATAATAATATTGTGTTCATTCTTCATTTGAACAAAGTTCCGTTCAGGTAACAGGTTCAGTTTTGGCAGAAAGCTGTTCATTAAATAAAACTCTCTAAATATCTACTATATAAGTATTTCAAAGCACATATGATGTTTTGGAAGCATCATTAGACATTATAAATATTTGTATCTCTATGTTCATTATTTTGAAATACTTGAAATACTTCAGATATGTTCACATAAAGGAATTTATATACAATGTTTAAAAGTCATTTTATATTTGAGTAATTGAGGTTAAATTTTATCATAACGAAGTATTAATTGTTGAATGTGTATCATAGGACGTTATCTAGTAGGATTTTAATTCCTTATAACCGTTTTGCATTGTACAGTTAAATTAATAATTTATGAATATAACATATGATTTATTGTTAATTATTAAGGGTACATATGTACAATGCAAAAGTTACTTTTGCAATGTATACTTTAATAAAATACATTTTTTTAAAATATTATAATCTACAAAATGGTGCTGCGATTTATGAAAAAAAATACTATATATAATTCACATTTTCATTAAAATAGATATACAGTTGTTCTATAATAACACACATATATATGTATACCTTTTAACACCACCTATATCACTATGAAACAGACTATAGCCAAATTGTCAATAGGTGTGAAAACAGAAATGTATGCTAGGTGAGACAAGGTATTTTTCAAATGTATGCTAGGTGAGACTAAACCATACAGAGTCATCTAACACGTTGATGTCAAACTTATTTGGAATAAACATGTCAGACAGTAGATGGTATGAATTAAAATAAGTGAAATAAACATTAATATACACATGTAAGTGTATAACAAACTACCAGTATTTTTCATTTTATTTACCATGTATCTATGAACAGATAAGAAATGACAAAATCAAATTCGCGATATGAATTGTCTTCCATCATTCAGATATTTTCCCTTTTTACCTGTTTAAGATACCTGTAAACCCCTAAGGTATGACGGGTAAAAAGAGCTAACAAAATATAATGACGTCACGACAACAATTCCATCACGCCAGGTCAATCAAGTCACGTCAGCATTGTGTTGCATTGATACTTTTGTAAAAATACTAAATGATGGGAGAAACTTAATTATATATCCTACCTTGATGTATGTGACAGATAATCGGGGTGATATTCTCGATTGTCTAAAACTCGACCTAAACACTAAAAAAGTTAAGATGAAGTATACTAAAAGATATAGTAAGGATGATTGAATTCCTGGTCGAAAATGTTTTTGCTGAGGTTGGGGAGGGGGATTTTCCAGCAGTCTGTTTGTTTTCATACTAGGCTGAATTTGCGAAATCTTTTAATTTTCTTTTCAGATATATCGACGATGTGTTGTCTATAAACAACAAGAAGTTTGCTGACCACGTCGATCGTATATACCCTTCTGAACTAGAAATTAAGGACACAACATACTCTTCTACATCAGCTGCTGACCTCGATCTCTACTAAAAATATGACCAACATGGGCAGCTTACTACTAATACGATTAATGTGACGATTTTAATTTTCCGATCGTGAACTTTCCATTTTTTATAGCAACATTCCTGATTCTCCATCCTATGGTGTTTGCATGTCACATTTGATTTGTTACTCTAGGGCTTGCTCTAAATATCGTTATTTTCGTGATCTATGTCGACTTCTAACAAACAAACTTACATCACAAGGATTCGATTGATGCAGGTTGATTAATTTATGGGAAAGTTTAACCTCGGGTTAAACAACCAAGAATATCATCCTTTGGTTGGGGATTTTTATGTCACACCCTCAAGGTAGGGGAAGATTCTTTTAGTCATTTCAAACATTTATTATTTATCAGTGTAGATACTTTGGTGCATATCTGAATCAACTAATCATACATGTATGTTGCCATGTTTATATTTATACATTGATGTTATATCTTTGCTCTATTTTAGAATTAGGTGTAGATATGATTCACTTGTTCTTTGGCTGATGATGGAGGGTTATCGCATTGTGTTATTTACCGAACTGTAACAAACAAGTAATGACATAGTGATATGTAACATTTACTTTAAAACATATAGATATTCAACCTAGATAAACTAATGACATATCATAACATAACCCATATAATGATAAAAATAAACATCCCAAAAAGACAATGAAACAACAAATTGTCCACCTACAAAAAATAAGTTTAAAATCAAAAAGCTCAAAAGAGAGGTAATGGGAGGGTGAATAACGATAGAATTTAAAAACAAACCGGTACAGTATGTATCAGGTTGCAAAATTCCACCAAAGAATGTGAAACATTGAAACCACCAAGAATTCACATTCTGGTGAGAGGTGGAAAGTATGCAGTAACTTTACATAGCTTATGTTAAGCGATGACATTCTTGTTATTGGTAAATCTAGAATGAATATATACGTTTTTAAAATAAATATTACATGTCACCATATATGGGGACCATTTTCACTCACAATAATACTTTGAGTTGTTTGTGACAGGACCTAGGAGGTATATATAACGTTTTGAATATGCTACGAAATATGCAAAAGATTGATCATAACTCATGAAAACATTTTTTTTTTACTTCCAATTTCCTTTTCATATGAAATTGCTTTATACGTACCGTCTGAAGCATCCCAATCATTGTTCCCAAAGTGCGTACTCCTTTAGAACGAAACCGAAGCTGGAGATACTATGTGAACAAATAAATGATTTGAATAAAACGTTTGCTGAAATGTGTAGTGTCATAACAGAAAATGTAATGCGTGGATTGTTACAGAAACATAGAATAAGATTCCTAAATGTGTGCGCGTTATAAGTTACTTTTCATGTTAAGAGTCCTTAATCTAAAACTATCTACGGTTTTCTCCAATATTGATATCATTAATATACATGGATATGTGAATCGTGCAGTTTTGAACATTTCATTCAATATCTTCAAAATTTATTGTCATATCTGTATGAATGGTTGCGAAATTTACAATAACATTTTATGGTTTATTCATAACCATAAATAGCCAATAATGTCCAACTTTATCAATTTCAGCAAGAATTTAGCAACTTTTTGTTCAAATTAGAAGGAGGAAATCTATTATTTTACTGACCTCGTATGTACTAGTGAGTCGTAGCGGGTACAGGAGAGGTACTACGGTAACACTCGCTATTATTACAGACAATGTATAGGCGATGCCTATGTACACCCCGCGAATGCCGTAAACGTATACCTCGGCTGGAGAGCCCATCAGTGAAATCGCTGACGCAAAAGTCACAAAGAGGGACAATGATACTGGTAAAAGTAGAAGTCGTCGGTTACCAAGGAAATAGTTATCCAACGTCGGCGTCTTGTTAGTCTGGTACCCATAGTAAACTCCTATCCCCATACAAATACAGAGGAAAATGGCGATAACAACATAGTCGGCGATGTGTGGAGCTGGAACGGGAACAAATGTTAAATCCATGTTATCGAAGCTATGGTACAACTTGTAATCACTTCAACGTCTTTACCACAGAGTTTAACTCTTAAATCCACAGAGACAATTATCACGAACCAATTGACGACCTGAATGTATAATGATATATCATCACGCTCCATGTATATGTATATATGTATATGCTACATATGGTAAAGAAAGCGAAACGCGCGCTAATATCAAGAGATTCGGCACATATACAAAGTGAAAATTCATATATTTGCATTATTTAGATGATAAGATATGTAACATTTCAATTATTTTTTTATTTTCGTGATCGATGTCGACTGCTTACAAACAAACTTACTTCACAGGGGTTCGAGAGATGCAGGTTGATGATAGTTGATCAGAACTATGAGCAAGGTTTATGGTCGCCATCTCTTTAGAAATTCCTATTAATACTTGGAGTTACAACCTTCCCTTCTATTTCACAATAGTTTTGCAATAATTTCTGCAAGATAAACCACATTGTATTTTGTGCAATAACGTGTTCACTTTCAGGTATAACGACGATGTGTTGTCTATAAACAACAAGACGTTTGTTGACCTAATCGCTGGTATATACCCTACTGAACTTGAGATTAAAGAAACAACATACTTTTCTACATCAGCTTCTTATCTCGATCTTTTCTTAAACTATGCCAACACGGGTGGCTTACTACTAAGCTGTATGATAAACTTGACGATTTCCATTTTCCGATCGTGAAGTTTCCGTTTTCTTGATAGTCACATCACTGCTTCTACATCCTATGGTGTCGCAGTTGATTCGTTATTGTAGGGCTCGCTCTGAATATCGAGATTTTTATGAAAGATGTCAGCTGCTGACGAACAAACTGTCGGAAAACTATGAACATGTTTTTGTCGTCTCTTAGTCTCATTGAGAAATATGAATGAAAGATGGACTTTTGTATATGCTCATTAGTATGCCTGCTTGTTGTGATTGAGAATCATGTTTCAGTTCTCACTTTGAGTCTATGACATTTACTTGCATTTGACCTAGATTTACATGGCGTGTGACGTCGATTAAGTAGATGTCGCTTCCTGTTCTGGAACACCTGGTCTTATTCTCTTGTACTTTAACGAGGGTATCCATGTAAATCTTTCCTTTGCTCATATTTTGCCTCTAGTTTAATTGATTTGAGCTCGGATTGTGGTTTTGTTTTGGAAAGGCTACGGTATTTTCTGTTGTATTTTTTTTGTATCAAACTGCTCCAATATCTTTACTTACATTCACAACAACAATATTGACTATCTCTTATTCGCAAAGAAAACCTTGTATTTAATCAATCAATCAAACTATAGTACAACCGAAAATGTAAAATGAACGTAATCGAAAATAAATTAGAGAATATCGAAGCGTTAACAAAATCATAATCCGAACTCAAAATCATAGTAGGCACCATAGACACAGCAATAGTAAATATGGTTTATATGTCATCATTATGTGAACTCCGAGTTGGCTTTCTCATAGAAAGCACGTAGATAAAAAGAACACTAAACCAGCAGACTCATCACTGTAAAGGAGCTGCAACTGACTTCAAAGTTTGTAAACTTTTACCGTTATGCGACCACGAGATTCTTTTGATATACTTCAAAATGTCGAACCAATCTTATTGCCCCACCAACAAGGTGGCGCACACGGCGCCTTCGGTTTTGCCATGACATACCCCAGGGGTGAAGAGAGTTTAGATAACCCCTGGATATCAAGTATGAATACATTTGTATATTGTAATAATAATGTTATATATTTTCTGTTGTAGTTGCTGGGATACCTCTGCGGCTGTCTATCGTTGTCATAGGGCTTGTAGGCACCATATACACAGCTATAGTAAGTATTGTCTTGAAGTTATACAAATATCACACTGACGTTAATAAAAAAGCGAATATATTTTTACTTCTGCTTGTTTCCTTGATCAAACACCATAGCAGATAGTGGCAAAAATGCACAAACATGTACAAAACGTATAACTAGATTTATTATTCACCTGTCGTGTCCGTACGTTTATAAACGGTACATACCATGTAAGAAATTAATCGTGTATGTACATGTACATGATCTCGCAGCAGGGTCCGATTAAAAACAAAATTCGAGATTTTGTACATTGAATTTCATATAATAGCACAGGAACCCGGCTTGTATGCTCGAAGAAACCATGATACGCCCTTCGGATCCTATCAGAAGGTACCGATATTAAAAGTAGTCAATGCCAAAAGTTAAGTGGAATACAGATAAAATTCCTAACTGTGGGTTGTCTAGTTATGCACACAAAAATAAGCAAAAGTAAACACATTTTCCACTTAGTTCCACGAATGGTAATTTATCTAGTAAAATGTGTCAAATCAAACTGCAGTCCAGAAAAAAACACAACCAACTTTATGCTTTGATAATTGATACTACATGTTCCATGCTTGAAAGAAATCAGTTCAAAAAAAAACAATTCTAATTGGATGTATTGAAGAGATAATATATTTTGTCGGAATGAAGACGAACGCGTTCAAAAATACTATTGTATTTACCGTTTTGACCCAGACCTAGATCCCGCCATACGATCTGAGGCTTGGGGATAGGCTTTACTTTTGCTTTTATACCGAATTAGTGTTACCAGTCCAGCGTCCAAAGATAATCGTCTCTCCAAAGTCTCAAGGCTGCTAAAACGTTCGTGTGTCATAATATATATGGTTAATTTTTGAATATTAATTTCCCCTACTTGCATGCATAGTTTACGCAGGCGCTCTGACATTGTGTACTTCCGCCCGAGTTCCATGTTTGCCAGACTAGGCGTCGTGTTTGTTTACGGTAAATTCTACTGTGTTCATTAACGGTACTGTACTAGCCTTATATTCTTTCATGATCTTATCACACATTCTACGGTACATGTTAAACATTTCATTATCGCACCTACCTACGGTTGATTTATTTTACGATTCGCCAACTAAATTACCGTATAGTTTATGTTGCAAGGGAGAAAACTCAAATGTTATGACTTTTGAGAAACTTGCGAACAGAGCAATACATGTACATGTTTCCTTTAGATATAGGCGTGCCTCACTAACCTGATAGTTAGCAACAGTTGTGTTTTACATTGTGGATACTTCGGGGGTACATGTATACCTGAGGGAATTTCCAGTGATAATTTATTCTTTATATATAATTTGGTGGTATACCTGTGTTGTCCTGGTACATGGGGAATTCCCAGCTTTTGATAATAATTCAATATAATCCGGAGAAATAGTTTGGTAGTCTGGTATCTTCCGAACTCATCATCAATAAGACTAAGGGCAAAATATGAAAAAAAGGAAAGATTAACATGGCGACAATTGTGAAAGTATGAGAATAAGACAAGGTGTACCGGAAGAGTAAGCGTCTATTGCTTTCACGATGATACCTGTCATGTTAATCTATTTCAGATCAAAGTAAATGCCATGTCCTCAAAGTGAGAACTAAGACATGAATTTCAATCACAATAAGCAGATAAACAGCGGTGATGAGATTATAGAGGCTCTATTGTCTTACAGGCGGCGAAGACCCGTGGACCCCAGTCCCATATTCCCAACCAGTAGAAAACTATACGACATTGGATAAGAACATTATTATACTGTTGCTGAAATGGAGGGGAAGGTATGAGGATTTTATCCCCTTTCTTTCTTTCTTTCTTTCTTTCTTTCTTTTCTTTCTTTCTTTCTTTCTTCTCCATTTCTTTTGGTAAATGTGCTGTATTGATGTTTTGGTCTTTTACTTTCTCTGTTTCATCTATTTAAATATTCTTAAATATTTTTTTCAGTTTCCCCTTTTCTCCCTCTCTTAATCGTCTACCAGTGGCAATTGTTTATTTGTGTTTGTAATAAGCTTTTCTTTAAATTTGTTGTTTTGAAAGTTATTCATCCGAACACACCTGAGGAAGGAGGAAATTTCGTCGAATATCATCCCGATCGGTTGAAAACATCATGTTCATAAAAATAGCTAATGCATATGGGCTAATACCAAATCTAAAGTTATATAAATGTACTGACTGGTGTCATTCGCAATTATTTCACTTATTTTATTCTTACCGATTAATTACGAGTATCTAAAATACATGCTAAAATATATTTTTGTGATTTTTCAACTATAAAAATGTAGTTTTGATATTTATTTTGGACAAATAATTAGAGTGCAATTGTGTGTTGTAAGCTTGTATAGACCTGAAATACGACCAACAAATATTAAATATTTCTATTTGAATTCTTTAGCATTATTCAAAACATTGAAGTCATATGCCACTAGGCAAGTATTCCATGTGAAAAAACCTCAACAGAAAAACTGGAAGCGCAAAAGAAAAAGTTGTTTGTATTACCAAATATGGTACTGTCATAATCTCATCAAAACAGGGGAGGTAATTGTGTCGTCATATGGCTTAGGGAGCCATAACCCTCGAATTACAGTTGTTGCTAGTTTGCTTGTTAGTGTGTTTACTTGTTGTGATGGCAATGATGACTCGGTTCTCATTTTGAGGATTGATGCTTACTTTGATGTGACCAAGTTTTACATGGCGGGTGTCGTCGATGAAGCAGAAGACGCTTACCCGTCCGGAACACCTAGTCTTATTCTCTTGTGCTTTTACGAGAGTCTTCATGTAAATATTTTCTTTGTTCCTATTTTGCCCCTTGTTTAATCGATTTTGAGTTCGGATTATGGTTTTGTTGACGCTTTGGTATTCTCTGATTTTCTTTTTGACTGTTCAGATCAGATAAAAAAGATGGTCGTAAAACCAAAGGCATATATATACACAGAAGTTCCTGGCAATGTTCTCTGCTTGTAAACATTTCTCATAATGGCAGAAAAATAATCTGTGTAGCGTGATGGCAATATAATCTGGTAGATTAACCTCTATTAAGAGTCAGTCAATATATGCATGCTTATCAGTTAAATAATATGTTGTCTAGTTTTCTATTCCATACGATGGTATGTTAATTTAACCTCTGAAGATAATATAATGTAGGTATGGCTGTGTCAATATTAAACTATACTTGATCAATGATATGCAACTGTTATATAGAGTAAATCTTATAACTGAATCCAGCTATCAAATTAAGGTTCCTGATTTTCAAGAACTACCAGATTTTGGTTCCTGATTATTTCAAATTCAACTTATCAAACATTCGCATGCGTTGACAATCAGTATCATATTGATTGAAGCGTGTTAAATTGTACACTAGGCGAGATAACTCAGGTACCTTTCGTTACTTATACATATATAACAAAGTACACAAAGGCAAGGCCATTTGGGTACCTTTCTGTACCAGTAACAATACAATAAAGTAAACTAGGCGAGATAACGAAGGTACCTTTCCTTATCAGTATCCCTACTTACTAGGTGAGGTAACGGAGGATACCTTTTTGTACATTTACAAATGTACAAGAAAGTAATTTGGCAAATGTTAATAGCTTTTGCACCAGCCCTACCATCCTTACAATGTACCATTCAACACGTAGATATAAAAAGCATGTTTTAGTTTCCTAACAAAAAACAAATGTAGTAATTGATAATATAAAAACGGGAAATCCCCTCATAGCAGTAAAATATGTATTTCATAAGGTGAATATTGTATAGAGACGGTAGAAATAATAATTGATAATGACAATAGTTAGTGGATTAATTTTCCGGAGGGTAAGTCGAACAGGTAATGGCTTCATTGTTCAATTATAACAATGCTCCGTCCCAGTCATTTGGCTTGACTCTCCTCTAGCTTCAGGTTCAACTATTTGTATGATCTACAAAACAAAACAAACATCATGATCAATGAGATTGTAGTTCAAGGTATTAATTGTTTCCTTTCATAAAAAGCGTACATTTGTGAATCTGTTCTAATTGGTACGACTATATTTCAAACATATCAAAGATGCATTAAAATCTAAAGATGACCTAACACACACATGTGCTGCACTTTTTAAATTGAGTAATATATACAGTATGCCGAAAGAAAGAATTTAACTGCATCGTACAGCTGTTTCATCCTCCTATGACTCTGTAGTGATGCTAGGGGCCAAAAGGTGGGAATCCAAAATTTCTGAACTCATGTAGAAGCAGAAGGGTCAGGTGCATGAAACCCTTTTAATTCATGAATTTAGAAGTAAAAGTAAACTAGTTCTGTATAATTACAAATCGTGTACTACGAAACATTTATTGAAAAAAATAACATAATAAAAAATTAAAATAATGCATTTAAAACGTAGAATATAGATATATATTTATATGCAAATGAGATATGCAGTATTCATGTTCATTAGAGAAATGCCCTTTGTTGATACGATCCAGCCATTTCTACAGTACACTACTACCTATGGTAGACCTACCTTTTCATCCATCTCTGCCACATTATAATCATAATTAGTCTCAAGGCCATATATCTTTCTGAAGACAGGAAAAATGAGATTGGATTCCACAGGCTCGCCGCCATTACCACCTGTAAAGTTTAACAGAAATATAGTGCAATAGAACCTCGATATTATCGCCCATTTTGTTTTATGATATGTAGCGATGTTTAACATTGATAAAGCTTGGTTACAGAGTCATTTCTGAATGAACGGGGAACAGGTTAAGATATATTCTAAAACTCTGGACGATCAGTTGGAATATTTGTTAACTGGAAACAAAAAACGAGTCCCATTTCATCATTTTAGGAAAATAAATATACGATGTCTTGTTAAAATAGAATTCAAAATTAATTTCCATGCATAAACATTATAGTTATACGGAGCAAAGTTTGGTATAGCTTGCTCTGTAGACTGTCTGTTCCGCTATGAATGGTTTATTTATTTGGAATATACAAAAAACATCTTACGCTTTGCTATCACAAGACTTAAGAAAATGTCCGCCTAAATTAAGATTAACTTGTATCCACCTGCTATTTTGAGGTAATGTAATTACATCAAACGAAACCATCACTGTAGTCAGTATTATTCCAGGCGTTTATATTACGTACCCGAACATAAACTGATGACTGTACCAATGATCAGGGTCAGTAAGAATCCAAGAAACCCGTACCAGGTATACGACAGATTGTACAGGAAGAACCCTTCATCCGGACTATAGATCAACAAAACAAGATACATTCATATGTATTATGATTTTTTTATAAATACAGTATTTAGATATCAGAAATGTCGTAATTGTTGATAGGATGTTATTTAAGTAGACTGTTCAAAACATTAATTTCTTCTTGTTTTTAGTTAATATGTACACAAAATAATGTTGGCGTCCTTTCTTGGGTTTATCATTTGTGCTTTATGAAGTCATAATAATGACAAGGTTCGATAAAAATAAAAAACGAAAAAAGCCACAACCAAAAAAATTACAGAAAAAATACAAAAAATGCCAATCATGAAAAACGGTTGCATGAATAGTGTTTGGTGTTTGTGTATTCCATTATGGTTATTCTTCTGTTTATCATTTCAAAACTATGAATATGTCGGAACTCTGGTACAGATACAAATGTATCATTGATAAATGATTAACACTAAACAAAACATTGTTGAAGGGAGATACATTGTTAAATAATTGTGTGTACGGTTTACGATAGTCTTGATTGAATAACTCGTCACTATATTGGATGAAGTAGAATATCCCTTACGTGAGTGAAGTGGTCGGTGATTGGCTTGAGTGTCCAGTAAAATCGTATGGAGTGGTATTCATTGTTGTGTTATAATTGTATAGGAGCGACTCGTTCATCGTTATCGTGAAGTTCTTTGGGAAACAACCACTCGTAGGGTTCTGTGCTAATTTAACTGGTCTCGACCCGTACATTTGTGACCCTACCGCAATCCACATGTTGAATACAAGAGCCGCAACGGTACCGAAAAATGCACCCTGAAATATGGCAAAAAATAATTAGAAAAACAGCAAGCACGTGTACCACAAAATGTATCAATACAACGAACGTAAAAAGGTATCATCGAAGACACCAGTCATATAAATCTAGTTCACATTCAAGTAAATGTCACGTCATCAAAGTGAGAACTAAGGCATCATTCGCGAAAACATCAAGTAGGCATTCTAATGAGTATATTCAAAAACGTACGCCTTCATTGCATTCAAGGATAGAGGAGTTTCATTGTAGTCGCGCTTGAAAATATTTTTAATGCGTATCTGACATTCCGATCATATACACTTTCCAGTTAGCTCATACACACTATCAAATTATCACATACGTACTCTAGTTAGTCCATACTCATTATCCATTTAGTCGATACTCACTATACAGTTAGTCCATACTCACTATGCAGGTAGCCCATACTCACTATCCAGTTAGCCATTCTCACTATCCGGTTAGTCCATACTCACTATCCAGTTTGTTCATACTCACTATCCAGTTAGCCCATACTCACTATACAGTTATCCCATACTTACTATCCAGTTAGTCCATACCCACTATCCAGTTAGTCCATACTCACTATCCAGTTAGCCCATACTCACTATACAGTTATCCCATACTTACTATCCAGTTAGTCCATACCCACTATCCAGTTAGTCCATACTCACTATCCAGTTAGCCCATACTCACTATACAGTTATCCCATACTTACTATCCAGTTAGCCCATACTCACTATACAGTTATCCCATACCCACTATCCAGTTAGCCTATACTCACTATCCAGTTAGCCTTCGGTATCATTCCTCCGAGGAAGAAGAGTCCAGCCAACGGTCCTCCACACGCTCCAAACACTGAAAGTCCCATCTGATGTACACACGAGGGAAATAATATAACTTTTGCACTAGTACCAAGTATACTAGCATCGACACAGGGTATTAGATAAGTGGTACTAAGAACTGATACGATTATTAATGAAAAGCCTATATTACCACATGCTAATGTCTCGAGGATGACATCGTCACAGATATAAACTTTAAAGGACATATGAATTCCTAATTAACAACAAAATTACGCAATCATTATCGAAACGAACATAACTATTCAAATACATGTAATACCACTAAATAGGAAATTCAAAAAGAATACGATACGACAGCTTCGGAATATAAGACCAAAATAGCATTCTTGTGGCACAATTTGTTGTGTTCTAGATATATCTTGTTTGCTTTGTTACATTCGTCTGTCCCAATAATGATGACAATGTAGCAACAAGATCTGTCGAGTGACATATCCTGAAATATATTATCTTTTTTATCAGTTTTGTCATGGCAAAAGCAACATGACAACATGACAAAAAGTGAGGGTAGATAGAAATGCAAAACCACAGACGTCTCAAAGGTCGCAATCAAGATGGCATATCGTTTCTGATTTTTAAAAGTCTTCTGCGAAGAAGGTACACAGCCACTGACAGAGTGACGCAAGCTTGAACTCTTATATTCAGTTGACGGTCTGATATCATTCGTTTCTTTCGACAGACAGTGAGGTCATTTTGGCCATTGACAAAAAACATATTTCTTCAGTGTTTGAGTTTGTACAAGTATCTATATATACGTGTTACCTGGTGGATGGATCCCGACGTAGAGTTTATGGCGTATGCTAAGCCAATGATGATCAACCCGTACGAGAACACTGCATTAGAAATATCAAAATAGACAATATGTATTTAATAATATCCTGATATTTATTGAAAATAAATAAGAGAATATCGAAGCGTTTACAAAATCATAATCCACACTCAAATTAAACCAGGGGCAAAATATGAACAAAGGAAAGATTTACATGGAGACCCTTGCAAAATTACAAGATAATAAGACCAGGTGTTCCGGAACAGTAAGCGTCTTCTGCTTCATCGACGACACCCGCTATGTAAATCTTTGTCAAATCCAGGTAAACATCAAGTTCTCAGAATGAGAACCGAGTATCATTGTCAATCACAACAAGTAAACACACTAATGAGCATACTCAAAAACGTCCATCTTCATCTCACTTAAAGATACAGAATATTTCTCAATGAGACAAAGATGGCGACCATAAAACTTTCCCATAGTCTCATTTTCAAACTCATTTTCAGGATGTTATACTTCTTTCTTTTGTTCATATTTTGACCCTAGTTTTGTAATAGAACGAGGAAAAGCATCGGGCTGAAGAGCCAAGAGTCGCGCGTTGAAGACCCAGCGACGGCACTAACTTTATCATTTTTCCTCGTCCTATTACAGTTAAATCGATTTTGAGATCGGAATATAGTTTTGTTGACGCTTTGGTATTCTCAATTTCTTTTTTTTTTAATTTATAAATTAAGAATGTTTTAATTTGACCCCAGATGTGTTTAATATATAAGATATTAATATTTCAATCATGCATGCTTTATCTATGTATTATGAGTTAAATATTGCATAAGATGTTTGATAAAAAATAAGACTGAGAGTCAATTGTTTGAACTTTATAACAAACAACACATAGCAATTCAAATGTCAACTCCTTATGGACATGAAATTGAAATCGGAGCTACAACAGGTTCAAACACAACATCTAAGGAAGACTCACCACATAGCTTTGCGGCTAATGTCTTGGACATTACATTTGATTTCTTTAAGCAATTCCCGAGCAGATCTTCAACGGTGTTTGCAGATAAAGCGTTAATACCAGACGAAAGCGTGCTGAAATAAAATTTTGAAAATGTACCAATGGTTCCCTGAACATATATTTGCCCTTTTTCGTGATTTGGTTGTCGATATAACGTTCGGATTGTGTTTGTTTCTGATGCCTCAGCCAAACGGAGAGAGTGTTATTGAGTTACTATTGTTTCGAAATAATATATATACAGAAGATACTCCATTTAACATTTCAAAGGGGGGGGGGGGCATAAAGAATAATGCTCTCTAAGAATAAAGAGTACAAATTGTAAAATCAAAACATTCTAAATAATTAAATAAATTGCTTCAATTTTCAAAAATTTTCATTTTTTCTAAATTTAGAATTTTGTTTTAATCTATGTTTTTTAATTCATTTTTCTGATGTCAGAAAATTGAAGCATACTTGTATTGAACATTTTAGAAATTGATTATACCTATAATGTATACTGTCAGTATCTTATCTAAACACCTTCAATATATATGCACTTTGAAAAAAAAAGTCATAACATTTATCTTGTAGTTCTATAAGGTGAAATATTAATGATATGGCTTAGTATTTTATTTAGCATAATCCTTGGTATACAATATAATACAAAATGAGATTTGGAAACAAGCTAGTAGCTTATATTAATCCATTTCCCTCAGAATATTGACTGACTTGAATGGTATAGTGGTCAAATAGCAAACACTGTTTTCTACTTATAATGAAGAAATTAATAACAAAAAATAAAAAGTAGTTTACAGTAAAGTCAGTTTTGAAAATCATTGAACATTATTGAACACTGGTGGAAAACAAATAATTATCAGCAATTTGCTCAAGATACAAAATGTACATGAATATATAATTGTATCAACTATGCTTGTTGGGGATAGTGATAATAGTCAAAATAAAAAAGTAAACTAAATAAAGGTTGTGTGTAGCTATGCATTTACTCAATCTTTTTAGTATATAATATGAAATTATGTACGGAATCTGTCAGGTCTGGATTACATGATAAAAGAATATCTGTGTCCAAATCAAAATCTTTAAGATAAATATAAATCTTTCTCTTTGAATTGTATTTTTTTTTTTTTTTTGCATATGAAAAGAAAGTGAAAGTTATCTTCTATATATCCACATGTACAGAAAGGACTCTCCGTTATATTGATATTGATATAGCTTCTCAGATTTCGTATTCACTGGAACAATGTTGTTCAATGTAAACCGTTGTATCATATCACCAATTTAAATGATGTTTAAACAGTCTTCAAATGTACAACATGTGCTACTCTATCCCTTTTAAGATAAAAAAATCATAATAGATAATGTATGATATAGAGGAATGTATTTTTAACGATTTGTATATATTTAAAAAATTTTTTATTAAATTATTAGATCAGCTGCCAGACCTGTTCCCGTCTCTAGAATGGTATACAGATACTGAAAAAGGTCTAATTATGTTGATCATTTGGATGTCAGATTCTAGAGGGGAGATAAAATAATAGTAAAATTCAGCAGAGAAAACTCTCCATAGAAACTTAGCGGCTGGTAGCCAGTCTAATCAGCCGCATGCTTGTTACTTTTCATATTAACACCAATTTTCGAATACAAAATAATTATAAGTATAGAGTCTTACTGGGATTGACTGCATATTACCCAAGTCTCCCGTTATACTTCCAAGCCAGAATGTATCAAATTCACAAGCAGGCAACTTAACTGATTAGAAAATATCTAAGGATTAAACAGTCTCGACTACAAACAGTGCATGACGGACACCAACCCGCAAACTGTGTCTGGTTTTGTCCTATATGATCTTGACTCATCAAATAATACAGTTACCCGAGAGCGCCACTAAACAATAGCTGATGTAAATACCAGTAAAACCGGGGAGGGACAGTAATACATCAAGTCATACAAACTGCTGAGAAAGCCACTAAACAATAGCTGATGTAGATACCAGTAAAACCGAGGAGGGACAGTAATACATCAAGTCATACAAACTGCTGAGAAAGCCACTAAATCAACAGCTGATGTAGAAACCAGATAAACCGTAAGTTGCCCTATTTAAAGCGATATTAAACTGGAAATGCCTGTGAGACATACATGCCCCCTGTCCCCATGTGAAATTAGTTCTTCATGTTTATTACATATGCGAAGTGTGATGACTGTCGGATCAGTAGTTATTGTCCATGGGACTGGGCACGACACGACACGACACGACACGACACGACACGACGCGACGGGACGGGACTGGACGAACATGGGTAACACTTTTTGCCCCCCCCCACCCATTTCATGGCGGGGGTATAAAAACAGCTGATGTAGATACCAGTTTAACCGGGGAGGGACCGTAATACATCAAGTCATACATTTACCTGAGGGCGCCACTAAACAAACAGCTGATGTAGATACCAGATAAACCGGGGAGGGACCTCATGACATCGAGGGTGAAATATGGCATCAGCTGAAAGTACAAAATACAGTTTCAGCTCCCGGAAAATTAATATATGACTTAGTTAATTTTGTTTACTTGAACTATAATATATTGTAAACTTTTCCTGATTTGTTTTAAGTTTTAAACTTAGTAGTTAAATGACACTCAGTGAACGCGAACAGAATTTTGAAAGGTATAAATGGTACCTGATTAAAGTTGCTGAGGAATCCGACCTGAACTGGATCACATTGTACAGTGTTGTAATACGAGTACAGAAGTATTCCCAAATATCCGAGTAATACGTAGTAACAAGTCAAAAGAGGACACAACAGCCAAAACGTCCTGAAAACAGAATGGCCAAACACGTGAGCATAGTTATGTGATCAGAGGGTCATACGCGAATCAAAACCTAGTTATTATACGATATTATTGTTTTTGTTAATTTTATTGTCATGCAATATGTTTTGCGATCATAATTTTGTTGCCAAACGTTATAGTCTGCAATTCAGGCCTAATTGTCAGATGTTATTGTCACTGACATGTATCAGGACTCAGTTTTGTAATCAGGTCCACGTTTTATGCTATGGTCTGTTATCCGGGAAAAACCCCGCAAAAGGTCAACAAATTTATAATCCGAACTAGGGGCAAAATATGAAATAAGAAAGATTGACATGGAGACCCTTGTAAAAGTATAAGATCAATGTGTTCAGGAAGAGTAAGCGCCTTCTGCTTCATCGACGACACCCTCCTTATAAAGTTTACACATCCAAGTAAACATCATGTCCTCAAAGTGAGAACTGAGTCATCATTCTCAATCACAACAAGTAAGCACACCAATGAGCATTCTCAAAAACGTCAATCTTTATGTAACACAAGGATAAAAATATTTCTCAATGAGATAAAGATGGCGACTATCAAACTTGCTCATTGTTCTCATCAACCTGCATCTCTTAAATCCCTGTATAGTAAGTTTGTGTGTCAGTAGTCGACATCTCTCATGAAAAATTTCGATATTTAGCCTTATTTTAAGCATAAGAATAACAATCAACTGCGGCTTATAAACACTGTATGTTGGGATGTTACCATCAAGTAAGGGAAAGAAAGTTCACGATCGGTCGGATTCCAGGACTTAGTAGTCATACAGATGGGGCTTTCAGGGAATCTTGCTGATTGTAGAATCTTTTTATTGAATTTTAACTAAAAGCATTACAAAAACTGTAGGGAAGTGTTAATTAATTATTACAACTACATAAAAGGTAAGATTCAAAGGAAATCTTAGAATTGTTATGGATTAGTTATATAATTATACAAATGACACAAACCATCTAGCAGCCTTGAGACTTCGGAGGGACGAGATCCTCTGTACACTTGATTGGTTACACCAGTTTGGCAGTAAAGAGAACGGTAGGCCTATCCACAAACCCCAGATCGTGTGACGGGTTCTAGGGTCTGGATCAAAGCTGTAAATATAAATGTTTAATTACAGGAAAATAAGACATAAACCTCCAGCGCGGTTCATGCTATTTTCCTGTAATGCAGTGGGCGTTCAAATCGCCTATAACTC
Organism: Mimachlamys varia; assembly: GCA_947623455.1. Lineage (NCBI taxonomy): Eukaryota > Metazoa > Mollusca > Bivalvia > Pectinida > Pectinidae > Mimachlamys > Mimachlamys varia. The sequence goes on from OX392528.1 coordinate 55,897,406, forward strand.
AAAACAGAATGCAGTTTAATGCTTAAATGTTACAACAAATTTCACAATTAAAATGTAAAACATATACTTAAAAAACTCGAGTCTTTTCCCCTCTTGTGCGATCCCGAAGATGGAAGAATTTGTTTCCACCAAGATGCTGCCCTAAAGAGAGAACCAAATAGATATATTGCATTGATACTTTGATACATCTGATTAAGTGTTCATACAAAACCGTTTTTTCAGTTGTTTACAGTTATGTTCTTTCTGGCTTTACTTCATGTTTATAGAATTCTTTACCTCAAAAATATGCAGTCCACATCGTTAACATTGTTTCAGACCAGAATTGTTACAGATTATTTTAATGTTACAGTAAATTAATTAATACTGATGAAAATTTGGAACAAATCATACTCAGGTTTAGATATTACCTTAATGGTTACCGCTGCCAGACCGATAAAAATCATCACAAACTGGAACACGTCTGTCCAGACAACGCTTTTGATTCCTCCCTAAAACAGCAAAATCCATTTACCTGAATCGAACAATTCTGAAACGTTTCTAGTAAAATAAAAAGTACGTTAACAATTCCTTCCCACAAACGTTATAAAATGTATTCCTTTCAAAAAACTACAAATTGTACTGTTAAATATTTGAACGCAAACATTCTGAAATAAATAAAAATCAATTTCACTTTTAAAGATCTTATTGGTGTTCGATTTTATCTACGTGTTCTCTATGAGAAAGCAAACTCTGAGTTCACATAATGATAACCATACTTACTATTGCTGTGTATATGGTGCCTACAAGCCCCATAACAACGATAGACAGCCACAGAGGTATCCCAGCAACTACGACAGAAAACAGTAGTTTCCGATTGATGTCAAAATTGCTCCATTTAACAGCCAATAAACAGCTGAGATCATTTAAGGACGGCCTCCCGCTGTGCGGGATGTGATTGTGTGATGGATGTGTATTTTGGAGACTGTGGTATGATCACAAATTGGTTACATCCATATTGACCATGAAGCCCGCTAGCTTCATGGTCAATATGGATGTAACCAATTTGCATTCAATTAAAAAAAAAATAAAATACACCGTTCAAACCACATAATAACATTTTTACATTTACACATTCGGCAAAACCCGAAGCGAAAATCAAGCCAAATAACTTTTTATTATTATAAATTTAGTTAAGATTAAATGGTATCAGCAGTATCAAAGATGAATTCTTACGCGGTAACCTGTACGACAGCAGTTGAAACAGGGTATTTGTAAACACGCGTCCATTTTGAACTGTCTTCTAACTTCGGCTTGTTGTTGAAGTGGGTCCCAACTGATTTATTTTCAATTCTTTAGATTTTTCTGTCAAGAGTTTCTTGTTAGTTACCGCTAAGGTTTACTTCGTTTTAGGCTTATTTTTGCATGGTTATCAACTGATTTTTTTTCAGAATTTTCAGAATTACAAAATAATTCCTGAAGTTACGTATATTGGGCCTTTAACAAAAAAAAAATGATTAGTCATTCTTGAAAAATATTCTAATTACATTCGTTCGTGTTTGTGTCGTCCTTGAAATGACATTGGAGACGCTGCCCTGATGTGAATAAAATTGGCGACAATACTTAACCGTAGTCTTTTGAGCGTTTGACACAGGGGCGCTCTCCATGTTATCCGAAGCGGTGTAACAAGACTTGCATTTGGCAAGATTAATATATTACGTCACAAATTATATATAAGGATTGTACCTCATTTTGACTGCGTATACGGTAGTATGCCCGCAGTTGGCAACGAACATATTCTATGGTGCGCGTTAGAATATGTTCGTTGCCAACTGCGGGCATACTACCGTATACGCAGTCAAAATGAGGTACAATCCTGATTTTTACACCATTATTAATTTTCAAGTGCTATACGAAGAAAAAGGCATTCGAAGCAAGTTGCTTAGATGGAAACTACGATGGCCGTGGTTGCTAAGATAACATAGTCCCATTGGATTCAATCAATATATTGGTAGATTTAGAAAATACACTGTGAACAACACTATTTTTCTTCATAACATCATATGTAAATTTGGTATTAAATAATATTTCTAGCAAGTCAAATTTATTTCTTTATTTATAACGGTCGTTATGTACACGCTTTGACACAGTGATCTGGTTGTGACGCGGTCCGACGTCAGACGTCACAACTGCAGGGCGCCGCCATGTTTACGTTACCGTCAAATAATTTCGAATGCGCATCATTTGGAATCAAAAGTTTGCTAGAAACTATTTATTTTTTAAACAAAAGAAATTTATTCCATATATGTTCCATGTTTCAAAATCTTGTTGGAACCAAACAATGGCCGACAGCAAATACTTATTTTTCTGAAGCGTGAACGACGCCATATTTGAACAAATATCGATCCGCCGAGCCTTTTTTCACTGCGTATACGGTAATATATTCGCAGTCAGAGTTTACTAAGCACAAGAAATGAAAGGTGTAAATATATGGGAATGTTTGTATTCATATTGTATTTATAGTCTGGTGTTTGTTGTTTTCAGTTGGTATATTCATATAGAGAAGAAACAATCAGAATGTAAACAAATGTTTGTCGATAAATTAAACAGAGTGTTGCATGAAATCAAACATATAAGTACACTGATATCTTAGGGATCTTATTACAACTATACAAACATTCTAATGTGTATAGCTTCACGTTTCATTTGAGAGCCCCTCATATTCTAAAATGATTTTTCATAGTATTACTGACACAAATGATATAGACGAAAATGCAACGAAACACATTCAATCGAAAACTGGAATGACAAATCGAATTCTACATACCAATTTGAAGCGCCAACCCTGGTGCGTACAGCGTCACTCCCATATAGGCAATCTGTTGGACAGTAAATTCAAATTTAAATACATAATCCCGTTACTGGTTTATGATCAGATACGAACAGAATATAGTCTGTTATCGGAGCAAAAAGTCAATGTTCTTCTTGAACATGAGGATATTAATATGCTTCCTTGAATCTGTATCATGCATGTCTGATTGGCGGACCAAAACCTTGATATATCTTATTATTGTCCCTTATCTATGAATTTGCCTCATCCCTTCCCTTGCAAAATATATACAAATATACACAGATGCTTTTAAAGAGGCAACTTAGTGAAGTTTGTTTACTTTTCCATACTATCGCCTGATATTGTATAAAATAAAATTGAAGGTCTGTAATCCTTGTGAACTACTCATACCGATATTTTGACGAAAGGCGATGCTTTCCGTTTTTTTTGTGTTTTGTTTAGATTGATTATAAAGAAATCCTTAATCGTCTAACAAGACAAATAATACATATAAGAGAACTATGTTTACAAACATATCTGAGCTTTTTTTAACTTTTACTGGCATATGCCGACCTGTCTCGTGGAGGTAAATACATGACTTCCGAAGTGACGAGTTATCAAAACTGGTAAAGCAAGATGATCACACTTATCTCAGTTGGTTTAAAGTACATTATGAATTCCTGTATCCATAGCACTTTCTTCGCGTTCCCTCTAAAGCTGAAATTCGTGACGAGTTTAGTTTTACGCAACAATATTTAACCGTATTATATCGGCGAACAAACGTGTCGAGGTAATGAAATGGGCCCATTTATATGCGAGCTCTCAATAATATCCGTTTCTGGCTGATTTGAAATATAACAAATCAATTTCTCTTAGGTTCTAGTAATCCTAACGTCTATCATAATTGTTCACAACCTATATCGTATTTCAACATCCATAGAAAGAAGTATTTGTGAAATCAAACATACCGTGTTACATTTGTTTACATGCAAATCATTCACACTCTACACGTGTTTGTGCCAGAGGGCGCGATTTTCGTGCTATAGTTAACGTTGCTATATTTGACACGGGCTTTCCCAAAAAATAAATAGACCACACTGGACATTGGCTACATAATATCTAATTCTCAAATACGGATTATTTTGTCTGAATGTATGTATTTTTTATTCTTTGACTGGTTGAATTACAAAAAAAAACTGTATTGCCTATTTAATCAAGGCATTGATTCGTGATGAATGCAACAATCATGAATGTCTAAATGTCTGAATTCCTGAATTGCTTTATACGTACCGTCTGGAGCATCCCAATCATTGTACCTAAGATACGGACGGCTTTTGACTGAAAACGGAGTTGAAGATACTGCAACAATAAAACATTACTTGAGAGTGAAAATATTTATATAAAATATAAACTTTACACGAGAATACCCTAACCTCTATACCATATACGTACATTGTACATATCACCAATGTAACTGCTGTATATAAATCTTGTTCATTTACCAACAGACAGAAACCACCCCTTATATCATCAGTTTATATACAATTTATCTTTACACTTTATCATAAGTTCGGGACCACCAATATCGGTCTAAATTGGGTTTTACTTTGCTGTATGTAAGAAATATATTACATGCCAACTCAACAGGATAGACAGAAATGTTTTTTTTGTTTTTCATGAAACTATACACAGTCGGCAGTAAAAGAAGGTCGATGAACAGTACAGCACTCCTACAGTTGCCATACCTCTGACTGAAACTATTTCAAGGCGATTATTTTTTGCAAATTTTTATCAACCGCGAAAAACGCAAAAATTATTCGCACGCGAAAATAAGTAGGTTTACTCTATTCATTTTGTCACACATATACGCACTCGGCAAGGGCATACATAAAGCTCTTATTGAAACATTTGGGACATGCTCTACTTAGCAAACTCATATAATGCACCCAGTTTCAAGACTATAGAAGAAATTTAACGCTGTGAATATTTCTTTTTCATAGTCAGCAAATAATAAGCAACCTTAACTACCAACTCGTTTTCTATCCAAGTCTATAATAGAAGGTTCACAAATCGACCTTTAAAATCTGCATTTCTTTTTGCTTATTTCGTGTTATAAAATCCGCTACTCGATATTAGATACAGCCTGTCTATGACAGCTATCAGTAGATATTAACATTCTGTATTGCATATACCCATATGCCGTTAGTAACCCAATTGTATTCACAAACTCTATACTACAATGTACAGTGATGAGGTCAGTGTATGAATACAGGAGTCGCACCACGCTTTACAAATTAATATCAATGCGCGATATCATATATTCCCTATGAATAGCAAAGAGCAAAAGATTATAGAAGCACTTTAATGACGAAATTACACAAATTGTGACTAAAATGGAATTTGATTTGTGCAAAAACAATTTTATGTGTCTTTTTATGGCGGAACGAGGGAATAAATAATTCTTTCTGAAAGTATGGCTGTTCCCATGTTTGAACTTGATGACGTCAGTGGTGAAATGGTAAACAGGAAATTTAAATGCAACATTAACTGCAGTTAAAAAAAGTATGAAGGTAAATATAAGCATTGAACTGTAGCCAAATGGTAGTATACAGTCGATATGGATACAATTTGATTGACAGATGAACATTTATGTCGCCAGTCCAGTGCATAAATGTTTATATTTGATATCGCATATTACGTTTTAATGGTACTTCAGTGCTGTACACATCAAATCATTCTGTATAGTGCAGAAGGATACTGAAACCCTGGAGGAAAACATTTTTATTGTAGTATCTAAAAGATATGTTTCTTTAAAACAAATTAACGATACAAGAGGAGATAATGCTGTCGGTAACCTGTTATTGTGATTGCTTTTTAACGATCTAATACACTTATTACTATTGGCGATCTTGTCACAGATGTTCACGCAACATATATCTCTGAACCTCATGTTAAATTATGGAATTGTAATTAAGATGGCGACCATAAAACAAGCTTATAGTCTTCATCAACCTGCATCTTATGATTATTTATCATGGCCATATGCTAATACTTTAATTCTTATTCGAGTTGGATTCGATACAATTACCAAATGCAACTGTTTCATTTGCTGGTTACAAACCAAACTTATAACGTTCAATTAACAAACTAGTATAAGTTCATGGTTTCTCTTTTTCCTTCCTTATGTCTTCTTTTGCACAACCTCATTTTTGACCGTTAGTTGAGCGTTTGCCCCTGTGAGGAAGAATATGAGCTCTGTCCTCAGGCCGAGACATACAGGCCCCGGAATCTCGAAACTTCTTAATTCTCAATTCTTAACTCTCCATTTTTAAGCTAAGTATGTACTAAGCTGAGAAGTTCTCAAAATGGTGTATCTCGAAGACATTCTTAAATATTTGAGAACGTTCTTAACTAAGAATGTGTTTGTTGATACATAAGAGACCCTGGCTGGAACTCTTTAATGAAAAAGTGTAATAGGTAGATATTCCCGCACATTCTTAACTTTGTTGAGTTTTTTTTTGTGGAAATTGAAAAAGCATGGATGATACAAGTTTCATTGTTACATCTGATTTAATGCTTAAATGCAAATAATAAAGAAAACAAATTAAATATTATCCTGAAAAGTATCATTTAATATTCTAGAGCTTACAAGTAAGTTTCGCTTGACCTTTCATTTGTTTATATGAAGAATTAGATTCAATAAAGCAACATTATCATATTATAAATATAAAACTTCAGGAACAGCTACATGAGTTTACAGTTTATCTACTTACAGTAACATTTGACTTTGTTTGAGGTATTGTACTGTACATGTACCGAAATTTAGAAGCTGAACAAACTACATCTAATCTGTTCAGATAAATAAATAATTAGATTGCTATCTAAGTCCGTGATGAATTAGACCATAACAGTCAGGATAGTATGGTCAAAATGCTAGCTCTCCATTATTACCGTTTTGAACGCATAGAGCACAGATATTTTATAGGATGAAAAAAACAAAGAATGAATGAAAACAATAAATGTGAAAGAAAAGTCAAACTGGACTGATAGCACCAAACAAGGTATTTAATTAATGATGGTTGATTAAATAAACCTGACCTCTATTCCCATGCTAGGAAAACAGGCCAGCTAGGTCTAACGTGGATGGACATCTCAAGTACACGAAGATCTATCTAATGTCACGCTACCACCCTATTGGTACAATTTTGACAGTTTTTCAGTGATATCTACAAATTAAGATATTGTATCTGACAAGTTTCTTTTTTTTTGACAAAGACTACGTATGCTGGTTCATTTTCAGAAAAAAAATTATCTTATGTTATTTTGTTCTGAAAATAGAACACAAAGCTTTCACCGAGATTTTGTCAGTTTTTCATGATTAGCCGTGATTAGACCTATTTCCCAATTTGGTACACCATATCACAGGTTATGGAATTTGTTTTCATTTTGACTAATAAATACACCTATTGCAACAAAACATTCTGCTGTTTTAAACACTATACTGATCTACAGTAATACGTACATATCCACTGGTATACTATTTGGTTTTAAGGACAAGAAATCAACATTTAAACATGCTTAAAATGACCCCCCCCTTCAAAATTCGCCAAAATGTTGTCGACGCATGGTATTTTTACTGGTTTTCTGATATGTTGACTTTGATGTCATCATGCAGTTGTAAATTGTTCCAAAAAGCAAAAATACTTGGTGATATTGCTGAAAAATATCATTTTTTGTTGTAGTGTCAAAGGAAAGCGTTAAAATTTCACATCCAAAGCATTTTCCGACCATTTTATGACCGTGTAACAAATGGGATGGCGTACCAATGTTGTGTTAGCATGGCGTTAGGCCTAGTAACACCCTAGGAATAACAGCCTGCTAGCTAGCTAGGAAAATAACGGTGTTGTTTTCACAATAATACTTATCCGAAATTATTCAATTCATTCTTAAATATGTCATAATATTCCACATTTTCTATAAAATATAACTTTTAAGAGATTTCTAAGCGTCTGGACATCGATATCGACTTATAATTATGTCACTTAAAAGCAGTCAATTAAACAGGTGCGACGGGGAGCGCCGACGGCCGAATTGGCATTTCTTTAAGACATATTATGACTTATTTGGCTTTCTGGAGTATGTAAAGTTTTATTTTCCAACTCAAACTTTATTCGTTATCAGTTCAACTCGGATGTTTGTGAACCTGTGAGTTACTGCCGATGATTAGTATATACAGGTGCGACTGGGACCGCCGACGACCGAATTGGCGAGACATAAAAAAAAACATAAATCTTCAGTGATTTTAGCATTTCTACTTTTATTAAAACATAATCTTACATAATAATAATAATTAGCTCGTGTTTGGACCAAATTCCAAATGAAATACATTTTCTGAAGGCGAATGTGATTCTAAGAACAAAAATCAAGGTCTCGGTTGTGTTAAATAACCAGAAAGTACCTTAAAACGGCATTTTCCGCTAAATTTGGCCCATTTCTGCTCAATTTCGCTGCCGCCATTCGACTAATTATAGGAATCTCAACATGGTACGAAATCAAACATTTTCTACATTTTTTAAAACCTTAATTGTTTGGACTATTAAACAACAACATATTTTATTCACATCAGGATTTATTCTTTAACATACTGATGCTTTAGTTATATTTTTATTATCGTTTTCAATATTGAAAAAACATTTCTTATTATTTTTTTGCGAATCGGCACTGAACGCGGGAACAAGTAATGGTGACGTATTTCGGAAAAGTCACGTGATTGCTCGTATAAAAATAGAACCGGAAGCACATGTCATATCAGGTAGCCGCGGTAAACATGGCAGCCAGACGAAACCAGAGTCGCATCAGGCTCAAAGGAAGACTAGCCAACTCGGAACAGATGCATCGGATCAACAAAAAGAAACCCATCAAAGAAGACCAAGACCATGGTTTGACGAACGAAGCGATGTGTGGTTGCATTGAGTTGACAGTACTTTTCGGGAAAACAAACTGCAAAAGTTTTGTTGGCGAGATAATTTACGGTAGGCCTACACAATGTGAGTAAATATTAATTTACGGTAGGCCTACACAATGTATACCAATGCAAGTTACCATTACGTACATAACATGTCCGTGCAGTGTGTGTCAGTAGCTTGGATCCCGCAGGCTAGTGTATCTACATGTAGGTAGGTAGGCCTAACAAACTAATGATAATATACAAATGTAACAATACTTAAATAATATGTAAACGGATTATCCGTGATGGAGAGCGCAGTTATAGGCCTACATGTACCACAGGGACCTGAAAATTTGTTACTGCAAATTTAAACTACTTTTGGACTTAAACTAGGTGTTCAGTCTAATTTTACACTTCTGGGTGGGGTTACATTTGTGTGCATTTATAGTAGGTTTCTAAAATAAAAAAAAAATATCCATCTTTCCAATGGTATCAAGCGTTTTTTCATACCTCAACTAAAGATATGATTTTTCATGAAAGAAATGTAGGAAGGGTCGCTTTTTCGACATTGAAGTCTTTCAACCCTTAGCCTTTACAACCATTTTGTTAAAAAGCTTTCTTGTTAATATTTTTAAAAAATCTTCTGAGATGCCCCCTTACAGGTTACTAAGGAATGGCTGCAGACATTTTAGTTTTTGCCTTGCTTGGAAACAATAGTCGGCTTCCTTGGGTATAAAAGGCACCCAGGCCGTCAAACTGGTTCTCATTGTTGTGATTAAACCGCACGGCGACACTTCTCTAGACCTATATAGCTAGCAATCACATAATTTCATATTATTTTTTTACGATATTTTCGATCAGTATCATTGACATGGATATTGAAGGTGTAATTATAACAATATTATACAATATGAGCAAAATAAATAAAAAAAACCCATTAGATTACGCCAAAATTCGAGCGAATAAAAAACAAGTACATGAATGACAACTGATATTACCTTAGTATTCAATTGGAACACCATGTCGCTAAGATTAATCAGTTCCTGTGTGATAAACATTGCTATAACATCCATTTATTTCCATCAAAATAAGTTCCCCGCACTCGCATGTGTTCGTGCACGTGTTTTACATAATCTAGACTATGCTCGCGTGGTACACTACATTTTCATTACAAGCGCTTTAGTGGCAAGGCGTAATATTATAGGTAGTATTAGGAGCGAGTACATATATTCTGTTCGGAATGTTTTGCTCTGCTTCCGAATGTAAAATCAACATGTCGATTATGTAAACATAGGTCAGTGTTTTTCCTGGGTATTTTGGGAAAAATTCAATTTGGCAAATTGGGAAAAAAATTAGCGTGAACAGGTAATAAATTGGGAAAAAATTTAAACCCAACCACACCCATTAAATGTTCCATGCTAATTAATTTTACAGTGCACAGTATCATTTAACTTTATGGTATGGTAAACAATGAAAGCAAAGAACTGGGAGTTACATGGTGAGTCGAGTCTGAGTCACAGACTCACTGATATTTCTTTTAATGATTTTTTATTCATTATAACATCAGGTGCGTGTCCTTTTTTTCTGGATTTTGAAAAGTCATAATAATTGGGAATTTTAAAGTTGATTTTGGGAAAAATAACACTAAAACGCTTTGGGAATGGGGTCGTTTGGCGTACCCAGTTATATAGGCAGGAAAAACACTGTAGGTGAAGGGACAGCTAGGGTGTTTTCAGTTTTATTTTTTTTTATTTTGCTTTGGCACACGATTTATGATGGTGTCTGATAGAGTGACCATCTTCACATAACTTCAACTTCAAGGTAAGTGTGTGTTGGTCATTCCAGTTTTGTAACTCCAGTGTCACCTGTTGTGTCCACAGGTGTGTTGCACTTTGCACGTCCAGTGAAAACCGGTTTGACAGGCTGGGTGCCTTTTATACCCAGGGAGGCCGACTCTCGTTTCCAAGCAAGGCAAAAACTAAAATGTCTGCCTCTCCTTAGTATCCTCCTAGGGGGCGTCTCAGAAGCTTTCTAAAATATTACTTTGCCGTATTTTTTTTTTTAATCTCAACAAAAAAGCTTTTTAACTTGCATTGTCAGCTTTAAGGTCCAAAACTGGCTGTAACAAATTCTCAGGTCCCTGTGATATGTACAGTATATTAGCCTTACTAGGCAGTTTGTATGAAAATTTTTATGATAGTACATTAAAGTGTAATCAGGTTTGGAATAGAGCGTATTCTGACACGAATCTTCATTTCAACATCAGTTACTCATCCCTTATTTTCTATTATATTCTTCCTTTATGATAATGATATGAGGATGTAAAATTTTTCCTGTGACAAATTGAAATTAAATCTTCCCATTGTTCCCAGTTTAAATACACAAATGAACAAACTGCATACATGTTGTTGTTATGGTCCATATATAAGAGGAACTATTTAACCCTATATAATTTAATTTTGCCTATTCCCGCAATGTTAAACTTTTTCAGGTTATATTGTATTATAACCTCAAAAATCAGACAACGCAAAAAGTAGTGACGTCATATACCGCCATGTTTGGCGCGGTATTTTGTAATCAAACCTCTTATTGGTAAGGTTGTTTTGCGGTGAAATTTATGCACATGGTTGTGTATTTTGCAAATCCATTCCATTTTTGTTATAATTAATACGAAATCATTGTATAAGACTTGTGGAAATGAAATTATAAGGAATAACCACAATATTTTTTTAGGGTTATACGGTATATACCAAAAAAAACTGTGTGCACTTTTTTGAATAAACCGCTTCGCAGATTTATGCAAAGTGCACAGATTTTTTTCGGTATATACCGTATAACCCTAAAAAATATTGTGGTTATTCCTTAAATATTCAAACAACAGAAAAAAACAATGCATTTAATTCATTTGACCCAATATTTCGCTTCCTTTGCAAATGACCTGCATATTTTTTTGAGTTGACTGGAAATTGAATAGGCCTAACTGTTACATAATCAATTTGCGTAATTGTGGTCAAAATATTTCTAGGTCCAGCATTATTTTTAGTTTTTCTTATTGAACCAATAGCATTGAATGAGTTTGGGATGATTTTATTTTAACCATGATCACTCTACGTGATGACTTTGCATTTTTTTTTAAATGATATGTCCTTTAGGTTAGACTCTATATAGGCCTAGTTATTTAACAAGTTGTGTCTAGCAGGCCCAATCTCTGTAATGTACATGTTGTCCCGATGCATGGATGTTAAAGATCAGCCTATAACGCAGAACGCAGACTTATAATTACCGTTCCTTTGAAGGGTCATGTGACATCAAATTCACGATAAATTTATTATAATTATAAATACACGAGTCAGAAATTTCTCATAGCCCACCCTTTTACCACACATTATTATTATTGGCTTCAATACATTTATATTCTTAAAGTTGAATTTTATTGCAGATATCCATAAAAGGTTTACAAGTATAAAATGGCGAGAGACTGTGTTTATGAATACTCCTTAACATTTTATAAATACATTTTTATTGTAACATGTCCCTGTGACTGATAAATATAAGGGGTAGTTTTAGTTGTTGGAGTCCTGGAGTTAACAAAATAAAGGGAGATAACTTATATTGTTTAAATTTCAGGTCTTATTGGTGTCAACACTGGAAAGATTGTGGACTTTGACTTGAGAACAAGAAGCTGTAGTGTGTGCCAGTATCATCTTGGAAGGTCCGAGACAGTTTCAAAACATTAGTGCAATGTTGATTAGACAGGTTTGTAGAGTTAGTCAAAATTGTATAAAGATCATTTTGCGTATCTATAAAACTGACTTGTACGAGTCCATTCACTCTTAATTTACTCTTATTACCATGAGACTGTGTGAAAAACTTTTTATTTTAATTCAACTATATACAGAAATGTACAGTTAAACCAGCTGTCTAAACCCAAAGTCACTGGGACCAAAACTATTAGTCTGTTGTTTAAACAATTGTCGGTTTGTATTAGAGGTAATATATGTATAAGTTCTTAGAACTTGGCCATATATTAAACAGGAATTCCTATTGCACAGCAGCCAGTTTAGTCAATGTCAAGTGGTAGGGTAAGGGTATTTGATAATTTTGCCTACTTTTGATCAATACCACATACAGTGTACCCTCGTTATACCGCCACCTTTCGTCCACAGCAATTATGGCGGTATAACGAGGGTGGCGATAGTATCAAATTATGTAAATTATAACCATGAATTGAATTGCATAATAGATTGCATTTCCAACATTTTATTAAAAACGAGCTAAGTACTATATATCGTAACATATCGTCATATAGATCTATATTGGCACAAATTTATATCTGAAACTAGTTATTGATCTGATTTTGCCGCATGCCATTCCAAATGGAACACTAAAGAGTTCCTCGATCTCCAAAAACAGAACAATATGGCATTATTGTCGAGGGAAATATATAGGGATTCGGGACGTTGTATTTTAAAGGGTGTGGCGGATGGCGGTATGTGAGGGTAGCGAACTTAACGAGGGAATTATATAGGACAGAAATCTGTTCTAGAGGTTTAGGTGGCGGTATGCTAGGGTGGCAGTAGATTCGGGTGGCAATGGTCGAGGGTACACTGTATTTTTTCATATTTTTTTTTTGTATCAAAAAGGAGAACATGGAAATTCATAAATTATTTCCAACTCTATATATATAACATTATGACTTTCTACAGGTTTTAAGATTTGACCAAGTCTTTGGAAACAAGAGTATCTTCTGCTGGGATGCAAAAGAATGAAGGATACAGTTGGCTGGACAAGGTAAGTGTTGGCTTCACAAATACCCTCAATTTAGTGCAATATCTCAAAAAAGTTGTCTCTGTATAATGTATATCTAAGTTTGTTGTACGATTTGTATTTATTTTTATACTGACTGATCATGACCTGAGCCAAAATTTCATTTGTAACTTTCTGATAAAATTTGTCTTAATTTTACAAGATAAACACTTCATATTTTGTCAAGAGAAATGTCAAGGTCATTACTTCTCTTTAGGTAAGGGTCAAGATCTATATGAAGATTAAAGTTTAGTGTTCTACAAACATATCTTGGGTCAATATACATTTGCTAAGTACTTGTATAGCTGTCTATTGTCAATTTTGTATATGTATATATGTGAACATTTGGAAACTGTATGTTGACAATATTTTTTTTCTCAGGGGAATGAAAAACCTTGCTTTCTCCTGGAAGTGTAACTAAATCACATGGGGTACACAGGGACTGGATTAGGAATAACACCAGTGCTTTGAAGTCTACATTTTCTTAAAAACAAAAATGCATCTTAATAAAGGTAAACAATATGCAATTCAGATAAACTTGATCCAGGGATATTCTGCATGATGTCCGAAGCAAAGCAAGCTAAAAAGACTCTCATTGGACAATGTTAATGCAATGATGTCATCAATAGACCAGGAGTTATGTTAGAAGAGATTTCGCTTTCATACTCAAATGAAAAGCATTTCTGCTGTTATAGTTCATATATTGAGTTTCAGTGCAAATAGTACATAATTTTTAGTAAATGAATACACTATATACATTTGTAATTGCATATTATGTTTAAAAATTTTATAACGTAGGTCTGTGCCATATTTCAAGGTTAAGGTTAAACTAAAATTTATCATTTTAAATGAAAGGACGTCTTCTTGTATTATTTGCGGATTCCGAAAAATAAATACTTTACGACTGATAATTGGATTTTTTCTTTGTGAATATTGCATTTTGTGTGAACAGGGAGATAATTAGATTGAATTACCTCCCTTGTATACAAAGAAACGGGTCACAATATGATAATATGCTACAGAGAACACCTAAATGTATATATATGCAAAACGTTTGAAAAAAAAAACATTGATAAGAATTGTTTTGCTTGAATCACCCAGCTTCTCCTTTGAAGGGGATTTTCTTTCAAAGTTCTGCTTAAGACTCATAAATCACGATGACATATTTCTGACAAATACAATGTTTACATGATTTTTATGCCCCTGTCATGAAATGGGAGTGGGGGGGGGCATATAGTGTATCCATGTCCGTCCTGTCCAATGGTAATGTAACCAGCTTATTTAAATAACTACTAATCCGATTGTCATCAAACTTCTTATGTGTAATAATTAAGCATTTACAACTAATTTCATATGGGGGAAGGGGGGGCATTTATGTCTCAGTCATTTCTAATTATGAGGCTTGGTTTATTTTGTCCTATTAACAGCCAGGTCATTTAAGGAGGTTTTGGAGGTGGAGGAAAGCCTGAGTACCCCAAGTAAAAACCTCTGACCTACTGTCAGTACCTGGCAACTGCCTCGCATTGGTTTTGAACTCGCAAGTTCTCAGGGTTGGAGGGCTAGTGGTAGAATGTCGGAACATCTTTAACCAATCAGCCACCACAAGGACTAGTTAAACCCATTGGTACAAATATATAGCACCACTGTGTCGTGATAAACCGGAAAGAGTAATTGACATGTCAAACTAGCAAAATTATCTCGGAATGAAGTCATCTATCAATATATAAATTTCATCCTTAATGTTACTGGTTGCAGGGGGGTTGTGTAGAAATACAAGTACTTTTCCTAGCCATCTGTCTGCCCACTGAAGTTTGTCAGCACTTCTTTCTTTCTTTCATAAATTTCCATCAAACTTGAGTGTGGAATTTATATACACCCGTCAAAAATGATGGGATGTATTATGGTATGGCGTTGTCCGTCTGTTCGTCGTAAACTTTTATTGTCCGGAGATCTCCTCCTACAGTGTTCAACCGATTTCTTTAAAAGTTGCTAGGCCTGACCACCATGACATTAAGTTGTGTTTTCTTGATTTACAGTTTGATTTGACATTTTCACTAGAGTTATGGCCCTTTGGGACATAATTTCGTCCATTATGTGGAAAACGTCAGAACTTTTTGTGTTTTTTTCAGTTCCTCTAAAATTTTGTTATGGTACTTCGAAAAGCTATAACATTTACATCTATTACAGGTTTTGTTGAGTTATTTCAACTTTTTCGCGTAACATCATTTCATAGTTTAATATAGGCATTATGTAGACAATGCATTTCTGTCGTAAGCTGTTATTTGTCTGGAGATCTTCTCCTACAGTTTCCAATTGATATCTTTCAAATTCGCAAAGCTTTATCATCATGACATGAAGTTGTGTTTCCTGAAAAACAGTTTGATTTGACAATATTTACTAGAGTTATGGCCCTTTGGAACTTGTATCTGATGCAATTTGGGGCATTATGTAGAAACTTTTTTTGTGTTTACATACCATTATACTTCCGATATGGTACGACAGGCGTATCATGCCTCTGCTCATGGTGCTCTTGTTCGCTTAGACAGCCTCCAAACTGTTAGCAGTGTGGGAATGTTTGTGCTGTCAGTCTTCTGTTTAGCAATGTGACATATACTATCCACTGTAGAAATTGAATGGTATCAAATATTTTCGCGTGTGGATACAATGTACATCTGGGAAAATTTATTGGCAGCGATATAAGCGAAAATTTCCAAACCGAAGGATTTCACTTTTACAGTACTAGCACAAAATCAAAATATCTTAAGGGTTGTAAGGTCAAGGTCACAGTTGCTATTTTTAGAAATTCATTGTCAGCACTCTAGTGGCTTCATATCTTCATGGATTTCATCAAACTACACATACTAATACAAAATCAAAATATCATTGATGAGTTCGAAAATTATCAGCAGTTGAATGGTTTTTCTTTACTAATGGATTTCCATCAAACCACACAATCTTATAAATACAGAGTTAAAAATTCTTTGACAAGTTGAAAGTTTAAGTTTCAGGGTTGTCGGGTCAAGGTCACTGTTGCTTTTTTTAGACAATAATTGTCATCACTGTAGTGGCTTTGTTTGTTCATGGATTTTCACCAACTTCACACACATGTAGAGGATTAACATGTCTTGGACAAGTTCAAGTTTCAAGGTTGTTTGGTCAAGGTAAATCAAAATCGGCATACACACATTGCATATATTGGCTTATTTTATATGCGGAATAGTTCAGAATGCAGGCAATGTGAGGAACAAAAAGAGTCCAGTGGCTCTGCGATTCTGTTGCCTCATTTTAATGCCAACTCATGAACTTGTCTTTCAAACTTATTCACCCAGATTTCTACTTATGTTACTACACACAAACTTCGAAACTGTTTTGTGCAAGTGTATTTAAAGGCGATACTAATATAGCTGATTGAACTGAAATGAAAATTTGTAAATTCCGGAATATTCGAAAAGTGTATGAAACATATCTAGAGGGTTAAAATTGGTAACATTCCATTAAATGTTATGTTTTCTCAACTGATGAGATAACCGGACACAAAGATAACATGCTATCCCATCATTCCACTCCCAGTTTGAAGTAATGCCGAACAGCGTTTCTTGCATTAGTGTTTAGTTTAGCTGCCTTCAGATGATACGTTCATCATTCCAGTACACTGTAAGATTATGTTCGGTAAAGCTTGTAATAATAATAATAATAATAAATAATAATAGACTTTATTTAGAGTCGATAACACTTTGAGTCGCAAGACACTTCCTCCAAGTGGTCGACATTTAAAATGTACAATATTTACAACATGTTCAATTAATTCATCATATACAAACATTGATATCACAGTAAGCTATATTAAGATGTGTACAGATAAAAGGTTTTACAATTAGAGTTGGGCTATGATTTGAATAAAATAATGTGACATATGCATACAGTACATTTCGATATCATGCCGTATATTTAAAATATCTATCAAAGGTAAGCATTAAGAATACATGAAATAGGATAATGGTATGGGGATATAATAATAAGATAATAAGTATGTATTGCTAAGACTTCCAGACAGTGATAACTTCATGATATAAAATTTGACATATGCTTCTTGCATTCAAGCTTAAAATTTGGTAGGTTTTGGCAGTGTTTAACATTGTCTGGAAGCCCATTCCAAAGTGTTGGGCCATTAAATAAAAAGAATTTCTAAATTTCTGGGTCCTGTGTTTGGGAATTACATATTTCCCTCCAGTAGATGATCTGGTCTGTCTATCATGGATATTCGAGATTAAAACATTACAGTCTAGGTAACTGGGACAAAGTTTGTTGATAATTTTGTACATTAAAACACATTCATTATACTTCACTCTCTTATTAAAAGGTAACCATTTCAGTTTTGAGACAAAGTCTTCACTTGGTACAGAATAGTCTGCATCTAGGATTATGCGTAACACTCTTTTTTGTAATCTTTCAACTTTTTTGACATAAACTAGAGGACAGTGTCCCCAAATATTGGAGCAGTAATCAAGATAAGGTGAAATAAAACAGTTGAAGTAGGTTATTCTGGATGAGATTGGTAAAAACTTTTTTATCCTACATAATTGATAGATTTTAAAATTGACATTTTTTATAACATCTTGGACATGTTTGGACCATGTGAGAGTATCATCTATGCATACACCAAGTAGTTTTTCATGTCCAACATGTTCCAATTTCAGATTGTCAGAATCAATATATAATCCACGTGTAACTCTCTGTTTTTTTCTGTTTGCTTCCTATTAACATTACTTTTGTTTTTTCTGCATTTAAAACCATTTTGTTGCTTTTACACCATTTTTCTACATTAACAAAATCAGAGTGCAAACAGGTTCGATAACATCAATACATTTAGCGGATTTCTGCATTGTTGTGTCGTCTGCATACATGTAATTTCACACTGCTTAGAGTGGAAAGGCATGTCATTTATATAAAGTAATGTAAGACATATTATGACGTATTTGGCTTTCTGGAGTATGTAAAGTTCTATTCGTTATCAGTTCAACTTGGAAGTTTGTGAACCTGTGAGTTACTGCCGATGATTAGTATAACGCGTGTGGACTAAGGCATCATTTTTCAATCACAACAAGAATACATACTCATGAGCATTTTCAAAATACCCATATTCATATCATGAAGGGATAAAGAATATTTCTCAATGAGACCAAGATTGCGACCTTACATGTAAAATAGGTTAAAGTTGATTGTATATCTGACTTCAACAAAAATGTCGAAATATTAGCCACTTGTACTCACCTCGTATGTACTGATGAGTCGAAGCGGGTACAGAACGGGGACTATGGTAAAGTTTGCTATTATAAGTGACAAAACATTTGCAACGACAACGTAAACTCCCCGAATTCCATAGACGTATACCTCTGCTGGGACGCCCATAAGGGAAATGGCAGATGAAAACGTCACAAACAGTGACATTGCTACAGGCAGAAGGAAAAGACGGCGGTTTCCAAGGAAATAATTCTCCAAAGTTGGATTTTTGCTTGTCTTGTAACCATAGTAAACTCCTATCCCCATACAGATAAAGAGGAAAATGGCGATAACGACATAATCGGCAATGTGTGGAGCAGGAACAGGGACAAACGTTAAATCCATCTTAACTAAACTGTGGAAGACAAATAGTCAATGGTTAAATCCTAAAGCACTTAGACAGCATAGTCCAACTGATGAGGTTTCTGAATAAATAGTATGCATCACTGCACTGCATATACTTACCTGTTTTATATACGTATACTTACATATATTAACATAAAAAAAATGTAATGGAATACGCTCCACCTACAGATACTTGTGCTCGTCGTTCAGTCAGTTGGTTCATGTTACAGAAACGTTAATGTAACTAAGACCTCTTTCACGAACAATGGAATTTTGCCCATGACCCAATTTAATCCAAACTAGGTGTCGTGTATAGCATCCCATCATACTCTCCTGAAATTGTGTTTAAAAAATTCAAAAGGTCTATGGGGCCTGAACTATTGACTTCTTTGTAACGTTTTCTAAGAGTGTGTGACAAGGTTCAGAAATGGCTCCATAATAAAGAAAAGGAATTATCACACAGAAAAATAGTATCTCTTATTTTGTTCATAAGAACCTGCTTGACATTTCAAAATACCATACATGGATACATGTGACACATACAAAAAATTACGAATAGAGAAATAATTTTTAATGGAGCAGTGTATCGAACATTTCCGGTTCCGGTGCACCCAAATCCTTTTTAATATAATTTGGCCGAATGTATTTGCTCAAATCAGTGAAAATTTAAAAGGAATTCGTAGCCGGTAAATTTGTCAATGAAAAGGATATTTGCGATGAGTTGGAATATTTTAAATTGGCGTTATAAAAATTTAAATGGCGTTTTAATAAAGGTACTGTTTTTTTTTTCAATTTATGATTAGAAATGAGGAAAGTTTAAACATGATATAGTACACCATCTTTTTACACAAAGAGGCCCTGAGGGGCTGTATCCGTCCTTTAAAAGCAAGGCTCTAAACTAACACATAAAACAAAAATTTCATTATTCTTGCTCGAATCAGCGAATATTTAAAAGGAATTCGTAGCCGGTAAATTTGTCAATGAAAAGGATATTTGCGATTCGTCTTTTTTCACGGTAAGAGGCCCTGAGGGCCTGTGTCAGTTCATATTAAATTAAAGCATGTTCATTCATATTATATATAAATTGGCGTTGACTGATCACTTCCGGTTTGTGTGTACCTAAATCCTTTTAATATGATTTGCCCATTGTATTTGCTCAAATTTAGTGAACTTTGGATGAAATTTGTTGCTAGTAAATTTGTCTATTAAAAGCACATTTGTAATGAATCGGAATTCTGAAATTGGCGTTATAAAACTGATCTTGCGGTTAAAAGAATATTTATATGTTCTTGTACTTTAAAGACAGATGTAGAAATGTTGAAAGTTTAAACATAATTCTATACACTAAATTGTCTTTTTTTATACGGTACGAGGCCTAGAGGGCCTTATCAGTTTATGGAAAATGACAGTTTGTGCATTCAAATTATATATTTATGGGTGTCCAAATTAAAATTCTTTTAACATCTCTCTGCCCATTGCTTTTTTTAAAATTGAAAACAAAAAATCAAGACATTTGATGACCGGTAAAATTATTGATGAAAAAGATATTTGGTAGTGTCGGAATCCCAAAATTTGGAATATGAAATTGATATGACAATTAAATATATTGAGTGAGTTTTCATATATTCGTTAATGATATAATCGTGAACAGCAGAATTAATGAAATAACAAATACTTACAATAGTAGTGATTTTAGCATAAAGTAAAAGGCATAGAGGGCCAGTAAGAGTGGTTTAATTCTAGAAACTTAGATCCACAATAGAGCAACAAAGCTATAATCAAATGTTTCAAGAAGTTAAACAAAAATGCAGTGGTATGATCTAAAGATGCCTCCTGGTTTAACCACCACTGCTAGATTAAACACAGGCCAAAAAATGATATATTTTTTATTATCACACTGTTTGGTTATTACATGGTTAACCTTCCTTTCATCGTAAATTAGTTTGTACGCTTGTAGTATAATGAGGTATGTGTTACTGTTTTATTTGTCCATATTGTCATGACAGAGAAAAACATGTGCTTTGCTGCAACCCTTATTGGAATTAATTGCTTTCTGTTACAATCATAACATTAAGGTAAACCGTTTTTATTTTAATAAGAAAAAATATCATTCACTAAGCGTCGGTGTCATACATAAATTATAATAAAACGAAATTTATTTTGACACCTTGTTCCTGCGATACCAATGAATCTAAGTTTAAAAAATAGCCTGTCTGATACACACATTTACCCTGAAAACCTTTATTGTCATGCAGATAAAAGAATACCTGGTATGAGCGCTCATGTTGCATCAATGTTGTACTACCTGGGTTGTTAAAATCCTAAAACTCCTGTGTCAGCAAGTTGTACATTCATTGTAATTTGGTTGCACAACAAAAATCCACTTTGCAAGTTCACTTGAGTCTATGTATTAACAAAGCACCATATGTATTGAAAACTGGGCAGACGTCTATAAATATGACATTGGAAAATGTGTGATACACTGCTCCAAACGTTGTACTCTGCTCAAAAATTATACCAAACAAATACCATTTTTCCATGTTTCAATATGCGTAAATTTTTGTTTGTGTCACATTTATCCATGTATGGTATTTTAAAATGTCAAGCAGGTTCTTATGAACAAAATAAGAGATAAAATGTTTCTGTGTGATAATTCCTTTTCTTTGTTATGGAGCCATTTCTGAACCTTGTCACACACCCTTACAAAACGTCACAAAGAAGTTCATAATTCAGGCCCCATGGACCTTTTGAATTTTTTAAACACAATTTCAGGAGAGTAAAATGGGATGCTATACATGACACCTAGTTTGGATTGAATCGGGTCGTGGGCAAAAACCCATTGTTCGTGCAAAAGGTCCTTTGGTTGGAATCGGTAAAAGAAGATACTCAGAAAAATACAAAAAGTGTAAAAAGAAATTAAAATTATAAGATATAATACAGAAACTATTATCTGTTCTCAAAATGCTTAAATAACCAAGCAAAACTTAACAATGTTGATTGTATCTTCAATAACTCGATTGTGATGTGTGTCGAATATCTGCATAAAGCAATTAATTTGAATTACCTTCAACATTATGTGTACATGATCTTTTTATTACACGTGGCCGTTACGTGAATATTCCTAAAGAGGAAAGAAAATATATGTAATGAAAATGAAATAGGGGTCAAATATCATTATATAATTAAATGTAATAGCTATTCAGATATCCGGGCTAAATTAGTAAAACAACTTTATTTGAGAACGCCTAGTTTGCTTAAATTCATTCAATTACTCAAGTTAAAAATACAAAAGAACTGAATAACCGTAGATCTGATTAGAATAAGTCATGTAACGAAATATGTCACATATGTTCTATTGAAATTTATTCATATTTGTATTTTACAAATAACATATCATTATGCTGATTAAGTCATGTTTGAGAGTCCTAGAGTGAATTTGATGATGAGGATGATTGCTACAACAGATGATGATGATGATGTGCGTCCTGTAATTGCCATACGGAAATTATGCATTTTTACTTTTGTTAATGGATCGCAGAAGAAGCATGTTTGCTTGCAAAATTCTCTCATACAAATAGTTCATAATTATATAACATTCCAAAATAAAATAACTATATACCTATTTTTACGTTTTTTCTAGCTTTTATGCTCTTTTTAACTTACAAGTCACATTTACAATGACCAAATCCCGTTTTATTGACAATTCAAACACATTGTCTCATCGCGTGCTGATTGGTAAACGAAAGAAAGAGTACTTTGGAAAATTAAGCAAACATTTTGATTGTATCCAATCACATTTCAGTATGAATACAATTTCGCATGTTGTATGTTTTGTCTGATGAACAATATATAGATGAACATTGTTCCCTCTGTTCATATTTTAACCCTCATTTAATCGATTTTGAGTCCTGTTCAATTATGATTTTGTTAACGCCTCGGTATTCTTTACTTTTGCTATATGGTTATCTAAACGGTCAGATTTCGTAAATGAATCAATACAGTCATCACCATAGTCCAGCCTTGCTCCCACAGAAAAGGTCAAAAGTGCTGGTGGACATTTAGACCCCGAGGTTTGCTGGAGGTTTGATAGCCAGTTATCTCATTTGAGTAGGGGCATAGTTCATGACAAACACACTTTAGTAGTACACGATTTGAAATTATACAGTACTGATTTAATATTTTCTAAATTATTCAATTTAAGAGGTTTTATGCACCTGAGTCTTGTGTTTCTTTATTAGTTTAGGAAATTTCAATCCCTCCATTTTGTCTCTAGCATTACTGATGAGCCATAGAAAGACGACACAGCTGTATTCTGCAGTTTATTATTTATTTTTTCGGTATTCTGTATCTATGACTAAATTTAAAACGAGCAGCATGTGTGTGTTGCGTCATCTTTGTGGAGAATCCATGTTTTGATTTATTTGTTCATTATATGACAATTTACAGCAGCTGGTAGACTCTCTTTATGTGAAATGTCGTCAGAAAGTATCGTAACCGTGGCTGATAGACGCTTGATAACGTTTCATGTGAGTTTAGTGACTGAGCACATGTGTTCCTGACTGTATGAAATGCACTTACCATATATATATCTATTTTCAAAGAGCTCCTGTTGAACAATGCAGTAAAACAGACGATTTTACTGATCAGTTTTATTTGTGTTAAAATTGGTTTCTATCCATGAACAGACGAAACTTCCAAAAGTTGTGCAAATTTCAGATACTGCAGTCTTTGATGTTTTTAATATTGTAATAAATTATTTTTAAAATATATTTCTCAATTTTATATTGACAATATTATTACACTTGGCAGGCGTATCTGCATTATCACGCCCTTAAATGAACCTGGCTGTTAAAAGGACGTAAACCAAACTACACCAAACACTGCACTGCTATCAGTGAATATACATAGAGGTTACACAACGAGTTGTTGTTGGATATGGTATTTATTTCACTCGAGTTAGTTAATTTTCAAAAATTACAAAAGACACGAGCTTTACCGATACTAACGAGAATGAAATAAATACCATATCTAACAACTCGAGTTGTGTGACCTGTTTTTACTACAATTTCAGCCGAAAACACCAGTAGTTTATGGATTTTGATATAAATGAACAGCGGACAATATGGGCGTAAACATATCGGATCGCATTTTCCCGACAAATGATGACGTCTTCAACAATCTGCAAGTGACGTCGTTCTCGTCAAAGTTCACTATGTCAACCAATAAAAATGCGTTTAGAGTTTATTCAACGTGTGGTATAAACAAAAATGTTATTCAAAAGTTTTTTTTATCATCATTTGATACTCTGGGAGTTGAATTACACCCACCTAGTGTTGTAGAAATTAGTTTATCTTACTCTGGACAGGGTTATCCAAATTTTTTTCAGATGTGGGATTTTTTCTAATCTCATCCTAGGGATGAGCCGAGCTACATGTTTTCTTTGCACGTTCTCAAAAATAGAATGACGCCATAACAACAATTTCATGACGTCATGGCAACAATACAATGCCGTCACGTCGACATTTCAATCACAAAAGTTTATGTGAAACTTTGCCTTGTATTCATATCACGTCAATATAAGATATAAATAAAGGTTGGCAAGATAAGAGAAAATAAGCATTTAACCCCTTTGGACTATGACAAGGGGATCTCAACCCTCGGGGTAAGATTCTTAGGTTGTAAAACACCCGGCATCGTAAGACTCTTCCCATTCGGGTGAAGATCCTCCTATTTCAACCCCAAGTGGGTGATAGATATTCATATTACAGAGACATTTAAGCATTCGTGATGTTACTATTGTAGTCGGTGTTGTATCAATCCGCTGAATATTATATCTTGCGCTCAGGATTATGTATTCATGGATCATCTAATTTTAAGGTTCTACTTCTCACAATTGAATACCGAATTATCCAAGAAACCGAATATGGTTTGATAGAGGACGAGTCAATCTGGAAAGACTGTCGCATGTTCGACTTGTTCTATTAGGTAATGTAAATTAATCTTTTGGCGGATTTAACATATAACATTAGAGGAGTTTGTATGTTAAATGACTCTCACATTATACTCACTATCCAGAAAGCTTTCGGTATTATTCCACCAAGGAAGAAGGGCCCACTTATATCGAATGTTCTTTGGTTTTAATATTTCATCGGCTACATATCTAATTATGAAAGTATACACCGTTCGAAATATGGAGTTAAATTAAGTCCATATTTCGAACGGTGTATACTATCATTTATTATGACGGGGAAATCGTTTTTGTTCTAGGGAGGACATCATAGAATGACTTAAGTAATAAATTAACTAATAAGTGATGTAAAACAAAACAGAATCAGCAGCCGAGTTTTAGTAACTGTGCTGTAGGTCGGGGTATACACAGAAAAGACATTTCTTAAAAAAATATTCCCCAGCTATATTCAGGCCTGCATGTGAGTGTGTAAAAACGAACCAAGATTCAGCCTAGAATATCTCCGACACTCTTTGCAGTAAGTTCGTCAATTCCAGACGAAAAATAAAAATTGGTCTACATTTATCATAGGATATGGTTTGTCTGTTCTGTTCGATGACACGGGCAAATCGATCAAAAATGATGCTGAATATTTGTTGTATTGTGACAATCTTATAGTAAAAGTAATATTGGCTGAGTCGATTTGTTCACTGTTCAATATGACGTCAATGTCACAGGAAGTAAACACCACAAAACTTCCACAGTTGTTATTTTGCAGTACCAGTAAATAAAAAAAATCCGTATCGTTTAGTTTAATAACAAAGTTGTCTTAATTCATTAAACATCGCCTCTATTACAGGAATGATCTGTCACTGTTGTAAGTCTTCAATAAACATTACAACGATAATTAAGATTCGATAAAGGGAAGTACATGTGTTGTCGTTATACATTCTATTTTTCACATAATGATATATAGATTTATAAGATTATTAAGGAGTAACAACTTGAATTTTGGTTACTACTTTTTTAAGAGAGAGTTATCGGATGAATTATTCATTGGATATTTAAACAATCTGTAAACTGTGTTTATGGTACATGACAAAGCAAACAGCTGATGTAGACACCAGATACAATGGGGAGGGACCGCATTTCATAGTCATACCATTACCTGAGGGCACCACTAAACAAACAACCGATGTTGATACTGGATAAACTGGGGAGGGACCGCATTACGTCAAGTCATACCATTACCTGAGGGCGCAACTAAACAAACAGCTGATGTAGATACCAGATAAACCGGACAGTGACCGTAATACATCAAGCCATACCATTACCTGAGGGCGCCACCAAACAACCTTCTGGTGTATATACCAGATAACCCGGACACTGACCGTAATTCGTCAAGAGTGAAATATGACATTAGCTACAAATGCAAAATAAACAGTCTAAGCTTAAAATGAGAAATGATTACGACGGTTACGAATCAAAAAGTAAAGCAACAAAATAAAATTCAAACAAATATCATGTGAGCTACATCGAAAAAAAGATACTACACAATAGCCCATATCACATGTATTTCAAACTTGAATTAAACGAAACAACAAAGGGGATATAACTCTTATCGCCGATACTGTCTCTTTTAAATATGTTCTGATATATATCTTGTGTGGAAACATATGTCGTTAACACGCGTGGTAATCAGACATCCTAGCTTGATTTGTTAGATATAACTGTAATATACTTCGTTATGGTGTGTAGACGTCGCAGGTGATCGTTATTGCAGGGTTTGTTCGAAATATCGAGATTTTTCGCGATATATGTCAGCTGCTGGCGAACTAACTAACGACATAGAGATTGGAGGGGGATGACGTAATATACAAATATGCTGCATCTTTTAGATTTAATAACAGAAACAGTATGCCCAAAAATAAATTACGCTGCATCATACAACTGTTTCGTCCTTCTAAGACCAGTCAATGATGATAGGAGCCACATTGTGGTAATCGAAATTTAGATGTGGGATGATGAAGCCTATACTCAAGATTGTTGGTCATTTTCTTAACTTGACAATGAAAGTCGGTTCTCATTTTGACAATTTGATGTTTACTTGGATGTGACAAAAAATTACATGGCGGGTGTCCTCGATGAAGCAGAAGACGCGTACTCTTCCGGAACACCTGGTCTTATTCTGTTGTACTTTTACAAGGGTTTCCATGTAAATATTTCCTTTGTTCATATTTTGTCCCTGGTTTAATCCATTTTGAGTTCGGATTATGGTTTTGTGATGGCTTCGGTATTATCTTATTTATTTTCATTGAGAGACATTCTGTATTCTTGCATGGTTTGAAGGTGGACATTTTTAATATGCTCGTTATTATGCATTAAATTATTTGCTGACGGCGTGTCAATATATGTAGTTATAGATAATGATCAACATCAAGCATCTTATCTAGTTTATTAATATCTACGGAAAATATCAAATTGGACAAATGAATAATATAATAATTAATATTTAATCCTTAGAAAACAGAATCTTTGTTAATACCCAGAAAATTAAATGCAGACAATAAACATCCATAATTGGTTTTTGATAATTTCAACGTCGGAAAAGTTCGTTACCAAAAACCTTTGGGAGTATATTTAAACGATCAAGGTAACTGGGTTTATCAAGTATGCTATGTTTCAAATGAAAAGGAATTTTAAAAGAGTGAAT
Organism: Mimachlamys varia; assembly: GCA_947623455.1. NCBI lineage: Eukaryota > Metazoa > Mollusca > Bivalvia > Pectinida > Pectinidae > Mimachlamys > Mimachlamys varia. The sequence continues at coordinate 55,925,250 of OX392528.1, forward strand.
ATTCTAAGAAAGCTGGAACACAAAATAGAAAGCAAATCATTAGAAATATAACACACTGCATTTATTAGTCCTGTATTTGAGTACATTAGTATATATGATATAATTGTATAAATAAAAAGAAGCTTTTAGAATCACTAGAAGTAATTAGAATAATAACTGGAATAAGAAGGGGAACTAGCAACCAAACATTATATCAAGACATTGGATGGGAAATACTGCAGACTAGAAATAACAACTAAAATCCCATATTATTTCATGATATTGGACAAATATATTTAAAAGAAACTCTAGAATCTCACCTCTTAAGCCCAGAAAATAATATTTATACAATAAAGCACCCCAGATGTCCCAATATACCTAGAACCATAACTTCACTCAATGCAAATAGCTATTTCCCTTTTATGACTAGCGCATGAAACAAACCTGATTGTAATTTCTCAAAATTATTAATTTTTGCTATTTTGAAAAAAGAAATACAAACAATTTCTGATTGCTGCAGGCATGACAACACGTCAAACAAGTCAACTCTACTCTGACTTGTATAAAGATACAGCCGGCTGTCGATGCGGCCATGTCTTTTCTTTATAGAATGACCACAGTATTCAAAAGACTGTCAACATCTGTTGCAAGATATGATATACAATAAAATATATATCATTATTTTATAATTACTTTTAAATGGAAACAATTATATTACTGACTTATAGAACATGCATTTAATGGAGTCAGTTCATAGCTATAGGTATATTACGGCTACAGGAAGGTTCCATATTTTATATGTGTATTGTATTTATGGTTTAATTACTTCAATTTCACTTTATATCAGACAGATCTTATTTACCTGCATTAATTGACTGTGGCTCACTGGACTTTATATGGTCAAAACACATTTGGGTATGATGTGTTTATAATATCTATGGATGTGAATTTTATATATTTCAATATTAATACAAACAAACTGGCGTCAAGCTGTCCCGAAATTGACACCAGATGGCCATACGAATATGACATTTGAATTTCACGCGAACACCAAATTTCTAGCCGAAGCAAGTATGATGCTAAAGAAGGTCACATGAAAACACCAGAACCGCACAAAAAGGTTTTTATGTGTTACCATGGGGAATACATGACTGGAGAAAGTGAAATTCGACACCGTGGTCCCATATCGATGGCACCGTACCATAATAAAAATTATGATGGCTACACGACGGCATTGCTAGGGCTTTACGTAGTCGTGTTGCCTTCTTAAAACCATAGGAAAACTGCCTGTACCTTCTTAGGGCATTCGCGAAACATGCCGAAAGTCCCCCGACGATCACAATAAGAGAAGACGAAGATGACACAATTGTACAAGATGCCTTCACGATTGCCTTACGGAGGACAAGATGAACTAACTAATTCAACACGAAAATAAACCTTCGCAAGGTTTTCGGGGAATACTTTGGCATGGTAAAAAGATTTTGACATCACTGTCGGAGCCACCGGCGATCAAACGATGGCGCCGGTGGATTTTTCTCAGGCTCCGGCAGCAATTTCGTGAGTGATGTCAACTTCTTTAGAGTGCCAAACAGTTGCCCGAAGACTTTGCTAAGGTTCATTTTCGTGTTGAATTCGTTTGTCTATCTCGATAATACATATATATATATATGTACTGTGTAACCTGTATAATCAAGTATTGTCTAATACAGATCCATATATATATATCATCTTACATGTTAGAGGTTACACAACGAGTGGTTGTTGGATATGGAATTTATTTATCTCGATTTATTATTTTTTTAAAGTTACAAAATTCAGGAGCTTTAGGGAGTGTTATATCAAGTGTTTTAACAATTGTTTCACTATGATTTTTTTATGTATATATCAACATCAGACCCATTCATTCAAAGCGTAAATTAGGTCAAACGAGTAGTAATACAATCTAAGCCCACAATTGGTGAATAAATAATTCATTGACTATGGGGCGCCAACAAAACTGGATATCCCAAATTCGAATAATGAATATCCATAAGCATTTTTGGATATCCATTATTCGAATTAAGGATATCTTAAATTGCTTTGAACTTACGATGTCCAAAAGTCAAATTACGGATTTCCAAAAATGAATTATGCATATCCAAAATTCGAATTATTTATATCGCCAACTCCATGCATTTTTGGATATCCATAATTTGATTTTTGGATATCAAAAATCATTTAATGATATCCATAATTCGAATATTGGATATTCAAAAATAATTTACGACATCCAAATTTAATTTGAGACATCACAAATTATTTAGTGATATCATAAATTCGAATTTCGGACATCTATAATTCGAATTTTGGATATCTTATATATAGTTTTAAATAGTAAAACGGCGCCCATTATTTACCTAGATGGTACCGTGATGAACACTACATATCACTTCAGGGACCGCGGTTGTCAAATGATTAATGTGTCCCGACATTTTACCACTAGCACTCCACTTCTGGGTTGCGAGTTTGAAACCCATTTGAGGCAGTTGTCAGGAACTGACTGTAGGTCGGTGGTTTTTCTCCGGGTACTCCGGCTTTCCTCCACCTCCAAAACCTTGCACGTTCTTAAATAACTCTGGCTGTTTATAGGACGCAAAACATTATAAATTAAACAAAACAGTGTACAAGGTAGAGAAATATAAACAAACGGTTACACGACAGACATTTAAGTTATTTTAGTTGTAAAACTAACGCAGCAAAACTAACAACAAAAGTTAGATTTAAAGCGATATTGAAGAACTAAACACTTGGTGTAGTTCTCTCTCCTCGACCCTTCCATAACTGGTCATCTCCTCGGCCCTTCCATAACTGGTCATCTCCTCGACCCTTCCATAACTGGTCATCTCCTCGACCCTTCCATAACTGGTCATCTCCTCGACCCTTCCATAACTGGTCATCTCCTCGACCCTTCCATAACTGGTCATCTCCTCGACCCTTCCATAACTGGTCATCTCCTCGACCCTTCATAACTGGTCATCTCTTCGACCCTTCCATAACTGGTCATCTCCTCGGCCCTTCCATAACTGGTCATCTCCTCGGCCCTTCCATAACTGGTCATCTCCTCGACCCTTCATAACTGGTCATCTCTTCGAACCTTCCATAATTGGTCATCTCTTCGACCCTTCCATAACTGGTCATCTCCTCGACCCTTCATAACTGGTCATCTCTTCGACCCTTCCATAACTGGTCATGAATTCACAATTGATAAATAATTAATTCCAAACACATACGTTGACTAGGAACAGGAACAAACGTTAAATCCATGTTTGGATTAATACGCATGTTTAATGTGACTTTATGACAAACATAAAACAAGTTCATGTCTTTTCAACAGGGGTTTTTATACTTACTTATAATTAATTTGCATGGAAAAAATGAATTATATTTACATGTATTTAAAAGCATTGTTTTGTAAATAGAATACACGACCTTTTATCATAATAAGTAATGAATTTGATTTCGTTGAGATACAACATCTGATATACAATTTGCAAATAAATGATGTTTCATCCGTGTATTGATTAAACGATATTTCTTTGATTTTAGGCTTTTAGATGCATGACTGCTTTTTTTATGAGTACATTGTACGATCAGGCATTTTGTTTTTCAAATGAATGTTAAAAGCAGTACAAGGCCATTTTTTTTTCAAATCTGATATTAAAGTTTTGTATCTTAATCAGGAAGTAAGCATGTCGGGGTACCAATTAATTTCCACAAGAGAAACGACTTGGCTTGGCGGTACCTACATTATTAAAACCAAACGACTAAGATAAAGGCGATATTGCAGATTAAATGATAGAGAAAGTTAGGATATAAGCATAATTACTGTATTTAAAATATCAACTACGACGTTAGAATGTCCTCACCATGTTTATCATCTCAATATTATAATAATCCAGATGGACACGTTGTAATTGGCAATCTAAAGTTAGCTTACAGGTTTACCAGGCTGTCGAGGGGTTAACAAAGAGGTAAAAAAAGACATTGCCAAATAGTTTAGTTAATTTTCGGGTATATCAACGAAGTATTGATTATAAACAACATAACTTGAATTCAAGGTTACAAGAGGCTCTTCAATATCAACTGCTTACCATGATCCGTACTTATAGCATAACCAATACAAACCGCTTGATATGTCAAGGTATACGATAAACGTTACTATATCGAATTTCCTATCGTAAACTTTACCTTTCTAAATAATAGCTTCCCTTCTTCAACCTATAATATTTACATGTTGCAGTTATTAAGTTATTCTTGGCTTGATCTGAGTATTTAGATTGTCGTGATAGATGTTGTTTTAGTATATTCTGAATGGTATGCCTACCTGTTATAATTAAAATAAAACCTCAGTTCTCTTTTTGAGGACTTGACATTTGCATGGCAGTTATCTAGATTTGCATGGCGAGAAACACATGGTCTTATTATCTTTAACGTTTTCAATGGTCTCCGTGTAAATATTTTCTTTGTTCATATTTTGTCCCTTGTTTAAAAGATTTCAAGTTTCGATTATGGTTTTTGTTTACGTCTCAGTATTTATATGTACAAATGCTTTATGGACATCCAAACTGGCAAAATATTTACATGTAGCAATTTAATCTAAGACATATAGTACAACTGCACTTATTTCTTCTTTTCAGATGAAGCGTTAAATATCAGATAAAAGTAGATTAAAATTTTGATGTCCTTGTTTACGGAAATAAAATGAATATTATGATAATTGTATTCGTTTTATATTGTATGCTTAGCATATCAATTCAATATCTGAAACTAATACTGATATTAATGGCATTTATAATTTATCCGAATGCATGTTAAGTATAAATAATTTTCGTTATTCTGTTAGACTGCATTATACCGTTCATGATAAACGACGTAATTTTGCTAGACCAGCATTAATACCAGATGGATTTAACTTTTGTACCTGCTCCTGATCCGCATATCGCTGACTATGTTGTTATATCTATTTTCCTTTCTATCTGTATGGGCATCGGCTTTTACTATGGAAAACAAGTCAATCAGAAGCCGACACTAGAGAATTATTTCCATGGAAACCGACGTCTTTTACTACTACCAGTATCACTGTCCCTCTTTGTGTCGTTCGCGTCAGCTATTTCGCTTATGGGCGTCCCAGCTGAGGTATACGTGTTCGGAATCCGTGGAGTGTTTGTCGGTGCGGGGTATTTTCTGTCGGTGATATTGGCGAATATTACGTTAGTACCCCTACTGTACCCACTACGTCTCACTAGCACATTCGAGGTAAGTTTTTTACCATGATGATATAAACTGTTTAAAGATTTATAAAGATTGAACGGCGTCTTATTGAATTCCATGTGTTCATACAAACAAGGACGTTAAAAATGACCGTATCCTATTGACCTGGTGAATATGTTTTCCTATTTTCCGATAATTATCTGTTTACAGCGCTAACGAGAATTCTCGAAAAGTAATAATGTTATCAAAATAAACATGAGGCGGAAAAAGAAGCTTAAAAATGACGCTAATCAAATTGTATTCATGAACATAATTTCTTCTTGCAACGAGTTAAGAGAAATCGCAGCGGAGATGTGCATTTATGTTATAGCGAGTCTAGTTATGTTTCGTTTCGTTTATTGTTTTTATGCTTTTGTGTAAGTTTTCATCTTCTGGGCAAACTGACGAAAGATTCGGGAAAAAGAGTCAGGAAAAAGAATAGGGATGAGGATGTTGATAACGACGATTGACATTTTTATACAAAAGCTCAATTCGTGTGTTGATGTTTTAAGACATGTTGAAATTTTGCAAACTGAAATTCCTCTATCAATGTTAAAATGCACAGAAAAAAATTATCTCCATTATTGTTTTTATTTCCATGCAGTATCTGCAACTCCGGTTTCGGTCGAAAGGAGTACGGACATTAGGAACTGTTATTGGAATGTTCATGACGGTATGTATACCACACTGGTAATAATAATATTTATACAACATTTACATAGCGCTCTATATAACTTGTAAAATTACTCTAAAGCGCTTCACAACATGTAGATAATAATTTGATACTTACACTGCATAAATAAAGAAGTTATTACAATCTAAGCTAATGTGATAATGTAAACAAAATGCATATAAATACGAACTACATCTACTGTAGATAAACAAATGTCAGTATATACATGACGTCTAAGTTGTCCCTAATATGCAGACGTGAAAAGGTACGTCTTCAGAAGTTTCTTGAATTTGGCCAGAGTATTTGTTTTTCGGATAGCGGATGGTAATCTATTCCACAGCGTGGCCGAAACTTTCCCAAAACACCGGTTTCCATAGGTCACAGTACGAGATTTTGGGACACACAACAATGATTCTGTCTTCGACCTCAGTGATCGTGACGGCTGATACAGGGTAACTAGCTCCCGTATGTACTGGGGAGCTGTTCCATGAAGTGCCTTGTATGTGTATACCAAAATTTTTTATTGTGACCTGTATTGCACAGGTAGCCAGTGCAATGAATACAGAACAGGAGTGATGTGTTCTCTCTTTCTAACCCGAGAAACGAGACGTGCTGCCGTGTTCTGGACCTTCTGTAGGCGACTTGTCAATTTGTCAGATATACCACAGAGTAGGGCATTTCCTTAGTCCAGCCGTGAGGTAACAAGTGAATGAACCAAAATCTTGCATGCATCGGCAGTTATAAACTGCCGTATACAGCCGATGTTCCTGATCTGGTAGTAACAGGATTTGGCGATAGCATTCACTTGTTTCTCCATGTTCAGTGAACTATCAAAGTACACCCCTAGATTTTTAATAGTTGGGACAGCCTCTACAGTACTTGTTCCGACCTTGAGCTGGAGAGCCGTTGATTGCTTACACTTTGGAGAAAAGACGATCAGTTCCGTCTTTTCCTGATTTAGTTTTAGCATGTTGGCATTCATCCAGCTTCTGATGTCTGTCAGACAAGCTTCTAGATTTTCTGATACGGTGTCCCAGCTGTCCTGTGGTCTGATGACCATGTGAATCTGTGTGTCATCAGCATAACAATGATAGCAAAAGTTATGTCTATGACAAATCTCACCGACTGGTGACCTATCTACTAGATTCTAACTGACTCGACTAGAATAGATAGAGTTTTTCTTTTATCTTGGTAAATTACTTGGTTAGTGATATCTAATCCTAGTATAAACCTATAGCTACGGTACCTTAAAATTAACATTGAAACACTGTCTCAAAAGTGTAAACGAGCATGCATTGGGATATCCTGTATTGAAAATATATATTTGAATTATATAGCATTTGTACAAAGTTTTGAACTGCGCTTTTGAACCATATGCTTAAGCATATGGTTTGAAATATATTCGTTATTATCTGTGTTGTATTGTTTACAAATAGCTTAACTTAATTTGGTTTTGTTACCAGTAGCATAATTCAACATTTAGATGCATATAATATATACATATATTGAAATTAAGCAATATTACCGAAGTGTTTGAACAATTTTGTGACGTTTTTAATAAAGCAAACAAACAAAATAAAACACAATGTAAAAAATGAAGGAAATGAGCTGCAATTTCTTTGAAATAGACGGACTAATGTAAAAAAAAAAAAAAGTCAGAGAATACCCAAGACTCAGTAAAATCATAATCCGAACTCAAAATCGATTAAACTAGAGGCAAATATGAACAAAGGAACGATATACATAGAGACCCTCGTAAAAGTACAACAGAATAAGAGAATATGACCAGGTGTTCATGAAGAGTACGCGTCTTCTATATGAGAGAAACACTATATGCACCCAGACTATCACAATAGTTTATTTCTTATGCCATACATGTTTGTTTATTTATTTTCCTAACTTCTGAGTAAATGAAAAAATGGCTATTTATAATTCTGATAGCTTTTCTGACTTTTTTCTGTGCATTTTATTCTGTCTTCTGTTTGATACATCTTTGATATAGGTACTATTATAAATTTGAAGCATGTGTGGTATTTGATGTCATCAAAACTTCTATACAAGTCGAAAATGAGCTACTTGACATGCGAAATTGTAATTACAAACTTGAGGAAAACAATCTTCAATTATAAATTGAATAAAAAAATATGTGTACCTCATTGATATTTATTTTATCTATTTTGAGAATTATACTGTAAGGAATAGAAGAAAATACCAGAAAAAGAAAAGTTAATTGCTGAAAAATCCTGTTGAATTGCAGATTGCCTATATGGGAGTAACCCTGTATGCACCCGGGCTAGCACTTCAAGTTGGTATGTATAGTTTGCTTTTGATTCTGACAGATTTCTTGTGCATGATATAATTTGCTCATTATGACAAACTAGAAAAAAATGAAGACAAGCTCAGGTATAAAATCTGAACAATCGCTGGGCTGATGCCTGCCTTTTGAAGACAGCAAAGGAGCTGCAAACGTTTACCGTTATGTGACCACGAGATTCTTTTGATGTACTTCAAAGGGTCAAACAAATCTTATTGCCTCACCAACTAGGTGGCGCACACGGAGCCTTTAGTTGTGCCATGACATACCCCAGGGGTGTAGAGAGTTTAGATCACCCCTGGATATCAAGTACGAATACATTTGTATATTGTAATAATAATGTTATCTATTTTCTGTTGTAGTTGCTGGGATACCTCTGTGGCTGTCTATCGTTGTCATAGGGCTTGTAGGCACCATATACACAGCGATAGTAAGTATGGACAATAAGCTAACACTCATACGGAAACCAGATCATGTAAGTTTCTAAACTCGAACGTTTTGAGGATTGATGCTTACTTGGATGTGACCAAGATTTGCATGGCAGGTGACGTCGATGAAGCAGAAGGTCTTATTTTCTTGTGGGTTTTTTTTTACGAGGGTCCCCATGTAAATCTTTCCTTTGTTCCTATTTTGCCTCTAGTTTAACCGATTTGGAGTTAGGATTTTGGTTTGTTGACGCTATGGTATTCTTTGATTTTTGTTGTTAGTTATCAATGACTCAAAAGGTGATACTGATTTGCATATGATATTATATAACTAAAAACAAAAACATCAACTACATAGATGTGGGATGGATAAAGATATATATATATTCTGGATTAAAAGGTCAGGAAACGCACCTTCTATTTTTAAAGCCTAACCAAAACTACATAAGATCAAAAGAAATATCAAAAATATGAATTTACAAGAGTCTCCGTGTAAATCTAGTTGAATCGCTTTTGAGTTCGGATTATGGTTTTGTTGACGCTTTGGTATTCTCTGTTTTTGCTTTTTTAAGATAAAATGACTATCAGTTTTGTCCTTTTAGAATGATATAGCCCGCGGACAATACACAAGAAAGAAATTAAAGTATTTGCAGAAATTATTTTGAAACGTAGAGAGTATGTACTCAAACATTCGGTTGTAATGATATTTCTTCCTTTTCATTATTTTCTATTTTTAGGGAGGAATCAAGAGCGTAGTGTGGACGGACGCATTCCAGTTTGTTATGATTTCCATTGGAATTGTAGCAGTCATTATAAAGGTGATATTGTGTTGTTACCTGTTAGTAGTTCCAGGTTAGACAATGACAAGATATCGTTTTTAATTCAGTTGTGAAATAGCATAACAATTCTTTGGATTTTATATGACACTTATTATTTTGGATAATTAAAAGCATTGAAGTTACTAAGCACCTTATATGATAAAAGTTCCTTCACTCATAGGAGCCCAACAAATCGTATGCTGCACTGTAATGTTTGTTTCGCAAAATTTTCAGATCCATCTATGCTTCTGAAGTTTACTTGAATGCAAAAACAAATACAATATTTTCAGTGACATCATGATTATGACCAACTGCGAACTATTATTATGAAATAATTAATTAAAAGAAACCAAAAACAAAACAAAACCACTAGACAAGGTAAACAGTTGTAGTAGGAGGTACTAAAACATTTTTCCTGCACAACATGTATATGTATTTTATTTCATGTACATTACATAAAAAACGCCATGTAAATCAAGGTTAAACCGAATTAACCCCACGTCCTAAGAATAAGAGGTTTTGTATCAAACACAATAGCATGACATATTAATGTTTATATTAAAAGGCATCTACGTTCTTATCATACAAGGATACATAAAACTTGCAAATAATCTCAATTCACCTGCCGTGTGTCAGCAGCCGACATGTATCACGAAATATTAGATATTTAGAGCAAACACTAAAGTAACAAATCAATTGCGACATGGAACCCATAGTTGGGAGACACAGGGGTGTTACCTACAATAAAGGGAAAGTTTACTATTAGAAAAACGAATCGTATGACTTAGTAGTAACGTAATCTTGTTGCTGGTGCCTTGATGATTAGTTATGTATGATACATATAACATAATATCCTAACTACTGCAGCAACTTAAGGTCATTTACATGCGTTAGTGTTTACTCATTTTGCCTCCATAAAACCGTCCTTTTTTCTCTACAGGGAACCATTATCGTCGAAACACGTCATTCCGTGGCTAAGACTGCAATGGAGGGAGGAAGACTTGAGTTTTTCAAGTATTGATACTTGGATTTGTTCTAAATAAAGTTCAGCAATTTTTATCCAGAATAACAAATGTTTGATAAGGAGCAAATTGTGTATCGGTCAAAATTGATTGAATATTGTTCATGTCAGATATCTTAAATTATCGCTACAACATATTTCAATATGGCGCAAATGTGTTTAATTTAACCCATTTGGTAGACTTCATGTATATTTGCCTATGATTGGAAATAACATATTGATATGGTTTCCTTGTTTGAAAAATTGATTTTCCTATGTCAACATTTATAAATACATAAGAAAAGGAAAACAAATCTTTCACATATGATCACATTTCATAATATCATATTTGATTGTTTGGAAATGCTAATAGATACGCTGTTTTATTACAAGTTTTAATCCGGATCCTAGAACCCGTCACACGATGTGGGGTTTGTTGTTGGGTGTTACGTTCGCTGCATTGCCTAATTGGTGTAATCAGTCAAGCGTCCAGCGGGTCTCGTCTCTTCGGAGTCTAAAGGCTGCTAAAAGGTTAGAGGGAGTTGTATTCCATTTTCGTTCATAACATTTTAAGCTTAAAGCTGACAATGCAAGTTAAAAAGCTTTTTCGTTGCGATTAAAAAAAAATACGGCAAATTAATATTTTAGAAAGCTTCTGAGATGTCCCCTAACAGGTTACTAAGGAGAGGCAGACATTTTAGTTTTTGCCTTGCTTGGAAACGAGAGTCGGCCTCCCTGGGTATAAAAGGCACCCATCCTGTCAAACCGGTTTTTACATGAACGCTGGCCGTGCAAAGTGCAACACACCTGCGAACGCAACAGGTGACACTGGAGTTACAAAACTGGAATGACCAACAGCCACTTACCTTGAAGTTGAAGTTACATGAAGATGGTCACTCTCTCAGACACCATCATAAATCGTGTGCCAAAGCAAAATAAAAAAATATAACTGAAAACACCCTAACTGTCCTATAATATTACGGCTTGCCACTAAAGCGCTTGTAATGAAAATGTAGTGTAACAGGCAAACATAGTATTGATTATGTAAAACACGTGCACGAACACATGCTACTGAGGGGAACTTATTTTGATGGAAATAAATGGATGTTATAGCAATGTTTATCACACAGGGTCTGATTACTCGTAGCGACATGATGTTCCAATTGAATACTAAGGTAGGTTTATCAGTTGTCATTCATGTACTTGTTTTTTATTCGCATGAATTTTGGTGTAATCTAATTGGTTTTTTTTTTTATTTTGCTTGTATTGTATAATATCGTTATAATAACACCTTCAATGTTCTTCAGACACTGATCGAAAATATCGTAAAAAAAAATCAGAAAGTATGTGTTGGCTAGCAATATAGGTCTATAGAAGTGTCGCCGTGCGGTTTCATCACAACAATGAGACCCGGTTTGACGGCCTGGGTGCCTTTTATACCCAAGGAAGCCGACTATCGTTTCCAAGCAAGGCAAAAACTAAAATGTCTGCCATTCCTTAGTAACCTGTAAGGGGCATCTCAGAAGATTTTTTAAAATTTTACTTAGCCGGTTTCTTTTTAAATATCAACAAGAAAGCTTTTTAACTTGCATTGTCAGCATTAATTCATATGACGGTTTGATTAGAGTTCAAGGTAATTTCCCAAAATCTGCATGTAACTTGTTGTTTTCTTCAATTTTCTCAACACACCCATTATTTTCTACAATAGGTATTATACATGTATTATTACTATAATTCAAATTAAGCTTTGATGTTTTTTATATTAGTTGATATATTATTAATTATGATGTCAAAATCGTAACTCTGCAGTATATATACTCTCACATAAAGTCACACTTTTTTTTGTATTTTTAAAAAGAGCATTCTGTATTCTGGGTCTCATCTCGATTGTCTACTATACGTGTCTTGGATATTTGGGCATTCTCCTGTACTCGTATTACAACGTTTTGAAATGTGATCCAGTTGAAGCCGGGTTCCTTAGCAACTTCAATCAGGTATGCTTTATACTGTTTGGATTTGTATCACTGTCAAATTGCTTATTTACATTGATAAGGAGAATTTATACTGCTAAATATATAATACCTTACTTATTATACTTCTAATTTGTTTAATTTATCTGTTCAGTAGCTCGTTTTATAACATTAAGCAAATGACATTTAACATGATTAAGTAATATAACGTTATGATTTTTTCTGTAATAAAGCTACACTATAAAATATAAAGTGACATAATGTTAATAAAAATGTAGAGATTAGCATGATAGTGTTACATCTTTAAACGGAGTTTTACGCACCTGACCCTTTTGTTTATATAGTGCATTATTTAAGAAAGTTTCAATTCAAACCTTTTGATCCCTAGTATCACGGATGAGTCCTAAAAGGAGTAAACAGCTGTATTGTGCAGTTTAATTATTATTATTATGTTTTGCATATTGTGTATATTACAAATGTGCAGCATGTGAATGTAACATCATCTTTAATTAGTTTTTAAAAAATGCTGATATTTTGTTGCGTCAACTATGAACAATTTCACAATCTGTCAAGCCGTATTATTCGTGTTACTTTTGTATTTGAACTCTGGCATTCTATACTTTGTTTATTCATGATTGGTGTATGTTTTACCTTCAGCTGATGCCGTATTTCGTGCTTGATGTAATGCGGTCCCTGCCCGGTTTATCTGGTATTTACATCAGCTGTTTGTTTAGTGGTGCTCTCAGGTAATTGTATGACTTGATGTAACGCTATGATAGGTTGTTTAGTTGGTGTATTAATGTTTTGTGGTTTTTTTTAAAAAGAAAAATGTGTTATAGTGAAACATTTATTTAATTGTAGCACGTTCTCTTCTGGAATTAACGCATTAGCTGCAAACACTGTCGAAGACATTCTAGGAGACTGTGTTAAGAAATCTAAAATCATTTCCCAAACACTTGCTGTAACACTTTTTGGTGAGTTGAACGTATATATATTTAAGGATTAACCTTTCATTTTGTTTAGTTTATCGTAAATACTACATTATGTTACTAAGCATAACATGCAAACTGTCCATATCGTCATCGAACTTATACGGAAACTCATATTTTACCTAGGATTCGCTTCTTGTTTTGTGTTGTGTCGCATTCTTATGTAGGGATTTGAATTATCTGGTGTAATATCATTTTGAGGTCATTGTTTCAATGTCAAATTTCAATTGGTATTTTTTCATATCATTTAACCCATAACTTACATGCATTTGTACTTACATTTGTTAAATTTGTTTATATATACATAATTTTCTGTGAAGAATAGAAGATTATTTAAAGTTTTAAGTACAAAATAGTATTAAATATATGATAACAAGGTGGATGATAAAATATTGAAAACACTATGTATGACAAATAATTGCTAAATATGACGCTTTTTTCCTAATTTTTCCCTACTGCAGTGTTCTCCTACGGGGTGGTAGTCATTGGGTTGGCGTTTGCCATGAGGTCAATACCAGGATCCCTAATACAGGTAACAACTATATGTAGGAGGAACGGGACAATTCATTCTCAAACACGATAAAACTTTGGCAAGGACCATACTCGTTGAAATTATATTTCCATCAAATATACTTATCTGTTTTTAAAACAAAACATTGAGTAAAATCAATTTGAATGTTTAAATTAAAATTTCCAATCAGATAACCACTTCGATGATTGGGACCTGTGGGGGCCCACTGACTGGGTTGTTCTTCCTTGGCGGAATGGTACCGAAAGCAAACTTTAAAGTGAGTATAAACTGAAAGTAAGAGACTGGAGGTAGACATACAAGAAACTTTAATAAGTAAGTTTGCCTTGTTATAACATAATAGCCTCCATACAAAGGTACTTAAAAACTTAAAACCGTAAAAATATAAAAATCTCGAAACATAAAAAGAATATTCTGATATGAAAAATATGAAAAACTCGAAACTAAAAAAGAATGTTTGATTATCTTCTGGAGGCTGCCGCCGAAACTCGACTAAAACGTCTTTGTTCTGAAATTTCAATGCAATCCTTTGTACATTATTAGAATGACACATTTTGTTTAAATTTTAGTGTGTTTTTATGTTTTGGATTAAATTGTTGATTTTTTTATGTTTATATATATTTATATTAATATAAATGAATCTTTATTTCAGGGTGCTATTGGCGGCAGCCTTATGGCCATTGCATTTAACTTATGGATGACAGTAGGGTCACAGATGTACGGCGCAAAACCGATTAAATTAGTCCAGAACCCTACCAGCGGATGTTTCCCCAACAACTTTACAGCCACATCGAACTATACATCAATGTATACATCAATGTATACCCAGAACAACACAATGAATATCACTCCATACGTAACAGAACAGCCAGGCTTGTCGCCGAACAGTGCTGTCACGTGAGAATATTATCATTTGTTACATTTTGCCCTTTCACTGCAGTGATGAGCAGTGAATATATGACGAAGATGAAGATTTTGCAGTGAAAATAAAAGACTTTACAGTGAAAATATAAGACTTTACAGTGAAAATATAAGATTTTGTAGTGAAAATATAAAAGGTTTTGCAGTGAAAATATAAAGTTTTGCAGTGAAAATGTAAGATTTTGCAGTGAAAATATAAGATTTTGCAGTGAAAATATAAGGTTTTGCAGTGAAAATATAAGGTTTTACGGGAACTACTTTCCTGTTGTAAGAGTTGTTCCCTTAGCTACTTTCCAGTAGGCAGATAACGAAAAAATTATAAAAGCATTCTAAGACCTCCTTCGAAAGGGTTAAAAAGAAGATTAAACGGTTCGCCGTTTATATCTTAAATAAATTTCACTCGTATAGCAGATTTATTTTCTTACTCGTACTCAGCATTCTTTTAAATATGAAAACAATCTGTCATACTTTTGAATTATATTTGATATCAAACGACACACCATTGAGTTCATTTAAAACTGTCGAAGATTATGTTTGAATATATTCATTTCTCATTATACGTTGTCTCTTTTTAACGGCTAACGATTATACTTTATTCATTTTATAAAAGTTATCAATCGGTCTTATTGTGGGAGGAAACCGGGGTACCTGGAGGAAACATGGGATCTTGCAGGCGATCCAATAGACTTCTAATTAATTTAATCTAATGATAAACTGGAACAGAGTGTTGCATTGAACGAGATAGAAACTAAAGATGAAATGTTTTATAATCAGGTTGAACATAATATGTGATTCACTTTTATGATGAAAAAAACTTTATTCTTTCTGTTCAATATGTTGCTGTGAAGCAGAATCTGAAGAGCTGATATTAAAAGTATGAGCTGAACTATATATGATGCGCTGAATGCATTACAAAACATGTCAATCAATGTTCGATTTATTCAGACGTGTGTCTATTTTTCAAAGGTGAATTTTGATGTTGCAAAGGGCTATGTATTTTTATTTGGATTGAATGCATAGGGCTAAACTTCATTAAACTACATCAAAGAAAATCATGACATTCCTTTTATCGTACTATTTTTTGTTGGAAAACATACTTTCCTGTCAGCTCATCACGTATTGTTATATTTTATAAATTGTTACAAAACGTGACGGCATATGGAACCTGAGGTAGGCATACAAATCAAACAGTTCCGTCACGACGTAACGTTTAATCGGGTACCAGGTGCTTTAATTATATTTAAGAAATTATCATTGTGATAATTAGTACATAGCGTACATGAACACACCCAGACTTGGGCTCTTATAAATACAAACATCCCGACATGGGAAATAAACAATATTTTCAAACAAGGAGCAGAAATGAAACTAGTGAGACGAGCCGGGCGCGAACCCGAGACTTCTAGGTTATGGACGTTAACACCAGGCCAAAAGGTCCGATTCAGTTGACCTGGTTTTGTAATTTCCTGATATTGTTTTGCAAGGTCCGATTTCTACGTAACATATCATTACTTTTATTTCCGATTTCTCAACCTTCATTTTAGCTAAATGATTGAATTACCAAATCATACATATTTATACTTTTGCATATTGTAGTCCGGATGACGGGTTTTTCCTGTACAATGTATCCTACACCTGGTACGGATTTATCGGATTCTTCCTGACGCTGATAATTGGCACTCTCATCAGCCTGTGTACGGGTAAGAATAATGTTCTTAATTGCTGGTAATATGACGAATCAGTCAAACTGTCAAGTTGCTCGTGTAGCGGCTCAATTGGTTGAGCGTCCGTCTAGAGTTCGGAAGGTTCCGAGTTCGAATCCCGGTCTTGTCGTGCATTTTTCCTCTCCTTTTACATTTGGTGTATGTGACTAAACCTTGTTTCAAGTACTGGATGCATACTTATCAGAACCTGGGTTGTAAATTGGGATGTCTTCGGGGTCGAAGACTTTGTTTAAGGAGGGAGGAATATAGCGTATCTAGACCGGGTCGATTGGTTGAGGTTCCGGGTTCGAATTCCGGTCTGGCCGTGCATCCCCCCCCCCCCTGTTACACTTGGATGTTTTTGCTAACAAGCATATTACTCTATCTAAATTTATTTTATTTATTCTCAATGGGCAAAATGAGAAAAATAATCATGATATTTTTTTCATTTTTATATAATGCCTTCCTTTATAGAATTCTTCCAGATAGCAAATATAAGTACACAATCGTGTAGGATTGCATTTAAAAGGGGAACAGGAGAAATATATAAATAATCAGAAGAAAAAAATAACACAAATAATTCCATCCTAAAATGGACTTATTGATACTGCCGGAACTTAAATTATATTCATAATCAATATTTGTAGCATTACCTAAGATTCGAGTCGCAACTGATTGACTATGTACAAATGTCTTTGTTTTTGCTAAATACACGTCATGGAATTCCCTCATGCGTCACTAATCATCCAAGGAAAATAGCTTAGTAAAACCTGACTGCGTATACATTAGCGCATTCGCAATGTAAAGGGCTCGGTGGATTGATTTCTACTTCACATATGGTCCCGTTCACGCTTAAGCACAAAAAGGATTCGATGACAGCCAGTTTTTGCTTTTTTCAACGTTTTGAAACGTGGAACATATTTGAAATCCATCAAGCATAATTATACAATCAATGGATGCTGGTGAAAGTCTTATTTCCATGCAATATGTCCCTGTTAAATAGGCCATATTACCGTATACGAAGGCGAAATGAGGTATGATCCTTAATTATGTCCGGTTTAATTCCATCGATCCAGTTACTGCTGGTCTCCTTGTCTAACGGATCAGCCATAGGTTAATGATTTATACTGATTAGTTAACCGATCCTTGTTATTAGATTCCAGTGTTTGTGGAACCTTTTTTTCTAATTGACAGGTGGTGATCAGGGCGAGCCTGTGGAACCCAGTCTCATCTTCCCCATCTGTAGAAAGATATACGGCATGGAGACAGAACATCATTATAACGTGGCGGAGATGGAAGAGAAATTGTTTGTAAACAAGACACCATCGAAGACTTTGAATTCTTGAAAGGTTTAGTGAACTTATACTGTATCTACTTTATTGATTAACAAAAAGGTTTTTTTTGACGAGAAGAATCATTTTAAAACCTTTAATATAAGTCCAATGATTTTTAATGAGCTTTAACAGTATAGTGTTAGGGCCTATGATTGTTTTCGGGTATGAGTTTATGAGAATATCAAGGAATTAAAAACAGAACCTAATATCATTGAAACAAGACTAAATAAACAAGTGTTTGGAAATGATAACATCGAAATATATATTACAAATGCCACTTTCCAAGTTTACAGGGTTTGATGGAGAAACAACTAAAAACTCAAGTAATCTGACTTTCCAAATCCTTCACAGTTGTATGTTTGAATGAAAGACTTCAGTTTGTTTCAATGAATTATCTTCAACGATGATTTTTAATGTCGCATAGGTCAAATTTGTTAAAATGTTCAAACGACTTCCTCTCAGGGTACTGGTATTTGACCTTTAGCTTGTTGTGATGCCGATGGGATAACAAGTTAGATTAAATGTGATCCTGCCCCATGTTCAATGTCTCAGGTGTCAAATGTGTTCAGATTGTTTAGCAACTTCTTCCGGTAATCATTAAGGTTTGGGTTATATCTAATTTTGTGTTTGGTTGTTTGGAACTTGACTCTAGTGACAAGGTTAAATTTCCGATAAATGCCCATTCTGCCTCTTGTTTCTATAAAAGTGTCGGATTCTTCTTCTTGTAAGATAAAGATAAACTTCCAAGACCATGTTTTGCTATTTGAATTTACAATGTTTTATTGTCGAATCTGATATCTCCTTAGTTTCGATTCCTTTTTAGTGTTACGAATTTGTTTTTCTTCTTTATTTTCTTAAGAGTCAAAAGCGCGATTTGTCTTATGAAAATGATTTGTAGTTTATTTACAAAACTATCTGAAATATGTTTCGTTTATTACATTACGTAAATAGCAAAGAACAATTAACAGTGTACACTGCATATAGAATTGTAGACTGATATGTGAATAGTAATGATACAACTTAACATATTATTAGTCATCAATCTTGATGACTCATCCATCAGTTTTAAGTCGACCGAGCGACTGCATTTCAATTAGAGAATGGTGTGGTTTCGTTATGGCATATTCATACATTTAACTAAGAAAGCCAATTTGTTGTATATTCCTTGTTGTAATTTATATGCTCTTGTGTGTTTCACAGAAAAATAAATAGTGTTTAGGTTAAAACAAAATATTCAACCAGTCCTTTTGGATAGGAATGTTTATGCCGTGGTACGGTTTCCGTCGTCCGCTCATCCGTCCGTAAACTATTTCTTTATAACCAAACAAGACGTGTACAGCGAAGAGGATTTCCACGATGGTGGTCTGGAGTATCCTTTGGCAAACCGAGGGTTTGTTCCCATTGGCGCAGAGGGGAAGGAAATTTAAAAACCTTATCTTTCAGACCATTTTATGGAATTTGGTCGAACAGTGTGTACAGCTTCCTTTGGCAATATGGAATTTTAATTTGGTGTAAATGGAGGATATTCCCCTGTGGAGAGTTATAAACCAGTAGATTTATCCTGTTAAGAGCAGCCGTTTATCTTAGCAATTGGTATATTACACTACTGAACAGTCAAAGTGGACGGATTCGACTTTACAGTTTATAGAAAAAGGCCTGTAAATGATTATAACAAACATGTACATGAACTGGTCATGTAATTAAAGTTACCAATGAAGAGAAAAGTGAGTTCACTTCCAAGTTCAAATTCAATATCAAAAATAAAAACACAAAGCGCATTGATGAGGGTTTTGCTTTTATTGATCTGTTCTTTAAAATTCGAAACAGCCTTCACAACATCTAATAGTAATAAGGGTTTTAGAACCTTCGATAATATTATTTGGTCTTTTCATCACTGTTCTTAAATAAAAGTAAATAAAATCTAGATAAAAAAAAAAAACAAAAAAAATCACATTCCTATATATTGGCTATTTACTGGTCAAACATTAGGATATCTTATGGTACCAAAAAAAACCATAAAGATATGAATTATAAATATGAATATGGAATAGCCTATTGTATGTATCTAAATAATTCCGAAGAATATTACATTATGGTGATTGCACCATCTTCGTCTTTTGGCTGCAAACAGATGGTAGGTCCAGGCATGGTTGGATGGTTATCCTACAAATAAAAAAAGCCATATATTTCGATGGTATTTCTGACAACAATTTGTGTACGATTACTCGAATTAAACAATTTATGAATTATTAATGAAAATTTCTATTATCTATATGTTATAAATCAGGAAAAAGCACAAACCAAGGTTTCTTCACAATAAAAACATATTTTGAGAACAAATAAACTAAAACAAAGGGAACAATCAGAAAATATCGAAGAGTCAACAAAATCATGAACATAGCTCAAAATCAATTAAAACAGAGGGGAAATATGATCAAAGGAAAGATTTACCCGGAAACCCTCGTAAAAGTACAAGAGAATAAGACCAGGTAGAGTAATCTTATGTATCATCGATGACACCCGTCATGTAAATATTGGACAGATCCAAGTAAATGGCATGTCCTCAAAGTAAAAATAGACATCAAACTAAATTGAAGCTCAACCACCAACCAGTTACAAAAAAAGAGATCCTGTTGGTCTGAAGCAAATTCCATGCAATGGTTTGTACTGTTTTTACCAAAAACAGAAGATCTGCGCAATAAAATAAGATTTCACCCTGGTATATGTTTATGTTAAAAGGAAATTGAAATAAACAGGATTGTTTTTGTCAAACTTTTGTTAAAGTAAAATATCAAGCAACAAAGATGAGGGTCAATTAATATTTTTAGCTCGAGTGATTCTAAAAATCTAGCATATTCTTTTTCTTGTTGAAAAACGCGGTACCTTTTCTTCTGTATCAGCCTCATCATAATTATATTTAGATTCCAGACCGTAAATCCTTCTGCAGATTGGGAAGATGAGACGAGCTTCAACAGGCTTGCCACGATCACCACCTGTAAGTTAAACAAAACATGTATTACAACAGAGAAACAATTTTAATTCTTTGATCGACATTATATATTCCTTTATTAGCTGGAATACTCAGCCAGTCTGCAATGGCTTCGATTTCACAAACGTTTACTCCAAACTTAAGTGTGCTAAAATTTACCGCCACAAATCTTATCAAAGTGAAGTTTGCTGACATTTGCCACTAAATGTGTATCACAAAGCTGATTTAACTTAAGTTCGGTGGGTTAAACCTAAACTCTGCTGAGCTTGCCGACGTAAACATTCATTGGAACTCTTCATACACAAAAGACCACATTTGTAGAATTTGAACTGTGTAATATTTCGCTAACTGATCATTAGGAAAACTAAACAAGTACTCGCTGAATTTACGAGACTTAAGTATATCTTCAGACAGCTACTGTCTATTTTACAGTGATGTGTTAATATCACCACTACAGAAAACGCTGTCCAAATATTTGTTTGATCGATGAAATACATTTAGTACATTTATTTCGCTTTTTTTTCAACATCTTTTGATTCCAAGCAATTCAATAGAAAATAATCTAAGACAGATCAAGGTTTAATAAATTATCAAAATATCAACATGATAATTTAAGTAAAGATCGAGCCTGACTGATTGAACATGAAAGCGAGGCAGACGAAGTAGTGCCAATTAACAGGCAATATATCCGTTTCTGATGTTTATTTAAAGATGTCGTAACACACACATATGCTGCACCTCTTAAATTTAGCAATAAATACAGTATGCCGAAAAAATGAAATAAACTTCATCATACAGCTGTTTCGTCCTCCTAGGACTCTTCAGTGATGCTAGGGGCCAAAAGGTAGGAATCCAAAATTTCTAAACTAATGTAGAAGCAGAAAGGTCAGGTGCGTAAAACTCCTTTAACTTATGAATTTAGAAGTAAAATTAAACTTGTTCTGTATAATTTCAAATTGTATAATACGAAAATGTGTATATTAAGTACCGTTCCACTACTCAAATGAGATTAACTGTGGCTATGGAGGCTCCAGCAAACCTCGGGGACTAAAAAATCCACCAGCCGAGTCTGCCACACCCGATCATAAAGATGACGTAACACACACATATGCTGCACCTCTTAAATTTAGTAATATATACAGTGTGCCGAAAAAAGGAATTTAACTGCATCATACAGCTGTTTCGTCCTCCTAGGACTCTCATATTAACTATTTTTTAATTATAAAGTTAGTTTGGATTAAGAAATGATAGAATTAAGGATTGTATCTTTTAGAGGGTATATTACGTACCCGCACAGAGGCTGACCACGGTACCAATAATAAGTGTGAGGAAAAATCCAATAAAGCCGTACCAGGCATAGGATAGGTCGTACAGCGAAAATCCTTTTTCTGGACTACAAATTCAGTGAACAAATATCTTATTATAATTTGTCAAGCATTGGAACATAAAGGAAAAACTTCATTATTCGAACAAAGTTGGGTTGTATGTCATTGATTTGACTTACATATGAATTATAGTATATAAGATAAAATTTCCAAGTATATGTCATCTAAACAAATGTTAAACGTTTATGTAATATATACAGTTATAATTCGCCGTTCGAATTAAACGAATTGTATTTTGACTTGTTCTGACAAAGAAAATCAATCAATCAGTTGATTTTCACATTTTAATTAACATATACATCTATCAACTGATTGCATTTTACATTTTTATTAACGTACATGTATACATCTATCAACTGATTACATTTTACATTTTAATTAACGTACATGTATACATCTATCAACTGATTACATTTTACACTTTAATTAACGTACATGTATACATCTATACACTGATTACAGTTTACATTTTAATTAACGTACATGTATACATCTATCAACTGATTACATTTTTTTCTTAATCGTGAGATAAAACAATAAAAAAATATAATTTACTGTGAAATAACTACAATACAACTAAAACTATCATATGTTGTAATATTATTATGTACAATATATTTTATTACGTGGCAGGGCTGTTCGGTGACATAGAGGACCCGGTTACGTCATACTGGGTGGTGTACACTGTAGTGCTATAATTGTATGACAATGCCGCTGACTCGTTCAATGTTGTTATGAAGTTATTTGGATAACACCCACTTGTTGGGTTCTGGATTAGCACGGACGGTGTCGTACCATACAATTTTGACCCTACAGCTATCCACATATTAAGGGCAATAGCCGTCATGGTGCCAGTAGCTGCTCCCTGAAATACAAAAACAAAATGAACACCATAAATCCGAAATATATCAAAAGTATTTTATTCAAAAATTTAGTCATTCGCGAACATGAGAGAACTAGAAAAGGGTGCAGTAACTTATAATCTCCCAAAATGTATAAAGAAGAAACAAGCGGCTGAAAATCTTTCGATTTGGTTTATATTTTGGAAATTAAAAAAAAAAAAAACACTAAACATGTTCTCCTTCTTCCTTTTCCTAAAAGCTGTTCTTATTCTCTTGTACTTTTACAAGCGTCTCCGTGTAATATTTCCTTTGTTCCTATTTTGCCTCTAGTTTAATCGATTTTGAGTTCGGATTATGATTTTGTTTACGCTTCGGTATTCTCTATTTTTTTCTCCAATAAACATTTCAATTTTTGCATCGTCTACTTAATGTTTCCAATGAATGTAAAAATTACGATTATGGTTTGGACTGTAATCTGAACGCTACGGGCATTTCAACTCCTAGTCTGTTTTATTATGTTCGCGCTATACTTACAATCCAATTTGCTTTTGGTACCATTCCTCCCAGGAAAAATAGTCCAGCTAATGGCCCGCCAGCGGCCCCCGCAATAGACATTGTCATCTGTCGGACAAAAGTACAGATTGAGATAGCCTTTGCTAATGTATCGGTATGACGTCACTGATTCTAATTGATAGTAATATTTAAATAAAAGGAAAAGATAACGTAGCTGATTCCAAATTGAAAACTCTGAACATTTTTTTACTTTTATTTAGGGGATGTAAATTGGGTTTTTTTGTGAAACTCACCTAGATAAAATTGATTCATACTGTATAGTTGCTTTTATCCGCGAGTGATTTATATTTCGCTACATTCGCGGTCAAATAAAAGCGCGAAAATTTATACCCGTAAATAAGTCGCAAGAAGAAAAACGCACTTTTTCTCCTCGTAAAATTAAAAAAAAACTGCAAAAGAGAATTCTTTCAAAATACACAATTTTGCTGTGTGTTAAGGTTTTCGCCGTTGCCCGAATAATATCTTCCGCACCCTAGCATATGCGAAAATATCGCTTTATCACAAAACAAATCTTGCAAATGAGAAATCTTTCAAGAAACATAGATTTGCTATCTTGATAAAGGTTTTCACTATAGTATGGACGCAAGTTATTATCTCTTTGAAATGACATGAAACTTGGACAGTGTAGCGTCACAAACATGCCCTCTTATAAGGTCAGGCGAAAACAGTGTACCTGGATGACGGATCCAGACATAAAGTTGATTGCGTAGGCCAATCCAATGACTACCAGCCCAAATACGAACACTGCAAAGTTAAACAATATATGTATATAGAATTATAAACCGTATTTGAAAATAATCCTCGATATCCAGTGGTTTCACTCGCCTACGTTCTCTTCACCCCTGGGATATGTCATGGCAAAACTGAAGGCCCCGTGTGCGCCACCTTCTTGATGAGGCAAGAAAATTGGTTCGACCCTTTGATAAACATCAAAAGCATCTCGTAATCGTATAACGGTAAAAAGGTTTGGTTGCGGCTGTGGCTCCTTTGTAATATTCAAAGGAGAGGCTCCAGCCTAGCGATTGGTCTTGTTTTATTTTTACCCGAGCGTGCCTTCAGTTTTGCCATGACATATTCCAGGGGTGTAGAGAGCGTAGGTGATCGTTAACCACCCCCACCCCCCTACTTCGGAATTGATGCAAATATTTTCTATGTTGGCGTTTTTGTTGTTTGGGTTTCTTATATATCCGATTTGATCAGAATGCTGTCAGCAATTAGGATACATTACAGTTACAACTGATGCGTAAATTGCTTTCTCCGTGGCTGAGAGATAAATTGTATTGCATCACTTTTTGTAGATCAATAAGATTTCATTGCCATTTGTCAAAATATACAAACGAAACAAGAGCTACTTGCAACAAGATAATTCAACGAATTACAGTCCCCCACCGGGTTGTTTTCTCGAGATCCAATAGCAATGAGTGTGAATCTCGAGATGCAATAAGGTCATGTATTTTCTTCAATGTATTGAAAGGTGAAGATGTAGTTTACAGAGACCCGCTTCTATACAGGAACCCTCCCATTCTCACTAAATACATGTACACTGTAGGTATACTCTATAAATGATCTCTATATAAAGGACACAAGTCTATGAAGGACACCTTTAGTTTTTCTATCGGGTATCCTTTATAGACAGGTTTTACTGCAATAGACATGAAATTGTAATAATAATAACAAGATGTTGTTTGTTATGCTTACATTGAATTCAACAGTACTGTATATTGATTAAATGGTGATCTGAGAAGAACACAGGTTTGTTTGTCACTGGGAATAATTTGGATGAGAAGACCAAGTCAAGAATTCCTCCAAGGCAATGGGTAGGCGTGGTCAGTTGTTGGTGAAGTTTACAAGATTTTTGAAGGCTGTCCATCTTTGCGAAGTCCATGTTGAAATCTCCAACAACAAGAATGTTTGTACACTTATGTAACTTTGCTTGTGTTGTGCATAGCTTGAATAACTGTCGAAATAAATGTCACAGTGACCCAGTTTTGGTACACGACACACCGTCTTCCCACGGGGAACCATACTACCAAGTATTAAGTTCTAGTGCTTTATAGTGTAGGAGATAGAGCCCGGACAAGGTATTTGTGTAACGTAGGTCAGAGGTCAAAATATAGGTCACTGTGACCCGGTTTTGTTACGCGACACACCGCCTTCCCATAGGGAACTATACTACCAAGTACAAAGTTATAATCCTTAATAGTGTAGGAGATAGAGCCCGGACAAACTTTTACTTTAATGTAGGTGAACGATCAAAATATAGCAAAATAAAGGTCACAGTGACCCAGTTTTGGTACGTGACACACCGCCTTCCCACAGAGAACTATACTACCAAGTATAAAGTTCTAATCCTTAATAGTGTAGGAGATAGAACCTGGACAAATTTTTCTTTCTTTAATGTAGGTCAGAGGTCAAAATATAGGTCACAGTGACCCGGTTTTGGTACGCGACACACCGCCTTCCCACGGGGAACCATACTACCAAGTATTAAGTTCTAGTGCTTTATAGTGTAGGAGATAGAGCCCGGACAAGCTTTTTCTTTAATGTAGGTCAGAGGTCAAAATATAGGTCACAGTGACCCGGTTTTTGTACGCGACACACCGCCTTCCCACAAGGAACCATACTACCAAGTATTAAGTTCTAGTCCTTTATAGTGTAGGAGATAGAGCCCGGACAAACTTTTACTTTAATGTAGGTCAGAGGTCAAAATATAGCAAAATAAAGGTCACATTGACCCGGTTTTGGTACGCGACACACCGCCTTCCCACAAGGAACCATACTACCAAGTATTAAGTTCTAGTCCTTTATAGTGTAGGAGATAGAGCCCGGACAAACTTTTCCTTTAATGTAGGTCAGAGGTAAAAAAATAGCAAAATATAGGTCACATTGACCCGGTTTTTGTACGCGACACACTGCCTTCCCACAGAGAACAATACTACTAAGTATTAAGTTCTAGTGCTTTATAGTGTAGGAGATGAGCCCGGACAAGCTTTTTCTTTAATGTAGGTCAGAGGTCAAAATATAGGTCACTGTGACCCGGTTTTTATACGCGACACACCGCCTTCCCACAAGGAACCATACTACCAAGTATTAAGTTCTAGTGCTTTATAGTGTAGGAGATAGAGCCCGGACAAGCTTTTTCTTTAATGTAGGTCAGAGGTCAAAATATAGGTCACTG
Organism: Mimachlamys varia; assembly: GCA_947623455.1. Taxonomy (NCBI): domain Eukaryota; kingdom Metazoa; phylum Mollusca; class Bivalvia; order Pectinida; family Pectinidae; genus Mimachlamys; species Mimachlamys varia. Next base: position 55,952,161 of record OX392528.1, read on the forward strand.
TGACCCGGTTTTTGTACGCGACACACCGCCTTCCCACAAGGAACAATACTACTAAGTATTAAGTTCTAGTGCTTTATAGTGTAGGAGATAGAGCCCGGACAAGCTTTTTCTTTAATGTAGGTCAGAGGTCAAAATATAGGTCACAGTGACCCGGTTTTTGTATGCGACACACCACCTTCCCACAGGGAACCCACACACTTAGTATGAAGTTCCAGTGTCTTATAGTATGGGAGATAGAGCCCGGATAAATAGTGTGCGGAAGGACGGACGGACGGACGGACGGACACAACGCAAACCTATAGTCCCCCCCGGATTCCGGTGGGGGACTAATTACCTAAAAGTTTTGCCGCAACTGAGTGGGAGATTGTGTTAGATTTGTCTAGACAATCCCCCAGAATATCTTTGACACTGTTGGCAGATAATCCGTTGATACCAGATGAAATCGTGCTGAAATAAATACAAATTTTATTTATTTATTTATTTATCTATTTTTTGCTCAAACAAATCAAACAATCCAATTAAATCAACTGCTCCTGTAGAAAGTATATATGTTTTTGATAAAGGTTTGAGAAAGGGAGCAAATGGGCAAATACGGAAAAAAATATTTTGTCATTGTGCTCGTTTTAGCGCTAAAACTACGAGTAGTTTTTGCGTCTATTGTTGCCACTATTCTGTGCGATTTGTTACAAAGAAATCAGTTTTTCACTCCCACGGCTCATTTAAATATTACGTCTCTGTTGCTGGCTGACCTCTCGCGTATATACACACATTCGTACTATGCCACTCTGTGCTTGACACTCGTATACGGATCGCGGAATTCCTGGCATGGTGTTCTTTGCTTATATAATCGCGCATAGCCAAATACACTGATTTTGATTTCTATGTGATGTTACCTTATACATGTGCGTAAACCAAAATACTTGACCAATTTGTCGGTCGGACGTATTAATTCGTAATTACAGTCAAAATCCGCTCTCTGGATATGATACTGTTATTTACGAGTTACTTCCCTTGATTGTCACTGCACAAACTTGATTGATTTTCTTACTTAATATTGTACTGAGTATACAATTTTTAATGAGAAATTATCAGAACCTGCATAATGTACATAAGAATTGGCAAAACACTTGATTTATTAAAAATAACACTTATACTTTTCTACGGCGAGCAAAAGTTCGTGGTTTTATAATTACGTTCTCTGTGCTTCACATATCACTATACACTGTAGCAGGGACATATATACGTCCCTGACTGTAGGTTCACATTTTTGTTTTAACAAAACTTTACCATAACCTGTATAGTGTATATAGCAATTGACACAAAATAAGTTATTAAGTAGAAATACCACTTATATTATTTCTCTGGTGTGCAAAAACCTCTATGGTGTACATTCCCGTAATTATGTGTGGCCCTTTATACATAGGTCACGGCCAAAATACATGTAATTTTCCCTGCTTTGTAAATGAACTTGATAAAGGATAATTAGGCCTAGAGATGAGTGAATATGACATATTTGCATATGCATAAATAGACGTTTACATCAGAAAGTCAACTTATGTCTAAATTGACATAAGTTGACTTTCTGATGTAAACGAATATATTTACTTTCTGATGTAAAAGAATATAAAGATATTTTACTTTGAAACTGTTGGCAGATAATGCGTTGATACCATGAAATCATCAAAAAAATCTTACCATTTTATGCAGATTTAACGCTTTAAATCAAAAGGTATGCTACCTTTTATAGAATCAGGTACCAAGTCGTACATTACCTGAGAGCGCCACCTGCCTAGTTGATACCAGATAAACCGGGGAGGGACCGTAATACATCAAGTCATACAATTACTTGAGAGCGCCACTAAGCAAACAGCTGATGTAGATACCAGATAAACCGTGGAGGGACCGTAATACATCAAGTCATACAGTTACCTGAGAGCGCCACTAAACAAACAGCTGATGTAGATACCAGATAAACCGGGGAGGGACCGTAATACATCAAGTCATACAATTACCTGAGAGCGCCACTAAACAAACAACTGATGTAGATGCCGTATAAACTGGGGAGCGACCGTAATACATCAAGTCATACAATTACCCGCGAGCTTCACTGAATGAACAGCTGATGTAGATACTAGATAAACCGGGACCGTAATACATCATGTCATACAATTACCTGAAGGTGCCACTAAACAAACAACTGGTATTGATACTGGATAAACTGAAGAGTGACCGTAATACATCAAGTCATACAATTACCAGAGGGCGCCACTAAACAAACACCTGATGTAGATACCAGTAAACCCGGGAGGGACCGTCATACACCAAGTCATACAATTACCTGAGGGCGCCACTAAACAAACAGCTGATGTAGATACCAGATAAACCAGGGAGGGACCGCATTACATCAAGCACAAAATACGGCATCAGCTGCAAATAAGAAATACTTCATGAGGCTTCAAGTTCAAAATACATCAAGAATTTCTAATATCAAAAATGTCTTACAGTTTCAGTATTTAGGCATCAGATTCAAATACAATGTGCTTTAATGAAACAACATTGGAATACAAATTTTGAACAGAGTATGTTGTACCTGATTAAAGTTTCCGATGAATCCGGCTTGAACTGGATCACATTTCAAAATGTTGTAGTACGTGTACAGGAGAATTCCCAAATATCCCAAAACTATGTGGTAGACTGTTGTAATGGGCCACAGAAGCCAAATCACCCTTATTGAAATAAACGGTGATTTTAAAAACAACCCTGCAAACTAAAAACTAAAATAATTTACTGATTTTTGACAGGATAATGTTTACACAAGCAATGTCGATATATCATTGTTTCTGGTGCGGAATGGAACTGAAGTGCGTTTAAAGAGTAAAATATCAGAAATTAACGGAAAGTCAACAGAACCATAATCCGAACTACAAATCGATTTAACTAAGGACAAAACATGACCAAATGACAGATTTTCACAGAGACCCTTGAAAAAGTACAAGAGAAAACTTAAGTAAGACCAGGCCCCGAGACCATGAAACAATCTTAGACTTAAGATTTTGCTTAGCCAATCACGTATGACGTTACTTTTCATAACGTTAATCGTGATTGGCTAAGTAAAAACCTAAAGACAAATTTAGACTTAAGATTGTTTCAAGATCCTGGGACAAGGTGTTCCGGAGGGTAAATGTCTGCTGCTTCACCGAAGACATCCACTATTTCACATGACTCATCAAGATAGATATGGAACTGAAAATGATGTTTACCTTTTAGCAGTCTTGAGACTTCCGAGAGAGGAGATTCTCTGTACACCAGCCTGGTCACACCAATTACTTACGAAAGTAAATGGTAGGGCGATACAAAACCCCCAGATCGTGTGGTGGGCTCTTGGATCCGGATTAAAGCTGAAAATGAAAAAATACCACACTATTTTTACATTGCTTTGCATTCTTCCGTTATAATTAATTGAATTTACATATGCTTGGCATCCTTCCATTGAAATCCATTGTGAAGGCAAACGTTGTTATTGGACTGTTATGAACTTTGCTATTGGGAAGTCATCAATCCATATTGTGGCATCATTAATTCTATTGTCGCCTACACTTGATATGCTATTCGAGAAGCGTTCGAAATAAGTAAATAAAGCACAACAATTATATCAAAATATAAAAATAATCAGTTATCGTTTTAGCAAAAGTTGTTACAGTCTTATTACACATATTGCTGTTGCTGACAAACTTACATAAATCCCTATTGGGCTTTTATTAAGTTTGTCTTAAATAGCAATGTGTTATAGGACTGTAACAACATTTGCTAAAACAGTTATTGCTTAAATAACTTACAACATTCTCTGAAATTGCACGAAAAAGACATGTATTTACAATTTCTTACCAGCAGCACCAATTTATTGATATCATTTTGGAATCACTTCTTTGAAAACCTCAAGAATGTATATTGCTAGCAATGTCATATCTAATAAGTTTCTCGTGGCTCCTTTCTACTCCTTATCAACTAAAACGTATTAATGGATAACGTTTTTTTTTCTCATGGTTCTAATGACCATTCATCAGACAGATTTACCAGATTTGGGGGGGGGGGGGACAAACATTAGAGAAAACCAAAGCATTAACGAAACCATGATCCGAACTCAAAACGATTAAATTAGAAGCATTAGCAAAGGAAAGATTTAAGTTAAATGTACAAGAGAATAAGACCAAATGTCTTAAAAAGAGTAAGCGTCTTCTGATTCATCAAATATACCCGCTATGTAAATCTTGGTCACATCTGAGTAAACATTAATCCTCACAATGAAATAAGTTTTAGTTAAGCATTGAAGTGCATTGATATGGTCTTTATGGTCGATCTAAATGACAGAGCTATGCAGACAAACTTTTTATTGCGCTTAACCATTGTGACGGCGAACCGCAATGATACTACTGACTACTAGATCTAAATAATGCTACGATATAGCCAAAACACAATCGAATAGTGAAACAAAAATATTTGTCAAGAGGAAATTCCTGTTCATGTAATGATAGAATTTTATCATAAATGCAAATTATTTGTACGAAATATCAAGTTCAGAATTACTATAAAGAGCTGAATACTTAAAAAATTCAAGTCTCCCTCCTTCCGTTGCAATCTCGTTGATGGAGTAACGTGTCCCTATAAGAATGCTGCCCTAATGAAAAATCATAAATGAAAATAAACAATAAACATATTATTTAATCATTAGGCAAAACATACTGCAGCACTTAGTTTCCCTAGATAAATGACAGCTATTTTGAAAAAGTATTTTTATAGTGAAAAAAAAAATTTAATACAAAAAAATAAGGACGCTCTTCAAATTCCTGCTTCCAAAGTCGTCACAGAAAAAAAAGTCAAATTACATAACTGTTCAATTAAAATTTACGTATTTAAATACACACATTCGTCTATACGTTGGTATTTTATTGGAAAAAGTTGTCGATAATTTTTTATCACAATGAATAAAGTTACTTTTCTGTTTTTTTTTTTAAATGGTTGTTTCAACTAGGAAATAAGAAAATCGATTGAAAAAACTTATGCTTGCAGTCCGGAAACTTAATGTTTATGTATCATTTATTAAGTGTATGCCTTTTACGTTATTCTTGAACAGATCAAAGGAAATTAAGATAAACATTGTTAGCTTTATCAACCATAGTTTCAGGTTACCGTTACCAAAAATGGCTTTGTTTTTTTTTAAACATTACAATAATACTTACACTAAACATACTTCTTGAAATAAAAGAAAGGGATAGGATACCATTTGTTTTTGTTTGGCAAAAGAAAAGAATGTCATTCAACTTTTCAACGACTTTTTAATGGCGAGCCAAAAGAAGAAGAATTAAAGCTTGACTGTTTTCAGAAATGTAAAGCATACAGAATGAAGAGAATTGCTTCAAATACAAATTTAATCTAATATAACATAAATTATGGTTGTAATACGGTATGTGATCGAAAAACCAGAGCAATGACAGACTGGAGCGAGGTTGTGTATCGAAGATACGTCTGAGAGAAAGAACTTTCGCCCCAAAAAACAGTTAGTGTTTACTGTTGATTTTCAGAAGTTAGATTTAAAAGTTCAAAGTATTTTTGTGCCAAACACATGATATTCATATATAAAATTTCACCCGTTATCAGTATAATGTGAAAGGGTTGGATGTTTTGCTAGGGCCTTCGGTAGTATACTTCAGTGTTGTAGCACTTCACATTAGCAAAAGATCCGGACTATCACAAGCAGTCTTACAACAAACATACCACAATCTCCCAAATACACACACTTTCACCACACACATCCACATCGCCTACACCGGGATACCGTCCTTAAACCACACTGGCTGTTAACAGGACATAAAACAATCAAACCAAACCAATCACAAGGGGGATTACACGAACATACCACATCCTTCCAAATACACACGCACTCAACAAACATAAACACAAGTCGCATACTCCGGAAGGGGGAGGCCGTCCTAAATTAGCTTATCTGTTAACATTACGCTTAAACAATCAAACAAAACAAAACCAAGCCTAGCCAAAATGACACGTTATAAAAGCTATCATGGAAACAAATCATAAGATTACAGTTTATCAAAGTTAACCGCTATGTACAGTTAATCACAAGCAATCATCAGTAAAGTATGACCAGTTCAAACATTCGATGTCATTGGCAAATATACACATCATTGAGAAATCTGGAGTAATTTAAAATGATAACCTGATAAAAAAAGATATGCTTCGTGTATGGTGCAGTTTAATTCATTTTTCGGCATACTGTTTATATTACTTAATTTAAAAGGTGCAGCACATGTGTATGTTACGTCATTTTTAATATAGCAGCAGTGCTTTTATACATTCACATTATACATTCACATTTTAAATGTACATAGCCAGATACCCTGCACCAGACTGGCTTCCCGAAAAATACCCCAGTGTATAGTTTGTTCGGTAAATATGTCCGCTAAATTGTACATTGGGACAAAAATCATTTAGAAAAAAAAAAAAACATTAATGGGTATGCCAATAATCAAACATTAGTTAAAATAATATAGGAATTATACTGGATTGTGATATCACCTTTATGATTACCGCCGTCATTCCAATAAAAATCATTACAAACTGGAACGCATCCGTCCATACCACACTCTTTATTCCTCCCTGAAATGATAGAAATAATTCCTGATAAATCGTATCTTTTCAATCACATATGGTCGAGCTGTCGAGCTGTTTACATGAAAATCAAAGTCCAATAAAATACTTTTGTTTGTGAATTTGTTTTTGAGTCTCTTATATGTCTAGCATGTTCGTCGGGTTACTAAGAATGAATTATGAAAATATTCATGTAGTTATATGTGACGTTTTGAGCATATTATACAGCTTTGTGTACATGTGCCTCATTTGGTCATCTATCTGATGAAAGTGACAGTACATACCGTACACGTCATCGAAACGACATATATTAACTTCTTGAATGGTTACCCGTATTCATCATAGAATTCCTAACTATGTGTTACTACTGGCTTACCTCTCCCTTATTAAAGGCCCAATATATGTAACTTCAGGAAATTTTTCGTAATTCTGAAAAATTCTGAAAAATAATCCAGTTGACAACCATTCAAAAATAAGCCTAAAACGAAGAAAAACTGTGCGGTAACTAACATGGAACTCTTGACAGAAAAATCCAAAGAATTGAAAATAATTCAGGTGGGGCCCATTTCAACAACAAGCCGAAATTAGAAGACAGTTCAAAATGGACGCGTGTTTACAAATACTGTGTTTCAACTGCTGCTGTACCGGTAACCGCCTAATCATTCATCTTGGATATTGTTGATATCAGTTAATCTTAACTAAATTTATAAATATAAAAAGTTGTAAGGCTTGATTTTCGCTTCAAGTTTTGCCGAAAGTTACGTATATTGGGCCTTTAAGAAATTCTAGATTCAGACATGTAAATGATTAAAAAAATGATATTTATCAAACTCTGGGTTAGAATGTTCAGGTAACGATGTTTGATGGTGTTAATTGAATATTTTCATAAGTGTACATACTAAAGATATATTTCTATGATCCCCGAAAAGAAGGAACATATATTGACGCTTTGTCCGTCCCTACGTCTTTTTGTCTGTCTTTCCGTCCGTCCTTTTCGCGTCCAGATCAGAACTTTGCCCACAGTAAATCCAGAATCATGAAATCCTGTATGTACATCAGTTATACAAATGCGATGAGTTTCTGACTTTTGCTAATTATTTAGCATAACTTTGACCAAACTGAAGCGAGAATCATAAAGGTGTGAACATCAGTAAAGTCAACTAATCAAACTTCAAGGTCATTGGCTCGAAGGTCATCAGGTGAAAGGACAAGTGAAAATTTACATTCAGCATATGTGTGTGTTACATCATCTATCTTAATATTTTTGTTATGACATTATGGAACAAAAATAGTCAGAATCAAACAAGGTCAACAGGTGAACCTTTAAGGTCATCAGATAAAGGTCAAAGTTCAAGGTACATATAAATCTAAAATTAATTAACTGCTTAACATTTTGTTGTGATATAACAAAGGGAACTCGGTCAGAACTTTTAGAGGTCAACTTACCAAAACTCAAGGTCATTTGGAACAAAGGACGGTGTTCCAGTTACACCAAGATGATATCCAGTGTGCTTAATTCAAGGGCTGCGGTCCCTTATTTAAACAGCTGTATGGTGCTGTTTTATTCATTTTTTCGGCATGCTGTATCTATTACTAAATTTAAAAGGTGCAGCACATGTGTGTGTTACGTCATCTTTAAAGAGATAAATACTAATGCAATACACAAGTCTTGTGTCAGACAACACCGCGGAGCATCCCCTTACCTTCAGTGACTGCCTTGTGATTAAAGGGACAGAATGGTAACTAATATTATCGGGTACACAAACCTTCATATCGCCCTACCAAGAGAGCAATAAGTGTACATTGTATATTATAATATATGACTTGAATGTATATTATGTTTGTATACAGTTCACCAATACTTACTATAGCTGTGTATACGGTGCCAACAAACCCGATAACAACGATAGACAGCCACAGTGGTATCCCAGCAACTACAACAGAAATAAATAATTATTAATGTTGCACTAAGAATTAAATAAACAATGAATAAAGTACTATTTAGGTTTCCAATCAATGACATGAATTCATCCATGTTATAAGAATATATGATTCGTTATACAAATTTACAATTGTTATATTCTATTTTAAATGAAACATATTAATTCACATCATTTACTTATATTTACATTTAAAAAAAAAAGTATTGTGCTTTATTTAGTTATTTCCAACATCAAATCAAGTGTAGACAACCATGAAATTGATGACGTCACAATATAGATGATGACGTCACAATAGCAAATGTTGTTACAGTCTTATAACAAACTTTGCTTTCACAATGTACTACAATGGAAGGATGCAGAGCGAATATAAACATAATACAAGAGGCCCATGGGCCTAAACGGTCATCTGACAATTGCAAACACTTATAGCAGGGACACACCCCTTAGTTCAAAAGTGTTCAAACCAGCATCATTGTCATAAACTATCTGTTCAGATCTAGAGTCGGCTACGAAATTTATTTATGGTGTTGTCAAAGCAATGAACAACATATCGGCCATGCTTGTTTTATTGTTAAAGAATCTGGTCCAGCAGTTTATAATTTCCATCCATTATCATCATATACAAAGCAGAAACTAATGGAAAAAGGATTGTTTGAAATAGTACTGAATACTGAAATACTTTTGGTACTGTATAAAATTATATGAACGCATGCTTTTGTTTTTTATTAATGATATTACAATTTAACAGAGGTGTACCACCTTATCATTGTATAGAAAAATCAAAATGCACATTACTGATAATGGCCATACAAGTGCTCCATGCAAACTGGCCAAACTACATGTAGAGTACCCCTTTTATCTCCCATCTGGCCCATAAAGTGTTGGTCAGTCTCTTTATTTAAGATGATTGCTTTCCCAAAATGGGATTGATGTGTTATATCAAATTCTGCTAAATTCTCCACATACAGGAATTAGGATTTAAACATTAATACTTTTCCACTTTCACAGTGCCCTGAAGACCAGTCTCCTGTATGTAAAATATGATTGTTCTTCTTCAATCACATTTGAAGTAAAGCTGAGAAAGGATTTGGGGCCCCGCCCCTCTGGCCTCTGGGACCAGATCAGTCGCATTTATATAAAATCTTATCACCTTCCCCCAATGATGCTTCACATTAAATTTGGTGCTGATCGATTCAAGCATTAAGGAGGAGGAGGATTTTAAAGCAAAAACTCAGCAAAGTTCCCCTTTTGGGGCCCCGCCCCTTTGGTCCCAGGGGTCTGATTAGCCTCATTTATATAAAATCTGATCGCCATCCCCAAATGATGTTTCACACTAAATTTGGATGCAATCCATTCAAGTAATAAGGAGGAGTAGGAATTTAAAGCAAAAATTCAGCAAAGTTCCCCTTTTCGGGCCCCGCCCCTCTGGCCCCAGGAGTCGGATCAGCCTCATTTATAAAAAATCTTATCGCCCTCCCCGAATGATTCTTCTCACCAAATTTGGATGCAATCCATTCAAGCATTCAGAAGAAGTATAGGATTTTTAAGCAAAAATTCAGCAAAGTTCCCCTTTTGGGGCCCCGCCCCTCTTGCCCCAAGGGTTGGATCAGCCTCATTTATATAAAATCTGATCGCCCTCCCCAAATGATGCTTCACATCAAATTTGGATGCAATCCATTCAAGCATTAAGGAGGAGTAGGATTTTAAAGCAAAAATTCAGCAAAGTCCCCTTTTGGAGGCCCCGCCCCTCTGGCCCCAAGGGTTGGATCAGCCTCATTTATATAAAATCTGATGGCCCTCCCCAAATGATGCTTCACATAAAATTTGGATGCAATCAATTCAAGCATTAAGGAGGAGTAGGATTTTAAAGTAAAAATTCAGCAAAGTCCCCTTTTTGAGGCCCCGCCCCTATGGCCTCAGGGGTCGGATCAGCCTCGTTTATATAAAATCTGATTGCCCTCCCCAAATGATGTTTCACACCAAATTTGGATGCAATCCATTCAAGTATTAAGGAGGAGTAGGAATTTAAAGCAAAAATTCAGCAAAGTTCCCCTTTTGGGGCCCTACCCCTCTGGCCCCAGGAGTCGGATCAGCCTCATATATATAAAATCTGATTGCCCTCCCCAAATGATGCTTCACACCAAATTTGGATGTAATCCATTCAAGTATTAAGGAGGAGTAGGAATTTAAAGCAAAAATTCAGCAAAGTTCCCCTTTTCGGGCCCCGCCCCTCTGGCCCCAGGGGTTCGATCAGCCTCATTTATATAAAATCTGATCGCCCTCCCCCAATGATGCTTCACACCAAATTTGGTGGTGATCCATTAAGAAATGAAGGAGGAGTAGCATTTTGAAATGAAAAGTTTACTGACGGCGCACGGCGCACGGCGCACGGCGGACGGCTGACGGCGGACGACGACGGACGAAGCACGATGACTATAGGTCATCCTGACCCTTCGGGTCAGATGACCTAATAAAATATACCAGTTGATATTGTATCACATACTAGAAGCGTATATAAAGAGCCCTCGTTGGTCACAAAATAGCGATAAACGTCATGGTATACTTTTCTCCAAATTTTCGGCGAATCAACAAGTGACCCCCAAAAAGCACTAAGTCTATTTCACAACACATAAATCATACACCGAAGTGGAAAATTTTGAAAGAAAACTGCAATAAAAAAATTATAATCACATACCTATTTGAAGCGCCAATCCAGGAGCATACAATGCTACTCCCATATAGGCAACCTGCAGGTATGAACAAGTGAGAATAATATGTAGAGGGTCCCTTCTCAAGAGATAGCCACAATCCAATATTGGATTGGCAAGGTTACGGAGCATGAACAGAAGATATACATATGTGACTTCACCTATATAATTTGTAATAGATACAGTACTAAACGATATTAATAAAGTGTACCAAAGGCAAACAAAGCGGGGAAATAGAAGGACGAATACCAATGAACCCTTAATTACGTTGTGTGTAACTTTCAACAAGACCGGAAAGCTGTTTTATTTCAAATTAGTAATAAGTATTCTTTCTGGTTCAGAGAAAAATGGGAAAATTTCAGCCGGTAATATCTAGATAGTTAAGTTAGCTGTCGGACATGCTTATCAGAATTATATAGTATTACATATTAAATACTGTAAATTGATGGTGATGAAAATAAAAATTCATTATAATAATAGATAATAAAGGTCAGAAGGGGTTCACAAACATGTAACCCCTATTCCGGCAAAGTGGTCACGTGTCTTTATGTGTCGTGTTTGTCATACATACCGTTACTAGCATCCCAATCACTGTCCCCATAGTACGTACGCCTTTGGAAAACCGAAGCTGGAGATACTGTATACAAATAAAAAATAGTGTAAAATAAAATAGCATGGTATGCATAGGGTGTGATATTTGGCCGTGAACACAGATATTGACTGAAATCAAAACGAATGCTAAAAACGTTGCACCGTCCGAAACACACGTGACACTGCTCCAACGTTAGAGCAGTGTCACGTGGGTTTGTGACGATGAGAAAGCTGAAAGGTCGTTTATTCGTGTTGCTCTTTCACAAATGCATTATGGGAGGGAACGGCTGGTTCGCCCGTTGTCAGTACAATGTGGTCAGATGGAATGTTCTGCTGGGGGTCTTCCCCAGTATACTTCAGTGTGATAGCGCTTTAAATTGACAAAATATCCGGACTATCGCAAGAAGGCTTACACGAACATATACACACGCTCTCAACACACACACTCACAACACAGGGACCTGAGAATTTGTTACAGATAGTTTTGGACCTAAAATAGGGCGTTTAGCGTAATTTTACACATTTGGGGGATTAAGATCAATTTTCGATCAAAATGCCCCCTCAGTAGTCTTAATAGCTAAAGGGTGGAAAGCTTTCCAGATCGAAAAATAGACCCCACCTACCTTTCTTGCATCAAAAATAACATTTCTAGTTGAGGTACGAAAAAACGCTTGGTACCGTTGGAAAGATGGATAATTTTTATTTTAGAAACCTCCTAAATGCAAGTCAAATGTATCCTCCTTCCTCAGAAATAATCTCCATTTCCTCTAAAAACACGAAAATTCCCGTGTCTCAGAGTTCTTGGCGGCTTGGGGGCCATTTTCGTTACATATTCATTATAGGTTGACGTCACCCCGCGTGCTGGTCTTTGTTGTCATTGGATGGCTAAATTCAAAGGAAGACCGCCATCCATTGACAGCAAAGACCAGCACGCGGGGTGACGTCAACCTAATGAATATGTAACGAAAATGGCCCCCAAGCCGCCAAGACCTCTGAGACACGGGAATTTTCGTGTTTTTGGAGGAAATGGAGATTATTTCTGATATTTTTTTTATTTTTCTTCGTAATTTTCATGACCCATAGGAGTTGACATACAAAATAATAAAACTTATCGGTGATAGCCACCAGGAGGCCCAAATCTAATGCATGGGATAAATTAAAGGCCCAATATACGTAACTTCAGGAATTTTTTCGTGATTCTGAATAATTTTGGAAGAAAATCCAGTTGATAACCATGCAAAAATAAGCCTAAAACTAAGTAAACCCGAGCGGTAACTAACATGAAAGTCTTGACAGAAAAATCCAAAGAATTGAAAATAATTCAGGTGGGGCCCACTTCAACAACAAACCGAAGCGAGAAGACGGTTCAAAATGGACGCGTGTTTACAAATACCGAGTTTCAACTGCTGCTGTACCGGTAACCGCGTAAGATTTCATCTTGAATATTGCTCATATCAGTTAATCTTAACTAAATCTATAAATATAAAAGCTTATAAGGCTTTGATTTTCGCATCAAGATTTGCCGAAAGCTTCCTTTATTGGGCCTTTAATCAATGCGTATCCTGCTGGTGGAATTTTTTAGTCCCCGAAGTTTGCTGGAGCCTCCATAGCCACGGTTAATCTCATTTGAGTAGTGGCACGGTACATAATATACACATTTCCGTAGTACACGATTTGAAATTATACAGATCTAGTTTAATTTTACTTCTAAATTCATAAATTAAAAGGGTTTTACACACCTGACCCTTCTGTTTCTACATTAGTTTAGAAATTTTAGATTCCCACCTTTTGGCCCCTAGCATCATTGAATAGTCCTAGGAGGATGAAACAGCTGTTTGGTGCAGTTTAATTAATTTTTTCGGCATACTGTATATATTACTTTTAAAAGGTGCAGCACAAGTGTGTGTCACGACATCTATAGTACAAGCCTCACTGATTTTTATGAAGTAGCTATAAACTAAACCGAAACAGGGGTTACAGTTGCTAAAGCATGACCTGCAAGTTTCTAAAATAAAAATCATTCTCGTCGTTTACGTAAAGACTCATAGAAATTTGAGTTGTTACGTAAGTACACTGCGATCCAAAATTTTGATACATCCTTTCTGCAAACGCTTTTAAAAGTGAGCAAATTTTGAAGCATGTATTACTAATAATATTTTTATGTTATATTTAACTGCTTACGATGTTTTGTTGTTTTTCAGCTACATGTATGTATGGTTTTTGATACAATCAAAATCCTCAAAATGCAATATTTTTGCAATTTCACGTTTTTAATGCATACAGTTCAACAATATATTTCTTTTTGAAAGTGGATCCCATTGTATTAATTCCATTTAATTGTGCAAATGAAAGTAAAACAATTTTTATTCATTTTTGAACAATATCAAAAATAGACCCCTCCCTTGACCCTCCCTGCAACTTCCAGGACTTAGGCATTTTTGAAATAAATGCCAATTATCACTGATAAGTAGACTATCTTTAGGAAATTGTACCAGTTGTGTTCATTTTTTGTTGGCTTATGGCTTAATATGTATACAAAGTTTGTAACAAAACTTTTGGATGGCAGTGTATATCGTTATTACGTCATCAGTAAAACGGTGTCTCTTGTACTTACCTCGTAGGTACTGGTGAGCTTGAGTGGGTAGAGTAGAGGGACTACGGTACTGTTGGCTATTATCAAAGAAATAAAGTAAGGAAAAACGTAGTAGACTCCGCCTATTCCGTACACATATATCTCGGCTGGAGTGCCCATTAAAGAAATGGCTGACACATACGTCACGAAAAGCGACATTGCGACAGGTAACAGTAACAGACGACGGTTTCCAAGGAAATAATTTTCCAGTGTTGGGTTTTTGTCGGTCTGGTAACCATAGTAAACTCCTATCCCCAAACAGATAAAGAGGAAAATGGCGATAACGACATAATCAGCGATGTGTGGACTAGGTACTGGAATAAATGTCAAATCCATCTCCTTCTTAATTAGTGTACCTTTACCGTGAACGAAAGCCAAGACCGATACCGGTAAGAATTTGAACACACTAAACAATTGTATCACAAACACATATGAAGTACTAGTATATACGGACATTAAATTGCATGCATATTTATTAAACAATATAGAGAAGATAAAGTGGTGACATTTTGTTCTTCACGGACGCGATAGCAACTATTCATAACAATAAAACAGATAAATGATTCTATATCTACATTATTAACAAAACGTTTTTGCAAACTCCACATTTTGTATCTAAAATATAATAAATAGGAAGTGATAAATGTCGGAATAAAGATTTTTTATAACTAAATGCATTATGTTAGTACTATTAAAAATGTATTTCGTACTGATACTACGCTCTTTACTTATAAATAAATGTATATTGTGCCATTTGTAAACTATGGTAATAAACTTTTTTTCTATTTTCGTTATCAAATATACATATTAGCTGATAATATTTTTCATACATAAAAAATTAATATAAACATTTTTTTTATGAATAAACTATGTATCATACCCTCATACACCTTTGTCATTGGAGGTGAAATAAGTAGAACAATCAAATATGTCACCTTTATGTTAATATCAAACAATAGCTGGAAGATACCGCGGCTTTTATATCAGTCTTATTGCTCTATGTTCCAAATCATTTCCAAATACCTTTTATAAGCTGTACAAGATAAAATCTGTATTTCCATCTCTAATGGTATATTCATATTTAGACTATCTGCCACAACTAAAGCTAATGTACATATGAAATTTTATAAAGGGCAAAGAAGTAATTCCAATAGTACAGTGTAGACAAGCTGGTTTGTCTACACTGTTGGAATTATTTCTTTGCCCTTTATAAAATGTGAAGTAATTCGTATCCTATAAAAATCCATTTATAAGGATCCAATGTTATTGGGAAAACTACCGTTTATATTACTTCTTTGACCCAAATGAAATGTTATAGATACACTGTTAATAGAAATCTTTAAAAACATCGAAAATTAATTTGGTTTTAGTATGTCTACTTGTTCTGATTGGGAATGATGCCTCAGTTCTCACTTTGGGGACATGACATTTACTTGATTGTGACCTAGATTTAACAGGCGGTCATCGTCAATGAAGCAGAAGACACTCTCTTCCGGAACACCTGGTCCTTTTTCTTGTACCCCTTTCAATGGTCGCTGCATGTTATTCCTTCTTTTATTCAAATTTTGCCCTAGTTAAATCGATTTTGAGTTCGGGTTGTGGTTTTGTTGTCACTTCGGTATTCAATGATTTATTTTTTAATACTCATTTTTTCATCTGCAGTAAATCACTGGAAGTCTGTTCCTCTTAATTTGAAAGACAATCCCTCAAACAAAGCAGAATCACCAGGTAAGCCGTCAATGTTACCACAAAGCCCTTCCCATTATGACTTAGGTAGTAGAATAGGTCACACGGCTCCAAATCTGTAATGCAAAAAAAATATTGATTATAATACAAAGTCCACTTTGCTCGGCTTGACCATCAGATGAAACACTTGAACTTTTCATGCTTCATTGTTTTGAGCATACCCGAATTAGATCACAATATCTAAGATAATTATATTACTTATTATATCTTAATTATTTAGAGTTCATTTTTTTCCATCTGCATTAAATAAGAGGAATTATTTTCCATTTTATTTGAAAAGCAATCCCTCCCTAACAATGCTGAATCACCATTTAAACAGTCAAAGTTACCATACGGCCTTCAATTTTGCAATATTCCAGGGGTATCGAGAGCATAGGTGATCGTAATGAGGATGTAGAGAGCGTAGGTGATCGTAACCACTGGATATCGAGGATGAAGAGAGCGTAGGTAATCGTAACCCCTGGATATCGAGGATGTAGAGAGCGTATGCGATTATAACCCCTGGATGTCGAGGATGTAGAGAGCGTAGGTGATCGTAACCACTGGATATCGAGGACGTTGAGAGCGTAGGTGATCGTAATCCCTGGATATCGAGGATGTAGAGAGCGTATGCGATTATAACCCCTGGATGTCGAGGATGTAGAGAGCGTAGGTGATCGTAACCACTGGATATCGAGGATGAAAAGAGCGTAGGTAATCGTAACCCCTGGATATCGAGGATGTAGCGAGCGTAAGTGATTGTAACCACTGGATATCGAGGATGTAGTGAGCGTAAGTGATCGTAACCACTGGATATCGAGGATGTAGTGAGCGTAAGTGATCGTAACCACTGGATATCGAGGATGTAGTGAGCGTAAGTGATCGTAACCACTGGATATCAAGGATGTAGTGAGCGTAAGGGATCGTAATCCCTGGATGTCGAGGATGTAGAGAGCGTAGGTGATTATAACCCCTGGATATCGAGGATGTAGAGAGCGTAAGTGATCGGAACCCCTGGATATCGAGGATGTAGTGAGCGTAGCTGATCGTAACCCCTAGGTATAGAGGATGTAGAGAGCTTATGTGATCGTTACCACTGGATATCGAGGATGTAGAGAGCTTATGTGATCGAAACCCCTGGATATTGAGGATACAGAGAGAGTAGGTATCGTAACCCCTGGATATCGAGGATGTAGAGAGCGTAGGTGATCGTAACCACTGGATATCGAGGATGTAGAGAGCGTATGTGATCGTAACCCCTGGATATCGAGGAAGTAGAGAGCGTATGTGATCGTAACCACTGGATATCGAGGATGTAGAGAGCGTATGTGACCGTAACCCCTGGAAATCGAGGTTGTTGAGAGCGTGGGTGATCGTAACCACTGGATATCGAGGATGTAGTGAGCGTAAGTGATCGTAATCCCTGGATGTCGAGGACGTTGAGAGCGTAAGTGATCGTAACCCCTGGATATCGAGGATGTAGAGAGCGTAAGTGATCAGAACCCCTGGATATCGAGGATGTAGTGAGCGTAGGTGATCGTAACCCCTGGATATCGAGGATGTAGAGAGCTTATGTGATCGTAACCACTGGATATCGAGGATGTAGAGAGCTTATGTGATCGAAACCCCTGGATATCGAGGATACAGAGAGAGTAGGTATCGTAATCCCTGGATATAGAGGATGTAGAGAGCGTAGGTGATCGTAACCCCTGGATATCGAGGATGTAAAGAGGGTATGTGATCGTAACCACTGGAAATCGAGGTTGTTGAGAGCGTAGGTGATCGTAACCACTGGATATCGAGGATGTAGAGAGCTTATGTGATCGAAACCCCTGGATATAGAGGATGTAGAGAGCGTAGGTGATCGTAACCACTGGATATCGAGGATGTAGAGAGCTTATGTGATCGAAACCCCTGGATATAGAGAATGTAGAGAGCGTAGGTGACCGTAACCCCTGGATATCGAGGATGCTTTATACACTGAATCATAATGAATACATTAATAGTAAAAATGTGTATTTTGATTGCCAACAATACCAAATGATATTTACTTTAGCAACTTGAATGTGATACCATATATGGATCGCGTTATTAACAGACACTAATCTTAGGTAGTACCTTCCAGTTTAAATTGGGGTGATGAATATTTTTGCAATAAAAGTTCTGTGACTTTTTTGTACTTGATATTTACACACGTGGTATTTTTCTAATGATGTAGAGCGCTCTCTACATCCTCGATATCCAGTGGTTACGATCACATACGCTCTCTACATCCTCGATATCAAGGGGTTACGATCACATACGCTCTCTACATCCTCGATATCCAGTGGTTACGATCACATACTCTCTCTACATCCTCGATATCCAGGGGTTACGATCACATAGGCTCTCTACATCCTCGATATCCAGTGGTTACGATCACATAGGCTCTCTACATCCTCGATATCCAGGGGTTACGATCGCCTACACTCTCTACATCTTCGATGTCCAGGGGTTACGATCACATACGCTCTCTACATCCTCGATATCCAGTGGTTACGATCACATACGCTCTCTACATCCTCGATATTCGGTGGTTACAATCACATACGCTCTCTACATCCTCGATATCCAGTGGTTACGATCACATACGCTCTCTACATCCTCGATATTCGGTGGTTACGATCACATACGCTCTCTACATCCTCGATATTCAGGGGTTACGATCACCTACGCTCTCTACATCCTCGATATCCAGTGGTTACGATCACATACGCTCTCTACATCCTCGATATCCAGTGGTTGCGATCACATACGCTCTCTACATCCTCAATATCCAGTGGTTACGATCACCTACGCTCTCTACATTCTCGATATCCAGGGGTTTCGATCACATACGCTTTCTACATCCTCGATATCCAGTGGTTACGATCACCTACGTTCTCTACATCCTTCATACATAAAATGGTTCCAATGGAAGTATCTATGGGTCATACATGTTCAAGATTCGATCGCTGTATACGAGGGGTTTTCCATAAATAATGTCATCTGTGCTTTATTTCGCGGAAATCGTGCAATTTATGCACAAAACCACCTCGTGTCGATTGAGTGATCACTGGCTCGTGACACAGGTAAATATCTCGTCCAAACGTCCACTGGCCTCGGTACAATGTACATCGTTTCATAGCCTATTCGTTAGACTAGACACAAAATGACAGGAAAACGAGCTAAACATTTTCTTGAAATTAGGGCCTATATAAAAGGACGGTCATTACTCGGCATAAAGGCTGTAGATATTCACCGCGAGGTGTGTGACATTTATGGGGAGGGCCAAATTTCTCACAGGACTGTTTGTAGGTGGGTAAGTAAATTTAGTGCTGGGCAGCAGCAACTGAAAGATGCTGCTCACCCAGGTCGTCCTGCAACAAATACGACCAAAGGTAACATAGAAAAAATCCGAAATATCCTCCAAACTGATGCTCGATTCACCGTAAGACAATTGGTTCGAATGACAAACTTGTCGTTAGCAAGAGTTCATGCAATTTTGAAGAAACACTAAAAGTTAGAAAGATAAATGCAAGATGGATACCCCATTTGTTAACGGATAAGCAAAAGAAGACGCGTGTAACAATGGCAAAAAAACTTTTCAAATGTACCCAAAATATAGTAAAAAGGCTTTTGATAAAATAGTCACTGGTGATGAGACCTGGGTGTATTATTTTGAACCAAAGCGGAAGGTTGCCAACCGAATATGGGCCACTAAAAATGCCAGACGCCCAAGTATTGCCAAACGAATACGAACGGTAAAGAAGGTTTTGTATGCTATTTTCGACTAATAAGGGTCCAGCTATTCAAATTCCGGTGCCAAAAGGCAGAACGGCCACAGGCAAGTTCTATAAAAACGTTGTTCTGAGAAAGTTGAAGAACTACTACAAAAGTCGCCGCCCCAAAACAGGACTTAAGTATGTCCGACTTTTGCATGATAATGCACCCGCTCACAAGGCACGTATTGTGACTGACTTTTTGGAGTCAGAGAAGGTTACCGTCCTTCCGCACCCTCCGTATTCGCCAGACTTGGCCCCCTGCGACTATTTCCTCTTTCCAAAACTTAAATATCATTTATCTGGAAGGAGATACAATTCGAGAAATCCCTTGGATCTGCTGTTTATCAGTGTCTGATGGGTGTACCCATTGAAGAGTATGAAAAATGCTTCCAAACATGGATTGACCGGTTAAAAAGGTGTGTTCTGGCTGGTGGATAGTATTTTGAAGGGCAGAGCAAATGAAAATGAACAAAAGCACTTCCGCTATATGAGCACCAATGCAAGTGACATTATTTTTGGAACACCCCTCGTATAGTTGTTTTAAATTCAGTATGGTTGCAAATATGTGAACATTGATTTGGCCGAGTGCCCAGTAAAATTCTGACAAAGAAGAAACAATAAGAGAAATACCGGAGGGTAACAACACCAAATCTTTACTCTTAAGTTGCATAAACTGTTATAAATTACGGACTACAAGCACAGCGCCAAAAGAGAATCTATTATAATTATTATTATCATTGTTTTTGTGCAATATATTTTTTAAGAATGTTCGTGACTTTGTTTATGGATGGATTTTAACTATATTTTGTCATTTTGTACACAAATATCTGTATATTCTTTACACTGTACGTATTTTTCCCGGTGTATACTTCTTATGTAATACAGAATTTTCTAACTGTTACACTGCTTATTTCCGTGTGACGCTATTTTTCTGTATAACGCTACTAAAACGGCGTCCCAAAAATGGGATAGTGTAAAATAAATAATGATTTTCTTGGTCATATAAAATGGAAAACTACGGTTGTACATTTAGGACATGCATGCTAATATTATCTACCTCAATTATGTCGAGCGCTCGACATAACGCTCAAGATTATAAGTCGAGCGCTCAAGATTATAAGTCGAGCGCTCAAGATAATTAGTCGAGCACTTGAGATATTAATTTTGAAATTATGTCGAGCACATTAGGGAAATTATGCCGAGTGGTCCTAAATGTACCATCGTAATAAAGTCAGGAAAATTCAATGATCACTGAAAAAAAAGTTTGATAATACAAAGAGAAGATAGAAAAAGAAAAAGTGGACTTGCTTTGGCAAGGTGATGCACATACATACGCCTTAAAAAAGAAATCTATAAATGATAAAAGAATAATAAGCTTCTGTTGTCAAGTATATTTTGATAAAACCATGCATAAACCAAATTCAAAAACGAAATTAAACTAGAATAAAACAATCTATCTTTCTCCATTGTTAGAAAAGTGATATAAGATATGGTGTAATACCGTTGTATATTTTTGATACTTCGTATTTTGATTTTTTTTTATTCACAAACCAAATGCTGCAGAATGCAGAAAAAAAGCACCACACTGAGTTTTGTATTAAATTAATATTTGGCTTACTTCCAACAGTATGTGTTCATGATTTGGTGTTGCGTAGAGCAGAGTTACCTCCCCTTATACGAACTCTCCAGATATTTTCTGATTAACCCGCCCATTTCAAACGACGAAGAGAAGGTTTGTAAAAGGTAAACAATATCCTACTAGCGAAGTGAAGGACAACTGCGTTGTCCGGGCATATTTTGTCAAGTTGTTTTTGTTGGAATGAAGAAGTTGACTAAATTCCACTGTGCTCTGTAAGCTGGAGTTAGATGAACAGGCTTTTGGCGATAAAAAAAGTCGGTCGTGTCGTCCGGTGCAAACAGTACTGTTGCTGAAAAAAAACAATACGCTACATTCGACCAATGACTTAGATAGAATCTAATTCCGTGATTCGACGATAACGGATACAGAAGTTACCCTACTGTAACTGTACTACATACATCACTCGGTTGGGACATCAAGTATCTATAGTTTCTGTGTTGATCATACATGATCAGCTAGGTTTTACAAGAAAATATTTGAAATTTCAGTTTTCATCAGGGACCGTCGTATATAATATTTTCCCTGGTTTTCATATACAGGAAAGTTCCAATCGGATTATTGAATTATACCTGATTATTTTTTTAATAACACGATTTTTTAAAAACTGGTCCAATGCATGTTAGCACCAAAATGGGCTAGTGCTAGTTAGTTAGTTACGAGTTTAACGTCTATGCAGACAACGATTTACATCAGAGTTTCGCCCGGCGTTGGCTAGTGCTAGCTGTCCGGACGTTTATATAGCCTTGAGGGCCTAATTAACGCAGCATTATACCACACTATTCCCCATCTTAATTTTGATGTCATTTTTATTTCTTCGAGATCATACCCGTTTCTACTTACGTTAGCTACCACACGTCATACGAAATGACGGTGTCCCATGCATGCATAAGGCAATGCAAGGACAGTCAGCACCAGATGAGGAGGGAAAATATGTTTGCTCGTGACGCCATTGTTGTGGCCGCGCCGGGGATTGAACCCGGGACACCCGCTTAGAAGGCAAACGTTTTAAACATTGAGTCAAAATTAAAGTCCAGATGTAAGGCTTGCATGAGGGCCTTATAACCACGGGCACTCAAATCTGGACCCCATCCCCCTGTACTCGCCAAATACTCCTATAACATCAACCAGTATTTTACAAGTAAAGGGAGTGGGGTCCAGATTCGAGCACATGTGGCCTAACGTTAATGCTGCCTAATTATACCACACTATTCGTCAGATAAGATTTTAACCCCTCTCAACTGTGACCCCTCCCACTGCTATGTATATATCTGCGTTACAGTCTAGAGGGGTATAATAATTATCGGACAATCATCATATCATCTAATTATAAATTGATGCAGGTCTGTGCCTAGATATTTAATTTAAAGATAATATAGTTATTATAATTATTATTAAATATATGTCTGTCAATTCAATTTAGTCACACACCTTCCCTTCTACCCCAAATCAAGATCGAGCCAACCCTGTTTGGCTACAACAGCTGTTATAATTAGAGAGTAGATCTTGAGGTGCATGTATATTCTAATATATAAATGTGTAGTTGTAATAATTATGCATTTTGTTGGAGTTTTGAAAGTGACCGATCTTTTATAATTATGTTATCTCTTTGGACATGGCCTCTCGAGTAAGTTCACATTAAACATAATGAGTTTGGTACTTGCAGTATATATACATATATGTATAAATAAAATTTGCAATTTGTAACATGATTCAGAATTAGTGCTAGCTCATATATATAGGTAAACATGAGACAGTAACAGATATTTAAGTCTTATGTATATATATATATTCATAGTTTAAATTTGAATCCTGAAAAATAGAGGGGTCCAGATCCTTTTTCAGTTTTTATGCTTGAAAAAGATATAGGGATGGCCTCAATAATATTAATGCAAACCCTGATGATAATTGTGAACTAATTATAATCAGCACAATTTTTTACTCAATCAATTTATGAACTGTTCATGTTTTCCAAAAAAGTTATTTATTTCATGAATTAATGTATTTTACTCTATGTCTAGAATGGTATTAAGAAAATAAATTTACATACAAATTGTTCACATTGTCAGTTTTATAATTTCGTTATACTGTATATAATTATTTTCAGAAACGAGGATCAACCCGAGTGAGATGTCAAATTTCAGCAGTCAATCAGGAATCCCTCTGAGGATGACCAAGAAGGCAGCAGTAGAGGAGGCTAGGAAGACCACCACAACTTACACCAAAACCAAGCAGCAGACAACAGCTGGAAAAATCAGTCAGTCGAGAAAAGGGTACTTATAGAATGGCCGTGCTTAATTAACCTAGTTATGTGAATGGAATATCAATTTAATAAATAGAAGGACATTTGTTTATAAATCTCAAATGAGTTTAAAACTTTCAATCAATTAATATTTACCTCATTCATCCCTGGTCTGTGGAGGTCCCTGGCCTGTGTACGTCCCTGGCCTGTGGACATTCCTGGCGTATGTACGTCCCCAACCTGTGGACATCCCTGGCCTGTGTACTTCCCTGGCCTGTGGACATCCTTAGCCTGTGGACATCCCCGGCCTGTGTACGTCCCTGGCCTGTGGACGTCCATGGTCTGTGGACGTCCCTGGCCTGTGGACATCCCTGGCTTGTGGACATTCCCGGCCTGTGTACGTCCCTGGCCTGTGGACGTCCATGGTCTGGGGACGCTCTGGCCTATGTATATCCCTGGCCTGTGTATATCCCTGGTCTGTGTATGTCCCTGGCCTGTGGACGTCCATGGTCTGTGTACATCCCTGGCCTATGGACGTCCATGGTCTGTGTACGTCCCTGGCCTGTGTACGTCCCTGGCCAACGGACGTCCCTGGTCTGTGTACGTACCTGGCCTGTGTACATCCCTGGTCTGTGTATATCCCCCGCCTGTGGACGTACCTGGCCTGTGTACATCCCTGGTCTGTGTATATCCCCCGCCTGTGGACGTCCATGGTCTGTGTACATCCCTGGCCTGTGTATGTCCCCGGCCTGTGGACATCCCTGGTCTGTGTATATCCCTGGCCTGTGTACGTCCCTGGCCTGTGTATGTCCCCGGCCTGTGGACATCCCTGCCCTGTGGTCATCCCTGGTCTGTGTATATCCCTGGCCTGTGTACGTCCCTGGCCTGTGTAAGTCCCTGGCCTGTGTATGTCCCCGGCCTGTGTACGTCCCTGGCCTGTGTAAGTCCCCGGCCTGTGTATATCCCTGGCCTTTGTATGTCCCTGGCCTTTGGATGTCCCTGGCCTGTGTAAGTCCCCGGCCTGTGTATGTCCCTGGTCTGTGTATGTCCCTGGCCTGTGTATATCCCAGGCCTGTGTATGTCCCTGGCCTGTGGACGTCCATGGTCTGTGTATATCCCTGGCCTGTGGACGTCCCCGACCTGTGGATGTCCCTGGCCTGTGTATATCCCGGGCCTGTGGACGTCCCTGGTCTGTGTATATCCCTGGCCTGTGTACATCCCTGGCCTGTGGACGTCCATGGTCTGTGGACGTCCCTGGCCTGTGGACGTCCCCGACCTGTGGATGTCCCCGACCTGTGGACCCCTCTGGCCTGTGTACGTACCTGGCCTGTGGACCTCTCTGGCCTGTGGACGTCCCCGCCCTGTGGACACATTTTTAACTCATCCAATTTAACAAGTTCACAATCATTATGAAATTTCTGCGGTAAATGATCAGTGATAATTTAATATAAAGAAAATACATTTTTTCTCCAATGTGAGCCCATTTTGTGTAAGCACTGTGTATAAAATTTGCCAAAATTAAATTTGACATACAGGAATGCAATCTTACAATTTACTTGATATTTATGGAGCTATAATTAGCTAGGCCAAAAATATATATTTATAAATCCATTTTTGGTGTTTTGATTGCGGTTGTAGGTAGCGTAGCTATGGGTGTGTCTTTGGGATTTCAAAGTTTCGTATGAAAAAGAGTTTTAAAGGCCCAATATACATGTACGTAACTTCAGGGAAATTTTTCGTGATTCTGAAAAATTCTGAAAAAAAAATCGAGTTGATATCCATGCAAAAATAAGCCTAAAACGAAGTAAACCTGAGCGGTAACTAACAAGAAACTCTTGAGAAAAAAAATCCAAAGAATTGAAAATAATTCAGGTGGGGCCCACTTCAACAACAAACCAAAGGTAGAAGACGGTTTGAAATGGACGTGTGTTTACAAAGCGTGTTTCAACTGCTGCTGTACCAGTAACTGCGAAAGAATTCATCTTGAATATATAATAAGTTATTAGGCTTGATTTTTGCTTCAAGTTTTGCCGAAAGTTACGTATATTGGGCCTTTAAGCATTTTAATTGTTGATTATTTCAAATTAAGTTTTAAGAAAGTAACTGGAGAAAGACGTTTTGGTTTTTAAATTGCTTTGATTTTTTGTTCAGATTTTCTGAAAGAAAAACAGAGAAAGAAAAATTCTTGGATGAGGCATCCAGGCTTCAAAATGAATTATCAGATTACAAGGAGAGCGTGACTGTAGCACAGCAAAGGTTGGACGAAGAAAGAGTAGGTATCAGAGTATCCCTAGGACAGGCTAATTAGTTCTCCACTGGCACCAGCGATGGAGTCGTAATTATAACAGCGTGGATGATCCGGGATATTTTGTTCTTCAGTGTTGTAATTAATTCAGCAATTGTTGAAAAATTATAGATAGTACAATTACCGCGGTAATATATGTTTATATTGGAGTATTTGTTTATAATTTAAAGACCTTTGAGAATTTGTGAAAATGCCTAATGGTGCATGAAAGCAAGTTTCTGATTGGTCCAACTATCTAAATGAACCAATTACGTACAACTTTACTTAGAACCTGCGTTGTGACAGAAAAATGAAAGCCCATTTCTCAACAACTTTCTCTTTCCTAATGTCTCCCTTATATTAGCACTACCAAAGTTTCAAAAATGGTTGTTACTTTTCCCAGCGTGACGCTCAGCATTATCAGATGATAATGACATGATTATGGGAGTGGAACAACTGGTTTACCCGTTGTCTGTATAAAATGACCAGGCGGGGAGTTCTGCTCAGGCCTTCGACAGTATATACTTCAATGTGGTATCACTTAAAATTAGCAAAAGGTCCAGACTATTGCAAGGAGGCATATATGAACTTACCACACGTCCCAAATACACATGCATCCAACACACACGCACATCGCATGCACCGGGAGGGTGTTCTTAGGTAACCTTAGCTGTTGAAAAACTGTAATTTTTCTCAATCTTCCTCTTAAAAATTCTCAATTCAGATGCTTGAAAAATGTGTACAAAATTAAATATTCGTTCCGGGCTGTAAATGTATATTGAGTTCTGACAGTGCTTTGAATGGTAATTTAGAAGAAAAAAGTAATGTATTTAGCTCTTGTAAACTAACGATAGTGTTTCCCAAAATATCCCAAGATAGCCGTTACATCGTTAAATTTTTCCCAATTTGATATCAGGGTCTGAATCCCAAAACCCCATGATGAAGCCCTGAAACAGTAACAAATAGCTGATTAGTGATTATTTGGAGCACAGCAAAAAGTGTTTATTTGAATCAATTTGAACTCCTGGTAGATGCCTTGCAGAATTGCCAATTTTCTGTTTTATTAACATAAGACTACCAGATGGTAAAATATAGATTCTTATGAAATTTTTTAATTGTAGGAAAGATTGTCAGAGCTACAGAAGTGTGCAGAGGAAAAGGAAAACCGTTTGACAGGTAATATAGGCGACAAGAGGCACTTTTTCAGAGACCCCTTCACCCATTGAATGTTACAGCTGATTTAATAAAAGGAATGGTAGGCAGGTCTGGTTTTAACACTACCATCATTATATATAAATACAGCTGCCTTCCACCTCTCCCACTTGATTAATTATGTAATGGCCCTTAGTACCTTGATAACACAGAATGTTAACACGTGTGTCACAGTGCTTCTGATGGCTTTAAGTGAATGTAGATTCACAGAAATTTTGTTTCCCTGAAAAAAAAGTTAATTGAACTGACATCATTCGGGACAATCCAGAAACAGTATTGTATGTTATCATGTTAGCAACTCCATGTTATCTTATCAGAACTCTAATAATTATAGAGACACTTTCAGGTGAATTTAATACCACCTTAATTATGGTACTAAATCCCCGAAAATATATAAATTCTTTTCCATTATGTCACTAATTTTTCGATTTTTTTACAGGTGAAATAGAGGAACTTAGAGCTAAGAATATATCCATGGAAGAAAAAACGTAAGAATGTTGTCTAAAATAGAACTTAGGTATTAAGTTTACCTACAGTTATGTTTGAAATCTTATTGAAACATTAAACTTCCATATGATTTTATTAGACAAAACAATAGAGCCGGGAACAACAAAATCAAAAGTACCACAGTATACCACCTTGATTGAATGTTTGAGCTAGCTAAAGGTCTCTGGCTGTTTTTGTTCTGAAGCCAATCCACAAGAGGCCTGTCATAAGTTTCTCTTTATGTTATCCTCTAATATTGTTTGAGTGAATTAAGCTATGTCTGTCCTAGTTAATCAGCAAACTTATAGGAATAATTATTAAACCATATTGATATTCCAATCGATCTATGTAACAAATAGTTCATTGATAAGTTAAATAAAAGTCCCCAAAAAACTGGTACAAGACTTATGTCACAGTACATACCATCACAACTTCATACCACAGTATACCGGTAAAACCGCTCAGCCCTATAAAATAATAATATAATAATAATGCACTTTTGTTTTAACTGATGGATGGGTGACATTTTTCAGCTGCCAGGGATATTAACTACTCTTTACTCCTCTCCAACACTGGAAGAGGTTTAACATGGCAAGATACTTTTTGATAGGCGCAGTCAGCAAAATTATATCCAACAGAAAAAAGGCCGACCAGCGGCCTCTTATGTTCCACCCGGAGTATTGTTTACTTCTTCTGTTACACCGAATAAAGCAGAACATGTTGCTTCCTATAAGTAAGAGGTGACTAACTATTATAACATATAGTATATACTGTGGAACCTTGTTATCTCAGTCAGCGTTAAGTCAGCGGTACCATGTAAAACCATCGAGATGTGTGAGTTTTCGAGTTTGTATAGTTTGTATACTTAGTGTAAAGACTGTCCGAGATCGAAAAAATACTTCTTATTTAATATGAGTTAGATGAGATTGAGATCTTAATTCAATTATGTTGACATAAATACCCGGTACTGTACTTTCCAAAACGGGAGACAAGTTATTTTTTAAGAAAAAACTCAATAGAGGGCTGACAGTTCAGCTGCTACAATACTGACCTATATGTATTCAGAAAAGAATCCTACTTTCACCATCAAACAACTCCTGTGAGGGCGAGGAATATGTATATTGATTAATTGTATATGTAATTTACAATCGGCGTATATGTAACTTACCATGGGCGTTTCTTTCTATCTAAATCTTACAATAACCTGTTATTCCTTCATGAGTTGAGGAAATTTAAACATTGCATTATATTTACTGAAATTTTGAATATGCTTCTCACTTTTTGGTTATTTTGAGAAAATGACCTATTTTTTCATGTTTTTGTTTAGCTACGGGATGTACAACATACCCAAAGAGTGATAGATTGTAGTTGATTACATGGTGTCAGGACTGGAAATGTTATATTCAGTATTTGACTGTATTTTCCTGTCTTCATTTTAAGATTAGTTGCCCTGTTCTGTGATAAGTTATTTTTTCCTAGATTGAAATGACTCTTTTAATTCAGTAATAGAGTTAAATGTTGATATTCATACTTACCTAATATATCTTCATATATACATGTATTGATTGATTTATTGATTAATAGATATATTTATAATGTTGCTAGGTTTTGTCCTGTTAACTTATCCAACTGATAACCTGTGTAACAATGAAATCTGTTTCTTTATTTACAGGACAAGTTATGAAAAGAAGCTGCTTTTGTGTAACATCAATCCAGGTACATTATTATAATAGACACATACCCAGGGTGTGATAGCTATAGGATGTAAATAACAGACGTATCCAGGGTGTGATAGCTAAAGGGTTACTGTGTAAATAACAGACATGCCCAGGGTGTGATAGTTATATCATTACTGTGTAAATAACAGACGTACCCAGGGTGTGATAGCTATAGGATTACTGTGTGATATCGCAATACTATCGCAATGGTAAAATTGTGCTCAATAGTCACCCCTAGTTCCCAATCTATTTATGTGACGTTATCCATCTGTATCTATAGTGACCTTAGAACATATGACCGAGGACCAGGCTCCCACAGATCTGCTGTCCAAGAGAAGGGAAACCACCAGGGTAAGTTTGTGTCCAATACAATTGAACTTCTTCTCAGTAAAGATTTTGGGGAAAAATTGAATTAAAATTCTGCAACTGGCTTCCATCTGAGGATGCTAATGGCAATGCTTTGCCTCGTTATTGAGCTTTCAGATGCACTGTCAATCATTTTGCTTTGTTTGTAGTATTTTTTTTAACATTGATTGGAACACTTATTATAATTTTTATTTCTGCATAATTTCCACTGGATATACATGTTTATTTAACACAACACTCTCACATGCACACTTCCAATCAGATACTCCTAGTCACATGTTAGTCACATGTACTTCATGTGTTATAACTGGAAGCAGCTAATAGCCACAAATCATCATCATCATTTAAAGGCCCAATATACGTAACTTTAGGCAAAACTTAAGCGAAAATCAAGCCTAATAACTTTTTATATTCATAGATTTAGTTAAGATTAACTGATTTCAGCAATATTTAAGATGAATTCTTACACGGTTACCGGTACAGCAGCAGTTGAAACGCGCTATTTGTAAACACGCGTCCATTTTGAACTGTCTTCCAGCTTTGGCTTGTTGTTGAAGTGGGCCCCACCTGAATTATTTTCAATTCTTTGGATTTTTCTGTCAAAAAGAGTTTTTTGTTAGTTACCGCCCAGGTTTACTTCGTTTTTGACTTATTTTTGCATGGTTATCAACTTGATTTTTTTTTCAGAATTTTTCAGAATCACGA
Source organism: Mimachlamys varia (assembly GCA_947623455.1). Lineage (NCBI taxonomy): Eukaryota > Metazoa > Mollusca > Bivalvia > Pectinida > Pectinidae > Mimachlamys > Mimachlamys varia. Next base: position 55,982,875 of record OX392528.1, read on the forward strand.
AAAATTTGCTTAAGTTACGTATATTGGGCCTTTAATGAAATCAATGCATCATCATGACATGAGTAATTATCATTCTTCTATGTACTAAATTATGACATTTTTCCAGGAGAATGTTGGATTGTTGAAGAAAAGAGTGGAGAGCTTGAACGAAGAATCATCAAAATTATTTGAAAATATGAAGGTAGGTCTAGATATACCAAACTAGCTTGTAACAATTACGTACTGGTGTAACACTAATACTTGGAGATATTTTTTCTACCCATAATAATTGTGTACTCTCTGAGTACCTAGACTGTGTCAGATGTTTGTTTTTTTTGGGAGGATATTGATGACATTTTGGACCTGAATTAGAAATTTAATGATACTTGGTATATGTATATATTGGTTTTATCACCGAAAAGAAAAGTATCAAAAATATTGCAACTTGTTAATATCATATTAAAATGGGGTTAATTAAGTAGTCTACTTGAGAAATTGAATTATGTAACATTGAACCTGTTTTATATAAAATCAATAATATTTCTAAAACATTTAGTTTAAATATAATAGCTTTAAATTCATGACTATTTCAATAAAATATTGTGTTGAAATAAATTTGAAAATAGTGAATAAGTTACCTCCCTTGCATTGTTATCTACTTTTTACATGTAACCCATTTACCCCTGATGTTTAATAGAAAACTATTCCAACATTTGAATTGAAAGAGTTCAAATGGGTTCAATAGGGGTAAATGAGTTAACAGGGATTTAACAGTGCAAGGGAGGTAATTTATTCATCATTTTCAAAATTTAGTTCTAAACAATATTTTATGGAAATTGTCGTGAATTTATGGCTTTTATACTAGAACTTTGTTTTCTGAAATATTGACATTATAAAAAAGGTGTAATGACCCTGTGAAAAAAAAAGAATAACGTTGAATATTAAACTTGAAACATTTCCAATTAAAGGCCCAATATACATACATGTACCTTTCGGCAAAACTTGAAGTGAAAATCAAGCCTAATAACTTATTATATTTATAGATTTAGTTAAGATTAACTGATATCAGCAATATTCAAGATGAATATGTACGCGGTTACCGGTACAGCAGCAGTTGAAAAGCGGTAATTCTAAACAGGCGTCCATTTCGAACTGTCCTCTACGTTCAGCTTGTTGTTGAAGTGGGCCCCAACTTGAATTATTTTCAATCCTTTGGATTTTTTGTTCAGGAGTTTCTTGTTATTTATCGCTCAGGTTTACTTCGTTTTAGACTTGTTTTTGCATGGTTATCAACTGGATTTTTTTTCATAATTTTTCAGAATCACGAAAAATTTCCTGAAGTTACGTATATTGGGCCTTTAAATATATTTTGTACAATTAGAAACGTGACTGGTCACGAAGAGGCTGGATATGTATAGCTTAAAACTCACCTTACTACTAAAACATTTTCATGAGAATTTTCTTTAAGTAAAGCATTCAAATGACTATCCTTATAAAATTACAGGTTTACTCATGAATTGTCCTTTTGTGTTTTATAGAATTTGGGTGCTGACATTGACAAGATCGCTGAAGATGTGACAATACCAGTGGAAGAAACATGAATATTTACATTATATATCCACTCGAACGGGTTTAATCATTTTCGTCAGGTTTCTTTCGTCAGAGGAGCTGTATAAAGATGTCTTTATTGCTCTCAGAAGGAGAACTGTTGGCCGTTTTCTTCTGGACTTTCCTACTGTGAACTTCAAAGCAAACAAGTCGCTGAGAAGATGGTGGTACTTAAGATAAGCTAGTTTGACAAATTCAAAATGACATGTTGCATTGGATATATTCCACATACACATGTAGTTTTACAAAGTATAACATAAATTGTTCATTGTTACAAACAATCGTGGGTTTCATGGTTGCTGTTAAACAATGGAAATAATAAAATACAACAAATTTAAATGATAAATATGTCAGATATTTTTTAATTAAGTGCATATCCACGAAGTTTGTACCACAAAACCATCTAAAAGGCTCTTCAAAACCACGAAGGAAATTATCCAGCATTATTTTTGTGTTGATATACAGTATCCGATGTTTAAAATACAATGTACTAGTAAAAAATTCATTGAGGAAGAAATATGCAAAAAGGAACTGTTTTGATAAGCTGGACTATTAAAATCAGATTTCAAAATTCATATGTAAGTGGTGTAGCAGTGTTTCTGTTAAAATGGAGATATCAGAAGCATACTTATCACACAACTAACTCATTTTACTGTCTTGTACGGCCTTGTCATAAACATGGTATTACACATGTGTAATAACACTATTGTGACATAATAAATAAATGACATCATATGATTGTCTTGGTAGTGAAAATCTTTAATATGGTCAAAGCAGAAATTAGCTTTTCTTATAAAGAAATGAATTTGAGAATTTTGGCATATTTTCCCAAGTTGAGAATATAAATTATGTGATAAATAATATTATATATTACATGTGTGTCAATGTAATATGAAATTAATTAAGCTTGTAAAATAATTTGATATTTCATGAGCCTATTTGAAATTATTAATCACAAGTTGGATAAATTCCATATTACATTGACACTGACTCTTGTTAAATTATCATTTCTTATATAATTATATAACTGACATACAACTATTGTTGAAAGAGACACTTTTTCATGGTAGTTATCTCCCTTTACTTGGCCACATACTAGCTAGGCCACTGTACAGTGAACAAAAGCTTATGGAATGTTTTTTCTCTGTTAAATAAGAGAGTGAATTTAATATCAGATATTGAAATAATGAACTGTAAACATGGTAATTGTCTCAGATGTCAGAAGATATATGAAGGTTTATAATAGTTTTCTGAAAGTTAATTGCACTTTCAATGGAGAAAGTAATTCAGTAAACCTTCATATCGCTACTGCTAGAGATCCTTTGCATTATTTACAAAATAAAAAAAAAATGTAATGAAGAAATAACTTAGGTTACTAGTATTTATATATCTATTTTAAAAATTAGGCCATATCTCATCTGATCATTATAACAAGCATGAAGATGTTGGTGATAAATCTTATTTTTTGTTTGTTTGGTTTTCTTTTGTATTTAAATTTTACATTTCAAGATGTCTAAACAATTCATCAGACAATCTGATTAAAATTCATCTCTTTTTGTAAGTGTATTTAAGAGCTGTATTTTAATGTGATTGTATATATATTTGATGTCAGTTATCAATGCCATATAGAGTGCATCGCCTGCCGTTTACTCTATTAGTGCTAATTCTAATCCATAATATTGTCAAAATTCATAAAATCATTTCATGGAAGTTTCTTTTTTTTAATTTTTTGTTTATTTAAAATGTTAAAGAAAAAACAATACCCTGTAAATATGAAAAATGTACTTCCAAATAAATAAATATATCTACATCAAGGTTTCTTCCTTTCTTTCGTTTAGTCATTCTGGTTTAATAGATACCGTGTAATAAAAGAGGCGAACAAAATGATTTGTCCTTTAATTTAATAGGAGAATTATTGAAAAGTCAGTTTTGGATGTTTCTCAAGTTCTATAATAAATACAATCTAACACTGGTGTTCATGTTGTAATTAATATTATTAAACTTGTTAATTAATACCGGTACAGATTAAACTAGCCCTATACTTTATTTACCAAAATGACTGACTTTATTTTATATCCATGCAATGATTTTAAACCAATAATTGAACTATGATTAGCCCAAAAGTCCTAGGTGTCAACCTCAACACTTAAAATTTTGTTAAGATTTGAAATTCTGGTTTATCAACTAGTTATTTGTATTTATTACATTTTTACCGGTGAAATATCAAACAAAAATATTAATTCTATAAAGTGAAATTTATCTCAAGTGAAAATATCACTTTTTCTGATTTGACAAATCAAAACACTGCTTACAAATGACAACGGGGAAACTTAAAAACATAATATCTATCAGTATCATCAGTAACAGCAAATATATTCCACTCGTGTGATATTTCACGTGTGCTGTACACTCGTGTAAAATATGGAAATATTAGCCCCACTTGTGAAAGATATTAGGTATTACTGAAGACACCGTTAGATATCCTCTATTTATGTGTTGAACATTGTACAATTCATCAAAATTAACATAGGAAGTTTGTTTTGAGACCAATTCAATTTGACATTTATATGTTAAACATTGCATGATTTGTTAAAGATCACGTAACACACACATGTGCTGCACCTTTTAAATTTAGTAATAGATACAGCAGGGACGTATATGTGAGATACGTCCCTGGATACAGTATGCTGAAAAAAATTAATTAAACTGCATCATACAGCTGTTTCGTCCTCCTAGGACTCTTCATTGATGCTAGGGGCCAAAAGGTAGGAATCCAAAATTTCTTAACTAATGAAGAAGCAGATGGGTCAGGTGCGTAAAACCCCTTTAATTTATGAATTAAGAAACTAGCATAGGAAGATTTCAGAACAATTTAATTTTGTTCACAGAAGAAAATCTCATAAAAAAATACTTATAAATTGAAAAAAAAAATCTTGATGTTAAATGTCTCAAATATCTGAATGATACAATACTAATACACCATTTCATGGTTTGACATTTGAAAACAAAACTATGCAGTTCTGTTTGTTTTATTTTACTTACAGGAAAGTTGACTATACTTTAAACTGGAAGTTGTCATGCTAAGGTTTTTATATATATTTTTTATCTTAGTTGCAATTGTATATATTTTACATGCACACAGAAAAATTAATTTTGTAACATTTACGATACTGTATCGCGTTTATTTCGATTTCGTTCTAGTTTTAATCTTCATTGTGAAATTGTAATCAAGCTGACAAGAGACCACATTATTGATCCATGGAAAATGTTCGAAAACCGGCAATTGTCAATCATAGATATATATTTTCAAATTTTTGACATATTTCAAGGATGTGTGAAATAAAAAAGCAATAAAAATTTCCTCTTTCAAAATAATAAGTTTAATATTTTTTATTTTAAAAAACATCACACCATTAGAATATTTTTTCTATAATTTTTCAAGAAAGAATCGTTCAAATAATATTTCCGTTCAATATGTGAATACATTTTTGACGTCTGTAGTATTGTGCAATAAACATATCAATAAATCTATTGTTCGCATGTCTAGTTAATTCTGGAAAATTCGCGATTAAAAGCTAAAAGGAAAGGCATACGTGTCGCAACTTGATGTTGTCAAGATGAGTAATTAGAGTTGTTTCCCTTGCGTGTGCGCATGCTCAGATAAACAGCCGAATACTTGTTTTGCAAACATCATGGCGTCTCGTTCGAAAAAATTCGAGGACTTGGACCTTTCAAGAGATGAAGTGAAGAGATTAGGAGAAGCGTTAAAAAATGAGGAATTTCGAAAATTATTCGCAGAATATGCAGAGGAGATTTCCGATCCTGAAAACAGGAAACGATACGAGGAAGAAATTAAACAACTCGAAAATGAGAAAGGTATGGACGTGCAGTTTATTCACCCAACCCCCGGACACGTGCTTAAAACAAGCATTGATGGTAACAAAAAGGCATTCATTAACATTTGCCATTCTGATAAAATTCAAAAGCCAGTATCGCAGCCTCAAGTCGATAGTACAGGACGGCGTGGCATCAACTGGCAAATCCCACATTCACATGTTCCTCCAAGGGAGGATGTTGACAAGTCGAAACAGAAATGTCAGGTGTTTGACGTAGTTTTCCACCCTGACACCTATCGCATGGCTGACAATGACAGGTTTAGAAAGCTCGTCGAAGACACTGCAATTGACGGCATCGAAAGTCAGTTTGGGTGTAAAGTTGACAGGACCAATCTTAAACGAATGACTAACACAAAATATAAGGGGCTACCAACAGCATCCATAATTCGGTCAAGAACAAAAGAGGGCCCAAAAATAGGAAAAGACGATATTCTTAACACCATGCCTTATCCTTACAGTGACGAAACTAGTAAAGAGAAGGCTGAAAAGATGGCAAAAGATGTAAAGACAAAAAAGAAAACCTCTAAAACTGTCAAGTTTGACGATTCTGAGGAACCTAAATACACCATACTTCATCGCTCTGATATGGATTTGCAAGAATATAGAAATGCTCCAGACTCCCGACCAAGTACTAGACCAAAAGAGCTGGAGATCAAAATATTCTTGCCTCTATTGACATCAGCTAAAGAAGTTGACCTCGACGTCTTTGAGCAGAAGCTGACTCTGAAATCGGATAACCCGGCAAAATACAAGCTGGACTTGAAGCTGCCTTACCCAGTTGATGATGACCAGGGGAGCGCAAAGTTTGACAAAACGAAAAAATGTCTTGTAGTTACACTGCCCGTCATCCCTGATATAGTACCCGAGATGCCAAACTATGATGGAGTGACAGAGGTCAATGGTGTCGCTAATGGTGTGGAGGATTCTGAAGGCGCTGCTACTCCAGGACTAATTCAGGAAATTTCAAGTAACACAACCACCACAGAGAGTTCAACTGAATTGAACAATGATGAACCACCTCCCTTAGAGGAATTGACAGACACAATTATCGAGACTTCAAATTTGGTTGAAAATGAGGCAGCAAAGTCCTCTACTGCACAAGCTAGTATAATTGACATTCCATATTCATGTCCGGAGTTCACATTCAATCAAGATCAAGGTGCAGTGTCTTTCATCCTTGCTGTTAGAAACGTGAAAGTTGAAAACATATCAAAGGCATACAGTTCAAAGAACATGATGCATCTTACACTAGTGTCTATAGGAGACGGAGGGTTTCCCTTGCATTACAGCTTCTGCGTCAAGTTTTCAGAGGACCACTCCTTCGTGCCGGAACACTGCAGCGTTGACGTCAGCGATATGAATGTTGTAGTCCTGTTGCTGAAGGAGCGTAGCTGTAGAGGCATCTGGGATGGTTTCCTTGCTGGGTCGTCCAAAGACAATTTACAGGTATTATTTTAGTAAACATGGAACATGTTGCCATGACCAGACTCAGGCACCTGCCATGATGTTTCACGATCATTCCTAAACTTACAAATTTCTGTAAGAAAGCATTCTTTAATTTGGGATTTTTTCTCCTAAATTCTCTAATACTTTCAATTTCCTATGGAGGTCTTTAAAGTTAATTAAGGAACCTTCGTGAAACTGAGGCCAGCCTACGATAAAGTAGCTTTAGATCTAACTCTTAATGGCGAGATAAATGTACTCATGAAGAGATGTTGCAAAAAAAGTGCTACAGTATCCTTCATGAAGTCTTGATCCAACAGATAATTAAATGAGACATCAAGAAAGATTTGATACTCCTCAGTTTGGAATGTTTGTATGAAGGTATTTACACCAGGCTTGATCAGGGGGTTTTGGGAATCGGACCCTGAGATCAAATTAGGAAAAATTGATCGACATATTACAGTTTTTTGAGAAATTTTGACAAGCACTATTATAACAACTAATACATTATTTCTTTTCTAAATTACTATTTAAAGCACTGTGAGTTCTCATGACATTTACAGCCCATTTTTCTTGTTAAATTTGATGTCACAAGTTTCTGAAGCATGTAAAACCACCAAAGTTATTCAAGTGTCTGAATTGAGAATTTTTAAGAGGAAATTTGGGGAAAATCACCACTTTTTTCATTGGAAATGGGTCTGTTTACCAGACCTAAAAAGAGGGGTGATAAAAAGAAACCCTGTTAAAAGAACTAAAGAAACACAGGTTGAAGTTTCTGGGTCTATAACTTTTAAATATAATTGAATGCTCTAGAATCGAATCTAGTTATGAATATCAGTTCTTAATAATTAATCCTTTAATCAACAAATTTTCCAAATTTCATTAGAATTCTTACTTTTACTTCATGAGTAATTGAATCATATTTGAAGGTACCAGTAGTATACAGTAGTATACGCCCCCCTTAATCACAAAATGAAATGGACTCGCCCTTCAATAACTAGCCTTGTGCATGCATGCAGCATGGAGGTCACAGGTGCATTTATTAAATTTTCCTTCTCATGTTATTCCACTCCTTCAAAAAACTTTCCCTCTCAAGAACACATGCAATTGTTAAAACAATCAGCACGACGTCAACCATCTGGATGAAACAGAGTGGACCGAGACTTATCTGTGAAAACACAAGTCTCCATGGTGCATTAATCGGGAACAATCTTGAAGCATGCAGGTTCCATCAAACAAGTTGAGCGATGGACAGAGCTGTAGAGATTGGTGCAGATGTCACAATGGCAAATGTTAACTTGTTATAGTCTTATTAACAATTACAACATTTGCCTTAGAAATGCATTACATGTACAATGGAATATGAAAGATGCAGAGCAAATGTACATGTAAATATTAAATAAAACCAAATTAAACCCCCCCACCACTCATCATTCCAAAACTGAATTATTGTAACTTTCAAATTCAGACCAAATACATTTTAGTGTACGAGACTTCATTTTGTAATTACAATTCGATATTATTGCATTTTATAATTACATCCAAATTTAAATAATATCGTGTGGATCGAGCTGCAAATGACATAAGGTAAACCCTTCGGTCAGTTTGATCAAAGTTAAATAAACATTGTCAATCCTTTTCGAATTATATGAAATTATATCCGCTGGAATAAAGAGGAGTTCAAACTGTCTGGGTTGACATCTGATCATGAGAACTTTGACGACATTGGCAAAAATAATCACAGCAAACAGTCAAATTGTTGTTCCTCAACAACGATGGCCTATTACAATTTATTTGCAAATCTGAAGATGAGCAATGATCTATATAAGTAGGACTTAAATGTTCACTTTCATATTAGGCCTAATTATCAAGTTAATTCACAAAGAAGAGAATTCGAAAAATATTTTATGCTGTACCATCGTCGGAAGTTTATGTAATTTATCATATTGCGGATGGTGGATTGAAACTGCACATAATTACGGATTAATAGTTGGTCTTGGCCATTGTATAGGTGTAATATATCAATTAAGTTATAAATCAGGTATCAGTGACCAGGCTGCAATTATATAATCACATTTTAACACAGTAATGCCATGATAATACACACTTACCCATCAGCTGTGTGACACTATATTCCACGCTCCGATGCTAATCACAGTGTCATAAAGATGTTTGATTAGCACATGCACATGTTTATGTTTACAAGAAAGAAACATTGGTAAAATGTGGCTTAAGCTTGTTTATTAACAAATTGTCCGAAATAGCCGACAAGTTTTGCAAGGCTATAAATTGCATCGCAGAGAGCAATCCATTGCGTAAGTTCAGTACACAGACCTAATCAAATTTTGTTTCTTCCAACTATTCGAAAATCTGTAAGCAAGCTTAAGGCTCAAACTTTAAGGAGTCAACAAATTATTATTTTATTGCTGAAAGGGTACATGTGTTCGAGACTATCCGCTGCTTGATTCGAACTAACCGAAGGTTTATATCCTATATGCATACATTGTATATTTAAGCAACTTGCAATTACAAGCCTACCTTCCTGATCAGTTCAAAAGACTTTTTAATGAAGAGGCCTATAGTTGCAGTTTGTAGATTTTGTATCAGAAAAACTTGTTAAGATTTCAAGTAACAGGTACATGCTGCGCTCACTCTAGCCATTAGCATTTTTTGTATTAAAGAAATGAAAAGCTTATTTGCTATTATATGCTAAAAGAAAATACATCAGAACTTATATTAATGTTAACACTTGAATGTTGACTCTACTAATATATATAATGAGTTAAAGTTTCTAAAGGAAATTCTGACTTGTTAAAGTGAAAAGTGGTCTTTAGTAACTTTTGCTAAAATATTTTTCAGACTAGAGCGAGCACGGACATTTATAAAGTGACTATAAGTTTACAAGTACATGTATATTATTTACCGGGTATTAATTGGGTGACCGCACTTCATCACCCAAAACTAGCTTGATCATGAGTATACATACAAATATTACATGTGTATACATACATGTACAGTATTATATAGATACTGTGCATGCTATATATACTGTATGTGAACATGTTATACAATGGTAATATATAGGTTTACCCTACATTTACCAACTACAGCTAGCTACTGGATCTATAGTGCCTGGTAAATTGGCAAGTTAATTGCTGACGTTATGAATGTATTGACATTCTAGAAAATACTCTTACCAGTATAAGAGGATCACACAGTGCAACAATAGAACCAGGTCAAATATTTAAATCAATGATACACATACATGTATGGCAAGGTACAAACAAATGTAGCTACATGTACATTAATGGATGTGTTTGTTCTCAGGGTCAACAGAAAATGTGTTGACCAATACAAGTCGATGTATACGTAACACACTTTAAAATGGTAAATTAAAAGTACACGTATAACTTGTTGGCTGTACCGGTACCAGTACCTGTGAGCTCATTTTGACTCTTAGTACTAGTTCAGAAGTTCTGTCACAAAAAGATGTACAGTAGATTGGCTATGAATATTGGTGAAAATCAAAATATTTCAAATATGATTTACACTGACCTATATACAAATGTATATACACAGTTTTGAAAAAGAAAGTAGCCTTATGATTATATTAGTGCCGCGATCAATCTACAGTAGATTTCCTTTTCTGTTGTATTGTGAAAAACAACAGGTTCCCTTGTTACCTATGATATAACAGGGTTTTCCCTGGGACCCTCAAATTTACTGTAAATCCGGTTAATTCCGCGGGTGTTTAATTTTGTTACGTAAACTACACTGTACATGTATATATATGCGTGGGGGTTATTTTTGCGATTGGTCTACCTTCGCATATTTAGGAGATGTTTAAAAAAAGAAAAAAAAATCAGTTCAAGTTTGGTTACAATTGTAAATACTAATATAAAAATTATGAAAGTGAATTTAAAATAATTGTCAGCGATTACGATGTGTTTATTAAGAACGATGAGTGCCATGCATCTTACCAGAAAATCTGTCGCAGTGAACTTCATAAAGGAAACAATTTTTTTTCAGTTGTCATTTCAGTGGGTCCTGGCCCATGTGTATTAATTTTAGGGGTGAAATGGGGGTGTTTGAAGCAGGTTTACAAATGTACATGTACTACGTAACTGCTACATAGATTTTTGCAGCAGGATGTGCCTTATTGAATTGAGAAAGTAAAGTAGGATTTGTAGATAAATTGGGAAAATTTCCTTGAATTTTGCTTCAGTTTGGGAAAATAACACAAATTTAGACTTATAGCCTTATATCGACTGTAAAACTGGGCACACAAAATCACTGTAAAACCTATGATGTATTGTTAAAGATTGGACATGCATGAGCTCGGTCTCAGGTAGTCAATAATAGGCTTATTGTAACTGATCATGAAGGGTTTTGGATATACATGTACAATGTATATATATATGAGTCGCTGTATTGTTTGAGACGCTGCACCGTTTTGTATCTTTAAGGATACAAAATGTATATAATTGTAAGTTATATTCCAGTTTGAATGGTTTTACGTCGGCTTCACTACTCAGTAAATTGGTCATCCAGTAGATGAATATATATACTCCACAGTGACCAGAACGGCTTAAATACTAGAATTGGCTTGTTCCAATCTACCCAGCTGTAAATGAATTGTACGTAGTGCTAGCTGTAAATGCTGAAATGGCAGTACCAGATTGATATACATGTGTACAATTGCTGGACATAAAGAGATCAACGATATCACAGCATGATTTAAGATTTGATCCTAGCGACACCCTTTGCAGACTTATCACCACAAAACACTACAATTGCTGGCCATAAAGAGGACATGATATTTAATATGAACCAAATTTCAAATAAATTTCCTGTTAATGCTCTTTTGAATCGGAAAGCTAAGAGTTCATTAAAGGCAATATTGTGGCAGATCCCACACTGTAAAAGATTGTGCTATTTATATTAACTTAACCTGACTTTTTGTTTCATTTGCTGAAAGTCAGGTAAGCGATACAGGCCCTCTGGGCCTCTTGTATAAAATATTTGGTGATATTATATTAAAAAAGTAAACAAACTTCACTTAATTGCCCCTTTAAAAGTAATTCAAACAGAATCGTATATACATCCTCATTGGAGGAGTTTTGGGCCAAATTAGACCGTGTGTCCGGACACAGCTGGATCCCAATATACATGTATATACTGTAGCTAGCCAGTAGACATCAGCCATTTTTGAATTCTACCTTTTCAAAAACTTTTATTCCAAAGAAAGAATTATTCCATTTGATTTTAAATAGTAATACATCATGTACATGGCAGTTTTATTGGTATTCCTGGAATTCTGCAGTCATCCAGCCCATTTTGGGACAGAAGTTTGATAAGTGCTTCAGTATTTCAGAGTAAACTTCATAGGGTTTTTATTATTGCTTGAAACAAGAAACAAAAAAAGGAGATTTGAGAAGTATCTATTATATAGGACTACATTTTGTAAATCGTTTTTGTTTGTGGATATTAAATGTTATAATGAATACAAAAGTATTTGTTTAATCCTGATTGATAAAACATGTACAGTGTACACAAAAAAAATGTATATGGAGAAGACATGCAATGCAAAACATCTTTACATAAAATTCTTGTTTAAATATTTTCACATACAATGTGCATGTATATAGACAGACGATAATATGGATTTCTTTGCTTTTTAATTTTATAAGCAAATAGTAGATTGTATTCCTTGTCAGATCAGTCAGTGATATTTTTGTACCAGTGACGATAGAATACATACCAGAGTAACCTGCTATTTGATGTTTTTGCAGTGTAGTAATAGTAATAACGTATACAAGTAAGTATACTCGAGGCTAGCTATAGCTACTTGTAACTGTTGAACAGCCTACATGTACCTGCAGTGCATTATCTATTTTCTGTTGGGTTTTTAGCGTGGGTGGTGTATACCGATTTCAGTAAAATCACCAGTAGATGAGTTTCACAGAACCTAAGAGCATGTGTAGCCAACTATGTACACTGGTAACCCTATTTATCATATTAAGCTCGCCGATATCGTAATTTTTCTTATAAACCACGATTATATCCCGACAAAATTATTATATCCCGATAATGACGAGTAATCTTTGACCATCGCAATTAAATTTTAAGTAAATTAGGAAATTTAGACTGTCGTTGTTTATATTGCGACAACCCTTTAGGAAATTACGACAACCCTTTAGGAAATTACGACATCGTCAATTAAATACAGCCTCAGGCAGTTATCCCAACTCACCTGTTAGGCAGATAATTGACAAGGGGCACAGCGGGTGACTTCACGGTTCAACGCACTGACAGCTCTTACCTCTGTACCTGTGGGCACTGAGCCAAGTTTTAGCTTGCATCCAGCGCCGGCTACCATATCGCTAGAGGGCAAGTAATTAGAGGCTCCATGCTGTGAAGACCGCGGGACTGCATGACTGGTTAAATTTACCTGTGTTTGACCAGAAGCCACAAACAATGAATGGTTTTTTTTATAATTAGGCCTTGCCCCATCCCTAATCATGTTTTGTCTGTACCTGATCTGATCACAAATGATGTGAAGATTTTGACAGGCTTACACTCGGCCAACTAATTAGATAATGACCCCCTCCGGCCTCAACCCTTCCTGGTCAAAGTTTACCTGTATCAGGCCTGAAGATCTGGAGAGAATAACCCTGGGGCCGCTGATTGTTTAGTTGGGAACAGGTCATCACACCTTATATTTATGTTTAATTAAAGTGTCACCTATTTTAAACATATAAAATACATTAAACGTCTAAGTCTAAACAGACTTACGAGACACTATAAGCAATTAATAATTATTTCAATCATAAAATAGATAAATGAAATGTGTATAAAATCTTATCTAGCCAAACGTAGCACTGTCATATTTAGTATAAAGATTATAATACTACTTAAATAGCATACGTTATGGCTTGTATGTGCTTTCTTGAATATATAAATTTGTTAAATACTTGGTCGCTTGCGTATTTCCGTGTATAAAACTTGTACTGCCGGTTTAAATACGTGTATTTTGATAACTTTGTGATTTCCTTGTTGATGATCAACAAAAATATCTTTTTGAAAAAAAACCGGCCGTTTAATACGTTATTTCTGTGTAAAACATGTCAATTGTCTAGTGGTAACGAGCTTATAATATACTTGTATGTGGACCGCTATTGGTGAGCAATAAAAATATAGGATTGATTTTACTGTAGGTCGCGTGTATTGTGATAACATCACAACTTTAATACACTCTATTAATTTGAATTACCGTATTGAAGTAAATGTAAAATCGTTGATTCACTTGATCGCAAATTTGTCTGTTGTTTTTTCATCAACTAATTTACACATGCAAATACCCGAAAAACGGCCGTTAAATACCTGGTCGCTTGCATATTTCTGTGTATACAACTTGTCAACTGTCTGCCGGTTTATATACGAGTATGTTGATCACTATTGTGGTACAGTTGTATGTTTGATATTGATGATCAATAAAACAATTGCATTGGAATTATATCGATTTATTTTATTGAAGACCGCGTGTAACTTTTATTCACAATTTCCCTCCATATGTATTCTTTTTATTACCGTGACAGCCTAAAGGAAGTAAATAAAATAGTTGATTCACTTGATTGATTATGGGTTTGTTGTTTCTTTCCTTAATATACATATGCAAATATCCGAAAAACGGCCGGCACTTTTTTTTCTGAAATATGCTGATGAGCCGTGAACTAGTTCAATTACATGAAACGGCTTTACTTCCTACTTTATAATTATGTTGTATCTAAATGTCACATTCGCGGACCAAGCTAGAACTTATTAACACCCTATTTAGAATTTGTTGTTTTATTGACAATACGATCAACAATGGGCGCAGCGGGTGGCTTCACGCCTCGCCGCACATATAGCTCCTACCTGTGTCGCCCGTCTCTGTGGTAACTATGTTAAGCACAGCAGGAGGGGCTTCACCACTACCTGAACTGGAGCGCTATACTTACAAGCGTAACGGAATGATCAGACACATATTCGTCATTGTTATCATTATTTTATTACATGTGTCATTTTAATTAGTTATATATAATTAATCACATTAAACAGTAAGATCTCTTCACCCGCTGACCAAGAACGTGCTGAATAAATCTTAACGCCGTTGATGCATGGTTGAATTTATACTGACACGGGAACAAGGACTATGTTTATCATTATAACATAACTTGGCTATACACAGTAAATTTATGGGTGCATAGCCCTAGTATGATCGTAAGACATTAAAGAAGGCACTTAAAAATATGATACCAACAACCGTCTTCTTCAAGTACACATCTGTACATATTATGAAATTTAGAAATGAATTACATTAAAAACTTGATCGTTGATGTGTTTGTTTTTTTTCCATAAACTGTGATGTAAATACACACCCACATATCAGTCATCTGCAGAAACAAAAAATTACCTGGTGTGTAGCGAGCCGTGAACAGCCTACGGCATGTCGCCCATGTCAGGTGAACTACTAATTATCGATTTTTTGTTTACTGATAAGAGTATCGGCAGGTCACACGGTGTCGGTTTGCAGTCTTTTGTTCACAGATACGGGTGATCGCCCTTCCAAGGTGGCACATTGACGATAAATACACAAGTCACCGGATTATCTACCTATGCTGGGATATCGTAATTTTTGGTCTTTTGTTTACTAACTATGGTTTTGAAATGTGTCATTTCTGGCTGTTGCTCCTACATACATACATAACAAATTCCCATCAGTTATCTGCTACAAAAATAAAATTACCTGGTGTGTAGCGAGCCGTGAACAGCTTACGGCGTGTCGACCATGTCAGGTAGACTACTAATTATCGATCTTTTGTTTACTGATAAAATTAAACAAAATATAAAATAATTACAAAATTCTGCGGCAATATTTCAAAGTGAGCATGTTTGCTTTAAAACACACGTGTACTACAGGTCAACGCGGCTTTGCTACAAAGTCACGATGTTTATTTTACTCACCTGTATGTGGATGGATCGCAGGACGACCTTTAGCCAGAAATGACACATTTCAAAACCAATAAAAGGCTGAATAAAACTTAGTACTGTTGATGCACGGATGAATTTATACTGACACGGGAACAAGGATTTTCGGATCTTATTTGTCGTCCGCATGTTTATACTTGATATTACTACCGTCTCTGATAGACATGTCAAGTGTCTAATTTGTAGTAGCATTTGTGTTTGTGCTACAAAAAGTGCCGACCGTTTTCAGGTATTTGCGTGTATATAACAATTGATGAAAACACAAATGCTACTTGCTACAGGTAATTTTATTTTTGTAGCAGATGACTGATGGGAATTTGTTATGTATGTATGTAGGAGCAACAGCCAGAAATGACACATTTCAAAACCATAGTTAGTAAACAAAAGACCAAAAATTACGATATCCCAGCATAGGTAGATAATCCGGTGACTTGTGTATTTATCGTCAATGTGCCACCTTGGAAGGGCGATCACCCGTATCTGTGAACAAAAGACTGCAAACCGACACCGTGTGACCTGCCGATACTCTTATTAGTAAATAATAATAATAATAATAATTTATTTTATTAAAGTGTCACACATAGGTTCAAACATACAATTATTTTAAAATATATATATTTGAATTAAGATGCCCAGCCTAAATGGCTTATGAGACACTATCTAAAATATACAATAAGTACAAATAGCTAATACAATAAACAGATATGTATATACAGCTAAAAAGAAACTGAACGTCGTTTCTTTAAAAAAATGAATATGGTACCAGCTAAGATCGATTGCAGTTCATTACAAGTCATTAAGAAATAAAATTTGAGATCACTACTGCACTGTAAAAAGCCATTATTGATAGATGCGGCACAGTTAAAAAGTTTTTCACGTTCTTCATTATAAAAAGTGCAGTCACATAAAAAATGCATCTCCGTTTCAATTTCATTTAAGTTACAATATGTACAAAGTCTTTGTTCTAAGGGAGTCACTGGATTGGTGAAGCGGCCTGTCTCTATATGAAGCGGTAAACTGCCGCATCTCAGCTTAGCTAAGACACTCCTATGTGGTCGGGGCATTGAGCAAGTCACGTATGATTCCGGGATTAAATCTTTTTTGAACTTCCTGTATGTTCTCAATTTATTACAATTAATATGTCTTCCGTCATTCCATATGTCGGAAAACCATTTCTGTTCCTCGATAATATGAATCTTGGTTTTGATTTCTCTAAGTATACTTCTAGACGCACTCGTTGCGCGGGAAATTATCTCGTTGATCCCAAAAGTATGTGCGAGCTTAAGGGCTTTTGAATCCCATGACTTTCCTCTTCTTGATGACCATCTGGAGACCTTATATAATAGCCTGTCCTGTGACACAGATTTGAGCCTACAACATAGACGGAACACTTCAATACGTTGTTTTCCCAAACAAGATATCCACCCCATGTCTCCTGCCTTCCCTGCATTGGAAGTATTTCTGGAGACTCCGAGGAACACGCGCATTGCTCTATTTTGAATGTTATTTATTGCACGATGTTCGGTTTGTCCCCATATTGCAGAACAGTATAGAAGAATGGGCTCCACCAGATTTTCATACAGTTTTGTGAACACTACATAGGACATTCCTCCGGAAGCAATGAATTTAGTTGTTAGCACTCCCAGAGCTCTCCCTGCCGATTTCGCGAGTTCTTTCACTGCGAGCTTTAAGTCAATATGTTCGTCGAGCCACAATCCAAGATATTTGTACGAACTTGATACTTCAACTTTTTTACAACCACACATAAAGACAAATTCCGTAAGTGTAGTTCTTTTCGGGCGAAAATGAATAACTTTAGTTTTAGAAATATTAACTGAAAGTCTCCAATCAGAACACCACTCATTTACAATATTCAACATCTGCTGTAGCGACTCAGCCGTTGATGCAATAAGAACGATGTCGTCCGCATAAAATAGAGAACACAGTGTGATATCGTCGATATGTATTCCCAAATTAGAATCATTTAATTGTTTAATTAGATCATTGACGTAGATAGAGAAAATAGCTGGTGATAACAAACATCCTTGTTTTAGACCGCGGTTGACGTTAATTCCATCCGTTAAAACGTCGTTCACCCTGACGTAACATTTAACGTCACTATACAGAGACATGATAGCGTTATAGATTTTTCCGCGCACACCACAAGTTAAGAGTTTGTACCACAAACATTCCCTATCTACAGAATCAAATGCCTTCTGCAGGTCGATGAAACACGTAAACGTTGGCAGATTGGCGTTTTTCCTGTTAGCTATAACACTATACAGCGTGTACAGATGCTCCTGACAACTCCGTTGTTTCCTAAAGCCATTTTGTTCGTCCCCTAATTTGTTTTCTGATTCCAACCATGACGTCAGACGTTTATTGAGAATATTGCAATACACTTTACAAGGCACAGATAGAAGAGTTATCCCCCGATAAGTAAGCGGAACTCTGGGATCGGTTGCATTAGGTTTCACTATAGGATTTATGATCCCTTCCCTCCATTTTACTGGAACAATGCCGTTTTCGAAACAAGATGATATGATGTTATAGAGCATATAAACACATGCTTCGTTTTTCAACGCTTCTGCCGGAATAGCATCGGTGCCCGTAGCTTTACATAACTTTGCCTCATTAATTGCTAACCGAACTTCCTCTATTTGTATCGGCATATCAAGTATATTTTCCTCTGGGTGCATAGTGTTCTGTAGAACCGCTAATTTCGCCTTAACATCCTTATAGTGTTTCTCGTTGAATAAGCCATTTGTGTCATTGATTGAATACAGAGATTCGTAATCACCTTTCCAACGATTTAATACTTCCGTTTGGTCATTAATTATCTCCCCTTTCTCATCTTTCACTTCCATAGGGATTCTCTCGGAACGATTTTGCGCGATACCAATTTTGCCAATATCCCTCCAGAAATCTCGAGATTGGGATTTCGAAAGAAGTTTATTGTGCAGTTCAGCTTCTTTCATTTTCTGATAGCTACGTTTAGCTTTTCTAAGTAACTTATCGAAAGTTTTCCTGCTGTAACAATACTCTTCCTTGAGGCGACGGCGGATCTCTGAAGAACCTTTACATTTTAGCCATCGTTTCTCCTTTTCATGCGTTATATCCCATTTATTTTGTAGATCACTATTCCAATAAGGCTTGTATAGCGATTTGCGATTTTTATTTTCCTGACGAGGTTTTTTTCCCACTTTAGCGCCAGTTTTTTCCATTTCTTCCCATAGGAAAGATTGGAAGTCGTTATAGGCATTATTGACATCATTCGTAACTTTCAGGTTCTCCTCTATTCTCTTAATAGTGTTTTCCAACTGAGTTACGGCGTCATGAAGAAAGTGCGGAGGTATTTTTCTTGCATCGAATTTGGCCTGACGTTGGTAAACGTCATCCCTAGCGATACATGACGTTATCGGTGAGTTGTTTACTGGTCGCACGATTTCAACGTAGCATTCTAGGTATGAGTGGTCGGGAATATGCTCAGGAACTGTTATACCCATTCTATCGATAATGTCAGACATAGCAAGCACTCTAAAGTTGGAAACAAACTTGATTTGTTCGTGTGGAACCACGATGTAATCTACCACTGATTTCCCACGTACAGATATACAGGTATAGTTATTGTCACGGAAGCGACCGTTTAATACACACATGTTACTGTCTATACAGAAATCAACGAACAAATCTCCGTAGCTATTCATTCCAATGTCAGTATGATTTCTCACAGGTACGCTATCGACTCCTTCAATATGATCGCTTTGATCTGCGATTCTTGCATTGAAGTCTCCAAGTATATATATATTGCCGTCGTTCTGGTAAGTATGCACCTGATGTAACAGCGTAGTGAAAAAAGTACTAGGATCAATCCGTCGGCTAGGACCGTCGGGTGGGAGATATACTGCGCACAAAAATAATGTACATGAAGAAAACTTATCTTTTAACTTTATCCACAGTATTCCTTCCATACTGGTATCATCGACGATTGAAACGGCAAAGTGACTAAGAACGTCATTTTTTATCAGGAAACATACACCTCCAGATCCTCGTTTCGCGGAATTATGTAGATTCCTTCTGTTTTGACCTATAAATTTGAAGCCATCCAGACTTATCATTTGTTTGTTTTTCAGGAAAGTCTCACTGATGGCTATTACGTCACTATCAAGCTCACGGAGTACAGATTCCCTGAAAGTTGAATTGTCATTGGGGACATTGCTCATTGACCAGCCGTTAACATTCCAAGCAGCCAGCTTCAACTTGTCCTAGTGAGAGGCCATGTGAACGCCTCGTCTGCGATTATGGTCCCGCTCATCTCGCTTCCTTTCACCGTCGTGTCGTACGTAAACGTCATTGTCTCCTTGAGAATTATCACGGAAAGCTCCAGGGCCACGGTTGGTTCTGTAATCCCTACCGAAGTGGCGACGTCTGTCACCAGAGGACCGACCGTTAAAGTTGGAAAAAACGTCATTTCTTTGACTGTCATTACATGTTCGGACACTGTACCGTTGAGGTCCTTCATAATGCC
This sequence comes from Mimachlamys varia, assembly GCA_947623455.1. Taxonomy (NCBI): domain Eukaryota; kingdom Metazoa; phylum Mollusca; class Bivalvia; order Pectinida; family Pectinidae; genus Mimachlamys; species Mimachlamys varia. The sequence goes on from OX392528.1 coordinate 56,003,359, forward strand.
TATCGATCCTACGTCCATAGCCGCGATTGTGAATTCCATCGTAGTGTTTCTCTCTTCGTTCATTATTTTCTCCTGTTCTGGCATTAGTAAACAAAAAATCGATAATTAGTAGTTCACCTGACATGGGCGACATGCCGTAGGCTGTTCACGGCTCGCTACACACCAGGTAATTTTTTGTTTCTGCAGATGACTGATATGTGGGTGTGTATTTACATCACAGTTTATGGAAAAAAACAAACACATCAACGATCAAGTTTTTAATGTAATTCATTTCTAAATTTCATAATATGTACATGAAGAAGACGGTTGTTGGTATCATATTTTTTAAGTGTCTTCTTTAATGTCTTACGATCATACTAGGGCTATGCACCCATACATTTACTGTGTATAGCCAAGTTATGTTATAATGATAAACATGTTTTCTGAAGTTGCCAATTTCTGACGACTTATCGGCATATTTCAGAAAAAGTGCCGGCCGTTTTCAGGTATTTGCGTGTATATAGCAATTGATGAAAACACGAATGCTATCAGAGATGGTAGTAAAATCAAGTATGAACATGCGGACGACAAATATGATCCGAAAGTCCTTGTTCCCGTGTCAGTATAAATTCATCCATGCATCAACGATATTAAGATTTATTCAACACGTTCTTGGTCAGCGTGTGCAGGGATCTTACTGTTTAATGTGATTAATTATATATAACTAATTAAAATGACACATGTAATAAAATAATGATAACAATGACGAATATGTGTCTGATCTTTCCGTTACGCTTGTAAGTATAGCGCTCCAGTTCAGGTAGTGGTGAAGCCCCTACTGCTGTGCTAAACATAGTTACCACAGAGACGGGCGACACAGGTAGGAGCTATATGTGCGGCGAGGCGTGAAGTCACCCGCTGCGCCCATTGTTGATCGTATTGTCAATAAAACAACAAATTCTAAATAGGGTGTTAATAAGTTCTAGCTTGGTCCGCGAATGTGACATTTAGATACAACATAATTATAAAGTAGGAAGTAAAGCCGTTTCATGTAATTGAACTAGTTCACGGCTCATCAGCATATTTCAGAAAAAAAAGTGCCGGCCGTTTTTCGGATATTTGCATATGTATATTAAGGAAAGAAACAACAAACCCATAATCAATCAAGTGAATCAACTATTTTATTTACTTCCTTTAGGCTGTCACGGTAATAAAAAGAATACATATGGAGGGAAAACGTGTAGAAAAGTTACACGCGGTCTACAATAAAATAAATCGATATAATTCCAATGCAATTGTTTTATTGATCATCAATATCAAACATACAACTGTACCACAATAGTGATCAACATACTCGTATATAAACCGGCAGACAGTTGACAAGTTGTATACACAGAAATATGCAAGCGACCAGGTATTTAACGGCCGTTTTTCGGGTATTTGCACGTGTAAATTAGTTGATGAAAAAACAACAGACAAATTTGCGATCAAGTGAATCAACGATTTTACATTTACTTCATTACGGTAATTCAAATTAATAGAGTGTATTAAAGTTGTGATGTTATCACAATACACGCGACCTCCAGTAAAATCAATCCTATATTTTTATTGCTCACCAATAGCGGTCCACATACAAGTATATTATAAGCTCGTTACCACTAGACAATTGACATGTTTTACACAGAAATAACGTATTAAACGGCCGGTTTTTTTTTCAAAAAGATATTTTTGTTGATCATCAACAAGGAAATCACAAAGTTATCAAAATACACGTATTTAAACCGGCAGTACAAGTTTTATACACGGAAATACGCAAGCGACTAAGTATTTAACAAATTTATATATTCAAGAAAGCACATACAAGCCATAACGTATGCTATTTAAGTAGTATTATAATCTTTATACTAAATATGACAGTGCTACGTTTGGCTAGATAAGATTTTATACACATTTCATTTATCTATTTTATGATTGAAATAATTATTAATTGCTTATAGTGTCTCGTAAGTCTGTTTAGACTTAGACGTTTAATGTATTTTATATGTTTAAAATAGGTGACACTTTAATTAAACATAAATATAAGGTGTGATGACCTGTTCCCAACTAAACAATCAGCGGCCCCAGGGTTATTCTCTCCAGATCTTCAGGCCTGATACAGGTAAACTTTGACCAGGAAGGGTTGAGGCCGGAGGGGGTCATTATCTAATTAGTTGGCCGAGTGTAAGCCTGTCAAAATCTTCACATCATTTGTGATCAGATCAGGTACAGACAAAACATGATTAGGGATGGGGCAAGGCCTAATTATAAAAAAAACCATTCATTGTTTGTGGCTTCTGGTCAAACACAGGTAAATTTAACCAGTCATGCAGTCCCGCGGTCATCACAGCATGGAGCCTCTAATTACTTGCCCTCTAGCGATATGGTAGCCGGCGCTGGATGCAAGCTAAAACTTGGCTCAGTGCCCACAGGTACAGAGGTAAGAGCTGTCAGTGCGTTGAACCGTGAAGTCACCCGCTGTGCCCCTTGTCAATTATCTGCCTAACAGGTGAGTTGGGATAACTGCCTGAGGCTGTATTTAATTGACGATGTCGTAATTTCCTAAAGGGTTGTCGTAATTTCCTAAAGGGTTGTCGCAATATAAACAACGACGGTCTAAATTTCCTAATTTACTTAAAATTTAATTGCGATGGTCAAAGATTACTCGTCATTATCGGGATATAATAATTTTGTCGGGATATAATCGTGGTTTATAAGAAAAATTACGATATCGGCGAGCTTAATATGATAAATAGGGTTACCAGTGGTAGCATGTGTATTTTGTGCACAGAGCCGTATATACATAACATATAAATACAGGCTTACTCAGGTATAGCCGGCACTGTCAAGGTCACTGGGGAATGGTCCAGAAATATTGTACAGCTCTAGTACAGTGTGGGTCAGACCCACAGGTGTCAACAAGCTGTGCGTGTGCTTTACCAGGAAAGCATGCAGTCTGTGGAGACTTGGAGTGAAGTGTGTTTCTGAACTGTGCCCAGGCATGGTGTAGACTTTATATAGCTATACGTGTAGTATGTTATATGGACAAGTATTGTTTAGAAGTAGGATCCTAGTATGGAGAATACTGAAGTTACACAGGTGAAGCCTACCTCAGGGTACCAAGTACTGCAGGCAGGCCTGTTACTGGTGCCAAATATATTCCTCAAAATACTTCACTTAGTATGGACAGTGTTTATATGGATATGGGTAAGTAGAAATACGCGTGTGGAGCTAGAGTTATATATATATATATGGAGAGAGAATCTATTTATAATATTGGATAGGGTGGATCAGTATTGATATATTATATTAGGTGTCTCATATCAATTAAATTTATTATTTGGTTTAAACTTTGTGGCAAGAAAAGATAAATTGTATGTATGCATATACAATGTATATTTTGAATTTTGCAAAGAGGCAAAAAAAGAATTTATCCATCAGTTAATATTCAACTTCTTGTTCCAAACTTTTGAATCTGAATGAGAACATGCACCCTATCATTTTTTCGGATATTTGACAGAGGTACTTGTACATAATAAATGAAAGCAAATGTATGTAATTCTATACAGGTATATATACTTCCTGTTACTTATTATAGCACATACAAATTTCCTGAAACTGTAATGTTCAGATTGTTAAAATTCTAAGGGGCTAGCCAGACAAGAACTTTGAACACCTTGAATGACTATGTACTGTCAGCTGTATATATAACCTTCTATTACATCAGAAAAAACAATATTAAAGGGGAGGTGATTACTGATGTACAGAAATTAAAGCCGATTGATCAACTCTGGTGTTTTACCTACATGTGCTGTGACAGGGATTAAGAAATTGTTATTTAAACTAATGGATGGTAAAAATACTTCTGATTTGTTTTACATCTAGAGATGTTTCACACCAAGGCTAAGCTATATGATAACAGGTGTGTACAGAAAAATGTACATGTTACAATTATCTTGATACAAAGGAGGCATATGCATTCTGCCACTAGCCCTATGCGTCCACCTCTGGGTTGGTAGTTCAAAACCCACATGGGGCAGTTCCCAGGTACTGATCATAGGTCGGTGTTTTTTGTACCACAGCTTTCCTCCACCTCCAAAACCTGGCACGTCCTTCAATGGCTGTTAATAGGACGTAAAACAAACTAAACCAATCATGATACAAGTCGTACCATATTGTCACCCTTAAAATGTTATACACCTGTTTGCTTAATTATAGTAAACCAGTTCAGTAAAGTGGTACGCATGCATATATAAAGGAAAGATAGAAATATTTTGAATTTTGTCTGGAACTAAACACAAATCGAGTGAGTAAAATGTCCCATTACTAATTAACTGATTAATGCTAGTACATGTAGTATATAAAACTCGGTGTTAAGTCACTTACGTACATGTAACTGCCATGGTAATATGTATGTACATGTAGTATAAAACTCTCATACGTGAAACTGCCATGGTAATATGTACAGTGTATGTAGTATAAAACTTGTGTACGTGTAACTGCCATGGTAATATGTATGTAGACCCTGAAGTGTTTTATTCAATGTTACAGCTCCAAGTTTAATCTGTACATATAGCTATATAAAACATGTACTCAAACAGTTTAATTCCCTGACAGATCGCATCAAAGTACAATTACATACGTCACACATATTACAGGACAATGCTGGACAAGGCTCCAATCAATAATTAATTATCGGAAAATTGATTGATTGAGGCTGGTAGCGAGATCTTGCTCTCACGGCTGTCGGACATAAAAGGAATTGTCTTTCACGCTGACCCACATATATTTATACATACTGTGGTTCTGTTGGGAGTGGCACAGTTTTCTACACCTGCAAAATCAAAACTTACGGGAAACAGAAATTCAAGGATGGACTAGAATTGAAACCCTGTCATGATCAATGCTGCATTTAATTGATGACACTTTATCAACTGTATCAAATTGAAATGAACTATTGATAGCTGCTTGGTCCAATGAAATAACTTGATAGCAAGAAAAGCACTTTTGATGTTGCTTTGTTTTGATGTTGGATACTCTGAATCAGTAAATGTATATGGTCTGGAAAATGCACAATTAATCAAGTTTTCAATTGGATTGGGTTGAGAAAGTACATATTGTAGCTCATTTGTTAAAGATTACATACACTGTAAGTGTTCAGAAGGTCTAAACCTCGGTTCAAATCATTGGGAGTATGCATTAAGCAGGGATAAACCTGAATTTGGGTTGTAAATATAGCTTTTGACTTCAAGGGAAAGACTTGGAAAATACATGACGGAACTGGAATGGGTCTATCATTAGCAACCAGCTGGTTGGTCAGTTTGTAAAGTTTTGATGGTCCCTGGTGTGGCCGCTACATTTTCTCTTTCTCTCTGAAAACAGTGTAGCTAATATAAGCTTCATGATGTCATCACATTAAGAATAATTGTGGAAGGAATTAAATTGTGATTGTCTGTAGCTCCATCCATTGTAGATAAATATGTGAAACTTGCTGCAGTACATACAACAGTCAGTCACAACTTGTAAAGAAGATTTGAGATTTGTTATATAATGGACCAGGGCCTTCTGATCTTGGTAAATGCTTCATAGCTTGTGTGTCGATCCCAGGTGATCATGCTCAATAATCTTAGGACATTTTGTATATTTTGATCTTGAATACATACAAATTAATAAATACCGATTTGTTAAATAAAGGGACATTTTGTATATTTTGATCTTGAATACATACAAATTAATAGATACCGATTTGTTAAATAAAGGGACATTTTAATTGAATGACTGATGAAAATTATAGTTCATATGCCTGTTATTTACAAATCTGATGCAACACACGGGTGCATGAATCATCACAAAACGACCATGAGCTGCTGGCCTGGCCTGTCAGTGTAAAAAATCTTAATAACTGTAGGCAGCTGTAACCAGGGATGTTTGTCACAGATGGGAAAACCCTTGTTATGTTCCTATATATGAAGTGCTGATGACCTTGACCGAGATTAGATCTGCCTTGTTTACCTCCTTGATACATGTGTACACACAGATAAGTGATGTCCTATATTGTGTGTAGCAGACGGCTGGGGGAGGATCAGTCAGGATCCGTCAGGATCGGTCTGGTTGACAAGTAATAGTCTTATACCTAACTTACTATAGCAGAGAGAAGTTTGGGGGAGCATCACATTGTGTCAGATTTTGGAGATTTTACAGGGTACATTTTGTACGTCTTTGTGAGTGAAAGTGAGTACATATGACTGTAACGGTTAATTATAACTTAAATGTGAGCTCTACATCGAGGAAAATGAAAGTGAATGTTGTCCTGATTTATGTTTACAACCAGGATGTGAAATAAGAATAAATAGAATTGTTGAAAAAAATACTTGTACAATGTATCTACACTGTAGTAATTTTCCTCCCTGAATTAGGTACAATCTGATAACAATGTTGGTCATCCAAATATCTTAATTACTCTCTTCGAAACTAAACCAATATACTTTAAAAGAATGAAATCACTGCAATAGGTTTCATCATACAACACTATGTGGCCGTTGTAGACGTGAAATAATATCTGTTCTGAGATCAAAGCACGAGTTGTTTATAAGTATTTGTGGAAATCAGAAAGGAACAGGTATTCAGCTGCTGTACAAGTAATCAATGGTATAGTTGTTGGCAACAAAATACTGGCAGTTCGCAGGAAAGTTTTGGTTATCCATCTGGTTCTAGTGTTTATTTTAAGATCACAGTATGATGTGAGGTCTGATTTGGCTGGAGATCAGTAGAGGTGATGGTATAGATTGTGTTGTTAGCTAATCAACCCAATGTTTTTTACGTTCACAGGAGTACCTGTTCATGACGGAGTCCAACCTTCAGAGGGAATTAGCAGAACTGGAGGCAGAGGCTGCCCTTCAGAAGCTCGACCAACATGCAGCAATGCAGGACGCGCCAGTGATTCAAGTCACAGACATGACGCAGAAACGCCTCCAAATAGACATCAAGGTTCGTGTGTTAGGTGGAAAACAGACTCGTTTTGTGATGATAATCATAAAACATTCTAAAAATAAGCCTGCTTGTTGAAGTTTGTACAATACACTGTGTATTTTTGTTCTATGCCTAGCTTACACACAGCTACAGTTCATGGACTATACTTGGTGTTATATTATTGCTGAAAACAACCTAAACTATCGGTAAAATAAATCTTATACCAAGGCATATCCATTCTGCATAATTAGTCTTTGCCAACATTTTCACAAATTTTGAGTTGCTCCAAATATATTTCAAAATGATATAAAAGCAATATACGGGTATTTCAATTTATATACTGAGTTTGTTTTGTACACAAACAGGAATTGAAAACTTAACTGCGAGCTTTCGAAAAAGTCTGTTTCCTTTGTCAAGCAAAGAGAACAATAGCTGAGTGTCAGTGTTCTGACCGCTGAAATCAGCTCACTACCCAAAATAGGGCGAGTTAGAGAAGTCAGCTGTTTTCGAAAGCTCGCAAATTAAGTTTTCAATTCCTGTTTGTGTACAAAACCATATATCATTCATACCAAACTAATGAATCTTATTCCTAATATTTCAAATTGGTTACAAAACATCTGTAACTTAATGAATTTACCTGAAGTTATTGCTGACTAGGTAAATTGAATCAATGTATCCTTGTCTGATTTGGACTCCCAGGAAACAAACAGAAAAGTACATGGAGTATGTGATAATTCTACTATTACTGTCTGTGCTTACTCTAGCCATTATAAGTTTTGCTGTTAACGAAATGAACTGCTTATTTGCTAAAAGAAAATGCCTTAATTTAGCTACTTTTGCTAATGCCAAGTAATGGAACTTGTGTTGAATAAACCATTTTCATAAACACTGACTCCCTATAAATGTATAATAAGAACTGATCCAATTCAATAAATGGTATGTTAAATACATCAGAACTTGTATTAATATTAATATTTGAATTTTGACACTACTTATGAGTTAAAGTTGCTAAAGGAAATTCTTATTTGCTGAAAGAGAAAAGTGGTCTTTAGTGACATTTGCTAAAACATTTTTCAGACTAGAGTGAGCACAGACTGTCTGGATATACATAATGTATTGTAGTGATATTAGTAAGTATGTTTTGAGTGATTATTTAAAAATGGCTGTTTTCAGAAGCCTGGATCCGCAGATGAGGTAGAGGATAGGGAAATCGAAGAGGTTCCTTCCTCGGCCGAAATCCAGGTTGTCCATGAAAAGGAACCTCCCAATCTTCACAGCATTCTCAAAAATCGGTCCATGTCAGAATCGAGCGAGTGTGATGGTTACGGTAGTAGCAATAGCAGTGGTAGTCCCACGAGTCCACGTGACGAGCCTTTCGGCCTCCGAAGATCAGTGTCCTTCAACGAGCGTGTAGACAAGACTACCTTCAAACCTGGAACCGCTGTCACTTCTATGACGTCTACTTTGAAGAATAAAAGGAAACGCAACAGGAAGCGCGAGGAGAAACGACAGAATAGGTTGAGGAACAACAGCGGAGGATCAGAAGGAAGTAGTGGAGATGATCTAGATCACCGGAGTAGCACTGGTGAGTCGCACAGCGAGAACGACGAGGAGGGTGACGAATCTATAGCACCGCCAATCCAAGAAAATCTTGAGGAGTCCGAGGAATCTAGCGTCCCACCGAACAGTGAGACAGAAGCGCCATCCGACAGTAAAACTCAGGAAGAGAAACCCAGCAGGGAAGCACAACTTGTCCAAGACATCAAGGAAAAGTTGTCGAGAGTGGACGAAGCAGGTGTAAAAGATGAGGATAGTGATGATGATGGAGAGAACAATGAGTGTGCAGTTAGTTCTAGGACTAGCATAGAGCAACACAAAGTCACAGATGTGATACCAAGGGAGGGAACCAATGATAATCACGAACGGACTAAAGGTGCCGAGGAAGTTCAGAGTGTATGTGTTCAGAAGGAAGTGTTAAGTGAGAGTGGGGAACAACAACAGCAGGCAGCAAATCAGGGGGGACCAACTCATCGGGCAGCTACTAGTCAAAAGGACCGGGCAGATGTGACCATCACACCTGGCGACGTGATAACACGGGCAGGTGTCCAGGACCTGCTGGGGACGGAGCAATCTGTGATAAAGGTGACGGCGGGGGAGGAGAGAGGCAGCGGGGACGACTCTGGCGTAGAGAGTAACACCGAGGGAGGCGGCGAGTCCAGTCCGGGCGACAATCAGGTGGACACCATCCTTAGCTGGAAGGATCCACCCACAAACGAACATGCTACCAAGTGCTCATTTGAGTTCTCCAATGCAGTCATGTTTGATCTCGATGTTGACTGATCAATGTTAAAATACAGGGTTCATTATCATGTTACTGTTTTACAGTTTCAGTGTCTTGCAGTGTTATTTTGGTGTCAGATGCGGATACAGTGATACCCAAGGGGCCTGTAAACAGTATTGACTGGTGTCTATGTACAGGGATCAAATTTGTTGTTTGTGAAGCTTTTGTAAAAAGTATCTGATCCAATTTCCTTAATCTATGTACTGTATATAGAGACTGCTACCTGGTCATGTTATACATAGCTTTTGGAAGGAAAATTTATAAAGCAAAATTAATTGGTCTCATACCTAGATGACAACATCATGTCAGTGGCTTTGACTGATGTTTTTACTTCTTTGAATCTTCTTCTGTTTGAATACATAATGAAGCTTTAAGGTACATGTAATTGGTAGATTTTTTGTTTTTGAACTTTTTGATAGTTACTTTCACTCTAAATTAAAGATTTAGTTCAAATATTTATCAATTTTATGTAAAGAAGCTAATGATTTTTGATATATTCCAGAATTGGTTCTTGAAGTATTTTAAATTCCAGAAACAGTTGAATTCCTACACATTTCAGCTTGCAAAAAAACTTGTGCATATCTAGAACTGTGTATAGATGGAGAAAAAGGTTCTATCGAACAGTATCATATATATTGTTCTTTATACTCAAAAGTCCAGGACATTGAAATATATTTCAAAGATTTCAAGTATTTTGGTTTCAACTAAATGTTTTAGACTTACACTATGCTACCTTATTTTTAAGCTGACAGAAAATACTTTTTGATATATTTTCTACCGTTTTCATAAAATATTTTTCTATTGATTTTGTTTTATATTCTAGGGTTTTGTCCTCACAACACATGCCGCTATTGATATAAAAGAGAACACAGGAATTGTTTCAGTTACAATTCTATATTTGTAAAAAGTTTGATGTTAAGCTTTTGTATAATTTCATAACTCTAGTGCAGCAGGTGTATTGGAGTGAACCTTTTCTCTCGTTCAACAATGACAAGGAATATATTCATACAAATCCTAGTTAATAGTCGAAAAGTTTGACATCTTTAGAGTATAGGCCAATTCCTAGATTCTGGAAAAACAGGCCCATTTCTTAAGAACCTTTTGGTGTGATAGAACTAAGGAGAGAACAAGAGTTTAATTGTCAGTTTTCCCAAACTCTATATTCTATACAACTACTTACATCAATTTCATATTAAAAATGAAAGAAATCCAGAGATTGATTGTATAAAATCTAACAAGATTGTATGGGATGTAATCCAAGAATCTTAAGTCTCTGAAAAAGAAATCTATTTTATATTCCATTATTTCATTGTTTGTTGAAGACTAAGTCAAATAATATCATAATGATAATTAAAATATAGCCAACTGAAAAGAGTTTTACATATGTATAAAAAATGTTAACATATACTTGCATTTAAAATGCAAATTTTTGTTATGTAATTAAAGCCAAGCCATATAGGGACAAGCAACATTTATAAACTTCCCAAAAGTTATTATCATGTTTCATGTTTCTCCTGTACGTATATACGTACCATACAACATTGGAACAGTTGTATTGAAAATTTAAGTTACTGAAATGATCATTTGAGTGATGGGGTTGGGGAAATGAGTTGCTTTTATGTGAAAAGCTTAGGAATCAATCTGATATCAGTGGTGTACAATCAGTAGCATTAAAATTATAGCTTTGTATATATACAGCATAAGGCTTAATGCTATCCTACTTTATGGTAGTATTTTACCTCTTTTGCTAGAGAGTTCTACAATCAAAAGAAGAAGAGTTATTTCATTCCTTTCATGAATGGTTAGTTTGACAATATTAGTTGGTGTTATCACAACTTTTAGCATTTTAAAGGGAGACAATTTCATCATCAATGAAAAAGAAAGATAACTCTAACAAAAGTAAAGAAAATAGGAAAGGCAACATTCTCTCTTCAATTCAATAAATATATCAAACATAATCTTAAGTTATTTTCAGTAATTCCAGGTTCGGTATCTATAAAACTTGTTTCTCGCTTTAGTAGTATTTTTCTCCTTGAAAAAAAATGGTGAAAATGTGTGATGAAAAAAACATTTCTAATTTGAAAAAGCTTAGTGGTGCTGTGTCAGAGCAGACATCATTTCCTATTATAACTAACCTCCCAGATACAGTGTACATAGTGATTGTGTAATGTTGTAACAGTGATGTCCTATAGAACTGCTTAGTGATTGGTTGGTATGGTCTGTAGTCAGTTGTTACATCACAGTCAATTAATTGCTTTGTCAACATTTTTACAAGGTTTTAATTAATGTTATAAAAAGGATTTAAGTCAATTTCATGAGAAAATTTATAATGTGTAAATGTTTTAAAATTGTCATATGAATTGAGGTGTCTGTTAAAGTTACAAATCAATAGCATACAATGGATTAAAATAATGGTCTTTGTTACAGATAGGAACATATATACAGGTCCCCCAAATTTGTCATAGGGTCAAAATTTGCATATTGGATATGAACAGTTGGCAAGATCTGATGTGGGAGGGCAAATTGCGATAAATGAAATCTTTTTAAGAGATGAAACAACCTCTTAGTGAAAATAGTGTAATATGCCACTAATTATCAAAGGCCATATCAGACATGGCATTCATTTAGTTCCATAATGTTTTTAACCTGACAAGTTAAACTTTCTGTTGGAGTTAACGTTGTATTTCAAATCTCCTGATGTGTCTGTCTCTTAGGGGTCACAAAAACATCATAAAAAGGGAAAAAAAGTTGGCAGTTAAATTTATTTACATTGCCTTCGTCTGTTAGGAGAAACCTATTTTGTCAAAATGTATGTTACAATTGTTAATGATTTAACATGTACAGTATACTGAAACAATGGCATAACTCTGTATTTGGATAGTCAAATGTCTGATAATTCGGTAGTGAAGCGAACATCATACCTAACTCAATTCCTTGGCGGATTATAAACGGGACAAAGGAAGAGTACTTGGTTCATAATTTAACTGTTTACACACAGGGGCCCGAAAACTGATAACTTGGATTCTGTTTGGAACTATCCTGATGATTTTTGTAGATTGGTAGTGACATTTTAATCACGGATGGTCAAATTACAAACCCCAAACAAGAAGTCTTTATTTGCACTGTCTTTGATTTTCAAGCCCCTGTGCTTACTTTAAAATAGCCTGTTATGAATATCGCTCCAGAAGTTACAACTAGTAGAAGCAAACCTTTAGCAAGTTGTAGTCTGAAAGGCAAAATGGTATATATTGTAAAAACCAATTTAGGATGAGACCATTCAATGAGATTTCACTGTCCAAACCCCTTAAGAATTTTCATTCAAAATGAAACGGCATATGGGCAATTCCTTTGTCATAGGTGTTGCATGTGTCTATCACAACATTTTGATACAGTTTTGAATATTTGTACTGGCTTTTCCGATCAGATGGATGAAATTGTTGATATTATTTTCGTACAGTGATTTGTTAAAAGCTGTAAAAGCTATTTTTGAAACTGTTAGTGACTTGAGAAGTAAAACTTGAACTTGATCAAAAGAAATTGGGTTATTTTTATTTCCTTTGCAGGACAAGTGTTTGTATATGATATGGTGCAGCGTCTGGCGTCAATATTGTACAACAAATGACTTTTTAATAATCAAAAGGCCCATAGTACGGATATGGTGTCCGTAGGTTGTAGGTTGAAGGAATATCAGGTTTGTTCAAATTGATGACCTGCATTCACTATCAAAGTCACAGAAGTCAAATATCTTCAAACTATCCTCAATAAAAAAAAGGTTCAGGGGACAGGCATCCTGCATGGAGCATGCCCTATGAAGGGCTACCAAGTTTGTTCATTTCAATATGATGAAGCGCTACCAAGTTTGTTCATTCCCAGATGATGAAAGGCTACCAAGGTTGTTCAAACGAATGACCTTCACCTCCATTCAAAGTCACAGGTGTCATATATTGAAATATTGCAATAGATTCTTTTAAAGGCCCAATATACGTAATTTTCGGCAAAACTTGAAGCGAAAATCAAGCCAAATAACTTATTATGTTGATAGATTTAGTTAAGATTAACTGATATCAGCAATATCCAAGATGAATTCTTGCGCGGTTACCTGTACAGCAGCAATTGAAACACGGTATTTGTAAACACGCGTCCATTCCAAACTGTCTTCTACCTTCGGTTTGTTATTGAAGTGGGTCCCACCTGAATTATTTTCAATTCTTTGGATTTTTTTGTCAAGAGTTTCTTGTTAGTAACCGCTAAGGTTCGCTTCGTTTTAGGCTTATTTTTGCATGGTTATCAACTGGATTTTTTTTCATAATTTTTCAGAATCCCGAATAATTTCCTGAAGTTACGTATATTGGGCCTTTAAATATGTTTTGTCTATAAATGTATTATAGTTCACTTTAAAAAGTGCCATATATATATTAGTTCGAATCATGGCCATTGGACCACATGTATAACTGGATAAAGGTCGAAAATATAGTACTTAGTCGTGATCTTTGCTTTGACCTTTGAACCCTGAAACGCAATGATTTCTGATTGAATCTTGACAAATATGAACTCTCCAAAGAAAATAATTTACTTAGTCATGCAAGAGTTGCATCCCTTTATGAGGGAGGGGACCAGCTGAGGTAACGAACTTGGATTTTATAAATTCACTCATCAAAAATAGTTTACGTTTCATAACAAGAGGCCCAATGGGCCTGCATCGCTCACCTGGTATCAATCTCTGACTTATTTTATAGTGTAACCCTAAAGTCCCTTTAAAATCTTTTACTGTAAGACATTCAGAAGAACATCTTAAGATTTAAACATATTTTACCCCTGTGACCTTATAAGACAACATCATTTTCATTTTCAAATTTTGTTTGGCTTCATCCCAGGACGCTACAAGACAAATATCATATCTCTAGGCATTTCGGTTTATCAGAAGAAGTCGCTCAAAGCTTTTAACCACTGATTTGACCACTGTGACCTTTAATATGGGTCAAGATCATTTTCCTTCCCAAAGTTTGTCGTGCTTCATCCAAGGAACCTTTCAGCCAAATATCATGCTTCTAGGGCTTTTGGTATTTCAGAAGAAGTCGTTTAAAGGTTTTCACAGATTTGACCCTTGTGACCTTGAATATAGGTCAAGGTCATCTCTTTTCGCAAACTTTGTCGGGCTTCATCCAAGGAACCTTTCAGTCAAATATTATGCTTCTAGGGCTTTTGGTATTTCAGAAGAAGTCGTTTAAAGGTTTTCACAGATTTGACCCCTGTGAACTTGAATATAGGTCAAGGTCATTTCTTTTCGCAGACTTTGTCGGGCTTCATCCAAGGAACCTTTCAGCCAAATATCATGCTTCTAGGGCTTTTGGTACTTCAGAAGAAGTCGTTTGAATGTTAAAACAGATTTGACCCCTGTGACCTTGAATATAAGTCAAGGTCATTTCTTTTCGCAAACTTTGTTGGGCTTCATCCAAGGAACCTTTCAGCCAAATATCATGCGTCTAGGGCTTTTGGTATTTCAGAAGAAGTCGTTTAAAGGTTTTCACAGATTTGACCCTTGTGACCTTGAATATATGTCAAGGTCATTTCTTTTCGCAAACTTTGTTGGGCTTCATCCAAGGAACCTTTCAGCCAAATACCATGTTTCTAGGGCTTTTTGTATTTCAGAAGAAGTCGTTTAAAGTTTAAAATAGATTTTACCTCACCGTGACCTTGAATATTGGTCAAGGTCGTTTCTTTTCGCAAACTTTATTTGGCTTCATCCAAGGAAGCTTCTGGTCAAATATGAAGTTTCTATGCCTGACGGTATTTTAGAAGAAGTTGTTTGAAGGTTTCGACATTTTTGACCCCGGTGACCTTGAAATTAGGTCAAAGTGATTTTTTTTCGCAAACTTTGTTCAGCTCCTTCCAAGATATCTACCAGCCAAATTTCATGTCCCTGGGCCTTTCAGTATTTTAGAAGAAGTCCTTTAAAGGAAAAAGTTGACGGACGCAGGACGGACGGACGGACGGACGACGGACGCTGCACCATCACATAAGCTCACTTGGCCCTTCGGGCCAGGTGAGCTAAAAATAACAATTTTGGAAAAAATAATTATTTTGACTACCTGTCTTCAAAAAAATCTCATGCACCTTGCCTCTTTGGCCTACCACGTGCATTATTCTGTTGATCATATAGTGATGGTGTAAGAGTTGCGCCCCTTCAGCCGGATTTAACAAGCTCAAATATTTCTGCTTACATATTGTAAGTCGATTTTGACTGTTCTTTAGAAGTAACATAAGACACACTTCTTTCTCATATGAAACTAAGATTTTATCAAACGCCACACCTTAGGTCTCTCACGAATACGCATAGGAAGTATCATTAGTATCCCGCCAGTCGTTTCTGAGAAAACTCGTAGACAAGAACACAAAGAATAATATTTTGTTTATCTTTGTATGTGAAGACACTTTCTAAAAAGGGGCAATAAAATAAATGGTCTACATCAAAACAAATTTCGCATCATGGTCTTCATCGTGATAAGATCGTCTTGCCCGATACAGCCATCACAAAGTAGATTATTACAACAGCCATCACAAAGTAGATTATTACAGCGAGTCGGTTAAAGTAAACCATCGATTTTCACTTGACAGACGATCACATATTGTAAGGTTTAAGCTGTTGGTCATTGTGTGGTTGGGAACATTTGCTGCAATCTAATTGGTTTGGTTGTTCTCTGTTGTAATGCGTAGACTGGCACCATAAAATATTTCACAAATCGATGCAGTGCAGAAGCGGTGATTCTGGATTGCTGATGGTGCACGAGCTGAATTTGAAGCTTCCTTTTAAGGGGGTGCGTCAAGTAAGATAAAAGTCAATCTCGAGGTTCCGCTCACAAAATACAGATAAAGTTGATGAACATATTGAGTTTGTTAAACTTGATGACCTTGACCTACGTTTAATGTCGGATGACTACATTTCAAATCTTCAAACTGTTCTTCTCAATAATCAAAACGCCCAGAATACTGCCATTGTGCAGGGACGATGTCCTATGAAGTACTCCCAAGTATACTTTTGTCCGTTGCTACAAGATCGAGGATTTTATATCTATTAGAGCCTTTTCTACGACAAACAAAAAGTAATTAAAGGAAACCTAACATAAATGATAAATTTGCATGAGAGCATAATTAAGCTATAATTTAGGTACACGCATGCTAGTTCAAAAAGGTTCTGACTCTGTGATCCGCTGAATATTAGAGCGACTGGTATGGCGTTCCGATATTTAGCGATCACAAGAGTCGGAACCCTTCAGACTAACCTCGTGCATGGATACGAATAACTAGGGCACTGAAGCCAATGCACTGTTTATATGAGGCTACATGCAGAGAAGCATTTATTAAATTAAGTATCATACCATACTTTACAGACTAATTAGCGTGGTAGCTACTGAACACAACACGAACAGACACTTGGGCATTTACACACAAGGAACAAGTCCGTGTGTGCAACAGTCCTGAAATGGTTAGACGATATTTTCTTTATCCACAGACATAGCTTTACTCAAACAATGTTAGGACATACCACAATGAGAAGCTTATGACAGGCGCTCTGTTGATTGGCTTCAGAACAAACACAGTCAGAGACATTTTCAATTACTTTGGTATACCATAGTACGTACCACGTTATTTGCCTAAATTCCGTGGTATACCGTTGTACTTTTGATTTCGTGGTACCCAGCTCTATCTATTTTGTTAACTAAAAGCTCCATATACATGCCACACTCGGCAAATAAAGAAGCATGGCCCTGGTTCGGCGTTATCATTTAATGAGAACGATGAAGAAATAAAACCAGCGCAAGTTTATAGTTCTTAGGTCTTTTATTTAGACATTTGTAATTAATAACATGAAAAATAAATGAAGATAATAAATATCAAAAAATCTAAAATTAGCGGGAATTATACAGAAGCATTCTTCTACTTTAGTGGATAAGTAAAAAGTACGAGTATCCGTGTAGATAAGCAAAGTTTAAGCTCTTTGATATTTTTTAAGCTCTTTGATATTTTCTAACTTTTTCAACCCGGAAGACCACTTGAACTTTTCCAATAATAGTTAATCATCATATTTCAAGGGTGAGTAAGGTATGGTTTATGAATACACACAAATGAACAAGATTGATTAACCATGATCTGTATACCGTAGTTGCATAGCCTATGGGAATTATAATGTACAAAAATATGACATCTGGCCCTATTTCAAGTAAATGGACAAATGTATTTGCTTCAGCAGTTCTTTTTGTTCACAAAGAAAAACTCTTCGACATGAATCCTGTTTACTTCAATAAAAAAAATTGCCACAACTACATAGAGTAGTCATCTGCAAAAGATACATATTACTTCTGGTAAACGTGTTTTACATGTAAAACTGGACAATAGGAAGTGTTTTTGTTCGCAGAATTTAGGAATGGCCTGTTTAAATGTTTACATTTCAAAATCGAAGATGGCCGTCTTGTGTTTTGGTTGAACTGTTCTTCTGATAATAAAATCAAACTTCCAAAACAATAAGACACAATGAAGTCTTACTTGTTACCTGAGAAAAAAAGCTTCAAGTACTTTTTCAGAAATACAAAGAGAAGGAACAACCGTCCGACAGCCATCTTGTTCTCCTGATTACATATGAACTCTCAAAAATATATAGAGGCAAAGAAAGGACTAAAGGAACCCAGGTACCGAAGTGTAAGAAGAAAACTGTTCTCTATACCTATCAATACAATATATATAAACAGCATTGTTTAAGGACGGTCGAAAGGTGACTTAACCACCTGAACATTATATAGGACAAACAATGGTAACTTGCTTAACAATGTGCACCACCTTATCGTTAGCCGGGGCAGATAATGTTAAATAATACGGCAGATAATGTTAAATAATATGGCAGATAATGTTAAATAATACGGCAGATAATGTTAAATAATACGGCAGAAAATGTTAAATAATACGGCAGATAATGTTAAATAATACATGTAAATTGCTACCTTCAGTTATGTGAGAGTTGTTTACCTTTATATATATAAATTCCTGAAATTATCTTTTCTTCTTTTCTATTTTAACTCAATATAATTTGAATTCAATCAAAAAATTGAAAACCAATTTGCTTCAAATCTACTTTTAGGATTTAAATATGAATCAAAAGGAAAGACATAATTGTCAATAAGCAAATGTTGACAGACGGCGGACGGATACCGCCATTCATGGCAAAAGCTCATCGGACCTTCAGAAGGGCCATATCCAGTTGACCTTTCAGACAGCAGCAGAAGTTGTAGATCTGAGCACAGGGACCAGCTATAATTTATCAAAGGATCGATATTTGAACTTTAACTTAGTTATTCAGAGGTATAATTGTTTTTTTTGGGTTTTGATCAATTCTCGGAAAATACAGCAGTTTCTATTGTTTTTGACGATATATTTATGTTCCATAATTCTTAATATCATCCATTCGTCTCTTTTGGGAGGTAAATACTGGTTATATGCTTATTGGGAGATGAAGGGGTAAGATTCAAACACGTTAAAATCGTATATGATAGGCATAGCGATAAACTGAACTATTTGTAGTGCTCATTTTGATTGTCATATCCCATAATTAGATGAAGATGAAAACATTCTCGTACAATATCTTTTAAAATCACTATCCACACAGCAAATACTAATGTTTAAAATATAAAACTCCACAGCATCTATTCAAAATAATACAAACTTCATGACTAGCAGCGCACACATCTTACAAGAGTTGTGTAATAAATATTTGAATTTGAAAAACAACATGTACTATCGCTTCTATAAAATAATAACACAATCATGACTAGCATCACTGGCATTCCTATAACTGTGATAAGTTCACAATAACACACAGCTTAATAGATAGATAAAAAAGTTTAGTGACATAATCCGATCAATGACGTCATTCAAACGTTTAAGGCAGATTCAGAAACGAAAACTGTATCTTACATAGAAATTATATTATCGCAATGTGGCACACCAGCGTCAATGATACTTATTTTATGATGTAGAATCAGTTCTATCTAAATAGCATATGATCATAGTAGAAACGTAAAATAACTCATGGCGAATGTGTATGTGTGACGTCATCATAAAAGCGCTCGTTGATTAATACCGTATGCGTTGGAAAACTTTCGAAGAAATATTTTTCTATTTGAGTCTTAGAAAATGGATGCAAGAAAATAAGGAACGGGCGTATTTCTTTTGAAGTAACTGTAATCCAAACATCAAACCGTATTAGTCGCAGAAATATAAATATTTTTATGTAGTTCCGTTTTGCGACAGAGGCATGTCCACCTACAGTGTATATCAGATTTCACAGTCTGAGATAATCCATCAAATGAATCGCAAAAGATGTATGTGGTGAAATTGCGCATATAATGCCATCAAACATTTGCACCTGAAATTGGCCCAACAGGCGGCGCTACACTATTCTTTCAATACACTTTCATCATACAAGTATTGCAACTCGTCACTTCCGGTACATTGCATTGTTGTAAAATCACCAATCAGCAAGCCATCCACCTATAACACTGTAAATTTTGATATTTCAGCTCTCGCACTTAACATCAATCAGGAGAAAATCCATTGGGATGGCTTTGACCTTTGTTAGTGTAGCAAAGGCGCGTGATGGTGGATTTGTGCCACAAAGTCCCTGGCGGCCGTCAGTGGCATTTCCGGGTGAATGTACACGATGACGTTTGTCTCTGTGTGCCAGGGAGGCATACTGATCCCCATACGGATGGTACGAGTGTTGACCGGAACTGGCATTGGTCGCGAGGACCTCCAGGTGGTAGAGCACCGGTCAATCTGTAAAGACAAAGCCAATCGTATACTCAATGACGAAACCGTTGTCTGTAAGAACATCTTCAATGGGACTTATTTATACTTATCTATTATGATTTGCCATGTTATCCGAGAAAACCAATACTAAGGAATTTTTTTGGAAAGACATTACAAAACTTAGGTTATCGTCACATACTCTAAATGCAGAAAGGTCGATACCAAAATATATATAGAGTTTATACAATTTGTAATTTAGATGATACTGAAGGTGATATCCAGTTTTATGTTTAAATACCCACATTACTCTGAATTACGGAACAAATGTTGCTCCTTTTTTCAGGAAACCGATGAGACAATAAGACTCAAGGAAAATAAAGAAATTCAACTAGAACTTGAACCTGATGAACAACAACTTTATAAAGGGCGTGTGTATAACTATTATCTTTTTATAACAACTACACCGATATTGTTTCAAATGATGTGGTACCTCTGTTTCACAGAACTTTGCTAGCACTTCCATTCTCCGAAATAAAAAAGGTAAGATTTATTTCATGAAACCGTTCTCGCGCTCAAGCATGTATTCCCTGGTCCATCCAATATTCCTGTAACTCGCTTGATTCACGTCAACAGATCAAACCCAAGCCCGTGTTCCCATAACATTGACCCAAGTAAGATTTTGTTAATAAAAAAAGTCTGGCTAGTATGGGCCTTGTGAAGAAACAGTTACATTTGTATTTTGAAAACCCACATTTTTAAAAGCGACCGTTTCCTTTGTAAAGCAGAGAATGTAAATTAGCAGTGACTCGATTATAAACAAAGGGAAAAGCTATGATTTGTATTTATTGTAAACACAATGATAACAACAATGGTCTACAGAAACGACAAATAAAACTTTTAAAACTGCAACTGACACTTTAGCCAGCATGTCTGTCCAGTCAAGGAGATCGCCGCGAGAGAGGAAGTTGTCCTCTCTCTCTCGATTCCAAACTGGACAATAGCTACATCACTCATGACACCCACCTGTACGCCATGCATGCGACTCCCTTTTTACAGTAGACATTTTAATATAATGTGTCGACTTTAAACGTGTCCGTGACAAATATTTCTGATGATGGTGGGCTTAAAATATTTTATTCCTTGATAAATTTTAAATTCTCTTTGCTAGATGGTTATGTTTTTAGAATATACACATCTCGATTTTATCTGTTACGACCTCTTTTATGATATGACCACCGTATCGGAGGAATAACACTAAATGAGCATAGTTGTTGATAGGTCGTTAGACCCAAACAAACAAGTTCATAGTTGCAACATTTGCAATGCCAAGTCAAGTTTATCTTTCCACGAAATACTGCATATCAATTAAACAATATTAGTGTTAGAAGTAGACTGATAACTTCTAAATCTACAGTGTTTCTACTGAAATATACATTACTTGGCACAATCGACCTTCATTATCGGTGTCTTCGTATAAAACAACAGTAAGGACCGCCTAGACCCTATAATATGTGGTATTACCGTGTATTTAAATACGTAACGATGTAACACTGCCGGGACTGATGTGCTCTTCCACTATCTTTATAAAGTATAAATGTCAGGACTCTGTTCGGTCTACGGCGTGTCTATTGATCAAAAACCCGACACAAACGACTGCCTCTGTCGCTTTATAAGCAGTTTCAAGTTTTTATTTGCAGGTTTTATGTAAATAAGCGAGAAGTCTGGAATACAGTGCCTTAGAATATGATAGAGAACGACTATCAAACGATGTTTATGGTTTATATCTCGGAACCCGTGATAAGATTTCGATAAACAACTGCAACTTGCGCCAAATGTTGGATGTTATTGCCAAGCACGCGTCTATTACAACGTATTGACAATACATAGACCTACAGTCATGTCAGTGCACACAATGAAGTGGATCAGGGTCATTATTCTGCGGCTTGGTGATGTTCGATAATCATGTCCCTGCATTATTTCAATATATTGAAAACTTTCTAGGATATCTTTGTCAAAGATATAAAACCAAAGAAGAAATGAAATGTTAAAATATGTTTGATCTCAAAGACAACAAACCCTTGTACTGGGATATTTTCTATTTAGAAGTGTTTGATCTTCAGAAGTGTTTTAAAACTAATTTGACCCCAATGACTTTGTACAATGTTTATATCATTTCATTTTTATTTGCTTTACCCAATATTACTCTTTGTACGTCTCTGTATCGGTAGATGTTTTTTTTTCTCTAGAAAATATGACTACTGTTCTGGCTGCAACATTCCAGTTTTATTGCCGTTAAGCTACCGGCCAAATATCACGATCGTAGACATTTAAGTTCTCCAGACGATGACGATTGAGTGGCGCGTGTGACCTTATATATAGGTCAACACAACTGATGTTCAGCACTCTATGCCAGCAAGTTGTCTTTAAATTTACTGACAAAATGCCATGACTTTACGGTTCTTAAGAAGAAGTCGTTCAGAAAGTTTTTCCTTTGTCACCAGTGACCTTATATAAGGATTGAGTTGTTTCTGTTCACAAACTCAGTTTCAGTACATGTTACATAGCAAATGTGGTAAATAGCTACATATTATGAGCCTCAGCCTTTTGGTGCATCATTAGATGTCATATTAAGGTGGTCGGGTGGTGCAGTGGATAGCGCACTTGCCTTTCACCAAGGCGGCCGGGGTTCGATCGGACGTGAAAGGTATATGGGGTCACCTGCCCAACCACGTGAGTACTCTGGGTACGCCAATTTCCTCCCACAATAAGACCCTCGCGCGCTATAACATCCGGGCCAACAAGAGTGATTAATATAAGTTGGATAAATTGTTTCATAATTGTTGTAAAATAAATAAGTTTATTTTCTTTAGATGTAATGTGAGTATTGTAACAATTCTGATTCCCCTATCCGTGTTTCTGTTCCACACTCTGTACCTTCCCGTTTTCGATTGGTTCTTTCCGTTTCGTGGCTAATGTATATCCCTTGAAAATCGGGAGAGGGAGCTCGAGGGGCGGGCTTCTGTTTCACTCACTGCAGGACACAGAACTAGAAGACATATCCGCATTCTCTATTCATTTCTTTCCAACCTAATCTATCCTTTTTTTGAGAAAATAATTTTGATGGGATCTTTTTAGGCATGAAAGCTACGGACTGAAGGTCATGACCTTATGCCTAATGATGAAAAAGAAAAACAAGGACATGACTGACGACAGACGCCGAACTATGCCATAAGCTTTATAGAACCATAAATACAAGTACACGTATAATGCATTCCAAGGTAAATATTTCCAATATATTACATCCATGTAATAAAATATACGACCTATCCTACTTACATCATGATAACGCACAAATGGAAAGCTCGCAATAAAACAGAAATTTGCAGTATGATGTGATGTTATGAGCAGTACCTGTAAACAACTTACGCCTAGACACGAACACAAGCCGCCACACAGCGGCTCTTGTTCCGTGAGACGAGTCTCCAGGGAACTCCCGACGCTCGCCGACAGCTCAACGCCAAAGAAACAGCCCAGTGGCACGTTCTGATAGAAGGTACTGTTAAACTTGGATAGTTCCAGCTTATATCCGCTCTGTGGGGCAGGACTTCCGCCTCCGAACTCCGACAGTGAAGCGTCTGAAAGAATACAACACGGCATTTTCATTTTATAGGCAGACCGTCACCATGGTTCGTCCGTCGTCCATACTGAAACCGTTTTTGTTGTCGATGTTTCCAGAGAAGTGCTGAATGGATCATTCTAAAAATTTATATGTAGGTTCTTGGTCCTAGTTGCTTCATTTTATAATTCTATATCCTTATTTACCAAGGGCGAATTTAACTTAGTCAGGAAAAAAATTTCAATTCACTGGTTCTTGAGAAGAAGTCGAAAATTACCCGTTCTTTTATTTCCAAGTTAAAATAAGCTACAATAAAAGATACTTTATAATTAAAAAAGAAATAAAAAACCTCATAAACAATTTCACTAAAAACATAAATATATTATCATTTTTTTTACCAGAGATGTATATAACATGGGTTTTCATTAAAGGCCCAATATACGTAACTTTCGGCAAAACTTGAAGCGAGAATCAAGCCTAATAACTTTTTATATTAATAGATTTAGTTAAGATTAAATGATATCAGCAATATTCAAGATGAATTCTTACGCGGTAACCGGTACAGAAGCAGTTGAAACACGCTATTTGTAAACACGCGTCCATTTCGAACTGTCTTCTACCTTCGGTTTGTTGTTGAAGTGGGCCCCGCCTGAATTATTTTCAATTTTTTGGATTTTTTTGTCAAGAGTTTCTTGTCAGAATTTTTCAGGATTACGAAAATTTCGCTGAAGTTACGTATATTGGGCCTTTAAATCACGGGAACTTTATTAGATGTTATTTAAAACCATGATATTATAATACACAAATTACGAATGTAAAATATGTTGGTTACCAATACAGAAACAACGAATAATTATTCACTCTAAATATGAGTGAACAATTATGCATTTTACAATTTACCTTGATTTTTTTTATTTTCTAATTTTCAAATACAGTAATCGACTTCAACTTTAAGACTGTAATAAATGGTAGGAATGATTATTATTTGGTTCCAGATGGATTCAAATTCTCATTTAAATTATTTTGTATGGATATACAAAACGTCATAAAAATCTTTTAAAAATAAACTAAGATGGTTACAACTAAATAAGGAAGGAAGAAATTGTAAGTGCTCTTAAGCTTCTCAAATCAAATAAATAATGATCTGATGATAAAATCAGTTACACTGTATAAATGATCTATCTGTATGTCAAACTCTTTTATTTCATTGTTTAATAGAGGTAAGATACTGGAACAGTTACTTGCAGGAAACATGAAGCATTCTAAAAATCAAACTGACTTTCGAAAGAATTACTGAATTATGTTTCCATATTTCATTCCTTGATGTACTAGTAATAAAAAAATCATAACTGCATTTTTTTTATTTAGGGAAAACGTTTTTTAAAGTGTAAAAGAAATGAATATTGTGGAACATGTTATTAATCCATCGTGTTAACAGCAATATTTTAAATATTATAGACAATATGTATCAAAGAATTGTATTTTAACTTAGATTATTAAGGGACTGAGACAAGGAAGGTAGTACCAGGATTTTTGTTATTATAGTTATTTGTTCTTTCTTTATCTTTCTTGTTGGAGATTTTTAATCAAAAACTAATATCCAATGCAAAGTAATAAAAGTAATAAATTCAAAACGGAGCTTATGAATATATCTGGACTCAAATGATACACAAAATTCATTCTATAAATTCTAAACTTCTTGTAAATTGTAAATGCTGAAAATTTAAGGTATTATTATAAAACAAATGTAAGATATTTTCCGAACTATAGACAGTTTTTATTTAAACTTTGTAGTTGTTATTAGGTTTAACCAAGAATTCCACAAAAGCATAATGCAAGTGCCGCCTGTGTCAGCAACAGAAGACAGATTATGAGAAAAAATATATTTATTTTTTAATTAAGAAATGTTATTCATGTGAACATTTCCTAAACATTTCCACTGGAGTTAGACAAGTATCTCCAAATAAGGTAACACCAAGAAAACTTACGATGTATAAGGGATACAATGTTCCATAAATGAAAATATGATTGTCCCATACTGAAGTTCGAAACAGAGCATTTTAACTAAAATGGTCTGTATCTGTATGTACATGTATATCATCAAGTTTTCAGAGCTTATCAATTCGAACAATTTCATAACTTAAGAGTTCTATCTAAACGTCAATATTTTAAAATGAAATAAAGTAAATAAGTTAAGTTGAAATTCAAAATGTTTAATGTATACCTTCCAATTCAAAAGTTTCTACTTTGGTAAATAAACTATTTTGCAATAGGATGGGAATTCCGAACGAAAGTCCTTCCAGATGTGCCAAACGTAATAATTATATCCCACTGGATGTTTCAACGAACAAATACGTACGTCACTGTTCGTTTCTAGGCTTTGAATATATTATAATTTTTAAAGGATTCAAGTGTTTGAAAGCTGGACCTGGTGTATGTGTATATGTAGCTGGTTAGAAATCGGTACAGTTTTGGCAGTCAGAGATTTTTTTTAATGCCGGAATAGTTTTCTTTCGGCTGTCTTTGTGTGATAAGAAAGTTTTCAAAGTACAGACGTTTTATAAATTTAAACAGACGTGTTACTACAAGAGGCCCATGGGACATGCATCGCTCACCTAGATGTTGTGGATATTGTTGCAAATATGTAAACCATTTATACAAAATCTATTCCCTTCCTCCAAAGGATGTTTCTGACTTTTCGTTCAAATCCATTCAGTACATATATATGACAAGTAGCGATTAAAAAGGCTTTACCCCTATTCCCCCTATAAGGCCCCGTTTCTCCAGGCCCCAGGGGGTTATAGTGTCACCATTTATGAAGAATTTGTTTCCCTCCTTCAAACGATGTTTCTGACCAATGTTGGTTAAAATCCTTGCATTACTTAATGACAAGTAACAATTCAACAAAAAGTTGACGGACGCCGGACGACGTGTCATGACATAACCTCATCGGCCATTTTGGCCAGGTGAGCTAAAAAATGAGAAACAGAACAATGGACGGTCGACCAATACATTACCTTCATTAACTTCCGCTGATAATATTAGCAGCTTCCGGTCTGTGAGGCATATCCGGCCCTTACCTATGGAGGGCTTCACTTTCGACTTGCCCTCCTTATCCAGGAAGTCAAGATGTGTAAAGTACAGCCACGCCCCTCCCAGGACCAAAACCTCCCCTTCCTCCAACATCCCTGGAAAGTCAGAGGTCAATCATTATCTATACCAGCGACAGTAAGAATGTCATTCGGGCGACTTAATGTACCTGTCTAAACATATCAACTTAGGAGATATATATCCTAGAGCATGCCATTGTATTCTTGCTCTTAATAATTGAAATTGCTAATGTAGTATGATGCCAATGGATGTAATATCAATGGTTTTGATTTCAATGGTTGTGATCAAAGGGATTTTGGAATTATGAGTGATATATGACTTAAATCCTTTCAATTTCACTTTATAATAAAGGCATGCGCACTAGTAAATGCTGTAACAATATTAAATGCTGTTTATACACATTCTTATACCTTGTACAAAGTCAGGGTTTACCTCGAAATCTTAAATTTTTACAAAATCAATGTTTGTGATGTTAATAGTTGTGATGCCAATGGTTGTGATGTCAATGTTTGTGATGACAATGTTTGTGATGTCAATGTTTGTGATGACAATGTTTGTGATGTCAATGCTTGTGATGACAATGTTTGTGATGACAATGTTTGTGATGACAATGTTTGTGATGTCAATGTTTGTGATGACAATGTTTGTGATGACAATATTTGTGATGACAATGTTTGTGATGACAATGTTTGTGATGACAATGCTTGTGATGCCAATGTTTGTGATGTCAATGTTTGTGATGACAATGTTTGTGATGACAATGTTTGTGATGTCAGTGTTTGTGATGTTAATAGTTGTGATATCAATGTTTGTGATGTCAATGCTTGTGATGACAATGTTTATGATGACAATGTTTGTGATATCAATGTTTGTGATGACAATGCTTGTGATGACAATGTTTGTGATGACAATGTTTGTGATGACAATGCTTGTGATGACAATGCTTGTGATGACAATGTTTGTGATGACAATGTTTGTGATGACAATGCTTATGATGACAATGTTTGTGATGACAATGTTTGTGATGACAATGTTTCTGATGACAATGTTTGTGATGTCATTGGTTGTGATGTCAATGATTGTGATGTCAATGATTGTGATGTCAATGTTTGTGATGTCAATGATTGTGATGACAATGCTTGTGATGACAATGTTTGTGATGACAATGTTTGTGATGACAATGCTTGTGATGACAATGTTTGTGATGTCAATGATTGTGATGTCAATGTTTGTGATGTCAATGTTTTTGATGTCAATGATTGTGATGTCAATGCTTGTGATGACAATGTTTGTGATGTCATTGATTGTGATGTCAATGTTTGTGAGGTCAATGTTTGTGAGGTCAATATTTGTGATGTCAATGATTGTGAGGTCAATATTTGTGATGTCAATGATTGTGAGGTCAATATTTGTGATGTCAATGATTGTGATGTCAATGATTGTGATGTCAATGATTGTGATGTCAATGATTGTGATGTCAATGTTTGTGATGTCAATGTTTGTGAGGTCAATATTTGTGATGTCAATGTTTGTGATGTCAATGTTTGTGATGTCAATTATTGTGATGTCAATGATTGTGATGTCAATGTTTGTGATGTTAATGTTTGTGAGGTCAATATTTGTGATGTCAATGTTTGTGATGTCAATGTTTGTGATGTTAATGTTTGTGATGTCAATGATTGTGATGTCAATGTTTGTGATGTCAATGCTTGTGATGTCAATGCTTGTGATGTCAATGCTTGTGATGTCAGTGTTTGTGATGTTAATAGTTGTGATGTCAATGTTTGTGATGACAATGTTTGTGATGTCAATGCTTGTAATGTCAATGTTTGTGATGTCAATGCTTGTGATGTCAATGTTTGTGATGTTAATAGTTGTAATGTCAATGTTTGTGATGTCAATGTTTGTGATGTCAATGTTTGTGATGTCAATGTTTGTGATGTCAGTGCTTGTGATGTCAATGTTTGTGATGTTCATGTTGTAAGGTCAATGCTTGTGATGTCAGTGTTTGTGATATCAATGATTGTGTTATCAATAGTTGTGATGTCAATGTTTGTGATGTTAATGGTCGTGATGTCAATGTTTGTGATGTTAATAATTGTGATGTCAATGTTTGTGATGTCAATGTTTGTGATGTCAATGTTGTGATGTCAATGTTTGTGTTATCAATAGTTGTGATGTCCATGTTTGTGATGTTAATGGTTGTGATGTCAATGTTTGTGTTATCAATAGTTGTGATGTCAATGTTTGTGATGTTAATGGTTGTGATGTCAATGTTTGTGATGTCAATAATGTGATGTCAATGTTTGTGATGTCAATGGTTGTAATGTCAATGTTGTGATGTCAATGTTTGTGATGTCAATGTTTGTGATGTAAAGTTTGTGATGTCAATGTTTGTGATGTTAATGTTTGTGATGTCAGTGTTTGTGATGTCAATGGTTGTGATGTCAATGTTTGTGAAGTCAGTGTTTGTGATGTCAATGTTTGTGAAGTCACTGTTTGTGATGTCAATGTTTGTGATGTCAGTGTTTGCGATGTCAATGTTTGTGATGTCAATGTTTGTGATGTCAGTGTTTGTGATGTCAATGTTTGTGATGTCAATGTTTGTGATGTCAGTGTTTGTGATGTCAGTGTTTGTGTTATCAATAGTAGTGATATCAATGATTGCTATGTCAATAGTTGTGATGTCAGTGTTTGTGATGTCAGTGTTTGTGTTATCAATAGTTGTGATGTCAGTGTTTGTGATGTCAGTGTTTGTGTTATCAATAGTTGTGATGTCAATGTTTGTGATGTCAGTGTTTGTGTTATCAATAGTTGTGATGTCAATGTTTGTGTTATCAATAGTTGTGATGTCAATGTTTGTGATGTCAATGTTTGTGATGTCAGTGTTTGTGATGTCAGTGTTTGTGTTATCAATAGTTGTGATGTCAATGTTTGTGATGTCAGTGTTTGTGTTATCAATAGTTGTGATGTCAATGTTTGTGATGTCAGTGTTTGTGTTATCAATAGTTGTGATGTCAATGTTTGTGTTATCAATAGTTGTGATGTCAATGTTTGTGATGTCAATGTTTGTGTTATCAATAGTTGTGATGTCAATGTTTGTCAATAGTTGTGATGTCAATGTTTGTGATGTCAATGTTTGTGATGTCAGTGGTTGTGATGTCAGTGTTTGTGTTATCAATAGTTGTGATGTCAATGTTTGTGATGTCAGTGTTTGTGTTATCAATAGTTGTGATGTCAATGTTTGTGATGTCAGTGTTTGTGTTATCAATAGTTGTGATGTCAATAGTTGTGTTATCAATAGTTGTGATGTCAATGTTTGTGATGTCAATGTTTGTGATGTCAGTGTTTGTGATGTCAGTGTTTGTGTTATCAATAGTTGTGATGTCAATGTTTGTGATGTCAGTGTTTGTGTTATCAATAGTTGTGATGTCAATGTTTGTGATGTCAGTGTTTGTGTTATCAATAGTTGTGATGTCAATGTTTGTGTTATCAATAGTTGTGATGTCAATGTTTGTGATGTCAATGTTTGTGTTATCAATAGTTGTGATGTCAATGTTTGTGTTATCAATAGTTGTGATGTCAATGTTTGTGATGTCAATGTTTGTGATGTCAGTGTTTGTGATGTCAGTGTTTGTGTTATCAATAGTTGTGATGTCAATAGTTGTGTTATCAATAGTTGTGATGTCAATGTTTGTGATGTCAATGTTTGTGATGTCAGTGTTTGTGATGTCAGTGTTTGTGATGTCAGTGTTTGCGATGTCAATGTTTGTGATGTCAATGTTTGTGAGGTCAATAGTAGTGATATCAATTATTGCTATGTCAATAGTTGTGATGTCAATGTTTGTGATGTCAGTGTTCGTGATGTCAATAGTTTTGGTGTCAATAGTTGTGACGTCAATGGTTGTAATATAAAATGTCAAATGAACAATGATCAGTGATTATCACCTTGTAGAAGCTGTTCGTAGGTGAGTAGCTCCCCGGGCCGACCTTTCGTCTGCCATACGTCTTGGCGCATGTCTTCACCCTGGGTTAGCAGACAATCATTTAGCCTATAAAACTTCTTCTGTTTTGTATACGCCTCTCCCAACACAGTTTGGGAGGAGGGGTTCAGATCCAGACGAGAAAAGTCCTGGTTGAAGGGCCGGGGCTCATCCACGATCACAAATCCTATTTTACCATTTTTGTCCATGGTTGTGGACGGGATAACCGCCGTCGGCGTCGTGGTTGCTGTTTTTGTGGTCGCTACCGTCGTCTTAGCGCCGAAGGGTACCAGAGTGTGGGTATCGGAGGTGCTGGCGGGCGAACAGCTACTAGTGACGGCCTTCAGTGTAGTTGGCG
The DNA here is from genome assembly GCA_947623455.1 of Mimachlamys varia. Taxonomy (NCBI): domain Eukaryota; kingdom Metazoa; phylum Mollusca; class Bivalvia; order Pectinida; family Pectinidae; genus Mimachlamys; species Mimachlamys varia. The sequence continues at coordinate 56,034,549 of OX392528.1, forward strand.
GACGTCCCACCTGATTCGAGTTGACAAGCGTTACACCTTTGTTTACGGTAATTTCCGTTTCCTGCAACGATGATAGATGTTGAACATAAGACTAGCATATATATAAGTAGCAGGCATTCTGAGTAGGGGGCCGATTCTCACTGAGTGTCTCTCAAGACGATGGCGAACGTTTGGCGTGCTTTCAACAGGCACACACCGATAACACTTCCGCATTCCTGTAAACAGCTGACAAGTAAGGAGTAATTAAAAATATTTTCAAATATTATACAATAAAAGTGTTTTTAGATGAGTTTGATGGAACTTCCCCTTGCAGACAGTCTTGAAGTGTATGGGAACACTTACCGACCACAGGGACCTGAGAATTATTTTTTAAAGCTAGTTTTGGACCTAAACTCGGGTATTTAAAGTAATTTTACACTTTTGGGGGTTTAGGTAAATTTTCGATAAAAATGGCCCTCTCAACGGATTATGACCATTGAGTGGCGAGTATTCAGGAAGGGGGGGTGTATCGACCGTAAAAGTGTAAAATTGCTATAAACACATTAGTTTAGGTACAAAACTAGCTGTAACAAATCCTCAGGTCCTAGTCTATAAGAACTTCATGTATGAAGTTTATATATCTTTAAATATATATAGTTGTTCTTGAAATAGCTTCATGTTAAGGTTATGTAATTGAATTTGAAGTTTTGATATTTTCTAGAAATTTGGATTGCCAAGTTTTTGTATGATTTAATAATAAACATGTAACTTATTTTTCATAAATTTCCTTTCGTTCAAAACTTCCGCTACTAATGCATTTGTGTGGACTTAATCTATATGTATATTTCTGTAAGCCTAGCCTTTATGAAATGTGCATTTGATAATAAAGTGAATTGAATTGAAATTGAATATTTAATTGGGCGGCGGCCTGGTCTGATGACGTCACGATCAATGAGTTGGCCTTTAAAAAGAAAATAAATTGAATAGGTATACATTTATGTACGGAAGCCTGCTGTGCCACATGAAGTAAAACAAAAAAGGATCTTCAAACATATCAAATTCTCGAATGTGCAAATTAGAAATGACCTAACCAAATTCGAAACAGAGAAAGAAAAGAAACTATACGAAGAAGCCAAACTAAACGAAAGAGAGGACACAGGGGGATGTATCTACCGTGTTCGAGGACCGCCATGGAACAGGAAAATTGTGCGTCTTCCAAAATCTTAGATATGGATATAGAGGCAATTACATTGTCTGCGTCCATTATTTACTTATTACTTATTACTTAAATTCATAATGACGAAATAACCACAATGATCCATTATACGAGAAAGTAACTACAATACAATCTACAAAATTACCAACACTACTTCATGTGGCACTAACAGGCTACCATAGTCAGGAAATCCACCAATGCAAAAACAAACAAAAAATTGTCAGCACTCTTTGCTGGAATTTATAATGCGCACATGTTGGGGGCGTATGCGAACATTCAACTGTATTTCGTGCCAGGCCCGATGTGATAATTTATATTAGTTTGTTTTATTCTACACAGGGGACTGTGATGTGAAAGTTTCGTTCAGTAATGCGGATTTTTTCAGTCATACAATTTCGCCACACGCGTTCTTTAACTTTCCAAACCCAGCCATATTACATCACGATTCATGAGCTGAAATTCAGAAGAAATATCCTATTTGGATTCGAAATGACACCCCGGGGCTCGCCAATCCTTTTGTTTAATGACTACACTTGTAGCTTGTAACGCAAGCTCAAACGCAATGTCGATATCACTGAGATGGCCTTGCCCCTTCCGTGTTGTTGTTGTTGATGTTGTAAGGGGGGGGGGGGGGGGGGTCGAGGGGTGAGGGGGGGCGGGGGGGGGGGGGGGTGAGGACTTAAATGACGTGGTTCAGACAAATAAAAAATCCCTAGAGATGTCCTTCACTTATATAGAATATATTGCGTCTGTCGTCAACTCAATTTCATAAAGACTGCTTGGCAGACCATGTTTTATAAAGTCTGCCAGCCGAGACAACGAGACAAACTGTAGATTCGAATATCAATTTGGAAAGGATGGAATGAATCATCCCTGGCCCAATGTCATCCACGGATGACCAAGGTCATTAACAATGTGTACATGTATTGTACATCTGTTGAAGACCTTGAATTCAAAAATATTTTAAAACTAATTTTACAACATTTCTAAAACAAGTTGTCCAACTTATATTAAAGGCCCAATATACGTAACTTCAGGAAATTTTTCGGGATTCTGAAAAATTATGGAAAAAAATCCAGTTGATAACCATGCAAAAATAAGCCTAAAACGAAGTAAACCTGAGCGGTAACTAACAAGAAACTCCTGACAGAAAAATCCAAAGAATTGAAAATAGTGCAGGTGGGCGTGTTTACAAATACCGCGTTTCAACTGCTGCTGTACCGGTAACCGGGTATGAATTAATCTTGAATATTGCTGATATCAGTGAATCTTAACTAAATCTATAATTATAATAAGTTGTTAGGCTTGATTTTTGCTTCAAGTTTTGCCGAAAGTTACGTATATTGGGCCTTTAATCACTCTTGTTGGCCCGGATGTATAAGTGGGCGAGGGATCTTATGATGGGATGAAACCGGAGTAACCAGAGAAAACTCGCGTGGTCGGGCAGGTGACCCCCCCATACTTTTTCACGTCCGGTTGGGGTCCCCGAATCGAACCCCGGCCGCCTTGATGAAAGGCAAGTGCGTTATCCACTGCACGACAGAGCAAACATATTTTAAGCCAAGACCATTCAACTTTGTACGATGCCATTTATTCAAAGACAATATGTTGATAAGCTTTAACATGAATAAGTTCATTCATGGTATTTCTCATTTGATAGACACTCCGCTTCTGATCTTATAAATGAATTTCAAAGAAATAAAAGATATTCCGACCCTTGGGCCTCTTTGATGCCAAGTTCTTCCCGAGTCCTATGAGTTTCGTTCTGAAATAATTAGTCAAATATGTGCCTTCGTAATAACGCATTTGAAGTAACCGCATACCAGAAAACGTGTAGCATGCCAGAAACATATGTAGAACGGTTACGAGGAGAATTATTTTGATCATTTACAATTAGTGAAACAGATTACCGGGGGATGTTTATCGTCTGCCATGTTGTATTCAAGGCTGTTAATAATCACGGGAGGCTGGGGCGCATCAGAGACACAATTAAACACACGAGGCAAGTATTATCAACTTCTTATAGTTTCTAAGGCAAGGGAAATAATTTCTTGGATTTTCTGTGACATTCTTTAGGGGGAGGGAGAGATAAGGGCACATTTAAATCTAAGGGTCGGTGTACGCATATAATCTCCCTTTGAAAGGAGATTGATCATTCTCGAGTACTCCCTCTACACAGCGTAGGAAACCACGTGGCACTGCTACACACGGTTAAGCAGTGTCACGTGGGCTTCCATTGATGTTTTACACACAGAAAGGCTACGTCACATACTTTTGCGAAGTGGAATTCTATTGAAAACTCATGTTCACTTAAAGTAGGATACATTTATATGTATATCTTTAATTTGAATTCTCAAGTGAATTCTAAACTCTTTCTTAATTTACATGAGTCTTATTTAGTTAGACGAACCGACCAATCAGATTTGTAGTGTTAAGACAACGAAAAGTGACGATTCAAAATATATTATTTTCTGAGAGAATTTTCAGAAAATTTCAGAATATTTGTGTGTTTACTATATCAAATAGTCTTCTGAGTACTCATTTAAAATCAGAATTTTTAACAAAAATAATATTTAAATTCTGTGTTATGCCGTCGATTCAGCTATTTGTATGTAAAACATTTCATCTTTGGAATCAATTTTAAAACAACTGTACGTGTATAAGGTAGACTAATTTTCTTCTTGTACCGCGAGTCAACTTGTGCCGACAGTGAAGCCATTTGTATTGGGCTATAAATGCCACAACAACTATGATATACAATGTACAATAGATGGGATAATTGACATTTTCAATTAACTCGCGGGGTCGTAGAAAGTCATACAACAAATTGAACACACGTCGAAATAGAAAGTCAAACGTCTTGGGGAAAGTCAAAATAAAGAAAGACATTTGCGTTTGCCATCGATCAAATATCGGATGAATTTTAGCTACGTTCCAATAGCGCAACAAAGACGCTTTCATCTCCTGAAATGCAGCTGAAAAGGAACTCAACACGATTTGGTCCTGCTTAAACGTCTGATCATGTCGCCAAATAACAACCAATATAAACGGTAAGGATTAACTCCGACATAATCCTATAGAAATTGATCTTTATGACTTAGATCAGTCTTCGTCAAGATGACAACATCTTCACAGGATCACGTGATAGGGGCTTAGATAATTCCAATCACGTGATCCTATGAAGTCAAAAATGTTGTCATCATGATGAAGACCGATCTAGGACATGAAGATCAACTTTTACAGTTTCAGATGGCATTTATGTCACATACTGTCATGACCCGGTTGCTGGCGTCATTTCTATAATGACGTCATCATGGTACTATCACTTATATTTCCTGTAACAAAATGCTTTCATATAGGGATTGAAAGTCATTTTTTTAACTTTCATATTGTTATGAAAGGTCAGCCGGTACATTCATATTGAATGAAGCCCGCTCATACTTTTATGAAAGGCATTTTTGCTGGTAATGTTCATACAGTGGGTTGCAGCGCAAATGTAAATATATTTCAATGAGATAAACATACTCCCTATAGTAGTTAAATTTTTGATATCGAAGTATACTTCCAATTTGCATTAATAGGCAGTATGAATGACGACTGAAAACTTGAAATGCTGATGTCTCGTTCAATGAGAACTAGATTTTGGCATAAGAATTCTCGGTTCCTAGTCTGGTATTTTTTCTACGCCCGCACAAACTTTGTTTTAAGGTTGTTCTCGATTCCAAGTCAAGCTATTTTCTACGTCCCTACATAATTTGTCTTTAGACCATTCTCGGTTCCAAGTCCAGATAATTTCTACAGACTCTGTCTTCAGACCGTTCTCGGTTCCAAGTCCAGATATTTTCTACATCCCTACAGAATTTGTCTTTAGACCGTTCTCGGTTCCAAGTCCAGATATTTTCTACATCCCTACAGAATTTGTCTTTAGACCGTTCTCGGTTCCAAGTCCAGATATTTTCTACATCCCTACAGAATTTGTATTCAGACCATTCTCGGTTCCAAGTCCAGATATTTTCTACATCCCTACAGACTCTGTCTTCAGACCGTTCTCGGTTCCAAGTCCAGATATTTTCTACATTCCTACAGAATTTGTCTTCAGACCGTTCTCGGTTCCAAGTCCAGATATTTTCTACATCCCTACAGACTTTGTCTTCAGACCGTTCTCGGTTCCAAGTCCAGATATTTTCTACATCCCTACAGAATTTGTCTTTAGCCCGTTAACGAGCTCTGCCCTGGTACAACACAGTATAACATTGCGAAAGTAATAACCCCCCGTCGACATATGTCGGAAGATTCCACATCTGTCTGTACTTTGCAGAAAATCCTCTGTATATATTATAATTACTTGAGAAGGCGACGAGCTTATATTTATAAAGACGCTTCAGCTTAACCGAAAAATTCCCCCGAATATTAACATTTTGTTTAGTCTGCTAACGATTTGTTTCCATAGATACGGCTTTTTAACATGTTTATGTTTGTATATATCCGAAAATATGTTATAAATAAAATTTCAAACACAAACACACATCGTCCGTCAAGTTGAAATGCGTTATGTATTTGACAAGTACGATAATTTGTAAAAATAATCTGTCTAAGCTAACTAGGTATGTTGCAAAACACTCCAAGATAAGTTTTTTTCATGTATCAGTCAGCTTACTAAGGCGGATTCTTCTTTATGTTCAAAAAATATTTTGACATTTGTCTATTTTTTGCATGACATTTTTGAAATATTTTCGAAATCAAATAGCATCAAAAATCAAAAACCAATGCCAGTATTTTGATTTGGTTTTACGTCCGTAATGACGTATCGATATCTTTACTAGTTATCATTATTGTTTTGAAAACAGTTCCAGATTTCCTTGTTCAAGCTAACAAATCTTTGGAAAATTTGCCCAGATGTTTAAATCGAGAAATAACGGTGAACATCTTCAGGAGAAAGAGCTGTCACAATCCATATGTTTCACGCGGGGAAAGGGCTACACCGGATACCGTTTGTCAATAAATCTCTACCTATTAGTCCTGTAAACAAACGAACAGGTTCTCCCCTCAGGCGTAGCGCACTCCCCAACCCTCCCCTCCCCACCACCCCCACCCCCACCCCCCCAACCAACCCCCCTCACAAAACGTCCACTCGTCCCAAAAAGAAAATGATTAGATCTATACATGAGGTTATATACTCATTCATTCCTTAAATTTCACCATAATCTATACCAACCGGTGAACCGAAGAAATTAAATGTGTTTTCAGAGATAAATGCGTTATGTTCTTACTCTGTACATTATAATATTCACTTAACTGATTTTCAAAGTGTCACACAATTCATGAACAGTAAGAAATAATGTCGTGAATTAATTAGACAGTAAGAATTAATGTACAAACAAGTTTTTAAGTTGATAATCATTAAACTATTTGTCAAGTGGCGAAACACGACCTTGACCTTATATAACAATATCAGGAAGTTACGAACCAGTTCATCTGGTCCGGACTTTTACCCTGGTTGTCCCGTCCTGGCTCCATAACCTAAAGATCCCGGGAGACTCACTAGTTTTATTTATTCTATTTATCGAAAATATCGTTTCTTACTCTTGTTTACTCTTGCCGGGTTGTTTGTGTATTGTATTGTAATTACCACAATTATAATCCCCCCTTTCAATAATTACTGTCCAATGCCAAATTTCACGAAAATTCAGAAGTACATTCTCATTTGTGAACCATCAGATATATGAGGTTATATCAAAATGTGACGTCATTTTTCCTTGGTTGTTCTCAAATTTTAAGGATGAGAACGTACAATACTTAAGAATGTTTGTGAAACCGAATTCTGGTTCTGCCTTCAATGCTGTGTCCGCTGCGTCATGGCATTTTGCTGATTTTCTTCTGAGTAAACTACTTAAGATACTATTTCCATTTTACTACTTGATCGTAATATTACCATTCAATAACCTTAAAGGTCCATAGTATCCCCTTTTCTTTAACAAAAAGTTATGAACTTCGTTTATAGCGATAGTTCGGGACCGCCAAATTCTACTGGAATCGGTTAAATGGTTCTTGAGTAGAAGTGGTTGAAGTAAAAAGCCAAAAGACGGGCTACATGCAGCAAACGTTTAGTATATAAAAGCTGTAAAGGAAACGGGTTTATAAGAGGAAGCTTCCCGCGCAAAATTACCCCATTCCCCCAACCTATGCAATATAACCCCTTCCATCAAGCAGGATATAGATTCTCAAGTATCAGCTACCTTGTCCATCATTGGTCTGCTCTACTCGCTCCTTTACCATCTGTCCATCTCCTCCTACATCCGTCTGTCTGTTTCCCCCATTATTTCTACATCCATCCTGTTTGTTCTTAATCCGACGTATTTATGATCATCAACTATAGTTAAATAACAGTCACTTCTCGAGAGTTTCCAACTTTCGAATGCCCACTACCCATCCGTCCACCGACAGACTGTAGTACAGTAATCATTTAAAACCGCAATATTACACGAAGAGAATAGTTCATCTTTTTAAATTATCATTCTATTTGACTGGGCCTCATCTCTAGAACAGTAACATATATGATATTGAATTATTTAATCTAAGTGAATCCTTATGATTCAATCCCTGTGGAAATCCACTTTTATTGTGGGACTTTTTCCTTTAAGAAATCATTACGCTGTTGTTTCTGGTGACGCCAATTTTTTACTTTATAAGGTGATAACATCAAAGTTCTAAGCCAATAAAAAGATTAAATTATTTATAAAAAAAAATCAATAACTCTAATAATTTTGATCACATGGATGTCTGGTTCTAGAAACTAGGGGTATATAAGTAAATAGTAAAATTCAGGTAGAGAATTTCTCCTTAAAACTTAGTTGCGGGCGGCCTGTCTATTTGGAACTCTGTATATTCGTTATCTATATACATATACATATACAAATGTACCTGATTTACACGAATAAGGCTACTATTTGTATTCGACGTCTATTTTATACAAACATGCATGTATGTTATTAATCCCAGAACAGTTTTTGCGAGGGAGAGAAAGTATCCGTATGTGCTATAAAAGAGACCGGCCTTTATCGTCATCGTGAGAAGGAATTTACCAGTCCAAACTCGCAGCGTCGCGCACCCAAAGGTTATCTCTTCTTCGGAATACCACATATCACACTCCGCGTTTATCGATGCCGCGGAACGGCGGTTTTTCATTGCAGAGGAGTCGTGAGATTTGGCATATTTCCATGTAAATCACGGCTCATGGTCGTCATATTTACCGGCCAATATGTAGGGTTTCGTCTGCAAAACTCGCAGCATCTCTCTTTAATCAGAACACTGAGTGTATTCCGCACAAATACCGACGGCGGGCGACCCCTGGGTATCCTTCTGAAAAGTCAGGCATGGAATTTTTATGTTAGGCCCAGCGTGTGTATGTAAAAAAGGTCCTTCTGGGTGAATAAAAAATCGACATTGACAGAGTATGGCTATAACAATGGGGTTTTGTTTACATGTCAATATCAGACTTTCTATCAATTGGTATTTTGTACAGTGGTTCCACGATTTCCCATCAAACGAAATGAAGTCATTATTCCAACTGCCAAAACAAATAACTCACGACATATGGATGTGATGCCTTTATACAGATCGACAAATACGTTCGGCATATATATAATTCAATCAATCTATTCCATATTGGATAAACACAAACAAGAGGCCCACTAGGCCCGACTCGCACACCTACCCACCTCATTCATGGATGCGATACCTTTATACAAGTCGCTAAAATACGTTAACGACATATATATATAATCTATTTCATATTGGATTTACACAAGTATAGAATTGTATTTATCACTTGGCAAAGCAAAATCACAAATCATAAACAAGAGGCCAACTAGACCTGAATCGTACACTATTAACCTCATACTTGTATTTTGTAACTTGAACTAAAACACAGCTACAGGAAAAATATCGGTGTTCTATTCAAACTAAACTATTAGAAGATTTCGACACGTGACACCTTGAAAGTCAATCAAGGACATGCCATTGAAATATCTGATGGGATAGCCTTTCATCCCATCTTGCTACAGACACAATATCAGTTCTCTAGCTATACCCTGTTATACATTTGGCCCATATGACATTGGAAGTATGTATAGTCCATTCATTTAAACAACTCGGCTTCCCCAGCACGTTATTCAGGCCAAATATCAGTACCTTTTGCCTCTCGGTAATTAAACACATTTAACCCCTGTGACCTTGGTCAAGGTCAGTTATTGACACAAATTTGGTAGCCTTTCATTGAAGCGTGCTATTGGCCAAATATCAGTTCCGTGAGACTTTTGGTTATTTTGACAGTTCAAATATGGTTCTCTTTGGCACCAGAAGTCTAGAAACTGCGCCCCGAACCGAACCGAAAACGTTATGAATCCGACGCAACTAATCAACGTGAATTGCTGTTTATAAAATAATATAAGCGTTAAGTCGAAAGGGTCTCGCCGAAATTCGCTAATTTCATATATGTCCTTGAAGAGAAAAGCGAACTTGGGTGTCATAGTTTAAAAACTTCAAAAATACTTTAAATTAAATAAGGCAACGGGAAAGATATTAATCACGGAATTGAAAGTTGGTGTGTAACCCGATAAAGGATAATGTCCTGCCCAGCTCAAAGCGCTCTTTAACGGCCCATCAGTGGGTAGATACATAACAATATTATCATATTTACCAACCAGAGCGACAGGTTCGGTTAAGTTTGATTGTTTAACACTTATTCGAGGACGGATATAATAATTATGTGCTGTGTGTACGATGTATGCTGTGTATTTGGGAGGCCGCAGCATGTTCCTGTAAGCCTCCTTGCGATAGTCCCGATCTTTTGCCGATTTAAAGTGCTACGACACTGGAGTATAGCGCCGAAGGCCTCCATCAGAACATCCCACCCGGTAACATTGTACTGACAACGGGTGAACAAGTCATTCCACTCCCATAATGGTGAGCGTTAAACAGGGAGAAGTAACTACCATTGTTTAAGACTTCGGTATGTCTCAGCCAGGTGACGGAACCCTAATTGAAGCCTTCCTCAAAGGGACGAAAGCTCAACTAAGGGCCAAAAGTGAGGTGGTGTCAAGGGAGACTTTAGGAAGAAGAAAATATTTAGAAAAGGAAAAGATAAAACCCCACATTTAGTCGCCTCTTTCGATAATGCAGGTTAAACATAGTTCTTAGTCGTCAGTTACGTTTATTGGATAGAGTTGCTCCAATTTACTTCGTGAATTCCATTTACGGACATTAATACGCGAAGTAGTTCCATAATGGATGATTAGATTTAAGAAATTGGAATAAAAGCTCGGGTAAGGTGAACATGATATCGTAAAACTACATTAAATTCAAAATCTGAGGATTTTGAAGTTTGACGGAACATTTTTGAGCAACGCCATGCAAGAACATAACGGGATACCGATGCACGTGTAATTTATTGCGTTGTTGCATTGGGTACAGATAACTGTATCGATACACTCCACACTTGTCATGCTAACAGTCCTTATGATAACGCACGTGATTTACACGTGGAGTACACATCGTTACCCCTATAACATTATCATCATCATTCACACAGTGACAGTTACAGTGTAGCTTAATTAGCGATATAATGAGTTAGCCCTCAGCGGTAATTAGAGGTGTATTAGTCACAAGACATAACACTCGACCCCCCCTCCCACCCCACCCCCCCCCCACCACCCCCAAATTACAACCCAACAACCCCTCCTTTCCCTCTGCTTACAGCATGGCACTTTACTGACACGTTTATTAGCTTATGACAGAAGTTGAACAATGGATTCCTCATCGTTTTGCTCATATACATTAGTCTCTTCAAAGTGGAACACCGTTTATCATTACAATGCTGTGATGAATCCGGATAGACGTGATTCCGGTTTTAAATATTGTTTTCCGAATTCCGGATAAGTATAAGACAACGTTGTGTACCGTTTCACTCATTTTGATTGTTTGACGGCAATTTGTAAAAGAATTTTTACTCGTTAATATAGAATGTGCTGATGGTTTGCCGATTGAATCTGTCTGGTTTCCTTCTCTCAACTCTCCTGACATTTCCTTTGACTCGTTTGTGTGAGAGTACAGACGAGGGGGCAGAGGGGAGCGGTTTATCCATACCACATAATTTGTGTATTCCCTCACAGATTAGACCCTATTCTCCAGAAAATGTCACGACGACACTAACAATACTTTTAATTAATGTTTCCGGCGCTTATTTCAGAATATGATTTATATATTCATCGATTTTTTCCACATAGGAGAGACTTTCTCCGGGACGTGACATCTAAAACTCATTTTCCAGATGAAAATGAAATTAAAGCTGACGGATTAATACCGCGAGATCCATTACTTTATATGACGCTACAGAAAACCAAGCACATGCCCCGACTTTGTCAAAATAGCTTGGAGATTTGGTTACTGCCATCGTAACATATTAATTTGAAGGGTGTTTGTGGTCAGATATGCTTTACTTACGTCAAGAGCATGTGATACACGCCACAGGGACATAAGAATTTGTTACAGCTAGTTTTGGACCTAAATTATTGTGTTTTAGAGGTCGGTTAGTCTTTATGGCCATTGAGGGGAGGAGGGCGGGGGGGTGGGGGGGGGGGGGGGGCATTTTATCGAAAATTGATTTAAACATCCAAAAAGTGCAAAATTTACGGAGAACAAAACATATACCCCCATTCCTGAATTCTTTCTTGAAGTCTTTCTCGGCATGTCTCCAAAAGCCAAATAAAGATGGTTTGGCGCAATATTTCCCCAGACAGTTTGGAGCGAGAGCAGACACAATTCAATCGACATTTTGTTTGGTTGAAATAAATCCAATTTAGCCTGTACAAAAGCATTCCTGGGAATCATTCCAGGGACTTAAGACCTGGGAATCATTCCCGGGACTTAGACTTGGGACTAATTCCCGGGACTTAGACTTTGGACTAATTCCCGGGACTGAGACTTGGGAATCATTCCCGGGACTTAGACCTTGGAATCATTCCCAGGACTTAGACTTGGGACTGATTTCCGGGACTTAGACATGGGAATATTCCCAGGACTTAGACTTGGGACTGATTTCCGGGACTTAGACAAGGGAATATTCCCAGGACTTAGACTTGGGAATCATTCCCGGGACTTAGACGTGGGACTAAATCCGGAAATTCGGAAAATGAATGGATCGATACCGCCATTGCTCTAGTCCCTTATCACCTCAAAAACCGAGTGAATTATTAAATGAACGCATCCTCCCTCTCTTCATGTGTATTTCCAATCATGTATTCCAATTGGACAAAGTTCTGCAGGTTAGAACAATAACAATACAGTGACACGTGTCTTATTCAATTAAATTCAACTCAATTCCATTTTATTCTCCCAACAGCCGACATTGGTAAACAGACAGTACATAAAATTACAATAAAAAATCTGACTACATAATACAGCTCCTGTACAATTTGTAGCCTTGAAAAACTAGTAAATATATAAACAAATTAACTATCTTTCGGTACCCTTTCTTTTACTAGCGATTGAATTTGTACAACATATATCTTGAACCATTTGAACTAAAACGACATTTTAAAAAACTTTACTCGTAGTCAATTCCCAGAAATGAATTGGCGCGTAATAGAAGTTATGCTTCAGATTGGTTTTCTGGAATTTTTGGTAATGTACTGAAGTTTTATACTTTTTTTGAAAGATTACTATGTAATAATTCCAACTAAATAAACTCAAGTGCCCCTTTACTGCCTCCTCTGTACACCAGATCCACTCACCCACACACCCACGATAAACGTGAAAACCCGGCATGTCGTGGCTTTAATGGAATTTACAACTGTTGTAGCTCAGCAGACGGACTTCCTCTGGCTTACAGTCGCTGTACCTAGCCTCCCCATCACACTACTGGGGAATATACAACATTGCATTCTTGCGAAAACGTTTTTCCAGAAATAAGCCCTCTCTCTTTTTTTATAAAGTATGGAAAAAAAACTTATCAACTCGATCGCATCCTTCAGCTAACCCGTTATTATATATTGTGTATATGAAAGTCCGGGATGAGCTTGGCAACACTAGTCCGTTAATCTTAGTGCACGTGCACATCGGGAAAAATTGCTACGCAACGCCCTGATGTAAATACATTTATATTTCAAAATACGACTTCATATTTATATAAATCAATATAGAACTGGCTCATGTGCAAAATCGTCAGCAAGAGTCAACAACATCGTTACACCAGTCACAGACTCGGGTATCCTCAGACTTTTACACCAAGACATATACATAACTCCGAATATCTTATAACCCGGGTATCCTCAGACTTTTACACCAAGACATATACATAACTCCGGATATCTTATAACCCGGGTATCCTCAGACTTTTACACCAAGACATATACATAACTCCGAATCTCTTGTAATGATAATAATAATTCGAGGATCTTATACTTATACACCGCTTTATCACAACCTATAGATTATCTCAAAGCGGTTAATAATTTATTATCCGTGGTTATAGGGCCTTAGCAACCAGCCAATATCGTTCTCAACTACCTGGTGAGCATACAACAGGTGCTGCCATTTCGGCGCTCACAGCTAACAATCTCAATTTCAAGCACTGACAAACCACGTACTCATCTACAACTGAGTAGGCTGGAACAAGTGGAGTAAAGTGTCTTGCTCTAGAATACATGACATGTTATAGGGCCGGGACTCGAACTCGCTACCCTTCGATCAGGAGCCCAGCGTCCTACCACTAGACCACCGTGTCTACAACAGACCTAGAATCCTCTGCTATTTTAAATAACTCCGGATCTCTTATCATTCGGCTCTCCTCTGACCTGACCCCGACCTGATACACAAAATCTCGAATGGACATATAAATACAGCTTATATATAGAGACAAGGGGGCCCGATGTTCGTGTAAGAGGTTACCAGGGCAAATACTAGAAATTTATCGGTAAGTGTGTACATGTTGGTCAATCTAAAAGGACATTACAAAAGGAATGATGGGGGATGTATGTTTATATTAAAAACCTATAGGTTTTTACGAAGAACGCGAAAGATAACTTGTGCAACAGAATAGAGTTTAGAGTTTATTTCTATATCCGGACATAAAATGAAAACTTATTTATACCAAGTCCTTACCGTATTCCTCATAACATCTCCCTATTAAATCCCGACATTTCGATACTTCGGACATCGTAGGTAACTAATCCGATGTTTTCAGGAGATTGTGAATTAGATACTAAGTAGGAAAGATTACAGACGAATAAAACCCTATTGTCACTTGGACGTCTGAGCCGATCAATCTATAGGAGCGTCTGTTTTCAAGCAGTACATACAAAACGTAGAAATAATTCCGGGGAAGATTGCTTAAGAACAAAGAACACTGGAAAATATTGCTACAGCAGAGAGATATATCAGGAGTTATTGCAACAGTACCAAGATACTTCAGAAATTAACTAATTATAAAATCACAAAGAAATCGAAGGGGTAATTTAGCACAAAGTAACTTACCGAGATATTACTAAAGCACAAGGATACTTCGAAGACATTGCTAAATCACAGACACTTGAGATGTATTGCTATAGCACAAAGACACTTGAGATATATTGCTATAGCACAAAGACACTTGAGATATATTGCTATAGCACAAAGACACTTAACGAGATACTGCTATAGGACAAAGACACTTGAAAGAAACTGCTATTAGCACCAAGAAAGTGAAGAAACCTGAGGGAGATTGCTCTAGCATAAAGAAACTTAAGAAATACTGCTATAGCACAAAGGAACTTGAATAGATTGCAATAGCAAATTGAACCTTGAGGAAAATGGCTGAAGCACAAAGAAACGAGAGGTATTGCTATTTGCTATAGCAGGGCGATTGCAAAGCACTAGGAAACCCGGAAGACATGACTTAAGCACAATTTTTAAGAGAGATTGTGCTCTAGCACAAGACCCTTCACACAAATAGTTATAGCATATATGGTATATTTCTCATATAGGTTTCACTGAACTACGATACATATCAAGGTACCGCATAAAAAGCGAGGTACGATGGATTGCACTGAATGTGTTTTATGCAATGAAGAATGCAATCTAGCACCTGTGGTAAAATATTAAGTAGCGGTGATCGATTTTATATGTCTGCACAACTTCCTCAACAAGTGAGCAGAATGAAACACGATGTCGTACAGATCAATCCAGTTGAATTACTTGTACGTACATTTAGCAGGCCTCCAGTTTATTTCATTTAACTTCCAAACTAACTCGAGTAGATCTTTACTGGTGTAGATGTTGTCGTCAAACAAATAATGAAGACAACACAGGCAGACTACCGTTTAGTCGTTCGGATATACAGCAAAAGTGTAGCTACAACTGTGAGACCGAATCAATATAGCTAGGTACCACTATGGTCTCATTTAAACGCGATTCTTAGATATTGCGTATTTATAATCACAAGATGTAAAACAGATCAGGGTTTTGCGTTGTAGCATGATTCGGTAGACATTATTTTACAGGGGTAGACATACACGGGGTACGTGTAGTACAGCAATACAATGACAGGAATGTTAAGTATAATGTGACCTGTTGGAACTGGGTGTCTTCGGGGCCAAGTTACTTCTTCATGGTATTTCATTGAGATAGCACTTCAGGTTCGATATCGAGACATCGACATACCGTCTCCAGCATGCCTCGACGTCGATATCGTGACATCAACATACCGTCTCCAGCATGCCTCGACGTCAATATCGTGACATCAACATACCGTCTCCAGCATGCCTTGATGTCGATATCGTGACATCAACATACCGTCTCCAGCTTGCCTTGGTGTCGATATCGTGACATCGACA
The DNA here is from genome assembly GCA_947623455.1 of Mimachlamys varia. Classification (NCBI taxonomy): domain Eukaryota; kingdom Metazoa; phylum Mollusca; class Bivalvia; order Pectinida; family Pectinidae; genus Mimachlamys; species Mimachlamys varia. The sequence continues at coordinate 56,050,611 of OX392528.1, forward strand.
TACCGTCTCCAGCATGCCTTGATGTCGATATCGTGACATCAACATACCGTCTCCAGCATGCCTCGACGTCGATATCGTGACATCAACATACCGTCTCCAGCTTGCCTTGGTGTCGATATCGTGACATCGACATACCGTCTCCAGCTTGCCTTGGTGTCGATATTGTGACATCGACATACCGTCTCCAGCATGCCTCGACGTCGATATCGTGACATCAACATACCGTCTCCAGCATGGCTCGACGTCAATATCGTGACATCAACATACCGTCTCCAGCATGGCTCGATGTCGATATCGTGACATCAACATACCGTCTCCAACATGCCTTGATGTCAATATCGTGACATCGACATACCGTCTCCAGCATGCATTGATGTCGATATCCTGACATCGACATACCGTCTCCAGCTTGCCTTGGTGTCGATATCGTGACATCGACATACCGTCTCCAGCATGCCTCGACGTCGATATCCTGACATCAACATACCGTCTCCAGCATGCCTTGATGTCGATATCCTGACATCGACATACCGTCTCCAGCATGCATTGATGTCGATATCGTTACATCGACATACCGTCTCCAGCATGCCTTGATGTCGATATCGTTACATCAACATACCGTCTCCAGCAAGCCTTGGTGTCGATATCGAGACATCGGCATACCGTCTCCAGCAAGCCTTGGTGTCGATATCGAGACATCGACATGCCGTCTCCAGCATGCCTCGATGTCGATATCGAGACTTCGACATACCGTCTCCAGCAAGCCTTCATGTCGATATCGTGACATCGACATACCGTCTCCAGCAAGCCTTCATGTCGATATCGAAACATCGACATACCGTCTCCAGCATGCCTTGATGTCGATATCGTGACGTCAACATACCGTCTCCAGCATGCCTTGATGTAAATTACATTCATTTCCGATAGAATGTTAAGCACAGTGCAAACAGCGTTGGTTAATTGAGTCATTGTTTCAGCCGTACTGTCAAAGTCCCTGTGTATCATGACACTTGACCCATTCAACATCACAAGCCGCATTTGAGTAATCCCAATACAAAGGTTGGAATATTTCATTAGGAATTTTCAGGGATCAAGATATCATTTTAGTCACCACTCACAAGGACTAGAAGGAGTGTAAGTTGTAAAAAGCCCCTGTGTTAACAACTGTAAGATAAATAAAAACAATATTTACAAGTCATGGTCTAGGCACAGGGATGCGTTACAATTAGAATATATTACAAAAGGTGTGGAAGCCCATATAACATAAAGGCTCCTTTAAATCCTTTTTGCACATACATTCTTATTGTAACGTGTTAAGGTAAATGGCTCGATAATAGGGTTTGGTTTATTTTTGTTTAACGTCCTGTTAACAACCAGGGTATTAAGGACGTGCCAGTTTTTGGAGGTGGAGGAAAGCCGGAGTACCCGGAGAAAACCACCAACCTACGGTCAGTACCTGGCAACTGCCCCACGTGGGTTTCGAACTCGGAATCTGGAGATGGAGCGCTAGTGGTAGAATGTCGGGACCCCTTAACCACTCGGCCCTCGGAAATATAAATATATGTATGTATATATTGTAACCCCCCCATATTATTCCCATGTTTTAAGTGGGTCTAAATGTACCACTGCTCACCGTGTCCAAGTCGCAGGCCCCTGTGTATAGATGTTAACACTAGTGACCAGTGCAATTTAGTCGGCATGGCTGTAAGCTATACCTAATTCGTGTTGCTATGTCTTAATTATGTAGTACTAACTCTGGATAAATGTATTCTCTTGTCCCAATCACCAGTACATCACTAATATACTCATTGATTGGCCTCCAGCACGCCGCCAAAACCACAAACTTCCAGTCCGTACAAATTTGACGAGCGCCAATCACCGAATCTCCATATAGAATATTATATGGAGTGTGCCCGATAGGCTAGCGGCCTAATACAATGTTATGCAAGAGATTGATTTTCAAAAGCAATTAACATAGAAAATTCTATATTGACATATAACTTGATGGAGAACGCACGGTGCCTGTAGGCCTATAACTATTCGTGTTTGGGCCATGTTTACTTTTGATACAGCTAAACGGCTTGTGGATGGATAAAAGCGTTCTAGTGAACACGAAGACGCATTGTTAGGCTGAAGTCATTTGGGCGTTTTGCAATCACCAATGAATTTCCATGAAATTTTTACTATAGAGTTTATGTGGAGTATTAACGTCCAACAAAATACACCAGCTTTGGTAACAAGAGTGAATATCTTAGAATATTTTCAAAATACGCTTATGTTTCAACAGACTTTCAAAACGACAAAACAATGAACACATTATCAGGCCTGTTCATTACTGTAACTAGTATTGGCATTTTGTTTAACGATAATGCATCGATTTTGTATATATAACTAGGAATCAATGTTGTTGATATTTACGCAGGCATGGCAAGCAAAACATGTTTTGAGTTTTAAGCTGTTCTTTTTGTTTTGATTTAATATTTGTTCTAAAAATCACTCAAGGCCCACACTTTACCAATTCCCCCAATGGGGACCTTTTCATTGACCTTTGACATTTCGAGTGTCAAAGAGGCCAGTCAGTACTCTTAAACTAGTCAACCAAACGCCCCTCCCCAGAGAATTGACTCCCAATGACGCCTCTTCTCCGATGTTGACCCCTTCCCACCATTCCTTCCCTAATGAGCCACGACCGACTTCTCAAATAGCCGCCTATAGTGACCTTGGCTTTCGCCATTTGTCAACTGACCTTTAACCTTCTCCCTCTTTCTCAACTGTCACCCCTTGTAAGTGTATGTCCGAAAGACGCAAAACACCCCCTACCCTCTTTCCTTGTGAATGTAAGCAGCCCCCTTAACCCCGTTTTGCGGTACACACCTTTTTTGCCCGTTGATTGGTCACTTGCGCCATCTGTCGTTGATCCCGTACGGAGGGGAGTTCTGCTTGCTCCTCGATGAATTCATTTCCGTCCCCCTCCAGGACGGGCGACAGTTTTGATTCCGTTTTAGGTTTGGCTGTCTTTGGACTTGGTGATTTAATAGACATGATGACATGGTCGGACCCTGGCCACGTGGCGGGGGTCCCGAGGGGCCTCCTGATAGGGAACTCCACGTTATCATACGGCGCAGCATCCATCCCCGCGCGCTGGGGTCGCCGCTATCCGTCACGTACAGTGACAAGAATGTTACAAATTGCTTCACACTACGCTCAAAGGCAATACACTTTTGACACAGCTAGGCTACTTATCGCTTCCAAACAATTACTCTCGCCTCTGCCTTCTGTATCAGCCTCCCCGACAGGACAGCCCGGCTGGCCGGTAAGGTACACCCGGCCGCTTCTAAGTGTACCCCTCCCAGTGTAGGTACTACACAACCTGGGACTGCTTATATGACGTGTAATCCATTCTATAAACTCTACAATCTTTGCGCAAGTGAATCTCGGTGATACTAGCTGTATATTTCACAAATACTCCACAGATAATTTGAAATATATCCGATTATGAAACACACACACAGTTCCATTTCACTCTGATGGGGGCTTAAAATACATGACTATATAAACTGGCGCAAGAAATTTGGTCCCGCAGCTTTTTTTCGCCTTTGAACATTTCTGTAAGTCTCCATCGAGGATGTTATGCTATTAGAGCTGTGCTCTCATGTAACGTGTACACGGCGGCTCGCAACACGTGCAGTAAACATAGAGAGTGACTCCGGGGGCTTATCATACATGTCTGTTACAAAAGGATCGCCATTCATCATCACGTAACCTTTGACCCGAGGCGTCTCCCCCAACGACGCGGAGCGAGTGGACATCGGGCTCCATTTCATGGGCCCTTTGACCTTTTTGTCACTCGTCCAAAAATGACTTCTATTCCTATTCCACCAGTGGGAAATCAATCACAAGCTCTAACACATTCGATGTAGACTATATATACAAAGCGATTGTTCAAACAAGCGCTTTATAAGTAAAACCATGAACATCTGCAGTTTGACAGGAATTATAAACACAATCTTCTTCGCAGGTATAACGTAATCATTGAGACATTAAGTTGAATCCAGAAAACTTCTAAATACCTGTTGCTAGTTGGCTCGGCTCCCTATTTATACAGACAATACTGCTCCACCAGTTACACCGAGTCGTTTGTGGCTGAAATGTCCCTCTCTCACTCTCTGTAGCACGTTATCGATCCGTCGGGGAAGATATACACTTTTGCTATGACGCGAGCCTGAATAGCTCGAACTATGCTTTATAATTTTGTCCCTGTAGACGGCAAATCATTCCAAAAATACGTCATGTCAGACTTAATAAAGAGAACTCGGACTTCATTTATGTGTTTTACCATATTCTTATTTCACGCTTGACGTCTGTCTTCTCAAATGTGTGTGGTATTAATATGAACTGACGCGATTCAAAGGAGAAAAATAACCCTTTTCTGAATCCTCATCTATTCTCCCGTTGTATTGTTATTCCAGGGATAGTAAAAGAGTTGTTTCTGCTTTCAGTTCCAGTATCGCGAGTGAACAGGAAGGATATCAGATTCCAAAGTATTTAAAATTTACCTGAATAGTTCGTGTTAAGGGTGTATGCCACCTTTGTGTCAATATCGCATTGTTTATGCTGTGTATAGAATTAGAAGTTTGCAAGTGCAATTAAGTTTTGTTTTATTTTGTTACTCGTGGCATTAAGTGTTGACAATACTAGTGATGCGGGTTTTAACTCATTCACCCCTGAAGACACATAAACTCTTCCCATTCAAAGGCTGGAACAGTTAATTGTAAAATCTCAGGGGTGAGTTATTTACGAGTACTATTTTCCAGATTTATGCTCGCATATCAAATAATACAGCAAATTACTCAGACTTACTATACAAAAGTATATCCATATACCAATTAAAATCCGATGGAACGAAATGCGAATCATTGGAGCGGAATGTTTTCTCTTTCCCAGACGACACCACAATCTGATCTGTCATGTCTCAAGTAGTGAATAACCGTGGTATCTTGTATACAGTAAAACCTTATTATAACACCCCTAGTTTATATGTACAGTACAACCTTCTTATAACGCCCCTCGTTTATATGGACAGTAAAACCTTCTTATAATACCCCTCGTTTATATGTACAGTAAAAACTTCTTATAACACCCCTCGTTTATATGTACAGTAAAACCTTCTTATAACACCCCTCGTGAATATGTACAGTAAAACCTTCTTATAACACCACTCGTGAATATGTACTGTAAAACCTTCTTATAACGCCCCTCGTTTATATGTACAGTAAAACCTTCTTATAACACCCCTCGTTTATATGTACAGTAAAACCTTCTTATAACGCCCCTCGTTTATATGTACAGTAAAACCTTCTTATAACACCCCTCGTGAATATGTACAGTAAAACCTTCTTATAACGCCCCTCGTTTATATGTACAGCAAAACCTTCTTATAACACCCCTCGTGAATATGTACAGTACAACCTTCTTATAACACCCCTCGTTTATATGGACAGTAAAACCTCGATATTAAGGCCCTCGTTTATATGTACAGTAAAACCTTATAACACCCCCTCGTTTATATGTACAGTAAAAACTTCTTATAACACCCCTCGTTTATATGTACAGTAAAACCTTCTTATAACACCCCTCGTTTATATGTACAGTAAAACCTTCTTATAACGCCCCTCGTTTATATGTACAGTAAAACCTTCTTATAACACCCCTCGTGAATATGTACAGTAAAACCTTCTTATAACGCCCTTCGTTTATATGTACAGTAAAAACTTCTTATAACACCATTCGTGAATATGTACAGTATAACCTTCTTATAACGCCCCTCGTTTATATGTACAGTAAAAACTTCTTATAACACCCTTCGTGAATATGTACAGTAAAACCTCGATCTTAAGCCCCTCGTTTATATGTACAGTAAAAACGTCTTCTAACACCCCTCGTTTATATGTACAGTACAACCTTCTTATAACGCCCCTCGTTTATATGGACAGTAAAACCTTCTTATAACACCACTCGTGAATATGTACTGTAAAACCTTCTTATAACGCCCCTCGTTTATATGTACAGTAAAACCTTCTTATAACACCCCTCGTTTATATGTACAGTAAAAACTTCTTATAACACCCCTCGTTTATATGTACAGTAAAACCTTCTTATAACACCCCTCGTTTATATGTACAGTAAAACCTTCTTATAACACCACTCGTGAATATGTACTGTAAAACCTTCTTATAACGCCCCTCGTTTATATGTACAGTAAAACCTTCTTATAACACCCCTCGTTTATATGTACAGTAAAACCTTCTTATAACGCCCCTCGTTTATATGTACAGTAAAACCTTCTTATAACACCCCTCGTGAATATGTACAGTAAAACCTTCTTATAACGCCCCTCGTTTATATGTACAGTAAAACCTTCTTATAACACCCCTCGTGAATATGTACAGTACAACCTTCTTATAACACCCCTCGTTTATATGGACAGCAAAACCTCGATATTAAGGCCCTCGTTTATATGTACAGTAAAACCTTCTTATAACACCCCCTCGTTTATATGTACAGTAAAAACTTCTTATAACACCCCTCGTTTATATGTACAGTAAAACCTTCTTATAACACCCCTCGTTTATATGTACAGTAAAACCTTCTTATAACACCACTCGTGAATATGTACTGTAAAACCTTCTTATAACGCCCCTCGTTTATATGTACAGTAAAACCTTCTTATAACACCCCTCGTTTATATGTACAGTAAAACCTTCTTATAACGCCCCTCGTTTATATGTACAGTAAAACCTTCTTATAACACCCCTCGTGAATATGTACAGCAAAACCTTCTTATAACGCCCCTCGTTTATATGTACAGTAAAACCTTCTTATAACACCCCTCGTGAATATGTACAGTACAACCTTCTTATAACACCCCTCGTTTATATGGACAGTAAAACCTCGATATTAAGGCCCTCGTTTATATGTACAGTAAAACCTTCTTATAACAATCCCTCGTTTATATGTACAGTAAAAACTTCTTATAACACCCCTCGTTTATATGTACAGTAAAACCTTCTTATAACACCCCTCGTTTATATGTACAGTAAAACCTTCTTATAACGCCCCTCGTTTATATGTACAGTAAAACCTTCTTATAACACCCCTCGTGAATATGTACAGTAAAACCTTCTTATAACGCCCTTCGTTTATATGTACAGTAAAAACTTCTTATAACACCATTCGTGAATATGTACAGTATAACCTTCTTATAACGCCCCTCGTTTATATGTACAGTAAAAACTTCTTATAACACCCTTCGTGAATATGTACAGTAAAACCTCGATCTTAAGCCCCTCGTTTATATGTACAGTAAAAACGTCTTCTAACACCCCTCGTTTATATGTACAGTACAACCTTCTTATAACGCCCCTCGTGAATATGTACTGTAAAACCTTCTTATAACGCCCCTCGTTTATATGTACAGTAAAAACTTCTTATAACACCCCTCGTGAATATGCACAGTACAACCTTTCTTATAACACCCCTCGTGAATATGTACAGTAAAACCTCGATATTAAGCCCCTCGTTTATATGTACAGTAAAAACTTCTTATATCACCACTCGTTTATATGTTCAGTAAAACCTCGATATTAAGCCCCTCATTTATATGACAGTAAAACCTCGATATTATGCCCCTCGTGTATATGTACAGTAAAATTTCGATATTACGTTCAACCTCCCTCGAATACAATTCTTAGGAATTCGAAGGAGCTAACTTCTAGTCCCATGCCACTTGGCTAATATCTCCGTTTGTGTATTTGCTGGAGATTTGTCCTTTTATATATAAATTTCAATATATTCGTTCCTCAATTTTTTGCCAATTTAACACCTATTGACCGCAAATTTCTCCTGACAATGAAGTCACAATGTAGTTATGTTTCGCCCCAACTCTCGCTATCTTGATTGAAATTGTAGTCATCCAACTTATGAGTGACCTATATTACCAAATTTTACCAAACTGCTACATTGTCTATACGTACGCTATCTGGAAACTCGATTGTGTGCATTGTGAATGCTATCGGCTATCTGCAGGTGTAAGTGGTTCTATGAATTCCTGAGGGACTATACCCTTACTGTGAGCATATGATCAGATTAAAACCTATTTTAAACAGCATGCTTTAAATTAAACAGCCATTTTTTCTTTTCAAATCGCAAAGAACAGTCACCATGGAGTACAGCAATGGTATGGTCACAACAGGTTACTAATATACAAACACAGTCTACATGGAGTTCAGCAATGGTATGGTCACAACAGGTCACACATATACAAACACAGTCTACACGGAGTACAGCAATGGTATAGTCACACATATACAAACACAGTCTACATGGAGTACAGCAATGGTATGGTCACAACAGGTTACTAATATACAAACACAGTCTACACGGAGTACAGCAATGGTATGGTCACAACAGGTTACTAATATACAAACACAGTCTACATGGAGTTCAGCAATGGTATGGTCACAACAGTCACACATATACAAACACAGTCTACACGGAGTACAGCAATGGTATGGTCACAACAGGTTACACATATACAAACACAGTCTACATGGAGTACAGCAATGGTATGGTCACAACAGGTTACACATATACAAACACAGTTTACACGGAGTACAGCAATGGTATGGTCACAACAGGTTACACATATACAAACACAGTCTACATGGAGTACAGCAATGGTATGGTCACAACAGGTCACACATATACAAACACAGTCTACACGGAGTTCAGCAATGGTATGGTCACAACAGGTTACAGATAAACAACCACAGTCTTCACGGAGTTCAGCAATGGTATGGTCACAACAGGTCACAAATATACAAACACAGTCTACACGCAATACAGCAATGGTATGGTCACAACAGTCACACATATACAAACACAGTCTACACGGAGTACAGCAATGGTATGGTCACAACAGGTCACAAATATACAAACACAGTCTACACGGAGTACAGCAATGGTATGGTCACAACAGTTTAGAAATATACAAACACAGTCTACACGGAGTTCAGCAATGGTATAGTCACAACAGGTTACAAATATACAAACACAGTCTACACAGAGTTCAGCAATGGTATGGTCACAACAGTTTAGAAATATACAAACACAGTCTACACGGAGCAATGGTATGGTCACAACAGGTTACACATATACAAACACAGTCTACACGGAGTTCAGCAATGGTATGGTCACAACAGGTTACAGATATACAAACACAGTCTACACGGAGTTCAGCAATGGTATGGTCACAACAGGTTACAAATATAAAAACACAGTCTACAATGAATTCAGCAATGGTATGGTCACAACAGGTTACACATATACAATCACAGTCTACACGGAGTACAGCAATGGTATGGTCACAACAGGTTACCAATATACAAACACAGTCTACATGGAGTACAGCATTGGTATGGTCACAACAGGTCACACATATACAAACACAGTCTACATGGAGTACAGCATTGGTATGGTCACAACAGGTTACACATATACAATCACAGTCTACACGGAGTTCAGCAATGGTATGGTCACAACAGGTTACCAATATACAAACACAGTCTACACGGAGTTCAGCAATGGTATGGTCACAACAGGTTACAAATATACAAACACAGTCTTCAATGAGTTCAGCAATGGTATGGTCACAACAGGTTACCAATATACAATCACAGTCTAGAATGAGTTCAGCAATGGTATGGTCACAACAGTTTACCAATATACAATCACAGTCTACATGGAGCTCCCGTTAATCACAGTTGCTTGAGTTTCTGTCAGTAAATAATAAATATATATGTGTGTGAAATGAGCCTCCCATTACAGTAATGTACATTCTGTAATTGGCCGCGGCTCCATATATATAAACATGTTTTTTTTATATACTGACAGAAACTCAAGCAACTGTGCGTTAACAGTGAACTTAAAGTCCAAATATGGTCACAAGAAGGCACACAGACTAGGTCACACACAACTGAATCAGTTTGATTAATTGCTGTCTTTCAAGTTTCAACTGAGCTGCATGCTGCTCAAAACTGTGAATGGCAATCGTCACGATCAATCGACATTGTTTTCATTATACGAAAAGCAGTTTGTATAAAAGCATGGGAATTGTGAAATTATGTAAACTGGTATTCAAAAAATGCTTTATAAAGACGCTGGTTTGAGTAGAAAGTTGAATAGTTTAATATTGCGCTTCCGTCAAAGTTTCGTTTATATCCCAATAAAAGGTCTACCAAATTGTAGCCAATGGAGACATTATGTTAATGCGTCTTCCGCTTTCATTTCATGGAGGTTAATTTTAGAAATTGTCGTTTAGTTCTCAAGAGGGTTAAATAATTTGTGAAAAAGGGGGGGGGGGGGGTTTCATAAAGCTAAAATAATTGAGCATTAAAATTCAAAATTAGATTATAAGATAAGCCAGTCTAGGAAAAGGCAAACCTGGAACATATAAAAGAACATATAATAAGAAAGGAAATACTAAGACCCTTACAAAACGCCCGAGAACAACGCTCTTGATGAACTATGAACTATCAGTCCCACCGGCCGAGGGAACAGCAGAACAGTTGACAGTGCGCCGGGTTTTGACCCAAGGTTGCATGTTCTGATTCCGCAGACGGCGGGATAAGATTTTCTCAACCAGCCAAACACGTTACCGTTACAGAACCCCAATCGCCAGGACCGAGTATAAAGGTCTTAGTTGGTCATATATCCACCGCCCGTGTACAAGGGACGTCTTGTCTCCCAGAATTCATCATGTTTCACAAATGTAAAGATGATGTATTGTGCTGTTTTATAAGTAGTATGGCAGCCTGAAAGAGTCTTTCAAAATACGGACCCAAAACAATAAGGTTTATGACACCTCCACCTGGCACACATGCATGCCATAACACGTATGGAAGTAGATAAAGACAACTGAATGATAATCAAAGATGCTGGTCAATAATAAATGACTCCCGATAGCATTGAATAAATCAATATCGATAATCTCTTTAAGGCCAAAAGGTCAATTGCCGTGGATAGCTAAAGACGCTACAGAAATAGACTGCATACTAATAAAAGTAATCCGATATGTCTTGCATCAATAGCCTAGAAGTATGTCGGTCACAATCTATCTAAGATACAGCCGACATGTTTTAAATCTTACGTGCGATGACAAATCGTTTAGGAACCTGCTATATTTAGACCCCGTGATCGAGACACTGTAAAACGACGTCTATTTAATCCGCTCAAGCTATGTCAAAGACATTAACTTAACCCAATCCACATCTCCGGCTCGGCGCACTTTCAATGCTTCTGTCGTGCTGACGGCGTAAGTCGCTGTAATACAGGTTTTCTGACATCCCATTGTGTCCATGTATTGATATCATATATATATATAGCTATTTATTGATGGTGAGGCTGAAGCCAGGGAGGACAGACAAATGACCGACGTGACGGCTTCATCTCCTTCTCAACATCTCATTCTAAAGCCAAAGTGCTGGATAAGTATAAGGACAATGTGGAGTACACTTGGTATCGAGGATGACTTTTGCTCGGTATATTCGTAATTTTTATGGAAGTTTACCAATGGAGTTTTTTTTTTATTAATCCTGCTTTCTTTTACCTTAACTACTTTACTTTCAATCTTTTTATGCGTTTTGCAAAGTACGCGAATAACAAACATGCTATATGAATATATAGAGAGAGTAGCCGAACCAATGAATAATGAGTATTAGATTAAATTTAACGATTACAAGTGGTTACAGGATGTCTTCATTAAAATGCAGGTTTACGTCTTTCTGCTTGCTAACGGTGAACATTCTCACAAAGTGGGTACCTTTCCGATACAACCGCGCTAGTTTTCGGAACACCAAGGATTTTATGTCTGGCCGCATTGGTCGTATCGAGGGGCTGTATATTTTGGCGCCTTGTATGTTTATACCGAATGTCTTTAAAGCAATATTATCCACTTCATTAAGGTGGTTCTGCCACCATCCTCAAAATGGTTCTGATCATGACACGCACATCGTCGGAAACCCAAGTACCACCGCTCTAACGTTTGTGGCAAACAAGTTAGAGCAGTGTCACGCGGGTTCCGACGATGTGACACGCGTACCTAATATATACCTCATGTGTACAAATATACATGTATCGGAGCCCCTGGGTTTCCGAGAATCGTCGACTACGAGAATGTTTTTCGACATAACGTAAAAGATGTAAAATAGTCATTCGCGATGTTGACATGATTCTTATATAACGTTGACATAATCAATATGGTGGCGTGTAAAATCCGATTGGACATCCCCGTTCCTTTTTCAATTATTTGTGCAAAGTAGAAAAAAAGAAGTAACTACCGGTTTCTCAGAAATCATCATGTCAGTTCGAAAATATCTTAATTTCCTCGTTTGATTTTCTATTGTTTACTGTTATACCGGGGTCACGTTAGTTAAATGCATGGTTAGGTGTGTGAGTCTGCTACCACTAGCCCTTCACCTCTGATACCGGGGCCGCGTTGGTTAAAGGCCCAATATACGTAACTTCGGGAAAATTTTTCGGGATTCTGAAAAATTATGAAAATAAATCCAGTTGATAGCCATGCAAAAATAAGTCTAAAACGAACTAAACCTGAGTGGTAACTAACAAGAAAATCTTGACAAAAAAATCCAAAGAATTGAAAATAGTTCAGGTGGGGCCCACTTCATCAACAAACCGAAGGTAGAAGACAGCTAGAAATGGACGCATGTTTACAAATACCGTGTTTCAACTGCTGCTGTACCGGTAACCGCGTAAGAATTCATCTTGAATATTGCTGATATCAGTTAATCCTAACTAAATCTATAAATATAATAAGTTATTAGGCTTGATTCTCGCTTCAAGATTTGCCGAAAGTTACGTATATTGGGCCTTTAAAATCATGGTTAAGTTGTGTGATATTCTGCTAACACTGGCCACGGGCGCTCGAATCTGGACCCCGTCCCCTTTACTCGCCAAATACTCTTATAATATAAAAAGTATTTGGCGAGTAAAGGGGGCGGGGTCCAGATTCGAGCGCCCGTGCACTGGCCCTCCACTTCTGATACCGGGGCCGCGTTGGTAAAATGCATGGTAAAGGTGTCTGACATTCTGCTAACACTGACCCTCCACCTCTGATACCGGGGCCGCGTTAGTTAAATTCATGGTTAGGTGTACGTGTGATAGTCTGCAAGTAGATTTCCGAAGATAACCGGAAATTTTCGGTAATTTCGGAGTAGATTTCCGAAGATAACCGGAATCTTCTCCGAGATGTTGCGATTGGGGTTCAGGTCGGGGGGTTTTCTCCGGTATTCCTCCACCATTAAAACCTTGTACATCCTTTAATGAACATACAGGAACATGTATATAACTGTCAATAGGACGTTACACACAATCAAATCCAACCTAACCAATACACTTATCTGTGTGCTTTATAAAATATCTATCATTTTACTAGCAACAAGCCGACGTCCTCGTCAATATGCGATTGCTCGTGAAAACGTCCTTCTCTCTCAAAATGACACGTTTATGCGATTGCTTAAACATTCAAATGTTATAGTGCTCAATGAGTCACAAAACATCATTCGATTAATTATAAACTTGCAAGTATGTGTAAAGCTGTAGGCGGCCCGCCAAACCTTAACGGTGTACACGCTGGCTTACTCGTACTCTACCACAATGGTCTGAGGAAACAGCTCGATCAGAATTTGGCAATCTTGATATCTAACTTCATTCATCGTTCAGACTTAGTTAAGAAGATATCAGACGCAAGTGTTCGCGCCATCGAAGTGGTTTCTCCGTCAAAGTAACAGCCGCATCCCCAACGAAAAACGGGATGAAGTCTGCGATGTCGACAGCGCCAATACAATACCGACGGAGGTAGCAGCAGGAAGTTCTCAATTCCGACAAATAAATTAATATGGAAGCCCGGAATGACGGTACAACTGTGAATGTGGGGTCTAGATTTCCGGGATGACACAGTTCCACAGTAGTTGTGTCTAGGTAGACAATATGGCCAGGATGGGGTGCCACTGTATAGTTCACAGATTGAAGCAATATTGATTTGTATCGTTATGTTTTTATACTGTTTACAATACTATTTTCGCGGTAGTGATATTTTTACGTTCGTTTCTGACCTTCTTAGTGGCACCATGTTTTTTTCCACATTCGTATATTTCTGTTCGCCAACGTCTCCCTTAAGCCAGGCCCAGGTTTCATCAACGTTCCTTAACTTAAGGAACTTTCCTTAACTTATAAATATCCACAGGAAAGCATTGCAGAATATAAGATAAGGTCATTAACTTCTGTAATGCTTTCCCATGGAGATTTTTAATTTAAGGAATTTCCTAAGTTAAGAAAAGTTGATGAGACCGCGGCCAGGTACTAAAGTTTTGTTTTGATAAATTGCGATACATTATGGTCACCATCTCACTGAGGAATATTTTGTATCGTTGTGCGATATTAAGATGATCATAAGTGTTATTGAGAATGATGACTCAATTATCACTCTGACGACTTGGTGTTAGCTTGTATGCGACCAAGATTTACATGGCGGGTGTCGTGATGAAGCAGAAGACGTTTACTCTATCGGAACACCTGGTCTAATTCTCTTGTACTTTTACAAGGGTCTCCATCTAAATCTTCCTTTTTTCATATTTTGCCCCTAGCTTAATCGATTTTGAGTTATGGTTTTGTTGACGCTTCGGTATTATCTATGTGTTCACAGTAAGTGTAGCTTGATCGACCGTGGGTAACGGACGATAGTGTTTTCGTTTTAACTGCTGTGGTAAGCATGTCGTATGGAAAGCATATAAAACATGATTTTCGGCGTTATTTCGACTTTTCAGTATATTCTTACAAATGACTCTAAAAGGCTTTCGTAACGGCGCACAACAAACCAAATGATATTTAATTTAAAAAATTCACTCTAGTACTCCATTTTTCAAATAAATGCGAATTCAATGTTTCACGCAGGCTGTTAAGTTGTTTAAGATGTCGCAACATTGTATGAACACCCCTAAACATCCTATTCCCTTGTTGCTTTTAACTACATATCGCCGATAGAATGTTGCTCGTTAAGTTGCAATGTCTTGCTAGTAATTGCCTTATCGTCCAATTACCCTTAATAAATACCAGTCTGTAAGGTTTCGGAGACACTCCCTCCCTTTATGGAGAGAAACGAATGCGCAACCAAATTGTCTCGACCCTTAATAAAGGTGGAAGTATTTTCTCCTTATTGACTAACGAAAGATGGGCAGTAAATGTAGACATGAATATACGTGCATAAAACAGGAATTTGGCACAAATAACACTCTAGAGTATTTTTTGTTCTTATTTAATGGCATGAAGGATTTGGATTTTCGTGACAAGGAACAAAATTTGCCTTGTAATGGTCTTGATTGTGTAGCCGAACTGGACTGGGTCGATTGCTTGTAACCAGGGCATCCGTCTAGAGCTCTGACAGAGGCTCCAATTCATGCCTCTTTAGTGACCATTGGCACCCAGCCAAATATACCTCCGTATAGGGTCTTCGGTTCAGAACTGAAATATCAATTTTGTAAATGAAAATTCGTGACATGGTGGATTAACTATCCGTGGAGGTGACTTCACTAACCAGTTGATCACTTGTAAACAATTTGCGCAGGTAAAACCTGAGTGATATCAGTATAGTTTTACTTCCCCCGACCTACAGTCCATTATCAAGCAGTTCAGAACCTACAAGTTCACTGGTCAATAATGTCCTGCAACTTCATCAGTCAAGTAGTTCAATATCCCTGAACTTCATTTGTCAAGCAGTTCAACATCCTTGAAGTGCACTGGTCAAGCAGTTCAACATCCTTGAACTTCACTGGTCAAGCAATTCAACATCCTTTAATTTCTCTGGTCAAGACGTTCAACTTCCTTGAACTTCATTAGTCAACCAGTTCAACATCCTTTAAGTTCACTGTTCAAGCAGTTCAACATCCCTGAACTTCATTGGCCAAGCAATTCAACATCCTTGAACTTCACTGGTCAAGACGTTCAACATCCTTGAACTTCATTAGTCAAGACGTTCAACATACTTTAACTTCCTTGGTCAAGCAGTTCAAAATCCTTTAATTAAACTGGTCAAGAAGCTCAACATCCTTTAGCTTCACTGGTCAATCATGCTCCAGATCCTTAAACTTCACTTGTCAAGCAGTTCAACATCCTTAAACTTCACTTGTCAAGCAGTTCAACATCCTTAAACTTCACTTGTCAAGCAGTTCAACATCCTTAAACTTCACTGGTCAAGCAGTTCAACATCCTTGAACTTCACTGGTCATGAAGCTCAACATCCTTGAACTTAATTGGTCAAGCAGTTCAACATCCTTGAACTACACTGGTTAAGCAGTTCAACATCCTTGAATTCACAGGTCAATAATTTCCATCTGCAACAAGATCCCTACCAAGCAGTTTTGACATTTTATATCTGCACTGGTCAAGAATGTCCAGTCATTCCGTAACTTTATGGATCAAGAATAAATGTCTAGGTTCCATAGCTTCACTGGTCAAGAATTTTGTCCACATTCCATAACTTGTCCATTAATGTCCATATTCTATAAAATTCACCGGTCAAGAATTACTGTCTGTGTCCTATACTGGTCACTAATGTCTTGTTTACTGGTTAAGCAGTTCCATGTACACTACGTAACAGCAGCACCATACAGTTGTTCACACTCGGCTCGTAGGACGTCACAGAAGACTTGGTAGTGGTGATTCAGACCGGTTTGGGTGTGGAGTTTGAACTTTGATCCGAGGGCTCCTTCCTTAGGAAATGAACTCCCATAAAAGACCCGCCCTATCCGAGAATGGACGAGGGCCATAGCACACCTGAAATTCACAGGTTAAAAAGACATTCAAAGGGTATTAACAAATACATTAAAGTAATGGTATTGGACATCAGCAAGGGTCACATTGCCCTTTAAAACAGCATGTATGAAAATACAAATATCATGGAAAAATCAAAATCAGACTTGAAATAGATTTAAACTTTTATGTAAAATAGAAGTGAAAATGAACACATTTGAAATCAAAAACAAACCAAAAAGTGTTTTTGCTGAGAGTTTAATATATAATTGGCAAATTAAAGAATCTTAATTTGATAGTTGAGATAAATAGAATCTCTACTCCCTTTGGAGTAAAGATAGGGAAAATCTCAGACAGAGGAGGAAGATTGTTTAGATGGGAAACACTCAGTAAAGCCTCATGTTTGGTAACAAATGAACCTTTCCCTGGAGGTTAAGATACCCCTATCTCTTCCCCTTGTGGGTGAATGATTTGTTTTCTATAATACCATTTTCTCCCACTATGTATCATATCCACAATGTAATGTTACCGTTACCGGTTAAACCCAGGGTTGAGGTGACATTTGTAGGTTAATGACATGACGTCACGCTATAGTTATGAATGGGGTATCCCCAACCCTATATTTTCATATCCAGGAGTTATGCTCACCTACACTCTCTTCACTCCTGAAATATGTCATTTTACCAATATGTGACCACAAGATTCTTTTAATGCCTCATCAACAAGGAGGCACACAGAACCTAAGTTTTGCCACAACATATTCCAGGGTGTGGAGAGCCTGACTCCTGAATATCGAGGATGCCAACTCTAGTGAGATATTATAAGGTGGATCAGGAACTTCCACTTGAAGGTTTTGCCAAATTTGAAATCCAAAGGGTAGAATTTCCCTATCTTACACCTTTGAAATGAGAGACAAGAATATCTCACACTGGTTAATGTGTGACAGCACTAGTCCAGGGTAAGAGACAATAGGCCCAATGGGCCTGCATCCCTCACCTAGTGTGAATCTCTTACTTGCAACCCTCGCCTAAAATCTATTACTGAAAGACATTCAGAAGTACATGTTAGGATTTTATCATAATTTTTTTATTTGACCCCTTGAATATGGGTCAAGGTCATTTCTTGGTCAGGCTTCATCCAAGGAACCATGCAGCCATACAGTGTATATCATGCCTAATCAGTTAGTTCATCAGAAGAGGGCGTTCAAATATTTAAACAGATTTGACCCCCGTTCGCCTTGAATATGGGTCAAGGTCATTTTCTTTTTGCAAATTTTGTCGGGCTTCTTCCAAGGAAGTGACCAACCAAACATCATGTCTCTATTCCTTTTTTGTAAATCAGAAGAAATCTTTTAAATGTTTTCAACAGATTTTACCCCTGTGACCTTGAATATGGGCCAAAGTCAATTCTTTTCACAAACTTTGTCAGACTTAATCCAAGGAATTTTTCAGCTATATATCATGCTTCTAGGCCTTTTGGTTAATCAGGATAAGTCATTCAAATGTTTTAACAGATTTGACCCCTGTGACCTTGAATATGGGTCAAGGTTATTTATTTTCGCATACTTTGTCGGGCTTCTTTCAAGGAAGTGACCAAGCAAATATCATGACTCTAGGCCCTTTTTGTTAATCAGAAGAAGCCATTTAATCATTTTCAACAGGTTTTTTCTTTTAACATAAGTATCATGATTGTAGCCCTTTTGGTATTTCAGAATTAATCCTTTTGGTTAATCAGAAAAAGTCGTTCAAAATTTTTAACTAATTTAACCCTGTGACCTTGAATATGAGTCAAGGTCATTTCTTTTCACAAAGTTTGTTTCACTCTATCCAAGGAAGATATACCAAGGTAAGTCAAATATAAGGTCTTTATGCCTGACAGTATTTCAGACAAGGTTGTTTGAAGGTTTTGATATATTTGACCTCTGTGACCTTGAAAGTAGGTCAAAGTGATTTTTTTCACACACTTTATTCAGCTCCTTCCAAAAAAGCTACCAGCAAAATTTCATGTCAATAGGCCTTTCGGTATTTCACAAGAAGTCGTTTAGAGGAAAAGTTGACAGACACAGGACGGACGACGGATGAACCTATGACAGAAGAACGGATGACGAATGGATGAACGGAAGCTGGATGGACGATGGACGGACGACGCACTATTGCATAAGCTCACGCTTCCCCCTTTAGGCCAGGTGAGTGAAAAATCTTATATTGCTAGTGCTAAGATTTATCCCTGAAGTTTCATAATGAACTGTTCCAACCATTGAATTGGAAGACTTCAAATGTGTCTTCAGGGATGACTGATTTTAAAAGATTTTATGAATCTATACTTACATAACACATGGCTCCCTGGTTAGATAGATATCGTATCCAGTACAGAGATATGGTCCAGTTTTCTCTGTTGTTTGACCAGCGTTTGATCCAAGCTGACCACTTTTGGTGTTAGAACATTGATCAGTGTCTGTCACTTGACTGCTGTCTTTGTCTGTACCTTGACCCTGATAATTAGGCTCTGTATTGATATCCTGAGATGTAATCGAGACAGCGGATGCTGACTCCGAACCCACATCAGCAATATCTGGGACAGGGACAGAAGGTGCTGAGCTCTGGTCCGGTGCTTTGTAATAAAAGGCTTGGCAACCTTTGGAAAAAAAATGCAACAAAATCAAAACTGAGAAAAATACAAAAATAAAACAATATATACCAACTGTTACTGTTTGAAGATAGTAAGGAATTGTGACAACCAAAACTGACTTCATAAGTGATATTGTAGAGAGATTAGAATCGCTCTTTAATTAATGGATTATAAATGTTCACATTGCATAACCTGTTAAATATTGTATTACTGTGGTGCTTTTGATAGTCATGGTACATGATTCTAATTTTTAAAAATTTGTTTAAAAGTAAAAAATCAAACAAAATTGAATCTAACAATACAGCTAGTATAACCACTTAAGACAGTATAAGGACTTGGGTCAGCTCAAATATATTGGTCTGTTTTCTATGCTGACATATAACATATATGTACCTTCTAAAGGCCACATACCACCACCCTGTGACCTTGCCACAAGATCAATGGTTACCATGGTAGCATGCTGCAATGGATGAGAGCTGTGTCTCAGGTCATGACCTTTGGCAATTACCATATTTTGGCCAGGATCCACTACAACGGCACCTATAGGGAGCTGGACACACAAAATTAAACTTCAAAATGTGATTTTTTTTTTTAATTTGATACAAATATAGTTTAAAGGCCCAAAGGCCCATTATATGTATCTTCTGGAAATTTTTCATGATCCTGAAAAATTCTGAAAAAAGTCCAGTTGATAACCATGCAAAATTTATCGAAAAAGAAATAAACCTGAGCAGTAACTAACAAGAAAGTCTTGATAGAAAAATCCAAACAATTGAAAATAATTCAGGTGTGGCCCACTTCAACAACAAGCCAAAACTAGAAGACAGTTCAAAATGGTCGCGTGTTTACAAATACCGGGTTTCAACTGCTGCTATACCGGTAACTGCTTAAGCTTGAATATTGCTGATATCAGTTAATCTTAACTAAATCTATAAATATAAAAATTTATTACGCTTGATTTTCGCTTCAATATTTGCCCGAAAATTACGTATATTGGGCGTTTAATCTTTGTCTTACGACATTCAAGGGAAAAGATGGGTACAGCTCATTGATTTTTAAGGCTATAGCTAGGAGCTAGAGGCAGATAAATATCTTCTGTAAATACTTTCATTTTTGCAAGATATTCATCCCAATTATCTTTAAATGACTTGAATGATTTGTAAAGGGACAATAATCATACTGTAACTTGCTTTAATGTGTCAGAGTATCAATATTTGCAAGGTAAGTATCTATACACAAATATGCCTGGTAATTTGTTCGGTACGTAATACAACAGTAAACTCTCAGGTAGTAAGTAACATAGTTATATTATACACTGGTAACCCTATTTATCATATTAAGCTCGCCGATATCGTAATTTTTCTTATAAACCACGATTATATCCCGACAAAATTATTATATCCCGATAATGACGAGTAATCTTTGACCATCGCAATTAAATTTTAAGTAAATTAGGAAATTTAGACCGTCGTTGTTTATATTGCGACAACCCTTTAGGAAATTACGACAACCCTTTAGGAAATTACGACATCGTCAATTAAATACAGCCTCAGGCAGTTATCCCAACTCACCTGTTAGGCAGATAATTGACAAGGGGCACAGCGGGTGACTTCACGGTTCAACGCACTGACAGCTCTTACCTCTGTACCTGTGGGCACTGAGCCAAGTTTTAGCTTGCATCCAGCGCCGGCTACCATATCGCTAGAGGGCAAGTAATTAGAGGCTCCATGCTGTGATGACCGCGGGACTGCATGACTGGTTAAATTTACCTGTGTTTGACCAGAAGCCACAAACAATGAATGGTTTTTTTTATAATTAGGCCTTGCCCCATCCCTAATCATGTTTTGTCTGTACCTGATCTGATCACAAATGATGTGAAGATTTTGACAGGCTTACACTCGGCCAACTAATTAGATAATGACCCCCTCCGGCCTCAACCCTTCCTGGTCAAAGTTTACCTGTATCAGGCCTGAAGATCTGGAGAGAATAACCCTGGGGCCGCTGATTGTTTAGTTGGGAACAGGTCATCACACCTTATATTTATGTTTAATTAAAGTGTCACCTATTTTAAACATATAAAATACATTAAACGTCTAAGTCTAAACAGACTTACGAGACACTATAAGCAATTAATAATTATTTCAATCATAAAATAGATAAATGAAATGTGTATAAAATCTTATCTAGCCAAACGTAGCACTGTCATATTTAGTATAAAGATTATAATACTACTTAAATAGCATACGTTATGGCTTGTATGTGCTTTCTTGAATATATAAATTTGTTAAATACTTAGTCGCTTGCGTATTTCCGTGTATAAAACTTGTACTGCCGGTTTAAATACGTGTATTTTGATAACTTTGTGATTTCCTTGTTGATGATCAACAAAAATATCTTTTTGAAAAAAAAACCGGCCGTTTAATACGTTATTTCTGTGTAAAACATGTCAATTGTCTAGTGGTAACGAGCTTATAATATACTTGTATGTGGACCGCTATTGGTGAGCAATAAAAATATAGGATTGATTTTACTGGAGGTCGCGTGTATTGTGATAACATCACAACTTTAATACACTCTATTAATTTGAATTACCGTAATGAAGTAAATGTAAAATCGTTGATTCACTTGATCGCAAATTTGTCTGTTGTTTTTTCATCAACTAATTTACACGTGCAAATACCCGAAAAACGGCCGTTAAATACCTGGTCGCTTGCATATTTCTGTGTATACAACTTGTCAACTGTCTGCCGGTTTATATACGAGTATGTTGATCACTATTGTGGTACAGTTGTATGTTTGATATTGATGATCAATAAAACAATTGCATTGGAATTATATCGATTTATTTTATTGTAGACCGCGTGTAACTTTTCTACACGTTTTCCCTCCATATGTATTCTTTTTATTACCGTGACAGCCTAAAGGAAGTAAATAAAATAGTTGATTCACTTGATTGATTATGGGTTTGTTGTTTCTTTCCTTAATATACATATGCAAATATCCGAAAAACGGCCGGCACTTTTTTTTCTGAAATATGCTGATGAGCCGTGAACTAGTTCAATTACATGAAACGGCTTTACTTCCTACTTTATAATTATGTTGTATCTAAATGTCACATTCGCGGACCAAGCTAGAACTTATTAACACCCTATTTAGAATTTGTTGTTTTATTGACAATACGATCAACAATGGGCGCAGCGGGTGACTTCACGCCTCGCCGCACATATAGCTCCTACCTGTGTCGCCCGTCTCTGTGGTAACTATGTTTAGCACAGCAGTAGGGGCTTCACCACTACCTGAACTGGAGCGCTATACTTACAAGCGTAACGGAAAGATCAGACACATATTCGTCATTGTTATCATTATTTTATTACATGTGTCATTTTAATTAGTTATATATAATTAATCACATTAAACAGTAAGATCCCTGCACACGCTGACCAAGAACGTGTTGAATAAATCTTAATATCGTTGATGCATGGATGAATTTATACTGACACGGGAACAAGGACTTTCGGATCATATTTGTCGTCCGCATGTTCATACTTGATTTTACTACCATCTCTGATAGCATTCGTGTTTTCATCAATTGCTATATACACGCAAATACCTGAAAACGGCCGGCACTTTTTCTGAAATATGCCGATAAGTCGTCAGAAATTGGCAACTTCAGAAAACATGTTTATCATTATAACATAACTTGGCTATACACAGTAAATGTATGGGTGCATAGCCCTAGTATGATCGTAAGACATTAAAGAAGACACTTAAAAAATATGATACCAACAACCGTCTTCTTCATGTACATATTATGAAATTTAGAAATGAATTACATTAAAAACTTGATCGTTGATGTGTTTGTTTTTTTCCATAAACTGTGATGTAAATACACACCCACATATCAGTCATCTGCAGAAACAAAAAATTACCTGGTGTGTAGCGAGCCGTGAACAGCCTACGGCATGTCGCCCATGTCAGGTGAACTACTAATTATCGATTTTTTGTTTACTAATAAGAGTATCGGCAGGTCACACGGTGTCGGTTTGCAGTCTTTTGTTCACAGATACGGGTGATCGCCCTTCCAAGGTGGCACATTGACGATAAATACACAAGTCACCGGATTATCTACCTATGCTGGGATATCGTAATTTTTGGTCTTTTGTTTACTAACTATGGTTTTGAAATGTGTCATTTCTGGCTGTTGCTCCTACATACATACATAACAAATTCCCATCAGTCATCTGCTACAAAAATAAAATTACCTGTAGCAAGTAGCATTTGTGTTTTCATCAATTGTTATATACACGCAAATACCTGAAAACGGTCGGCACTTTTTGTAGCACAAACACAAATGCTACTACAAATTAGACACTTGACATGTCTATCAGAGACGGTAGTAATATCAAGTATAAACATGCGGACGACAAATAAGATCCGAAAATCCTTGTTCCCGTGTCAGTATAAATTCATCCGTGCATCAACAGTACTAAGTTTTATTCAGCCTTTTATTGGTTTTGAAATGTGTCATTTCTGGCTAAAGGTCGTCCTGCGATCCATCCACATACAGGTGAGTAAAATAAACATCGTGACTTTGTAGCAAAGCCGCGTTGACCTGTAGTACACGTGTGTTTTAAAGCAAACATGCTCACTTTGAAATATTGCCGCAGAATTTTGTAATTATTTTATATTTTGTTTAATTTTATCAGTAAACAAAAGATCGATAATTAGTAGTCTACCTGACATGGTCGACACGCCGTAAGCTGTTCACGGCTCGCTACACACCAGGTAATTTTATTTTTGTAGCAGATAACTGATGGGAATTTGTTATGTATGTATGTAGGAGCAACAGCCAGAAATGACACATTTCAAAACCATAGTTAGTAAACAAAAGACCAAAAATTACGATATCCCAGCATAGGTAGATAATCCGGTGACTTGTGTATTTATCGTCAATGTGCCACCTTGGAAGGGCGATCACCCGTATCTGTGAACAAAAGACTGCAAACCGACACCGTGTGACCTGCCGATACTCTTATCAGTAAACAAAAAATCGATAATTAGTAGTTCACCTGACATGGGCGACATGCCGTAGGCTGTTCACGGCTCGCTACACACCAGGTAATTTTTTGTTTCTGCAGATGACTGATATGTGGGTGTGTATTTACATCACAGTTTATGGAAAAAAAACAAACACATCAACGATCAAGTTTTTAATGTAATTCATTTCTAAATTTCATAATATGTACAGATGTGTACTTGAAGAAGACGGTTGTTGGTATCATATTTTTAAGTGCCTTCTTTAATGTCTTACGATCATACTAGGGCTATGCACCCATAAATTTACTGTGTATAGCCAAGTTATGTTATAATGATAAACATAGTCCTTGTTCCCGTGTCAGTATAAATTCAACCATGCATCAACGGCGTTAAGATTTATTCAGCACGTTCTTGGTCAGCGGGTGAAGAGATCTTACTGTTTAATGTGATTAATTATATATAACTAATTAAAATGACACATGTAATAAAATAATGATAACAATGACGAATATGTGTCTGATCATTCCGTTACGCTTGTAAGTATAGCGCTCCAGTTCAGGTAGTGGTGAAGCCCCTCCTGCTGTGCTTAACATAGTTACCACAGAGACGGGCGACACAGGTAGGAGCTATATGTGCGGCGAGGCGTGAAGCCACCCGCTGCGCCCATTGTTGATCGTATTGTCAATAAAACAACAAATTCTAAATAGGGTGTTAATAAGTTCTAGCTTGGTCCGCGAATGTGACATTTAGATACAACATAATTATAAAGTAGGAAGTAAAGCCGTTTCATGTAATTGAACTAGTTCACGGCTCATCAGCATATTTCAGAAAAAAAAGTGCCGGCCGTTTTTCGGATATTTGCATATGTATATTAAGGAAAGAAACAACAAACCCATAATCAATCAAGTGAATCAACTATTTTATTTACTTCCTTTAGGCTGTCACGGTAATAAAAAGAATACATATGGAGGGAAATTGTGAATAAAAGTTACACGCGGTCTTCAATAAAATAAATCGATATAATTCCAATGCAATTGTTTTATTGATCATCAATATCAAACATACAACTGTACCACAATAGTGATCAACATACTCGTATATAAACCGGCAGACAGTTGACAAGTTGTATACACAGAAATATGCAAGCGACCAGGTATTTAACGGCCGTTTTTCGGGTATTTGCATGTGTAAATTAGTTGATGAAAAAACAACAGACAAATTTGCGATCAAGTGAATCAACGATTTTACATTTACTTCAATACGGTAATTCACATTAATAGAGTGTATTAAAGTTGTGATGTTATCACAATACACGCGACCTACAGTAAAATCAATCCTATATTTTTATTGCTCACCAATAGCGGTCCACATACAAGTATATTATAAGCTCGTTACCACTAGACAATTGACATGTTTTACACAGAAATAACGTATTAAACGGCCGGTTTTTTTTCAAAAAGATATTTTTGTTGATCATCAACAAGGAAATCACAAAGTTATCAAAATACACGTATTTAAACCGGCAGTACAAGTTTTATACACGGAAATACGCAAGCGACCAAGTATTTAACAAATTTATATATTCAAGAAAGCACATACAAGCCATAACGTATGCTATTTAAGTAGTATTATAATCTTTATACTAAATATGACAGTGCTACGTTTGGCTAGATAAGATTTTATACACATTTCATTTATCTATTTTATGATTGAAATAATTATTAATTGCTTATAGTGTCTCGTAAGTCTGTTTAGACTTAGACGTTTAATGTATTTTATATGTTTAAAATAGGTGACACTTTAATTAAACATAAATATAAGGTGTGATGACCTGTTCCCAACTAAACAATCAGCGGCCCCAGGGTTATTCTCTCCAGATCTTCAGGCCTGATACAGGTAAACTTTGACCAGGAAGGGTTGAGGCCGGAGGGGGTCATTATCTAATTAGTTGGCCGAGTGTAAGCCTGTCAAAATCTTCACATCATTTGTGATCAGATCAGGTACAGACAAAACATGATTAGGGATGGGGCAAGGCCTAATTATAAAAAAAACCATTCATTGTTTGTGGCTTCTGGTCAAACACAGGTAAATTTAACCAGTCATGCAGTCCCGCGGTCTTCACAGCATGGAGCCTCTAATTACTTGCCCTCTAGCGATATGGTAGCCGGCGCTGGATGCAAGCTAAAACTTGGCTCAGTGCCCACAGGTACAGAGGTAAGAGCTGTCAGTGCGTTGAACCGTGAAGTCACCCGCTGTGCCCCTTGTCAATTATCTGCCTAACAGGTGAGTTGTGATAACTGCCTGAGGCTGTATTTAATTGACGATGTCGTAATTTCCTAAAGGGTTGTCGTAATTTCCTAAAGGGTTGTCGCAATATAAACAACGACAGTCTAAATTTCCTAATTTACTTAAAATTTAATTGCGATGGTCAAAGATTACTCGTCATTATCGGGATATAATAATTTTGTCGGGATATAATCGTGGTTTATAAGAAAAATTACGATATCGGCGAGCTTAATATGATAAATAGGGTTACCAGTGATACATGTAACTCGTTTTACCCTGGTGTTATAACTGCTAACTAAAGGGAAGTAACTCTTTAACAAAATACAGAATTCTGTGAACCAGACATATTTGTTTCAATTAGAAAGTTGTTTTGGCTTTGTACAAAATAATTGCATGCACAAATTCACATTAATTATGAAATTAAACAGAATTAAAATACTTACAGAATTAATACAAAGAGTTCTATGTCAGAAATTTATATATAATTGCAACTTGAAATTAATAAAAAAATAAATATCATGAAGAATAATGTGAATTGCTTAAATGTTTAAACCTTTCGGTTTTATTTGAATTATTTTGCTTTACGTCCTATTAACAGCCAGGGTAATTAAAGGACGTGGAAGGTTTTGGGGGTGGAGGAAAGCCAGAGTACCCTGAGAAAGACCACCGACCTTAGTAATGGTCAGTTACCTGGCAACTGCCCCACGTGGGATTGGAACTCGCAACCCAGAGGTGGAGGGCTAGTGGTAGAATTTCAGAACACCTTAACCACTTGGGCGTTGCGGCCCAGAGGTGGAGGGCTAGTGGTAGAATGTCAGAACACCTTAACCACTCGGGCGTCGCGGCCCAGAGGTGGAGGGGAGGGCTAGTGGTAGAATATCAGAACACCTTAACCACTCAGCCACCGCGACCCTCAACCCTGTCATCGACAGGCGCATAAAAGTAGTTACTGCTACCATCAAATGAGAAATTATGAAAATGTATATCAACAGTCAGCATATATAGATTTTAAAACATTGAAATTCTTAAGAATTCCCACGCACCTGTTTGCGTTCGGCACCCTTTTTAGCCAAGGCTATCGCCTCTTTCATGTAATTGTAAATTCTGTCAATTTCTTCTGTGTTGAATATCTGCTTTGATAAAGCCTTTGCCACACTGTCAACAAAACAGATAGATTTGTGAAAGCAAATGTTGTAAGATTGGGAAGCTTTTATAACAGAGAGTATCACTCATTCAAGTACTGTCTCTATAAGAGCATGTTTACATGTAAAGAAAGTGCACTATCCCTACGTAAGTGGCATCCTCAATATCCAGGATTACCCTCACCTCTGCTCTCTACACCATTTTAATCATCCACAATATCCAGGGGTTACCCTCCCCTATGCTCTCTACACCCCTGGAATCATCCTCAATACCCAGGGGTTACCCTCACCTCTGCTCTCTACACCCCTTTATAATCATCCTCAATATCCAGGGGTTACCCTCACCTCTGCTCTCTACACCCCTTTATAATCATCCTCAATATCCAGGAGTTACGCTCACCTACACCCTCTACACCCTGGAATATAGAGGAAGTTTAAGTGATGACCTATCCGAAAACCACACCCTTCCCCCATTCAAATTACATTTCAACACACAAAAGTAATTTAAAAAGAACAATCACAACATTTGATCAGTAAGAGGTACACATATAATTGGATAAAAATAACACAGGAGATGGGAAGATCTATTACTGGAACAAGTTTGTAAATAAAAAATGATAAACAATTACCAACCTTTTATCTTCATAGAAGTTGACAGGCCAATACAAAATGGATTCCTCATACTGCTGTCTGGTCAAAGGCATCTCTGCAGGTACTTTGACCTTGAAAGGCTTTGTCAAGGTCGAGTAATCCTGGGATTCAGACAAGGTGACTTTAACTTGATCAATGTCACAACATCCATCGCAAAGAATTATTTGTAAGGGTGAATCTGAAAAAAGTTAAAAAAGGAGGACAAAACTGAAAATTTTCTTAATGTAAACAATGTCTCTCTTATTTCATATACACTGAATCATACTGGAAGTAACTAAAAGTCCCACAGGGCCTGTACTGCTCACCTTGATATTTGTGCAATTAAAGGAAAACATTATAATAAAAGTGCTTTGCAAACAGTTCCATATATATTGAGTCTCTTTGCCGTGACATATTTGAACTATGTCCTTGAAAGTAGGTCAAGGTCATTTATCTGAGGAAACTTTATAGTACTTCATGTCAGGTACCTTCTAGCCAAGTATCACTACCCTTGGCCTCCTGGTTATTCAGAAGATGTTTTAAAGGTATCTGACCCCTGTGACCTTGAAAGTATGTCAAGGTCTTTTATTTGAGGATACTTTGTTGCCTTTTGTACCAATAATATCATTATCCTAGAATCTCCAGTCTTACGTACGACAGACAACACATTATACCAAAAGCTAATCTGGCACTCGTGCCAAATCATGAGCTCAAAACAAAAAAAAGACAGATAAAAGAAGTTTTGGATGTTTAGGTCAAAGTTTTGTCATTTTAAGTTTTAGAAAATCTGAAAATGAAAACTGGTTAAGGTCATTCTTTTGAACAAATATGATAGATTCATCAGGTCTTATTGTTCTCAAGAAGAAGTGAAATCCTTGGTTTGAAAGGTGGAACATCGACTCTGTGCCACTTAGACTGCTTGTTTGTCGCTTATGAAATAACAAGAGGCCCAATGGGCCTGCATCGCTCACCTGGTATCAATCTCTGACATATATTATAGTGTAACCCTAAAGTCCACTAAAATCTTTTACTGTAAGACATTTAGAAGAACATCTTAAGATTTAAACATATTTTACCTCTGTGACCTTATAAGACAACATTATTTTCATTTTCAAATTTTGTTTGGCTTCATCCCAGGACGCTACAAGCCAAATATCATATCTCTAGGCATTTCGGTTTATCAGAAGAAGTCGCTCAAAGCTTTTAACCACTGATTTGACCACTGTTACCTTTAATATGGGTCAAGATCATTTTCCTTCCCAAAGTTTGTCGTGCTTCATCCAAGGAACCTTTCAGCCAAATATCATGCTTCTAGGGCTTTTGGTATTTCAGAAGAAGTCGTTTAAAGGTTTTAACAGATTTGACCCTTGTGACCTTGAATATAGGTCAAGGTCATTTTTTTCCGCAAACTTTGTCGGGCCTCATCCAAGGAACGTTTCAGCCAAATACCATGTTTCTAGGGCTTTTGGTATTTCAAAAGAAGTCGTTTGAATGTTTTAACAGATTTGACCCCTGTGACCTTGAATACAGGTCAAGGTCATTTCTTTTCGCAAACTTTGTCGGGCTTCATCCAAGGAACCTTTCAGCCAAATATCATGCTTCTAGGGCTATTGGTATTTCAGGAAAAGTCTTTGAAAAGTTTTAACAGATTTGACCCCTATGACCTTGAATATAGGTCAAGGTCATTTTTTTTCGCAAGCTTTGTCGGGCCTCATCCAAGGAACCTTTCAGCCAAATACCATGTTTCTAGGGCTTTTGGTACTTCAGAAGAAGTCGTTTACAGGTTTTAACAGATTTGACCCTTGTGACCTTGAATATAGATCAAGGTCATTTCTTTTTGCAAACTTTGTCGGGCTTCATCCAAGAAACCTTTCAGCCAAATAACATGTTTCTAGGGCTTTTGGTACTTCAGAAGAAGTGGTTTGAATGTTTTAACAGATTTGACCCCGGTGACCTTGAATATAAGTCAAGGTCATTTCTTTTCGCAAACTTAGTCGGGCTTCATCCAAGGAACCTTTCAGCCAAATATCATGCTTCTAGGGCTTTTGGTATTTTAGAAGAAGTCGTTTAAAGGTTTTAACAGATTTGACCCCTGTGACCTTGAATATAGGTCAAGGTCATTTCTTTTCACAAACTTTGTCGGGCTTCATCCAAGGAACCTTTCAGCCAAATATCATGCTTCTAGGGCTTTTGGTATATCAGGAAAAGTCTTTGAAAAGTTTTAACAGATTTGACCCCGTGACCTTGAATATTAGTCAAGGTCATTTCTTTTCGCAACTTTGTCGGGCTTCATCCAAGAAACCTTTCAGCCAAATATCATGCTTCTTGAGCTTTTGGTATTTCAGAAGAAGTCTTTGAAAGGTTTTAACAGATTTGACCCTTGTGACCTTGAATATAGATCAAGGTCATTTCTTTTCGCAAAACTTTGTCGGGCTTCATCCAAGGAACCTTTCAGCCAAATATCAAGCTTCTAGGGCTTTTGGTATTTCAGAAGAAGTCGTTTAAAGGTTTTAACAGATTTGACCCCTGTGACCTTGAATATAGGTCAAGGTCATTTCTTTTCGCAAACTTTGTCGGGCTTTATCCAAGTAACCTTTCAGCTAAATATCAAGCTTCTAGAGCTTTTAGTATTTCAGAAGAAGTCGTTTAAAGGTTTTAACAGATTTGACCCTTGTGACCTTGAATATAGATCAAGGTCATTTCTTTTCGCAAAACTTTGTCGGGCTTCATCCAAGGAACCTTTCAGCCAAATACCATGTTTCTAGGGCTTTTAGTATTTCAGAAGAAGTCGTTTAAAGTTGAAAATAGATTTAACCTCACTGTGACCTTGAATATTGGTCAAGGTCGTTTCTTTTCGCAAACTTTATTTGGCTTCATCCAAGGAAGCTACCGGACAAATATGAAGTCTCTAAGCCTGACGGTATTTTAGAAGAAGTTGTTTGAAGGTTTCGACATTTTTGACCCCTGTGACCTTGAAATTAGGTCAAAGTGAATTTTTTTCGCAAACTTTGTTCAGCTCCTTCCAAGAAATCTACCAGCCAAATTTCATGTCACTGGGCCTTTCAGTATTTTAGAAGAAGTCGTTTAAAGGAAAAAGTTGACGGACGCAGGACGGACGGACGACGGACGCTGCACCACCACTTAAGCTCACTTGGCCCTCCAGGCCAGGTGAGCTAAAAACTGTCAGGACCAACAACTTTTTATTCTACCTGGAGTGAAACTTGTTATAAATATTATCTCGCACCAACCTTTCACAGCCCTTATCCTCTTTAAATGGTAAAACTTCGGTAATGGAAATTCTTTTTTGAGGCACCTGAAAAAAAAATCAAAATCCAGCATACAAGTTTTTAATTGATTAGGAAATCATAAAATCATATAGCTATAGGTTATTAGACAATTTCGAACAAACTTGAGAGTTGTGTCATATTTGTTCTAACTGTGTGACATAACAGGTACTAAGGGGTCTATTTGGAGTTTATCATCCTGTCTACAGTGAGGGTCATAAAAGGTACCAAGAGGGCCACAGGGATTTGCATTTGCCTACATTTGTATGATCGGGTTATTTGAAAATTTCTTTTCCTTGTGAATCTTCCCTGCAATATCCTTGATAATGATTTAGAAGTACAATATTTACGAAGTAACAAAACCTTAATATGTGTGACCTCTGCAACTCTCCCTTAAGAGTTTTGATGAAATGAAAGTAGCAGCCAAAATGGTAAAAGATTGATGGAATGAGGCAGTGAAATAACCTACTGGATAAGTTTGGCTGCCTTTTTCTTGTCTGTAACACTGCACACATACACGTCCACTGTAAATATAGATAATTACATGTACAACATTCAACAAGAATTAATATACAAATGAATTATATCATTTCAGGCTGAATAATTAAAGTGAATTAAAGCATGAAATGTAACACATTTCATATAGTCTATCCTTGTAATGTCGAACTTGTACAAGTTGAAGACCTCATTTTGAGGATTTCCTCAGTCCTGCATGGCACAACTTTACACGAAACGGTTGAACTCCCTTTTAACTCCAATACTAGGATAACTCCCAAGTTTTCCCACAGTACCAATGACTTCAGAAACACAAAGTTTGATGCTACTTGATTTGTATCAAATACTCACTGGTTGTCAAAAGAGCATTTTAAATAATGAATTTTGTACATATATCTGGTTATACAACTTTAACCTGTGCATTAGTGAGCTAATAACAAAACCTAGTGACACTGGTTTATAATATAACAATACCTAGGGACACTGGTTTATAATAACAGTACCTAGAGACACTGGTTTATAATAACAGTCATCCAGGACGGCCACAGGGTGCCTGGTGTTCATATTCGTCTGCTTGTAAAAATCCTCTAAAGCTGAACGAGAAAAAAAAAAATGTGATTAATGAAATTTCAGATTTAGTCATGAAGAAAGCTATATTCACTGTCTTTAATGATCGATACTTCTTCATATGGTTAGAAGAAAAGTTGGAAAACTTTCATCATTCAATACAATTCTGTATACAAGCTATACTGTACATGTAGCTAGCTAGGAAACAACTCATTTCCAACACAAAGGATGAAACCGATATAACAGTTAAAGGACCAATATATGTAACTGTTTGAAGCGAATATCAAGCCTAATAACTTATCAGATTTAGTTAAGATTAACTGATATCAGTAATATTCAAGATGAATTCTTACACAGTTACTGGTACAGCAGCATTTGAAACTCGGTACTTGTAAAAATGCGTCCATTTTGAACTGTCTTCTATCTTCGGCTTGTTGTTGAAGTGGGCCCCACCTGAATTATTTTCAATTCTTTGGATTTTTCTGTCAAGAGTTTCTTGTAAGTTACCGCACAGGGTTTCTTCGTTTTAGGGTTATTATTGCATGGTTATCAACTGGATTTTTTTTTCATATTTTTCAGAATCATGAAAAATTTCCTGGAGTTACGTATATTGGGCCTTTAAGTCAGTCATGTGCACTATAACAATCATAGATCACAGGACAGGATTTCAGGTTTATCTTCATATTGTTATATATGTATGTCTTATGATTTATGTAAAGATTATTTTACACAACCAATAAAAGTTTTGTGACATTTCGATGACTAGTACGATGTGTACCCTGTCACCTTCAAATGACCAGCAAAAGCATTAGCGCATGAGAATGCATGCACACAAAAGGTGTAAAATTTGTACGAGTTGGTAATGACAAATCGGTCATTTCGTCTACGCTGTTAAAAATCACAATAATACAGTTATTGTACCGAACTGACTCGATTCACCTACGCTTTATTTATGACTTGGTCATAGATGTGTGAGAGTCTGTAAGCCCCCTCATCTCGATTTAGAACCCACTAAGTTCGGCATATCCAGATGGCTTCTTTGATCTGCAGTCTCAGCGGATTGCATGCTCTCTCTACATGTCCAACACTTTGGAGTTTTCCCAGTCAATCACATGATTTTTCTGTATGGCATTGTCTATGATTGCCAATTTGTTTATCTCAGACTCTGCCTGCAGCTGCTTCTTTTATGGTCGGCTGAATTTCTTGCATCTTGCATTTCAGTATTTTTCTTGTGTTCACCAAAGCGAAGTTAACACCAAAACATCTTCCCGTCTCTCCAATATATGATCCTTGAAGTTTTGGCGTCCAATCTTGTACACACATTCTGCGACATTTTCCTTTGGTGTTTTATCCTTTGGGTGAACAAATAATTTCGAAGTGTCTTATGAGGCTTTAGGACTGTTGCTATGCCATGACTGTGATATATAATATATATCCTTTGGATGGTTTCGGATATACATATGTACCTTTGATATACGGGATGACCACTTGACCTTTTGTTTTGTCCTTATCCTTATTTGGTCTTTTCTTGTTTTTCCTTACTTTGACATTGTACACATGTTGTTCTACCCATTTTAGGGTCCATTCCGGAAACGCACATGTTTTCTTGTCGCTGTAAGGCATATATACACCATTAGTCCGAAGGGTTCTGCCTCTCTGACCCGCTAAATATTTGGACGACAGCCGGGGCTCAAACCCGCCTGTTGTCCAAATATTAAGCGGGTCAGAGAGTCAGAACCCTTCGGACTAATACACCATATAATATAGTTATCGTACCACAAGGACTCGATTCACCTATGTACCGCTTTGTTTATGACTTGGTCATAGATGTACAAGAGTCTGTGAAACGTTAAATGATGCAGTACAAGTGTAACAGGCCGAGAAGTCATAGTTTTTTCATTATATACCTCCGCCAGGAGCGGAACCTAGAACCTCTGGCTATAGTCTTACGCTAAACCGATTGAGCTAAAGAGAAGATCTCTCTAGCCAAGTGGGATATTGCAGCACGGAATTAGATTATTTAAGTCCGTGATTGCAGCTAGTACAACCTGTATTTGCCAGGGTTACACAAGTATGTTATTCAATAATCCAATATAATTATGTGTAACAACATTTTATTACTGAATATGACACAGGGAAAGAAAACCTTAATGCTTAAGATATTCTTTCCAGTGGCTGTCATGGTTTTACCTGGCCTACAAATGTGTCCTTTTTGGAGTCAAATATAATACGTGTACATACAAAATGTATGAATGTATAATTATTGATGATTAATATAAATGATTGCTGGAGTTTCAGAAAAATTGGTTACAGTATGCATACTGAACCTAATTATAATATCATTATTCAACCTAGTCCGAGTTAGAAAACTTGATTTATCATAAATGTCAGCCCGATTTGCTAATTATATAATATAATCAGATCTACACTGTACATGTACAATGTCTGTAGATCTAGATCCTATCAAAAATGTCTTTTTGTGTTCATGATCATGGGATCCGGAAGATGTAATCAAATACAATGACACATAAACAATTAATCACCAAACATACAGAAATTCTTATAAGAAAGTCCAGAAGAAAGCTTGTTAATACTCACCTCTGGTAAAACTGACTGTAACTATCTAGGAGATCCACAAAACAGAAAATAACTTCAACCCATGAGTACACGTGCTTCTTCTCGGATGTAAACACTGCGAATTTAAAAGGCCTATTCTGATTGGTTAAGCTAATCTGTTCCAATGACCATCGTCCAATCAAATAACGTCTTACTTATCAGAGTAAAAGACAAGGGAAGTAATATCGTCTGAGATCAAACATTTCCTTACGAAAGTTAAAGTTTCCATGCAGATGGGTAGGTATTTGCACGACTGCCATGGTTTAGTTTAAAAAGTCAATCTTATAAGCTTGTCAAATTCGTCAGCACACACACACTTGAAACCAATTTTTACAAGCGACACAACGTATTAGGCCTATACATATTGGATATTGTTGAGTCAAAGTTCTCCATCCATTTTTGCCAAAATATGAGGAGATATACAGTGTCCTGCCCAGTGCTGGTGGGTTCAAACGGTTGCAGTCCGACATCCCCTGCTTTGAGTGTCCGCAATCTTTACATGCGACACTTCATATTGCTAACAGTATAACTCACTTAATTGCACCTGTCCAGTTACTCTATTTGTTGGGGACTGCAGTGGCCAAGTGCTAGTTAGTTACGAGTTTAATGCCTATGCAGACAACGATTTACATCGGAGTTTCGCCCGGCGTTGTGGCCAAGTGCCAGTGGCTGAATATTTATATCCCCCCAAACATCACTCCACACTACGTAGGTTGTGTACTACCCAATACAAGTGTCAATTATCTGTAGTGGTCATGCATGGCTAACTCTGGTCTGTTACACCTGAGATTTGTTCCAGGTGAGTGACTTGATAGCCAGGTACTGATACAGGCACTGCATGTATACCGTGTTTGCAGCCCGCGCAATAATGACCAATCTTGAAGTATGACTTTGACCACAGAATTACCCTGTATATAGATCGCAAATTAAGTTTTGTCGGGGCTTTGACATTCATGTTATTTTATTGCTACATGTATCATGCATTCAGAACAAAATCAGCTACACTTATATATATATAATGTAATTTTAATTAATTATCTCCAAGTACCATCACAGACTTAGATAGCATCTCTAATCTAATTCTGTGGTACTATATATCTGTACCTTTAATTCTCCCATGATTTAGTAATTGTATGCTCCTGTGTTACATCTTTCTGTCTTAATTTTGTTTCTGCTAATTAAGTCCTCCATGGAAAGAGATATTGAACCATAACTTTGGTAATATATGTAGTTGTATGAGGATATACGACGCAAATCAGGTTCTGGCTGTTAGTAAACTTAAACTAAAATTACATGGCTGCAGACATTGGAGAGCCTTAATTTGTCTCAGACACAATGTATATTATATTTGCTTGGATGGAATTTGAGCACCAACAGTTTTTTCACTGTAAAACTTAATTATTATTAGAACTCAGCACTATAGTGTCACACATTACATCATATGTTACAAATACAAGAATAATTGAAAATGTACAATCGATGGTAATCAATATAAGACCATAAAGTTATAGACTTTTAAATTGATGAAAAGTTATATTCATGGGACCAAACTAATGTGTCAATATCAGTTATAATTAAAGTGACCAACTGACATTTCTAAATATTGAAAGAGTCATACTTTAAGGTATATTTACTTATTTTTATGATATTTTATTATATGCAATCAAAGCTAATAAATAATGTTCCATATAAGTCAAATAATACCTGATATTCCAAAGTATTGATATATTGCATAATGTAATGTATGTTGACCAGTTTTAGATCAATCAGTATTAAACCATGAGCCTTTTGTGGTATGTTAGAATATTACTTTTGTCTTGGCTATTATATTATCTAATATTTATATATGTGTGAGTTCTAGATCTGAGTCTATAATTATCGGAGTTTCGCTTAATTGTAATAAATTATGGTTTTGCTAATGGCTGCATTATATATAATTACTGCAGATACCAGCAACACCATAGTCAGAGGTTTTGGAAAACGTCCCACTCAGCCACTATATTCTTGTATTTTAGTAAATAGGGCACAGGTACAGGGTGAGAACAATGGGTACTAATTATAATTACAGATAAGGCTATATATAGCCTGTTTTTAAAGGTAACTACAATCCTCAGGTAACAACTCACCGATGGAATGCTTCATTGTATTTAATTTATCCCCTTTACAATGTTTATTAAATCATTTTTTTCATTTTGTTAAGTACAAAGTATTTTTTATTGAAGGCTAAGTTCAGCTTGAAATAAATGAACAGTAATTATTAGACTTGTAAATATTGAAACAGACTTTACTTGGTTTTGTCCAGGTAAAAATACAGGTAATACTTTTTAAGATGTTGACTGAGTGGTTCATTCCCACTCAGCCAACATCTTAAAACAACATTACCTGTATTTACCTGGACAAATCAGAGTATAGTCTATTTCAATATAATTATTTACAAGTATAAATCACCTGTTCTTTTATTTCCAAGTTAAACTAAGCCAACTACAATAAAAGATATTTTGTATTTAAAAAAACATTAAAAAGAAACTTTGTGATTGAAAAAAATGAAAAAAAAATTCATAAACAATTTTACCAAAAACATAATTATATATATATATTTTTTTTACCGGAGACGTATATTACATATACATTGTATACCTTTGATTTTACATTAAATCACGGAATTTGATTAAATGCTATTAACAAGTTCGAAATTACGTATGTAAAATATATAGAAACAATGAATTCACTCTAAATTTGAGTGAACAAATTTGCACTTAAAAATTCTTATTTTAAGTTTTGGTTTTTATTTTCTAATTTTTAAATAATCATCTTTGACTGTAACAAACAACTATATTTGTTTCATACTGGCAAACACTCAGATAACAGTTGATTACCTGGAAACTGGTAGGAATGGATTATCATTCGGTTCCAGATGGATTCAGATTCTTAGTTAAATTATCATATATACAAAACTTCGTAAAAATCTTTAAAAATTTAACTTAGATGCTTTCAACTAAATAATATTTTAAGCAAGGAATAAGTTGTAAGTGCTCTTAAGCTTCACAAATCAAATAAATCGTGTTCTGATAATAAAATCAGTTACACTTTATCAATTTTTAATAGGGATAAGAACCGGAACAGTTGCTAACAGGAAACATATAAAAAGCATTATAAAATCAAACTGGCTTTCAAAAGAATTACTGGATAATGTTTCTATTTAATTCTATTTCATGTTAACAGCAAAATTACAATATTATAACAATATGTATCAAAGAATTCTACTTTAACTTTGATTATTATAAGGGATTGAGGCCAGGGAGAAGGGTACCAGGGTATTTGTTATTTTTTATTTATTTGTTATTTTTAATCTTTCTTGTTGGATATTTCTATAAAAAGTATGATTCAATGCATATTGATAAAAGTAATAAATTCAAAAAATGAACTTATGAAAATATCTGTACACAAATGATACAAAGTTTATTCTATAATTTCTAAAACTTCTTTAGCTAGTGAATATGATAAATGCTGAAAATTAAGGTATTAATAATAAAGCATAATCTAAGGTATTCTCCAAAATATAGACAATTTTTAATCAAATTTTATAGTTGTTATAAGGTTTAAACAAAAATTTCACAGAAGCGTAATGCCGACTGCGTGACCAACAGAAGCAAGATTAAATGTTATCCAGGTGAACATTTCCTAAACATTTCCACTGGATATAGACAAGTCTCTCCAAACACCAAGAAATGTATAAGTGGTATCATGTTTCAATAAATGAAAACATAATTGTCCCAGAGTATTTTGAATCAAAATGGTCTCATTCTGTATGTATATTATCAAGTTTTTTCAGAGCTTATCAATTCGAACAATTTCAAAACTTCAAGGAACCTATATGTACGTTGATCAAGGCCTGTTTAAATAATTATTTTATCTTGAGTCCTCCATATACACATGGTATATTTGTTGTAAATGTGTTCTATCTAAACATCAATTTTTTTTAAATGAGATAAAATAAATAAGTTAAAGTTCAAAATAATTCCACGGGTAAGTTGTTACCTGAGAATTAGGCACTTTCCAAAAACAGACTATAGCCTTACCTGTAATTAGTACCTATTGTTCTCACCCTGTAACAACACTACCTGTGCCCTATACTAAAATAGGATATGTTGGCTGAGTGGGAAGACACCGTCAGATCAGATGTTCAGATTAAGCCAGGCTTACACTTGGCCATCTAATAAGATAATGACCCCCTCAGGCCTCAACCCCTCCTGGTCAAAATTAAACTTACCTGTATCAGGTCTGATACAAGGTGTGAAGATCTGGAGATTATAACCCCAGGGCCCCTGATTGTTAGTTGGGAATAGGTCATCACACCTTTATTGCAGACACAGGCTGCTGACAGTCTAGACCGAGGGTTCATTCCCACTCAGTCGGTGTCTTCCCACTCAGCCAACATATCCTATTTTAGTATAGGGCACAGGTAGTGTTGTTACAGGGTGAGAACAATAGGTACTAATTACAGGTAAGGCTATAGTCTGTTTTTGGAAAGTGCCTAATTCTCAGGTAACAACTTACCCGTGGAATTATTTTGAACTTTAACTTATTTATTTTATCTCATTTAAAAAAAATTGATGTTTAGATAGAACACATTTACAACAAATATACCATGTGTATATGGAGGACTCAAGATAAAATAATTATTTAAACAGGCCTTGATCAACGTACATATAGGTTCCTTGAAGTTTTGAAATTGTTCGAATTGATAAGCTCTGAAAAAACTTGATAATATACATACAGAATGAGACCATTTTGATTCAAAATACTCTGGGACAATTATGTTTTCATTTATTGAAACATGATACCACTTATACATTTCTTGGTGTTTGGAGAGACTTGTCTATATCCAGTGGAAATGTTTAGGAAATGTTCACCTGGATAACATTTATTGTAGTTGGCTTAGTTTAACTTGGAAATAAAAGAACAGGTGATTTATACTTGTAAATAATTATATTGAAATAGACTATACTCTGATTTGTCCAGGTAAATACAGGTAATGTTGTTTTAAGATGTTGGCTGAGTGGGAATGAACCGATCTGACCTGATACAGACAAAACATTGAATACGGTCAGGGAGGGGATGGACAAGACCAATTAATTATCAAAAGCCATTTAATTGTTTATTGTGTTTTGAAGTTGTTGTTTGAAAACTTTTAAATGTGAAGCAGTAAATCTTCTCCGCATAAAACTTGAATGTCTAATGTTTTAATTAAAATATTTTATGATAAATCTCCCAACCTGCTTGTTCGTGGCAACTTGACTTTTAAAGAAATACTTGAATGTCTTATTTTTTAATTAAAATATTATATATCCATTCTGATCAACTATAATTAATTAATCACTACACAACTTTTAAAATCCACACACAGGCTTCACATATTGTAAGACCACAATTTTAAAGGACAAGTCAAATATATGTTGTGCTTGTTCCGAAATCCTTCATTGCATTGTAAATCCTCGAGATTTACTCTGTTATTTTGTATAAGTTATTGTCATTCAAAGTTTCAAATACAGTTATGTAAGTATACATTTTAAGGTTTTTATATCAAGTTCAACTTATCTATTACACAAATTATACAAAGATTAAACAGAGGCATAGTATATATTGCTTGTTAAACAACTAAATAATGACTCTTTAATATAGTAACATCTACAGCACCAAAATATTGATCAATAAATATTGATTGATTGATTGATTTATATGATACATGCATATGTTGTAATATGAATGTGGTCCCTATATATATATATATATATATATATATGTAGAGGTATTAATGCCTGATAGGACTTCAGGTAGACCTGGAGTGCACTCCAAGTTCATCTGGAGTCCAAACTGAATGCACTCCAAGTTTACCTGGAGTCCAAATGGAGTGCACTATGTGTAACCTTTAGTCTACACTCAACTGTAGCTGTACATGTGTTGATTGTCTCTGATAGCCTAACTTATTAGGCTTAATTTTAAACTGCAGTTTGATTGGATCCAGACCTTATTATTTTCTAGATTTATCTGCAGGCCCTGTGCAACTGTGCAATTAGCCATGTAATGAACTCTCATAAGTTACCAGAACTCATATTAGTAATAATTCTAACCAGTACACTGTACTATTTCAGCTTTATCAATTCAACTGACAGCAGAGGAAATTTTAATTTCCTATAGTCAGAATCAATCTGTGTATAAATATGGGCATTATGTGGAAAATGCTATTTTGTCGTAAACTTTTGTTTGTCAGGAGACTTCCTGTCCCATCCCGTCGCGTTGTGTCCCGTCCCATGGTTATGTAACCAGGTGGGGTGGGGGCATTTATGTCTCATAGACAATTCTAAGTTTTTTGGGGTTTGCACAACTAGAAAACTTACAGTTTAGAATTTTATTTTACCCATTTTGCATGAAACTTTGACGTTGCCTAATTCTAATCTCAGTACACTTTGGATAGGGTCTGATGGGCAATATATCGTGTCTCTGCTTATGTTGCTCTTGTTCCTCTTAAGCTGTCTTGACATCTAGAAACTCATAGCTGGTTTTTGCACATTTTTTGTGCTTCTCACATGCTTTTGTGGTACATAGGAAGTACACATGCCCCCTATCATGTGACATGTATGTATCTAAAATCTGCTTGGAGAAAGAAGTACCTCGGAAATGGCAAATGGTACATGTCCATGAAAATTATTGGCTGAGAAATGGTCATAAATGGGGTGCATATATACATTTATATAAATGACTGTAGAATTTATAGTGATGCGTATATAAATATATATAAAGAATAGTAATTAGTTTTCCTTATATATATATATATATACATATAGTACATAAGTCACTAATTAATTGTCTGTATGGTTGACATCCGATAAAATCTTCTTGTTTAGTGAAACAATTGTAAAAGTTATTTTGAGTTGATTCTTTGAGTACAAGCCCTATATGTATCTATACCCGAACCCTGCTTATAATTAGTAAGTGATGTATAAGGATATTCTTTCTCTTTTGGTTGCAGTATCGTCTCCGTGAGACAGGATCGCCATGGATATTCCATTTCCGAGG
The DNA here is from genome assembly GCA_947623455.1 of Mimachlamys varia. Classification (NCBI taxonomy): domain Eukaryota; kingdom Metazoa; phylum Mollusca; class Bivalvia; order Pectinida; family Pectinidae; genus Mimachlamys; species Mimachlamys varia. The sequence continues at coordinate 56,093,254 of OX392528.1, forward strand.
CAGATCGGCAGCAAAAGTGCCCATGCCTTGCTGCTGCAGCAGCATCTTCACGACCAGATGATGTCACAGTCCGAGTTTTGTGATGTCACTCTTTTAGTGGACCATGTGGTAGGTCAGATCTTATTACACTGTGGAAGTTACTGTGTTTGTAGGTCAGCTTGCTAGGGGTAGCAGTCAGATTCTTCTCAACATACATGTAGCCGCTGAATAGATGTGAGGTTTTCATCACCTTTAAGATATATATCCTTAAGTATACACAATCTATTTGAAACCGAATACATTTTACTATAATGCAGCTTCAGGTTGGAGTATTAAAAGCTGTACCCTTGACGTGGTATTTCAGTGAGGTAACACTATAATTTATACCCTAACATGCTGCCTCCAGTACACATAACATGCACAAACTCATACATACTAGACAAGAAAGTGACCAGCTTAGCCATTAAAAGAATACAAAAGTTATTTGTATTTCTACATGTCAGCGCTATGATCTGTATCACCATAAATTTTGGCAAATCAGATTTTACTCTTTAAGACATAAAATTTTACTAGACTAAACTATAAACATGATAAATATCTTCATTTGTAGATCGAATTAAGATCAAGTCATAAAATAATATTGTATTCATGTTAAGATGGTGTCAGAACATTAGTGACTTTGTCTATTATGTTTTGTGTCTCAGACTAACACACAGTGTGTGCAATTCTACTTGGTTTAAGTAATATAAGGGTTAGTGCTGGGTATTTTATAAATGGGGTCCTTTTCTAAATAAATGGGGTCTTTCTGCATAGTTTAAATGGGAATCCTGAAGATTAGTGGAGTCCTTTTCAGTTTCTATGCTTGAAAAAGATGTAGGTATGGCTTCAACGCAAACCCAGTAAATCAAAATATTCATGAAACACTTGTGTCTGTAGGAGATAAAAGCCCACTGGTGTGTGTTAGTGTCCTGTCCATACTTCCAGTCCCTGTATGACAGTGGCCTTGCAGAAAGACTTTCGGGTATGTATTGTATACAGTGCTTATTTTCTGGTACACTTTGACAATAATGGTTCTGTAAAGAATAACTGTGACCCATAAGACAATAGTATAGATATATGACTGTGTAAATCTCCTGATAAATATCATTAAGACGTGAAGTAAGAATACCTAACATTTTGTGTAAAGTTTCGACTGGCTATCAGCCCGTAAGTTTTTTTTTGCTATTAAAGTTACTATAAGCTTATATCTCCCCCTAATTTAGAACTTAGAATCTAGAATAGGACATTCAAGTGATAAAATTATTAAGAGGTATTCTTTTTTCTAAGTAATTTGATATCTATATACTATTGAATTCTACAGATGGGGGCCTGTTTATGTGAAGTTGCTTATTGTCAAGTTTGTTTGAATAACTTGAATAACTTACATGACTCAAATTACAATTAAACTTCAAACATATGATGGACAAAACAGGCCTAATGTGCCTTTTGTTTATGATTTACATTGTATCAGAATATTTTTTTTTATTCTTGCAGGGACTGTGAAGTTACACATTGGAAAGCCCACCGCCGTACGCTCCGCTCTAGAGTTCCTGTATCTCGGTAATGTGGAAATCAGCTACGACAACGTACAAGAACTCCTGGAGGTGGCCGACTATTTCCAGATCATGGAGTTGAAACGAGCATGCCAGGACTACCTCTACTCCGTCAACATCAACACAGACAATTGTGTACGAATCTGTCTCATGTGCAGTCTCTATGACCTTGACTTATACACAAGGGCGTTTGATTTCTTACGAGGAAATCTCCCAGAAGTGATGCAAAAAGAAGACATTTTGTCACTCACACACGATTCTGTGATGTCCCTGGTGACTGACCCATCACTATGTTACGTGTCTCAGTCCGACTTTTTTCGGTTTATAATTCGCTGGGTGCAGTTTGAGGAGGAGGCTAGGTTGACCTACTTTGAGGAGCTATTTTGTGCTTTGAATCTTCTAGCCATTCCAAAGAAGTTCCTTGAGGAAGTTATAGAGCAACATAAATTTATAAACGACTGTGAAAAATGTAAAAATGAGGTGCTCAGCATCAAATCAAAATACAAGGAAGGACTTGTTGAAGAGGATTTAGGAACACGAGATGTCATTATCGTGGCAGGGGGAAGTGGTGACGGCCTTTACTTCAACAATCTCTTTCATCTATTCCCATTCTCAGAAAGTATATCTGTAAGTTCTGTTTATGGGTTTGTAGTGAGTGAAAGTCGCTGGATAGAGTTAGCTCCCTTACCAGTGAAAATGAGGAAACCGGTTGTTGCCTATGACCCGCTGGGCTTTTTGTATGTGTTCAACACTGCTCATTCAAGTTACGACTCAGTTTTTATCGTGTACAAATATGACATTGGTGAGAAGACATGGACAAGTTTTCGATTCCAAATACCAGACTGTATTTCAAATGTGTCAATCCAGAATATGATGTTGTGCAACAGTCGTCTGTATGCAGTTGTATCTGGAAATAAACCCTCTTCAGCAACAACGGATGTAGAGGAATGGCAGACGGTCCTTCTAGAGGTCCAGGAAGACACAGAGAGTATTATCAAGTGCAATCTCTTCAAGGGTAACACTACCAATGCACAGATCACTTCTCTTGGGGTCAACAACCGCCACGTCTGTGTACTGGTGTGGAAACACGGTGCAAAGGGCAAAAAGAGTCATCAGTATGCAAAATTTGTCATGTACGATGCTGTTCACGAGAAAAGGCTTGAATATTCAAGGGGAGCGTTCTGGGACAACATAATGATCCCAATACAGAACGACCTTGTCACCTGCAGAATGGGCAAATCTACCGCAAAGAAGTTTTCCTTTGGTGAAAAACGATGGAAGAATGTCAAAGAACAGATAATGTCACAATTACCCGAGGATCCAACCCGCCAGGATTTCTCGTATCACTCAGACGGAGCCAATTTCTATGTATTTGGCGGAAAGGATGCCTCAACCAAGAAACTCTTGGATACCGCTTTCAGGTTCAATTATGAGACCAAAAAGTGGACCAAACTAGAAAACATGCCACAGGCTGTGATGCAGAGTGCCATATGCCACGTGAAAATGCCAGCAGACCATGTGCGATGCCACATCAGCTGTCCACATTGTGTTTACCACAGTCGCAAGAGCCAGGCAGTGTATGACGTTGAGTGTTCGTTTGATGAAGGAGATGATGACACAGATTGTGATTACTCGTATGATGATGATGAAGAAGACTTCCCTTCAGACCACTGGGAAGACTACTTTGACTATTATGATCCCTATCAGGATCCATATCAGGACTGGTACTGATCATGATCATCAAATCCTCCTTGTGTCCCCCCAAGATCCCTGTCAGGACTGGTACTGATCATGATCATCAAATCCCCCTTGTGTCCCTCCAATAATCACTGTCAGGACTGATACTGATCATGATCATCAAATCCCCCTTGTGTCCCTCCAATAATCACTATCAGGACTGGTACTGATCATGATCATCAAATCCCCCCTGGTGTCCCTCCAATAATCACTGTCAGGACTGGTACTGATCATGATCATCAAATCCCCCTTGTGTCCCTCCAATGATCACTGTCAGGACTGATACTGATCATGATCATCAAATCCCCCTTGTATCCATCCAATGATCACTGTCAGAACTGGTACTAATCATGAACATCAAATCCCCCTTGTGTCCCTCCAATGATCACTGTCAGGACTGGTACTTATCATGATCATCAAATCCCCCCTTGTGTCCCTCCAAGATCCCATCAGGACTGATACTGATCATGATCATCAAATCCCACCTGGTGTCCCTCCAATGATCACTGTCAGGACTGGTACTGATCATGATCATCAAATCTCCCTTGTATCCATCTAATTATCACTGTCAGGTCTGGTACTTCTCATGATCATCAAATCCTCCCTGTGTCCCCCCAAGATCCCTGTCAGGACTAGTACTGATCATGATCATCAAACCCCCCCTTGTGTCCCCCCAATTATCACTGTCAGGACAGGTACTGATCATCAAATCCCCCTTGTGTCTTACTAGTGATCCACATCAGGACTGGTACTGATTGAGATCATAAAATCCCCATTGTGTCTCACTAATGATCCATATCAGGACTGGTACTGATCATGATCATCAAATCCTCCTTGTGTCCCCCCAAGATCCCTGTCAGGACTGGTACTGATCATGATCATCAAATCCTCCTTGTGTCCCTCCAAGATCCCTGTCAGGACTAGTACTGGTACTGATCATGATCATCAAATCCTCCTTGTGTCCCCCCCAATTATCACTGTCAGGACAGGTACTGATCATCAAATCCCCCTTTTGTCCCTCTAATGATCAGTATCAAAATCCATAGTAGGATTTATACTAATTGATCTTGATCAACGGATCCCCCTATTTCCCTGGCCTATAATATTGAGGTCCACACAAGGACTGGTACTACAGGGAATTTCATTGGGAGACTCTGTTTTTGTGTCCTTTATGTAATACGTTACAAATATGTATACTTATCAACTCATCAAGTATCCTCATCAGTACCAATTATGATCTTAATGTTGTAATCGGTAATTTGCAGGAAAATTAACTTGAGCTTTAAAGGCCCAATATACGTAACTTCAGGACTTTTTTCGTGATTCTGAAAAATTCTGAAAAAAAATCCAGTTGATAACCATGCAAAATTAAGCCTAAAACGAAGTAAACCTGAGCGGTAACTAACAAGAAACTCTGGACAAAAAAATCCAAAAAATTGAAAATAATTCAGGTGGGGCCCACTTCAACAACTAACCGAAGGTAGAAGACGGTTCGAAATGGACGCGTGTTTACAAATAGCGTGTTTCAACTGCTGCTCTACCGGTAACCGCGAAATAATTCATCTTGAATATTGTTGATATCAGTTAATCTTAGCTAACTCTATAAATATAATAAGTTATTAGGCTTGATTTTCACTTCAAGTTTTGCCGAAAGTTACGTATATTGGGCCTTTAAGTTTGACTGCTGTAATCTGTACAAGGACATGTGGTACCCAATCCTCCCTGTGCCCCCAGCTGTGAATTCCAATACCCCTCGGATAACCATGAGTGACAACTTGCAATATCATTCCCTCAAATTACCATGATTGTTTATTTTCCCCCTGGTATAACCATGGCAACTGCTTATTTTCCCCCCTGGAATAACCATGGCAACTGCTTATTTTTCCCCCCAGCATTCACAAAGACAACTGCTTGCTTATTCCACTTCTCCTCAAATCACAATGACAGCTGTTTTCTTATTCCACTTCCCCTTAAATCACCATGGCGACTGCCTATTCCCCTTTCCTCTTTGATCTCTATAAGGAGGATGTGTTTGAGCTGATAAAAACGCACAATGTTACATATCATACTGCTTATAATTAGAGTCATTTCATGGTTTTGCAATAGAGCACATTTCAATAAGTCACAAGACTTAAAAAAAGACTCGGGGTAACAGAACCATGATGTCCAGTCTAAAATGTTTTGTTTTTGATTTATTAGATACAAGTGTTACATGAACTTCAATATACAATGTACTGTTATACTTCCCATGACCCTGATCAGCATTACACTGTGTTCTGTATAGATGTTGTATTTACATTGTTGATTTTGTTTTTTGTTTTTTTTTTGTTTTTTTGTTTTTAGCTTCCCTGGCTTACTTGTTTGTCTGAAATGTTGTGTAACATATTCATTTCGTATATGAGGACATACAGTATTCATATAATTTTTCGTTTTTTCTTTTTTTTGACAAGTTTTCAAATAATTTTCTTATTTACTAACTTCAGTTGGAATTCAAAGTCAGTTATATTTTGACTTAATATCCAATATTTCAGTGATTACAATTTATTCAGATAAAATGATGTATGATATAATCAAAATACTTCAGCAACATGTGAAAGTTGCATCTTTGCAACTTTCAAACACAGATCAAAAAGAGAGTGTTCCTTTCAATGCCAAACACACAAGTCCTACGAGCGAAAGAACAGTTTGAATCCTACAAATCAATGGGCGAAATCTGAAGGGGGAATATAAAAATTGATTTCATTGTGCTAAGCCATGAACGTGACAGAGTTGTTATTACTATTAAGCATTACAAACTTGAGCATAATTGGGATTCATGTTTGATCCAAGATCAAGAATGTTTAATAAAAGAATCTGATTTATTACATTGTTTGTAGTGTATTGTTTAGCTAACCAGGTGTGATGGAGTCTTGTAACTCACCTTAATCATATCAACCATGAAATAGTCAATTGTAATTAAAAACAGTATTCAGCTTCATGGATCTTCACTTTTTTCCCCAAAAACTTTGATAAAATAAGAATTTTTATATAAATTATAGCTGGAATAAAAATGAGGTTTGAGCATCAAATCCATGCTTGAACATGTTTCATGGTTTCATGAAAACAGGCCCTAGAATACGGACAGGGGTGGGGCATTAAATTCATGGGCACAATTATCTTTTTAGACAATTAAATCTGCAAAAGCTTTAGTACATGAGCAACTGCATAGTTTGTTAAAAACAAGAGGCCCAATGGGCCTGCATCTCTCACCTGGTATCAATCTCTTACCTGTAACCCAAAACTTGCCTTAAATCTATTGGTGCAACCCATTCAGAAGAACATGTTAAGATTTAAACATATTTTACCCCTGTGACCTTGAAAGTAAATCATTTTCATTAGTAAATTTTGTTTGGCTTCTTCCAAGAAATCTAGTAGCCAAATATCATGTCTCGAGGCCTTTTGTTATTTGAATATATCCGTGTTTCATCTGAATCACACTGATTAACTTTAGATTCTGATTCATGCAGAATGAAATATTTAAACAAGCTTTTGAAAAGGAGATTTTGAATATAGGTCAAGGTCATTTATTTTTTCAAAATTTATCTGGCTTCATCCAAGGAAGCTACCAGCCAAATATCATGCTTCTAGGCATTTTGGCATTTCAGAAGATGCCATTTAAAGGTTTTAACAGATTTTACCCCTGTGACCTTGAATATGGGTAAGGTTCATTTCTTTTTGCAAACTTAGTCGGGCTAAAATCCAAGGAACCTTTCAGCCAAATATTGTGCTACTAAGCCTTTTGGTTAATCAGAGAAGTCATTCAGAGGTTTTAACAGATTTGACCCTGTGACCTTGAATATGGGTAAAGGACATTTCTTTTCGCAAACTTGGTTCTGCTTCATCCAAGGAACCTTTCAGCCAAATATCATGCTTCTAGGCATTTTTTTTATTTCAGAAGAAGTTGCTTAAAGGTTTTAACAAGATTTCACCCCTGTGACCTTGAATTCAAGGTCATTTCTTTTCGCAAACTTTGTTCAGCTTCATCAAAGGAACCTTTCAGGCAAATATCATGCTTGTAGGCCTTTTGGTAACTCGTTTGAAGGTTTTGACATATTTGACCTCTGTGACCTTGAAAGTAGGTCAAACTGATTTTTTTTCAACTTTGGTCAGCTCCTTCCAAGAAAGCTACCAGCCAAAATTCATGTCACTAGCTAGGCCTTTTGGTATTTCAGAAGAAGTCGTTTGAAGGAAAAGTTGACGGACGGACTGGTGACTGACGCCACACCTTTTGGGCCAGGTGAGCTAAAAATGGGCTACTACAGCGCTTGGTCTAGAAAAATCACTTGGACAGGGTCCGGGCAATATTTTTTAAATGAAAGGTAGAGCCTCAGTAACAAGATTTTGGGTGTAGCAATATCAAATGCCACCAAGATTGGCCTTGGGGATCTGCCCTCACTTCCGCCCTTCGTCTTTACTTGTGGTAGTATTGACATACAGATCTTATCATAACTTTCTGAATTCTTTCCTTATTAAAATATTTCAAGTTGCTGTCATGAGTAAAGAGACACTATAATCTCAATTTTTGCAGTAGAATGCATATGATATGTTGGATAACACCAAAATGGCAAGGTTTGATTCTCAATCGGACACGATAAGGTATGGGTCTCCTGCCCAACCAGATGCTTTCTCCAGGTAGTTTGGTTTCCTCTCGTATTATCCAGAGACCCCCCTTTAGCTAATAATATATATAAACTGAAATAAGTTATCCCTTGCCCAACAAAATTGATGGGGGACATACAAATGGACTCCGTCCGTCCTTCCAGATTGCTTTCCACACAATACTTTTGAAGGATTATGATCATGTCAGATTTTGATGGGACTTTCTTGTTAAACTCATTACCTGAACCCTCAATCAAGTTCTAATATCTGCTAATTCTGTGCATATATATATGCGTGGGGGATCTAGACGACTATCTACTTATTTCATAACTGTTGTCGAATAAATAAAGTTATACCCTAAATACATGTTCCATATAATAGAAGACACAAACAAATTGTCATCATTGTACATGTATATAATTTTATTCTCACAGTAAAATGGCACTGTCAGTGGTCAAAGATATATAATATATATATACAGTGTTATACTTAATAGTGTATGCCGACCAACTGACCCTTCTATCACACACGTGAGACATATACACACCCATGTAAGGCTTCCCCCTCAACCATCCACACATAGAAATATCGCCAAACTATCAACCGTTAATGTTCAACCTGCTCCAAGCTTAAATTTAATGAGCTCAAATTTAAATGTTAATCGTAAAAGAACTTCAGCTTGAGGCAAACTCAAAGTGTTTCAGATACACAGGCCATTAAATAAAACTTCAAAAAACATTTTATCAGAAATAAAGTTTTGAACCTTTCGATTCCTACTTTGAACAGGAAACCATCTGACCTTAACAACCTGCAGTCGTTATTCCTACAATGAGCTATATAAATGGGGTATCAGCAGCAACACTTCTTACTTTGACATTCCAGCTTGTAGAATGACCAGGACCCATATATATGGAGCCATTCTCATTCTCAAGCATAAATTCTGTGCTCAAGCTAACTTTTTTGTCACTGATCTTAACCATGCCTGCTATCAAAACATCAATATTTGACTGTCTCGTCATTTATTTTTCAAAAAATTTTACATAATAAGATTTTTTTTAAAAATAATTTATAGCTGGAACAACAATATTTCGATGGAGCACAAAATTATTGCTTGAGCATGAGAACAGTTTCATGAAAACAAACCCAGGACCTGTAATCGTAGAATTGTTCTCATGCTTTAACTCAGTTTTAGTGCTCAAATGAAGTTCCTTGCTCCTTTGATAAATCAATAAAAAATGACATTTTCTCAACATGATTTGGGAGAATTATGGAGAGACTTGATGAAAGCCCAATTAAAGGTTTTTTCAATACTTGCGCTTGAGTTTCTGGCTGTGTCATATGCTTGAAGCGAGTTACAAAAAACTTAGTAAGAGCAAAGAATCCAGATTTGACCATGAGAATGGTTTCATGAACATCATATAATGAGTTCCTTTTAGGCCCAAGTAAATTTCAATTGAGGTTTTGACATGACTTATATAGAAACAACTTGATGTTATGTCACAGCATCAGAAATGACAACTCAATTTTTGGTTTGAAGTTTTTCCAGTTGATAATGGTTCCATTTTGATTACATTTATAAAGCACTCTTGGAATAATGTAAATTTATAAAGTATTGAAAATATTTTTATTTATCATTTCCAAAGAAATCAATTGATTAGGATCTCCTCCAGTAGTGTCCTACAGCCTAATAGTTTGTCTATGGCTTTTAAAATGTTATAACCCTGAAGGTCTATAAATATACAACGTGCTACACTTAATTTTACAACTAATCAATAAATATTTCTACAAATAATTTGTATACACAACTTGTATAAATAACAGTATTGTTTTCCGTGTAAGGAATTATTTTATACTTGTCTTAAATCACATATCAAAGTACTCCAAGAATGTGACCGGTTTAACACCTTTAAGCACTGTGTAACACTTTCACCAATGTAATCAGGCAGATATTTTAAAGACCTTTGTACGGAAATAAGAATAATGCAAAAGATGGTTGTCTTTATTTCAAACTCATTGGTGAAAACATTCCCAGTCGGCTGTGAGGTCACATGGAAGAGTATAAGAAAAGTCTCTGAATTTAGGTGTATCTGAACTTAGGTGTATGTGATGTGAACATAGATGCCACTTACACAATGAAGTGAAGATATACATTAATTCCATTTTGGTCCTGTATACTGGGTTTTAACTCCTTTAACCCAGAAGACACATTTGAACTCTTCTTATTCAAAAGCTGGAAGAGTTCAATATGGTGTTTCAGGGTTGGAGGAGTTCATTTATTTAATTCAACCCTTGGCAACAGGATCAGAGGTTTAAGACCGCTTTTGCATGTGACAGCTCAATGTAATTTCAATAAAATAAATACAAAAAAATGATTAAATTCAACTTTACCTGTTCCTAGTAGCAACTTATCACACCACATATATGCATATAACAATACAGAACAGAAAAAAATAAGTTCTGGTATACATGCACACCTGACCAGCTTGAGCAATCAGCAGTACTTTTGTGATAACTTGAATGAACTCATTACAAATATATATTATTATTCCGTTGTCATTTTTCCGATGAATATTCTTAGGTGCATCTTGGAATCAATTTCAAAGTTTCTGATTCAAGCATTTGTAGAGCCTTGCCACCACCTATATCAAAAGTACTAATATCTTAGAAAGTCAGAGTTCCTGGAGAACTTCACTGATACAAACTGACTCATACCGGTGTACCTTGTTACTGCCTATATATAGTAGTTTCTTATTAAAACTACAGGCTAGTCAATATCAGTATTTATTAAACAATATTTTACTGGTTTCTTAATGCAGAACGTTTTAGGAAAGAAGATGCATATCGTCAGAGTAAGTTAGCATACAGCCTTCAATTTCAATCAAGTTTTGAGTAACCATACAATCAACCATTGAGAGTAAAACATTCCTTATTTCTGTGCTCAACATAGACAAATATATATTCATGGACATGTAGTGAGGCCAGGCAAAATAAATGTTGTGGTTTTGCTTTTGGTATCTTAAATATTTAAATCAAAGTTTTCACTAAGAAAATATCTCGGAAAGTGGAAACAAGTAAATTTTGTTTTGGCTTTACTTTAGTATCATTATCAATATCATTTCCATTTCAACACAATTTTACAACCCCATAAATTGAATGCCTTTTAAAGCAATCAACATCATTCAATGAAGACTATTCAAAGAAAACGTGTCATTTATATACACTTTTTCTTAAATTTGATATTACTTCTTTTAAAATGTATCTATAAAAAGTTAATTCAAGTGATTAATTGTATGACAGGTGCTTGAATTAATGGACTCATCTTCATCAAACTTCTCGGACTTGGGCAAGGCTACTACGAACACCATAGCACAAGGTAGAAGACAAGCCTTACTCAAGTCTAGCATTTTCGGGGGAGGAGCCAATTTTTCAAGCATATATGCATTGTATTGTAAAAAAAGTCTTGATCAACACTTTAAATGCATGTAGTGTTTTACAGTAAGACAGTTTCTGACTATCATAGTCAATCTGATAATTTCTGTCTACTAAGTAAATATCTATTGAACCACAAACTTTGCAATGATATATGATATATGACATACTTCACTAAGATTAGAAAAACATGCATATCAGCAGATTCATGATGTTGATATATAACTGAACATACATGCAGTATTGGTAGAATGCCAATCTATTTTAGTCAACACTGAAACTCAAATTGACAAAACAAAATCCCAGAAGAACGTCATTATTTTATAAACTTAACAGTACACATGTACAATCATGGAATGTGTGAAATGCCCAAATGATGCAGAGAAAAAAATACAGAATAATACATATAAATCACAAAAATGTTTAAGACTAAACAGAGGTCAAAGTCAAGAAATGTACATGTGCAGGAAATGAGCATCATCTTTATACCATTTTTATAATTTGGGTAAATGGAATTTCATTTAAACATCTTGGAATTATCTCCCATTTAAGGAATTTTGTTGGTCATTTCCTTTGCAGTTTAATCGATATACTAAATACCTTGATTTTTCAGTTCGTTGGTCAATATCAACAGGACTGAAACATACCATTGCACCTTTACTTTAATTTTCAGTTATTACGTCCAAGACCATAAAGTCAATTTCACTGTATCACAATTGTTTCAATTTACTTTTAATCCTTTATTGACTTCCTACGCCTTTCAGGTATAACTCATCCACCCCTAGAGACACAGATGAACCCTTCCAATTTAAACGTTCCTTATAAAGTTCAGTTTTAACACTCATAGTTTGGTTTATTTCCCTTGATTAATTGTGAGCCAAGTTACTTGTCCGTAGTTAAATTTATAAAAAAAATAAGAAGTGTCTGTGAGACATAAATGCCCTTTTCCTCATATGAAATTAGGTCTTCATGCTTATTATGTATGCTAAGTTTGATGACAATCGGATCAGTAGTTATTTAAATAAGCTGGTTACATTAGCATGGGAGGACATGGGTAACACTATATGCCCCCTCTCATTTCATGGCGGAGGCATAAAAATCAATATGGACTAACCCATTATTTGAATAGGAAGAATTCAAATGTACCTTTAAAGGGGCGATTAAGTGAACGAATCCACTTCAACCATAGATGTAATGTGTTATGAAAACAAACACAGTTTTATTACAAAGGACAAATTGCCTAAGAAATGGCTGTATATTGTATGTACTTGTAAAAATTACCAACCTTAAACAATTGATACTGTCCCGTTCAAAAATAGCAAACTATACAACAAATAATCTTGTCTAAAAAAAATGAAAATGTTCTCAAAGAATAGATTTCTATAGCTTACAAACAAACAAACAATCCGTGTTCACATGGGCACAGTCACTATTACCGTATTTGACCTAATAACCACACTGTGTGCTTTCAAAATCACAAAAAGGTGCACAAAATTAAACCTTGTACAGAGACAAATTGACTTTTTTTATATATATCTGGAACAGCATCTTTGATTAAAGGCTGACAATTATATTGCAAATCAGTGAGGTTAGGAACTTTTGACAGGTTTTAATTAGCGAACCCATCCTTTTCCCTGAAGATATCAGCTGGTGGTGGTGCGCGAACCGGGACAAGTGTGCTAATTAGATCAAATCTGGTAGTTATCCACAAGCCATTTCATACAAAACCTATACATTCTGTATTGCCCATCTAGATCACAGTAATTCCAGTAAAAACTCAAATTTGGATGTGTTTACATGTGTGATACAGGTTCTTATTTCTAGAGTGGTTTCCTCGACAGCTGGTATGCATGGGTACTCTGGTTTTTCTTCTGCTTAAGACCCACTTGTAATAATATAAGTCAGATAAATATGGTTCAGGTTTAATTTACTTTTTAGGGTATCATATGAAAGTAAGGAGGAAATGAAAATACTTCAACAAAGGAGAGAGAGAGAATTTTCTTATCCCAGTACCTACATGTACATAATAAGTGCAAAGAAAGAAAAGATATTCATTTCAATACTGCAACTAATATTTTTTTTTGTGGTCAAATGATAGGACTTTTAACAAAACACAGGGTTAGAAGATGTTGGACAGTCATTTATGACTTAGGAATTTTACACAAAAAAATTCTTTGTCAGAATATTCTGAATGTATCCACTGTATGTAAATTTAAAACTTGGCTGATAAATCTCAAAAATCCAGACAAATTATGTGAAAAAGCTGCATCTGCAAGTACCGGTAAGGGAACTTAAACCATGTCCAGTACACAACATCACCGGCTACATAACGTAGACTGTGAGTCTTCTATAGTATACCTCAAATTATCAAACTACAACAAACTCAATATGCTACTGATTCCCCAGGTAAAGGGGTCTGTCAGGTCTTCAGGGTTTGACAGCACTTGATTTAACTTTCAGCACCTTGACAAACTTAAAGTACAGTGCAGTACAATATATATTTTAACATGTAATTTTGGACTATATAATTCATGCATTTTGACAAATTTTCAAAGATTTTTTCATGATTTTGTTTTTCATTGGAAATTATTGAAATTTCACATACGTGAAGAGAATTGCTAGCTCATTCTTCCGATAATATTTGTATAACTTTCTGTAGCCGATTTCAAGAGATATCGCACATATTTGAGCAATGGTATTATTAAACTAGAATATAGAACAAAATTATGTCATACTTTTGTTACTGTGCATGTATTCATCTATTTCGCGAAAAATAAGCACTGCAAAAGTATTAAAACATATCAGATGAAAAAAGCTTACTACCGTATTCTTTTCAAGTGTATGGTATTTCACAAAAATACACTGATAAAAATGTCATAAAGAATTTATTGTAAATTTGTCAAAATGCATGAAATATATAGCAAAAATATTATGTGTCCAAATATATATTGCACTACGCTGCATGTAAGTCAGTGTCTATAAAGATGGATAAAATGTTCATATCATGTATGTAGATAGTGTCTTGGGGTAATGCCTTGTTTGAAACCTCCAACAAGCACAAGATCAAATTTAACAAAGAGTAGATCAAAACCCTTCACAGAAACAATAATAACTAGTATGGGAGGAAGCACAATTGAACAAATTTCAGAACAGAAAAAGGCTTCTTGTATCAAACCAAGAAGATATGGAGAGATGCAGATTTCGTTTGATAGATCATAAAATTTGACTATTAAATTCTCTCAAAACATGCAACCTACTTTGTGTACAACTATAAATTTTGTGTAAAATAAAAACGCCTAGATTCTTGACTATGACATCTCCAGTGTTAGAAGTAATAACTAATTAAAAAGCTACAATTTAATAATTAATACATTATGGAATAGCTATGAGCCCTATAAACCTTACAAACTTGTAAACATGAGAGGTTAATAAAGAACGAGAATCAACTTCACGACAATAACAGTTTCTTCATAATCCAATTTTTCAAGAAGTCTATCGACTGAAAAAAACAATACAAACTACCGGATTACATTATTTTATGCAGGGGGTCAATTTTCCTTCTGGAGTTATCTCCCTTACACTGTCAGCATTACCTAACTGTAGGTTAAAGTCTGGTGAGTCTAGATTGTTATGATGCAAATTCTGACCTATAACAACACACTATAAGCTAGCCAACTTGGCTGCTTCAGTTGGACGATTGTCTGGAAACAATATGCAACCTTTCCACTGTTTGAGATGGATTTCACCATTGAAAAAAGATTTGAATGATCAATTGCATCATTTTTATTGGTTTAAACTTGTTTCTATTGTACACCAACAACCAATAAAATAACTTGATACATAGAACTCATTTTACCCTTACATAGAGTGGAACGTTTTAGACGGGAGTGAAGGTGCTTATAAAACTCTCCTGACATTGTCTGCTGGGCAAACCAAACTCCTCTGTCAGTGGAGCAGATGTAGAACTATTTGAACAAACCAGAAGACTAAATCCAACCCAGCTCATCTAGTCCAGACACACGGGTTCTGTTAGGACAAGATGACTTCTGCTTAATATAATGTATGTTTTGGTTTGAATCTGTTTTTTTTATACTTAACAAAAATTCAAAATCAATAACAAACTTTTAAGTTTTCAAATTTCAAATACTGTATATTAAAAATTACATAAACTGACATATATTTTGGAGCTTTCAACTGTTAATCTTTCATTTATCATGTAAATATATCATTTATCATGTAATTTTGAAGAATTAAAAAAAATGAAAGTGTTGGTGATATCAACGAATGTAAAAAGATTTTACATCGACATAACTTGTCTGCCGTTGAGTAAGTGACCTCTGACCTTTGTTACTCTCTCTCGACATGATCACAGGGACATTAAAGATATAATACATTACAACTGGAACCTGTAGTTAAAATATAAAGTCCTGCATAGATTAAAGAAACTCTGTGAGGAGTTCAAAGGCTATGTTCTACACAACCGTTGATTGGCTGTTTCCATGGTATGACATCAGCTTTCGCTCGATTCTCTACTTGCACACTTAAATCCTCGCTCAAACTTTTGGCCGGGCACATATGGACAGTCGTGTTTCCACCGGACATGAAAGAATTATCACAACACTTGTTACAAACTCCACTGTGCTCCTCCGGCTCCGGGGAAGAATATTTCAGCCTCTTCCGTCGATCACGGTGACCATTTTCTAAGGGAAGATGGTGACTATTGTGTTTCGTTCCTGCTAAACTCCTATCGTTCAATTGGTTGGCTGCTTGCCTGTTCATAAGTGACATCAGGTGGTTACATAGCAACTGGACGAAGCCATCTACCCCCTCGTAACCTGAAACACAACAACATTTATGCTAGATATATACATCAAACTCATTCCCCCCTGAAGACACAGTGGATCTCCTCAAATACAAAGGTTGCATTAGTTCATTATGAAATGTTAGGGTGAGTTAGTTAGAATCAACTCCTTCACCTCTTAAATTTCAAAATGAAATTCCAACCTTTGAATTGGAAAAGTTTAATTGTGTCTTCTGGGGTAAATGAGTGGTTAAATTAAAAGTGAAAATTAATTAACGTTCAGGTTCCTACTTTTACCTTTAATTGATCATGTCAGGGATTTGGTTTATTTAGTTTCACGCCCTATTAACAGCCAGGGTCATTTAAGGACGTGCCAGGTTTTGGAGATTGAGGAAAGCCAGAGTACCCACAAAAAAAAACAAAAAAACACTGACCTATGGTCAGTACCTGGCAACTGCCCCACATGGAATTCCAACGAAGAGGTGGAGGGCTAGTGGTAGAATGTTGGAACACCTTAACCACTCGGCCCCCATGGCCCCGACATGTCATGGAAACTTTTGCATTGTGCTACATGGCCCATAGTTGTTTTGTTAAGTTGTGAAATATTAAACCTTGATATTCTATTTTTATTTGTAATCTGTTTAAGCTATTAATTGATAATTAATTGAGGATGTATAAAATTTATTTATTCAATGAAAAAAAAATGAACACATATTTAAATTTTAGTTTATTAGGGTATGATTATTTTTAACTAGTGTTCAATTTGAGAGACAAAAAATATCCCTTCTACAAAGTAGTATTAATATATATATTAATAATGTAAAAGAAAACATTTAAAAAAGAAAGGCGGAATTTCTTTCACTTTCCACTCCTTACCTAATCAGGACAAACCAAATTATTTTGCGAAGCAAAAACTGATAGAGGCTTAGGGTGCAATTTTGACTGTACTGAGGAAACCATTTGATTATCTGAACCTACCTGGAAAGGCGTTGATGTCAATTACAGCATATTTATTGGTAATACAGTCGACAATGACGTCAATACCAAAGAGTTGTATCTGGAACTCGAGGCCGACGACTTGTCCGAGCTCCTTCAGCAGTTCAAGGTCTGGTTTTACAGGGGATTCGCTCCGGTTCGGGTCGCCTTCGTCTAACTGAGTACAGAAGGTCAAACATACACACACTGTGTTAACTACATAGGCTTACCTTCATCTAACTGGGGAGTTACTAGTATGGGCCTTGCCCCAAAGTGTTGTTATTCTTCTTGATAGGCCACAATGGTGGATACAAGATAGACTTCTGGGAAGTGATTTTGTTATGATTTGGGGCCTTTTGACAAACGAATGACGTAATTCCCATTATGACATCATAATACCAGGGCGCTTCAAAAACACTTTCAAGTGTATCCATGATATGGCAAACAAAGGAGATAACAACACTTTTGAAAAGGTGAGCTTTCTTAAAAGTGATGGTCTTGAATGTGAGCAAGTCAGAGTGTATGGATATTAACTTCCTTTAATGGAACAGAATTCAAGATGTGCACAAAACACCAGGTTCACTAGCTGTTGAAGGGATTTCATACTGATCTAGCTTTGGGTAAACTTAGGATAAGGGAGAATACATTTTGAAAATACATTTCAACCTTACACTATATTAAATGTGTTTATTTCCTCGGAACAGTACTACTTTTAATGTCAAGCTTCCATTGATATCACAATTTGATCTCCTCATGACTTAAAAATGAAACAGAATACAATGTTAAACGTCAAATTATATAACACCACTTTGAGAAAACAGTATAATTATATACCTCTGTAAGGGCGTTTGAGCAATTTGGCTTGGAAATCTGACTGGAATCAAAATAAATTGTTTCTTGGTCTGAAAAAGAGAAGCCACAAAACATTAAAATCTCCATAATATCACTATTTTGGTTTGGTTTGTAAAAGGAATCAATATTATTAAGCATTTCAAGTTTTATGCAAATTTTTGAAACAAAAAAACAGTTAGAAATATCCGAAGAGTTTGACTCAAATGTCAATATTGTATTTGGTTTCAAATCAAAATGATTTAAGTCACACATTTAAACCTATACAACAGGACTTGAAATTACAGTAGTTTGGGGTATACTCTTTATCAATCTCTTTTGTGAAAAAAAATTAAAAGATTTGATAGATTAGGCTCCATGATGGCACAATAATTACTGGTATATGATTAAAATGAAATCATTCAAAAATCCTGGACAAAGTATCTAAAAAAGATGTGGAAAGTTTGGTAGAAAGTAAAAATAAGATTTTGAAATAGATACACACCCTCATTGTAGAAGTTTTTCAGCGATGGCCGTTCAGTAATATACTGTTTGTCCCCTATCACGAAGACTTTGTAGAGAACGGCGTTGTGATTGATGAAAGTCTGCGCCACACATGGAGGTTGGACGTCCTTCAGGCCGCGCTCGTTGAAAATTATACACATCTGAAAAGTCAGAAAACAAACGTTGGAGGTAAGTTTTGTTTATCCAGCAATTTATTTCCCAGTAAAAGTAGATATATCAAGAAACAGCTGAATCACTAACAAAATTAAATCTGGAGACTATTTCAAATAAAAGCAGAGTGAGCAGGGGCTTATAGATATACCGCTACCCCCACAGAGTGGTCCATAGGTCCAGAACAGATGAAGCATCAGATCTATATGTAAGTTTGCACTATAGATACATATACAGTACTCACCTTGTGGGACATACTGGTGCTATGGGCAACTATTGGTTTACAAACTGTAAAAGAAACAACAACATTATAGTTACTGCATGAATATAAATTAAAATAAACATTGTAACTTAAACAACACCAACTTTTTATCTGACACAGGAGTTCTATACATGGTACTGCTATTACATGAACAGCAAGTTACAAAAATCAAATTTGAAAGTTTCTGGTTCTAGAGAGCAAAATTATACCATGAGGCCAAAATGCCTTCAATGTCCCGTGGGTTCAAACTAAATATCTGCCAATCACATCAGAAGCCCTATGGTGGCCATCTTGGATCTTTGGCCCCTCTGACCCAACTCGCCCCTTCCCTCTGACTCAACTCGACCCTCTGCCCTGACTCGGCCCTCTGATCCAACTCGCCCCTTCCCTCTGACCCAACTCGCCCCTTCCCTCTGACCCAACTCGACCCTCTGCCCGGACTCGGCCCTCTGATCCAACTCGCCCCTTCCCTCTGACCCAACTCGCCCCTCTGACCCAACTCGCCCCTTCCCTCTGACCCAACTCGACCCTCTGCCCTGACTCGGCCCTCTGACCCAACTCGCCCCTTCCCTCTGACCCAACTCGCCCTTCCGACCCAACTCGACCCTCTGACCCAACTCGACCCTCTGCCCTGACTCGCCCCTCTGACCCTAACTACCACCACGCTATTCATTTATATAGAGTTGTGTCCCCTTGACTCGACCGAAGCATGCTCCAGATGAACTTATATCAAAACTGTTCTATTGATTCCTGACATTTAACTGCACTGATGAACACGAATGCAGTGACATACAAATACATGTACAGTACCAAATGATATCTGGCCTTTGGGCCGACTGAATAGAATTGAAATTAACCAAAAAAACAAAATTAAAATATTTCTCATTTTACTTGGGGTTTAGGAGGAATCAGATGGTCAGTACATATATATTTATTTACTCTTACACTACGACAATCTGTAATTTACCGACATAACTGTTGAGGAGACACAGGGACCTGAGAACTTGTTACAGCTAGTTTTGGACCTATTAACTAGGGTGTTTAGAGTATTTTACACTTTTGAAGGGCTTCATTTTTACCAGTGCATTGTTATGAAAACAAGTTCATGTTTTTTCTATCATGAAAAATTCACATGTAAATTCTGCTGACAAATCCAAAATGCCAATTTATTTGCAAAGCCATTATCACTCTTATGGTTATTATTGTGATGTAAAAGTACGGTGAGTCTACATATTTGTCCTATATGTATATGTGATGAACAGATTATCCGTTCATAAAAGATAATGACATAATAAAGATAAATGGTCTATTCTTGGTGTCTCAAATATGTTAAGCAGGTATGAAATTAAACATGAATATGCATAATACAAGTATAAGATAAAATCTTATTTCAGCAGTATAAACTTAACGATATTGTTTATATCATTGTACATACTGATCGTACATGTAACAACAGATACCTCTATATATAGACGACAGAACGACATGTGACTATAATTTTAGCATACAAATACCTACATCTGTGACATACTTTAGTATACAGATGGTGTTTGATTTATCAGCTATGTACATGTTCACTCCTTTCAGGATTAAATGTCAATAGATATGTCAAAATAAACCTGGGTTGTAAACTGATAACAGATCTAAATCCAAGTGTCTTCCTACCTATGGGTGGACCGCGCCATCCTCAATATCCAGCGGTTATGTTCACCTACATTCTCTAAACCCCTGGAATATGTCATGGCAAAACTGAAGGCTCTATGTGCCCCATCTTGTTAATGAAGCAAGAAGACTGATTCGACCATCAAAAGAATCTCTTGGTCACATAACAGTGAAAATTGACAGGCTTTGAAGCCGGTTGGCGCCCAAAAGAAAGGTATCAGTCCAGTGATTGGTCGGTGCTTCTTACCTGAAACCAATCAAATTATATCTGCTTGCCTTCAGATCTGCCATGACATACTCCAGGTGTTTAGAGAGCATAGGTGAGTGTAACCACTGGATATCGAGGATGTGGGCAGACAACAAATCTGAACATATCTTTATCATGACATTCACTGAAAATATTATACTCTATATAATACATGTGAAGTATTAACATCCCAAACGTCTGCCAGCCAAATTTTCAATAATGTTCATTTTACACAATGCCAGATACATTTGTACATAGCACATCGGAAAAAAAAGGTTTCAGTCCCGTTCAAACTTATTAAGTCTTATTCACCAACATACCAAAGCATTTAGACTTTACTCATATATTTGGTGCACAACCTTATACCAATAGCATACTATTAGCTATGGCTGTATCCATAGCAACATCACAAACTGTCCTCTTTATTTTATATATATAGACTAATATTAAACTGCTATATATATCCTACAATTATTATTACTAGTAGTGTTACCATAATACACCACAAAGCCTCTACCAAATATAAACTGGTACAAACTTACAATAAAGTCTTCAAAATTAGTAATGATACCCCATAGCAACACCATACAGACTAAAGAATAAAGAACTGTAACCATAGCAACACCATACAGACTAAAGAATAAAGAACTGTAACCATAGCAACACCATACAGGCCAAAGAATAAAGAACTGTAACAATAGCAACACCATACAGGCCAAAGAATAAAGAACTGTAACAATAGCAACACCATACAGACCAAAGAATAAAGATCTGTAACCATAGCAACAACATACAGACCAAAGAATAAGGAAACTGCATGTAACCATAGCAACACCATACAGACTAAAGAATAAAGAACTGTAACCATAGCAACACCATACAGACTAAAGAATAAAGAACTGTAACAATAGCAAGACAATACAGACTAAAGAATAAAGAACTGTAACCATAGCTACACCATACAAACTAAAGAATAAAGAACTGTAACCATAGCAACATAATACAGACTAAAGAATAAAGAACTGTAACCATAGCAACAACATACAGACCAAAGAATAAGGAAACTGCATGTAACCATAGCAACACCATACAGACTAAAGAATAAAGAACTGTAACCATAGCAACAACATACAGACCAAAGAATAAGGAAACTGCATGTAACCATAGCAACACCATACAGACTAAAGAATTAAGAACTGTAACCATTGCAACACCATACAGACTAAAGAATAAAGAACTGTAACCATAGCAACACCATACAGACTAAAGAATAAAGAACTGTAACAATAGCAAGACAATACAGACTAAAGAATAAAGAACTGTAACAATAGCTACACCATACAAACTAAAGAATAAAGAACTGTAACCATAGCAACATAATACAGACTAAAGAATAAAGAACTGTAACAATAGCAACAACATACAGACCAAAGAATAAGGAAACTGCATGTAACCATAGCAACACCATACAGACTAAAGAATTAAGAACTGTAACCATTGCAACACCATACAGACTAAAGAATAAAGAACTGTAACAATAGCAACACCATACAGACTAAAGAATAAAGAACTGTAACAATAGCAACACCATACAGACTAAAGAATAAAGAACTGTAACCATAGCAACACCATACAGACTAAAGAATTAAGAACTGTAACCATAGCAACACCATACAGACTAAAGAATAAAGAACTGTAAAAATAGCAACACAATACAGACTAAAGAATAAAGAACTGTAACAATAGCAACACAATACAGACTAAAGAATTAAGAACTGTAACCATTGCAACACCATACAGGCCAAAGAATAAAGAACTGTAACAATAGCAACACAATACAGACTAAAGAATAAAGAACTGTAACAATAGCAACACAATACAGACTAAAGAATAAAGAACTGTAACCATAGCAACACCATACAGACTAAACAATTAAGAACTGTAACCATAGCAACACCATACAAACTAAAGAATTAAGAACTGTAACCATTGCAACACCATACAGACTAAAGAATAAAGAACTGTAACCATAGCAACACCATACAGACTAAAGAATAAAGAACTGTAACCATTGCAACACCATACAGACTAAAGAATTAAGAACTGTAACCATAGCAACACAATACAGACTAAAGAATAAAGAACTGTAACCATTGCAACACCATACAGACAAAAGAACAAAGAACTGTAACCATAGCAACACCGTACAGACTAAAGAACAAAGAACTGTAACCATAGCAACACCGTACAGACTAAAGAACAAAGAACTGTAACAATAGCAACACCATACAGACAAAAGAATAAGGGAACTGCATGTAACCATAGCAACACCATACAGACTAAAGAATAAAGAACTGTAACCATAGCAACACCATACAGACTAAACAATTAAGAACTGTAACCATAGCAACACCATACAGACTAAAGAATTAAGAACTGTAACCATAGCAACAACATACAGGCCAAAGAATAAAGAACTGTAACAATAGCAACACCATACAGACCAAAGAATAAAGAACTGTAACCATAGCAACACCATACAGACTAAAGAATAAAGAACTGTAACAATAGCAACACAATACAGACTAAAGAATAAAGAACTGTAACCATAGCTACACCATACAGGCCAAAGAATAAAGAACTCTAACCATAGCAACACCACCAACACTAAAAGAATAAAGAATAGAGTCTACACAACTGTTACCATAGCAACACCAAAGATTGAGTCTTTTAAAACTTTCAGGCCAACAACTCAGTCCACACAACTCAGTTACTATAGCAACACCATAAAGACTAAAAAACAGAAAGATTCTACCCAACTGTAACCATAGCAACACCATAAAAACTTTAATAGTTTTTTTTAATCTTTTAGGCATCAGTAAAGCCTTAATTCACAACTGTAACCATAGCAACACAATGAAGGGTCTTTTATAGCGTTCCGACCAATGGTACATAGTCTACACAACTGTTATCAAAGCAACTATAATACAACAAATATGTGATAATCTACAAACAAATAAGTCAAACGATGATTCAATCCCCACAGCATATTTAGTACATCTGTCCTTATATTCTCTTTGCTTGTCATATAACAGACCTAACTGACCCCCAACAAACCACACTTTCCAATACGTTGCCATGGAAACAGTCTGTCTCCATCCCTGGACGATGGCTGGACAGTGCTAAGCCCTCTTCTATTTATTACCAATTTATTGCACAAAAACTTTGTCATAAATGATAAACTTTCGGCTAATGGCTGTATCCTGCTGTCCCAAGCCAGTTATGGTAAGGATGTGACATTTACTTCGTGTATTGATAAACTGTTATCTATTAACGCAGCCATTACACTAGAGATCTACTCTCATGATTCTGCTTGTTTTGTACAATATGACACTGCCCCCTAGCTGTCTCACACAATTTGTCCTCTCAATATTTATTTCCATTTCACTGTCTGTTCCAGAGTACAATTGCTTTAAAAATCAGGCAAGACTTGTAACAAAATATTTAGATTTAAAAAAATAATAATAATAATAATTCTTTCCTGAAATTCAATTGTTGAAATTGAAATGAAGTGGAAATCATTTTGACATCCAAATAATCAAATTTGACAACATTCAGCAATGGGTCTACAGGTATGTCCAGATCTTTTCATGGTACAGACATGTCTAGATCTGTTCATGGTACAGACATGTCTAGATCTTTTCATGGTACAGACATGTCCAGATCTTTTCATGGTACATACATGTCTAAATCTTTTCATGGTACAGGTATGTCTAGATCTTTTCATGGTACAGACATGTCTAGATCTTTTCATGGTACAGACATGTCTAGATCTTTTCATGATCTAGACATACCTGTCGTCTGCATATTAGAGTATGAACTTAGACGACATGTATATATACTGACATTTATTTATCTACAGTAGATGTAGTTCGTATTTATATGCATTTTTTTATATTATCACATTAGCTTAGATTGTAATAACTTCTTCATTTATGCAATGTAAGTATCAAATTATTATCTACATGTTGTGAAGCTCTTTAGAGTAATTTTACAAACTATATAAAGCGCTATATAAATGTTGTATATTATTATTATTTTTTATTATTATTATGGTACAGACATATCTAGATCTTTTCATGGTACAGACATGTCCAGATCTTTTCATGGTACAGACCCGTAATATCAAGCATATCCTTCAGGAAATGAGAAAACCAAACAGTATGGAGACTTATATTTATATTATGTACATATACGTAGGTAAAGCTGAATTTATGGACCTTGTTAAGATTTATTTTTCAGTATTGTAATATGCTTATTGGTATACAAAGTATATTATTGTCTTCACTAGATCTATACACTTGAAAGATAAAACAGGTATGTCTAGATCTTTTCATGGTACAGGTATGTCTAGATCTTTTCATGGTACAGGTATGTCTAGATCTTTTCATGGTACAGACATGTCTAGATCTTTTCATGGTACAGACATGTCCAGATCTTTTCATGGTACAGACCCGTAATATCAAACATATCCTTCAGGAAATGAGAAAACCAAACAGTATAGAGACTTATATTTATAATATGTATAAGGTAAAGCTGAATTTATGGACCTTGTTAAGATTTATTTTTCAGTATTGTAATATGCTTATTGGTATACAAAGTATACTATTTTCTTTACTAGATCTATACACTTGAATGATAAAACAAACTCAAGCTATCTTATATCTTCAAGGTCTCTGTTGCTATTATGGCTACTTCCTCCTATGCTATTGTTGTGTAACTATTTCCTTGCTTGACGAGGAAAGATACTTGTACATACACTAAAACAATCCCACTAATGATTTCTATGGGGAAATTCAACAGTTAATTGAAGTAGTCGTGTTCCCAAGAGAAAACATCCCTTATTTTTTTCTTTGCAATCTTTTTTGATCAATAACTTGTTGTGCTTTCAAACCTCTGCAGAAAATGCCAAATACAACCCTGCTGCTATACTTTTAGTTTTACAAAAATATAGTCCTATTTTTGAGTTTGAAAAGTGTAGCTAAACATATTTTTATTTTTGTTGATCAAAATTTTTTTAATTGTACATTTGAATGGTCAAAACTAATTTACAAATTTTGTTTACATCATAAGTTTTAATTTCAATTTCACACGCCTTTTAGTTCAAACAAATTTCATTGAAGTTTTCATTTTTGACTGAGACTTTTGGATTTGTCCATGCTATTAAAGTATAAGTTCTATTTTTCGCTGGTCTGCTTTTTTTTTTTAATCTTATTTTACAAAATACAAAATTACAAAATTTCCATGCCAAATCATCTGAGAGCATGAAAAAATTCCCGGTAACAAGAATTCAATATCCCTTCAGATAGATTTCTTAAAATCTGTTTCTTACTAAATGGGAACTAGACATTTTTGAAAATCTTATTCTATCAAAGACAAAATTATAAAATTTCTTCAAATCAGATTCTTGGCACACACATCTGAAATCATGGAAAAATTTCCTGCGACAAAAATTCAATATTTCTGTGGACAGGTTCTCAAAATCTGTTTCTTTCAAATACGAAATTAAAAAGTTTGACTCTGAGCGAATCATCTGAGAGCACGGAAAAATTTCCTGTAACAAAAATTCAAGATTTCTGCATGCGGACAGATTTCTTAAAATCTGTTTCTTACCAAATGGGAACTTGACGTTGGCTTGTTGTAGGCGCGCCTTATTAATGCTGATGTCTGTAGTGGTCAGCTCGACAAAGGTGGGAGTAAACACACAGGAATCTGTAACCAAACCATAACAAGACATCATACAGGGGGACATGCCTGTCAAACCATTCCACTACTCTACTATATATATAGCTACCAGGTAGGAAAAGCAAAAAGAATGTTTAAGTATACATGTATACTGTTTTTAAATATTGCAAGTGTAAAATTTTGATATTTTCTGTCTCGATCTAATTTGCAGGGATTAAATTTTGCCGATAACAAAATAATTGTGAAACCCAGATGTTAAAGCCAACATTTTTTTTTTTCATGAGATGTTAATTTTTCACAAATGTTGATGCATGCAAATTTAGCAAAATCAAAACCCTTGCGAATATTAGCAACTTAATACAGCACCTGCTTCAGGTCCCTAGTCTTACAGTACACTTTGATTTTTTCTTATAAATTACATTGTAATTGTACATTAAATGTACAAAGTGTTAATTTATACTCTCTACTTAATGTTATTTCGGAAAGATCTACATGGATAGACAAGAAACTTCCACTCTTATTGGTAGCTATAAGATATAAACTTTATTCAATTAACAACAATTATGAATGAAGTTATTTCATCATATGTTACCTTTTTTGTTAGCCCAGCTTTTAGCGCGCAGGGGCTTTTTAAATTTAAATGTGGGAGGAAACCAGAGAACCTGCAGAAAACCAATGTGGTCGGTCAGTCAGGTACCCCCTGTCTTTTTATTGACATCTGATCGAGGAATCAAACTCAAACAGCCTAATACATGATGAAAGGTATTTAGTACCCTACCCACTGCACCACCCGACCGAACCAGAACCAGTCTGCGGGCGATTGTATTAAAATATGAAATCAGCAGTGGAATCCTGGTCAGGTTTAGATTTAAGCTGCTGAGTGATACAATTAAGTTTCCAAGTAGTTAACAAACAGATGAACCTTGTTTTCTCAAATTCGTTTACCAGTAGTTTGAAGACCATGTTAAATTTGGATTACATATATTTTATCGGCCCCAGCCACACTTCACAGTAAGTATATTCAAATTCATCAGTTTTTTCGTGGTTCCGTAGCCAATTTAACTCTTTTGAATGCGAGATAAAATTTATTCACATTTCTGTACAGGTATATGCATGTATACATAAATACTATGTAGCAAAGTGTCATTTTATTCTGCAACCAGTCTTTCGAAAGGATATTTGTGAAAAACATGAAACAATATGTTTCAAAAAGTAAATGAAAAAAGGTGTGAAAAAAAAATGAGTGTAATAAATTCAAAATTTATCCTTGGGAGAAAAACATCAAACATTGAAGGGAAATCTTTCTTATTGATCTGATGAATATGAAACAAAACACAGGAAGTGCTCCAAGTAAAACGATTAGAAGGCTAAAGAAAAATAGTACAGAATATTATTTCAAAATGTTTTATTTATTTATTTTTGAAGGAGTAATTTAATCAAACTAATACCAATATGCAAATTAATTAGTTAAGGTATAGTTTCTCTGACAAATAAGACATACTGAATATTTCATTGCAATATTCAAATATGCTTAATAGAGTCTTTGAGTAGTATATTCTATAGACCAAGTGTCCAGTGTTAAGGTTCGTATACGCTGCTACCTGTATAACATTATTGATAAACCCTGATAGTAAACCAGTCAACTCTGACTCATGATCACTGGACC
Organism: Mimachlamys varia; assembly: GCA_947623455.1. Classification (NCBI taxonomy): domain Eukaryota; kingdom Metazoa; phylum Mollusca; class Bivalvia; order Pectinida; family Pectinidae; genus Mimachlamys; species Mimachlamys varia. Next base: position 56,121,490 of record OX392528.1, read on the forward strand.
AATGGTAACACAGAGCATGATGTTGTTTGAATAAGTAAACAGCAAAATTGATTACATGTATAAGTACTATAGATATTTTACTAAGTATATTCATACTTGGGTGAAAATCCATTCTACCCTAGCTAGTATACCAACAAACTCGTTCTAATAGTTTCCAGTCGTTTCGTAAAATCTATTGGAAAATCACAGCCGCAAAACAATGAAACTGCCTAAAATGAATTGAATGCTGACATTTTCGCTGACTAGGTCGTATTCAGCTGACAATACTGCCGTTAGTTGGGCTATATATGTATCACTTTTACTCCAACTAGCGTAATATTGATTAAATTTACCTGACCTGTATACCTGAACAGGTAGATTCCTCTCACATGTAATTTAGCTGTAGCCCGAGGCTCAGGGGATCTTTAATTAATTAGCCAAGTGCGATCCTATCAACAAGATTCTTTACAGCTCAAATGCTTCAGAATAATGCCTTTAGAAAAGTATATTTTCATACAACTTTTCCTTCTGAAGAATATCATTTTGAATTTATTTTCAAATAATGTATGAAAATTTATATTTTAATTCTAGATGACTGATTTGAATTGAGTTTTCCATTCCTATAAAACATCTTTGTATCAAACAAGAGGCCCAAGGACCTTAGCGGTCACCTGAGTAATGTTACCTGAGGTATGGTAGCTCAATTTCAATGATGAAATCAACATATAAACTAGGTGAAATATAACATTTGACGTGTCATTACAGAGAAAGAATTATACAACTTTTGAAATGATTGTCACGAAGTATAGGAATATAGTTTCCTGAAACAAGATGAACAAAATATACCTAAAATTGTTATTTCTCTATTTAAACAATAGTAAACTTTACCCCCTCTGCCATGGGTAATAATGGATAGCCAGGGGGCACTGAAATTTACAAATTAAACAAAGCCCCTGAAGATCTTTCTATCTATGTATAGGCTCTGTCTCAGTCTGGAGAAGAAGATTTTTGAAATTTAGGATAATTTTCCCTTTGGGGCCCCACCCTGGCCCCTTGGGTAGGGGCAGGAATCCATAATTTTACAAATCTGTATGGTCATCAAGTAAGGATAATTTTGGCCAAGGTTGAAAAGATTCCATCACAGGTTCTCAACTTTACAAAGTCAAAAATGTAAAGAGTTAATGCATGTCGCACGACGGACAATGCGCAATGACAAATGTAAAGTGATTGGAATAGGTCACTTAAGACTTCTTCTCAGGTTACCTAATAAACATGAAATATACAAATAAATTGACCTTAGAATTGTTAGACAGCTCTACTGGGAAAAAGTGCAAATAAAGAGTACAAACTTGTAATACACATCAATGCTGTACAATTTGATACCTTGCAAATCCTCTGATTACTAAAAATGAATAAGTTTTGCATCTTAATTCAGATTACCAGGTATCATTATCTAATAAACTTCCACTCTATATAATATACCATACATCTCCCTTCAGATTAGAGTTATCTCCCTTCAGATTAGAGTTATCTCCCTTCATATTAGAGTTATTTCTCTTCACAGGACAGTTGTAATGCAAGCCACACATCCATACATTTCTATCTCATCAATTAGCGTAATAAGTTGTTAGATTCCTAAATAACATCTTACACCCCTCCTTGGAAAAAGAACAGTTTTGAAAAGAAGATATATACAATAATACGTGTCACTTTAAGAGTAAAGTTGTGTATGTTTATCCTTGAAGATAAATTAATTTTTTTCCCATTGGACTAAAAAGTAAAATTAACACAACTTTACATATCTTTCCTCGACTGTTTGAACAAGATCAATAGCTGAATTGTTTAATTATTTAAAATTCTGATTTATTTTTAACCTTGACCAGGATCCGTATCGATGTATTGAAGGACCAGATCAGATAAAATAGCCTAATGAGAAATAAATGTTAATTTTCATAATTATTTTTTCTAAAACATGAATCCCTGTGGTCACAAATAAAATTTAAGGTATGTACTTTGTTGTTTTGAACACAATTTATAATGCAGCCATGGAAAACTTATTTGCAACCATTAGAAAACAAATGACCTGTATCTAAACTGTCACGCTGAAAACAACTCGTGGCCCTTAAAAAGGCAAAATGGGTAAATACACATTACTTGTCCTGCAGAATTGAAGTGCCCAACATGCTATAAGGAACACGTTGCATTTACATATGCAATTTGTGAAAGATCTGTCAAAAGTTACTTCTGTTCAGAAATATGAAAACAAACTTGATCATATTGCCGATAAAAATCCAAGATGGTTGAAGATGGCCATTTTGAATTTCTTTTTTTTAACATTAACAATTAAGGACCAGGTGAATTTTCGCAAGGAAATTGAACAAGTCTGTGAAGTATTATACTCTTGTAAAATTATCAAGGACGGACACTGCAGGATCTACGGCCACTTACAATGGTGGGAAAGCACTTGTATATAATAGTCCCAAACCTCTTTCTCATCCGTCACATTAATACACAACATACACTGCATGCTTACTAAGCAGCATGATGAAGGGATGTTTCAGCTGAGGTCATATGATGGTAATAATAAATTATGCCTGAAGGCAAAATACACACCATAGGAATGTATCTTGACTAAATGTTTGTATAGCTACAACGTTTATCTTTCAGTGTCAAAACGACCTGCAAACATGTTGGTGTGGCATTGATAGTGTGATATACTGCCATTGATAGACAAACACTTCCGGTAATGTGTCTTATCTGGCGGCTGCTGATGCTGAAGTGTTAACTTACTCATCATCACACTTATCCTCCATGTACTGTAGTTATTCTACTAAACCAGAACACCTATCCTCTATGTACTGTAGTTATTCTACTAAACCAGAACACCTATCCTCTATGTACTGTAGTTATTCTACTAAACCAGAACACCTATCCTCCATGTACTGTAGTTACTCTACTAAACCAGAACACCTATCCTCCATGTACTGTAGTTATTCTACTAAACCAGAACACCTATCCTCCATGTACTATAGTTATTCTACTAAACCAGAACACCTATCCTCCATGTACTGTAGTTACTCTACTAAACCAGAACACCTATCCTCCATGTACTGTAGTTATTCTACTAAACCAGAACACCTATCCTTCTTGATCATACGCTTAACTGTTCTATGAAACTTTTTAACTAGATTTTCCTTGAATCAATCATTTTGTTCTAATTAATAATGAAGTGCTTAATCAAACCTGCACCATATTTTGAATATTTCGTTCTTAAATAGTCTTCTTTCATTCCTAAACAACATTGATATTTTTATTTTCTATTTTCAGGTACCAGGTATATTATAATATACCGACAAATAAAGTCACTTGAAAGATATCTTAAAAGTTTGCTTTCTTTAAGTCCTACCTCCCATCCCTAAACACACATCAAATAAGCCAAACAATTATTATAGATCACAATCTGGGTTTTTTTTTCTCAATATGATCAAAGTATTCTTATATATATACACGTATTATAAAAACTTGAAACACCCTCCTGTACTTTTATAGAAGTTTTTTTTACTACATTAAACCCTGAAATTTCATAATGAACTATTCCAATCTTTGAATTGGAAGAGTTTAAATGTGTTTTCAGGGGTGAATGAGTTTAAATTTCACATTTATATCCCAGTAAAACCGCTGTGATCATGTCTGAATGAACAGGAAAGTGATTTAATAAAGGAGAAATGTCAGAGGACATCAGCCGACCACACAGTTTGACTCATGTTCTCTAACATTTGTGCACGCTAAGCTAAAAAATATTCAAGAAAAATAAAGAAAACTGAACTCAACCTTAAGATAACAAAATAAAATTCAGGGTTGAGGGAATCCAAATTAAAGCCACTCTGGGAAAAACACTGTCTAAAACGACCAAACTAATCAACAAATCAAAAACTTCTTCTCACGACAACAACACAAACTTGTTGATCAAATCACAAATTGATATTAAAAGTGATCACAGATTTGACATACCTGAGTCGAGAAGATGACATCTCAGGAGTAACTTGTATTGCTCATTCCTGTCAATAAGGTTCTTCAAGGAATCGAACGTGTCCACCAATATACAGTTAGGGTGACACCTGAGGTAGTCCTGTAAATAAAAATCAAACATGTCTCTTACGGGTGACACCTGAGGTAGTCCTGTAAATAAAAATCAAACATGGCTCTTATGGGTGACACCTGAGGTAGTCCTATAAATAAAAATCAAACATGGCTCTTACGATCGACATCTTAAGTATAACAGTCCTTAACAATTTGTCTCTTACAGGTGACATCTTATGTATAACAGTCCTCAACAATTTGTCTCTCACGGCGACATCTTTAAGTTTATCAGTCCTGAACAGTTTGTCTCTTACGGGCAACATCTTAAGTATATCAGTCCTCAACAATTTGTCTCTTACAGGCGACATCTTAAGTATATCAGTCCTCAACAATTTGTCTCTTACAGGCGACATCTTAAGTATATCAGTCCTGAACAATTTGTCTCTTACAGGTGACATCTTAAGTATATCAGTCCTCAACAGTTTGTCTCTTACAGGCGACATCTTAAGTATATCAGTCCTTAACAATATGTTTGTCTTTATTATGGAAGGAAACTGGTAAGGTAGGCACATATATGTATTACCCGGTATGTACTTGTGCGTGACCCCATACTTTCAGGTTGGGGAATAAAACCTCAGTCCCTGTGATTCAGATGAAAAGCAATTAAGCAATTTACTCCACCATGTACCCCATCAACCTTTATTATTTGACCTGATTATAATTTCTGCAATATCATACTTGCCAACCCTCCCTATTTAGGAGGGAGACTCCCGATTTTGGACCCTAAAATGTTGCATTTTCAACTTTGGAATCTGCTTAACTGTTCCTATTTTTAAAGATCTGATGATTTCATCTGGACGAAGAGCTCACAGAAAAAGCCATTTAAAAGTGGTATTTTTCCTCTGAATGAACATGTATACATATGATTCATGTTTTCAATTTTGAGCATGCGTAATCTCCCCCAATGGAAATTTCAAAAAGTTGGCAAGTATGCAATTAATATAACCATTACAAAACTGATCATACATTTTAATCTTTGACCTGGACAAGACCATTATCAGTCCCTAGGGGTGAGAGGGTTCAACCAAGGTTTTGGATCCATTTCTATTCCAATTCAAAAGTTGGAACAGTTCATTATGAAATTTCAGGGTTGAATGAGTTAAGGATGATCTCTCGACTTCACTTTAAAACTTGCATGAAATTAATGGATGAGCATATATTGGATTCTATTTGATTGCGGTGACAATTTGAAAATAGTTACTTCAATAACTCTATCTTATATCCTGGTCCCTGGATAAGTACACGCATTAAGTAACATACGTATAATCATTTATATGCTAATTGACTGTAACAGGATACAAATAATTCAGAATTATACGACCAAATTTATATTATATACCTAGTAGTGACAAAATCTGCGCTATATGTTATCTCAGTATAGAAAACCAATCACTTTAAGATTTGTAAAAATGCTATGTACTGTATCGATAGCGCATTATAAGACATGCAAGACATATTGGCACAATAAATTTTGGCAAACTTGACCCTTACCTAGCCAAAACCAACCCCCCAAAATCCAATATGCACCTTGAGCTTGACGATAATATTTTGAATTATGGTATGTTTGACCAATATCAGGTATATATACATGTATACCAATCTAAATATACATTGACAAATGTTAGACAATTGTGTTATAAAGGTCATAAAGCCCGTCACCAGACAAAGGTTTATAGAGACAGGCTACTGGAAGTTTTGAATGCAAATCTTACTTAAGTATTTGTTCACCTCAAACACTTAAATGCCTGAACTTGGAGATATGCCAGACTTTAAATTTAAAACATGTCTCAAGTTTATTCTGATAGTTTGTTACCTGACCTTAATACTATATATTGAGAGGGCCAACACCTTGAAGTCATGCAGTTGAAAATCTTGTGCATAAATATATATTTTACTACAGATATTTTTTAAAATTACAAGTCCAAATGATGTTTTCAGCATGCATGAACATTCAAAATTTTATCTTTAAGTATAGAAATATGACATTGTGTTCATATCTCATAATTATTAAAGCTTTTTATGAAAACATGGGTTATTCTAAGCATTATAAGTTCAAACTAATTTCAATCTGACTGATGGAAAAATTTCAGTTTTTATAAAATTTTGATGGACAGTGAATGCTAGAAACTATTTGAATTTGGTCATCATATATAAAAAAAATCTCCTTCATTACAACAAATTAAATGAATCTCAACATTTTCTTATTTTCTCAAATTTAAAATAAATGTATTATTTTTATAATTTATTGGTATGCTAACAAGTTTGAGAATGTGTATACATTCCTGAAGACCTCAGTCTTATGACATGCTACTAATTATAAACAGAAGGCTAATTGTTAATTACTTCAGTGAAAATTCTTGTCATACCTATCATATTTAACATGTAAATGTAGACAAGCCTGTTTGACTCTAAATGTTTGTATAAGTGGATATTAAATATACTGAAAACTTATCTTAAATGTTTATTGAAACAAATTAATTGAAAGAAACATTTTTAAATGAAAAAATTATAAGATTTCCGCTAAAAGCATTTGGGCTATTGAATAGAAAGTGCACACATGCATAACCATCTCTGACTATGATGAAAATATTTTCTTTTGACTTTTTAATTTCAATTTTTGTTATTTTACTTTTTTATCAATCAATGATTACTTGCATTGAAGGTCTCTAAAAACATTTGAGCAGTAGAAAACTTGGCTCAGCTGATTTTTCATTTTTTTCTTACATTAAATATCATGTGTTACGTGCCTGTTGATTCTTTAAAGTCACCATTAACTAACTCAGCCACCCCTAAAGTTTCTCAATGAACTATTCCAACCTTTACATTATTGGAAAAGTTAAAATGTGTCTTCAGGGTGAATAATTTAACATTAAAACATTTGGTTTATTTCGTTTTTTTATTCTATTTACAGGCAGGGTCATTTAAGGACGTGCCAGGTTTTGGAGGTGGAGGAAAGCAGGAGTACCCGGAGAAAAACCACTGACCTATGGTCAGTACATGGCAACTACCTCTAGTGGGTTTCGAACTCTCAACCCAGAGGTGGCGGGTGTTGGGACACCTAACGGTTCGCCCGCCGCGGCCCCTGAAGTGAAGTGTACTGTACGGTGTTTCAGTCACTGATATGTTTGTACATTTTGTAGTATATATAGTAGATAATGGATAAAGATAAATCGTTAAGAACATACATGTATACAGGTAAACCCAGGTATACACTGCACTGAGCATGATGTCATTAAGTCATAACATACAATTGTACATAGTAGATTAAGGCATAAAGCTCAGAACAACATCTCCTATATATATCTAACTGATTTCCTTCCATCATGATTGTTGTTAAGAATACTGATTACTCCTCTATATATAATTGGATTAGAAACAATAAGATATGTGAATGTGACCTTTAACTTTAGCCCTTTTAATGCAGTTGACCTATAAATAGAAACAGTGACCTTGACATTGGTCACTGACAGACCAACAACCTCCTTCAGCCAGACAATGCATGTAAGAGTTGAATCACTAGGTGAAGAACCCGTAAACAAACAAACAAACAAACAAACAACTTTGCATTGACCTCAAACGACCCTGAAATATGGACTCGTCCCAGATACTCCTACTTGATCTATTTATAGACTCTGATGAAAATCTGTTATGATTACAGTTTCGGAAAGGACTTAAATGGAGGGAACTGATTGTGATCTGTATCAACATGGATGTCTCGCCTTCCCCTCTTTATCAATAACATTTAAGTCCAATATCTGTAACTTGGCCAAGTTTCAATTTAATTACATATCAATACACTGTAAAAAGTGAACGATAACGTAAATTCTTATAATTCCCATGTTTTTGCCCCAAAACAACAGAACCTGCAAATAACTTTCCTCCAAATTTCAGTAAGGTGTTCAGTATGATGATATTAGTAACTTAGCATGATGGTTGGTTTCAGTAATGTGACCAATTTTCAATTTGATTGGATAATATCACACTATAAAAAGTGGACTTCAACACAAATGTTGACTTGGTCACGTCACCTCCGCCGACACATAAACCGATAAACATTTAACAATGTGCTGAAATAATAAAACATATTTTCCTTCATTGGCCAGGAGTAAGCAAGTTTCTGCCATTTCTTATTGGTATATAAAACAATTGTAGCCGGTCATGAAAGGCTAGGGAGTTGAGAAAGATATTGACAGCTGAGGTCGTGAAAGTCTAGGGAGTTGAGAAAGATATTGACAGCAGGTCGTGAAAGACTAGGGAGTTGAGAAAGATATTGACAGCAGGTCGTGAAAGGCTAGGGAGCTGAGAAAGATATTGACAGCAGGTCGTGAAAGGCTAGGGAGTTGAGAAAGATATTGACAGCAGGTCGTGAAAGGCTAGGGAGTTGAGAAAGATATTGACAGCAGGTCGTGAAAGGCTAGGGAGCTGAGAAAGATATTGACAGCAGGTCGTGAAAGGCTAGGGATTTGAGAAAGATATTGACAGCAGGTCGTGAAAGTCTAGGGAGTTGAGAAAGATATTGACAGCAGGTCGTGTAAGGTTAGGGAGTTGATAAAGATATTGACAGCAGGTCATGAAGGGCTAGGGAGTTGAGAAAGATATTGACAGCAGGTCGTGTAAGGCTAGGGAGTTGATAAAGATATTGACAGCAGGTCATGAAAGGCTAGGGAGTTTGGAAAGATATTGACAGCAGGTCATGAAAGGCTAGGGAGTTGAGAAAGATATTGACAGCTGAGGTCGTGAAAGTCTAGGGAGTTGAGAAAGATATTGACAGCAGGTCATGTAAGGCTAGGGAGTTTGGAAAGATATTGACAGCAGGTCATGAAAGGCTAGGGAGTTGATAAAGATATTGACAGCAGGTCATGTAAGGTTACGGAGTAGAGAAAGATATTGACAGCAGGTCATGTAAGGTTAGGGAGTTGATAAAGATATTGACAGCAGGTTGTGAAAGGCTAGGGAATTGAGAAAAATATTGACAGCATGTCATGAAAGGCTAGGGAGCTGAGAAAGATATTGACAGCATGTCGTGAAAGGCTAGGGAGCTGAGAAAGATATTGACAGCAGGTCATGTAAGGTTAGGGAGTTTGGAAAGATATTGACAGCAGGTCATGAAAGGCTAGGGAGTTGATAAAGATATTGACAGCAGGTCATGTAAGGTTAGGGAGTAGAGAAAGATATTGACAGCAGGTCATGTAAGGTTAGGGAGTTGATAAAGATATTGACAGCAGGTTGTGAAAGGCTAGGGAATTGAGAAAAATATTGACAGCATGTCGTGAAAGGCTAGGGAGCTGAGAAAGATATTGACAGCATGTCGTGAAAGGCTAGGGAGCTGAGAAAGATATTGACAGCAGGTCGTGAAATCGCCGCCTATTATAAACAACGGATAATAATTTGGGAACTGCTTTGAGACAACCTACAAACTTACAATAATTCATCCCAGAAATTTCATAGTGAACTATTCCAAACCTTGATTTGGAAGAGTTTAAATGTGTCTCAGGGGATGAATGAGTTAAGATAATTGAGATAGAGTGGTATAACCTTGATTCTTTTATCACTTTTACCCCTTGTCACCAAAAAACACATTTGTTACTATATCACTGTTATATTTCATGGGGTTTCTATTTTTGCTGTACAGTATTTGCCTTCCGACTTAAATATGTGAATTCTAAACACCAGTGAAATATTTAAAACGCCACTGATATCAAAGAGAGACAGAGTAGAACCTAAAAATGAGGCTTAACACTAAATGGAGTCATTTATAATTAATTTCTTTTTGCACTTTTAATTTTCTTAAATTGTTCAAACAAATCTAAGAATATAATCTCATATTTAAGTTTTGCCACAAAACAGAAATTAATCCAACTCGTACACATTTTACATCTTTGCCTTCATACACTTGCTAGACATTTATCTGATGAAGGTGACAGGGTACATAACGCACTAGTCATCGAAACGTCACATAAAACATTTATTGGTTGTGTCAAATGATTTCACATAAAAGAAAATAAATCCAGCTTATCTGATACATAATGTCTAGCAAATGAAAGCTGAATTCAATAAAAGTATAATCTTAAAAGATAAATCAAAGTTATACTGCAGTATCAAATTACGTACATCTATATTGCCCTGGGTATGTGTGTGTTCTCAAATGAAAGTCACAAGGATTTTCCTTTGACAAGTTCAAATAGTTACAAAATTTACTGTTGGCAAACAAAATGTTCTGGCCAATCTTTCAACTTTTTATCAGGGCAAATGACAAGGCGTGGCATTATAACTGAAGTCAAAAGTTCAAACAAAAGCTATGAAAAATTTCACCTAAACAAAAACTTTACATAACAAATATATGCTTTATTCAGAATACAAATTTATACATGTATTAAATTATTAAATAGCTATTTCATCTCCAAAGGCTTTGAGGTAAAATGAAAAAAAAAAGTCAATCTATCATTCAAGTAAGCCTTTCCATTACAGGTCAGTGGAGGTGGAGGTGGGAGGGGGGGGGGGGGGGCGGGTTGCACGGGTGGTAATGGAGGTGGAGGTGGAGGCGGGAGGATGGCGGGTGGTAGTGGAGGTGAAGGGGTTGGCGGGTGTTAGTGGAGTTGGAGATGGGGGGATGGCGGGTGGAAGTGGGGCTGGAGGGGGGATGATGGAGGCTGAAAGTGGAGGTGGGGGGATGGTGGGTGGTAGTGGAGGTGGAAGTGGGGTGATGGTGGGTGGTAGTGGTGGTGGGGTTGGTTTGGGATGAGCATTCATACCCAAAGATGATCAGAGTCAGTGTTCGGGTAGAAAGTGTATGAAGTGGGTTTACCCCTCAGATTAGGCATACGTAAAAGTTGTAAGATTTGGAGAGATTGAGGGACAGGAAAGTGTATATGTATGGAGTGGGTTTGGTGAAATTGGTGTGGCCTAGCCATGTGTGGGTGGAAACTACTGTATATAAAGTAGGATTACCTGACTATGTATTTATGTGTGCATGCCTGTATTGATCTGGAGTAGAGGGTGGGTTAAGACCAGGGTGGATTGATCTAGAGCTGAAGTGTGTGAGGGTGGAAGGTTTTAAGTCTCCAGATATATATGAAAGATGACTCTTTATACTATCCATCATAATTATGTAAGGTATACATCATGTGTTGTCACCTCTAGACTAGACAGAAGGTATACAGTCACTCTGCACGAGACAGACTGTACACTGTATACGTCTACAGGTAAACTGTTTATCTAATAAACACAGGACATTACCAGCTCATTTAAAGTTTACTGATAAGTCCTATCATTTACACTAAGTACTGTAATCTGTCCTTCCAATAACTTTAATGCTGTTAACAATACAGTGTTGGCATTAGTTTTTCATAAGTTCACGGAAAATTTCCAAGGGGAAACATTTTTGAAGAAAAGCTGAAAAGTACTTTTATTAGATACAAAGGCTTTGTGTTTTATTTCAGTAGACAAACACAACTGTAATTTTTGAAAGCTATCTCTCTTTTAGCTACCGAGTACAAAATATGGTGTGAATAAATTGTTACAGACCACTTACTATGAATTAACACAGTATTGCAAACTAACTTATTTTATCGTGCCATTAATTTTTGCGTATTTTGATGAAAATTCGCGAAAACTAACCTCTGCGAAATACAGTTTCAATCGTAGGTATATCAACTGTAGGAGTACAGTATTGTATTGCATAGGACTAATGACGGTATTTATCGTGAAATCAAATCGCCATTTCATATGAAAACTCGAAATTAAGTCCCGCGAAGATAAGTTGGTTTTCAGTACTTATTTACTCAACCACCCCTTAAGACTCATTTGAACCCTTCCAAATCAAAGGTTGGAAGTTCATTAAGATTTTTATGTCCCACTATAAAATTGCATGACCCAACTCGGAACCTTGTCGAATTCCAGTCAAAGCATTGTGCTGATTTAGGGAATTTTTGTCAGTGTTCTTTCCCCGAGAACAATTCACATAAAACTATACATATTAATTACTGCAGTCAGTTTGAGTTTGGTCACAACTAATATTGTCAGAATTTAGGGATTATTGCTAAGAAAATCACAAAAGTGTAAGACAAATGACTTATTCAGTTACATGAGAAAATTTGCAAAAGTCAGAGGAAATTTACATAAAACCACTTATATTTACAGTGGTTTGAGTAAATTTATTCTGAGGTTCACAACCTTGAGGACCCTTTCTAGATGACTTGTTACCTTGACGTTTTGTAAGATGGTGAGCGATGACACGTCCCCCTCCTCTGCTTTCACCATCAGACCCGTAAATTTGTGCAGGATCAGATCAAATGGTCCCTGGTTCTCTAATGGGCGAGATATATCCAACTGTGAAAACACAAAATCATTTCTGAATTAATTTTACCCCAGCTTTTGTTATATATTCAAAGTTATATATAAGTATAGAACTGGACTTATAGTCGTAGTAACTGTAGTACCATTTTGGATTGTTTGTCTTTGTGCGTTAATGATGTTGCTATTCTATTAAATATTTCCATTGCATGACAAAGCCGCTATATATATATACTGACCAGGAAGACATGCGATTTAACATTGTTTTGGCATAAAAACCGTGACAGTTTGCCGTCAAAATGGCTGTTCCATTTTATGAATTGAGATGTTGATATAAAGCATTCACCATACATGTAGTTAAAATCAATGGGAAACAGTATCAATCAGAAGTATGGATATCAAATGTTCTCATATCATATAATTATCATATTTTGTGCTAGCACGCAATATGATGTTTGCCTGCATTGCCTTGGCATTTATATCAACCATAAACACCATATCAAGACACTTCAATACTTAATTTATAAACAGCCCCTGTTATCGGCCAACACAACAAACAAAATATATCATTTTTTTTAATTCACAGTGATGCTTCACAATTAGGATAATTTCTACTAATCAAAGCCTAATTTTTCAACGTTAACTCACTGTAATACATTCACTTTCATTAAACTTGCCCTATACACAAGTATAATTGTGTTTGCCCATGTTAATTTTACCTTTCACATCCGACAAATTTTGTGGTTGATGACATAACAAAGGGCAAAGAACTGGTCAGAGTTCAACTGCAGTGCTGTATGTAAACAAAGCTTTATGGGACAGCTAAAAAGTCTTGTTCCCACTGCATAACCAATTAGGGGATGGACTAAAGAAATATTTGTAAATTATTTATTGATATAGCTTGTGTATGAATTCAAGATTGTTTCTTTGTATGTTATGTATACTTTGGGTTGGGCTTGAGTGTTTATAAGTTCTATCAATAGCTAGGGTCATTTATGGACGGCCTCCCAGTGTATGTAATGCGATTGTGTGTATTTGGGAGGCCGCAGTATGTTTGTGTTAAAGCCTCCTTGCAATAGTCAGGATCTTTTAGTTTTGCTGATTTAAAGTGCTATCACACTGAAGTATACTGACGAAGGCCCTCAGCGGAATACTTTCGGACAAACTTTTTTCATCTTTCCATTATCTATGCAAATTGTTTTTACTTTAAATAACTTTACCTCAGAAAATGAAAATTTTCTTTATTAAAAGTCAAGAGTCAATAATTTCAATAATACACCGTCTTGATCGCAATGGTATAGTATTTATCATATGAACAGATATTTGAACCTATCTCCTATTATCCACTCACATTAAAGTCCCTCCTGGTTACAATAGAACATTGGTCATTAGCACCTTACATTATCAAGTAAAAAGAAACATCAGCTTATATGAAGAAACGTCTGTATAATTTTCAGGAAAGTTTAAGTGATTCAACAATTTACTTGTATGTAAATGATAAAATTGTCCTCACTTTGTACATACAACAACAAAAATTACAAATGGTTTAAAAAACTTTTCAAACAAATTTAATTTCAAACATTTGCATGAAGCTAACAAGTGTTACCATCATATAAACAACCTGGCCCCTTCCAGATTATTTACATCCTTCACAAATCTGGCGGTTATTCATATCTATATAAATTTGAAGCCATTCAATCTTCCAAACATAAATATAAGTGCTTGACACACATGCTGGGTTATTTTGAATCACAGACTTGCTCAAAATCCTATTTGATGGATTTGAATAAATTAAAGCACTTTTTATCTCATTCACCCTTGAAAACACATTTGAACTCTTCCAATTGATAGGTTGGAATAGTTCATTACAATATTTCAGGGGTGAGAGGATTAAAAGTCCACACAGGGCGTACATTAATTTTTTTCTCCCACTATAGGCACTGTGCTACCAAAAACTTACTCAGCACCTCCAAATTCCACCTGGCACAATAACCAAAACATAACAGATACTTGTTTGAATGTAGTTAATTATAGAATATAGTAATTCACATATATATATATTGAAATTAGCTGTTATTGAAATTTGTGTTATTCTTTTATTGATAGTATATGTGTATAATACCATCAAAAATGATACTTCGCTTTTAATTGTTGGTAGTCATTAATGCTAGTTTGATTTCCTTTATTTTTGTCACACGCCATTTCCACCGACACTAAACACACCAATTACACAACATGGGAAATTCCCCGATTCAATCAGCGTCATGTTGACGCTTTAGTGTACATAAATTGTGTCTGTTGTAAGCGCACAAAGGATATAGAACAGAAATGAAGTGACAATTAACAAGGCTGAAAAAAGCGGGCTAACAAAAGTTGAGATACATTTTGTTAGGAACATTTCATAACTATTGTTTTTAATGAATTGTTTTGCACAGTGTTTGAAATACATGTAGCATATATTGACTGTCATCGATTTTTACTCGGCACTGGGGAAGAGTGGTAAGGACGACCCCACCCGGCACCGGGGCATTTCCACTCGTCTGGACGAGTGGACAAGTACTTAGTCGAAGCCCTGCCACAACTATAAAAAGTAAATGATCATCTGGTAAAGTTTTCTGATTTAAGCATTTTCTTCCTCACTGAATGACAGCTAAAAACAATATTGTACTCCAATTTCCCCTTTACTTTCCCAATCCATTACCACATGTTTTTATACGATAAACCATGTATATTTGATTCTCTTTTACTTATTTTGCCATCAAATTCTATCATTACAAACACATTTCAAAACTTCACCTAATCCTCTAAGCAGTTAATTGCACTGTACATTTTAATACATACAAAAAATGTAAATAAGTATATACTTAACAATAATTATGAAACAATTAGGTTTTACAACATACTTATCATTACAACAATCACTACTGGTGTCGGAGATGGAAAGTTTGAAGGTTTTAATGTGAGAGGGTACCAGAGCACCTGAAGAAAACCCACACAGTCAAGCAGGAGACATATATAATATCTATTCTGATCATCATCCAATACACAGGCTGTTTTTGATAAGTTATCTTTTCTCATCCAATCATTTTGCTGTCTTGCTGATGGGTAAGTGCCAATTCACTACTGTGTGACTCCTTGACCACATTTTTACACTAACATACAATGTACAATGTATAACACAGCAATTGCCGTATTTCACTTGATAAGCCCACTGTGGGCTTAAAAAAAAACACAAAAAGGCACACTTATATAAATCCTACAACGGCTAGCTTGATGCTAGGCACAGACCTGTCACTATGAAATGATTATCAGTCACAGATATATTGTTGTGGGAGGGGTCACATTTGGGGGGGTTGAATGATAATCTGACAATCATTTCATAATGACATAGGTCTGTGCCTAAACCCTATGAATTTCTCCCCTAGTTAAGAACTTACTGAAGATCAAGAATCAGGCATGATCTGATCCAAGTTATCAAAAAATTATTAGTTTTTCTCTTCTAAATACAGATGTAATTCAATATCTGTATACTAATTCAGGAGACAAGAACAAGTCTAAATAGAGCCATATGTACAGGGCAAAGTTTCAAGGTGAAATATGTGCTGGAAATTATTTTTCGTTTTTAATTTGTAGGCATGGAATTTGTTTATAGGTTTAAGCTTAGCGCACCCTTCCTCTTCCCCTTAAACTGGAGGTGTGCATACATGGGGGCAGGTATATGGTTATATTTAGCATGGTAAGTTCTACTTTTAATATACAAACAACAATTTGTAACAATTCATCAATGGTGGATCACTTTTATATTAATATAAATGCCATGGAAATTAAGCACAACCAGCTAGGCCTTGATAAAAATAGATAATTTGACCTTGAGGCTCAGACAAGATCCCAACAGCAATTGAAAACTTAGTTAAACTTGCACCTAGTTTTTTTTTTATTCTAATTCAATACATTATATATTTGTGTCCTCACAATAAAGCTTTTGAAATGTAAAACTTTTTAATATCTTAAATAATAAAGGACATCCCATTTTTCAATAACCATAATTACTCCCACTTAAATACAATTAACTCAGTTACCCCTAGAGATAGATTTGAGCTCTTCCAATTCAAATTTTGGAGTAGTTCATTATGAAATTTTAGAGGTGAATGAGTTAAAATGTAATACAATTTAACAGGTATATATAACTGTGTATCAATATTAAAGGTAGGACAAATGTCTTAATTCTACTTTAACTATGAGATCACAATTATCATGTTTGACTTGCTTTAATAGAGCCAGTACACCAATCCACCCCCACCTGCTATCAATACATACGACACCCAGCTAGAGATAATCCGATACTATTGAAAAACCTGACGACTATTATCCCACCTGAACAGCTTAAATCAAATGTAGCACTGATCTTCATTGGCTGCATGATCAGTGAGGTGTTTAACTATAGGCAGAAATATTTCACATTTTTTGGTTATATGTTTCAGTATACTAGGAGTGTCTGTTATATATTCATGTTTATATTGTTAACATAGAGTTGTGTTTACTTTATCGTATCTATAAACAGATTAAGTGCACTGTTTATAGTGGTGTTATTCTGATATGGTGATAAATCTAACATATACGTCATTAACCTAGCTATATCACCTGCGAATTACGAAACATTACCGTATTTATTATGTGATTTATGAAACATCACCAAATTTAACATGTGATTTATGAAACATCACCAAATTCAACATGTGATTTATGAAACATCACCAAATTCAACATGTGATTTATGAAACATCACCAAATTTAACATGTGATTTATGAAACATCACCAAATTTAACATGAGATTTATGAAACATCACCAAATTCAACATGTGATTTATGAAACATTGCCAAATTTAACATGTGATTTATGAAACATTGCCAAATTCAACATGTGATTTATGAAACATTACCAAATTTAACATGTGATTTTCGAAACATTACCAAATCTCACCAATTTGTAGGCACCATTTTTCCAGGGATCCAATAACGACGAATTCAGTATGGGGGATAAAATTTTACAAGTAATGGACCCAATGAGCTTTGGCATATATAACCAGATATGGATGTATTGCATTGTCAGCTAGTTATTATTATTATTATTACAGGGATCACTTTGGGGCGAGATATAGGGATTTTTACCCATATTTTTCCTGAAAATCTCATTGAAAATTCAAAATTGTATTACTTTATACAGAAAAATCTCCTAGAAATTTTGCTGATCCCATAAAATCCCTCAAATTCTCCCATAGGTTTTAAGAGTCAGAATTATCCCCGAGATAAATATGATATCTACCTTATTTCAGTTTACTTACAGATTCTAGCAGTAGTATCTTATTTGAGAGAAATTTTGCACCGAAAGAAGTCTATTGAATTATGATTGCATTACCATAATAACAGTTTCATTGTAATACAAAATCTGAGCATGTCATATGTGAAATGAGGCCAAATTTTTGTGTGTGTAATTTTTTGCTTATATTCATGCAGCCTCAAAACAATTTGTGATGTGATAATTTTCACACTGTCAGTCGTGATGTTTTGTAGTGTGTACCTATAATACTATAAGACACTGCAGAGTTTGAGTAGTGTTAAATGCATTCGTGAGTGGATATATAAACCGCTGAAATCTACTGCAAGCGAAAATTGTCCACAGTGCGAACCAATTCCACTTTTACAGTCCAAGAGCATTTTGATATTATTACAAAATTTACTACATGTATATAGTTTCACTATGAAAAGAAGTGAAAATGTCTAGAATTTAATAGGTCTGTAGTGAGTTACATTTCTTGCTAAAGAGATTATTGGTTTAAATGTTGGATAATCATTTGATATTTCCATAAATTTGTTTGTACACTGTATCAAGTTTTACACTGGCATGCTTTTCACAGCCTGGAATCTATTATCAATATAGCTAATGCTGACGTCATCTAAGTTTCAATTAGGTACTGTAAAATGATACGCACTTACACAAAACGTCCATTGATTCACTTTTAGTCTTGGATTACATTACGAATTCACACTATGAACTTAATCTGATTGTTCTAAAATGACCTCTACAGTGACACTGCAAAGAATTGTCAAAATTGCATAAAATTTCTGATATTAGGTAATACATGTATTTACAATTTCTACTCCCAACGACAAGATAATATAAACCTAGTGTACCCATGGCTGATGTACCATACATTAATTTCCCAATAACATACATTGGGACATTGTGACGTCATCATGCTTATGACATCATAATGGTGATGTTGGAGGTTGTACTGCTCAGACAGTGTCAACTGGAGGCTGATTTGTCTGACCCTGACGAGTCAACTTGAAGCATATTTCGACTAATGATGTGTGTGTAAATATACATACAATGTCTAATCTCTATATATTCAACACTGAGCATGTTTTTTTGAGCAGGCAGACTACTAAAAGTGTTGTAGCTTAGATAAGCTAGGTACTGCGAAATAAAAAGTACCATGGTATATACCATGATACCAGGTAAATATTGCGTCAACGTATATATATAACATGGTTATATACCATGATACTAGGTAAATATTGCGTCAACGTATATATATAACATGGTTATATACCATGATACTAGGTAAATATTGCGTCAATATATATATATACCATGGTATATACCATGATACTAGGTAAATATTGCGTCAACGTATATATATAACATGGTTATATACCATGATACTAGGTAAATATTGCGTCAACGTATATATATAACATGGTTATATACCATGATACTAGGTAAATATTGCGTCAACGTATATATATAACATGGTTATATACCATGATACTAGGTAAATATTGCGTCAATATATATATATACCATGGTATATACCATTATACTAGGTAAATATTGCGTCAATATATATATATAACATGGTTATATACCATGATACTAGGTAAATATTGCGTCAACATATACCATGGTTACATACCGTGCATCGTCAGAAACCAACGGCACACTCCTCTGACGTTTGCATCCCGAGGGCCAAAATCGGTATAAACCTTCGTTTCCCCGAATAGAAGTTTATTCGGAGATTTCAACCAATCAGAATGGTTGTTTCTCGTGACACTCTATTAGATTATTTTACCGTGATTACGACCAGCATATTTCTGTAGGCATGACGCCGATGTCAATCGTCGTATAGCAGGACCTTATATTTTAATCACAATCGACACAATTATAACACAATCGACAGGTTTTGTTGACAGGCGGTGCTACAAATGAAACGGGATACCCCGGCTTGATGTCCCTGCTGTATGTAGTCATGGATGAAACCATCAATATGATTGGCTACTATTTTAGTATGAAAACGAGAGTTTCTTTCCATTTTAGCCCACAGGATGCAAACGTCAGAGAAGTGTACCGTGGGTTTCCAATGATGCATACCGTGATATTGCTACAATGTATATATACCATGGTCATTAAATATTTCAGTTAGGTAAAGGTCTCTTATTTTTGTTCTAACCCCAATTAACAAGGAAGTTTCTCGCTGTGTTATCCCCTAACATATTGTTCGAGTACAGCCATATATTGTTTGTTCTATAGCTAGTTGATCAAGAAAAGCAAAGGAAATTATAATCAACCATGTTGGAATTGCAATTGATCTATTAAGAAACAAATAATTGTTTAAAAATTTAAGAGAATTTATGATGAAAGTTTCCAGAAACGGGTAGAGGACTCCCGTACCATGTATGTACCATCACAATGCTTTATGGCAGTATTAATATTACAATTCTTTGTTTATTGCTCTATATTTTGTCTTGAAAGTATGTTTTTCTGAAGATTATTAAAAATAGCTTTATCAACATTTAAAGACTCTTTTAAACATTTTCCATATTTTCATCAAAACTATTCTTTAAATGAGGATTATAATAATTGTTGCTTTATATACACGCATATACCGCATACTTGGTCCAGCATTCCTACTGTCAATATTCCAAATGGACGAAACGTCCTGTTGATGAATACTGACCACTGACAGATATGCGAACATGATGTTGTGGTAAATTGTAGTCATTCATATGTCCCCCGTCTTGAATAGATGCCCAGTAATTAATGATAACTGACTGAACAAGAATCAATAATGAAGTCCCTGTCTGTTTGTTGATGGTCTGTACAACTTGTACAATGAGGCCCAGAACAGATTAATAGAACTATTCATATAATATATAAATAGTGTCCTGCAAATATACTAGCAGTACCATAATCACCATAAATATAGCACCCCTTTTATTCCCCTCCCCTTTCTGCAGAGGTATTGAAATTATACAACTGCCCCTACTAATCATGATACAAATAAGCTATTCTATATTGTTGTACAATAAACCTCTATGTGCGCATGTTTATAAGAAAAAAAACCCCACAAATATTGGTAAAACGTTGTTCATTTATGTAATTTATAACATTACGATGTCACACACCATGATAACCATGGTGTGTGAAAATACTACGGTATATCCA
Organism: Mimachlamys varia; assembly: GCA_947623455.1. Lineage (NCBI taxonomy): Eukaryota > Metazoa > Mollusca > Bivalvia > Pectinida > Pectinidae > Mimachlamys > Mimachlamys varia. The sequence goes on from OX392528.1 coordinate 56,142,408, forward strand.
TTCTTGTAAAAAAAATCATACTTATCGACTTAATAAAAACAACATTTTTCATTGAGATTTTAACTTTATTCTATCCTAATAAAACACACTGAATTCATTTCTACGATTTCAAAACTGAAACTTTCCCCTGTACATGCATGGTTTGAAGTGCACCCCTTCTGTTTGTGTTTTTATGTAACTTGCAACAAAGAGCACACTCAGTAAAACCCCACTTACTCGAACTTGGTTTACACAAATACTTCTCATTTGTCAAACAGTTTGTTTGGTCCATACCAAGTTTGTACATATATATTCAACCAACCATGGATAACTCGAATACCATGTATTACACGAACTATTGATCAGGTCCCCACAAGTAAGTGAGATTATACTGTATTAGGTAGAATATCGCATATTAATTTAAATGTTTGAAGTCATCCAAGTTTTCTATAATAAATCAGATTTTTTTTGAAGGGGAGCTCATTCAGGACGGTAGCATTACTTGAGCATTAGAGTGTCTTGATAAGTTAATATGGTCTATATGGTCGATATAAATGACAGTGCTATACAGGCAAACATCGAAGTGCTTGTTGGTGCAATATGATATGTTTGCCTGCAGAGTTTTGTCATTTATAACGACAATGAAGACCATATCAAGACTCGCCAATGCTTTTATTTACATTTCTTATCTGTGTTGCTGACTTCTACCGATTTTACTAACAAAGATCAATGCTTCATGTAAGTTCGTAAAATGGAACAGGGAGCTGACACAGTTTCCATGCCAAAACAATGAAGTCATAATCGTCATGTGATGGGTGTTGTTTATCATCTCTTAAAATGCATGCCCATGTCTCCCTGGTTATAGTTCATATGGTGGCTTTGCCATGTAAATAATAATATACAACATTTATATACATTAAATCTATATAATGTATTTTCCCTTATACATCTCTGTTATATAATAATAATATTATGCACATTTATGTCATCAAAATACAACTGCAATTTGCTTACCTTTATCAATTCGATGCCTGCATTTCTGAAATACAAAGGTAAAATACAGAGAGTGAGATCCAATCAAGGTTAATGTTACAGTCAGACTATAAAAGTATTGTGTGTACTAAGGACAATTAAGGCAGTGAAGTAATTAAGTGATTTAAATATAATCTTTATTTATTTTACAACATTTATGAAATAAGTTATTCAGCTTATATTAATCAAGTATTCTTGTTGGCCCGGATATTAGCAAGTGAGGGGTCTTATATTATTGTGGGAGGAAACAGGAGTACCTGGAGAAAACACACAAGGTCATGCAGGTGATCCCCCGCCCCATGGCCATATCTTTTCCCATCCAATTAGGGAATCGAACCCTGGCTTCCTTGATGAAAGGCAATTGTTCTATCCCCTGCACAACCCAACCAACCATTTAATTATTTACACACATGTAGATACATTCCTAAAATATTCAAGCTTTTTCCTGTCTGGCTGATAATCAGTTAATGAAGTTACAATAAGTTCCCACACAATTAGTTTTTGTCTCAATGGATTTTCAAAAGTTCAATTGTTGTGTAATTATGGCCTCTCAGTCAGCTGATTATCGTTCTTGGCAAAAACATGGCTGCTTTGAAGGATATAAAATTTGATACTTTTATTTATCATGGGTAAAACATTCACTGTACATCAAGTAGAACTCTCCAATAAAGGAGGTGTGTATGGTCATGTAAAAGCTAGAAGGTTCAGAGGGTTTTAAATTTATGGACTGTATCAACCTGATCTTATGTTTGTCTCCTTCAAATTTGTTACAACTGCATCATTAAGCAAACAAATGTTTTCATATTAATTTGATATTTAATGCAACATGTTCTGACGATATCATTATGCAATAAATGCCATAAATGCTACATGTAGTTATAAAGTATTTTCTGTGTGATCTGACATCAGGCCAGTTTTTATACGTACACATCAGGCTAAAACAGTTGATCTAAATGATGTACTATATGTTATTACTAAGCTTTAGAGCTAATAACTTTAATATTTGAAGTTCAACACTAGTGACAACTGCCTGGATTCACAGATACATACATAGCAAAAACTAGTACTTCAAATGGCATTTTATCAGGAGTTTCGTGGCATTTTAGCTCGCTACGGGCACCTGCTTTGGACAACTGGAAATTTACATGTCAAACCAGTGAAATGGGACGGGAACACCTCTGACTTTTGACCCCATATTAATCTGCCATCACATATCAAAATCTACCAAAAGTATACATTTTTTAAAAGTTAAGTATCTATAGATTTCATTCAATGCAGAATATGTCAACAATTACCTATTTAGATTAATCAGAATCACTGTACTTAGCCAGAACAAATTTTCAGCAGGGACTACAAACATATGAAACACTTCGTCATAGGCTGATTTAGTTGTGTGAGTCCTAAACCTATTTTTTCAGCCAAATACAACACAAATACTTGTTCTTTATACACTAGTGAACATTTGAGTGAAATTCAATGAAATTTCTATGGATCTTGACAAAGGGACCAAGTGACCTTAATGCAAGTAATGAAGAAAGTGACAATATTTTACTAGAGGTCAAATTAAATCTGTCAGACTCAAGATGGAATTTTAGAGAAGAATGATTAGCAATAGATCGAGTACCCTGTCATTTTGAAATGAAATAAAATGTCAAAATGAGAAAAAAAACATTCAAATCAAAGCAAATAAACAAAGAATTTTAAATCTAATAAATAGAATTGGTCAGGTTTACATTATATGAACAAACCTCAATTTAAAAGACTCAAACTCAAATATTTATATTATGGATGAGAATTGATCAGGATAATTATTCAGAAGAGCACCAATCTACTCTTATGGAAAACTAATTCCCCTATAAGTTAAACGTCGCTAGGTCTATGTTTGTCCTTTAGTAAGTATATATGTAAACAGTGACTAAGACTACCAGTATACATACATGAGGTACATGGTATATAAAGCTAGTTGATAAAATCCTAGTCACTTTTGGTATACACAATCTTATACACTAATTTATAATACACAGTATACAAGCTAGGTCAATACATGTACATAGGGTTGTAAACTAGCTCTAGGTAAACAGATGGCATGTGTCCAGTCTATTTACTTGTCCTGTGCCAACAGAATACTATAGAAAGCACACAATACTTTATACTCTGGAGAATAATTCTAGAAATCAGTATCACAGGTGAAATGCATGAACACAGTCTGTATACGTAACATAAACATTCTTTTGCCTAAAACATTTTTTTCATTCTCAATCACAGGGATCACTTTGGGGCGAGATTTAGGGATTTTTACCCATATTTTTCCTGAAAATCTCATTGAAAATTCAAAATTGTATTACTTTATATAGAAAAATCTTGTAGAAATTTTGCTGATCCCATAAAATCCCTCAAAATCTCCCATGGGTTTTAAGAGTCAAAATTATCCCTGCAATCATAAACATTTTTTGTCTAAAATATGTTCTGGTTCTTAAAAACTGTATCTGTTATATAGGTTATACTTAGGTATTCAAACATTTCCTGCTTGAATTTTTCTTAAGTTTTGTGGCAAAAAAGTTCTTTACCAGGTATATATATTTCAGAAGGAAATAATTATATACTGTATACATGTATACCCAGGCAAGAAATTGAAGTACATTATGCATATTGAAACACACAGTTTTAAAGACAATCAATTACAAGCGTCTTTAATCATTACATAAAAATGTCATCTAATTTCTGTAATCAATGTGCTATATTCATAATTAAATTTCTTTTATGAATATGAGAGACAGTTACCGGGTAAAGGAAATTAATGGTAGCTAGCCCCATACCATATCTTAAACTGCATAAAATTTATTATTTTGTATGGTAATAAGTTTTATCACCTTTGCTCTAGGATCTCTCAATCTAAGAAACTGTGAATGATTTGGAAACGTAGTAGGTAAGGGACAGCATAAATATGTGTACAGATTTAATGGACACTTCAATTTTCACCTATGAGTATCAGTTTTTGTTGTTGTTTTTTTTTTGACCAGGCATTTATTGGGTCTGATGTGCATGCATAGATCCATTCCTGATTGGATATACGTAGTAGCCATATATATATATCTTCCCAAATGTCCTTCAGGATTTCCCAATTTTTTCTTTGATTTCCATCTTGTACATGTATTTGGATGACATTGCAAAATCTAAAACTTTCAATGCACAATATATAGTTAAAAGTTGTTGTCTCTATATATTTTTAAAATAATAATTTGTAAAAAATGAAAATTGAAATTTTCTTTAATTAAAGATAATGACATTGCTGCAGTAAAATGTTGACAAGTTTGCTCAATTTAAGGATAGAGCTGATAGTTCCATACTTCCATTCAAAAAATACAACTGCATCTGGTAAAATCTCTGCCTATATATATACATAATCACTACCTCTACATTCTGTTCTTATTTTAGAAACACACCTCCTGTGATAGCTTAATTCCCTGACAGATATATCTTTAAAAGGGTAAAGTAAAAGAGAATAGGCTATTTGACATAATTATTTCATTTGATTACAACAGACCAAACAATTAATCTACAATAACATATAAAACTATCATCTTTTACAGTGGTGTCCTTTCCTTAAAATAATGTGGCAATTCATTTTACACATGAATTCAAATCAGCTTATTTTGATACATAATAACATACAATTGTAACTGATAACCTACTTTTTGTTCTTAATTGTTTAGATTTTGTCCGTCTCTATGTACATGTATACATACAGGTACAGTGTATGAGCACCCTATACAACATATACTATTTTAACATCTGATGTAACTTTATATCATACCTGTCTTTTGCTGTTAGATACATTTTAACACCAAATAATGAATTATTTGAACTTTTAACTAAACTTTGCTTTTTAACTCGGAAATAAAAAAATAATACTAGGCCTATATTGTTATATGCCAGATAATTAAGTCTGAATTTCTTATCATGAGCTACTTTCCACCAGGTAGAGCTAGGCCTAGTTGACAAGTTATACGCCAGCGTGGCCAGTAAACTCACACGTGTTCACGCATTGGCAGCTAATTTGTATGTAAATGTAAACAAACACCGAACTTGACCTAGTTTTCTTTAGAAATACAATTGTTTACCAAGCCATAATTTGCACTTTGCAAACGTTGAGCGGGCGTATTTTTTAAAGCAAATATTAATAAGTGTGGCGTATATACCTGAAAACTTCTTTTTGGTCCTCCAAATTCAGGCTCTTTGCCTTCTTTTCACTAATCCAGTACCCGACGCGTTTCATGGTGGTTGGTGATCTCACCGATACACAGTCATTTGCCCACCTTGTCTGCTTATACAGGTATAAACTGGCCCACACCCGGAAACTCAATAACATGTAAACCAGATCATATAGACGCTTGAAATGAAGTCCGCAGCTTAGTCGTTACCCAAGAAAGTGTAGAAAAGACCATGATCAGAAAATACGTCATGACTAGTACTTTCGAAGTGTGTGGTTCCGGACAATTTATCCGGGTATTGACACATCAGCAATGTCTCATTCCCTAAACACTGTACCTAAATGTGGTTGAATTTTGAACTCATTCCCATTATCATAACTTGTATCAGAGTGGTTGGAATTAAAACCAAGCTTTACAGATTATACTGATGCGGAGTAAGGTGACAGTAGCCTATAAATGCAACCCAAAATCTGGAGCCGCTGATTGGTAATGTCCACATGTACAGGGACCTGAGAATTTGTTACAGCTAGTTTTGGACCTAAAATAGGGTGTTTAGAGTAATTTTACACATTTGGGGGGGGGGGGGGGGGTTAAGATCAATTTTCGATAAAAATGCCCCCTCAGTAGTCATAAAAGCTTTTATGACTATACTACTGAGGGGGCATTTTTATCGAAAATTGATCTTAACCCCCCAAATGTGTAAAATTACTCTAAACACACCCTATTTTAGGTTGAAAACTAGCTGTAACAAATTCTCAGGTCCCTGTGGTAATGTCAGAACGTTCTATACCATTCCCAACGTGAACCCTGATTGCATATTTTTTTGTAAGAGTTAACATCCATCAATGTGTTCTTCTTTTGCTACAAACATAATTGGGTGAACAGGATAAGAACGCCGGATGGATGGGGCCGGGGTAAGTGGTTAATTTAGCCCCCCCCCCCCCCCCCCCCCCGGGCATGCACATGCTGGAAGGCATAAACGCGAGTGTATGCTTTATTTTGCCAGCTATGCTTGAATACAGCTTACTCGTGAGATATACAGCGTAATTGCTTTCCATGGTACGTACCGGTGTACCCATCGTCGGAAACCAACGGTACACTTCTCTGACGTTTGCATCCCGTGGACCAGAATCGGTATAAACTTTCGTTTCCCCGAATAGAAGTTTATTCAGAGATTTCAACCAATCAGAATGGTCGTTTCTCGTGACACTAGTACTCTGTTAGATGATTTTACCGTGACCACGACCAGCATAATTTCTGTAGGCATGATGCCGATGTCAATCGCCGTATAGCAGGACCTTATATTTTAATCACAATCGACACAATTATAACACAATCGACAGATTTTGTTGACAGGCGGTGCTACAAATCAAAGTACTGAAAGTACTGAAACGCTAAAACTTCTAACAAAAGTATGTATTTTTTAACAGCTATTAAAGTGATTTTGTTGTATGGGTTACTAAGTTTCGATATCAGAAGGTTTCAGAATAGGGATTAGGTTAGTAAGTATTTAGAGTTAACATAATTTACACGCAAATTGTTAAGATTGACGAGTTGTTTTCAATGTACATGTACAATTTAGTGCAGTGTTTTTACAATTTGACTTAAATATCATTTTTTTTTTATTTTGAAATGAATATTGATCAATTTACAGGGAAGCGAGTGTGTTTCTTTAATATATGCATTGAAATAAACGGTATTAATTTGTTAGACACAAAATGAAGCTTTATTTCATAAACTTTCCCTGCAACACTTAAAACAATTTAAGCAAAAAATCACACCTGAGATCCTGTTGGAAATGCAAGATGAGGATTAATTACGGGAGTAATGGTAGATCAAAGTTGAAACGACATATACTGGTTTGTTTGGATAATAAAATGTATGTTTGTAAGGTAATAACAGTTTGAATTATGAAGTAGACATATCATACCAACCTCCTTAAAGTACGATTAATGAAAACGGATGTAATGTAGCAATTTAAACATTTCGTTTCATTTCATTCTATATCATACATATGTACATGTATATCTCATAAAATATTTAAGATATGATGTCGTTTGTAGAAAACCAAATGCTACATTAACTTTAGAACATATATAAACTATTAAGTCTTATAAACATTTAAGACATCGGATAAAGAATATCCCGTGCATCAGAGACACTAACGTATGCACATACATAGTAAGCCAAAGATATCTGTATGAACATTAAACGATAGGTCCCAGAAGGATCTTGGTACCCACCATAGACTTTCTTCATTTGTTTTTAAAAAAAAATGTTGGATTTTTCCCTTTCTTTTTTCTTCTTAAAGAAAAGGCATTATCAACTGAAAGATGGTATTCTGTGAGCTAAATGTCCAAGATGGCCGTCGGTCAGAAATCAAATCAAAACCAGGACTGTTGGCTATGAAGCGATTATATAATCAAAGTTAATACAAATTGCATGACAGTACACACGCACCTGTTAGCGGTGTGTCTGGGACATACCACGATCCGTATACGAGTGTATATATAGCACCGATCGCGAGAGCTCGAGGTTAAACATGGATGTGTGTATACACAGAGAGGTTATTTATACACAGAAAGGTCAAACTAAGAGCAGAGACGTAATATTTAAATGAGCTGTGGGAGTGAAAAATTGATTTCTTTGTTACAAATTGCAGATAGATTATTAAAGTCATCATAATTATCAACAATACCATGGGAACATCATTTCCTTTAATGTTCAGACTTTCAAATAGTTCATATATCATGTGATTGGTAGTTATTCAAGCTTTTCCGGAGCGGGAGGGGAAAAAATGACATGGGTCAAAAGGTCACAGAATAGTGGCAGCAATAGACGCCAAAACTACTCGTAGTTTTAGCGCTAAAAAACGGGATACCCCGGCTTGATGTCCCGGCTGTATGTAGTCACGGATGAAACCATCGATATGATTGGCTACTATTTTAGTACGAAAACGAGAGTTTCTTTCCATTTTAACCCACGGGATGCAAACGTCAGAGAAGTGTACCGTGAGTTTCCGACGATGTGGTGTACCATGCTGTTTCGTAGTCACTACAACGGTTCTTTCTTTGAGGACGTGACATTATGGAATAAGTCTCCTTGTGGGTCACCAATGGTATCGGAGTGAATTTCCTTTAACATACAAAATGTCGGCCTTCAACGCAAGCGGTCGGTGTTGGAATTCCTGAAGTCTTGCACATACATGTAATGTTACAAAATGTTTTTTGGTCCACACAAAAAACTCCAAAAATCTAAGTGAAGTATAGAATGATCCGAGATGGGTACCCCTCTGTTGTGGTATCTGTCACACTGATTAAAATCAGATCCCTGTTCTCACTGCGTTTAACAAGAATCTCACAACATCCCATAATTATAAGAGGTCACGTTCTGGTGACATCTGTCGCCTCTTTATTCACACTAGTGGAATGTTCTTACTGATGACGGTTGACGCTCTCGTCTACATATACAGTCATTTCGTCACAGTACTTCACATTATATACCTTGTTTTATCGAAACTACTAAACGTACAGATATGATAATATTATGTAAACTATTTCACCCAAAACTTTCAATTTCAAGATTCTGGTAGTGGTAATTTGGTTGGCTAATGCAAAAGGTCACCAGAACGTGACCCCTATGGAATATTAATGTTGTCAGATATTGACACAGCAGAGATAAGCACGGAGATCGAGACATGATTTTAATCAGAGTGGGGTGGTACTAGTATATAAGATAACGTTGGAAGCATGGCCCCACCACCGAAAGAACACAGTACATCTCCATCATGTGTGTACATGCACACACCACATAAGTCAGAGTGCATAAGACTTGTAGTTAGCGCCTGTTAAGACATGCTAATTGTATTGATTGTAAAATTGGGTATTTATGCATACTTGCCAACCCTCCCTATTTAGGAGGGAGACTCCCAATTTTGAACCCTAAAATGTTGCATTTTCAACTTTGGAATTTGCTTAACTGTTCCTGTTTTTAAAGATTTGATGATTTCATCTAAAAGAAGAGCTCAAAAGAAGCCATTTAAAAGTGTTATTTTCCCTCTGGATGTACATGTATGCCAGGGACGTATATCACATATACGTCCCTGTGTATACATGCATATTATTTATGTTTTTAATTCTGAGCACGTGTAATCTCCCCCATGGAAAATTCAAAAAGTTGGCAAGTATGTTTATGTACTGTAAACTTAATGATTTAGAGTTGTAGTTATATGTGAGTTACATATTAAGCCAGTAGGCCTGTATCACATGTTGTTCATTTATTGTATTCACAGTTCCCGGAGATGCATTTGAACTCTTCCAATTCAAAGATTTGTTTAGTCTATTATGAAATTTCAGGGGTGAGCTCATTGTATAATCATAAAACAGTTCAAACTAATAATATGATGAAATGATATATGTATATATTACCATGGACTTAGACAATGTAAGTCCATGATGTTACATATAATTATCGCTTTTCATCATATACTATAAGTCTAACTCGTATGGAAATTTATTGATTTCCAAAAATAGGTATTTATTGATATCCAAAAATCGAATTATGGATATCCATAATTCATTTATGGAATTCCATAATTCATTTATGGAATTCCATAATTATTTATTGATTTCCATAAATGAATTATGGATATCAAAAAATAATTATGGAATTCCATAAATCGATTTATTGATATCCATAAATGGGGATTTTTTTCCACTTTGACTTGCCATAAACTCGTTACATGTGATCCCGTTTAGACAGAGACGTGAAATTAAATTAAATTTAAATTTAATTAATTCCTTTTTTAATCAATCATTTTGTCAGTTTTTTTTCATATTACTATAAAAGCTATTTTAGACAGCTTGGTTTAAACATTGCATTGTCGACCATAAAAATGTTATGAAAATGTTAAAAACGTTATTTAAATTTACGGAAGAGAAACGGGTTTCCGTGTCCGTTTCCGCTTAAAATGTTATTTTCGTCGCACTTGAGCTCCCTATACTTTGCCACATGACTTAGGCCTAGACGTCGTTCCGATTGGAGAATGCTGTAACGAAAACAAACTGAAGGTTATTGCAATTAATTATTTCAAAATCAACATTTTATCCCCCTTTTGTGCTGTGAATGTTAGAAAACCTGTTATGGCAAGCAATTGCTCAATGGACATTTGTCCGTGGGACGGACGGTCAGTCATGTATTGTTTACACTTGCAACACCATGCATTCTGGCCCCGGTTTCATCAACGTTCCTTAATTTAAGGAACCTCCTTAACTTAAAATTCTCCATAGGAAAGCATTACAGAATTTAAGGAAAGTTCCTTAACTAAGGAATTTTTCCTTAACTTCTGTAATGCTTTCCTATGGAGATTTTTAAGTTAAGGAGTTTCCTTAAGTTAAGGAACGTTGATGAAACCGGGGCCAGCTTGTCAGATATAGGCCTAGGCCTTCAGGGGTAGGGTAAGATTTTTACGTCGCTTCAAGTGTTTTGAAGGTTTTACTGAGTCGTAGCAAAATATAACTAGGTCACTATATTCTAGAAATAATAGAAGCAAGAGATTTAGTGTTTCATCTATTGTACACATTTTAATGTGTTCAAGAGACTTCCTGAAATGCACAGTATCATTTTAACACACTTGCAGTTACTTTACTTGACAATTATCATCAACATGTTGAAGTTGATGAACAGCATGGAAATAGAAAAGCAAGGAGCTGCCTTGCAACTGTCTGAAACGGGATAGGAATCCGAAAAAATCACTGTTTTAATTTGAGCCTGGGACTTTCCAAACTGCAGAGACTAGACTGATGCTCTAACAGTTGAGTGTCTGGTTCGGGATAATTAATTGACCCGATCTATAGATCCACTATAATCCTGCCTCCTTTAATAAAGTCTTTCACATTGAAGATGCAATATGATTGTGAGACCATTTATATATATTTATCACACCTTCTGCGGGTATATTTTCATTGAGTGTCATATAAAAAAATGTAGGTCTAAGAGAAAAAATAATGGTAGGGTTCAAAGCCAAGACCTTTGAAACTCTGAACAGACACCAATACTAACTGAGCTTTCTGGTTGCCGACAATAGACCCAGTCTAGATTCACAATTTTGCTACTACATTCAAATGACTTGCACCTTAACTGTCTTCGATAGAACTGTTAAACTATAACTAAGCAACACAGATCTAAACCATACTGCTACATAACCAGTACGTGTATACATTATATGTCAGAAAGATTAAGTTTACTAAATAAACTATTGTACAGTACGTATACTTTAAAATAATTCAGTGGAACTCCTAGTGTGAACATTTTGACACTAATGATCATGGAGCACAGCTTATTATGAATTAGCTGCTATATCTTCTGCTCTATTTATCGAAGGCCCTGCTTCTCTCGAACATGCTATTTATAATAAGCTGTCAGTGATAAATGGATTGTAAGAAAATGGTTTAGTTGCCTCACTGGCCATCCGAGGTCTATTGTCAGTTAGCAGGTTAAAAACTGTTATCATATCTGTACCAATGCCTTATATCCTGGCATAGTACGAAATGTAATATACATCATATAAAGCAATTTCAATAAAAATATCGTTATATTCTATTCACTTTTATTTCTGATGGTTGATTTTAGGAGACAAACTCAAAATAGTTCCCAGCTGATTATGACAGGGGAGATAACTGGTGCAAAATTGTGATATTCAATATATTGTACTAACAGTGATCAAATCTAGAGTGTTTATTATAAATTAACCCGTTATTGGAAGTGTCAACCCATTACTGAGAAGGTTAACTTTGATCAAAGGAGCAAAGTAATACAAATGAACAAAGTGTACATGAATATGTATTCTCAACCTAACAAAAACGGTAATATATCCCTCAGTTAAATTGATCTAACATACATGTAAGCACATATATACACATATATGTCCTCTTACTTTGTTAACAACACTGTTTGGGAGGAAGGAATTTTAAATTTGCAATCATTTCAGGTTCCTAGTTTCTTACTTTTGTTACTATAGAGAAATGAAAATGTTCAGCCGATTAGTTGGTTTAAAGGCCCAATATACGTAACTTCAGGGAAATTTTCGTGATTCTGAAAAATTCTGAAAAAAAATCCAGTTGATAACCATGCAAAAATAAGCCTAAAACGAAGTAAACCTGAGCGGTAACTTACAGGAAACATTGCACAAAAAAATCCAAAGAATTGAAAACAACTCAGGTGGGGCCCACTTCAACAACAAACCGAAGGTAGAAGACAGTTCGAAATGGACGCATGTTTACAAATAACGTGTTTCAACTGCTGCTGTAACGGTAACCGCGAAAGGATTCATCTTGAATATTGCTGATATCAGTTAATCTTAGCTAAATCTATAAATAGAATAAGTTATTAGGCTTGATTTTCGCTTCAAGCTTTGCCGAAAGTTACGTATATTGGGCCTTTAAGCCTTTTTTGAGAATTTCAGTGTAATGTAAACTTTTAATATTTCGATTTAAAAGATGGAGTAACCAAATTTTCAGCCTTTTTAATTTGCATTAAGTCCATTTTCATCTCTGACTGTACTTTCAGATCACTAGCCTGATGGCCTGATGATATTTGTATCCGAAGTGAATGACAATGAAGTTTAGACAGCGTATTGCGTGGTTGATGGTGCTTTTCTTCCTGGGAGCATCCTTCTCAGTGCTGTACTATCTGTTCGAGATAAGCGAACACTACAACCAGTTCGCGCTGGAACACGTTAACACCTACCACAAACCTGACGAGACAAACCCTGTGAATCCTCACGAGAAAGTAGAAAAAGCAAAACCATTAAACATTGAGAGAGGGGAGGTAACCAATACTGGTTCCGCATGGCACCATATTATAGATATCCCAGTAGCTGTGTGGTTTGTTGTATTTCTGTTGCCATATCTACAGATATTTTTCATGATTTTGGCCTGTACAAAGGCTGAGCCCAAGATGAGCATGGCTTTTCAGTGGCCTTGTTTGCTTTACTTGAAATTCCAGCATTGTGTTAAGTCCCCTCCTGACAAGCCCTATAGTATGGGCCTGAACTCATCTGTGCAGACAAATGGACACATGGTCTTCAACACATGACCCTGGACAATCCAAGACCGCCATCAACTTCACTGTGATATCACCTCTCTCATTTTATTCATGGTATCCTGTTTCCAGTTTCTTGTGAGCAATATTTTATAAATGATTGTTTTTTGTATTCATATATGACATGTGGGCAGTATGCATATCAAAGCAAGACATTATTTATACTGTTAAAAGGAAATATTTGTTCTAAATTTTTTTTATTGTATTTGCAGTGTAAATATGTTTTGGTTAGCAATGAAGCTGCAGTATATATAGTCAAATCTGTGTTACTCTTGACTTGTTCACCTGTACCCCTGCAATTTTGTAATGAACAGTCACAACTCTTGAATTGGAAGAGTTCAAATGTGTTTTCAGGGGTGAATGCTTAATCTTATGCAAGGGATAACTTCATGCTGGTTCATGGAGCATTGAAATCAAGGTGGTCTCTTAACACAGTTGGTTTCTTATACAGGTGGTCTCTTATACAGGTGGTCTCTTATACAGGTGGTCTCTTATACAGGTGGTCTCTTATACAGGTGATCTTCTAAGGAGGTGTTCACTTGTACAGGTTTGACTGTATATACTGTTACATAGTTATAATGTGTCATTACAATTGTAGGTGTCAATTGTCATGCTAATTTATTATGTGGGAAATTGGTGAAATTTATACACCAAATTACAGTTTGTTGTACCCGGTATGATGAATTTTGTCTGCATATATGTTTGATATATACAATTTGGTTTTAATTTAAAATTGCATACAGCTGGGAATTGATTTGGATAATGGCCTATTCTTAAAGTGCCAAATGATGTAGACTGAAGCAATGTTGGCATCATCTGAAATAGGGATGTCTGGAGTGACAGACTGAAATAGGGATGTCTAGAGTGACAGACTGGCTGTTGGTGCTATCACTAGTGCCATAGTTTTACTGTTATAATCTACTAGGTATTGTTGAGGAACCATGTCCTACTGCAGGCTAAAACACTAGAGAGTTCCACCTTACCATTTCATAGAGTTATCTCCCTGTACATTGGTTTGGTTTATTTTTATTTTATGTCCTATTAACAGCCAGAGTCATTTAAGGATGTGCTAGGTTTTGAATGTGAAGGAAAGCCAGAGTACCTGGAGAAAATCCACTGACCTACGGTCAGTACCCGGCAACTTTTTCACGTAGGTTTTGGAAAGCGCAACCCAGCAGTGGAAGCATGTCGGGATACGTACCTTAACTACTCGGCCACCGCAGCCCCCTTTGTATTGGATATTGAACTGTTATTGAACTTAGGTAGCTGAATACTTAAGATTCACTGGTTGTGATTAGAGGAGTTTTAGTATCTGGGTCTCGCTCTGCCACCATTGTGTTTTTATTATATAATAATATCGGAACTCAATGTTGTTTATACAAATTTTGCTTGATCTCCACTGGTTCACATGCAAATTTCCACTAAACATGGATGGTTTCTTCCCTGCTATGATCAAGTTAAGCCGTAGCAATACAAGGAATTATGTTTATGGTTTACGAAATTTCCAGGTTACATTTGCTAGCAGTGTTATAGGGGTACTGTACTCATCCACCCCTGTCATTTTATAATAAACTATTCCAATATTCAAATTAGGAGAGTTCAAATGTGTCTTCAAGGGAGAATGACTTAAAATGTTGACTATATAGTACTCATAAACATAATTTAACATTGACAAAATCATGTGTCGTTCACTTATACCAGCAGCAAGTAACAGACCAGCGGTACCCGGTATACATGTGTATGTCACGAATATGTGTTGTTTCAATTGAGAAGGCACGTTAACGTTTTGAAGTGTGTCGTCACTGTCCCCAGAAACAGTTTCACATCATGATCATGCCAAACTTTAGATGTATAAAAACATATAGAAAATGGTGACTGCAGTAAATTCAGATGAAATTCATTGGAAAATTGTTTTATAAATCATTTAAAAACAGTGTTGGTTATAATATATTATGTACTAATGATTTGATTGTTACTGAATTATTCAAGAGTGTGTATTTGATGCAGTAGATTTGTATACAATGTATATATATAGAAAAAGAAAACTGAAGCATTTCATATGAACTAATTTGTGTTTATTTTTCATCCACATGCTTAAGTTGTTATAATGTCAGATGTACATGTTTTATCATTATTTATTTAATTTGTGTCATAGACATTTGTTTCAAACTGGAAATCCAAACTATGTACCCGTGTTGTTATTGATTTTGAAACAACACCAGCTGTTGTTGAAATATATTCATGTTTTAGTATAGTGCACATACATGTCACAGAGTGCTAGAGGTTGATCAATTGATATTCTTAGGCAGGTGGTCATTGATTGTATTATATTGTATCGTTATTGGTTATGAAGTTTCAATTCTAACATAATAGAATTCAAAATCATTCATAGAGAATTATTAGCATGTATAACATGCATGGGAGAAATAAGATTTGAGGGAAATATATTTATGATATGCTGTTTTTTTGTGTTTTTTTTGTAACAATGTGTGTCATATTGCTTAAAAAAAACTTAATGATTCTTTCCTAGTTTGCTACACATACAGAATTATATGCATTAAAAGACCTGGACCTGAAAGTTTCATAACGCAGGTAATACT
Source organism: Mimachlamys varia (assembly GCA_947623455.1). Classification (NCBI taxonomy): domain Eukaryota; kingdom Metazoa; phylum Mollusca; class Bivalvia; order Pectinida; family Pectinidae; genus Mimachlamys; species Mimachlamys varia. The sequence continues at coordinate 56,158,330 of OX392528.1, forward strand.
TAGTATAAAATCATATAAAGATGAAAAACACAAATTTATAGGGGTATTGTACATTATAATTGAAGAGGTTGCAAGATTTTAGAGGTGTTATTGTATTTTGTATATACCCGGTAGGTGTTTTTAATATTGATCTTGAAAATTGATATTTCTATAATGAAAAAATCAAATTTTCTAGCTGCACTAATTCATAAGAGCGAATGCTGTTTAAATTAAGTCATTGATTATTCTGGACAAATATTTTTTGGTTTTTGGTGAATTCAAAGTTTGAAATGATTTCATTTATTCACAAACATATATTATACGTATTTACTTTCTATAATCTGTGGACTACCTCACTATCTACTTCAGATCATCTTTATTTTTCCTCACGTTTATAATTAACTCAGCAACAAGCGCACTATACACCTATACTAATGACAGAACTTCCATGTACATTGGTCTATATAAACATATACCATAGTCAATTTATTCTCCCTTTTGTTAATTTTTTATTCAACACGACAAAAGCAATTATCTGCCAAATGCAATCATTTGAAAAAAGAGGTACTCATGATGTGTGAATTTGATTAAACTACAGAAGGTTGCTTTGAATAACTAGAGCTAAAAAACATATTGTAGAATATAAACTTGTAAAATAGTCATTTACACAATTTCGTTTTGGAGTGTAAAATATTCATAGTACACTTTTTCATCAGAGACCCCACCACCCATCAAATAATAAACTGATTTATTATAAGGAATGTTACGCAGAAACAATACCCAGGGGCGGATCCAGAATTTTTTCAGGGGGGTGTCACCATTTCAAATTTCAAGTTAATTTTGCGGCAAATGCAAAAACATCATGTTGTTTTAACAAATAAATTTGTTCAAATACAATATCAGAGACATATATTACATTGTGTTATAAACTTCTCTGACAATGTGCAGTTAATTTTGGAATTAAAATTAAAAAGTTGCACTAGCGATGAACACTGCAAATAAATATGTAATTAGATAAAATGCTTATTTACATACATGTTTTAATGTGCTTATGTTCGTTTCCTGACGTGACTTTCTCACAATGACTATTCTCACAATTATAGAAACGGGCAATAAATACCTCTACACGGAAGAAATGCATGATGAAACTCAAATTTTGATAGAATGTGATTTTGTTCTGAACCGATATTTTTTTATTCTTAATGAAACGTAAGCAAAATTTCAAACTTTTAACGCTGTACTGATACATACTAAAAATAAATTGATATTTTTTATGAGAGTAGAAAGTTTATAGAAAGAAGTCTATAAAGGATTCTGTTTTATATATCAAAGAAAACAAAAATATCTATCAAATGTAATCTAATTACTCAAGGAATATTTTAATAATGTCTCATAAGCCAAATTTGGCTAGATACTAATGGATGTTTTTTTATGTTTGAATAAACACTGTAACTGTATTTTATAATTATCATGTATTGTACATGTATGCGATACTTTAATAAGCTTATCTGTATGAGATAATTACTAAGCACTAAGCAATGGCAAATGTCCTTCCACAGGTAGAGACGAGGCTTGTATACATTTCTGTACCTGTGGTCATTCTTGTAAACATTGTCACGGTTCACTGACCAAGTTAATTGATGCTGGGGTGGAGATATCAATTATTTAATTGATGCTGGGGTGGAGATATCAATTAGTGTCAATTATATAGTCAACACTTTTGGAGTTGGGTGGCAGGGTGTTTGGCTTGGACAGAGTTATAGATAGACTGAACAATTACCACTGAAGAGATTGATAAGTCCAAGTAAAAATGTGCGCAAATGGATTCAGTGTGCACATGTACACTGAACAGTGCTGGATGGTTTCACAAGATCAATGTGATCTTATATTTTATTACTAAATAAAATCCTGGTCAAGGACAGGGGGATGTCACGTGCGCCCAGTGACACCCCCCTGGATCCGCCACTGATACCACCCATGATACAGTTGTGGTATTGCACAACGCACCACAAACTGCGTGCGTGCATCGTGCATACATCGTGCACACATCGTTCGCCCATGGTGCGCACAACCGGGCGATCTAAAGATCGTGCGTTTATGTGTGCGATTAAATCGCACACACGCACGCTTTGGTACAATTGGTCGATACATATATTACGGAATGAAAAACATATGGAACCCTCTTGTCTAAAAACTATTTAAATTCGCATCATATTTATTGGGATTATGTCAGTTTAACAATATACAGTAAACAGTATTACAGTGATCATAAGACAGCCAAGTGCGGGTTAAGCTACCAGGTATCAGAATATGTAAATGACATGCCGGAGTTTTACCTGCCCCGTGTGCGGCGATACGCTACGACAGCCATTACCGAGCAACCGTTATGAAAACAAACTGGACTCTTATAATCAGTTATTTGAAATACCCTCCCCTCCCCAACACTTTACTTGTGTTTTCACACCTAGGCGAGTGTTGTAAGTGCCCCGGGCCAGAGACATCTACATATATTGGCCATGTACAGGTACAGTTTATAACTTGGTAAAACTGGCAATATTTACTTGAATGAGAACTTGTCAATATGAGTTGAAAGTTTACATACATGTGTCTATGTGGTTTGTTTCTAAAACTACAGAAAGACTATTAATAATTTTTAAAAATATATAGATAGAACTATCAGCTAATGTAAATAGTTAAAATATAGAAATATGTTTAAAACAACTAGCGCGAAACCGTATATATTGTTAAACCATTTCTAAATTTACATCAACCACGATTGTCATTGCACAATGTTAGTCTATCGTGCGCCCACATGTGCGTTAGAAATAATCGCCCAGGATCGCATCGTTCGCACATTGTGCATACACCGTTCGCCCATCGTGCGCCCACCGCACATCGTGTAACGTTGTGCGATCCCACAACTGTATATTAATACAGGTGCCTTCCAGCTCCCCCACACAATTAATTATGGAATAGTCCTTACTAATTATGATATGTGTATAGGTCTTGTGACTTAAGTTAATATAAATACCTACATTGTACATCTAAAGAATGCTTGTACCATTGTGTATGTTCAGAAATGATAATTGTGACTATTACAATGTACATGTGTATTGTACAGATTGTACAGCAGACGTTAATACTGTATGGAAACGTTGATTTTCAGAAAGTATAAAAAGTCTGTCAAAGATTATGTTCTTTGAATTTCTGAACCTTATGTTTCAACCCACTGATTTTATTGAACAAAACGAGAACTTTCCTAGATATCAAAATGTGGTATTTTTTCTATATTGTTACATGTGTTAATAAGTTAAATCTAACTGAAATGTCCTCACAACTGACATCTTGAGGAAACAACATATCGGTACAAACAAGAGTGATGTGAAGATCGCATTTTAATAACTGATTGATGTTAAGTTATAAAATTGATAATGGAAACTATATTGTAGGGTAAAATCTATGCAATCATTTTAAATTAGTTTTTTTTTCAAGATCAAACAAATAATTCTATAGAGATACTTTGGATTTTCTTCTTTCAAGCCAATATAAACAGTTCATTGAGAATGAAAGTTTCTACTGAAATCATATTTTTTTGTATTGCACCATCTTTGTTACAACTGTATGAAGTTAAAACTTCAAAAAGGCCTGTTTTTGACCCAACGAATGAATGCAGTACACAGCAGTATCCGTAAAGATGTTTGCATGTCGTGTTATGAACTGGCACTTTTAATAACAATGTTGTAATGAAAAAAAAAAATTTATTTTGTAAAATGGAAAGACCAACATTTGAGAGCCTTGTGGGAGGGAGAAGGGGGGGGGGGGATAATAATGTCACATCTTGTTTTTGAAATGTTGTAGATTATATTCAATGTGGTTGTGAAATGTGAGAGTTGATAAAGTTTGAATAGTGTTATTTTATTGTTAAACCATCAATCGATTATCAATTGTTTCAAAAATTTAACATTGTATATTAACAAACAAATCTAAAATCCTCCTTCCCCGAAATGGACATTTTGTAACTGAGGAAACGAGATTCTGCAGAATCAAACTGAACAAGGTACTAGGGACCCACACAATTTAGACTACCAGGCAGTGTTTTTTTTCTTTTGATTCATCCCAACACTAGTGCATGAGGAAATATTGTACCTGGTTTTCTCGGTATTCAGGTTGATATAGGTAATTTACAATTTTGTGGTTTGATATGTAGTCATCATCTTTATTTGGATAAGAAGAGCTTGGTGTGGTTTTCTTGAAATATAAACACAATGTAGATGCAGCTATATAGGTACATATTGTCGGTAGTGGTAACAACATACAAAACACATAAATTTGCACTCCTTGACAAAGTCCAGAATTAAAATTTTATCTTCAAATTTTAATAATTTTGGATTTTGTGAAGGAGTGCAAAGAAAGTGTGTGGATCAAGAGCTGAACTTTGGATTAAATAGAAGGGCTTTAGATAGAATTACACAGGATGAGATTTTACTATTTTTAATACTCAAATTAAAGTAAAGGTGCATTTTGTTGTATATTTTCATGTTAGCTACCACCTTCAAGATAATTTTCAGCTTTTGATGAGTCCTATAAAGCTTTAACAATTTACTATGAGATTAAAAGTAGGTAGAAATTCCCCCAAAATATCGCTGTAGGGTTTAAGGATATATTATACCCAGATCCTTACATATTTCTGTAAATTTAAAGGTAATGATAATTAGGTTGTAGAAAACATGACTTATTTCTTTAATTGTGTATTTCCATGTTAATTCATATTGTTTAAATATTATCTAAAAATATGTCCAATTTGAACAGTTGAATTAAGAAATCAATCTATATTTTGAGTAGGCCAAATGAACAAGCATTTTGCTGTTTTGTTGTGTAAATCTATGATAACAGCTACATTGTATATTGGTAATCTTTGAAAGTCAATCATAAGTAATTATTAGAGAATTCCCATTTTGCGAAGGAAAGATAAACTTTCCAACAGTTCAATAAATGGAAGAGTCAGTGCTGGAGTGCGATAGTTTAAGATTGAACACTTTTCATCCATAGTTCCGATACCAGCTGGGATGTTAGGGCATCCACTAAAAACGTAGAGGGGTGGCAGGTCATAACAAACTAGGCTGGAAGGTTAGAGTAGGTCCAAAACTTCATTTTTGCTTGCTTCACCTGGTGAGGTTTCTACCTTGACCCAACCAGATGAAACTGGTTTTCAGAATCTAGCTGCAGTGATTTATTTAATAGAAGATGTTGTAATTATTGAAGACATTTCTGAATGTAAATTTATATAATGATCAAGGCCTGTATCCATGATAATGTTTTTGTAGGTCGTCAGAATGACCTATAGCCATTGTGCACCATCCATCTTTGTTCGCCATGCTTAAACTTTCCATTTAAGCAACTTTTTCTCAATAACCAAAAGACCCAGAGTACTTATATTATGCATTTAGCATGCTTAAATGAAGGGCTACCAAGTTTGTTAAAATGAATAGCTTTGACCTACTTTTAATAAAAGGTCACAGGTTCAAATATGTTAAAATCTTGCAGCAACCTCTTCTCAATTATCCAATGGCACAGGGTTCTTATATTTGGCTTGTAGCATTCTAGAATAAAGGGCTACGAAGTTTGTTCAAATGAATGACCTTGACTCTTTTTTCAATGTCACAAGGTTCGAATATGTTAAAATCTTCAAGAAACATCTTAATAACCAAAAGGCCCACATGGTTCTGATATTTGTCCTACAGCATGCTGGGATGAAAGGCTACAAAGTGTGTTCGAATGAATGACCTTGACCCAATTTCAAGGTCACATGGGTCAAATGTTATAAAAATCTTCAAGAACTTCTTCTTAATACCCGAAATGTACAGGGTACTGCTATACTGCTATTTGGCCTGTAGGCTGCTTAAATAAATCGCAAACAAGTTCGTTTAAATGAATGACATTGACCTATACAAGGTCACATGGGTCAAATATGTAAATATCATAACCAACTTAATATTATATATAGTCAGATGACCGTTAAGGCCCATTTGGCCTATTGTTTCAATTATTCGTGAGATACATTGATAGAACTTAATGGAAATTGAATAAAGGAAAAGAGGCCACATATGCTGTTCTCAACAGAATTATACCTGTACATGTTAAACAGGGAGATAACTCTGTTTTCTTTAAAGAGAAATATGTTTTAATACTTTTACATTCCTTTCATCTTGGCTTTTTAATAAAAATCAATGTAGACCTTCATTTCAAAATCAATGCATTATGTATTCTGTTCTTATTTGACCTTTAAAGTTATATACAGTATATGTTGATATGCATCACTTAATTTTGATACTTGTAAAAAATGTTTAAAGGCCCAATATACGTAACTTTCGGCAAAACTTGAAGCGAAAATCAAGCCTTATAACTTATTATATTAACAGATTTAGTTAAGATTAAGTGATATCAGCAATATTCAAGATTTAGTTAAGATTAAGTGATATCAGCAATATTCAAGATGAACTCTTTCGCGGTTACCGGTACAGCAGCAGTTGAAACACGCTATTTGTAAACACGCGTCCATTTCGAACCGTCTTCTACCTTCGGTTTGTTGTTGAAGTGGGCCCAACCTGAATTATTTTCAATTCTTTGGATTTTTTTGTCAAGAGTTTCTTGTTAGTTACCGCTCAGGTTTACTTCGTTTTAGGCTTATTTTTGCATGGTTATTAACTGAATTTTTTTTCAGAATCACGAAAATGTCCCTGAAGTTACGTATATTGGGCCTTTAAGGTTAAGATTTGTGATTTCTGAGCATTTTTTTGTAAAATGAGTTACTTCCCTTCTTCCACGGATGCAGTGTTCGGATGGCTGACATGGTGTAGATTTATTCAAGGCCCAATATATATACGTAACTTCTGGAAATTTTTCGTGATTCTGAAAAATTCTGAAAAAAAACCCAGTTGATAACCATGCAAATATAGGCATAAAATTTAGTAAACCTGACAAGAAGCTCTTGATAGAAAAATCCAAAGAATTGAAAATAATTTAGGTGTGGCCCACTTCAACAACAAGCCGAAGTTAGAAGACAGTTTAAAATGGACGCGTGTTTACAAAAACGAATTTCAACTGCTGCTGTACCGGGACCGCGTAATAATTCATCTTCGATATTGCTGATATCAGTTAATCTAACTAAATCTATAGATATAAAAAGTTAGTAGGCTTGGTTTTCGCTTCAAGTTTTGCTGAAAGTTACGTATACTGGGCCTTTAAACATTTACCCCTACAGTTGTGTTATTTGCTGACTGATATAGTTGTGAGATGCTACAACATGTACTAATAATTAGTACGTGGTGTACTCGTTGTTATAACGTAATATGTTTTGTTATTATACGGCCGTCAAAAATGACGGGACTTATTATGGTATGACGTTGTCCAACGTCCGTCGTAAACTTTTATTTGTCCAGAGATCTCCTCTTGCATTTTCAACCGATATCTTTCAAATTTGGTAGACTTAATCATCATAAAATGAAGTTGTGTTTTCCTAATATTCCTTAATATTTGCTAGAGTTATGGCTCTTTGATGCAATTTCGGGCATTGTGTAGAAAACGTCAGATTTTTTTTTATGTTTTCTTTAATTCCTCTTAAATATGGTATAATTCTTTGAAAAGCAATAATATAAAATATATATAACGGGTTTTGGGGAAAGGCCATAATAGATTATTAGAAAGTATATATCATCTTTAATTTTGCCATGTAAAGCTAAGTGATGGGTTCACCAGACATAATTACATGGTTCATACAGAAGATGAAAAGTGCTTAAATTTGGGGTCAGTGCTGAAATTTGCTCACAAATGCTTGAATTCTTACTTAAAAGCTGTAAACATGCAATTTGTTTTGAGAAAAAAAACTAATTTTTTTAAAAAGAATTGCTTGAATTTTGGTATGAAAAATCTGTATGAACCACAAATTACTAATGTGGAAACAAGAAACCGTAGCTTTAAGATCCAGTCGTTTTATGTAAAGAAAAATCACTATCGAATATAAAATAAAGCTATCGGACCTAGAAGGTACAGTTTCTGCAGCTTTGTTGAACCAGAGACAGAAAAGGCTCTATATGTCCCTGGTTTTAACCTTACCAGTAGCCTGAGTAGGTCAATGGCGAAACCGGTGACAATACCTGGTCTTGATACTGGAAATCCTTCTGATATATATTGTCTAATTGAGAATGCATTACTGGTATGAATGGTCATCATTTTATCATATAGAAGTTCGATGTCCCACCACTCATTTCTACTGCATAATTGTAGGTCATAAACAATATTTTCTTAAATATGTTATTTCCTGTAATATATGCCAACAGCATATTAGTCCCCCGCAAGAGTGGTATATTTGGGTGGGTGGGGAGGAGTGGGAATCCTGAGAAGTGTTAAAGAAAAAAATATTTTTTAGAAAATAACTGAGAATCAAAACCTCACGTTATAGCCAAAATATTTTTGTGACAGGCAGAGAGTGAAATGTGTTGAAGTATCTTATTGATAATAGCAATAACTTAGCAGGCTACTCTTTGTCAGCAGGATTTCTTCTTTGTCGAAGGTTTTTAAGTCCTATCGACACAATTTAGCTGTTCTCCTTCGAAGTTCACTTTTTGTCGTTAGCTTGGATTTAGAATATTTCATAACTGCATAATTATTTATTAAGCATGTGTTTCGGGGAAATTTATTTGATATAGTTGATATTCGATTGTATGTTGTAAACATGAATTAGCGTGGGCTTATCAAATTAGATAATGTATACTCGAATATTTATTATTTAGTGGGAAACCTTACAATAGGCAGTAGTCAGATATACTAAAACAAACGCATAACCTTCCGGTTCATCTTGGCCGTATTTATCACAGGGACATCAAGAATGGTCATAATAGCCTTTATGTCCATTGAGGGGGCATTTTCATCGAAAGTTGATCTTAATCCTCCAAAGTGTAAAAATCCTCTAAACACCCTAGTTTAGGTCCAAAACTAGCTGTAACAAATTCTCAGGTCCCTGTGGTATTCAAAAATATGTCACCATGCTCGAGCATGAATTTTGTTCTCAAGCAATAATAAAATCTTAGCCAGGCACCAGCTTCATCATAACATTAAGCTGTATCCTGACCTGTATTTTATAATGTGTAAAACACCTTGCTTTGTTCCATTCTGATGTTATGAAACGACAATATTATATTGTAACAATATGAAACTCTTCTCGTCGATTTGTTTTTGAAAAGTGGAACACGTTTGAGATTTGAGCATTCGTCATTATGTATTTATATTGTGATTTTAACTGCAATGTGCAATGCGCATTTTGGATAAAAGGGAGGTAATAAAATGAAGATTGAATCTACGACTTTTTGTGTTTTTTTATTGATTTGTTTTATGATAAAAAAAACATCAGCATACAGAAAGGGAGTTTTCACTATAATGAGATTGATGATTTATGTGATCGATTTCGCGGATAGGTATGATAGATAGATAGAAAGATCATCTTTATTTCCCTTTTCACACAGGATATGTTCGTATGTTATATGTTAAAATGAACGATGCTTTCATCCTTCAGAAAGAAAAATATCAGTTAGAATTGCAATAATTTAAGTCCAATATAAGAAGTAACTTTTAAAAAAATCAGGAACTTTTGGCACCTTTCCCCGACTGCTACTGTTTCTGCTTACGTCTTTAATTAGTTTTAAACATAGGTAATTTACGATAGCAGAATCCAAAAACAACGACTAGGTCCATGAATGATTCGGAAACTATTGGTTTAAAAGCTTTATCGACGTACACGTTCTCTTGTTTACCTATCGACGTACACGTCCTCTTGTTTACCTATCGACATACACGTCCTCTTGCTTACCTATCGACGTACACGTCCTCTTGTTTACCTATCGACGTACACGTTCTCTTGTTTACCTATCGACGTACACGTTCTCTTGTTAACCTATCGACGTACACGTTCTCTTGTTTACCTATCGACGTACACGTTCTCTTGTTTACCTATCGACGTACACGTTCTCTTGTTTACCTATCGACGTACACGTTCTCTTGTTTACCTATCGACGTACACGTCCTCTTGTTTACCTATCGACGTACACGTTCTCTTGTTAACCTATCGACGTACACGTTCTCTTGTTTACCTATCGACGTACACGTTCTCTTGTTTACCTATCGACGTACATTTCTCTTGTTTACCTATCGACGTACACGTCCTCTTGTTTACCTATCGACGTACACGTTCTCTTGTTTACCTATCGACGTACACGTCCTCTTGTTTACCTATCGACGTACACGTCCTCTTGTTTACCTATCGACGTACACGTCCTCTTGTTTACCTATCGATGTACACGTTCTCTTGTTTACCTATCGACGTACACATCCTCTTGTTTACCTATCGACGTACACGTTCTCTTGTTTACCTATCGACGTACACGTCCTCTTGTTTACCTATCGACGTACACGTTCTCTTGTTTACCTATCGACGTACACGTTCTCTTGTTTACCTATCGAAGTACACGTCCTCTTGTTTACCTTCTCACCCTCGCCTGCTCGTTTGACAACGTATCACGGATGTCACCACATGTATACATTTGAGATGTTAATGTCCAGAGAGTAGTTTTGTAAAATTACAATATTTGGTTTGTCATGTTTATCTTGTTGATAATAAGTACAAAGAGCGAATTTTTATCAATGTTTCCAACAGGGAGGTTTACATCTATGCTGTACATAACGACGGCCCTCATAATCAGTTAGGAGTTTTGGCTCACCTGGATCAAAAGAGAAAAGCTTAAGTAAACTTATACGAAGGTGCGTCGTCCGTCTGGCGTCAATGTTATGCTTTAAGCAACTTTTCTTCAATATCAAAAAGGCCAAGGATAATGATTTCTTGCCAGTAGGAACTATAAAGTTTCCTCAATCAGATGGTACGGTAAGGTTTCTTACATCCCCAATTTACAGTAATTAAATCTTGACCCTAACACGGTGAGGTTTCGAACATCCCCTCTTTACTGTAATTAAATCTGGACCTTAACACGGTAAGGTTACGTACATCATCACTTTACTGTAATTAAATCTGGACCCTAACACGGTGAGGTTTCGTACATCACCACTTTACAGTAATTAAAACTGGATCCTAACACGGTAAGGTTTCTTGCATCCCCACTTTACAGTAATTAAAACTGGATCCTAACACGGTAAGGTTTTCTTACATCCCCACTTCACAGTAATTAAATCTGGACCCTAACACGGTGAGGTTTTCTTACATCCCCACTTTACAGTAATTAAATCTGGACCTTAACACGGTAAGGTTTCTTACATCCCCACTTTACAGTAATTAAATCTGGACCCTAACACGGTGAGGTTTTCTTACATCCCCACTTTACAGTAATTAAATCTGGACCCTAACACGGTAAGGTTTCTTACATCCCCACTTTACAGTAATTAAATCTGGACCCTAACACGGTGAGGTTTTCTTACATCCCCACTTTACAGTAATTAAATCTGGACCTTAACACGGTAAGGTTTCTTACATCCCCACTTTACAGTAATTAAATCTGGACCCTAACACGGTTAGGTTTTCTTACATCCCCATTTTACAGTAATTAAATCTGGACCTTAACACGGTAAGGTTTTCTTACATCCCCACTTTACAGTAATTAAATCTGGACCCTAACACGGTGAGGTTTCTTACATCCCCATTTTACAGTAATTAAATCTGGACCCTAACACGGTAAGGTTTTCTTACATCCCCACTTCACAGTAATTAAATCTGGACCTTAACACGGTAAGGTTTTCTTACATCCCCACTTAACAGTAATTAAATCTGGACCTTAACACGGTAAGGTTTCTTACATCCCCACTTTACAGTAATTAAATCTGGACCCTAACACGGTAAGGTTTCTTACATCCCCACTTTACAGTAATTAAATCTGGACCCTAACACGGTAAGGTTTCTTACATCCCCACTTTACAGTATTTAAATCAGGACCCTAACACGGTAAGGTTTCTTACATCCCCACTTTACAGTAATTAAATCTGGACCCTAACACGGTAAGGTTTCTTACATCCCCACTTTACAGTAATTAAATCTGGACCTTAACACGGTAAGGTTTCTTACATCCCCACTTTACAGTAATTAAATCTGGACCTTAACACGGTAAGGTTTCTTACATCCCCACTTTACAGTAATTAAATCTGGACCCTAACACGGTGAGGTTTCTTACATCCCCATTTTACAGTAATTAAATCTGGACCCTAACACGGTAAGGTTTTCTTACATCCCCACTTCACAGTAATTAAATCTGGACCTTAACACGGTAAGGTTTTCTTACATCCCCACTTAACAGTAATTAAATCTGGACCTTAACACGGTAAGGTTTCTTACATCCCCACTTTACAGTAATTAAATCTGGACCCTAACACGGTAAGGTTTCTTACATCCCCACTTTACAGTAATTAAATCTGGACCCTAACACGGTAAGGTTTCTTACATCCCCACTTTACAGTATTTAAATCAGGACCCTAACACGGTAAGGTTTCTTACATCCCCACTTTACAGTAATTAAATCTGGACCCTAACACGGTAAGGTTTCTTACATCCCCACTTTACAGTAATTAAATCTGGACCCTAACACGGTAAGGTTTCTTACATCCCCACTTTACAGTATTTAAATCAGGACCCTAACACGGTAAGGTTTCTTACATCCCCACTTTACAGTAATTAAATCTGGACCCTAACACGGTAAGGTTTCTTACATCCCCACTTTACAGTAATTAAATCTGGACCCTAACACGGTAAGGTTTCTTACATCCCCACTTTACAGTAATTAAATCTGGACCCTAACACGGTAAGGTTTCTTACATCCCCACTTTACAGTAATTAAATCTGGACCCTAACACGGTAAGGTTTCTTACATCCCCACTTCACAGTAATTAAATCTGGACCCTAACACGGTAAGGTTTCTTACATCCCCACTTTACAGTAATTAAATCTGGACCCTAACACGGTAAGGTTTCTTACCTGCCCACTTTATTTTTTCAATGACAATCAGAATAAATTTAATTTATTGGCACAATAAATATATTTATGTAAGTTGGTAATTGATTAAGTGTATTTTAAATTGTAGTACGTATTAGGCTATATTTGTACACTTTGCAGGTTGTACAGGCTCTCAACTTTCTAAATGATCCATAAGTATATCCTTACGGTTTCAGTAGGTTTCTGTATTGACTATCACGTGATCGCTATTTATAAACGATCACGTGAACTAAGGGTGATTTTCACACCCTCTCGGGACCTTTAGGGCCTATCCTATGCGTGATCCGCATGTGACGCGGTCAGCTATACACTGGACCAATCAGCGTTGTGCGTCACTGCCCTTTTTAACCAATCAGTGCATCGCGCACTGCTGGGAACTGGACACTGTCCGAGGGCCCTTCATCACTATTATATTTTCTCTGTAGCAGCTTCATCGGGATATCTTATGTAAAAACACTTTATTTCCGGACACCACATCTCAACTTAAAATCCACCATCCCTCCCTTCGAGCTTCCTAATTTATGTATCATTGCTAGTTTTGAGCCTTTACAGATATTTGCCATCATGGCATTTTTTTTTGTTAATTTTGTCCTACAATTTGTTTGTTAATTATGTGTATGCCATTTTGTGTATCCCATCTTTGTTGATACATTACTTATAGAAGTCATTGTACTTCTTATTCATATCATCCTAAAAAATTGTGAACCAAAAATTGTCACAATTTTTTCTTTGTCATTAATAAATGACCTTTTCACAACTATCTTATCTTGAAGTTGTCTTTTTTGGAACTCTAAGTTAGCAACAAAACAAGCTTCAGTCTCTGAACAAAAATTATACAAGCTGACATAAATATGAAGGTTATGTTTATGATACAATATCTATAAGAATATTACATCAGACCACAGGGACTCGTTACAATAGTAATGAATGTATAAAATATATGGAGGGTCGATGTTTATATCGACCCCCCATATAATTTATACATACATTACTATTGTAACATGTCCCTGTGATCAGACACTAATGTTGACGTCTCATTGTGATGAAATGTTCTTTCCAAGATGGTGGCCAATGGATGGTGCTTTGGCGTTCTGTGACTGCTTCTGAACATACTCGTCTGTCATTGCAAGCCCTTTCTTCGGATCGAAGTCGTTCACAGAGACGAATTTCTGTGGGGTTTCTTCGTACAATCCCTTCAATCTCTTCGCCAATTCCATCAGATAGTCTTTTCTTTTTTCTTCACTTGAATGAGCAGGACAGAAGGAAATTTGAGGACGCATAACATCAAATCCGCAGAACCGCAGCGTGCCATACTGAAATAGTCCAATTTTACCGAGAATGAGTGTCTCTCATAACCCAATACATATCGGATAGTCCACGAGTTATAACCTAGAATTTATGTTTTCCCTTGTGATAGGTATGAGTCGTAGACAACTCAGGGGTATACAAATATTAAGCCATACATAAACTATCGTGACGTGTCCCTGTGGATAGTCCAAGTTTCCCTTGGCCATGACAAGATGCAGTTTTTGACATCTTAACAGATAGATGTATGATAAAATATCTAAGCCTGGTGTCAGGGCCAGAAATTCGCGAGCTTCATGCCGAGGAGAAAAGCACTCGCATATTTCTAAACAAATACCGTTCTCTACTCCGAATCAAGTATTCGTTTAAACTTCCAGGAAATTGGATCTGATTTATCGAACTTACATGTATCGGCCAGAGTGCTACATTGATGTCGCCATTTATACCGCGGTCAGAGTACATCACTTCTGTCCCTCCCAGGGTCATGGATAAGATGGCCTTCTTCCCCTAAAAATAAAGTTCACAGTGTCATTTGAAACCCGTAGTATTCTTATCACCAGGTCATCATTGATTCATTTCAGTCATCTTTTTCTTTCAATTATCTATACAACCAACATATACCGTAAGGGGCACTGCACATTTTAATTTATCTTGTATCTACAACTTATTATCTTGCAACATATTATCTTGTACGTACAACTTATAATCTTGAACGTGCAATTTATTATCTTGTATCTACAACTTATTATCTTGTACGTACAACTTATTATCTTGTACATACAGCTTATAATCTTGTATCTACAACTTATTATCTTGTACGTAAGCTTATTATCTTGTATCTATAACTTATTATCCTGTACGTACAGCGTATTATCTTGTATCTATAACTTATTATCTTGTACGTACAGCTTAATATCTTGTATCTACAACTTATTATCTTGTACGTACAATTTATTATCTTGTACGTACAACTTATTATCTTGCACCTACAATTTATTATCTTGTAGAACAACTGTGGTATCTTGTATGTACAGCTTGTTATCTTGAACGTACAACTTATTATCTTGTATCTACAACTTAATATCTTGTACGTACGATGTATTATCTTGTACGTACAACTTATCATCTTGTACGTACAACATAATATCTTGCACGTACCACTTAGAATCTTCACAGTTGTTTGAGTTTCTGTCAGTAAATGATAAATATATATGTGTGCAATGAGCCTTCCATTACAGTATTCTGTTTCGGGGCGCGGCTCCATGTATACAAACATTTTTTTTTATATACTGACAGAAACTCAAGCAACTGTGGTATCTTGTACGTACAACTTATTATCTTGTACGTACAACTTATTATCTTGTACGTACAACTTATTATCTTGTACGTACAGTTTATTATCTTGTACGTACAGTTTATTATCTTGTACGTACAGTTTATTATCTTGTATGTACAGCTTATTATCTTGTACGTACAACATAATATCTTGTATGTACAACATAATATCTTGTATGTACAACTTATTATCTTGTACGTACAGCTTATTATCTTGTACGTACAGTTTATTATCTTGTACGTACAGTTTATTATCTTGTACCTACAGTTTATTAACTTGTACGTACAGTTTATTATCTTGTACGTACAGTTTATTATCTTGTACGTACAGTTTATTATCTTGTACGTACAGTTTATTATCTTGTACGTACAGTTTATTATCTTGTACCTACAGTTTATTAACTTGTACGTACAACTTGAAGAAACAAGCAAGGTGGTCTTTATCTCAGCATGCTCCTTTCGGTTACTGAGAAGAAGTTACTAGAAGATTCGACGATATTTAACCCCTGTGACCTCGAAAGTAGGTCAAGGTAATTTATTTGAACAAACATGGGGTCCATTCATCCAAACAGGCTACTGATCAAATATCGGTACCCTAGGGCTTTCGGTTATTGAGAAGAAGTTGCCTGAAGATTTTAAAACATTTGACCCATGTCAATGGTAGCTTTTCTTCCCAACATGCTGCAGGCATAATAGCAGCAAAAGTTTACGGACGTCACAAGGCAGACGGCGACGGACGAAGTACGATGGCTTAAAGAGTAACTGTAGTGCAAATAGAAACTGAAATGATCAGACTCGTTGTGTCGGCGTTAATACATTGTCGAAAACCGCATCGAAATCGGCCGACCGGTTACAAAGTTACGACAGGTTGAAGTTTGATTTTTTACCTGTTTTGCCACACGCTAATTAAGCGCACCGCGAACCGCTAAAAGTTGTGCACACGTATTGGTGACGTCACAACGGGAACACAAGAAATTGGGTCCTATGTCTCTCTATGTATAATAGTAATATGTACGTCTGGTTGATTAGTGATTCAAAATGTATTATACAATGAAATTAAGGGACGTACCATAATATGGGGGTCGGGAGAATAACTGAATTCGTCATTGAAATAACTTTATTTTGATTCTTTCATAAATATAGTGTTTTTTGATTGTTCAAATTCATTTTAATGGACCCATATATATATATATGCGCTATCATATTGTAATACTCTGTGTCATTTATAATGTCAGTTATACATATCATTTATCCAATGATTCAAGAGTGACTCTTATAATAATACCTTTGAATATTGTAAATCTCATGTTAGTGTCCATTATATTACGTAATCAGATTAGCGGGATAATCTACCTGGTCAGTTCGATAACTTCACACGTAACTTGTTACTCAAATAGCAAGTAATTAACATTGGAGAGGGGTGGGGGGTGGGGGGTGGGGGCTATCAAAGTTAACTAAATTGTAATAGTTGAGTATGTTGCGGTTATTATCCCCTCTTTATAACTTCAAAATGTGTACTCTAAATCTGTAGTTACATGTAGATCTCGACTGGAACATAGACTATCGAGTGCACGTGTATCTTTTGAAATCTCCGTAACCCACCGTCAACTCACACAGTATATGACACTTTTTTAATTTCGAGTTTGACTCTTCTATTCAACGAGAAAAGTTTTGTTGAAAACTTGCTTGATATGTCTCAGGGACGTATATGCACATATACGTCCCTGGTATGTCTGTATCACAGTTTTTTCATATTTTATTTTTAACATAAATGAATAAAATGCGGATTAAAACCAAAGGCACTTGTGGCCAGGAGAATAGCCATCTAAATATATAGATAACATAGCGAAATATGATAATTAAAATAAAATATAAAAGCTGAATTTTCAAATTTTCTTTTTATGTTATTAATCATCTAAAACCATATTGAAAATAATTGCCAAATTTCAGCTTGATACGTCAAGCGGTTTAATTTAACAAAAAAATCGACACTCTTTTTTTGTGAAATTTAACCGCTTGAGGTATCAAGCTGAAATTTGGAAATTACTTTCATTATGGTTTTAGATGATTAATAACATAAAAAGAAAATTGTTAAAGTCAGTTTTTATATTTTATTTTAATTATTCATATTTTGCAAATTATCTATATATTTAGATGACTATTCTCCTGACCACAAGTGCCTGTGATTAAAACCAATTAAGTAATCTTCTCATCTTATTTTCAAAAGATGTTCCATGTTCATTTCTTGTCAGTAAAACACAGGGGTTTTCAAAGATCTATTCTAATATTCACGATTTGAAATTTTCTTTTTATACTGCATAGACATAAATAAATTATCAATAGATAGAAAGCTGTTAACTTTTATACACACCTATAATTTCTCAAACATATATAAGGATAAAAGAAGTCGAAATGTGATACCCGTCAAAACAGTTTATACAGGTCGAAAGTATTGATGAAAGTCATATATTTTTATTTTCCAATATACGTACATCGTATTGTACGTATAAAAAGGCTGGTCTTGTCGTTCTATATGACGTTACTAACTGTTCTAAAATAATCCAATAAAATACATGGTTTTCGAAGTTCCGAGTCTATACACGGAATTAGATTATATCTAAGTCCGTGGTCTAAAGTAACACAAATATCCCTTTCCTTATCTGCTTGTTTGAGGTTGTTTCTAGGTAGTTTTGTATTTATACAGCCGACCGACATGCATTAAAATTTTTCAGCGTGCATTTTAAAAGGTGTTACGATCAGTTCCTGCTGATATGTGCATGCAATCAACGTGACCATCAGTGAATACATACGCCGTTTTAGCGGTGTTATATGAAATAAAATATGAGAAAATTAATACCTAATCATATCAAGTGCATGTTTTGAAGTCTTTCCGCAAAATAATAACCTGTTAATCATGTTAGCGAGTCCGGCAGTTATTGATTTATGGTCGAGTGATCATGACCACGTGTGCCGCACACCTGTGGAACTCCCGACCCCCTCACCACTAATTACGGCCCCTGGGGCATATAACACCTTGGAATTACCAGTAGGGTCATTAATGAACTCCATACAACCTTGATATATAATAAGTGTCATATTCTTGAAAAGAAGACTCTATACAAATAACAAGTCGTGATACGATTCATATAATTTTAATATAATGACTACACAAGTCTATCAGTGCGGTCACCGTTGTGACGTCACTTCCGGTCGTATGGCAAAATCGGGGATTTTCTGATTTGCGTTCAGGTGTGAAATTTAGAAAAATGGTCAAAACTTCGTAATTTTTACAAAAAAAAATTTTTCGTGAGAATTATCTCACTTACTATTTACCAATCTTTCCATACACAAAAGATGGTTTTGCACTACAGTTACTCTTTAAGGTAATGCTGACCCTTCATGTGAGATGACCTAAAATGGTAATTACTACTCCCTGCTTGACGCTCAACAGTATGAGAGTCATCGTCGATAACCAGGGGTAACGCTCACCTACGCTCTCTACACCCCTGGCATATGTCATGGCAAAACTGAAGGCACGCTCAGGTAAAAAAGCTACCCAATTGCTAAGATGTGCCTGCCTTTTGAAGATTACAAAGGACTTTAAAGCTTGTCAAGTTTTACCGTTATGTGACCACGAATTTCTTCTGATGTATATCGAAGGGTCGAACCAGTCTTCTGGTCTCATCAATAAGTTGGCAAACATGGAGCCCCCAGTGTTGCTATGACATTTTGCAGGGGTGTAGAAAGCGTAGGTGAGCATAACCCCTGGATATGAGGATGTATGAGGGTCGGACGACTGGCTCATTCGTTGTCACTAGGCATATGATCAGCTGATGATGTGACCGGGTGTTGTGTTGTGCTTGGGCCTTCGACAGTGGTGATATCACTTTAAATCCGCAAAAGATACGGACTATCACAAGACTTACATGGACCACAGGCACTAGCCTCGTCTGTCAAAGTGTTAAAGGCCCAATATACGTAACTTTCGGCACAACTTGAAGCGAAAGTCAAGCCTAATAACGTATGATATTTATAGATTTAGCTTAGATTAACTGATATCAGCAATATTCAAGTTGAATTCTTTCGCGGTTACCGGTACAGCAGCAGTTGAAACACGCTATTTGTAAACACGCGTCCGTTTCGAACCGCCTTCTACCTTCGGTTTGTTGTTGAAGTGGGCCCCACCTGACTTATTTCTAATTCTTTGGATTTTTTTCTCCTGAGTTTCTTGTTAGTTACTGCTCAGGTTTACTTCGTTTTAGGCTTATTTGTGCATGGTTATCAACTGGATTTTTTTTCAGAATTTTTCAGGATCACGAAAATTTCCCTGAAGTTACGTATATTGGGCCTTTAATATTATAGGTGTTTGACAGACGAGGCTAGTGCCTGTGCATGGACCAATACACACGTCCTCCACAAATAACACTTACATTACACACACCGTAAGACAGTCCTTAAAACAATAAAACAAAACCTTAAATGGTTAAATGTATTGGGTCAACCAATCAAATTGCTTATGTATACTTAGAATTGTGCAATAAATACTTGAGTTGAATTTTAGTTTATTAAAAAAATACCTTCATTAAACCGTTGTCAAATAGATTGTAAGGGTAATCAAAGGCGAACCCGGCGACAAGGACTTTGTCAAACCAGCCCTTCAAAATGGCGGGAACGGAAAACCAGTACATCGGACATTGAAACACGATGACGTCAGCTCTTCTAACCTTGTCGACCTCAGCTTGAGTCTGCGCACACATAGTTGAGCTCGTATAGGCATTTCTAGCTTCTAAATGGTATTCCAAATGTTCTGGATTGCCCAAAGTACCTTTGAAATAATCAGAGAAGATATAAAATTAATCTCTTTTCTTATCCAACCCCGGTCCGTAGCATATGAAGTGCGCCAAAAATATATACAAAATCAAACTGGCATTCACTCGATAACCATTGTCCTGCAAGCTAGAGTTATTTTCCAATAACTACACTCGAGAACGTGCCAAATATTCTAAGACGTCGACAATTGTACATATGGGCGGAGCTATACAAATGATCTAGTTCGAGTCACAATTGTGTGACGTCATCAACAATGGACATGGGCGGAGTTCTTCACAGCTTATGTAAACTTACAATTTTAGTTAAAATGCCCCTTAAATGGTCATAAAGGCTTAAAGGCGGAAAGCGTTTGAGGTCGAAAATTCGACCCCACCTACCTTGATTGCATAAACAAGAATTCCATGGAAGTTGATTTGTCGCCTGCGCAGCAAGTTGGGAGAGAAGTTTTTAGGAGCTAGCTATTGATATTCATTGTATCTGTTCCAAGTGTAATTTTTATGGTTATCCAAATTGATTCCTATACAATGAGTTACTTGAAGTTGAGGTATTTTGTTGATTATAATACATGTGTGTAATGACACTGGCTTTGACCTTTGACCCTGAAAATCAATCCCAAGCAAGCACTTTTGGTAATGAAGCATTGTAAGAAGTTTGAGTTTAATTGGCACAAGAAAACTAAGTTATAGAACGGCAACATATTTTCTATTTATAGAAACAGTGACCTTGACCTTTGACCTTTGCCCGTGAAAAGAAATCCCAAGCGAGCACTTTTGGTAAGGAAGTACTCTATGAAGTTTGAGTTTGATTGGCCCAAGGAAACTCAAGTTATCGCACGGAAACCGATTTTCTATTTATAAGGGCCACATTAATCATATTATATTTTAAATTGTAGATAGTACAACATATACGTACATGTATCATATAAATCAATTAATACATATTTTTGTTGCTGTAGATGTTTATATTAAAGTGTCGTTATTTAGTTGTTTAACAAGCAATATAGACTATGCCTGCTGTTTAATCTTTGTATTATTTGTGTAATAAATTAGTTGAACTTGATATAAAAACCTTAAAATGTATACTCACATTACTGTATTTGAGTGACAATAACTGATACAAAATAACTGAATAAATCTTGAGGATTTACAATGCAATGAAGGAACAAGCCATAGTCATGATTTTTGATGGAGGATGTATTATAAAAGAAGAAGCACAACATATATTTGACTTGTCCTTTGTGGTCTAACTTACAATATGTGAATTCTAGATCTGTGTGTGGATTTTAAATGTCGTGTAGTGATAAATTCAATTATAATAAAATATAATGTCATAAGAAAGTTATATTTTAATTAAAACATTAGACATTCGAGTATAACGTGACTAAACATTGTAGCGTGAATAAATTAAGTACGATGAAGCATTCCACAAGTGAGTTGTTACCTGAGAATTATAGTTACTTTTCAAAAACAGGCTATACTTAAGCCTTATCTGTAATTAGTACCCATTGTTCTCACTCTGTACCTGTGTCCGATTTACTAAAATACAAGGATATATATATATAATATTGGCTGAGTGGGACATTTTCCAAAACTTCTGACTATAGTGTTGCTGGTATATATATCTGCAGTTATTCAGTCGTCAGCAAAACCATTATTTGTTATAATTCAGCAGAACTCTGATGATTATAGACTCCGAACCCTATATGGTCTAAATTATATAATATGGGAAGACACCAGACCTTGTATCTTCTATGAACTTGAAACCTAAATACAAACACATACATATAATAGATAATATAATAGCCAGGACAAAAGTCATATTCTAACATACCACAAACGGTACATGGTTTAATCCTGATTGATCTAAAACTGGTCAACATATATAACATTATGCAATATATCAATACTTTGGATTATCAGGTATTATTTGACTTATAGGGAACATAATAGCTTTGATTGCATAATAAAATATATAAAAAAAAAGATAAATATAACTTAAAGTATGACTCTTCTAATATTTAGAAATGTCAGTTGGCCACTATAATTATAACAGAAATTGATACATATTAGTTTCAACCCAATATGACAATTAAAGGCTTTTCATCAATTTAAAAGTCTATAACTTTATGGTCTTGATTACCATTGTAAATGTTTACTCATACTTGTGTTTGTAACATGTGATGTAATGTGTGACACTATCTTCAGTCAAAAAACTGTTGGTGCTCAAATGCCATACAAGCAAATAAAATATACACCGGTCTGAGACAAGGCTCTCCAATGTCAGCCATGTTATTTTAGTTTAAGTTGACTATATAATAGCCAAAACCTAATTTGCGTCTTATATCCTCATACAACTTCATTTATTACCAAAGTTACGGTTAAATATCTCTATCCATGGAGGAATTAATTAGTAGAAACGAAATTATGACACAAAGATGGAACACAGGAGCATAAAATTACTAAATCATGAGAGAATTAAGGTACATAATTTATATATATGGTACCACGGAATTATATTAGAGCTCTGATACTAAGTCTGTGATGGTACAAAGCACGGACAAAACTTGAGATCTATACAGTGTAATTCTGTGGTCAAAGTTATACTTCAAATTTTTCATCATTACACGGACTGCAAACCCAGTATACATGCAGTGCCTGTATCAGTACTTGGCTATCAAGTCACTCACCTGGAACAAATCTGACAGACCAGAGTCAGCCATGCGTGGCCACTGCAGATAATTGACACGTATATTGGGTTCATTCCCACTCAGCCAACATCTTAAAACAACATTACCTGTATTTACCTGGACAAATCTGAGTATAGTTTATTTCAATATATTTACAGGTATAAATCACCTGTTCTTTTATTTCCAAGTTTAACTAAGTCAACTACAATAAAAGATACTTTGTAATTAAAAAAATGAAAAAGATACTTTGTGATTGAAAAAAAAATATAAGAATGAAAAAAATAATAAACAATTTAACCAAAAACATAATTATACCACGGACTTTAGATAGCATAATCTAAGTCTGTGATTATACCATTATTTTTTTTTCAGAGACGTATATAACACATACACACTGTATGTCTTTGTTTTTACATTAAATCACAGAATTTGATTAAATGCTATTTAAGTCCGAAATTACGAATGTAAAATATATATAGAAACAATGAATAATTATTCACTCTAAATTTCAGTGAACAAATTTACACTTTAAAATTCTTCTTTTAGGTTTTTGTTTTTATTTTCTAATTTTCAAATAATCATCTTTTACTTAGACTGTAATAAACAACTATATTTGTTTCATGCTGGCAAACACTCAAATAACAGTTGGTTGTAACATGGAAAATGGTAGGAATATTAATGGATTCATATTCGGTTCCAGATGGATTCAAATTTAGTGAAATTATTTTTTATACATATATAAAAAACGTCGTAAAAATCTTTTAAAATTTAGCTTAGATGGTTTCAACTAAATAATGTTTTAAGCAAGGAAGAAGTTGTAAGTGGTCTTGAGCTTCACAAATCAAATAAATTATGATCTGATGATAAAATCAGTTACATTGTATCAATAATCGATCTATATGTCAAACTATTTTATTGCATTTTTAATAGGGGTAAGAACCGGAACAGTTGCTAGCAGGAAACATATATAAAGTATTATAAAATTAAACTGGCTTTCAACAGAATTACTGGATAATGATTCTATTTCATGTTAACAGCAATATTACAATATTATAAACAATATGTATCAAAGAATTAAACTTGAACGGATTGAGACAAGAGATAAGGGCACCAGAGTATTGGTTCTTATTTATTTGTTTGTTCATTTTTATCTTTCATTTTGGAGATTTTTTATCAAAAAGTATAATAAAAGTGCTGCCTGTGTGTCACCAACAGAAGAAAGATTATTATACGCATTTTTCAATTATGAAATGTTATTCATGTGAACCAGAGACGTATAAAGCCATTTTTTTATACGTCTCTGTGTGAACATTTCCTAAACATTTCCACTGGAGTTATAGACAAGACTCTCCAAATAAGGTAACAGCAAAAAAACTTACAATGTATAAGTTATATCATGTTTCAATAAATGAAAATATAAAAGTCCCATCTTAAGTTCGAAACAGAATACATGTAGTTTGAATCAAAATGGACTGATTCTGTTTGTATATTATCAAGTTTTCAGAGCTTATATTTGTATGTAAGTTTGTTTGATCTTGAGTCCTCATATATACACATTATATTTTTGTTGTAAATGTGTTTTCTCTAAACATCGATTTTTTTAGAAATGAGATAAAATAAATCAGTTAAAGTTCAAAATAATTCCACAGGTAAGTTGTTACCTGAGAATTAGACACTTTCCAAAAACAGACTATAGCCTTACCTGTAATTAGTACCTATTGTTCTTGCCCTGTAACAACACTACCTGTGTCCTATACTAAAATAGGATATGTTGGCTGAGTGGGAAGACACCTTATATTGGGTATACGTAGTACACAACCATACACGTACTGTAGTATGGGTACAATCTTCCATGTAAATATATTAAAAATATAGTTAGTGTAGTGGTTTTAAGCCTAATCATATAAGCTAAACTGATATAAATAGAAGTTGAAATTAAACCTTTCTTCATTACAATAAATTTTTCCTTTTGTGTAAAAAAAATTTAAAAAGTTAACATATATGAAATAACATACTTTTCTATTCATTGAAAATTAAGTAAGTTTCACCAATACTTGTTTAATTACAATATTTAAATGGATAAATAATAGCATATACATGGACACATACACAAAAAAACTTTTTTTGACATTCAGATGCACAGTAAAAAATGTTTAATTTATTTTTGTTTCTATACAAATATTATCAATATCATTTTAGACATTAAGCAATTAACTTTCATAAAAACTAGATAATTATACTGTATTTTATACATCTTTATTTACATGTAGGTTAATTGGTTCAATATGTTCACAACACAATTTTAAGTGTATTATAAAGTTGTGTTATAGTGGTCCAGATATTTATTCCTTGTACACAAAACAACAAAACTTAATGTTTATTCTAATATCTATCTTTTATCTATTGTAAACAGAACTACATGTCTTATATAGTGTTTTATGTAATTTGAATGTGAACCACAAATAGAATTGAATTTCATGTCTTTAAAAATATGACTCCAGGTAGACTCGGAGTGGACCAGGAGTACACTCCAAGTTCATATGGAGTCCAAACGGAGTGCACTCCAAGTTTACCTGGAGTCCAAATGGAGTGCATTCCAAGTCCAAACGGAGTGCACTCGGAGTACACTTGGGTGTAACCTTAAGTCTACACTCAACTGTACATGACACAATGGAACAGTATACAGCCCGAGTATGCTGTTTATAATAGAAACTAGGTCTTGGTAGAATGCAACAGGTGAGAGAGTGTATTGAGAAAGCTGTCTATTAGTTGTTTGGTGTGTGAAAGACCTGCGAGAGGACAATATATGTAAAAAGACTGACATCAGGGTCCCAACCCTGGCATATCCCTAACTTTCAAAGTCTGAAAAATAAACTTTTTTTTTTCTGAAATAAAAAGAAAAAAGGTCTTGGTGGAACAGGGGAGCCCCAATATATTACATAATAAGGTATATTCTTAGTATTGGTTACAATGAAATCACGTGACTTCCGTCGCGCCTAAAACCAGAACCGACTTGATCCGGACGCAACCCGAAACAGAGCTATTTGAAGACATTTGTTATATTTGTGCAAAAGTGAATTGTCTATTGAGTTGGAAAAACCGAAAATGTGTGTTTATTTTTAAGGTTAGAAAATATGTGTATTTTGAAAGGTTAATTAAATGTTGAGTTGGAAAAACTGAAAATGTGTGTATTGTTTTTTAAAAGTACATGGCAACCTATTTTCGCTTGTTGTACAATGTATATATTTCAATGTACTTGGGGTCATTTTGCAACATTGTACAACTGCAAAATTTGGGGAAATAGGCCGTGGTAAGAACCTATGTTCTTACTAGATAAGAACATGGGTTCTTACTGGGTGAGGTCAACTCTTCATAATATATTCCAAGGACGAGATGAAAGAAATATGACACATCTATGATACAAGACCAAACTATAGTTCATTGACAAAAGGGCTTCGTAACATCGTCTGAAGAAATTGCTGAAGCCGGGAAGATGAAACTGCACTATACTGCGAATCCTGATTTGTTTATTTTTTCTTTTAATTTGATCGAGATAAAGATCGGAACAGGATTGCAGACAAAATGAATAACGCACGCTAGCGCGTTATGATTATATGTCTGCAATCCTGTTCCGTGTTTATAGGACTATAACACGGAACTGAATGCTGTTTAATGCCTTTATTTACATTTTTCCATTGGTTTTGATAATAAATTCATATTTATATTCTACTTTGTTATGAAAATTTAAGGTTGATTTCTAATAAATGGACAGCCAACAACCAGTATCGGCCAGCCAACTCCAACGTCACAATCGTAATGACGTCATAATAACCACTCCAGTGTTAAGGTCTCATTACACGGACCTGGACCTGGCCTTGGTAGTGTTATATAGTGGCAATGTAGAGCAAGTGTAGATATATAGACGTTGACGATGTGTACAAAAATGATAACCCCACAATCAAAAAGGACGCAACGATTTTAGCACACACACGGGTGAAAAATCGGGTCGCATAGGGGTGAGAAATCGTGCCGTACGTACAGCTATAGACCAGAGGGCTTAACACTAGTAATAATTCATAACTTTTTTTATTTGTGGCGGGGTGGGGGATTAAATCATTTTTCGATAAAAAATTCTCACTCAATAGTTATAAAACTATTTTAGTTTAGGTCCAAAACTAGCTGTAAAAAATTCTCAGGTCTATGTGATCTAGACATCCTGTGTAATAGGAAGGAATTATGGAAATTAAATATGTTCCCACTTCGGCTTCGAACTAATGACCCTTCGCTCTCTAGTCAGACACTCTACCGCTTGACCAAAGGTAGCGTTCCTCCAGCAGAAGCTATATAGTAAGGCGACCTGTACATGAAGAAACCTTACCGCATCAAAGATGAAATCATTATGTTTGGTTCTTTCGGCTTCAATCAAAATAAACTTCTTTATGACTGTTTCCAAGTATCAAATCAATCAGAACGACCACAAAACTTATTTTTATTACACTTCTTCGTCATCGAACACAGATCGCGAATGGACTCGATTAGAATAAAGGAGATCGGGTCAGATTAACGGCAAACATAGAAATGAAAAGCATATCTTAAATTGCATCTCAAGGTTAGTATACCTGCTCCCTGTCAACATTTACAACTTAAACAGTATCATTGGTTTCCGAAATTGGATAAAAGTGGAAACCGAACGCATAATTTCTTACAAAGTCTGAAAAGTTTGCTGTACAATAGAACAAAGCGAAATTCAACACTGAATACAAATGACTAGCAATATACCGGAACAGGACGATTTCAGAATGAAGCATGCATTTGTTTCACGTCTGTACTCATACTCAAATGCCTGTACTTTAACAGTATGAAAGTCCTCTAGAATATGTCATTTACATGAATACTAATTATATTTGTACATGTATATTGTTATTCATAAATGTGTAGAAATGTCCATGTATTGTAATAGATAAAGACTTTAATAGATGATACATTTCACATCCCAGTTATAATATATGCACCGCATGGCTCCAAGTATCGTATTGGGATAGAATTGATATTCAAAAGACCATCTTCCGTTCATTTTTCACGCCATACACGTAAATCCGAAACGATCTACTAATCAGTATATAGACTGACAATAGTACTTATAACAAGGGACTTTTATTTAACATACATGCATGTATTTGTATTTGCATCTAGACTAAGTGTACAAAAGTGATTGAGAAAGCAATGTCTAGTCTTGCTGCAGTCCGTGCACATATCAAATGTTTTAAATATTCAAAAACTTACCTTTTTACCTCCACAACCGGCATTTTCACTTTATAAATTGCCCCCCCCCCCCCATGTTAATATTATTGACACCCCTAATGTTGGCTTTAACACGGTGCTATTGAACGGTCGGGTAATTCGTATAACCTGCACCCCCCCGTCCCATAAAAATAAATACATACGTACTTTCGAAGGTGCTATGACATATGTACAGGTAACATGAGCATAGCACTTGAATTTTAAGAAACTGCAATAAATTCAAAACCTTTTTCTACCTCTCATTGTTTACACGTGGTGTCGACTCGGCGCAACATAATCCCTTAGGTTCGTAAATAACACTTGGTGTACAGTGATGCCTTAGGTTTATGAATAACAAAGTCGTTTAGCAAACCAAGTTACGTAACATAATTTTATATATCAGCACGTTTAGTTTATCTTATCCTCAGTCAAGCACTTCGATCAATGACCAATGAGGTGGGCAATTTTTTATCGAAAATTGAACTTAAGTTAACCCCCAAAAGTGTAGAATTACTCTAAAACACCTAACTTTATGTCTAAAACTACCGGTAACGAATTCCAAGGTCCATGTGAAAAAAATGTACAATGTAAGATGCACAGATTCTCTGATTTTTCCTGAGCCCGATGAAATAATGAACATATCTTGACATATAAAATATCAGTTATTGATATTTTTCATGCTGATGTACTTTCAATATTTATAAAGTTTTATACCAATACTGTAACATTTTATCCGAAGTTTTCCGACATATTTCGGCACGGTAACTATAATATACATCAATGATGAGACATACCTGTGAAATCATCTTTGGTAGCCCGAGGGTCGAAACCCTGAAGGTAAAGATCAGACACTTCGACTGCATATCCAGACTTTTTCAACGTGTCCACGGCGGTATCTTTAAGTGCAGCATTGAAAGACTTAGGTTCGTGGTGAGCATACACAATAAGCGCGTTCTTTGGGGTCGTCTTGTTAGCCATATTGAGGGGAAAAAACAAAAACAATCGGACGTTCTGCCGACAACCGCTAGCAGATCAGTGAAACACGGCGACTGACCCACGCTACCAGATACACACCTGGGTAGATTATGTACGGTGCTTCATATCTGACAGCAAGGAAACCTGATATCGGTCGCGACGTGATGGACAGATACGTCAGCAACCGGTATTACGTGATCGTAGGAGTAACTTGTCTTCCTTCCAATATTACATTTACTATTTTGGCTGTATTATTACTCTTCACCATTTTTTTCCAAAGGCCTACTTATGTTGTCGCAATGTCAACTAATTGAAATCGTTTAATATAAACTAATACAATATGACGTTTTCATGACGACAAAAAATTAATTTCTTTGTCGACACGATTTTCTCGACATATTGAATCGCAAAGTGAAATATAAACATCTTGATGTCGCCATAAATAAAAATAAATAGAGTTCGCGACATCTAAAAGTCGATATCTTTGATAACTCATCTAGACATTAGGTGTAC
Organism: Mimachlamys varia; assembly: GCA_947623455.1. Lineage (NCBI taxonomy): Eukaryota > Metazoa > Mollusca > Bivalvia > Pectinida > Pectinidae > Mimachlamys > Mimachlamys varia. Next base: position 56,188,272 of record OX392528.1, read on the forward strand.
CTTTTGCGATTCCATCCTACTCTCCACACCGTATCAAAGGCCTTTTTTAAGTCAATGAAAGAACTATATAACTTTTTTTTATAGGTGAGATACATTGATATCAGAGTTTGCATTGCAACTATATTTTCTGTAGTTGAATAACCTTTCGTAAATCCAGCTTGGTTTCCATAGATAAAGTCGATTTGGTCAGATAATTGGTTCAATCTGTACTTTAATATAGATGTAAAAAGTTTTCCTAAACACGATACTAAAGTTATTGCTCAAAACACTCCTAAAATACTCCATCGAATTCTTTATATGTTCATTCAGGATTTCATCGTTGTCACATGCTTTATTATTACTTAATTGCAGTAATTTTCCGAGGAATCGCATCCGTGATTTGTAAACAAATCCTAAACAATTAAAGCCTCGTTTTCGACTTTCGAATGGCGGAAATTATTAGGCGCTCTAGCTGGCATGTCGATGGCACACTCGAGCACAAACACGAAATAAAGCCGAGTTGTCGACTTCCTAGATAATTATTACGGCATTAGTATCTCGACAAATAAACTTTCAGTTTATGTCGACATATTTTTTTTATGATGTCGACATCTTCTCAGAAATATTTCGACAAATTTAATTCGTTAGTCGGCAACTCGATGGCAGAAATATGCCACCATACTTTAGGGATATGTTACGCCTTCCTTCAACACTGGGGATTGCCTCCCGGGTTCTTGTACAATTTCGTGATTTAGAAGTTTTTGTTTGTTTGTTTGTAGTATGGGCGATTATTTCAAATCGATACCAAGTTGAAAAGTGGTCCACTGCTTGCATCACAAGAAGCCACTGATCTGGGAACCCACTGCAGAATTCGGACGGTGCCCCCTACGCAGGGACATAACTGTGCTCCATTCGAAGGGACATTGTTGTGACTCCCTACAGAACGACATAGTAGTTACCTCCTAAGCAGTGACATAATTGCCAGGAACGTGTCCTGTGCTGGGTGGTTCAACAAATGTCAGTATAACGTGTACGGGCGGGATGCTGTGCTGGGTGGTTCAACCTATGTCAGTATAACGTGTACGGGCGGGATGCTGTGCTGGGTGGTTCAACCAATGTCAGTATAACGTGTACGGGCGGGATGTTGTGCTGGGTGGTTCAACCAATGTCAGTATAACGTGTCCGGGCGGGATGTTGTGCTGAGTGGTTCAACACATGTCAGTATAACATGTACGGGCGGGATGCTGTGCTGGGTGGTTCAATCAATGTCAGTATAACGTGTAAGGGCGGGATGCTGTGCTGGGTGGTTCAACCAATGTCAGTATTACGTGTCCGGGCGGGATGCTGTGCTGAATGCCTTTGGCAAGGTGTTTTAGTGAAATAGCACTTTAAAACAAACATCAGATACACACTCTCGTGAAGAGGCAAATGCCTTACTAAAAAAACCATGTCTCGGGCACATAATGAATAATCTCACGCATATGCAGTACCGTTCCATAAGTATTCGGTCACGTCATATTTTTCATGCATTTAGATAAATCTTAAACTGTTTCGTAGGATTTTGTTTTTCAGCAGATTTTCTTGAAAGTGCACATATTTGTAGATTACAATAAACTCTTTAACCCGATAACATGCTTTTCACGTGCGTCGTTTTTGAGAAATAGATAAATATATGCACTATATTGAAAGTGTGACGCCGTGTTCTTCATTCTCACTTAATAATATCGTTGCTAAAATTTTAAAACTGTACCATGCAATATCTCTTGAATTCGGCTACGGTAAGTTATACAAATTTTTGCGGAGGAATCGGCAAATAGGTATATGCATGCATGTGAAATTTCAATAAATTCCTTGGAAAAACAAAGTCATAAAAGATCATTGAAAATGTGTCACAATGCATGAAACATATAGTAAGAATATGATGTGACCGAATAATTTTGGCACTGTACTGTACATTGACAATACTTAGATTTTGATCTAAAACGGTTTAATGTTGAACTTCAGAAAATAAAACCTTTTAGCTCAAAGCCTTAGTACAAACTAATGTCCTAGTGATGCAGCTGACACGTCTGGGCTACCATATTTTTTGGTCACCCCAGGGCGTACTCATTAGATCAGAGTCGATTTGCATGGTTGAATATCGCCAGTGTGATATTCTCGTGAATAGAAGTTTTATCCTAGTTTCAAGCTCTTCAAGCCTTTCTTAAATTGGTTTAAGCGGCATTTAATAGCTTGGTTGGTTAGGGAAATGCTTTAAGTCTTATTACGCAAGTAAGCTTTATTTTCGGAAGCACCGAGTCCCTAAGTTTTAACTGGCTTGTCACGTCAGTACGTATGTACTACAGTGTATGTCACGCACCCATAAATATAACTGTGTACAAGTATCAGCTTTCCATAAAGCTAAGATTTGTGAGCAAAAATAGTAAAGGCTGAGACCGATCTTTATGCAGAATCTAGTTTAGTTATTCAAAAGAAAAAAAAATCAAAAGTACCCCCTCAATGGTCATAAAAGCTAAAGGATGGAAAGCTTTCCAGGTCGAAAAATCGACCCAACCTACCTTTTTGCATAATCAAAAATCACATATCTAGTTGAGGTACAAAAACGCTTGGTATCGTTGGAAAGATGGATAATTTTTATTTTACAAACCTCCTAAATCCAAGTAAAATGTATCCTCCTTCCGCAGATATAATCTACATTTCCTCCAAAATTATGCAAAATTTCCGTGCCTCAAAGTTTTCGTCGATTTGCCGGCCAGATTTACATATTCATTGCGTTTTGACGTCACCCCGCGCGCTGGTCTTTTGAAGTCAGAAGACCGCCATCCAATGACGCGTAAGGCCTCCGCGTGCAGTGACGTCAAAACTCAATGTGATTTTGGAGTGATTTTAGTGTTTTGAACTTTAAGAGGACCGTTACAATATTGAATGTCTCTACATATTACATGGATCGCGTTTATTTACAATAACACGGGTAGAAGAACAATTCCGATTGCTTGACGGCGGATAGTAGACGACAGGGTAACTTCCGGTGCCGCACATGCAGAACGCTTGCATTTGTTAATATTTTATCTAAACATGACAGAATTGTCACTGTATTATCATGGGATTTAAAATATATATACATGTATTTTTTTAATTTTAAACATTTTACTTTAAAAATCATATTCATTTATATTGTTCATCAACTACAACTATTTTTCAAGGTAATACTACACGCTGTTTGCATGTGATAAGGCAAATGTTTTTATGGGAAATGAATACAATTTTCGACAATGCTTTCAAGCATACAGAATGAAAATATTTAAGCATTGATGACATTTTTTTTAGTTTCATTAGGGTATGAACAAAAATTGTTTGCAAATTGTATGAATCCGCGTAGCGCATTCTTACAAAAGTTTGCAAGCAAAACTATTTCCATAACCCTATGAAACTAAACGAGACCCAGAGAGCCTGTGTCGCTCACCTGGATAAATTGATATCAAGGTTATCACGGTAAAATATTTTTTTATCTCAATTCACTGTTTTAAAGCTCAACTGAGAACCAACGTCCCTAAGGCTGGGCTAGACGAATAACATCAATGATAATATCATGACTGTGTGTGTTTCTGTATAGTTTTTGGGTAGGGTGTCTGCAAGGGGGTGGCAGACCCTTAGGTCAAATCTAAAATCATATTTGTGATCGTCTCTTTATACTCAGTAATTGTATATATATAGTTTTGGGGTGGGGATCTCAACCGTTTAAAAGTTATGACTCAATGGTCAAGTCTGCAAGGGCGTGGCAGACCCTGGGGTCAAATCTAAAATCATTTTTGTGATCGTCTTTTTATGCTCAGCAATTGTATATATAGTTTTGAGGTGGTGGATTTAACCGTTTAAAAGTTATATCAATATTGCCAAATGATCTAGTCCCATCATTTGTATAAATTTGAATCCTAGCCAACTAAGGATGCTACCACTAAAATAGGAATGTTTCACATTGCTTAGATCAAGAAAAGAAGTCGTTACTATGAATATAGCCAAATGGACCCCTTTTGGCCCCGCCCCTCAGGCCCCTGGGGGGTCAGCCCAATCAATTGTATTAATCTGAATCCCAGATACCCAGGGATGCTTCCTACCAAATTAAATTACATTCTGTTCAGCGGTTAAGAAGAAGTCGATAATCGACCGTCGCCGGGCGCCACGGTTTGGCATAAGTTCACCTTGGTCCTTTGAACCAGGTGAGCTAAAAATAATTGACCACAACGCATATATATTGTAATTAATTTTTGAAACTTATTTAAAACATGTTTATGTACATTTTGACTGATTTAACAACGGATTATTTTTTTACAAATCAATACGCATTGTGACTTAACATTTTTCGCGCCATTTTTGGATTTTTTTTTTTTTTTTTCATAGAGGTAAGAAAAGAAAATCTCAACCAATCAGAAAGCCGCATTCTGCATACAATCAACATACAATTAATTATATCAGAAATTAATAGAGTTTTCAGGACATCAGTCTTGGGGCAGTTGTCCAGTTCACATATCTCAGTTCGCCTTTGAACACCTCAATAACAAAGGATACAGTCTATGTTTGCACTAAAAATATATAAACGATTGTTGACGTCGTCATCGATTGTTGACGTCGTCACAACTTGGCGGAAATATATGCGAGATGATGCGTATTAGCGCAATTAGTCGGCGATTCACTCCAGAAAACACTGCCACTGCTGACTTAATATTGTGGTAGAAACAGGTCACACGACTCGTGGTTATTAGATATGGAATTTATTTCACTCTCGTTAATCATTTTTCAAAAATTACAAAAGACACGAGCTTTATCGATAGGGAAATAAATTCCATATCCAATAATCACGAGTCGTGTGACTTTTATCTACCACTCGTTGATTATTTTTTAAAGTTACAAAAGACACTCGCTAATGCTCGTTAAAAAATAATTAACTCGAGTGAAATAAATTCCATACCCAACAACCACTTGTTGTGTTACATCTATGTGTGTCAGTATTTAAATAAAAGAATTGTCAAACTAGTCATATCTTAGTAACCGGTTACTCGAACAAACTTCCGACTGAGTAACCGATAAATCGATCAAGTGATCAGATGATTCACAGAAACAAACGTATTTTCGAGTGTTTTGTCTAAAATGTTTTTGCAGGAATACATGGTATTCGTGTAATCCTAGGTTGGATGAATATGTACGAGCTCGGTGGGGACCAAACGAAGCGATCGCCGAATGAGGTATTCGAGTTAACCGGGGTCGAGTAAGTGGGGTTCTTACTACAACAATATTAGGTACATACTGTACATGTAATTTCGAAACATTTCTGTCTTATATATGTATTTACACCTCAAACATGCCTCTATATTAACAAGTGTGATAGTTTCCTCGCATATTTATAGCTAAACACAGGTAATAGTAACATCTTATCCCAGCAGGTGTACGTCACAGACAGTACATGTTGGTATGCAGTAGACGGGATACACTTACAGTTATCTGATCTCGAAATCATGTGCAGCAACATTGTTATTGTTCTTCAGAGTAAGAATTGACCGAAAAACATTTTTATGACATGCTTGTTCATTCAAGTGTGTTTTCTTTAGATTATCTTTACATATAGCATGTAAAAGCTCATTCTATCTCAAAAAGCTGATATTACACAGCATTGTATTCTGGGATCGTTTTAAAAGTGTGTCAACGTTTTGATGGTGTGAACGACATCTCCTTTCAGTATCTACAATAAAGTACAAAAAAAACACAACTGCTCTGAACACTGTTTGTGTGTGGGAACAGGGAGATGGACTGACGACCGGAAAGACGAACGGATATAACGCAAACTATAGTCCATTATTTTCATTTTTTGAAAAATGAATGAGTGACTTTTTACATATGGGTCACATCACAAGTACCAAAGCATTTGTTACAGCTAGTTTTGAACCTAAACTAGGGTGTTTAGAGTAATTTAACACTTTTGAATTAAGATCAATTTTCGATAAAATGTCTCCTCAATGATCATAAAAGCTAAGTTTTTGAGGTCAGAAAATAGACCCCCACCTACATTTCTTCAAAAATCAAAAATCATATTTCTAGTTGGTACGAAAAAACGCTTGGTACCGTTGGAAAGCTGGATAATTTTTATTTTAAAACCCTCCTAAATGCACGTCAAATGTATCCTCCTTCTGAAGAAATAATCTTGTTTTCGTCCAAAAACACGCAAAATTCCAAAGTTGACGTCGGCTATCCTGCCACTTTTGCATAGCAAATGAGTTTTGACGTCACTGCACGCGCTGGCCTTCCGCTGTCATTGGATGGCTATATTTAGAGGAAGACCACCATCCAAAATGTTTCGACCTCGAAAGCTTTCCATCCTTTAGCCTTTATGATCAATGAGGGGACATATTTATCGAAAATTGATCTAACCCCGACCCCATCCCCAAGTGTAAAATTCCTCTAAACACCCTAGTTTAGGTCCAAAACGAGCTGTAACAAATTCTCAGGTCCCTGCCTGTCATATCACTACGCCAAGCCATATGTTTGTATACGTATTCAAATCAGGTTACACTCAGTTTTCGACTGAGCGCTGATATAATGGTAGAAACAGATCACACGACTCGTGGTCGTTGGATAACTTATGTGTTCCTGCTGCCCCCATTGCATGATTGTATGAGGCGACTAAAAGGGATCTTACATTTTCTCTTCTTTCTAAGCAACTGTCTCCTCACTTTTGGCCTTTCCTTGAGCCTTCACCACTCGGAGAAAGGCTTTAGGTTCTGTCCAATGGGCAAGACATACATGTACCAGAGTAAAAAAGGGTACTTACAATGTACTTCTCCCTGCTTGACGTTCAGCATTATTGGAGTGGAACGACTGGTTCACACTCGTTCTCAGTATAATGTGACCAGCTGGGGTGTTATGCTAGGGCTTGGTTTGGTGTATTTGTTTTACGCCCTATTAACAGCCAGGGTCGTTTATGGATTTGCCAGGTTTTTGAGGTTGCCACGGGGGAAAGCCGAAGTACCCGGAGAAATACCACTGAGCTACCGTCAGTACCTGGCAACTGCCCCAAGTGGGATTCGATCTCACAACCAAGGGGTGGAGGGCTAGTGGAAAAAAGCTAGTGGAAAAAATGTCGGAAAACCTTAACCATTCGGCCACCGCGGCACCTTTATGCTAGGGGCCTTCGGCAGTATATTTCAGTGTGATAACACTATAAAGTCAGTATCAGTTCTGCACTATCGCATAGAGGTTTTTACGATCATACGAAAGCCTTCCAAATACACACGCACTCAACACCTACACTCACATCGCATACACCAGCAGGCTATCCTAAAATGACCTAAGCAGCTTAAATCCCGTTATCCAAAATAAATTCAAACCAATATTTTTTTCTGTATCCCGATACATTGAAAGCTGAAACAAAACGATGCAACATAATATAAATAACAAGGAAACACAAATGACGGTGGAAGACAATTTTTGACTCGCGCCCTGTCCGGGCCTCGAACTCCGGCACCAAATCGCCTAGCCAGAAATACCTGCGGCCGTTACCACTGCGCCAACTCCAAAAAGGGATCTTTTGATGTAGCAGTGATATTCTGACATGGCTAAACACAGGTAATAGTAACATCTTATCCCAGCAGGTGTACGTCACAGACAGTACATGTTGGTATGCAGTAGACGGGATACACTTACAGTTATCTGATCTCGAAATCATGTGCAGGAACATTGTTATTGTTCTTCAGAGTAAGAATTGACCGAAAAACATTTTTATGACATGCTTGTTCATTCAAGTGTGTTTTCTTTAGATTATCTTTACATATAGCATGTAAAAGCTCATTCTATCTCAAAAAGCTGATATTACACAGCATTTTATTCTGGGATCGTTTTAAAAGTGTGTCAACGTTTTGATGGTGCGAACGACATCTCCTTTCAGTATCTACAATAAAGTACAAAAAAACCCACAACTGCTCTGAACACTGTTTGTGTGTGGGAACAGGGAGATGGACTGAAGACCGGAAAGACGAACGGATATAACGCAAACTATAGTCCATTATTTTCATTTTTTGAAAAATGAATGAGTGACTTTTTACATATGGGTCACATCACAAGTACCAAAGCATTTGTTACAGCTAGTTTTGAACCTAAACTAGGGTGTTTAGAGTAATTTAACACTTTTGAATTAAGATCAATTTTCGATAACATGTCTCCTCAATGATCATAAAAGCTAAGTTTTTGAGGTCAGAAAATAGACCCCCACCTACATTTCTTCAAAAATCAAAATTCATATTTCTAGTTGGTACGAAAAAACGCTTGGTACCGTTGGAAAGCTGGATAATTTTTATTTTAAAACCCTCCTAAATGCACGTCAAATGTATCCTCCTTCTGAAGAAATAATCTTGTTTTCGTCCAAAAACACGCAAAATTCCAAAGTTGACGTCGGCTATCCTGCCACTTTTGCATAGCAAATGAGTTTTGACGTCACTGCACGCGCTGGCCTTCCGCTGTCATTGGATGGCTATATTTAGAGAAAGACCACCATCCAAAATGTTTCGACCTCGAAAGCTTTCCATCCTTTAGCCTTTATGATCAATGAGGGGACATATTTATCGATAATTGATCTAACCCCGACCCCATCCCCAAGTGTAAAATTCCTCTAAACACCCTAGTTTAGGTGCAAAACGAGCTGTAACAAATTCTCAAGTCCCTGCCTGTCATATCACTACGCCAAGCCATATGTTTGTATACGTATTCAAATCAGGTTACACTCAGTTTTCGACTGAGCGCTGATATAATGGTAGAAACAGGATAACTTATGTGTTCCTGCTGCCCCCATTGCATGATTGTATGAGGCGACTAAAAGGGATCTTACATTTTCTCTTCTTTCTTAGCAACTGTCTCCTCACTTTTGGCCTTTCCTTGAGCCTTCACCACTCGGAGAAAGGCTTTAGGTTCTGTCCAATGGGCAAGACATACATGTACCAGAGTAAAAAAGGGTACTTACAATGTACTTCTCCCTGCTTGACGTTCAGCATTATTGGAGTGGAACGACTGGTTCACACTCGTTCTCAGTATAATGTGACCAGCTGGGGTGTTATGCTAGGGCTTGGTTTGGTGTATTTGTTTTACGCCCTATTAACAGCCAGGGTCGTTTATGGATTTGCCAGGTTTTTGAGGTTGCCACGGGGGAAAGCCGAAGTACCCGGAGAAATACCACTGAGCTACCGTCAGTACCTGGCAACTGCCCCAAGTGGGATTCGATCTCACAACCAAGGGGTGGAGGGCTAGTGGAAAAAAGCTAGTGGAAAAAATGTCGGAAAACCTTAACCATTCGGCCACCGCGGCACCTTTATGCTAGGGGCCTTCGGCAGTATACTTCAGTGTGATAACACTATAAAGTCAGTATCAGTTCTGCACTATCGCATAGAGGTTTTTACGATCATACGAAAGCCTTCCAAATACACACGCACTCAACACCTACACTCACATCGCATACACCAGCAGGCTATCCTAAAATGACCTAAGCAGCTTAAATCCCGTTATCCAAAATAAATTCAAACCAATATTTTTTTCTGTATCCCGATACATTTAAAGCTGAAACAAAACGATGCAACATAATATAAATAACAAGGAAACACAAATGACGGTGGAAGACAATTTTTGACTCGTGCCCTGTCCGGGCCTCGAACTCCGGCACCAAATCGCCTAGCCAGAAATACCTGCGGCCGTTACCACTGCGCCAACTCCAAAAAGGGATGTTTTGATGTAGCAGTGATATTCAGACATGATCATAGTGGCAAATCGTCTGTTATAGATGATGTGAATACATGGATCGCAATGCATATAAATACATGGATACGAATTGTACAAATATTACATATATTAAACACCGTACAATTACGACAGGAAATTCACATTTTAACCACAGGCACTTGTGGCCAGGAGAATAACCATATACATAGCTCTTTTTCAGTATCTGATAGTCGATTTTTTGTGAAATTTAACCGCTTGACGTATCAAGCTGAAATTTGGCAGTTATTTTCATTATGGTTTTAGACGATTCATAACATAAAAAGAAAATTTGAAAATTTATTTTTTATATTTTTTTTTTTTTTCAAATTTCGCTATATTCTATATATTATTTATGGGTCAAAGAAGTAAATAAATATAAACGGTAGTCTATATATTATTTATATATAGATGGTTATTCTCCTGGCCACAAGTGCCTGTGATTTTAACCTTGGGATCAACAACACTTATAGCGTGTTCCATTTAGCGGAACGTTCCGGTTGTTCCGGAACGAACCAGACGTTCCGCTAAATGGTACACGACGTCCCGCAGGAACGAACCGGTTCGTCTGGAACGTCTCATTTGAGGGTACCAAGTTGGATCCAATATGGCGGCCAGTGAAAGGTTTTCGTTTCAAATGTTCAATAAATTGTAAATAGACCTAACTATAACCAGTTAAACACCATTCACCAGTAAAATATATCACTACCTTCTCCAAATGGCATCATAGTGTGTAAAATGTGTAAATAAAAGGGATTACTCGCATTGTTTTGCGGATTTTATGACGGGACCGTTTTGGTTATTTCCGGAAAAGTTGTTGCTTTTTCATTTTCGATTATTAGATTTTCACCCGCAGGAACGGAATTCGGCACGTTCTGTTCCATTTAGCAGACCAGTTCCGAGTTGGCACAACCGGAACGTTCCGCTTAAAGGAACACGCTATTATTGTATATGATATATATATATGTATATATCAAGTAGATTTAGATATATTACACATACATATATTCACGAGTGCTTCACTTCGCAGTCGTGAAAATATATAAAAAAATCTGCCATACGAATGGAATATATTTGATATTTAAAAGGAAGTTTGATTAAGCTTGCTAAGATTACCAATGGCGAGAGCAATGTATGGCAATAAGGGTTGCAACAAAGCTCATCACTACATGGATGTTTATTTCATGACATGTGACGCAGTAGTAAAAACTTACTATACGTCTACGACACGACAGTCGAGCAAAAGCTCTTTATTGGAAAAGGATAGATAACTCTTCCATCACTACGGATAGCTTAGCTCCAGTTGTTACAAGTTACTTTTGAAAATTTACCGATCTGGATAAACAATCTCAAAATTATTCAAAATTTGATTAAGAACAATCATTGTTTTAAACACAAACAGGAAAGATTTTGTTCATATTCAATTTTTAAATATACATTGTACGTAAGTTTCGACAAAACTTGAATGGAAAATGAAGCCTAATAATTTTTTATATTTATAAATATAATTAAGATTAACTGATATCAGCAATATTCAAGATTAATTCTTACGCGGTTACCGCTACAGCAGCAGTTGAAACTCGGTCTTTGTAAACACGCGTCCATTTTTAACTGTCTTCTAACTTCGGCTTGTTGTTGAAGTGGGCCCCACCTGAATTAATTTCAATTCTTTGGATTTTTCTGTCAAGAGTTTCTTGTTAGTTACCGCTCAAGTTTACTTCGTTTTAGGTTTATTTTTGCATGGTTATCAATTGGATTTTTTTTCAGAATTTTTCAGACTGACGAAAAATTTCCTGAAGTTACGTATATATTGGGCCTTTAACAGACAATACATATGAAAGGGAAGTCACTCTTACATTTGAATTGTGATCACGCATCTGAAAAAATGTGTCAAAACTCCAAAACTCTTAGATATCATACCTAAACGATAAATATGTGACGATTTCAATTTTCCGATAGTTCTTTATCGGAAAATTGAAATCGTCACATTTATCGTAACATCAATACTTCTCCAACCTATGGTGTTTACATGTTGTATGATACAAAGGTGAGCGTGTTTGAGTAGGCTTATTAGTGTGCTTATTTGTTGTGATTGACAATGATGACTCGGCTCTCATTTTTAGGACTTGATGTTTACGTGGATGTGACAAAGATTTACATAGCGGGTGTCGTCGATGAAGTAGAAAACGCTTACTCTTCCGGAACACCTGATTTTATTCTCATGTACTTTTGAAAGGGTCTTCATGTAAATCTGTTATTCTTGTTCATAGTTTGCCCTTACCTTCATCGGTTTTAATTATGGTTTTGTTTACATTTCTGTTTTCTAATTATTTTAAGAAGTTAATCTATCGTTTTCAATTTAAATGTTCAGAAAATGTTACTGTGACCTATGCTAAATTAACACCCTATTGATTAAGGTACCAGCATTATCCACAGCACATTAACAGGATTCGGTAAATCACTCCAGTTTTAGTACTGTTAAAATGTTAACATGTTTTTGACTGATATCGTTTATCAAAATTTTTATTTCTGATGTTATCTTTAATATTTGCAAGATCACAAATATAGATATATGCTCCTCTATCTATTAAAAAAGGGCCGCCGATCAATCATTAACAGTTGTATCTGATATTTTGATGATCTATGATCCATTCTGATATGCGTCTATTAAATCGCCTGAAGAAAAATCACAGAGAATACCGACGCGACAACAATGCAAGAACGTAACCCGAACTCAAAATGGATTAAACTAGGGACAAAAAAGGAGGTACAAATTAAAGATTAAGACGGGGACTATTGGAAAAGTAGAAGAGGTGAGGACGGTGTGTTCCGGAAGGTTAAGCGTGTTCTTCTACAATTTCACTGATCCACCACATTAACGAATTTCGGAAATGATTGTATGCACCTCTCCTCTTGTTTCAACAGCAGCTAATTTGCCCCTAATAAACGCCCGTTTGGTGCAGTATGATTCATTAGGGAATTCTGTGTCGCTTGCGTGTGTAGTAAATACTGATAATTCACGTTTCACCCCAAGAACATGTGTCATTAAAGACTTTTAGTATAAATGTTGATAATGAAAATAATTGTTGACAAGGAGCCGCAAAGCGCCCCACTGTTGGTATAAGGAATCAAACATGAGATACATTGTATACATCCTGATAGTTAGAGTTTATATCTTGATGTAGATGTTCAATGTTGATGTATTTGAATAGATCTTGGTATCGTTCAAGACTAATTTATGGCACACTCAGTAAAATCTGGCAAGAAGGAAGTCACAAGAACTTGGAAAACTTGCAAAATCGTTGCTATCATAATGATGAAGCTGATTTGTTTTTAACCAATGACATGTTATGACCCTGAGATACAGTGGCTATCGTGCAGGTAATCTGTACATACATACATTGTATAACTGTACATCAAAACAGTTGTGATCATGAAGTGGAACATGTAGGTATTTTACTGTATTAAACACACCTTGATGTCTGAGGTTGATCTTTGTCTTTTTATATTAGTACACTCTCTCATTATGAAAGCGTTCTTTTCAGGGCAAATCAATTTTTTTTAATCAGGTCAAACTATGGAGAAGTCGGATATAAACATCCAAAACAATTTTAAGCTTGATCTCAAAGTGACAACTTACTGTTGAAGTTAAGGACATACTGAACACGGAAGCAAGCAACTACCCACATATCTAAACCAATATCCCCCTCTTCTTCTTTGAAAAGGGGGTATAAATATGAGTTTGCCTTAAATCTGATGACTTGTGGTTTGGGTCAGTTAAAGGCCCAATATACGTAACTTCAGGGACATTTTCGTGATTCTGATAAATTCTGAAAAAAAATCCAGTTGAAAACCATGCAAAAATAAGCCTAAAACGAAGTAAACCTGAGCGATAACTAACAAGAAACTCTTGACAAAAAAACCCAAAGAGTTGAAAATAATTGAGGTGGGGCCCACTTCAACAACAAACCGAAGATAGTAGACGGTTCGAAATGGTCGCGTGTTTACAAATAGCGTATTTCAACTGCTGCCGTACCGGTAACCGCGCAAGAATTCATCTTGAATATTGCTGATATAAGTTAATCTTAACTAAATCTATGAATCTAATAAGTTATTAGGCTTGATTTTCGCTACAAGTTTTGCCAAAAGTTACGTATATTGGGCCTTTAATATCATATGTTATGAGAAACAGTGACGGACTTGTAGCATCCCCTTGGTGCACGCCATTATTTTGTAGAAACTAATTGTTTTAAGTGATTGCTTTTCATTCAATGATCTTTGACCATTTGACCTGAAAATTACTAGGAGTCATCTACTACTTTAGTATCAATCACCAACACACTTATGAAATATCATGACAATCAAGTAAAGGGGTGGGCACTCGTGAAAAGTATTAAAATATGAGCACCATTCGTGAAATATGATTTGTTTTACTGAAGACACCGTTTAAAAACTGTAGATACCTTCCTTGTAAGAAAACTCTATATCACACAGGACGTCACGCGACGTGACGTAACAATGGCTCAAGAATAACGTGACATAACGAATTTGTAAAATCCCGATTCCGAAAGTGAAAAAGGCAACGCGATAAAATTAAAACATTTCAAGATGTTTTAATCGTAGACATGAGAAAAATGAGCTAATTATTTCTGCGCCAACAGTGCTTGCTGATATGGGGGTATGCTTAATACAGTATAATCTCACTGATTCCTTTTCGTTAGGAAAGCTCATGCATGGGAAATTTCAAAATGGTAGCCAGTCAAAACGTATTTTAATGGTTATTGAGCTTGTTCAGCTAAAAATGCAGGTAGTTGTAAAGAGCAAAAAAATAATCTTTAACCTATTTTTTTCGTGTGAGTGATGGAAGTCTGATCTCCAACTGAAAGTATTTAAAAAAAAAACACCCCAACCCCATACACATAAAGATGTCGTGATGAGACTGATGCAACCCTGCTAGCAATTTTGTCACATTTTACATAGCAATGAGTTTGACGTCATCTCACGCGCTGGCCTTGAGGAAGACCGCCACCCAATGGCAGCGAAAGGCCAATGCGTGGAGTGACGTCAAACTCATTGCTATGCAAAACGTGACAGGATAGTTGACAAAAAAATTGAAACACGGACATTTTGTGTGTTTATGGGTGAAATCGAGTTTATTTCTGGGGAAGGAGGATACATTTGACGTGCATGTAGGATGTTTTTTAAAATAAAAAATATCAATCTTTCCAACAGTACCAAGCGTTTTCCAGTAACTCAACTAGAAATATGATGTCATGTCGTGACTAAGTCCAACGCCCTCCTCTTGTATTTCAGTTCTAGTGTCATACAATGTAACATGAAACGGTTTGAATCCCTAGCTATTTACCATGGCAATAAATGAAGAAAAGAAACGGATATACTACCAGAAGGATGACGTAACACACACATATATTGTACCTCTTAAATTTAGTAATAGATACACTATGCCTTAAACATGAATTAAACTGCATCATACAGCTGTTTCGTCCTCCTAGGAATCTTCAGTGATGCTAGGGGTCTATAGGTAGAAATCCAAAATTTCTAAACTAATTTAGAAGCAGAAGGGTCAGGTGCGTAAAATCCCTTTACTTTATGAATTAAGAAGTAAAATTAAACTAGTTCTGTATAATTTCAAATCGTGTACATGTACTACGAAAATGTGTATATTATGTATTGTGCCACTACTCAAATGAGATTAATTGTGGCTATAGAGAAGTTGATCTCCAGGATCCGGCCCTGACCAGTCCCGCGTCTTTGGTTTGGTTTTGTTTTGTTTGATGCGTAATGCCACCCGGTGTGTACCTAGGAGGCTGCAGTATGATTTGTTAAATATTCAGATGAGTTTTAATTTATTTGCTGGCCATGTGGGCGTCTTGTAGATGTACAGTTGATAAGCATGTATATATATATATGTACCTGTAATACAAATACTGTATATGCATATATATACGTTATGTATAATAAAAAGGTTTATCCTTTAATGTTTGAAAAGCAAAGTTTATAATATTTAAAATCGTTGTCGCATACAGAACAGAAGAAACTACTTAATTAATCTTCAGGCCAAACATATACTGTGTCTTTCCCCAGTTACATGAATTAACTATGACAGACGTATGAAATTTAAACGCAATATGGATATCTTGTGTATTTTATTATATACATCACATCTCCTACTATATCTATGTAAACATGCCATTACCTGTATCTTTCCCCAGTTACATGAATTAACTATGACAGACGTATGAAATTTAAACGCAACATGGATATCTTGTGTATTTTATTATATACATCACATCTCCTACTATATCTATGTAAACATTCCATTACCTGTATCTTTCCCCAGTTACATGAATTAACTATGACAGACGTATGAAATTTAAACACAACATGGATATCTTGTGTATTTTATTATATACATCACATCTCCTACTATATCTATGTAAACATGCCCATTACCTGTATCTTTTGGCTACTCCACTCCTTGTTCATATTATGATTGTATTCTTTGTTGTCCCATGTGGGACGGACTTGTGTTGTATGTTATAAGTATTAGATGTGCATGTGTACACCCCTCAAAATCGTCTTTGGAAACTCCCATGTAAGTGGTGGTTTCCCGGTAAAACACTAACACCGTCCGGGAACCTCTCCGTCGACGAAAAGGGTTAGACTCGGCTATAAATAGAAGTCGTTTGATTGGTCCGATAAAGGAGGCGATGGATGATGTCATACTTACAACAAGGTCTGGAGTGAGAGTTACAGTGGTACACATATATGTGTTGTACGTATATGTATACATGAACGCTATCGTGTGCCTAACACCATGTCGGATGACGGGCCGAAATTCATCAAATGTGTTGTTTGTGGTGATGGCGCCATAGGAAAGACCTGTATGTTGATGAGCTATGCTACTAACAAGTTCCCTACGGAGTACGTACCGACAGTGTTTGACAATTACGCAGGTAAGAAACACCCGTCCCGTGGACAAATGGAGGCACCAACAGGTGTGTGGTGGAGATGCTCAGGTGTGATATTGAGGTACACGACGGGGAAACTGTCAGTGTACGTGTAATACACGTGAATGTTTCTCACCTGCAAAGTTAAGGATGGCAATGAGAAAATACTGTTTTGATGATGGGTTAATTTATAATTTATGATTGACAGGTGTGTATGTTTCGACTCACCCGGAAGTATACATGTAGTATGCATTTCACATCCAAATTTAACGGATGAAATGAGCCCTTGATTGATTATTTATCTAGACAGTTTGGCCAGAGGGGAGTTTGTTATGGTCATTAGTTTCACTTTGGACTGGTCAGTGATGTCCGGTGAACTTATCCTGACCATATATACACACCTGTTCGTCCAATAAAATCGCCCGAAGATAAACGGACATTAAACTTGAAGTCTATATATATACAAAAGTGAATAAATGTACGTGTCTGGAAATTTCGTAAGATAGCTAAATGAGATTCTGTATAAATGACAAATGTGTAGAAAATGCAGAAATAAAAACAGTACGGCTACACATATACTGACAGCCAGTTTGATGAAATACACATTGGTATTGATCGATGGAAAGAGACACCGTCAAACTGGGGTCACGCGAGGTCAAATACCTACTATTCTTGCAGTGCTTCACATTTATAAAATTTACCCATCCTCTGTTCCCTTGATAGGCTTTACAACTTAACGAGAGGCACACTTAAGCTGAACAAAGACACCTTTATTCAGTTTTTAAAAAGATTTTTATTCACTCACACATGTAGTCAATTACAGGTAAAATGAATTGACGTTCTTGATAGATAATGTCATAGCTGAACTGGCATAAGCCTACAGATTCAGAATTAAAGATTATAATTAGATTTTCTTCCCGTTCGCACAAAGGTCTTTAATAACCATCGCGTGTTGTCAGTGTTAGGAATCAATACATATTTTAACCAGACATCAGGACGTTTGTAAAAAAAAATTAGGACAAGGGTAAGTAAACGATTTATAATATAATAACAGTTAAAAATCATGCCTTATACAATGTATAACCAACAATAATCTTCATAAATGCAATCCAAAATTTTAATGTTTGAGTAAAAAAAAATTGAAGTCGGTGCCAAATTGATGTTTGCAATTATATACTATCTAAAGTATTAAAATTAAATATATTTAATCATGTAGCAGTAAAAGTTGAAACTTAGGTAAAATTGATGTGTGAAATTATACTATCTATAGTAAAAGAAACTTATATTTAATCAAAAGTAGGTGTAAAAGCTGAAATTGGTATCAAATTGATCCGTGAAATAATATTATCTTAATTATATATATAAGTTATAGAAACAAATATATTATTTACTTCGGCCTTGGTATAAGATCCGGGTTTACGTTACCGGTGTCGGATTACGTTTAGGATTTTTAAGTTCTTTCTATTGTTGTTGACATATTTTTGTATTGTAATGCTATATAACTGTCGTGTTCTCGTGCACTCCTATCTAAAGTTGTAGCTGTCACTAATTAACTCTTGACAGGAGTGAATAGTCTGACTCAGACCGGAAGAGCAGGACAGTTACACATAACGTGGGAATATATATATAGATACATGTGAATGGCCTCGCGCGATCCTCAACTCATGTACTGTTGCCACTTAGCTTATAATATGACACGATCAACACAACATCGCCTCTAGGTCCACAGAGCATATTGTTAGACAGCTAAATTTGCTTAGATCGACAGAGAATATTTAGGGTCAATTGAGGTAAAAAATGACGAGCAATAGCAATGTACTTGTGCAATTAGCTAAAGGCAGGACATTTCACATTGAAAAACGGACCGTATGAGAGAAACTATTTACGTATGATAACTGCAGTTATTGTTTTTTGTCTCTACGTGTCTCAAAAAAGCTAAGAAGAACATGGGAGGGGGGGGGGGCTAAATCGTTACTTGGAGTAAATAAACCGAGTTTAGTTGGGACTCAGAACAACTATATAGAAGTTGTTGCAAATTTACGTCCTATTAACAGCAAGGGTCATTTAAGGACGTGTCAGGTTGTGGAGGGAAGCCAGAGTACCCGAAGAAAAACCACCGACCTACGTTCATGATCAATACCTGGCAATTGCCCCACGTGGGGTTTGAACTCGTAATAAAAACGTGGAGGGCTAGTGGTAGAATGTCACCAAATGACTCCAACCGTCATTGTTATTGTTGACGTATACGCCATTTAATTGTATAGGTCGGTCAATAGCGTTATTTGCGCCCTTTCCCCTTTTGTTAATCTTTCCGTACAAAGTTTTTGTAATACCTCAAGCTGAAATATTTTTGTATGGCCATATCGAGTAAGACACAATATATGATCGGGGAAGGTTTATTGTTCATGCATTTCTACAACAGAAAATCGACATCGAAGCCACATTGACAAGGCGGATATTGTTGTTGTTTCCCCCCCCCCCCAATTGTATATAATCAAAATATCAATGGAGTATAACAATAGATGTTCGCAATATGTACACAGTAATTAATTTCCAGGTCCATATGGTTTAGCTCAGGGCTATTGACAGTACTGACTTGACTTGGACACGTAGTATAGATGTAGATGACCTGTCAAATCAATTTCATTTTATAGTTTGAGATATTAATTACGATTGTGTACTTCCCAGAACTCGCTGTTGAAGAAGTTTAGCTTAAGTTTAAGCACAAGTTATTGTTACAAGGTGTTGATCACAAATTGTATAGCATTTTAGAAGTCAATATGGGGAATAAAGAAAAATTGATGAGTGAAATTGACATTAACGAATATTGGTTTTCGAGTTTGTACATGGTGTTAGATGTTTCGTACCCACAAATACGGCACAATCTGACCGGTAGACTAAGTAACAGTTATATACACGTTATAATTACTTGTTTTGATTACCGCGTGTGTGCCTTACCGACAGAATTAAAGGCCTCGTGTATTCCAAAGTATACACAAAATTATAAACCGAAGTATCAGACAGTACCACGCGCCCCTCCCGCCAGACAATGGCTGTTTCTGTCGGATGAAAGCTAGAGATACGGGAGGGTGCTACTGATCCTATCTGTACAGCGTACCAGTCGGCTCAATGCTATCGTTTTCCCAAGGCAAATGTCGTGAACCCTTTTGTATAACAATCTAAGGATTTGGTTAAAACTTGGAACGGACTAACATCGAAATGCGTGCACATTTTTAACGCTTTCGCTATCAAAACAGAAGGTTGATGGATTTGTCTTATAACCTTAGGAATCTTTTTAAGATTTAAGACAAATCAATCAACCTTCTGTTTTGATAGCGAAAGGTGTTAAAACTATGCACGCATTTCGATGTTTTGGATAGGAGTGCAAAGTTTGAAGAAAAAAAAAGAACAAACAAGAAAGGATGAGACGAAGTGTGTGGAAAGCCAAGGAAACATTGTTATCAATGGTTATTGAACATACAGTGTATATAATGTTATATTAGGGGTCAAAGGTCAGGTATACGTAGCTAGCAAATGAGTGACTACACTATACTGGGCGTGTATGTGTAACTTTATCCGATACGAGAAATAACCAACGGATGTTTATTGTTACAAAACTCCCGACAATACACACCTATATACCGTCATATTTGTATTGTGTACCGCAGGGACTTGAAATATCGTCATTCATTACAAAAAAAAACTTGATTACGTATGCATTGCAGTTATTTATCATCTGTATTTACTCTGTAAAGCTACACACACAGGCGCCTGTAGACAGTTATTTATCATCTGTATTTACTCTGTAAAGCTATACACAGGCTCCTGTAGAAAACACGACCACTTGGATTTGATATATTATCAGGAAAACTTACAATGATCATAAATTGACTTTTTTACTAGTTCTATATGCCCCTGTGCATTGTGCGTCCTCCCACTCATCGCTCTGTGTTAACCTAACAGCACGCGCGCGTGTGCATCTGTTTACTGTTGCAGCCAAATTGGTAACTGATGTGTGGGGTACTGGCCATCAGGATGTGGTGATATTTCCTTAGAAGTTAACTTGTTAGGCAGTCGGCTGTTCACAGGGCCACGGAGCAAAGTGATATAATTAAGGAAAACAATGCCGATTATCTATGTTGCCATGGACGCGGTGTAGTGTATACAGAGTATCTACACATGAAATCGATTTCGAACAGTGTCCCTGCATGTAATTATACATGATTTATAAATTACCCAGGTGTTACGGATGACGCTAGTTTGGTCGTGTAATAGCACATGGGCCTGGAAGTATCCTTAAAGCGCACGTTCAAACCTCTCGTGGTGTGTATTGAGTTATTAGACATATTTTGGGCTTTTACCAGTTTTACGAAGTGTGGCTCCATTGCTATAAAACAATCAGCACTGTAACAATAGCCGGATGTCTGACTCTCAGAAACTTCAACTATAATTTCATATTTTCTTTAATGAATATCCGATGACAATGCTTTTGAAATAAACGGATGAAACAAGTGTTGAAGATGACCAAGATATCTAGTTTAGGAACAGCCCTTTTGAAGTGCACCTTGCTAAATTGTATGTAATATCATTTGTACTACCATATACTTTTTAGTATATTATGTATGAAGTTGCTAAAATATGTACACGTGTTCTGCTTATTATGGAGTCGTGTGTCTAATTGCTTGTTGTAATACTGCTTGAATATACAGCATACATACTAGTACCATAATATCCTATATATATAACCATTTAATACGCAACGCTAGGTAGATTACGTTGAATAACAAGCTTGGGTGTCTTAATCAAAGATGTAATAGCCTTCTGACGTCATTTGGACGAGAACCTGTGACGTTATCGTCGATCCAATCAATATAGGTCAGCGCAACACCAACTGTGATAAGTTCTAAGACAAACGAAAACAACAGTTACCATTGGTTTATAGGTCGATGTTTAATCCACCTGTTTGCCCTTGTTTACATGCATTGTGAGACAAAATCTTAACGTCATTCCTGGTGACGAGACTAAAAGTGTTATATGCTATTCCAATAGTCAACCATTTCACCTCCTTTAAGAACCAGAACGAAATAAAGCCAAGAAATAACAAGAAACAAACATCGGGCCTGAGCAAGGTTTCTTGGAATGACGGGAAACAAAAATCGGGCTTGAGCAAGGCTAATGAGAGTTCCAACCTTGCATTTTTTATGTACGAATACGCGAATATCGTGAGGACTGCATAAAACTACAGGTAAATTGAAACAGCTGTGACAAAAGGGTGTACACGTCAATCTTATGGTAATACTGGTGTATCGAACCTTGACCGTCAATGTGATAGGCCAATCGATTTGCGAATAGGCAAACACTGCACTACGAACAATTTACGTAGAAATGTTTTTTGTGAGTTTGACATAATGATATATCATAAGACAAGACAGATCCTACTAAACCAACTGTTGCCTACAGGGCTGGGTTTTCCATCAACATTATTGTGGTCACGTGTTTCGGATCGTTTGCACGTGCCGCGCAGACGGCCACCTGAAGCGCGTTCCTTTCCCCCACTTACGAGGGGCGCGTGCCAACAGCTGGTGGGTGGGTTAGAATAACCCTCTTAAATCAGTGTTTGTATTTAGAATAGGTTTGCTGTTGATGTTACCGTTTGAAACATGTAGCTCACCCGAGGTGAATTCGATTACATAGTTTTTAATTATGCAGCAATTAAAGTGCCTAGCGATAATACAAAGCAATGCTCACTTTTCTTTGAGATTTGTTACGTCATTACAGAATTTCATATCGATATTTTGCATCATATATCTCAACCATTCTTGAATGTTACTGATAAAATAGGCACGTTCTTTCCATTGATAACAGGTCTGACTGTAACACTGTCTAAATCTAGTTTTCTACGAGAAGGATGCTGTCTAAATATTACTTATTTATAATCTGGTGTTATTATTATATGTATATATTTTGTAACAGGAAATAAGGAGTTCTGTGCGTCTTTTCAGTTTCCATTCACCAATACACAAGGAAATCCGGATTTTCTCTAACATAGTCACCGATTATTTTGCTTCCCAGATTTATCGTCCTCAAAATTTGTATCAGTCATGTTTGTGTTAGATAGGATTTTGAACTTTTATGTGTATTCAGCAAGGAAGAGTTAATTTTCTCTTAACAAGGATATACTTGATTGCAGTATAGTTTTAACATATACTCGCCGAGCCCTATTTTTAGCGGAATACTATTATACATGTACTTCCTTAAGTATTATAAACATATTTTGCTTTTACGTTCATATATTATGGACGTGATGTTTTCTGGTGTGGTTCACCAATGGCCAAATATTTATTTATTACATTCAAGTACGTATACGTTATGTAAATTTCAAACCCAAATGACGTCGTTGGACCGGCCGGAAGGTAGCCATCTTTTATTCGTGTCACGCGCAATGTGTAAGATATTTTTTTAATAAAAAAACAACGATGAGTTATAACATATAAGGTAGTCTTTTAAAGTACCGTATTAAAAATAAATTGTGTCATTTGTCTAATGAAGGTGACAGTGTACATACAATACTAGTCATCGAAACGTCACATAAACATTGATTGGTTGTGTAAATAATCTTTACAAAATCATACTTTCCAACCTGAAGAAAATGTTTACAAAAATACAAGATGGAGGCACGGTGGTCTAGTGGTAGGGCGCCGGGCTCGAGTGTGTTGTATCCTTGAACAAGATACTTTCCTCTGCTTGTTCCAGTCTACTCCGGTGTAAATGAGCAAGTGGTCGGGTAGTGCTCGAAATTGTAGAATGCTAGCTGTGAGCGCCGAAATGGCAGAACCAGTTGCATGCTCCCCAAGGAGTTGAGAACGATATTGGCTGGTTGCTAAGGCCCTATTACCACGGATGATAATTTGTGAACCGCTTTGAGACGGCCTTTAATGTCGTGATAAAGCGGTATATAAGAACATGGAATTATTAATTATTATTATTAAGATATTGCAATCATGCAGTATCCGTCAACTGGATCGCACAGCATATGATATTATAATTTTACAAAAATAGAAATATCTCATATTAGTCTCAGTGTGTACATCGGTATGAACTGGAGAAAATCAGTTTATGTCTTGTTTACACGTCAGAAAGAATGTCGATATTAGAACATAACTATCCTAACCCATTCACCCCTGTAGACACATTTGAACTCCTCCAATCTAAGGGTTGGAATAGTTCATTATGGAATTTCAGGGGAGAATGATTTAAGATAGTAATGCTCTAATATCGACATTCTTACTTAGTACTACCGGAAGGTCAGAGTGGGGTCAGAGTGGGGTTAGAGTGGGGTTAAACACATTGTTTAGCGCCAAGAGTAGCAACAACATAGCCCAGCTCTTGAATGCCAAGACCGTGGGAAATGTGATAGTTATGTGTGCTATGTTGGAGAAGTAGTTTGTTACAATGTTTCCAACACATTTTGTCCACTGTTGTCAATGAACTATGACTTGTGGTATCTGTCACATTTTGTCCACTCCTGTCAATGAATTATGACTCGTGGTATCTGTCACATTTTGTCCACTCTTGTCAATGAACTATGACTTGTGTAATCTGTCATATTTTGTCCACTCTTGTCAATGAACTATGACTTGTGTAATCTGTCACATTTTGTCCACTCTTGTCAATGAACTATGACTCGTGGTATCTGTCACATTTTGTCCACTCTTGTCAATGAACTATGACTTGTGTAATCTATCACATTTTGTCCACTCTTGTCAATGAATTATGACTTGTGTAATCTGTCACATTTTGTCCACTCTTGTCAATGAATTATGACTTGTGTAATCTGTCACATTTTGTCCACTGTTGTCAATGAACTATGACTCGTGGTATCTGTCACATTTTGTCCACTCTTGTCAATGAACTATGACTTGTGTAATCTGTCACATTTTGTCCACTCTTGTCAATGAATTATGACTCGTGGTATCTGTCACATTTTGTCCACTCTTGTCAATGAACTATGACTTGTGTAATCTGTCACATTTTGTCCACCCTTGTCAATGAATTATGACTCGTGGTATCTGTGACATTTTGTCCAGTCTTGTCAATGCATTACGACTTGTGTAATCCGACACATTTTGTCAAATCTTGTCAATGAAGTATGCTTTATGATATCTGGTATATTTTGTCAACTTATGCCAATGTATAATGAATTGTGGTAACTGATATTTGTATATCCACTCTTGTCAACACGTGGTTTTAGAAAAGAAATGGACAAGAAAACTTCTACTCGTAATATAAGCTGTAATATGTATGTCTTCATTTGTTGTTTCAGTGACGGTTGCGATCAAGGACCAGCAGTACCAGCTGGGACTTTTCGATACGGCAGGACAGGTAAGTTTTATTTCGATTAATATTTAGAAATAATGAATAACAACATTGTGAACTATTAATTAAATCTTTGTGATTTTACCACATTTTTGCCTATTTCCTCCTTACATTACCTAATGAATTTCGTAAAATGAAATGAAATATCATGTATTTGTCTTGTTAACATGTACGTCGATTTCTGTTTACCGTTTACCACATTATCAACAAATGAGACATACCAGAGTCTCTAACAATGGTAGTTACACTTCTCCCTGCTATTGAAGTGGGACGACTGGTCCACCCGTTGTCAGTATACTATGACCGGTTTGGAAGTTGTGCTTGTCCTGTTTCGTCCTATCCGACTGAGTTGCCTGTCGACTGCGATGTTTGGCTTATAGGAGCCGAGAATTTGTTACAGCGGTTTTTGACCTAAAGAAATTGTTTTAGAGTAGTTTACACTACTTTGGGATGTAGATCTGCTATCGATAAAAATGCCCCTTCGATGGTCATATTTGTATGTATGTGTAAAGTAGATATAAACACTCCAAACGTGTAAAAGAATCAGTCCAAAACCCCTTACCTTAGGTTCAAAAAGAGCATTGACAAACTCCAAGGCCCCGATGTTTTGGCAAAGTTGCTCTATATTTATATCTAAACAGAGGTTTAAAAAGCTACAGTACACAAATAGTTTTAATAAGAAATTGTAATTTATTGTATTTCAGGTGTGAATTGTTTTCGGCTTAATTATCTTGTTTTGTCCATTTACAGGAGGAATATGAAGGTCTCCGACGACTTGCCTACCCCGGAACTCACGTGTTCCTTCTCGCTTTTTCTGTTGTCATGCCGGAATCACAAAGAAACATAGAACTGAAGTGGCTGCCTGAGATACTACAGACCCTACCCCCGCCGGCGTACCTGATAGTAGGCACACAGGCAGACTTACGAGACGACGAGGACATCAGACAGAAACTCCAAAAACGGAGACAAAAACCGGTAACAATCGAGGAAGGACAGCGGTTCGCTAAACGACTGGACGCAGACTGTTATGTAGAGTGTTCGGCCTTGACTAGACAAGGCTTAAAAGACGTGTTCGATGAGGCTATGATAGCCGTGCTGGATCCAAAAAAACGCAGACGACCGCCAAAGAAACGGGTTGTCAAATGTGTTATATTGTGAATTTGACATGCGTTTAGTTTGTCGTGAAAATGTAATGATTTGATCCGTTGATCGCATAAGTGTAAGTCGAATATGAATTGATCTAACCAGTAGAGGTTATGCCGGGTCCAACATGTGACTAATTCTAGTAACCGGATGTTGGTCGTTTAAAATGTTAAATTCTGACGGCTGGAGGCTAACCATTAGCTTAAGCCGGATAAAGCACACTGTTTTGCCGTGATCGACAGAGCAACGGATTTCCAACTGTCCAGCAAGAAGAGAGTGTGATGCAAGCATAATATATAGTGTTGATATAGATCTATGATTATCTGATTCTAAATTGCAAAGTATTATAACTGCATATATTTATCCACGTTCAAGTAATGCATTTTTCAATATTTGAATAGTGACTCGAAACAGCATTTTTATTATAATCACCCTCGCATATACTGTACTTAACTCACCTTTGATCTTAAACACTTCCACATTTTGTTGCTTATATGGGAAATTATCGATCTATGAATGCTTAGCTCATCCCGCATTGAGTGTATAAGCCGATATGAACTGTCATCTTTTAACATGAAACATTCCTCATTTTTTTTCATTTATGTGTGCAATAGATATCATTCCTGCGTTCCAAACTTCGTTTTATTCATAAAAAAGTCCTGGTCACAATGGTGCTTATGTGATGCCGATATATGTGTGTATTGATTTCAAGAGTCTGTGTTACTCTGGTGCTAATAACCCCAATCCGTTTCTATTTTTACAATGCCCGTAGAGAGAGCACTGGTCACCTGTCTCCGAAACCAGATTATGTCTGCACAGAAGATTGCATTAAAATTGCATAACGAACGGCGAAACTATCCCGTTCTGTGGAACAACCGTGAGATTTGGTGGTTACTAAATGGGTATCATTGAGTACAAACATTGGTCTTACTGGTTGTTGTGTCAGCTCATCTTTGATGTTACCATAGAGACAGATGACACGGCACGTCTAATGGGACTATTGTCATATGTTAGTTAACTGTTGCGAAGTCGAACATTCGTGATTTTAATACTCCGAAAAAATAAATCCAAGGTATACTTCTTTCTGAAACAATGCTACAGTATTTAAGGAGATACAGCGAAATTAAGACCGACATCTAAGCACTGTGCGCAAGGTCTTGTTTTATCTAACCTTAAGTATACTAGTAATTAAGAAATATCATTTTGAAAACTTGCTAGTCAAGAGCTACGATTCACCTACGCTCTCTACACCCCTGAAGTTTGTCATAGCAAGATTGAAGGCTCTGTATGCGACATCTTGTTGATGACGAAATAATCCTTTCCGATTCTTTAATGTACATCATTATAATCTCATGTACATAAAGGTAAAAAAGGCAGGGTTTGAAGTCGGTGGTCGCTCCATTGCAATCTTTGAAGGACAGGTATCGTCCTAGCGATTTGTCAGGTACAGGTATATCAAACCGCTACCGTCGTGCCTTAGTTTTGCTGTGAAATATTCTAGGGGTGTAGAGGGCGTAGGTAAACGTAACCTCAAGACATCGAGTTGGTCATTTTGTTTAGGAGACTAATTGAGTTTCTCTAGAATACATAAATAATGAATATTACTTTACCAATTGGATTTTCAAATGTAGTTTATATGTCATTTCTTTGTCAGTTTTAAGTGAAGGTGCTTTATGTGGAGATATTATTTCACTTCATTAACATTTGTCTGGTGTTCAGGAGTATATCAATATGCGATCTTTAGAATATCTTAAAGCTACGAAATCGTAAAACTTTCGAGAATACCACGAGCACGACAATGAAACTTACTATTTTTGTGGCCATAAATCGCGTTTTCAGAGCAATTTCACGCTGATTTTTAAATAAGTTTTCAAAACTAAATAAATAGTTTATGTATGCATAAAAATGTGCTGAGTTTATATAACACCTTCATTTGGAAACTTAAGATGAAACAAATGTGTGTGTTTTGTTGCGCGTTATAGATGGAGATTTGTATGGTAATATTATATATAATACATTTCATAACTGGTAAATATTTAGTATGTGATTGCTTTGAGAACTCTCAAACTCTCCTCTACATCCTATTTATATCTTGATAAAACAGCAGATTCTTTCCATTGCTGAACAAATGGTATTGCTCTTTTGGTACTTTTTCAATGACATCCTTGTTATCCAGCCTTATAATCTTTTGTGAACAAAAACGACAGCTTAGTTCTTGTGAGATAATCCTTTCACATATTCATCTCTGCTAAAGTAAAAACAGTTATAAAATGACCATGATTTCCGGGATAGTCTTGTAAATATGCCAACTGCCAGGGATATCTAAATTTGTGACTTTCTCAACGAGTTTCAAAATTATTACTGTTTGTTGTATTTCCCTAGCTTGGCTATATCACATCCAAAATGTCCATGTGTGACGCTTTATACAATGGTCCGGGGTGTGATCTACCATAAACAACATTACGTTATAGTGCATAATATTTACGTCCAAGTGTCTTAATTACCTTAAAGGACGTGGAAACCACTTTGATTTCGGTATTTATATATTAGTCAGAATAACGGAATCCTACCCTTTACCACATGACTTTGCTGTAAAATCTACGTTAGTATGTCATAGTTATATATTATAAATGTTCTAGGGAAAAAGTAATCTGGAGAACATATATAATATACTAGTCAGTGAAGAAAACGTCTCCACATTTTATTACATGGATAACTTTTTGATTTCCATTGTCTTTATTATAATGATTTTTATATTAAAATTCTGAATTCATTCTTTTTTATAAACTTCAATATAATTTTTTCAATCTTTTTGTCTTTCATATGCTAATTTCTCTTATAACCCCAGATCCTAGTCTTCTGTAACTTTTTTTGCGAGAAAAACTGATTGAATTTATGTAACCGCGAGCTTTTCGCGACAGTATAACTTTTGCCGTTTTCGCCCATTATATATGAATGCCAAATGTATCAAAACAGCGAAAATGAATTACACATGAAGGGCAAAATTATCAAAATAGCAAAAGTCAATTACACCTGAAGGGCGAAATTATCGAAAATTAATTACACCTAAAGGGCGAAATTATCAAAACAGCGAATCGTATTTACCTCTAAAGGGCGAAAGGATGATCGAGCGAGTACAGATTTTTATCATTGAGGTCGAAAGTCCAACTCGGCGAAAGTTGTCCTTTAGATTATTAACTTGTTTTGGTTTCGATGAAACCCTGTCTGTTTTGTATTTTTATAAACGATTTGTGTGATACCCTTCTGCTGTTGTTTACATACCATTTTAGCTATTGAACATGAGATAATGATGATTTTTCAATATTATGTTTTAATTTAATTTCATCATTTTCCATATTGTTTGAAATTATGACAAGCCCATACTAAATAATTTCATTTTTAGTTTATAACGTCCGTGTGGACTCTTGATTTATCATGCATTTGAATCGTCCGCCAACGTAAAAATGAAACTGTGTTATAAAAAATAAATACCCCCCTCCCACTCTCATAATTTGACATCTCATTGGATCTTAAAACATATGTATAAAATGGAAAACCTGATAATATTTATAACAAAATAACCCGATATATTTTCTAACTTTTTTTATAATATATGCATCGACATTGTCAAAGCATCAAAGCTCAACAGTCAGTCCTTTTGCACGTTATAATGACAAAGTCATTGTTGTTATGCCCATCCAAAATCACCTTAGTAACAGTAAGCCATTATGTACAGAACAGCTTCTATATATATTGTCATCACATATCCAGTGCAATTTTGGCGTTAAAGGGGGGTAAGGCGATACACTGAGGGAAATGTATGAAATAAACCTTTAGGATAAGAGAAAATCATATTACAACGTAGTAGCGTTAATGAAACAAGGAGCAATAACATTATATCGAGGTTTTACTGTTTGTCGAAATATATATCGAGAACTATAGTCATCTAACTATACAAATATATATGTATCGGCGTTTATTCACGGGTAATATTAAACAAATTATTTTATCTTTTAATATTTGAAGAAGGAAACCAACCTTATTGTACGCAAGAAAATGGACGCCTGTAAATGTATGACGGGATTAGTAAGCCCGGACAGATATTATCCATTTTGTTCTGTCCAGTTTTTTCTATCCATTTTTTAAACAGTTTGCTCGGTCATGCATGATTGTTTACGGATGGTTGATTTGCAGACGTATTTTAAGAAGGAAAACAGAATATAAGGGTCATGCTTATCACATTCATGGTGCTACAATAAAGTTATTTATCTGAAACAGAACGCATAAAGCGTAGATGATTTTATCAAGTGAGTATCATACCTTTTGTTTACTTTAGTGTGCATGTGAAATATGGTATTAAATATGTTCTTGTACAAAATGGTGTCACTCAGGTCGGGAAATATTATCATTGAATGTCCCTTAAAATTTGGGTATTCATTGCAAGACAACGTTTTAAATTGTTCATTAATAAGAAATTTCGTCTAAATGTACTCATCAATGGCTGCATAGGACTTTAGCGAAAACGTTCATTATGATGTTATGTACAGCTAGCATAAGGCCATTTCATCTGTGGACGTGTAACCTCAAGTAGCTAGCCGGGGCGTATTTTTTATATTTTAAGCTATGAGTGTGGCAAAACATAATTGTAATGACTCAAGTATTGGGGGCTATCTAATGCTATCTTTATATATGAGTACGTAACTAGAATGTGTCACCAGTGTCCTTGTAAATTTCCATATCATCCTTTATGAGTAAAAGACTTTCATTAAACGTTAGTGAACACAAAGTCGCGAAAACATATTTCATACAAATCGTCATCACGAACGAAAATGGTATGCATTTAGCCAAAAATCATTTTCGTTATGCAAATCTCCTGCAATGTATATCGTAAATCGGGATGTGAGCCTAATTGACAAGGAAACAGGTTTGCTTGGTGTTTTTCTAACTCACAATTTTCACCATTATTTGTACGAATCATGGTTATACATCAGTGTGTAAATCAAGTTATTTTAACTAATATTTTAAGAGAAAAGTTTATGAAATAAGGTTATCGGTAGAAAATTATGAAGCAATGTTTATCCCCTAATTACTATGCTTATGTTTTAAATGTATTCGAACTGAAATATTTGTATTTTCTCGTCTTTTTATACGAACATGTTGATTGTAAAAGCCTAATTCGTAATTTTGTATCTTGCCATTATTTCCAGTGTGTATTGTACACTAGGTACAACACATTATGATGTAAAGGTTAAAACATTGGCGATGGTTTTATCCTGTTTCATGTAAAGCAACACTTGAATGTTTGACTCAGTTTACAATATAAGCCACCGAGTTCAGTGAGGGCAGCAAGCTACCTTTCTCGGACACACAAGCTATTTCATAATACCCTACGGTAAGTGAAGAGTTGTGTGTGCAACAAAATGCGATCGGTATTTTCTTTAACTCACAAACGTATTTTGTTACAGTGCTTTTTGCTACCAAAATAAATCTTTTCATTCTTTTTAATCAATTGACTTGTCAAGAAACATTAGATCACGTATGAATACAAAGACGTGATATTTACTCAGATCCGACATATATTTACATGGCGACTGTCGTCGGTGGAGCAGAAGCCGCTTACTATTCCGGAACACCTGGTATCATTCTCTTGTACTTTTGGAAGGGGTCTCCTAGTAAATATTTTCTTTTTTACATTGTGCTCCAAGATTAATTGGTTTTAAGTTCGGATTATGGTTTTATTGACAGTTGAATTTTTCGACGTCATATGATTCTTTAAGGAAAATAGTCCTGAACAACGTTATCGCATTTACCAAAATATCAAAAATGAGGTTTATGCATTATCATATTTATTACAGAGGTGTAACACTCATTATTATCCGGTGGTTATCTGTTTGTTAGAGTTATCTACCCTTATCGCCTTGTACAGGAAAATGTCAGCAATTGTAAATATATCGACAATATAATGTACAATGGATTCACAAATGTTGTATGACGGAGAGATAAAATACGGAGAATATATATGATGAGATGTTACCTATCAAATTGTTGGTTAGATATATGACACATGGATTTTATTTTACATTGTGTTATTTATAAAAAGATTAAGAAACAATTAAATAAATAAAAAAATATAATAAATTTCTTGTTCTGTGTTTTTTCACAACGCATATGTCAAGGGAAAAATTAAACTTAAAACACACTCTAATCAACTAATTAACATAAAAGATTCTGAAATGAATATCAATAACCAATCAACTGTGACATGCAAACTTCATTGACAGGTAAGTTGGTGGATTACTATTGAGTAAATGGAAAATAATGATAATTGAAATGTATATGTAAAAACTCTTCACGGACTGTAATCAGTATCGGGCTCCAATTTACTGCACTTCATCACCTGATTGATATAAAGTTTTGGGTGCTAATATCTATCCATTATTTTTATATCCTCGATATCTAGGGATTTCGCTCAACTGCGCTCTCTCTACACCCCTGGAATATGTGGCAAAACTTAAGGCACAAATTCGCAGTTTGCTTTGTCACAGGTAAAAAAAAATACCATTCGCTAGGCTTGTAAATGTACCTGACTTTTGAAGATTACAAAGGAGCCACGACCAATTTCAAAACTTGTAAAGTTTTACCGTTATGTGACCGCGAGAACATCATAGGGTCAAATAAGTCTTCTTGACGCATCATCAAGGTGGTGCACAGAGAGCATTCAGTCATGACATATTACAGGGGTATAGAGAGCGAGGGTGGGGTTTTGATGACACTAAACAGGGGACTCATAAACGATATTTACGTTTACCCTGAATCGTTCCATTGAAATAACATTGTGAAGGCAAATGTAATTCTAAAATTAACATAACGTACTTTGGTATTGGTACGTCAACAATCTCTTATGTTGTATAATTGAAATCGTTGGTAGCTCTTGATTTGCTGTTCGAAATAAACTAATAATGCATAATTACTTATCAAAATATATATATAAATAATGTGTATTTAGCAAATATTGCCATGGTCTTGTATTATATATGTCCATTGCTGACAAACGTACATAAATCCCTACATGGCTTTATTAGCAGTCATCAATAGCCATGTGTGTTAAAGGACCATAATATCATTTGCTTCTGCTTCTTCATAGTTAAGAAATGTCGGATCCCACCTTTTGGCCCCTTGGATTACTGAAGAGTCCAAGGAGGACGAAACAGCTGTTAGATGCAGTTTAATTAATTTTTTTCGTCATACTGTATCTATTACTAACTTAAGGTGCAGTTTATGTGTGTGTTACGGCATCCTTGAGTACCTTTTATCCCCCAGGAAGACATGAATTGCGTCACTTGAATCGGCGAGACCTAAAATGATCTTGCGATGTATGAGGTACTGTTCTGGTCCAACTCTTTAATTAAGAAAAATTGAAACTTTTTATCAACATTGGATGTTGTTCATAGCATTGCAAATCAGTATTTGACACTGCAATAATCAAAAACAGTTTTATTTAATAATTATTATCATCAAAATCCTGGCATTTATAATATACTAAACATTTCCTTTACCTTTATATGTTTAGTAATAAATATTATTTATGTGCATTATATAACACAAGTTCACCATATTTAACCTCATTATATAGCATGAATAACTTCCCCATATAGGATTTAAAAGATAGTCCTTGTTTTAAGCAGATTTTTCCTCGCTCTGCATTGCTAGTACATGCCGATTGATGTGGACGATTTCCCATTTCTTCATCCATGGTCCTTGTATGGACGTATCAAAATCTGATTCCTTTTCCTCCTGTTCGTAAAATCAAAAGCACAATAAATATTAAAAACCTTTATATGTTCATTAATCACATAACTAACTCGTTCAGTCATGTCATACGACCATGTCATCAATATGGTATTACACATGTGTAAAAACACTATTGTGACGTCATAAACAAATGACGTCTTTATGACGTCATATGATTGTCTCGGTGGTGAATATCGTGCGGTCAGAGTAGAAATTTGCCTTTCTTATAGAGAATGAAATTTTTGTGTATTTTTCTCTTACACTTGTGTCCATGTAATATGGGATTTATTAAACTCGGTAAATAATTTTAATCACGTGGCATATTAAATTATTGAACTCGTATAATAAATTCCATATTACATCGACACTGATGTAAACTCTGCCATTTACAAGTTACTAACAGTTACCTTGATATCTCGGTCTAACGCAGGGGCGACCGTCCGTCTCGTTGAATTGGTATAATTGTTTTGAGTTTTCATATCTGACTGACATTCACTCGATAACCGTTGTTCCACTGACTATCATTATCATCTCATAACTGCAGTCAAACACGTGCCAAATTTCTTTGACGTCGACAACAATACATGTGGGCGGAGCTATGCAAATCTTCCAGTTTGAAAAATATATTGTGTTATGTCACCAGCAATAAACGTGGGCGGAGTTAACAACGATTTATGCAAATATCATGCCGTTACATTTATTGAACCATCCTCACGTTTATTAGTTTTGAAATGAAATTTCTGCCCGAAGATGGGACTATAATGAACAAAGAAGTTACGAACATTTCACAGAAAGTTATTGTAAATATAAGGATAAACTTTCTATTTTGTTTAGGTTATCGCCGGTTATTGAATTTACCCGTTTTCCATTGTATTTATCCCAAAATAGAAAGTTAATCCTTAAATAGTATTCAGTAATCGATACAGCATGCTATACATGCATTAGACCGCTGTTTCGTCCTTCTAGGACCCATCTATGATACTAGGTGCCCAAATCCAAATTGTTCTGATTAAATAGAAAAGGATGTGCAAGTAAGCTTCTGCGTCTTTTCAAAGTGACTCGTACTATTTAAAAATAACACGGTAGAAAGTTCCCCGGATCCCCCTATACGATTATGACTCGATTATGTACCTCGCGTAGTATTACTGTAATTCTTATATAACTGATTATACTGCTTAGTAAATAATGTTTAAAGTTTATTCATATAAATCACATGTAATATAATTATGTACTGTGAAATTATTTACATATTTCTCCCTTGCCCTGTCAGCTTAATTCAATTCTGACAGGGTTGATTACAGATACTAATCTAATAATATATTCTTACTTTTACATTTTCATTCTTTGTTTACTGATAAAGCCTACTAGGTCGAATAGTTATGTGATACATTTCAATGTTCATTTTGTTTACCTAATTGCATATAATGAATATATGAATATGTGTTTCCTCACTTCCAGCTACACTTAAACTTATTGTTGATTAATTTGCGCGAATGATTGTTTCGCCTGTCCTAATATATACATCTTTATATTATATTGAGGACAACATTCTAGAGTAGTTTGGTTTACCTGTTGCGTGTCTTTAACAGCATCCGAGGTGACCTTGAACCTATCAACTCCTTCGAATTTGTCCCAGTCCACTACAGGGTTAGGGTTATCCTTTGTTCGGAAGATGACCCCTTGTTTGAGTCCGTAATAACCATATGGGAGGTGTGGAGTCTGCCAACGTAGATCTACACTCCACCGGATATGGTCAGACGTGTTATTTAAACTTGATGAGGGGCAAAAGGTAAAGATGGTTTATAGACACAAAAGTGTTTATAAATAATGGCAGATTCAGATATAACAATGACAATTTAAAAATATGCAAACAAATGATTAAATATATATTAATATATACCTAGATTAGTAAACTTATACGTTATTAATTTTTTTTTATTGTGTGATTAAAATCAAGATATATGTTATCAAATAGAATGGAAAATAAAAATATATGTGGATAAATAATTGAAATAATACACTGAAAGATCAATATCATATTGTCATAACCCAGATTGATATTTAAACTTATTATGAAGCTGTCTGTATGCTGACGTCAAAGCGCAGTCCATGTGGACTAAGTTAGATAAGGGAGATAACTTATTGACTACACGCTGGGTATGCGAAGATATCAGATGCCGTGTGCCTAATGGTATATTACTTGAATCAGGAATTTTTCATGAAACCGCCCTTTTTTCAAACACATATTTGAAAAGAGCTTTTTTTATCTGTATATATTTTTATCTGGAAGCATAGCTTAAACACTGAAAAATTATGACCATTTTGATTTAATGCTGACTATGACATTGGATTGTATGGACTATACCACAGAAACAAGAGATACACACCTTTATAATGTTTGATAATATATAATGGAACAAAATAATAAACTTAATTTAAATGAATTTCATTACAAATAAACACGAAATACACATTACCAAAATATCAACGAACCGCCCAGTAAAAGGTATTTTTGTGGGGTATTCAATTTTAAATTAATTGATAATATCACATGTAGATATGAAGAAAAGATTCAAATAGGAGGACGCAATCTGTTATATACCTTCTGTGTGGAATCAAAATAAGGGGAAATAATCTGTTATATACCTTCTGTGTGAAATCAAAATAAGGGGACGTAATCTGTGATATATACCTTCTGAATGGAATCAAAATAAGGGGACGTAATCTGTTATATACCTTCTGTGTGGAATCAAAATAGGGGGACGTAATCTATTATATATATCTTCTGAATGGAATCAAAATAAGGGGACGTAATCTGTTATATACCTTCTGTGTGGAATCAAAATAGGGGGACGTTATCTGTTATATACCTTCTGTGTGGAATCAAAATAGGGGGACGTAATCTGTGATATATACCTTCTGAATGGAATCAAAATAAGGGGACTTAATCTGCTGTATACCTTCTGTGTGGAATCAAAATAGGGGGACGTAATCTGTGATATATACCTTCTGAATGGAATCAAAATAAGGGGACGTCATCTGTTATATAGATGTAATCTGTTATATACCTTCTGTGTGGAATTAAAATAGGGGGACGTAATCTGTGATATATACCTTCTGAATGGAATCAAAATAAGGGGACGTCATCTGTTATATACCTTCTGTGTGGAATTAAAATAGGGGGACGTAATCTGTGATATATACCTTCTGAATGGAATCAAAATAAGGGGACGTAATCTGTTATATAGATGTAATCTGTTATATACCTTCTGTGTGGAATTAAAATAGGGGGACGTAATCTGTGATATATACCTTCTGAATGGAATCAAAATAAGGGGACGTCATCTGTTATATACCTTCTGTGTGGAATTAAAACAAGGGGACGTAATCTGCTATATACCTTCTGTGTGGAATCAAAACAAGGGGACGCAATCTGCTATATACCTTCTGTGTGGAATTAAAATAGGGGGACGTAATCTGCTATATACCTTCTGAATGGAATCAAAATAAGGGGACGTCATCTGTTATATACCTTCTGTGTGGAATTAAAATAGGGGGACGTAATCTGTGATATATACCTTCTGAATGGAATCAAAATAAGGGGACGTAATCTGTTATATAGATGTAATCTGTTATATACCTTCTGTGTGGAATTAAAACAAGGGGACGTAATCTGCTATATACCTTCTGTGTGGAATCAAAACAAGGGGACGCAATCTGCTATATACCTTCTGTGTGGAATTAAAATAGGGGGACGTAATCTGCTATATACCTTCTGTGTGGAATTAAAATAGGGGACGTAATCTGTGATATATATCTTCTGTGTGGAATTAAAATAGGAAACATAATCTGTTATATACACGTACCTTCTGTGTGGAATCAAATTGTTGAACAGAATCAAACTGCCATAAGGTATAGGACAGGTCCTGATGTCCTCTTTAACATTGATACCTGAATGAGAAAGCACCAAAATTATATACCGTCAACACAAAGGCATTCGCTATACACAGTCGATGTAAAACTCGTTTGTAAGACATCTTGCTTTTTCTTTATAAAAATAAAAATTCCGTTTCGTTTTCATTAAATTGTTTCATTTCTTAATTAAAACTTGATGCAGCCGTAATGCTAGCTTACTTCAATACCTTAATTACTATAAGGTCAATGTCTTACACATCATAAAGATACCGTGCAACATGGTATATACTGAAATTTAGCTTCATATATTGATTCGATGTACTACTGATGGATAGAGGTTCAATGTTGGTTAGTTCATTACTTATATTTACTACTCACTATTTAGTACAGATGCAAAGACAACAACTAGGTATGTCGACATTTTCTTTACATTACTTTTTCGATGTCTAATTTACTCTCAGAGACTTTTGTGTTGTGAGTTCATAATAGTCATTTTGTGGAAAAATATTATCCTCATAGCAGTTTTCTCCTAATTTTCATCAGCCCCCCTTGTTGCCGTCTGAAGCATGTTCATCATAATAATTGCATGTACTACCGCTTTGTATAATCCTTAGGAGGAGAATCAATTAAAACGATATATTGCCAAGCTGCAAATCATTAATATATCAATATAGGAAACTGGTAGATTTACAATGATACTGAAACTTGTGGATTACCTAGTGTTTTTTCCATTTCCTCTTCTTCTAGCATAACATACCATGTACCACCATGACAGCACTGGTGAGTAGCCACTTTCCCCGTTCTGTGACCACCTTGCATTACCTGTGGATAAAATGTGGTGAACATTTAT
This sequence comes from Mimachlamys varia, assembly GCA_947623455.1. Classification (NCBI taxonomy): domain Eukaryota; kingdom Metazoa; phylum Mollusca; class Bivalvia; order Pectinida; family Pectinidae; genus Mimachlamys; species Mimachlamys varia. The sequence continues at coordinate 56,227,083 of OX392528.1, forward strand.
ACTTGTCAGAAGGTATCCAGACCTACCTTATATATTGTACTCCCGATCCTAGGTATTTTATCAACTGTAAATTAATAGATAGGCCAGGCTGAGTTTACAACCATTGATTGAGATGTTTCTTCTTCATTGTCTGGGAGTCTGGCTTTATTCTGAACAACCTAAAAGATATTGTAATGTATGGAAATGCATTGCAAACTTTGCATTAAATCATACTATGGATTCTTAAGAAAATAGAAGTTAGTTGCCTTCCGACCTGCCCATTTTTTCTTGTTACCTGATGAAACAAATATAAGTTTGTGGACTCATTGTACAACCTCTGTATGCTAATTTACTATGATTGATCATAACTATAGAAACAATCTCATCCTGCATCTTTTGAAATCCAGTGTTGTCATTGTTCGAAATATAATGAAAATAGTAAAATTTGAAGCATAACACTTGAAAACAATGAATGACGGGGAAGCAGAATTTTTACTACGATACACTAGCAGCTTAGTAGCTGGCCAAATAACATAGGAGATGACGTAACACACACACACACATACACACATGCTGCACATTTTGAATTTAGTAATAAATAAACATAACATTAAAGACAACGTCGAATATGTACACGTTTATAATGAATTTAATATAATATCGTTTTCTTTTGTTGAATATGTAAGTTTCGACAATAGGTGATGTGATGTTAGATATAGTACTCCCACCACAGGAACATTTGAGAGGGTATAGTTATGACATACTAGACTTTACCTGCAGGCACCCGTTTGTTTCCGTGGCGTCCACGAACGGTATCCAGGCGGTGGGCTGCAGTATACGGTAACTGTTTGTGTCGAGGTAACCGGAATCTAAAAAACAGATAATATTTCACCCCAATGACATTATGTGTTCCCTATGTTATTTGATTTGCCATCTTACACTATAAATATGAAACAAGAGGCATATTGGCCTTAACGGTCACCTGCGTTTTGATGTACAAGTAGTACCAATAACTGCATATCTGCGTCTTTAAAGAAGAAGACTGTTGAAATTTTAGTCAATTTGACCCCCTCCCTACTGCCCCGCGGATGCGCCAGGGCAATTTTTTTTAAATCAAACCGTCACGTCCTGGTTATTATTCTAACCAAGTTTCAATTATCTCCAACTAAAAATGAACAAAATATATCCAAAAGTGTCAGTTTCCTATAGTAAATTCAGCCCCTTCCTTCTCAGGGGGGAATGTGAAGTACGGGGGCTTAAAATTCACAATTTTGATGAAGCACCTGAAGACCTTTCCATGTATGAAGAGTATTTGATTCCAGCATATCTTGGTCTAGAGATGAAGAATTTTGATTTTTTTTCTATTTTGACCCCTTTATGCCCCTCCCTTAGGCCCCTAGGGGTTTAGAACCATGTTATTCACAAATTGTTTCATTCAAATTGTTTCAGGGGTTTTTGGGAAGAAGTCGAAAAAGTAAATTGTTTACGGACGGACGACGCACGATGACGGACAAAAGGCGATTAGAAAAGGTCACTTGAGACTTTGTCTCAGGTGACCTAAAAATCTTGTATCTTAATAAGAGCTAAACGCAATGACGAATTGGGCGCTCTCAATAATTTCTCTAGAAAGCAATATGCAGAAACTATAATAAGCGAAATCATAGCGAATTACTTTCAACATGAAAACTGCTAAACTAAAAAAGTATTTTTTCTTATTTTTAATGCAAACATCTTTGCCTCTAGCAACCCCTTATACAGGGTATACACATCCGTATAACGATAAAGTAAATAAATTGGCATATAGAATCGACGAGCGCTTCTTGCTCCGCCCCTATTGTTACATTCGGTCGAGTCTATTGTATATTATTATTATACCATTAATATATAAAGATATAGTCCGACAATTCTCATTGGCTAAAATATGGTCTCGTGAATGTTCATATTTTGTGATATTAACCTGATATTTCTACTTTTTGAAACATCGAGTTAATATTGCGTTAAATCATTGTGACGTCACATGCTGTGTCCCCTGTAAATTCCATGCATAATCAGGATAGACATTAATAAATTTCATATCGAACATAAAACAATTAAGGAAATTTGATTCGGTTAATCTTGTGTTATACGTACCTGGAAGAATCTAATATGTTCTATTCTACCAGGTTGGTATAACACCATATCAACATCACCAAAGGTCCATACTTGATATCTAGTGACATTGAATTTTGAGCCTAGTGGGCCGAAAACAACTGCCCCTCATATAGCAGTTCATGTCTCATCGAAACGTAAGTGATCATAGATAACGAGTTAACTTTTCGTCCTGCTTTTGGATTTTAGGACATAACAACGACGCGGTACGTGTATGATGACCCCAATCGGAGACGGAAATTGCTTACTTTTAGGAGATTGTAGATCCTTCGAGACATCCAATTATCACCCCGTTTACAGCCGCACATACTCGACCTATTCTTATCAACACCACATTAGACGGTTATGATGATTAGAAGGCATAGTATTTATGTTGAATATATATATATATAGGGGATACTTGGATGAGGGGGCAATTCTATTTCGCTATGCCTTCGGCATCAAATCACCGAATTTGAACATATCATTCACCTGTTGAATGTTTTCGAGTTATTGCAACATCATTTAGACAAAGTAGGAGAAACACGACACGAATAGTTTATCTATGTGCATGTCTAGCCGCATGTCGTACGAATTAGTTTTTCTCTGAATAAAATATAAAATGGCGGTGAAATATCTTTTTTACGTGATCTTTCGAGGTTTACTCCCATATTAAACATAGCAAAATTTCTTTTTTCTGGTGGGGCCGCGCATCCATACTTAATTTGATGAAAAACAACGTCGTGAAGACACTGTCCTAGTTCACGGGAATGTAGTGAGATTTTCGCCAGCAGTTCGTCACGGGGTCTGCATAAACATCAGTAAGAGTGGTGTTTACCTGTTGTTACCTGTAATTACCAGTAATTACCTTCCAAATTGAAACTTTATTATTGGTGACTTTGCATGACTGTATATAATAAAATAATAAAACAATTCTCAAATAAATACAATAATGAATGCTCCCTCACATATACGTCCCAATATACGTATGCGTATACGTTATCGGCTTAATTTTGATAACTCTATTAGACGTTATAGTTACCACGCTGCTTTGTTTACTACCACACGTAATATTAATGTTATGCAATGTTTATAGGTGTACCACTGTCAGATAAGATAATAAACGATTACTTGACATGACATATTTGACCCTCCGTCACGAGGTGGGAACAAGTTATTACACCCTAGGTAAATACCAGTCTAGCTCAGACAAGATAACTCTGATAATTGATCATGCGATATATAAAAATTAATGGTTTGGCAGAGAATAAATAAAGATTACATTCATGAAAGCGGAGCCTAAAAATAAGTCAAATAAATCGCTACACATTATCGAAACATTTATAAGGTTATATTGTACAGTCTTAGCACTGTTTGAGTTAACTGCCACAAGTCCAACAAACGAATTGCCACACCTTATGCAGACGTTTTAAGATGCAATATGACGTATACAATTGTGTACACATAAAGTGATCACGAAATGTAAAGAGGAAAGTGACTAGGACAGAAGCTAGTACGATACCTTGGTGCCAGGGAACTGTTGTGGCTTCATCTTGTGGTATCTTTGCTCGTAGGTTCCAAACTGGATGTCCAGCTATATCTGGGCCTATTAGCTGTTCAACTATGTTCAATAACGTTTCGTCTGTCCACAGGTCCTTAAATGCCTGATGATATTTGAAATGGAAGACATTTACGTACCGCCTGGTCGATAGCTGATTAAATTTCATTGACACTTTAGACTGATAAAAGTGTGAACACTTTCGCGTTTGTACACTTTCTAGAGCCTTATATGCATATATATATATATATAGAGAGAGAGAGAGAGAGAGAGTAAATACATAGCCAGTGTCCTAAAATATAAGCTGTAGTTTGGCGAAGGTTAGAAAGACAAAAGTAGCAAGCCTTTATATTGGCAAGCCATTTTTTCTTTCGGTCCCAAGCCAAAATAAAGCTTATATTTTAAGACATTAAACATGTTTTCAATTTATATTATCGAACATCAATAATCAAAATAAAACATATCTATATCGAGCGTGTGAAAATATGCGATCAGCTCTCAAAGTGAAACTAGGCCAGGTTACTTGCTCATTGTATTCCGCGAGAAAATATAGTTTCCGATCTTTTCAGCTAATCATGCAAATATAATTATTTATTCTACTTACTGTAATGATCTATGTATATCGTTTTACGACAGCTTAATATTTTCGACATGTGGATTTGTTTACTTAATATGGAGGCCAAAGATCAAAATGCAGGTCACTCAAAGTAGTTCCTGGAATTTATGCACGTGCTAAAATACAGCTGTGTTCCGTCACTGTCGACTACCGCAAACATATATGTGGTGAGTGTATTCCGACAACGGCAGCCCAGTGACAGGATATTATCAAAAATGACACAGGCACATGATTAACGCTTTAACTCATCAAAGGGATCTTCAGACTGTTTATTTAAAGCTTTATTGCTATGCCATTATACGTACGACGTCACAAAATGATAAACTACATTTACATTTTTTTACATTTTTTTTTTACAAAACAAAGAAACATAACTCTGAGAGTTAGACTGTAACCGCAATTTTAAAAGGTTCACAGATGAATCAGACCAGTACACGCTATTCAGACTGGGATTCAATAGACTAACTAATTCAGATTATTTTGTATCTCTCCTGATGGGATCAGAAGTGTCCATTTTATATAACGACAAAAGTTCTAAAATCACCATTACTGCCATTATAAATATGTGTACTAACATTTAAAAATCTACAACTATCAGAAAGTACAGTATCGTGCACATGTATAGGGTAAAGTTTTTGCGACCAAACAAACCTGTTTCAACCATACCCACCCGTATTAATCATACCTACCTATATTTATCAAACTTATCTATATTAATCATACCTACATGTTTGAATCATACCCACCTGCATCAATCGGGCCTGTTTTATAAACAGAACACTTGCCCCTCGAAACTGATTGTCTAGTCTTATCAACCTATCAGAGGTGTCGCAGTTTTCACACAGATCTACAAAATATTTCAAGCAAGCAATATTCTTTATTTCAATTCGAAAGATCTTTAAGTTATATCAGTAATCAAACAAAGATAACAACCTAGGAGAAATTGACCAGACAACCGACAGTTACACCGACTTTGCTTATATATGTATGTCATACGAAATTAAATAGAACCGAGGTCCTATTACATAAATCCATTCACCATCACTCAAACGAATTGCCTGCTTTGAAAGCTCTATGTTTTATAGAAAATGTCCCGGCCACCCGAGACAGTTAATCAAGAGCACCAAGGGTATAACCGGGAGGTAGGTCAGTCAGGACGAGCAACTACGAACTTTTTAATTGCAACAACTTTAATATACAATTGGTTATTTTTACAATATGGTGAAGTATATTTTTATGCCATATAGGTAAGTGTATGAAAAGACTGATATTTTTTATTCTACGATTAAGAAACGGCTATCAAGACATTAATCTAGTAAGAAAGTAAATCAAATAATACCTGTGATTTTTCCTGCCTTATACAGTTTTTGAGCGAGCTCATCCACCATTTTGTCTATAGCAGTCTTGCAAGCTTCCAAAGTTTCCTTCCGGAAGACATTCTCTACTACTACATATCCCTGTTCAAATAAAACATAATTGTGTGCATCATCATCATCATCATCATCATAATCCTCATCCTCTTCACCATCCTCCCCCTCCTCCTCCTCATCTTAAAGTCTATAACAGGGAGTACAATCTGGATAATATCAATTAGAAAATAAGACCATATCTTAACAATTAGAATCCACTGCGCTGTTTCAATACCTAACCTTGCGCTCTCGTTGTTGCTTTTGAATAATTTGTTTTCAGTTCTTAAAATAGTAAATTTTAGAATGTCTTCACCTCCTCGAAGAATTTCTTGATGTCCTTCTCTGGTAGCTGGCCCACTTTCCGTTCGGTTGTTGGTTTAGGCATTGCCCGTATATCAAACATTTCTGCATTCTCCTCCCCAGTGTATCCTGTAAGATCCGGTTCGACACCAGCGTCCGCCATGTTTCATGTGTAGCGTATTAGCCTGTCACACTTTAGACCCGTGCTGCCTTATCGCCCCAGGCCACAATAAAACTTCCTGGTCCGTGTACACGAATGTAGTGCATTAGGACATTTCAGATGGGTTACTAAATATTTTTCCTGACTGATCTTTTTCAGAATGTTATTCCCCTTTCTATGTTTTTATGTAAAAATGACCACAATTTTTCCGGCTATGCATTCGCTCAGTTTTCAACGGATTTTTTTTTTAAAAGTTTGTGGGAATAGACAGTAAAATATGTAAAGTGCCCCGTGAAGGAGATTTGCTTTTTCGACCCTTTGTATGTTTTACCCTTTTCAGAGAGTTATTCCCCTTTTATGTAAATGAACACAATTTTGTCTGGCTATGCATTTGCTCAGTTCTCAACAGATTTTTTTAAATTTGTGTGGACAGTACAGTATGAAGATGTGCCCCTCATTTGCTGTACAAAAATAGTTTTGAAATTTATTAAAACACAAATACTGTTTATGTTTTAAATTTGTGTAACATTATTTGAGTGAAAACCATGCAAAATCAGTTAAAATTATAGATTCCTGTACCCTGTGTGCTCCCTTTTAATACTTGAGGTAAACCTATACTTAACTGAACCTTAGAACAGCCTTGACCACTTGACCACTAATTACCTGCTAAGTAAATAATGACCCCCATGGGAGTGTATATTGATGTGTTCTTTCAGATGTAACAAAGTTAGACAGGCTGTGATTTCATTTTAAAAAGTTTTACTCGGTTTAAAATAAAAACATGTTTCAATTTTTGAAAATTTAATTTTTAATTAATATTAATGCCCCCAAACCTACAAATCAAATGTTATCATAATAAATCTTTGGAAAACAAAAGCCTGTTGACTGCTTTTTATTATGCTGAAGTTGTTGGAAGTCCCCGGTCAGCTTTGTATATCAACAACCCTGTTTGTATGATGGCCCTACAATTTGTTGAATATTAGCTCCTGAGAAGGGGAAGGGGTAGGAAAATGACTCCAATTTGTTCGTTTTTTGAGAACACAATATAAAATTTGGGTTTTAACTTCATCTTTAATATACCATACCAAATACAAAGTCACAAATTGAAATTCAAAAATGACATCTATATACAGGCCTCAGACCACAATAAAACTTCCGGGTCGTTGTACATAAGAACATTTCAGGGGGGTTACTAAATAATTTTTCCTGACTGATATATGACAGAAATGTACAGTTTCTTTACATAGAAATGTTCACCAATATCCATTCTAGTGAATTTGATTTGACACAGTTTTCAAGTTTGTTTTGGCAGCAGGACACAAAGGGCGATGAGGCTTGAGCATTGATATTTTGTGATTTTTGGTATTTTCCCCTATAAATGAAGGGTAGTGACATTCAAATTGAATTATCTTTCAAAAATGCTTGTCATGAGGTACTTTCCAGCTCACTGTAGGTTTAGTTTGATTAGATATACAATGTCAAATAGGAACCAGACCCCATGCAAAGTTTTAAAATATTTTAATTTCCTTTAGGAGTAACATATAGTAGAATTAATTGTGATCTGAGGCCATATATACAGATAGGGGCGCAAGATATATTCACAGAACATACTACACAACTATTTCCTACTACTAATACAAACTATAAAACTAGAAAGAGACTACTATTTACAACATCACAAATACAAAACTATAATACCTATGATAAATATACAGTGTTGGACCGATTCGTATCTTGGTCAGCCCCCTACACTACAACCCGCGTAATCCACTCAACGGAGTTCTCAGTCAGTTCCAGGGCTAACTGAGCTCACAAACAGTTCCAGAGTTAGCTGTTGATCCCCGGAGCTTCACCCCCTCTCACACATAATTCAGGACATGCATACGCCAGTGGTCTTGATTCCAGGTTACTCTAAAAGTGTGGCGAATAGAATTACGTATTTGATCATCTTGATCTTGTTCCCAGGTCGCACTAAATATACCGGTTGTTGTCCATCTGATCCTTCCACTATCTGCGACACAGTCTTGTGTGTTTCCCCGCATCTGAAAACAGTTTGCCAGCCATATTCACTTCACCTTTGGAAGGAATTATCCTCTGCTCATTTCCACATACCCTGAAACATCCAAGAGTGCCTTCGTACTTCATATCTACTGGAGAGTCATCAAAGTCATGAATATGGGTCAGGATCATGTATCATCGCAAATTTTGTCGGGCTTCATTCATGCAATCTTTCAGCTATATATAATGATTCTATGCCTTTTTGGTTAATCAGAAGAAATCATTTAAAGATTTTAACAAACATTTGGCCCCTGTTACCTTGAATATAGGTCAAGGTCATTTTTTTCGCAAACCCTGTGAGGCTTCATCCATGCAAACTACCAGCCACATATCATGCTTGAAGGCATTTTGGTTAGTCAGAAGAAGTTGTTTAAAGGTTTTAGCAGATTTGACCACTGCGACCTTGAAAATATGTCGAGGTCATTTATTTTCGCTAACTTTGTGAAGGTTTTAACATATTACCCATATGACCTTGAAAGTAGGTCAAAGTGATTTTTTCGTAAACTTTATCCAGTTTCTTCCAAGAAAAATACCAGCCAAATTTCGTGTCTCTATAGGTCTTTCGGTAGAAGTCGGTTAAAGGAAAAGTTGTCGGACGCAGGACGGACGGAAGGACGCCGGGGTGTCAGACTTATCGTTTATACAAAATTATATCATTTCATTTCTACAGCCTATTTGGGGCTAGACCTACCATTATACTTCACACCAAATATGGAACAAATCATTTCATTTCTATTGACGAATGATTTTAAAGAAGACTTTGCTCCATTTTCCCTAGTTGACCCCGCTCCTCAGGCCCCTAGGATTCAGACCTATGATTCATACAAAAATTCTTTTCACCAAAGTTTGTTTCAGACCATATATGAAACAAATAATTTCTTTCCTCCAGAAGAAGGTGGATTGCATAGAATTTGGGTCATTCATCTTAGATCCCTTGGGGGCCAAACTCACCTTCGGGCAGGTGAGTTAAAAATAAGTAGAGAAAAAGAAAGTGATGCATTATTTTTATTGATAAAAGAAATTGAATGCAGGATACGTGTTGGGAGTAGATATAAGATGTAACTTTATTTTATTTTATTTTTTACTTTTTGTTTAAAGCTCCATCAACACTAGAAAGGTCATTAGCAAAACACTGTCTACATCGAAAACACCAACGTAAACATAAATATAAAAAGTTAAAAGGATGAACTACATCCGATGAAACAGAAGACGCTTACTCTTCTGAAACACCTGGTCTTATTAACGTGTACTTTTACAAAACTGTCCATGCAACTTTCGATTTGCGTTCGGATTATGGTTTTGTTAACACTTTTTATGGAATAAGCTAACAGCTTTTAATGAGATTAGTTTACATAGTATCCAACAAGAAGTGTATAACTGTAACAGGTCATTGACATGCTGTATGCTTTGAGGCAAAAACAAAAAACAGTGGGTGATGTGTTTACGACTCATACGAAAACGGGTAAGAACTAGCTCGGCACGGCGTCATACTAGGACGCCATTCACCGACTACAGGTTTTACTGAATGTAACTTATTATTATCGCAAGGATTCCGATTGATCTGCTATCTAATAAACTACACTCTTCTCTTAGTTGACCTGTGTTGTTGACCTACGAAGATGGATAGATAGCAAACATGTTGCCATATCTATTCATTTCACAACATATATATATCGATACGGAAGAGCATTCGGGCCAAGCAGGAAAAATAGTTTTTTTTTGATAATTATTGAAATAGGTTTTTTCATGTTAATAACTGGAAATTTTAAGATAATAACTCGAAATTTCGACTTACTTACAAGTAAGTGGTGGATTTTTTAGTCCCCGAGGTTTGCTGGAGCCTCCATAGCCACAGTTAATCCCATTTGAGTAGAGGCACGGTACATAATATACACATTTTCTTAGTACATGATTTAAAATTATACAGAACTAGTTTAATTTTACTTCTAAATTCATAAGTTAAAGGGGTTTTACGCACCTGGCCCTTCTGTTTCTACATCGGCTTAGACATTTTGGATTCCTACCTTTTGGCCCCTAGCATCACTAAAGAGTCCTAGGAGGACGAAACAGCTGTATGATGCAGTTTAATTCATTTTTTCGGCATACTGTATCTATTAATAAATTTAAGAGGGACAGCATATGTGTGTGTTACGTGATCATTACAAGAAATTTCGAGATAATAATTCGAAGTTTCAAGAAAATAGCTAAAAATTTCGAGATAATAACTCAAAATATCGAGATAATAATAACTCTAAATTTCGACTTACTAACTAGAAATTTCGAGATAATAATTCGAAATTTTAAGATAATGACTCGAAATTTCAAGACAATAACTCAATATTTCAAGATTTTCATTTTTTGGGGGATATAAGGGAGACAACTTTTACGGTATCGTTTTCAATTCTTAAGCCTATAACAAATAGTGTACATTGGATTGTTAATATGATTGTTTTGTGAACCTTTTGTACGTTTCTAAATAAGTACATGTATTTGTTGTGAGAAAATATATAATATAAGATATCTCATATAATTCAATAAAAAACAGAATCGACATTGCTCTTTGAATAAATGTTAAGTTGGCTTGCCATACTTATAATAAATTCATAACGTAGAGTCAATACAATCTCGACCTGAAAGTTCAGGCTCGGTACTTGTATGTGTGTGTTACGTCATCTTATATATGATGATCGTCATATATGAGATATATATGAGATATATAACATTGTATATATAAATTAAATGAGATATCTGATACAAGTATATAAGATTATATATATACAATATAAGATATATTATAATCGTATTTAAAGACCCAATATACGTAACTTTCGGCAAAACTTGAAGCGAAAATCAAGCCTAATAACTTATGATTTAGTAAGATTAACTGATATCATCAATATTCAAGATGAATTATTTCGCGGTTACCGGTACAGCAGCAGTTGAAACACGCTATTTGTAAACACGCGTCCATTTCGAACCGTCTTCTACCTTCGGTTTGTTGTTGAAATGGGCCCCACCTGAAGTATTTTTAATTCTTTGGATTTTTTTTCAGAGTTTCTTGTTAGTTACCGCTCAGGTTTACTTCGTTGTAGGCTTATTTTTGCATGGTTATCAACTGGATTTTTTTTCAGAATTTTTCAGAATCACGATAATTTCCCTGAAATTTTCTATATTTCGACATTTTGTTAAAGTCTCGTTCCTATATAAGATATCTTATATAGTACGAAATTTTGATTAAATACGATATACTATATAAAATATCTCATTAGCTATATAAGAGATATCATATATTTTTTATGAAATACAGGATCAACATTGCTCCTTAAATAAGTGTAAAGCTGGCTTGCCATATACTTGAGTTTATTTGTCAGATTCTATCGTATCAAATGACTTTCAATTGCAACTTTTCGTAGTTGTAAAAATATCATGTAAATCAGGAACTATTTAACAACATATTAGCTGTCAATCTGGACAATTCCGAAAAAATAACGATACATGATCGCGGCCAAGGTTTTGCTTGTTCTTGCCTATAGTGCGCACCCGTTCTTGACACTTACCGTTTTTCATTTAAGCGGTTGGACCGGTGTGACCAAATTTGTTCGTATATTGAGTAAAGTCGAACCTCGTAATCTCATGTTGCTTTTAGGCCAGCCACGAGAAAAACCTATATAAGTATTGGCATGTCCACCATGATTTTCACCCAAAAACGTTACATTTGAAAGTGGATGAACTGGTGGTTCAGCAAAAAGGAAAATTGCTTTAACCTTAACATATAATATATGTTTTCACAACAAATACATATTCAGAAAGATGTTATCTGAAACGTACAGAAGGTTCACAACATAATCATATTAACAATCTCTTGTACACTATTTGATATAGGCTTAAGTATTGAAACCGATTCTGTAAAAGTTGTCTCCCTTCTATTTAAAAATGGAAATTTCTAATCTTGAACTTTCGAGTAATTATCTTGAAATTTCGAGGTAGTCAGTCGAAATTTTGAGTTAGAAAGTCGAAACTTTGATTTATAAACTTGAAATTTTGACTTACTAACTCGACATTTCGATTTACTAAATTACGAGTTATCAAAATGAAAAAAACCGATTTCCATTTTTATAGTAACAGCCCTACTTCTCCAACACATGTCGCAGTCAATTCGTTAATGTAGGTATTGATATCAATACTGAGATACTATGTGAAATGTAGGCTGCTGACGACGAAAGTAACGGCACAGGGATTTGACAGATGCCTTTTTAAGAAGATTATGAGCAATTTTGATGGTCTCCATTTAGGTATTATTTAGATTATTCTGTATTAGTGAAATTTATGAAAGTGGACGTTTTTAAAAGTACTTATCATTTTGACTACTAGTTGTGATAATGAACGATACATTATAATTTATCCTTTGAGGACGTGACATTTACTTGGATGAGACCTAATTTTACAAGGTCGGTGTCGTCGATGAAACAGAAGACACTTACTCTTTTTACATACTTGGTCCTATCCGTGTAAATCTTTCCGTTGTTCATAATTTGTTCCTAGTCAGTTTCGAGTTCTGATTAGGTTTTTTTGACGCCTCTGTATCCTCTCTTGTTTTGACTCTTTGGTTTCCTGTATCTCACAAACGACAGGGAAATATATTTGCAGCATTACGTTGCAGAAAAGTGGTTTATATATAGACAACTACACGAGTAATAAATCTGTTGATTAGCTTGAGAAGTGTGTGGTTGTACAGTTAAATCAGGGCTTCAGTCATTGTTTACTCCAAGAGTGGCATTAACGAGATGTGGATTTTGAATAACTCGAAAGATCTTCTGATCAATCTTGAGCACCCAGGAAAGGTTTAGTCTATCAAAACATTTGATTTTTCTTACCTGCACACTGCCATATAGTACATACCAAACTTAAAGACAAACTTTGATTATTTTAGACATTGTCTAAATTCAACGTCCTACATTCGACAATATTGAATTGTTGAAACATTTACCATGTCGATAAACTCTTTCGTACTAGTTTATCAGTATGCAGTAAAAATATCATTTCATTGTAAATGTACATAATGCTATGCTGACATTATATAGGTACAACAATTACATTGAAATTTGATATATATTTTGTAAATTTTATCGTACATTCAATTTTGCGTGATACATTCTTTTTTTTAATTTGCGGTCAAATGTATATATGTCTTGCGGGAGAAGACAAATAATAAGTTGTTTAACTTGTGTCTGATCCCATTTGTATATTTTCAAATAAAATATGTTTAAATGAGAGCCAAACGTCTCCCATTATGGGAGCTTTGTTTTCCAAGTACAGCGGTTCAAAAATATGGCTGTAAAGTTTTTTTGGACGTACTTTGTGAAAAATAAAACAAAGATAAAATAAACTGAATAAGATTCAGTACAAATTTATTTTAATTTTGTTGAATTTGGTGGAAAGAATTTTCCAGTAGTCTGTTGGAATTCTTATGGGAATAAGCTGTATCCATTCTTGGCCTAGTTATCTGGTCGCCGATGATCTTCTCGGGTTAGATCCATTGTTAACCATAACATCGTCAACATCTTCCTGCTACTAGATTCCGTCACGTATGGGGATACTAGTCACCGCTATCAGAAATAATCTTTATGCCTCCTACGTCCTGTCACAAATAACTCAAAGAAAATTTGTGATTGAAAATGGTCACCAAAATATATGGTGACATGTCATGTTTATTTAAAAAACATAGATAATCAATCTAGGTTATGCAAGAATAACATGGCATAATATAAGCCATATAATAACTAAAGAAATAAACATCACAAAAGAAAAATGGCACAACCAAAGCCTGAGTGGGGGTTGTTAAACACCGCCACAAAACCAAGATGGGAAACATTGCTGGTTTTACACCTGCAACTAAATTCCGTCACGTATGGGGATAAAGGTCACCGCTATCAGAAATAATCTTTATGCCAAAAACATGTCCTGGGAATTGTTCAAGTATATCTTAAAATGTACAGCAGCTATCAATGTTAACAGTGCCCAATAGGTTCCGTGAATAGCTTTTCCAGTTTTAAGCTTTGACGGTAAGCCAACAGATCAGAAGTTGTTGTTTTATAACGCCGTTGCTATGTACGTTAGGGCATTTACGTGAGAGCACTTTGTTCCGAAATTTGCCCAGAAAAAGCAGTAAATTCGAAACCCACCTGGGGCAGTTGCCAGATACTGACTGTAGGTCGGTAGTTTTTCTCGGGTACTCTGGTTTTCCTCCACCTACGAAAATTTGCACGTCCTTAAATTTTCCAGACCCCGGTTTCATCAACGTTCCTTAACTTAAGGAAACACCTTAACTTAAAATCTACGTAGGAAAGCATTACAGAATTTAAGGAATTTTCCTTCACTAAGGATTTTCCCCTTAAATTCTGTAATGCTTTCTTATGGAGATGTTTAAGTTAAGAAGTTTGCTTAAGTTAAGGAACGTTGATGAAACCAGGGCCTGGCTGTTGATAGGACGTCAACAAAATAAACAAACCAAAAAAATACGTTGAATGCCATATGCATTTCGCTAACGTGGTACAATGTAACCATCTTTTACGACGTGAACGATTTCGATACAGTAGTAAAAGTCATACAAATCAGACAATAATTTAAGCAAACGACTAATGTTTTACAGCAATATACATAAACATGTTCTTTTTAAATATGCTTAATATTTTTTGTGCAATTTACTGGTAAGATATGCAGTCTCTATCGTTTTGAGCATGTATTATGGAATCGTTATCAAAATAATTCATTACTGTAAGCTGTTAGAAAAATACACTTAATAAGCGTGTTATCTGAAAAAAAACCCATGTACAATGGGTTGTTTGTTTGTTTTAATATGCAAAGAAAATAAGTATTATTAATGGCTGGTTCAGTATCCATGAGCTGTTTTTTTCCCTTGGTAATCGTATGTGTTAATTTCCTTACGACGTGGTATTCATTTGTTGTTTTTCTTATAAAGTTCAATAAACATAGAATAATAGTCATGCTCATCTTATTTTCAAATAAGAAAATTCTACAAACAATATCTCTGTCATTTCACTGACTCAGTAATACATTGGGGAGTATAAAACCACTGCATACAATAACACTTCCTTTTAAATATCACCATGGTTACAGAAAACTATGACTTATCGGCAGGTCGGTCCTCCTCGTAGCTTTCAACATGGCGGTTCACGTGCACAATTTCCCATTTCTTCATCCATGGGCCCTGAATGGTCGTGTCAAATTCGTCTTCTTCATTCTAACAAGAACAACATCAAAAACTATAACAGTACAATATAGTTAAGATTTCACTTAAAACAAGCAACATCTCTTCTTCAAAATAAATATGCTGAATGATTATGTTTTTACTGACACATTAACAGATTTTTATATTTAATATATTGTGATTGCTGTTCATCGTTTTCTCTTTTCTTCTTGTGGCATCACGGCGATCGCTTTCTAAGTTGATTTGCCTCTGATAGTTATATCAATATAAACATTTATCATAGGTACTGTTACATTATGTATGTTGTATGGAGAAAACATGTAATATTGTACTTCACCTGCAGATAGCTCCAGTTTAACTGAAGCTATTTATCCACTTGAGAATAGTTGATATACTTACAAAACGCTCTCAGTTACAAGTCACCTTGTGAGACATTCACAGATTATATGCACATCATTGTTCTTACATACGAAGTGAAATACTTAAACATACAAAGGGATATGCGAAAACCACGAACCTCTACAATTGCCTGTCTCAAAAGTTTATGTCGAATGGCGCTGTCAAAGACTTCCCAGGACATGCTGAAGTTTGGGTTTTTTGAAGTCCTCATAAGAACACCCTGTTTCAAATCATAAAATCCATATGGAAGATCGGGTTTCTGCCAGCGCAGATCAAGACTCCATCGAATATCCCCGGACATATTTGGGAGACTGTAATAATAAAGCATTTATAATAAATGCTACCTTACCTGATATACAAACTTCGAGAAAGAAGCTTTTAGTAAGCAATTTATTTTTGTATCTACAAAGTAACTTCAGTGTTTGATACCCGATTAATGTGAATGATCCTTTAAAAGTAGATGTGCGAAATAAAATTCAACTCAATGTAATTTAGATATATTGGAGTTGAGAATGATACAAACGTTTTCACTTTGAGTACGTTACATTTACTGCGGTGTTACCTAAGTTTATAAGGTGGATGACGTCGATGAAGCAGAAGACGCTTCCTCTTCCAAGAAACTTTATCGTATACTCTTGTACTTTTTAAGTATTTGCGTGTAAATGTGTCTCTTGATCATATTTTGCCCTTAATTTAATCAGTTTTGAGTTTGGACTATGGTTTTGTTGACGCTACGGTGTTTTCTGATCTTTTTAACAACATTACAAATGAAAAACCTATATATCTATAAGTTTATGTGTCCTACCTTCTGTGTGGTATCATGTTATTCAGCAGTAACATACCACCATAAGGAATCTCACACGTGACGATATCAGTGGCAGGGTTCACACCTAAATGATTCAAACTAATCTCAGTGACATATTACAGAAAGAAGTAGACAAAAATGAGCAGGGATATACAGTAGATCAACGTAAAATACACACAGGATTGCAGCATTGTGGTGTAGTATGTTATTCTAAAATGCTACCAATTCAGGCACTATTTAAACGTAACATTTGTCCTAAGACGGATACTTTTTCCAAAGTTATCTGGATACCAAACACACTTCGTTTCGCCAAACATATCAGCATTAACATGGAGTAAATCAATTAACTGATATTGAAATTAAAGAAGCAATATCAACCAATATCTCACCGAGACTTTTCTCCATTTCGTCTTCATCCACCATAACATACCACGTGCCGCCATGGCAACATTGATGGGTGGCAACCTTTCCTGCTCGGTGCCCCCCATGAACCACCTGCAGATACAAAACGAAAGCTGGTATAATTTGAACAATGATATTGGATGCAAGCAAATAAAATTGATTCAATGCGGGTGTCGTCGATGAAGCACCGTAACACATCGTCTTATTCTCCCGTAATTTTACAAGGACCTCTCTCTATATAAATCTTTCATATTTTGCCCCTAGTATAATCGATTTTGAGTTCGGATTTTGTTGACGGGTCGGTATTCTCTATTGTTTTTAAATCTGGCGATTTGATAAATAAATATATGAATTTATTAATCATGTATTTTAGCTTAGGCATATTCCAAGTATGTACAAATGTTTGGTATTTAACTAAATTACTGTCGTTCCGAATTAATCTTGAAAGCCTTAAGATGTTTGAGGAATGGTCATACCTGCATACACCCATTGTGAGCTGTGGCGTTCAGCAAGGGTATCCAGGCCGTAGGCTGTAGAACTTTGTAAGACTTGTTGTCCAAGTATGCAGAGTCTAAAATGAAAAAACAAATATATATCCAATGAATCAAAATGATAAAATTGAAATCTAATGTAAATACCTATTATTCAGCTCTAACAACTATATTTGTCACAGCATAAATTACCAGTAAGCCTTCTTGGCCCCCTTTCGATCACCTTCCCACGACAACAACACTAAAGCGTGGGTCAACTTATTGGCGTCAATGAGCCCGCCCAAAAGCGCTTTCAACCCCCAGGTAAAGAGAGCAATTTGACAATTTGGCAATACCTTTAACAATTAGATATATTCGCATCTCTCTGAATCGCGACATTTAATCCATGTAAATTTAATTTCTTCATTTTGAGTAAAATTTAGACCCTCGAAAATAACCGGCTATACGGTAAATTATAAAAAAAAAACACAGATAAATTCGAAACACACAGTCAGTATCAAGTCATAAGGAGAAGAAATGGGAAGTCATGAAAGACGAGGTGACACACACATATGCTGCAACTTTTAAATGTAGTAATAGATACAGTATGCCGAAAAAAGAATTTAAACTGCATCGTACAGCTGTTTCGTCCTTTCAGGACTAGTCAATAATGATAGTGGCCAAAAGGTTGGAATCGAAATTTCGAAATTAAAGTAGAAGCAAAATGGTCAGGTGCGTAAGATATTTTTAATTCATGAATTTAGAAAAAAAAGTACTGTAAATAAGAGTAGATGGAAGAAGAAAGGAATGCAAACCCCTGAACTTTTTCTGACCTTCAATATACATCGTATGCTAATTTACCCTGATGCCACGGAACTGTAGTAGCCTCATTCTGGGGTGTTTTTGTGCGCAGATTCCATAATGGATGCCCAGCTATTTCCGGTCCAATGAGTTGTTCAACTACATTCAGAAGACGCTCATTTGTCCATAGGTTTTTAAACGCCTATAAAGAAAAACCAATCGGATCATTACTCTTTATTCACCACGTAAATGTTTAATGGCAAATTTAGATAAAATACGGTAGAAAAAGCGTCTAGTTCTATGCGCCTCTGAAAAATCATTATAGAATGGATATAACTACACAGTTGTAATTCTTTCTGTGAGGAAACCAGCTCGAGGTTTCTCTGGTCCTGACACCAGAATTAGACATTTTGACAGATAGATGTCTGGTGTAGGTTCCTCTGGCCCTGACACCAGACTTGGACATTTTGACAGAAAGATGTCTGGTGTGGGGCAGACACATAACATATCTCACATATATTAATAAATGGATAATTTATTGACACAAACCTACTCTGATTATCAGCACCAGCTCATACTTTCCATTAGTAGAGTCCTTGGTTTTCAACCATTCGAAATTACTCATCTGGGTGGTCTCCATGTTTTTACCTCGTGTAAGTAGGCCAGTAGGTGACTTATCAACAAATCGTATTGATCAAGAACTCATCTTTTGTCAAAGTATTTGGGGAAAATGAAGATCTCTGAAGTAAAATGCTAATTTCAACATGTACAATTGACTTCTTGATCGTTAACATATTTTAGGTGGGTTTAAAGAAAGCTGGCTTGAGCACAGAAACCATGCTTGAGCATGAGACCGGTTTCATGAATCCGGACCCTGGTCTCAAATGTAACGTTACTAATTGATATTTACCCGTAAATTTATAAATACATTTCGTTTTGACAATCGAATTTGGTACATTGTTAAATGTTGTTTTCTTCTTTTAATTATATCTAAAGATTAAACCTTGAAACAAACAAAACACTAACAGGTCGAATATAACAATCGTGTATCAATATACAGTACTAGTTAATAAAGCTTACGTTGACAATTAGGCGTGCATTGAAAAAGGGTACATTATAATGGATTGTGATAATTATTGAGTGGCAATATGAAATTGAACTTGAATAACATATTATTAACTGTAATAATAATTCCATCTACAAAAAATAATTGAAGAAAATATCTAAATATGCAGGATCATTCATCAATTTAGCATCAGGAAGGTAGAGACTTTTATAAAACTTCCAGTTGTTTTGCTGCATTTTCTTATTTAAAATTTCATCATTTTTTGTTTGTTTTTAAAAACCCTTATTTGTTTTAAATGAATATCTGTGTATGTTTTGTTTTCCTGTTTTGGTATTGGTTTCAAGTTTACTATTTTCTCCGATCATATTTCTCTTGGTTATTGTACATTTCTTCATATGTTTATTTTGCCTCAGTTCTAATATTTTTGAATGTGTGTATTTCTTTACTATTTAACGTGATTTATTAAGATATATTAAATATCATTTAAACTTACAAACCAAGAGGTTGTCATTTATGATATATACCTGAGATAGTTCTGGATATTTGTGTAGCATGATGTTCGCCCCGGGGAAATCTTTCTCGATGTAGGTTAATCTTTCAAAGAGTCCATATCCATTGTAGAGATCTGCAATGATTAGCAAATGTTAGGATGTACTTAAAGACTTCTTTATCCGTAAAATAATCGCAGGCCATTGAATGGAAGAAAACCTTGAAAGCTTAATACTCAATATACATTCATGTAAATCATGTATGTCTTCTTTGTAAGTAGTAAGCACTACACGACGAGGTATAGAGAGTATGATACGAAACTAGGGCAAGAAAACTTTACAGAAATAAGACAGAAAATGGAGACAAAATTCTACATTTGTATTATATTGAAAATTGTCATCGATATTTTAAGACTTTCCTTACCAGCAAAGTTCAATGTCTTGCCAAAAATCCCTTAAAGATTAACACCAAATAACAAAATTAAGACACTTTTACGCTCACCTACGCTCTCTACACCCTGGAATGAGTCATGACAAAATTGAAGGCACGTACAGGTTACAAAAATTACACCAATCGCTATGTCGATTGTCTGTCTTTTGATTATTACAAAGGAGCCACAACTACTACAAAGCCTGTTATTTTTTACTGTTATGTGACCACGTTATTATTTTGATGTACATCAAAGAGTCGAATCAGTCTAGATCTTCCTGTATCATCACAAAAGTGGCGAACACAGAACCTTCAGTTTTGCTATGACATATTCCAGGGGTATTAAGAGCGTAGGTGAGCATAACCCTTAGATATCGAAGATGAGTGTAGGTGAGCGTAGCCCTGAATATCAAATATTATTTAATGAATGTAGAAAGCGTAGATGAGCGTAACTCCTGGAATTTCAGGAGCGTAGAGAGCGTAGGTGAGCATAGCCCATTGATATAGTGGATGGGCGTAAGTGAGCGTAATCCCTGGGTATCGACGATGTTGTTTCGCTAACGAGTACGACAGACGAAGCCGTATGTTTACCTTTGATTTTACCAGCTTTGAACAGTTTTTGAGCGAGTCTTTCTACCTGGCCTTCTATGGCTTGTCTACACGGATCCAGCTCCGAACGGGTAAAAAACTCCTTCACAATAACGTAACCCTATAGAATAGACACAAAAAGAATGGGGATACCATATTCATCATATACACCATGTTCATACTTATATATTGTACATATGAGGCAAAGAAATAGCATTAACCATAGTTTCCCGAATTATACTGGATAATTGCAAACGTATGTTTGTAGGATACGAATTAATGTTATATATGGATAAGGAAATTATTCTAACAGTGTACACAATATAATGTTGTCAAATATTCAGAGCAATCCTTTCCTTTATTGAGAAAATAATATATCGCAAAATCGTTAACAAGTGTACTCTACTAGAAGACAACATGAGGGTTTCCAATCTTGTGGGAAATTTTTAATGTTTATTTTTCTCGTCCCTGTATATTTTGATGAGATATTTGTTGTTTATGCAATACACTCATCTGTTGTTAAGATATTTCAGGAGTTACCACGCTGCATCGCAATTATTATCTTTGGACGAATTGTCATATCTTATTTCAGCTTCAGCATCTTCACGCTTTAGTTTTACCGGGCTATTTAATCTCTTTGTAGTTGTGGCTGAGTAGATGCCACGGTCAATCTAAATACTTCTAACGCTAGCCGAAGAGCCTATTATTTGAATCAGTAAATACTATATCTTATTGTATTTTGATATTGTTATTATTAATTAATTAAGTTTTTTGTGCCTCGATAAAGGAGCGGATATTTCTCCGAAAAATGTGTCTACACTGTAGAAATTGCTACCTTGCCCAATATACTTTAACCTATAGCTGCGCAAAATAAGAAAAAAAGTAAGAAATAAACAAAAAACACGATTGCAGATAAGTACTGCCTGCATCGTTGGTCAATTTTGTGTGCGAACAATGGCAAAGACATCATCTTATACGGGGAAACTAAAGGGTAAATAAAGATACAGAGGCTGGAAAATAGAAATAAGGACTTATCCAGTGATGACAATGAATATATTGAGTAGAAATCTCTCCATTGTTTTTTCAATTCATTATCTTTTCTGATTTTGTAGCAAATATTATTAGGCAAAACCTCAACAAAAGTCGACATACTGGCTTCGGCAATAGAACATCGGTCGATCACCAGTACCTCGTGTCAAATATTCTGGACTATTGCACAGACACCCATGGTATACTTGTTTTATAACATAATCACTAAAACTCACTTTGAATCACTGAAATTGTTTAGTTTATTTACATGTTTTTGAATAAAAAAGATAAAAGGTATACATTCGATTATCTGAGTAATAGTCATATAAATATCAATCCGTATTAATTGGCGACTCCAAATCGCAACTTTCCTGTAGAAATCGTCATGCCTGTTGTTGTCAGGCAGCATTGACATCTGACTGACTTTGACGCTTGAAAGGGAAGGAAACATCACGCAGTGTTCAATAGTTCGCACGTGACCATGCAATAGTCATTTTAGCCATGCAATAGTTAATTTCACTAGTAAATGATTTAAGATATAGCTTAAGCGTATAGTTGAGGAAAAGCAAATGCATTATGTAATAACACGCTTTATCATACTGTACATTGTAATTTTATCTAAAGAAGTTTGTTTTGCAATTCCCGACCGTGCCACTTTGCAAAGATTGAATAATAATAAACTTTTGATTCAGATTTATAATACAGTGGATATATGAAACCTACTGATAGAGCAGACACCTGCCTACGCACAAAGTTAACCGGTAGATAAGTAGTAATACATGCGTACATCCCGAAAGAATTGTTGGATCATATGGTTAGGAAGCTGCCCTGGTTTCAGGTTATCCTTTGGGTTGGGCATCGCACGTGTGTCGAACAGCTCCGGATGTGCATCAGGCACTAGTCCGTATCCTATTGGAGGTGTTGAAGTAGATAGATCCGCCATCTTTAAAATGTAGACTGTCTTAGCCTAGTGTCAAGGACAGCGCTATCTAGTTTGTGACAAACGCGCCTTGTTATGAGGCGTTCAGATAGAATATGAAGTTTTCATTATACATATTTCATTTGAATCACCAAGGCTGAGTACACATTCTCTAAAGATGCTCCCTAAAGCGTAACTTCTTGTGTCTGTTCATATCTTTACTAATTTAAAATTATGTACCGTGCAAGATAATTTCAGCTCTCTTATGAGTCAGCAAATGGAAATATAACAATTTGAATCGTTTGAGATTGAATTGAACCAAGCACTTTGATCCGCATGCATTACGCACCTTGGTTAAAAGTCTGTTGTAAACTAATTGCTTTACACATTCAATTTATGGCCGCGACAGGTAGAGGACATACACTACACAGGCAAAACTTCTTTATGTCAATTTAGGTCAAATTGGTGTATTTCAAGTGAAATTTGTTAGGTCAAATTGACCTGAAAAGAGCAAAAAAGTCATTCATGTTATTTGTTTACCTGAAATTGAGGTGGATTTGACCTGAAAAAATTTCAGGTCAAATTTATCTCAATTTCAGATCAATTTGACATCAATTTCAGGTAATAAAATTGACATGAGTTGACTTTTTTTGCTCGTTTAGGGTCAATTTGACTTGAAAACTTTCAAATTTGAAGCATAACTGAATCATTTTATTTTAATTATTTGATACATTGTCTATGCATTTACTCTACCAGAATGTATTTACTCATTAATATTTTTCCGTTTTCATAAATGCCAACTTTGGGAAATATGTGCAGATTTCCGCCATACCTCTTTTCATCTTGACCAAACTTGCTCCAGTCTTCCTCCATTAGGTATGATGTTTGTCTACCAGTCAAAATTAAAGTAGAGATTTGTATTTGTGAAAACATTATATGATTGGGCGTGTGGCGCAATGGATATCGCTTTCACTAATATTGTCGGGGTTAGACTTCGGTCACCCGCCCGACAACTTAAGATGTCTGCTGATAACAAAACAATGTGTCCCTTTCCGGCAGAGGTAACAGAAAGAAGTATGTATATCAAAGCTTGAAATACCCTGCTTGATGATTCGTGTAAAAGAAATAATGTTCAAATACTATATCGATATAGATAAATAAGATTTTTGTTTAGAAATGATATTTTATAAATTTCAAGATTCTTATGGACTCTGTGGAAGATTTCGTCACGCAATAGGCTAAAGATGACGTAACACACACATATGCTGCACCTCTTAAATTTGCTAATAGATACAGTATGCCGAAAAATGAATTAAACTGCATCATATAGCGGTTTCGTCCTCTTAGGACTCTTTAGTGATGCTAGGGGCCAAGAGGTAGGAATCCAAAATTTCTAAACTAATGTAGAAGCAGAAGGGTCAGGTGCGTAAAACCCCTTTAATTTATTAATTTGGAAGTAAAATTAAACTAGTTCTGTATAATTTCAAATCGTGTACTACGAAATTGTGTGTATTAAGTACCGTGCCACTACTCAAATGAGATTAACTGTGGCTATGGAGGCTCCAGCAAACCTCTGGGACTAAAACATCCACCAGCAGAGTCTGCCACCCCCTATCATAAAGATCACGTAACACACACATATGCTGCACCTCCTAAACGTGAACATGCTGAACTGGATTCATTTCAGTGTGGGTGAAATCTATCAGGTCATCTATTCAGAAAAGAATAAGTAGTTTGCGATACAAAATGAAAACTAAACACAGGTCGATATCTCTTGACCCCGATGTTCGAACAACCCTCATCGACCTAATAACCTGATCCTGGTTTGCAAACACTATTACATTCATTGTTTGCAAGAGAACTGGGCCTGCTTGATGACCATGGTAACCATACTTTCGCATTGACCGGTTTTTCGAAAGATGAAATACTTTCTAACCATACATCACTATTACAATCTTTCAAGATACCTTTGATGTGAAAAGGCTGCCCTACCCCGTCTTTAGTGTATTCCGAAACTACACAAAAATCTTTATAAGCGACGTTTTATCGCTTGCTCGTCTCATTGCTCAACATAGCCATAATCAAGACGTCGTACTACCATTCTTAGTACCATTAAATTAGGACTTCACTGCCATATCAAATACTTAACTGAAAGAACGTCTTGGGACTCTCATTATGAGAGCTTTCTTTGCCAAGAAAGGTGGACGAAGATACAAATACATGGTTGTGAGCTATCTTTGAACATGATTTACAACAAAAGCTAGGATTTAATATACTTAGGAAGATATAGTACAAATGATTGAATTCCTGGTTGACAATAACTTGTTGAATTAGGAGGAAACATTTTCCAACATACTTTTGGCATTCCAATGGGAACTAACTGTGCCCCACTTTTGACTGACTTGTTTTTTTTATTTTCATACGAAGCTGCATTTGTCGAGGGTTTTATCAGGACGGGTAAAAAAAACCTTGCCAAATCTTTCAATTTCAATTTCAGGTATATCGTCGATGTGTTGTCTATAAACAACAAAAAGTTTGCTGACCTAGTCGATCGTATGTACCCTACTGAACTTGAGATTAAGGACACAACAGACTCTCTTACATCAGCTTTCTACCTCGATCTTAACTGTCCCTAGTTCTAGTTTTGAATTCAGATGATGGCAATGTTGACTCTTCGGTGTTTTCCGATTTTTTGTTAAATTTTTCAGGTCTGACAATAACAAGACTTAAAACAGTAAAATAATTATCGTTCATATTCTTGGCCAATTGTAATGAAATGGCTGTTTACTATGTACGAAAATGGATATAAATTTTAACGAAAGACAATTTTTACAGACAATCTTACCCTATCTTAATATGTTCCATTTGTAGCAATGCACTGTATTGCAAATGTTCAATAGCTTTGTTGATACATACATTTGTAGTGTATGAATGTGTCACTACCATATTCGTATGTGCATTCATGTGTATGTGTAAGCAAGTCCTTGGCTTGTCCTCCTCGACACACGCATACATACACACAAGACGATACACATGTATCTTTTGTTCCAATTGTTCACCCTGGTATCAAGATAACAGTGCTACGTAATCACTCACACAGTCACACACTACAGCGTCCGTCTATCTAGGTTAACGTGAAGCTTGTGTTCGTTATTGATGCGGTCACCGGTCTGGTGTCCTTGACCTTGGCCAAGTCCGAGTTTTTGGTTATTGATATGACAATGTTTGTTTAAGATAAAAAAAAAAAACAATGAAGAATACCGAAGCATCAACAAACCGTAATCCGAACTCTAAATCGATTAAACTAGGGGCAAAATACAAAAAACTAAAAGATTTACATGGAGACCCTTGTAAAAGTACAAGAGAATATGACCAAGTGTCCCGGAAGAGTAAGCGTCCTCTGCTTCATCGACGAAACCCGCCTTTTTTAATCTTGGTGACATCCAAGTAAACATCAAATCCTCGAGATCGCCGTCCACAGGTTCATTCCGAATAGCACCATCGAGTCATACCAAAGCATTGAATACATACACATAAAATTGACCGACCGTTGTCAAATTAATGGTGTTGTCCTTTCACTCCTTTCCACAATCAGGTCTTACTCTGAGGCGACGTGGCATTTACATGTGTAAACGCGTACCCAGGCGAAACACCTGGACTTTAATGATTTTATATATTACTGATAATAAAGTCTGATACCTTTGCTATTTGTCACATGAAAAGAATATATCTTCTTTTGTCGAGTAAACGTGAACCTGAAGAACGATTTCCTGTACTAACTAGTCATGAGGTACACTCCAATAGCGATGAATCCAATACAGACACACATACGCTGCACCTTTTAAATTTAGTATGTCAAAAATGAATTACATTGCATCATACATTTGTTTCGTCCTTTTGGGACTCGTAGAAGTAGAAGGGTTAGGTGCGAGAAACTTCTTTAATTGATGAATTTACAAAAATGAGTACTGCACCGTATACTTTCAAATCATGTAGAACGAAACTGTGTATATTATGAACCTTGCCACTACTCAAACGAGACAACTGTGGTCAGCAAGACTCTAGCAAACCTTAGGTACTACATGTAAGTGATTTACTTTGTTTCGTGAAAGAGGAACCTAACACACATGTGGTCAATGTATCTACATTTTTGAAAAGTGTGTGTTGTAAAGTTTAATAGTTTCGGTTCAAATTTTATTTATTATTATCAAACTAATCAAGAGAAGAATGAAGTAGCGATTCTATCACCTCATGTAATAATAATAGAAAACAATTAATGAATCCAATTACTTCAAAATTAAAAATGTTCAAATACTGTTGCGTAAATGTTTCAGCAAATACAACTTTTCTGACCCTGCTGAAATAATCTTTTCTTGATATTATTTATTAACATGTTTTATTATGCAACATAATCTGTGAATTTTCTAATCTTTGTGTAGTTGGGTTAAAATGATATACATTGACAAAAATTAAAAGAAACATGAAAAACTCATACCCTAAAATTTTATTCAACTTAGAAATGTTATCCATGTACATGATAATATTTGAATGCATGCCTTCATATCAAATAAAATCATTAAAACAATTTTACAATATACCATTATTTACACTTGAATGATCTTTGTTGCCAGAATAAACAAAGTTATAGAATGAACAGAATATGATATGCATACATGTTCACTTATACTTATCGATATTCACATTTGCCAAAATAAATAAAATCAAATAAAATAAAAAAAATTGTTAATTACCAGAGGTTTCATTGTTTTAAACACGATTTTATATTTAATTATCATTTAAATATGCATTACTATAAACATGCTTATGTTGACGCACAACCAAATAAGAGCTTAACGTAATGATGAATTGGTGCACTCAAACTTCTTGTAGAAAGCAAGTTACATCAACTGAAATTAGCACATACATATTTGAGCGAAATGCTTTCAGAGCAAAAAATCGCTCAAAGACCATCGCCACTAAAATGTGTAAAACTCCTTGTGCTGAAATTAAAAACGATGTGTTTAAGAATGCAAAGCCAAAATACATAATAATAGCATACCCATTCATTGGGAGATGTTTTATGAATTAATTTATGAAGTAAAGTTGATGAAATATTGAACAATACCCGGAAATACCAATAATCGTCTCTAACATTTCTTATGCTTTGTGGCCATGCCATGAACTCATTGTTTCGTCAGTAAGTTTGGCAGTATGCTGATTCATGTGTGTAATTTCCCACTTTTTCATCCATGGTCCTTGGATCGTTGTATCAAAATCTGGGTCACTTGATGGCTGAAAATTAAGATTAAGAATTCTGAAGTTACCAACTTTGCAACATAGGAGTTTACGTGAAGACATTATACGAGTATACAAACTAACACATAGATATAATGACATATCTGTATCGGAAGGGGTCTTAAACATAACCAATATCAAACGAACAAGAAATCAAAGTCTTCCACTTGAAAAGATAATGCATCAACTGAACTTGAGAAAGTATGCTTTTAAAGAAAGTGTATTCAATCTTTGGAACTCCCTGCCAAATCATGTCGTTACATCACCAACAATAAAATCATTTGAAGCCCGGCTGGATAAACACTGGGGACAACCAGAATGCGGCCAAAACCATGAACTTGACAATAACGAGCGTATTCACGGTCGTGGTGTCAACCCGACTACACATACGATCTGGATATATAGGCATAAGTCTCCGTCCAGTATTATTATGATATTATTATTTTATATTAAAATATTATAATAATGGGTGAGCGATGATCCAATGTCGTCATCGATCGATATGATATTGTCCTTGACCTTTTTGTTTTCTGTTGTAATCCTGAACAACCTGACTGACAAATTGTCGTATTTGACATAATTGTTATTATTCTTTTATTTTGAAGCAAACATTTGTTTATCTCGTTACCTACCTGACTGAGACTACATCGCAATAATGTCGTATACAGGGACGAAATGCAAAAAAAAGTAAACCGGAAAACACAAAACAAACCCAACTTATTTTTACACAAAACACATCCCCTCCAACACACATACACACACATATTGAACTCAAGAAAAAAACTTTAATTAAAATATGGTCATAATTCGGCTCATGTACTTACTATATCAGCTTTTATGTTATGGTTGATCTATTCATACGATATTATTTTTTAGTTAATGACAAATGATGGCAGTAAAATGCAGGTTTTGATATAGCTGTACTCACTTCAAGCATTTCCTTCACAGATTCTCTTTGTTTATCGTGCCGATCTACACCTTCGAATTCCGGCCAGTCCACTTTGTAGTTTGGGTCTTTTGATGATCGCATCAGAACCCCTTTCTTCATGTTGTAGAATCCAAAGGGAAGTGATGGCTTTTGCCAGCGAAGATCCAAACTCCAACGAATCTGTTTGGATAGGTTCGGCAAGCTACAAATGCATTAATACAGAATTGAAAATATGAAAATACCAACGTACTTAAAGTAGCGTTTCAGTATCATCGTTCTTGTAGTACGAGTCAAGATTTAACGCTTCATGTAGCTTTGAACATAATTGTCGAAGGCCCATTAAAATAATGAAAAAAAAATAAAATAAAAAAAATACCCCCCCCCCCAAAAAAAAAAAAGATTACAAACAAAACAAAAATCTAGCTTTAATTAAGAGTTCATCCAATAAACCGTTCCCAAATAAGTTCGAAAAATCCCTTTTGATATATATTGTAGCTTATGAAATACGTATGCTTACAATCAAAATGATTTAATATTTTCACGTATAAACATGTATAAATGAACAGTACAATATTATGTTTTTGCACTGCTGCTGAACTCAAATTAACCCTAAAACAATTTAAATTAGCAAACCAATAAATCAGCTTGAAGCTGATCCCATTACCTTCTATGAGGTATCATATTATTCAGTAACAGCATGCCACCATATGGAATTGGGCATGTCTTGATATCTGACTCTAGGTTCACATCTGCAACGGAGATTTTCAAAACAAGTATTCAAGCAGTTTCATCAACCAGTTGAGATGATGATATTTGTTCGTGTCATCATTCTCTTTCTTTTTAGTTAATGTTCAGTGATGTTATATGTCATTCAATCCTAAATGATGCTTACAAATTAGGTTAGATTAGGATATTTTAAACAATCATTACAATATCATAGATAAATACCATATATGTTCACCACTGACATTTATTAAGTATGAAAGACAGATTTGTATTTTTCGAAGCAATCCTAAAAAAGCACAAAAACACCAACGGTTGTAAAATACCCACAACCATGACATTTAATAAGAGGTAAAAAAAGCAGCATTTATTAGAAATATGACTATGATTTACCTAGCGACTTAGCCATCTCGTCTTCCTCCAGCATGACATACCACGTGCCTCCATAGCAACATTGGTGAGTAGCAACCTTACCGGTTTTGTGGCCACGATGCGCCACCTAGTGGACAAAAGAACGACAAAAATGTATACACTGTTTATGAAATGAAATAAAGACATTCTAGAGAGCCTATTCTGATTTCTGAATAATAACAACATATCATTTAAACAAGTGTACAGGATAATGAATAACGGATTATGTTTGTGAGACAAACTATTTCCTAAGAGGCAGTGTTACATAAACGGTGTTGTCTGCAACTATATTTAATGACAGTTCATTCTGATCTTTGGAAATAGGTCTTCTTGTTTTGAAATCTTTATGAATAATCCCATTCATTGAAATTAAAAACCCACTTCTCGAACCAGTACAGTGTATTACATGGAATGTGGCCAGCGTTAATTACAATAAAGATTTTCGTAGTTTTAGGTCATCTAAAGAATGTTGTCATAGTTCTCTTTGTGGTAGTTTGATCCCAGACAATATCAAATTGTTTCATAATTTCAAGCAAAATATAATAGTTTGCCATATCACTTGGACACTGACAATACCTGCATGCATCCGTTTTTTTCTGTTGCATCTATCAGAGGTATCCACGCTGTCGGCTGTAACACTTTGTAAGAGTCGTTGTCCAGATATGCACTATCTAGAAATTACAGAGCAGACACTTTTCATTATTTTACAATCCATCACTTGATAAGCAAACAGAAAATTAGCCAAATGTACACTGAAACACCTTCATTGAAAACGTCTAGCAAGCTGTCTCTTTTCACAGGTGGTTGCTTAATAAAATTGATTTTTCGAACGTTGTTGCCGTTATGAACGTTTATAATATAGACTTACAACATCGATGAGCTAAAAAGGATGCTTTTATATCCTTAATGTATATACAGTTTATAATAAATTTCATACCATGTAAGTACAACTATCTGTATAACATTTATATCTTGATATTACTGGATTGAAACCTGCCTTGGTGCCATGGGACGGTAGTAGCCTCGTTCTGGGGTGTCTTCGTTCGAAGGTTCCATACTGGATGTCCAGCAATATCTGGACCGATCAGCTGTTCCACGACGTTCAGCAGGCGTTCGTTTGTCCATACATCTTTGAAAGCCTAATAAAAAAGGATGATAAAACTATACACAAAATGAGACGGTTAATTTTCAAAGATAATCATTCATTAATTAAGGAATCCTGAATACTTACCTAGTTAAACAAATGTCCATATCGTGTGTTATAAACATTTGAGAGTACAACGACTTTGTTGTTTTTCTGGTTTCATGTATTGTGTAACTCAAAATTATCCCATGATGCATCTTACCAAAATGTCAATATAAAATTCAACATAATTTGCCTATTTAGATGACCTTAAACAGAAGAAAGTTAAAGCTTATGTATACCTGTGGCAGTTTCCCAAGCTTATGAAGGACAATGTTTGCTCCTGGGAAGTCACGCTCAATCTTGGAGAGCCTCTCGTAAAAGCCATACTCTTTGTAAAGTTCTGTCAACAGAAATATGGTTCATGTCCAACGTCTGTTCATAAAGAACACGAGTAAATAAAGGCAAACCCATACGTAATACATATCTCTGTGTATTTCGTTCACGTATTGATACAATGCAATGTAATTCAAACCGAGAAATAAAGGAGTAAACTGTATGAAGGTTATATGGATACGCGATGAAATCCCTAACAAGTGGTGAAAGGAGGTAATTAAATTATTGGTTGTGGCTAACATTAATGTATCAGAGGACGCGTACACTTTTGGAACACCTGGTCGTATTCTCTTGTTCCATGGATAGCCGATTTAATATTTCCTCATGGTCTAGCTGCTCCTAGCTTAATTGATTTTGTATTCAGAATATGGTTTTGTTAAAGCCTCACATTTTTATAATTTCTTTTCTTTTGCATGTTTTCTTAAGAAATGCGGTGATGTCGATTAATTATTTAGGCTGTTATATTTGAACTCAAATTCTAGGCCAATCTGTGTGATTCCGTGGCTCTACACAACAACTGTTTGATGCAATTCAATCATTTTGGCATGTTGTATCTATTTTAAAATGGTATAGAGAATTAACATTTCAGTGAATAATCTGTTTTTTCAAACTTAAAGTGGAAGACCCTTCAAGCTAATACCTTAACATCGATAACCATAATGGTCGTTACGTGGTTCATGGTTACAATATAGAAACTTTAAACATTAATTTGAAATAAACCAGTTGTCTATCACGTTTAAGCATTCGCTAGTTTAGTGTCATAATGAAATTGAATGAGTTCTGGCAGAACAAAAATCTTAACAAAAATCACATTTCAAAATGACTACATTCAAAATTTATTGTATATTGTCAGATTTAGTATGCAAACATTATAGCTTAATATATAATTGTTACGCAGTCATTCCACTCGTACCTTTGATCTTTCCTTTCTGTAAAAACTGCAGTGCCAATTCATCTAACAACTCGTTTATCGCTTCTTTACACGGATCCAACTCCTCTGGTTTGAAAAAGTTTTCCACAATGACGTATCCCTGTTAGAAATATAATAATAATAATTCGAGGTTCTTATATACCGCTTTATCACAACTTGAAGGTCGCCTCAAAGCGCATCACAAATTATTACCCGTAGTTATAGGGTTTTAGCAACCAGTCAATTTCGTTCTCAACTCCCTGGTGACCTTACAACCGGTGTTGCCATTTCGGCGCTCACAGCTGTCATTCTACAATTCCTAGCACTACCCAACCATGTACTCATTTAGAGCTGAGTGGACTGGAACAAGCGAAGTAAAATATCTTGCTCAAGGATAAAAGACAAGTACCGTGACCGGGACTCGAACTCGCAACCCTTCGACCACGAGCTAAGCGTCCTACCACTAGACCACCGTGCCTCATAAAATAAAAAAAAGATTTTCCACAATGACGTACCCCCTTAGTAAATAAAAGGTATCCATGTTAAAAGAATGTGTGTCTTAATTCAGGTTACATGTATAATGTATATGCAATACATGTCACATTATTCAGGATAGTCACGTGTCCATAACCTTACATTGCACAAACTGGTAACCTAGCAATGCACATCAAATCGAAATTCGAACTCCAAAGGCGAAACTAGGTCAATATACCAACAACACATGTTAAGGAATACGCTCAAGTACAAAGTAAGCTCTATCGACGACACCATGTTAAAGCGTTGCTTAAAGAAAGAACTTATGATAGTTATCACAATAAGATATGATGAAATGAAATGAACCTACGTGAGCTCTAATCAGATGTCAATGAAAAGTGCGTTGCACTCTTCAAAGCAAACTTAAAATTGACGACTTTCATACCGTACAAGGAAAGGGATTAATTTCAACACAATCATGACGAAGCGGTCATTAAAGTTTTCAATATTCTTCGTCATCAGCCTTCAAATATGGATAAAATTTGTAAAATACAAAATATTAAAAGCTCTTATAATGATAATATACCATTTTAATCAAGGGAGTTTTACTAAAAATATCATTTGATTAAAAATGTAAAAAGGTGACTCGATAAGTAGATATAGATGGTTATTCGCTGAATAAACATACATTTGTTCCAACATTATTCACTAACTCTGTGAATAAACATACACTGGTTCCCACATGATTCACCTAGTCGGTGAATAAACATACACTGGTTCCCACATGATTCACTTACTCTGTGAATAAACATACCCTGGTTCCCACATGATTCACCTAGTCGGTGAATAAACATACACTGGTTCCCACATGATTCACCTAGTCGGTGAATAAACATACACTGGTTCCCACATGATTCATCTAGTCGGTGAATAAATATACACTGGTTCCCACACGATTCACCTACTCGCTGAATAAACATACATTGTTTACCATAATCGTCTCACTTCGTTTAATTAAGTGAACATTTCATTAAAAATATCAAATAAATTGCACGAAAGAAATAAAACAGTAGCCATGATGAAACACTTTCCGTACATCCTCAAAGAATTTGTTGATTTTGTCTTCAGATAGTTGTCCAGGCTTCTGTTCCCGAGAATTGGGGGGCTTCGCTTCCAAATTAAAAAGCTGCGGATTCGCTTCCCCTGTAAAACCGTTAGGGATTTTGGTGTTCGTTCTTGTGTCCTCCATATTGCAGCCAAATATGTTTGCTGGTTGACAAATGTGATAGTAGAGATAAACAGGTTTTTCAAATGTTGGTATGTGCTCCTTGTCACGTAGGCAGACAGTGTCTTAACTCAAACTACCATGTATAAAAATATCGGCAGGCATGGACGAGATGCAGGCAAGTAACATTGAAGAGAGGTAAAAAAAATATCGACATTCATGAAAAAATATTTTTTTTTTTTTAAAATAGATAACCTTTCTTTTTTATGTTACCATCAAATCTCATTATTATTAATAATAATTATGAAATATGTACAATTTGAAACAAATATTGTTCGATATTGATGTCAATTTTATGTTAATCGTTGGTGACTTAATCGACTATTGGTATAATAAACTATTGTGTTATATTATGTACAAATGAAATCTATATCATATTGAATGATATTGATATCACTTTCCCGGTGACTTTGGTGTCCTTTATATTGAACTTTGTTATAACTGACTGTAAATAACACATGAACCTAACAGGCTAACCCACACATATGCTGCTCCTTTTAAATTTAGTAATAGTTAAAGTATGCCGAAAGAAATTAATTAGACTGCATCATATAGCTGTTCGGGCCTTCTAGGACCCGTCAGTGGTGTTTGGGGCCAAGAGGTGGAAATTGAAATTGTCTAAACAACAGTAGAAGCAGAAGGATCAGGTGCATAAAACTCCCGTCATTTGTGAATTTAGAAAATAAATGTAGGGACTGTACAATTTTAAATAGTGCACTACGAATGTGAGTATATTATAAACCGTGTCACTACTTCATTGGTCATCAAGGCTCCAACAACTTACATCATATTGGTTGAGTAATTTGGGATGTGAGCGTTCATGAACTATATATTGACCCTTGGTATAAGTATAAGTTATTCTAGGACTTTCCCTAAATGTCGAGGTTTTCGTGATCGTATCGACTGCTGACAAGAAAAACATACTTCTCAGCGATTCGAGAGATGCAGGTTGATTAGATCGCCATCTTTGTCTCATTGAGAACTATTTGTATCTTTGTGTGAATTCGACGGTGGACGTTTTTTAAGTCAGTTATTCTTTTGTGCCAGTACTTTTACACGGATTATGTTTTTTGACGCTTCGGTCTTCTCTAATTTTTGTTATACATGCCATACAAATTAATCATAATTCCTGACAATAACAGCCAATTACACCAGTAACCTTTATTGACTACTGTAAGTAAATAAGTTAATATATTCGCGTTTTGAATTTTTCGCTTAGCGAATCTTTTAATTGTTGCGGTGTGGAAATGTGCTTTGTACTGCGTTCCTTTTAAACTATTGGACACTGTAGAGTTTAAGTAGTGTTAATATATTCTCGTTTGGATATATTTGCGGAGATTTAATGCAAGCAAAATACGTGAAAATGGTCCACGTCTCGAAAAAATCCCGCTTTTACAATATATAGATATCGGTTTAATTTGGTATAATAAATGCCTAAACCATTGGCTGATATTGATGACAATTTCAACCTTTGACTTTTGATGACTAATATTTACCAGATACCAAATCGGTAAGTGATAATATTCTTTTTGAATTTTGATGGCATCCGTACCCTTGCTGCGTCAACCCAAAGGTATCTCAAATGAAAGTTTGTTACCTGCATCTGTATAATTATACAGTTGTATAAATTGTATGTTAATTAGGTTACTACACCAGAATGAATGACGTCGTTGTGAACATGTCATGTCACCCTTCAGAATAAATATATATAATTATATAAATATAAACAGAATGCCTCCACAGTGCCTTATTTCCTATTTAAAACTCATTTATTTAAGGCGAAGATTTAATCACACATGAACTTTATCGCTTTTATAATCTCTGTTGGACCACGAGGATTTGACACCGTTATGTGTAGCCTAGATAATGTACCGCCTATGATAGAATGTAATCGCATTGACTGACATGTTGTTATATATGAACCTTAAATCATAAATCTGCGTCAGAATCCAAAATCAATCACATAAAAACACTTAAGACAACTTATCTACAAGGATGTATTGATACCTGTTCATCACATATTTATTGATCAAATGAATCTCGTTTCTTTTGCCACTACTTGTTGTGTAATTGACATTTCTATTAACCTCCAACATATGTATCTATCGTTTAAGATAAACATACCCGTAATTGCCATGTATAGAAATAGACGGAGCTTGTCCAGATACGATGTCATGGGTTATCATATGAGTATCACAGTAATGCGATGTGTGTACAATCCTCATTAAAGCTGAAGAACCGAGGATCAAAAGAATATACTAGTATAACGTTTTAAGTAATTAATGTGTTAGATCTTGTACATTAGTCTGTCCAACCCTACATATTGTCTAATAGGAAACCTACACACAATATGGTTGACAATGAGTTCTTGAAGTCGAAAGGGGTATTTCTGTAAAACAAAATACCATATTAGTGCTTGGGGTTCAACTATTACGTCAATATATCAATAATTTTCGCTAAAGTTGGGTTGTCACAAATATACAGATACAATATGTTTTTTGTTTTGAAGACATGGTAGCCCAGCGGTTGGACGCTGGGCTCGTGACCGAAGGGTTTTGGTCTCCAGTCGTGTCGCACTAGTCCACTGGTAGGACGCCTTGGTCAACGCCGAATTGGTTGCAAGTTCGAGTTACGTCACAGCACTGTAATGTTTCTTTTAGCAAGATACTTGGCACTGCTTGTTGCAGCCTACTCAGCTGTATATTGTATAATGGTCGTTAGCTGCAGCGACCGGTTGTTGACCAGGTAATTGATTAACTATTGGTTGGTTAGTGAGACCGTATAACCGCCAAGAACAATTTGTGAACGACTTACGAACCAAGTTGTGATAGAGCTGAAACTAAGAACCTCGAATTATTAATATCATTGATAGGTATAACTAGATCTAAATAAGTCGTATTATTAGTCACAATAAACTGTTTTTGTATTTTTGTTTCAGGGCGTGTTTCGTATCATTCTTTATATAATGTGCCTTGAATTATCTCGTGTTGTTACACAGTGACAGTGGGTACCTCTGCTATCATTATGCCTTAAAAACGATATGTAAATTTTTACACGAAATCTGCTATTTCCTTCTCATTACCAAACAGTTTCATACTAAATGCCTCGCACAATGGTTCTTAATGCGCATAATGTATTGGACATATCGGCTGCCATACCTCTTTCACCCTGACATTCTGACACACATACACACACAGACAGACATCGGCCAACATACTCAAGCGAGTCGATCACATCTCTACACTTACATCGATAAAGAACTGCTTGATGACTTCATCTGGAAGTTGACCTAGTTTCTTCTGTGGTGCCGAAGGTGGCATCGCTTCGATGTTGAATATCTCTGGACTCCACGCATTCATGTTGTTAGTTGTCACCGCCATGATTTAGGTCGGTTGTAGTGTAACACAGTTGTGTATGGAAGCTTCAATAGGCAGTCCTTACAAGCTTACATAACATAGCACGACTGATGGCCTATATCAGTTATTTTAAAGTAACGTGACCTGGTTAAACATCCGCTTGACAATAAACTAGTTTCTGGCCCATGTCGTAACAGATTGATACTTGTAAATCACCATGTGTACACCTGTCTGTCTGGTATTAAATAGGTCGCCTAATAAGCGTGTCAGCTGTAGGGAATTATCCTTTATATCACGGGTAGTGCATCGGGCTGGTGCGAGTCTCAGCTTCGATTCTATCATTATTACTATTTCTTGTCCAACAACAAACTGGTGCCGTTGACTCTCTTTCCATTCAAATATAAGATTGATAGAGAATAAGCATGAAAATACAAAACAACACAAAATGTGGTTGATGACGGTGTAGGAGTCGAAGCAGTAAGAACACAGATCAATCCCGACGAAATCGCGGAGATATAACGTCAACGCCAATGGCTTTATAAGAGTACTTAGAGGATTCCGTTATAACATATGATACCTGTGAAGAGACAAAGAACTTGATTTGGTGTATAACACGTAGCAGCACGTTTCATTATGCATATTTTAGCATTTTTTTATATTAAAACGCGATGATTATCTCGTTAAAACGAGATAACCATCTCATTAAAACGTGATAATTATCTCGTTAAACGCGGTAATAATCTCGTTAAAACGCGTTAGATATCATGTAAGTGCACGATAATGTTTTAGCTAAAACACCTTCAAACGTTGTGGATACAGCTTGTTTCTCTATTACGGCCCTGTTGAGAGGCACTTTTGTCGCATAGTATTGTCGAGAGATAGAACAGTGTCCGAGCCGAAGACGAGGGCACTAACTCATCACGAGACTACTATGAGGCAATAGTGCCCTCTTAACAGGGCCATAATGGATTTAGAACATCACCCTTACAATTTTCACGACATTCACTGAAAATCACCATATTGCTTTATAATGATAGGCGTACTGTAACGTCAGACATCTTTGCACCATGTTTCCGTGCAATAACGGCAATGAATGTTATCCGAATTCCTTGAAACGTGGTTAAGATTAATTGCCTAACGGGCTCGATCAAGTTCAATCGTCATTTTTGGTGACCTTTATTTGGCGGAGTTATAGCCCCTTGATTAATGTTTCCGTGCAATCACGCCAACAAATATTAACCAATATCTGTGTCTAAGGCTTTAGCTTTATTCAATTTCCAAGCAATACATCTTGTGTCAAGAACATCAAAATTTCAAAAGATTTTTACCTACAATATGACTACTGGGTACCCGTTTATGAAAGGGGAAAAAGCGGGAGATTCTACGAATTAGCTTGTTTACGGACATGTCGATTCAATTTGACATTACTCTTTAAGAAAGACTGATCAGAACAAAATAATCCTCAAATTTACATAAGATATATATAACTTGTTTAACGAGATAATCATCTCGTTTTAACGAGATAACTAACCTCTTTTAAACGAGATAACTAACGCGTTTTAACGAGATACATATTTTACTTTGCTTTTCAAAATGAACCGAATAGGCTTTCGTAGCTTTCGTTCGAAGTAAAATATTAAGAAATAAATTCTTCCATGTGTAAATGTGTTGATTCGATACCTCTATTACATAGACTTTTAAGGCTTACTATACCTTAAAATCCAAAACTGATGATTTGTGTGTATCACACTCATACATGTGAAACTTCAGTATTTTGGAAAAAATATGGGGATAATCATCAATGGATATATTAACAGTTGAAATATTTTTCAGTCAAAAAGGGCTTTGTTTTAATTTCTTTTTCAAACTAGCAAGCACTTTTTAAAATGATATCAAAACTAATAGCGTCGCACGGCACGTAAATCAAGAAAGTTTTGTTTCGGTCATTATTCTTGCACATTCTTTTAATTATCAATGCAACCATCAAAGCTTATGCATGGTTTGCTCAATATTAATGTGGATTCATAGTAGTATAGATGCAGTCCAGACCATCGGACAATAGCATGACGTCATTTTGGCGCCATGTTGGCCTACGTTACGTGAACGCTTTGCACGTCGCCTCAGATAACACGCATTATAGCTTTACGTTATTCACTTAGGTGATTGTGATTTTCAAAAAGCAGTTCCAGCATGTTAACATACATGGACAAAAACTTGCAAAATTTGCAAAAATGACATGATTATGTATAACAAAATAACTGAAATGTAAATGTAACCAGTGTACGTCTGTCAGATTATATTTATTGTCAATGTAAAGGCAATCAGGGTGCCAGAGGGTGACGCTCTGATGTCCATTTTCAGTCAATTTATCTTGCCCTAAGATTACATTCATATTGACAATAAATACAATCACGTTATTATCAGATAAAAACTGCATACATAACGGTACGTATTTGTATTGCATGACAGTTACTTTGGCCGTTTTCTCACAAGTGTCCCGATTTAGGTACAGTGATGTTAAAAGCCAGTCTAACATGTATAAAGTGCGTTTCTTTCTGTATACAAGCGAACACAGTGTGAACTTGTAAATAGGGATTGCTTTGAATAAGTTAAATAATAACAATATATATATAGTCCGTCTAAAGAAGCCTGAGAAGGCAGAAAGGCCATGCGGCAAAGTCTTTGTTTTTTTTTGTCTTTTTTTATATTCAACTTCGCAAGGAAAACTAATAACTTTTCTTTATTTATACATATGAAGATATATTTAAAGTATTCATTGCAGACCTGTATGTAATTTTATTACCACAAATGAAAGCTAAACTGTTCCAATTATAATTATTCCAATTGCAAAACTTGCATTATATACATAGAAACTCATTAAGACTAATGATGTATTTCACATGAAGTCCTAAGAAAAGTATTACACATTTGTTCATTGGTAATGTTGTTTGATCGGGTCATGAGAGATTGACAGAGTAATACATGATTATACATGTATGAACAAATACATATATACAGTGTTCACTCCTTGCATTCATCCCAGCGACCATCTTCCATTTCAGCACGTTTCGTGTGCTGGTTTGTGAGTTTTTCACGCCTTGCATTCATCCCAGCGACCATCTTCCATTTCAGCACGTTTCGTATGCTGGTTTGTGAGTTTTTCACGCCTTGCATTCATCCCAGCGACCATTTTCCATTTCAGCACGTTTCGTATGCTGGTTTGTGTGGACAATTTCCCACTTTCTCATCCATGGACCTTCCAGGGTGGTACTAAATTCCTCGTCCGCAGCCTGGAATCAAGAAAGAGTTTTTTCTTTTGACTCTTCAATGAGATTAACTTACAGACTTAAGAGGAAGATCTTCTTTGATTTAAAATAACGAAATGATAGTCATGTAGTCATGAACCCTCATTCTGGCTTCCTCGTCCGCGAGTGTGAGAAACGCCTTGGCTCGA
This sequence comes from Mimachlamys varia, assembly GCA_947623455.1. Classification (NCBI taxonomy): domain Eukaryota; kingdom Metazoa; phylum Mollusca; class Bivalvia; order Pectinida; family Pectinidae; genus Mimachlamys; species Mimachlamys varia. Next base: position 56,268,270 of record OX392528.1, read on the forward strand.
CGACTACCAGTATTACATATATCATGCTTAGGAAGAGTTCGAAAAGCAATTTGATGATTTTCGATCAAGCGTTAATGACATATCTTATAATAAATACCTGTTTCCATGCACAATAAAGTTTGAATCATACCTACAAATCAAAGAATACCGAAGCGCTAACAAAACCAAAATCCAAATTTACAAAATTGATGGGAAAAGGGACACAATATGAACAACGAAAAATTACACTAACGTGAACAGCGTAAAAGATATACAAGAAAATAAGACCGTGTGTTGTAGAGGAGTAAGCGTCTGATGTTTCATCGACAACTCCCGCAATTTAGTCTAGTCCACATCCAAGTAAATGTCATGTCCTCAAAGTGAGAACTGAGGTACCATTTTCAAACATATCATGTAGGTATACTGATATTAATGAAAAACGTATAACTTCATCTCACAAAGGGATACAGAATATTTCTCCCTGAGACTAAGATGGCGACTATAAATTGTCCTTCACCAACTTGCATCTCTTGAATCTCGTAAATTTGTAGCCAAAATTTATCACGAAAATCTATATATATAACCCGAGCCATTGAATATCGAATCAACTGCGACATGTAAACATCATAGGTTTACATATATATATATATATATATAATAACAGCAAAAAATTATAACATATTTGAAGCGAAATATCTCTACTAAACCCCAGCATCGAGGTAGACACAGAAGCAGCAATACTAATGAGGATAACAAAAGGCTTAAATGAAAGTTTCAATAGGGGTTGTCAAATTAAAGTATAACAATATAATAATGGACATCACGCGGAGCATAATTAAAGGGATATAAGACCATGTCAAAAAGTATTATTGTTTCTTTACATTTTCTACCAAGTCCTTGACAGCCTGACGCTGTTTAGCTCTTCTATCAACGTTCAGGAAGTCCTGCCAAGGGATGGTGTAGTCGGGGTCGTTTGATCTCCTCAGGACAACACCCTTTTTCATCCCATAAAAACCAAAGGGGAGCTCTGGGTTCTGGAACCGTAGATCCAAACTCCATCGGATTTGATTTGTCATGTTTGGTAAGCTTTAAAAAAGAGAATGCTGAAACGTTTACAAAAGTGTAACCCGAACTCTAGGTCGATTATGATAGGAACAAAATCTGAACAAAGGAAAGATTATACGAAGACTTTTCGAAAAGGTACAAAAAAATAAGACCATGTGTTCCGGAAGAGTAAGCATCCAAGTAAAAATCACGCACTCAAAGATAGAGCTGAGGCATCATTTTCATTCAAAACAAGTAGGTATAATTATTACGGCATCATTTATTGTATTCTGATTGATTCAAATCCTGCTGATACTATAAAGGCTATTGTTCTGTTTGTGTTTTTGTTTTTGTTGTTTTGTTTGTTTGTTTGTTTTTTCCTAATCTGTGATATGAAGGATTGAACAAAAGTTTTTCATTTGATTATTTGTTTCGTATATCTTCTACAGAACCACTTGACTTCTTCCGACACCATCTATACTATTCCTTCTGTTATATCCGACATGACATATTGCCTTAAAATTTGAAGTTTAAATGATTCAACTACTTTTGATAATAATAATAAAAAAAAACAAAAAAACAAAGAAACAAAAAAAAACAAACTCTGAAGCCCTTAAAAAGTACCAGAGAATAAGACCCGATATTCTGGAAAGTTAACCGCCTTTTGCTAAATATCGATTTTACTGTTTAAGATTTTCAATTGAGACAATTATGGTAAAGATAGCATTTTATTCTAGAGATCAAGCTCGTCTTTATTAGACATATGTACAATTTTCATATATGATAGGAAAAGATGACGTAACTCACAAACATGCTGAAACTTTTAAATTACTAATACATGTGGATACAGTATGCCGAGAAATGAATTAAACTGTATCGTACAGCTGTTTCGTCCTTCTGGGACTCATCATTGTTGTAAGGGGCAAAAAGGTTGGAATCGAAATGTTCTAAACTTATGTAGGAGCAGAAGGTTCAAGTGCGTAAGACTTATTTTGTAAGCTTTCTGTCATTTGTCAAGTAAAGAAACCCCTTTATGGCAAAAATTACAAACATTTTCGAAAGAACGCAAAATAAGTGTTCAATTCAATTTCTGTGTGTGTTTTAAAACAAATTAAGCATATTACAGGTGTAATAACATGGCCGTTAAAGCGCATAAATGGTCACAAACGCTTTTTATCATTTCATTTGAAAAGGGAATCATTCTAAACTCATTGCTTTTAAATTTTAATCAAGAATTATTATTTATGCTTTGAAAAATCGTTTTGTGAAAGTTTAAATCCTTTTAAATGTGTTCATATATCTATATGATAATATAATCAAATGAGATGCCATGATTTCACATGAAATTGTTACGTCATTAAATGTATGAATACATTAAAACACTGCCTCACCTCCTGTGTGGGATAACATTATTTAGAAGCAGCATTCCACCGTAAGGTACAGGGCAGGTCCGTATGTCACCTGGAATGTCTGCGTCTGCACAATTGCCTAGAAAAAAATAAAAGTTTACTTACTTCACAACATTTAACAGAAAGGATATTTTTTTCGGAGAGAAGAGAAGCGATAAGATCCCTAATTTAGTTGTCTCGAACGAATCGTACAATGGCGTCAGCAGGTACAAATGTTACGCCCTGTCTACAGGGATGTGACGAAGTAGTATTCTCTGATTTGGTATTGGAGATACATTTCAAGTTTTATCCCTTATCGACGCGACAGTAATAGTAACGAATCATGGACCATACTTTATATAGAGGTTCTATATATAGTACAGATGATGAGGAATTCTTACCAAGCGTTCTTTCCATTTCTTCTTCGTCGAGCATGACATACCACGTGTCACCATAACAACACTGATGGTTACCCACCATTCCTTTCTTGTGACCTTTATGGATAACCTTTAGAACATAGAATGTAATGTTTCGCTTATATGATATTTCCCCTTTGGTAAGTTGACAATCATGTGCCATTCAGTTGATTTATCAAAACGTGAATGTAGGTTATACTTATATACCAATTCAAGTTTTACATCATTGTACATGGTATGATGCGTTTTTAATTTGCAAAATTCACCGTTAACATGTTACATGTAACAGGGACATTCAAGTATACAAAACAAATTGGTATCACGGTAAATAAAGATGGCACCCAAAGCAATCAAAATAACTGAAAAGGGAAAATAGCGACAACAACAATAGCGACAACAACAATAGCGACAACAAGTCGTCACTAACGTGCTGTTTTGTTATACCTGCATACAGCCATTTTGTTCGTTTGCGTCCAGAAGTGGGATCCAGGCGGTCGGCTGGAGTACCTTGTAGGATTCGGTGTCTAGGTAGGCGGAGTCTGCGGAGTCATGGCAACAGAAAGACAGTTCATTATCACTACTGAAAACAATTAATACGCATTGCTGATTTACACTGATATATATATATATTTTAAAAAATGTACCATATATTCACAACACACTGTTCAAATATTTTGAACTGAATACAAAAGACACAGGGGTGTAGGGAGATACCAAAGCACAAAGAAAGATGTTGTGAATCCAGATTAAAAGTTGTTTCGGAAGGGTACGTCTTTTCTTCATCAAGCGATATAATCGTTTCACGGTCCCCCCTTTAAAATCAAACGAAAATAATAAAAGCATAAGTATCCGTTACGATCAAAGATCTATTATAAAGGGGCGTTTACCTTGATGCCAAGGGACAGTGGTAGCCTCGTTTTGGGGAGTTTTTGTGCGCAGGTTCCATACCGGATGTCCGGCTATATCTGGACCAATCAACTGCTCCACAACATTCAATAGGCGTTCATTTGCCCACAAGTTTCTGAATGCCTTATATATAAATGAAAATATCATCAAAATAAAAAATATATAGGATAAGATAAATGAAATGTATAGCCAATGATTTTCTTTTCCATTCACCAAGGTCATAAAAAATGTATGTTTTATTATATTTCGCGTTGTAAAATTTTTTAACAGAAAAAATGCAAATGTTCAAGTACAATATTGCTTCTTTCTTAATTAAAAGATAGATATGTTTTCTCTTTTGATCAAATTTTATGTAAACAATGGTAAAACGTTTTTTTTGTGTTTTCCCTAACGTTAACAAAAACACAAGTTTAAATTAACGTTACTTTTCTTTTCTTCTTGTTTATTATTTCATTTAGGTGTAAACATTGGAAAGAGTCGGAATGATGCAAACATTTGTAACTTTTACAAAACCGTAAAAGTCATTAATTACAAAACCAGTCATGATCATTAGAAATAGAAGAAAATTGCTTATTTAAAGAAGGCTGCTCAGAAAAGTAGCATGTAAACAAGAATAAAGGACACTATATATCAACGGTACGAGCGAACCTCGGGCAAGCCGTCGCCTTTGTGGAGGATGATATTTGTCCCTGGGAATTCCTCCTCCAACTTTGTCAAACGGTCAAAGAATCCACATTCGCTATACAGCTCTGTGAGGAGAAGAAAATATTTTTTTTACTTTTTTCAAAGGCAGTAGTTAATTCTGATAACTGTTTTATTATACAATATAATAATGGCGCTTATTTGTTTCATATGTACTTGAGACACACAATAACCCGCCGTGAGACAAAACAAAAAGTAATATCATGACGTCACTTTCTCATAAAGCGTTTCCTTATACTGTACTATCGTATACGTTAAATGCTACTGGACACACATTTTTATATTAACTGTAAAATTCCAGTTAGATTCTAATAAAAAACAGTGAAATCTTACGCTTGATTTTTCCGGCCCGGTAAAGTTTCTGTGCCAGGTTTTCTACCTGTTGGTTGACAGCGTTCCTGCATGTTTCCAGTTCCGCACGTGTAAAGAAATCTTCCACTATGACGTACCCCTGTACACGAATACATAACTTTGATCTTATGTATGAACTTAAGTATAAGTTGAGCAAATGTATAGTTGTGTTAAAAGTAGCATTTCGTGTGGCTTGAACTATGCTCAAAATGGCAAAATCAAGAGCTCGTATGAAATTCATGGAACTATGCTCAAGCATGGGTGTTGTGCTTTTGCCTAGTTTCTTGTTCCGGCTATAAGTTATTTGAAAAAAAAAATATTGTTGTGTCAAGGATTTGGTAATGAGTTTAAGAGACTTTAAGAGAATGTTCTTTATTGAAAGATGGCGTAAGCACAGAATACATGCATGAGCGTTCGAATGGTTTCATGAATACGGCCCCAAGATTCCTAGTTAATTTATGTCGTTAATTCAACTCTTTGAAACGGAAAGCATTTTTTTCTCATTAATAGTTAATATTATAGACTTCAAATGTTTAAGAACTAATACAATGGTTGAGTTTCAGTTTTCTTGATGAAATAATCTAATCCCAGTTTCTTGAACGTCCCTTCATTAATTTTTAAAAGCCCAATAGGAGCAATAGAGAAGTTAACAACATTCCTGATAAGAAATCAAAGTACTTTAAGTACTGAAGGAGGCGTTACTGGGATGTTTAGATATCATGGTAAAAGAATGAAATGCTAAAGGTACATTTTTAAAAAATGCTAACTGGCTGTAACAAATTCTCGTTAAGCCAACCGACCTGACCTTAATTTCATGTCATGTCATGATCACCTAACCCATAGGTGTTGATAAACAAATTACACTTATCGGTGATAGCCACCAAAAGGCCCAAATTGGCACCCCTCCTTTCAATAGTTGGATGTTTGGTTGGGGCTTCCTCTGGCCTCGATACCATGCAGTCTCAAACAGTTTGACAGATCTACTTATATCTGTCAGTTTGTTAGGTTTGCCTGGTGCCAAGGGTTGCCACCTCTGGGTTGCGGGTTCGAAACCTACATGGAGCAGTTGCCAGGTACTGACCGCAGGTCGGTGGTTTTTTCTCCGGGTACTTCCCTCCACCTCCCAAAACCTGGCACGTCCTTAACTAACACTTCCCTGACTGTTAAAAGGATCTAAAGCAAATAAACCATTCAATTTTGTTCTTACGTCTTCAAAGAACTGCCGAATAATGTTTTCCGGAAGTTGTCCTAGCTTCAGCTCCAGTGGCTGGGTTGGCATGGCATTCACATTGAATACATCCGGGTAACCTTTCCCGGTAAATCCAGGAATAATCGTCGGTTGTTGGGTTGTAGAAGCCGCCATCTTGTTGTGAGTTTTTATTATCAACAGAAGATGGGAGTCCTATCTATACATAGGTCATAACGTTGGCCATGAACTCCACTTACTATATAATCTGTGTTTGTGACAGACAAGGCAAACTCCAGTGGTCTATCATCTTCGACATAAAGGGATTAAGCTCATCTACAAAATGTACACTCTCCACACACGTGGAATATATATCATGGCAAACCTGAAGGCATGCTCAGGTAAAAAAAACAAACTCTGACCAATTGCTAGGCTGCATGCCTGTCTTTTATTACAAAGGAGCAACAACCGAATTTAAAACCTGTCAATTTTCACCGTTATGTGACCAAGATATTCTTTGGATGCACATCAAAGGGTCTCGAACCAATACCCTTGCCTCATCAGATTTGCAATGACATATTCCAGTGTTGAAGAGAGCGTAGCTGAGTACAAAACTACTTAAAATAGTTACGTGTTGGCTTCATCGCCTAACCGAGATGCAAAGCTGATATTCTCAGACAATGAGGTTATTCTTGATCGAAATGTTATTCTACTAAATTGTTCTAACCAGGGCATTGTAACATATATAACACCCAAGTCGTTATTTATCCTGCAACCATCACGGATATCGGCCGATAACTACTGCCGGACCACAGTTGCTTTAGTTTCTGTCAGTATATATAAGGATTGTACCTCATTTTGACTGCGTATACGGTAGTATGCCCGCAGTTGGCAACGAACATATTCTATGGTGCGCGTTAGCATACTACCGTATACGCAGTCAAAATGAGGTACAATCCTTATATTTACACCATTTTTAATTTTCAAGTGCTATACGAAGAAAAAAGTATTCGAAGCTGGTTGCTAAGATAGTAACTACGATGGTCGTGGTTGCTAAGATAATATAGTCCCATTGGATTTCATCAAGATATTGGTAGATTTAGAAAATACACTGTGAACAACACTATTTTTCTTCATAACATCATATGTAAATTTGGTATTAAATAATATTTCTAGCGAGTCGAATTTATTTCTTTATTGATAACGGTCGTTATGTACACGCATTGACACAGTGATCTGTTTGTGACGCGGCCCAACGTCAGACGTCACAACTGCAGTGTGCCACCATGTTTGCGTTACCGTCAAATAATTTCGAATGCGCATCATTTGTAATTCTAAAGTTTGTTAGAAACTATTTATTGTTTAATCAAAAGAAATTGATTCCATATATGTTCCATGTTTCAAAATCTTGTAGGAACCAAGCAATGGCCGACAGCGAATACTTATTTTTCTGAAGCGTGAACGACGCCATATTTGAACAAATATCAATCCGCCGAGCCTTTTTTCACTGCGTATACGGTAATATATTTACATTTGCGCTGCAACCCACTATATGAACATGACCAGCAAAAATGCCTTTCATATAAGGATTGAAAGTCATTTTTTTAACTTTCATAGTGCTATGAAAGGTCAGCCGTTACATCCATATTGAATAAAACTATGAAAGCAGTGGTTCTCGAGACGTAGCACGTGCTTTAATTATGACGTCATAGATCAAGCTTGTTCAATGAGAGTCTTGACGCACCGCTTCGAATAACATGGAGAATGCCCTTGCGTCAAACGCTCAAATGACTAATTATTATCATTGGCGCCAATTTATTCAAGCTGGGCTGTTCCGCCAATATCCTTTAAATGACGACACATGTACAAACGCAGTTAATAAAATATTAACTGGAGAAGATATTAATGAAGTTAAGCAATTGTTCTATAGTAAAAATGTAAATATATGGATTGAAAGTCATTTTTTTAACTTTCATAGTGCTATGAAAGGTCAGCGGTTGCATCCATATTTTGCATGAAGCCCTAGCGGGCTTCATTCAATATGGATGTAACGGCTGACCTTTCATAGCACTATGAAAGTTAAAAAAATGACTTTCAATCCTTATATATTCGCAGTCAGAGTTTACTAAGAACAAGAAGGGAGAGGTGTAAATATAAAAAAAAATGTTTATATATATGGAACCGCGGCCCATTACAGAATGTACATTACATTACTGTAATTGGAGGCTTATTTCACACATGTGTATGTATTATTTACTGACAGAAACTCAAGCAACTGTGTCCGGACAAAGCAGTGCTTTATCCGTCAATACAAAATGCTTTATCGGCAAAACTTTAAGCGAAAATCAAGCCTAATAACTTATTATATTAATAGATTTAGTTAAGATTAACTGATATCAGCAATATTCAAGATGAATTCTTACGCGGTAACCGGTACAGAAACATGGTATCTGTAAACACGCGTCCATTTCGAACTGTCTTTTACCTTCGGCTTGTTGTTGAAGTGGGCCCCACCTGAATTATTTTCAATTCTTTGGATTTTTCTGTCAAGAGTTTCTTGTTAGTTACCGCTAAGGTTTACTTCGCTTAGACTTATTTTTGCATAGTTATCAACTAGATTTGTTTTCATCATTTTTTTTCCGAATCCTGCAAAATTTCCTGAAGTTACGTATATTGGGCCTTTAAACAGATCTATCGTATTTCGAATGCGAGAAACAGAACATCATCCTTTCGTTCCCATTGAAACATAACATTCACCAATGCCTTCTATCAAGGAAGTATTGAGGCGTCATTTTGCTCCAGACAATCACTTCCTCTCATCTTTCTTCCTGCCCCTACAAAGTTAAAGAAAATATGTCTGGACCTTATTTACTCATTAGATACGGAAAGTCACAATCACAACATTGCCTTTGTTTTTACCTGAACACCTGTCTCCTATTGGATTCCACTGATCTGTTTTGTAGTCTGAATACTTGTATCGTGTCTTCCTAGCTTCATGTTGTTCATTGTCAGCATCAAATAATGTAGTTTACAGATACAAAATGTAGCGGTTTTCTATTACCTCCAGAGCCAGGTGTTGTCCTGAAACCATTCGCTTGCTCATGCATGGATTTTGTGATGAAGCCGAATTTCTTGTTTCGTCTATAAATCAAAAAGAATGTTTTATTCAGTTAATAATTCGGGAAGACATCGATAAATCTTAAAGCAACAGATTAAGCATGGCACAAGAAAATTAGTTTGAGCACAAAATCCAGGCTTACGATTTCATGAATACAGGCCCAGGTCTAAGATTTGTGAACCAATGTATAGACAATGCGTTACGTATCTGTTTTGTACGTGGCCCATTGTTCATTCTGGAATCCTAAACTCTTTTTAATTACGTCTCCCCTTAACAGTTTAAAGGCCCAATATACGTATCTTCAGGAAATTTAGCAGGATTCTGAAAAATTATGAAAAAAAATCTAGTTGATAACCATGCAAAAATAAGTCTAAAGCGAAGTAAACCTTAGCGGTAACTAACAAGAATCTATTGACAGAAAAATCCAAAGAATTGAAAAAATTCAGGTGGGGCCCACTTCAACAACAAACCGAAGGTAGAAGACGGTTCGAAATGGACGCGTGTTTACAAATAGCGTGTTTCAACTGTTTCTGTACCGGTAACCGCGTAAGAATTCATCTTGAATATTGCTGATATCAGTTAATCTTAACTAAATCTGTTAATATAATAAGTTATTAGGCTTACTTTTCGCTTCAAGTTTCCTGACAACATTCCAGTTTTAGTTTTGTTTGATGGTCGCTATTTTGGTCTCATGGATAAGTATCCTTGTGTGATATGAAGATGGGCGTTTTTGAGAATGCTTATTAGGGTGGTTCGATTCTGAGGACGTTTATTTGGATGTGACCCAAATATTACATGGCGGCTTTCATCGATGAAGCAAAAGTCGCTTACCCTTCCGGAACCCATGGTCTTGTCCTCTTGTACTTTTACATAGGTTTTTATGTTCATTCATGCTTTGTTTATATGTTGCCCTTAGTTTAATCGATTTTGAGTTCTGATAATGCTTTTGTTGACAGTTCGGTATTCTCTGATTTTTCTTCTTTCTTTTTCATCAGAACATCTTACATGTAGCTCTTAATTGGCTTCACTAATTGTCCATAAAATTTATAAATTGTACATGAACAAGTTCAAATTGATGGGGACTAATACAGAATTCCTCGATCATCACTCCAATACTCGCAAATAAGGTCTGGATAGTGAGGTCCCTCAAACAAATGATTGGTTTTACCCAGTTTCTTTTTCTTCTTCTGTCGTTTTTTGTCATACCATTTTCTCCTGAACTGTTTGTTGGAATCCGATGAAACTTCACATGAGTATTGACGTGGGAGCGTCGGTGATCCAAACAACGATTTTTTGCGCAGTTGCACATCCAAAATGGCTGCTATATATATATTGGCTTCTGATTGATCGAAAATGGATATTGTCCGATATCGCTCAAATTTAAAATGTAGGTGTGTAATGACTTCACAAACAATACCGTTACTTTGCTTTTTTCGATATAACAACATATCCGCCAAATACTGGCTTCGGATTGGTCGAAATTTAGATATCCGATTTTCAGGAAATTTGGTTTGTACATTTATTTCAGCACTGCAGACCGAACTGTGGGGGTTTGGGGGACTTCTGTAATGGTCCCCCATTACAATTAGTACTAGTTTTTATGCCATTATATTGTATACAAAGCAGGGGCCGCGGTGGCCGAGGGGTTAAGGTGTTACGACATTCTAGCTATCACGCTTAAGCTTGCCCTCCACTTCTGGGTTGCGAGTTCAAATCACACGTGCACGTGGGGCAGTTGCCAGGTACTGACCGTAGGTTAGTCGTTTTTCTCGGGCTTTCACCCATCTTCAAAACCTGGTACGTCCATTTTTAAATGGCCATGGCTGTTAATAGGACGTAAACCAAACCAAAGCATAGAAAGCATGAGCGAAAGTAGAATATATACTGACACAACATCAGAAAGGGTCGAACTATGGTATCTGACCCTAATTCAGCAGTTAAGAGTACTGACTTGACCTTTGATCCGATGACCTTGATGTTATTTCAGTTTACAACTTGACTTCATACTGTCACAAAAAAATTGATGCAGTTAAGAAATGTAAACTTTTTACTTGACCATTTGATTCTGTGACTCTGAGCTTAGGTCAGCTGACACCTGTTTAATTACTATTAACTGAACTAATAATGTAATAACAGAATGTTAACGAGATTTAAATTCAAAATTGACCTCTGACCAAATGACCTTGAGGATCACTTAACTGACACTGTGTTTGATTCTTACAAACTTTGCTTAATAATGTCATAGCAAATGTGAAGCAGTTAAGAAATGTAAAATTAGACCTTAGCATTTGATATAATGATCTTGAGGTTTGGTCAGTTACATGTAATTTAGACACATTGAGGGACTGTTTGTATCACCTTGGTGTTTGAAACAATTAGATATTTTGACCTCTAACCTCCCAGTGAACTAACGACAATAAACTACACATCAGATTTAGATACATTGTAGTGCCAGTATAGTGCTAGTTTCATCAAGATACATTGTGTAATATTATTATCTTCAATGGTTAAGAAGTTATGATTAGGACAAGAATTATTTCACGAACCAGTACTATAATAAAATAGGTCTCTGTCCATGTATAATGAATTCTTCCATGTTCACCACTGACATTTAGTCAGGATCCTTTTCCTCTAAATATATTGGAAATAATTATACTTTTGTTCTATTGTTCACTGCCTAATTGGTTTAAGTCCTATTTATGTATGATACTGACACACAAATGTGAAATGGAAATTTTAAAATATATCTCTTCTTTTGACTACATCAGCTGTCCAATCTTGATTTTTTGCACACCAGCTTTTTCTTCTCCAAGTGGTCAACAGTGACCTTTGACCTTATCAATGACCACCAAAACTCCATCAAGTGTAGACCTTCACTGTGTGATGCTATGGTGTGAATATGAACCAAATCTGACCAGGGTTGTTTATATGATCAGTTGTACAAAAGGTCTGGATGGATGCATAAACTGATTACTCCATACCCCCACCTTACCTAAGTGAGGGGTATAAGAAAAGAGAAAATCAATTAAGTATGAAATTTATTTACTTTGACAACTTCCTATACCTAAGTTACATTTCCGTCGGGGGAATTATCCCCAATGTCTGCTTTCATTGTTTCTGTTCCTGATGTATTTGTGTTGCTGGTGTTTTGTCCCTTCACATCTGTATTTTCACAATCATTTATTTGATCAGTGTTATTGCCTATTAACATGGAGTTGGCAAGATGTGTAATTTTAGGAACAGACATTTCCTCTGGTTCTTCAGAATCAAAATATTTCTCTTCTTCATCCTTGTCTAAAAGATCTAGGTCATCATAGGCAGTATTGTCATCCACTTGACTTAAAAAGGAAAAAACAACACATTATTACAGTTTAACAGAGGAAGAAAATTGCATGGTCAGACCAGGGCTCTAACCCTGAACCTTCCCAACTCTAGACGGACGCACAACAAACTGGATGTGTGTTTACAAATACCGAGTTTCAACTACAGCTGTACCGGTAACCGCGTAAGAATTCATCTTGAATATTGCTGATATCAGCTAATCTTAACTAAATCTATAAATATAATAAGTTATTAGGCTAGATTTTCGCTTCAAGTTTTGCCGAAAGTTACATATATTGGGCCTTTAAGCTATCTGGTTGTTGACAATTGACCCAGTCCAGATCGGCCACAACAACAAGTTCTGTATAATAGATCATGTACTGCCTGTGTATTCTGATATACTCTCCTGTTACTGCTAACATCCTGATGTCATTGACATTATCACATATGATATTACAAAAATTCATAGCCAGCATGTTAAGTCTTCAAAAGTCAGAGCTAAAAAGCTGTCATAAAAGTAAAGAAATTGTGTTGAATATGTTTTTGACTTGTCTTATTCATGCTGGCAAATCTATTCAAAATGGACTTGATGATATATGAGTCAATGGGGATGGGAGGGGTTCATATTTTCTACAGTTATCCAGGATAGATATATTTTTGTATCTTTAGTGATCAAAAGCAAACAAACTGTACAGTCAAAGGGACATAACTCTCCAGTTACAATTAGTGAAGAATTTGCTGTTAAATTCTGGAATGGTTTTCACATTTGATTCTTCAGATTACATCTAACTTTTAATCTTAAAAAATATTTGGAATGGAGATAAACAATTTTGATAGTTTGTACCTGTAGTCAAATTGCTGTTCCTGTCCGGAGAGAAATCTCTCCTGCATAATTCTGTAAAGCTCCTCTCTCATTTCTGATTTCCTCTCTTCTGAAATCTCCTCTTCATCTTTCTCCATCTCTATCACAGAAATAATATGTGTTGAAATATTAGATAATCCTATATCAATTAAAACTGAAAACATACAAAACCAGAGTATCATTAGGCTTGTTTGAGGAGACACTTTAATGACTTTTTATCTTGATTATATTACAAAAACAATTCAAAAGGAATATGAAATCAGTTATAAGCAAAGAGCTTTCTTAGACTTAAGCTACTAAATATCACACTCAACACGGATATTGACATAAACTTACCTTGGCAAAACATCGGATGATAAATAAAAATAACAATTCAGGATAAATGTTCATGTATGTTGCACTTTTTTAATTTGAAATTTTGTTTTGAAAATAAAATAAAAATAAACTAATTCCTAGACTTCATTTTTCTATAGTTCTATTATATAATTACCTTCTTCATCGTCACTGTCCTCGTCTTCTTCTTCAAACTGAGAATCCTGTGTAGTAGAAAGATATAACTAAATTTATAGTAATTCCAGTACTTTAATTTGAGTTTAATATAACAATCTGAATGTTTAAGGTCTCTCGGTCCGTTGATTATCGTTCTTGGCAAAAACATGGCCGCTTTGACGGATATCAAATTTCATACCTATCGTGGGTAAGAAATTCACCGTACATACGCCGATGATCATGCAATTTGCAATCCGGCAAAGACCCAAGCGTCTGCTAGAATCAATGTTAACGCTAGAAGGTTAAGTTGGTTGCGTAATTATCGACTATATCAACCTGATCTTATGTAAACGTGTTGTGTTAAAGGAGCATCCCGGGGAAGTCTACAATGAAGTTCTTGAATGTACATGCTGTTTGCACTACCAGATACATTTTCCTGTTATTTCAACATTCAAAGTCCACTCAAAATGTGTTTATTAGCCACTTGCAAAATTGCATTCCTCGGGAAAGCCCGATAAAAATAGCGCTGATCACGCGTCAACCACGTGACTATTTTGTCGCAAGTCGACGAGGGGCCCAAAGGAAGGGGACGCGTAATGTATAGGTCCGATGATGAACCAGACACAAAGTCCGTGTATAAATTTATTGAATCACATTCACATTGATAATCAGACGTTAATTACACACGATATTCATATGTAGAAATTTATGTCGACATCTCTGCATCATTTAGAACCATTTCACAAAAGGTGTGCCTGCATTGAAAAGGACAAAAATAAAATGAAATGATTTCGATTTTTTTTATACAGCTCGATGTCTTGAAGATTTTTCTTCAGACTATCTATATATTTATCTAAAATCTATCCAACTTTCAGCGTCAACATACTTTAACACTTACAATTATGTATCACGGAAGTCCGTGCATTCATATGACGCACTAAACATGTAGAATACATGTATTACATCAGGGACGTATATGTCTCACATAAACGTCCCTGATTACATATATATCAAATTTGGAACTTTTCGAGAAGATAATTGTCCAATACTTAATCCATTTATATATGTTATGATAACTCCGTTTTCATTTTACTTTTTTTTTATATAAATTTAAAGGTTCGTTAATATTTTCAACACAACTGCAGACATGGGACATACATGTATATGATTTTTTTTTTGATTTTTTTTTTTTTTTAAATTAATGACTTCACTTACATAATGCATATATTTTGATTCATATCAATTTCAATACCGGGGTCCAAACCCGATAATATTTGTACAATCCATATTTTATAGATAAGGTATGAAAAGCATTTTTTATCCGCACATGATGACATAAATTTATTCATTTTGTCCAAATTGTATCTGTATGTAACTCAATCGCACCTATACCCCCCCCCCCCCCCATACGGTTTTTCTTTTCTTGTATGTGAAAAGGTCTTTCTCTTCAGCAATATAATTCAATAATGCCGTTTTACTGGAATATTATAAAGGGAATGCACACGCATTTCATGTAACAGAGGAACTAAAGAGTTATCCCTTGGGAGGCCCCAAAACCAAATCAAAACTGTGTCACCGGCTATCCAGAAGAAAACTGTAACATGCAAACAATTGGGCTGTTAGTTTCTCCCTTGAATACTTCCCATCCCTCGTTATGCTTCCGTAATATAATCCTTACGCCAAAGATTGACCATTCGGCCACTTTTCGCTATGTAGTTACATGTAGGTCACACGGATCGCCATTTTTTGTTTACCGATGTAGCTTGTTATGCGCATGCGTTATCATATGTGACGCAAAAAAATTTACATGTCCAAATCGTTGATCAACGAATAGTGATTCCCTTTTTTAATTATTAATTTAAGTTTTTGAGAACATATTTCAGCGTAAATCACCCATTACTTTTCCACAAGATTATACAGTTAATTCATATATACAATATCTCTAAATAAGCATAAAAAATATAGTTTTACCATGATGCCTCTTTAACAATACAGTATGGTATAGGGGAGGTAATCAGTAACTCCAATGTATTTGAGTTATTCCCATTTATCAGAAATCTGTTTATGTAAAACATACATTTTGGAGTGAATGCAAGGACGTGGAACTAGTAACACGCTTTTGTGTTTTTATCTACAACGATGTCATGATTTGATTTTCATTATAAGCGAGTTCCCCACTCGCCCTCATTCATCTATATAGGCCTATATAAGCTTAGTAATGTAAACACCAAGACAACCTACATGTATATGTCCACTTCAATTCTTTACAACTGCATCATTAAAATAAACACATTGCTTTATATTTATTCGATATTTAATGCAACATGGTCTGATGATATCACTATTCAATTAATGTCATAAATGCTAGTTATAAACTATATTCTGTGTAATCTGATACCAGGCGAGCGGATAAATTCAAATCAGGCTAAAGCAATCGATAAACCTAGTATCTCACTACTTTCAACGCATTATTTGATATGGGAAAATCTATACCTCCTACAATTAAGTCCAGTTGCAGTGAAAGGGGAGGCAATTGAAATAAAAAAAAACAATAATTCTGATTATTTTCCCCAAATTTTAAGTGAAATAATGTTTTTTGGTTCAATTTTTTCATGCTTTGTTAAATAAGGATTGTTTCTTCACAACATAACTTTAAAAAATCAGTTTTTCATCCACACAATGTTTTGATATTTGAAAATGTTGATGAAAAACATACATATAATTGTTTGTTTTGTTGAATAAAAGTTATACGAAACGTAAAATATTTGCCTTCTTTTCTATTTTATATGTATATATAAAGTTAGCATTGTAATACATCAAAAAGAAATATGTTAGTTGTTGATTTCGCTCTTCCTGGTGTTTTCCCTGCAAATATCAGTTTTTCACCTCAAAAAGATTTCTGCAGTTTTTCGGCCAATTACAACAAAAATACTTATTCTTTATACACTAGTAAACATTTGAGTGAAATTTCATGAAATTCCTATGGATATTGACAAAGGAACCGAGTGACCTTAAGAGTCCATATTTAAGCGTGAAAGCGTGATATATGATATTTTAGATATTCTTGTATGTTTTTTTTTAAAGCAATTATATCTTACACCTGACTAATTTTTACAAGCCTGAACAAGCCTCACCTCTCTGTCTTTCTGTAGCTTAAACACCTGGTTTTCTTCTATTTGGTCCATGTGTTTGAGGAGGATGGTTGAGAATCGGAGGTCCGACTTGTCCACTTGACCTTGGATTTCCTCCTGTGTTAGGTATTGACCAATCAGCTGTTCATACAAGGACGGATCCCTATGTTTCATGGAATCATCACTGAAATACTCTCCTTCCTCAATAAGCTGCTTCATGGCTTGATAGCGACGATTCTTAACCCTGTTGGCGGAAAAATCTTTACTTTTCTCTTTCTTCAGCTGTTGTAGATAAAACTGTATTTCAAAATCATCTGATTTGTCTCTGAAATACTCAAGGTCATCCAATGAAAGGTAAGAACCAAACCTTGCTAAGAATATTGAGGAACTTTTTTCCAGAATATTTCTTGCAATATCTTTCTTTTCTTCGCATGTCAGATCGGGTTCGCCCCGCTGCTGGTGTTTAAAATGAGCATCTGTTTGAGACAATCTTGTCAACATGTTTCCTTTACTATCATTAGTTGTCACTTTTAGATGTGTACTCCCTGCTTCTGAAATCGGATCAGGGTCATCTATGCAATCCTCTTCCATTGTTTAATAAAATGTCTGTTTCTTAACATTCAAGATGACCCACCTATGTGTTACCTGTATGGAAAAATTAAAAGTTTATGAATAGCAAGGAAAAACAAATACATGATTTCTGCAATAAATTCTCATTCATCCATAAGGACACATTTCAACTCTTCAAATTCAAAGTTCGCATACATTGTAGTTTATTATGAAATTTCAGGGGTGAGTCACTTAATTTTAAGAAGTCTAACAAGTGCCCAGAATCTAAAGCTAGCTGATCTAGATAGCTATATATATAGGAAGTCAAGAAGTACTTGAGGTTCGTGAACAAAATATTAAGCAGATCAGAGTCAGAACGCTTCGGACTACTGTGAATCAGTGATCTCTGTGAAAATGAACGGTGTTTATGCTTTAATTTAAAAGGTACTTGAGCACTGGTAAATTTGGCCATATATGACTGTACATGTATAGGGCCAATGTAAACAAACAATTCAATCGTGGTGACCAAATTAGAGATTCGGTGAAACGAAAGATATTTATATTGGAATTCAATTTTGATGATTTTGTTGATTTTCATCGTTGCAGTTTTTGGTACTATCATCTTTTATCCTCTGTAACTGATGTGGGAGATATGCATTCTAACGATTTCTGCCTCAATTCACAATATTTCGCTCTATTTTGGCCTGAAACAACTTTCCTTTTGGGTTATCATTCCTATTCGGAAATATCTCTGAAAGCATACACCAAATCTGCATCATCTGGATGCTTTGATCTTCCGTCACCATAAAATGAAGCAGACGCCATATTAAATAGACGCGCTATAGCTTGTGACTCATAAATGAAGTATGTTGATAGGACAAAAACGCAATGAGTTTATAGATGAAAACCTTTCATTTCACCGACTAACATGTTTGGTCAGCACTTTCAAGAATCGATGTAGATGAGATAATATTACGACCAGTACCGCGGTATTTGTTCACATTCTCCCTATAAACAAATAGTCATATTTGTCCATATCTGCCTACATAATGTACATTTTGTATATTGCCATATTTGTAGGCCTAGTGCTCTAGTATCAGCTGTTTAACTGTAAAAGGACAGGGACAAGTGATAAGATACTGCCTGGGGTTTGAAACTGCGACCCTTGCCTCTCCAGCCTGATGCTCTACACTTTTACACTATTTTCCCCAGGCTTTTTTCTAAAACTCCAACCTAGATTCTTTGACTATCTGCCAACTGGCCAAGGCTTATCCTTCCTTGAAACGAGAAGGGTCACCGGCAGCAGTAAATAATAGGACGATGAAAAGTGATCAATAAAGATGATTAGATACAATAGTAGTGTCGTCGCTGGGGCTACGACCTGTGACCCTAGGGTCTCCAATGCAATCTGATGCATATATGCTCTACCACTGAGCTGGTAAAACAAAGGTGACTTTTAAATTCCCTACAGTAATCAGTACAGTACCACAAAGGACAAGTCAAATACAGTGTATATATGTTAAATTGAGCTTGTTCCAAAATCCTTCATTGCATTGTAAATCCTTGAGTTTTAATCAGTTAGTTATTGTCATTCAAAGTTTCAAATACAGTGATGTAAGTATACATTATAAGGTTTTTTATATCAGGTTCAAATAATTTATTTCACAACTTAAACAAAGATTAAACAGCAGGCTTAGTCTATATTGCTTGTAAAAAAACTTAATAATGACACTTTAATATAAACATCTAACCAACAAAGATATTCATCAATAAATACTGATTGATTTATATGATACATGTATATCTTGTACTATCTAAATACAATATGAATGTGGTCCCCATACATATATATGTAGGGGTATTGTTGTGAAATTGCACTATAGCAAATGTACGATCTCGAGGATTCCGGGTAGCTCTTACCCGGAAGGCCTTGTACTTATCCATAAGTAGTGTTTTAGACGTCAGTTATCGTGAGACCCCCGTGCAACACAGACGTTTTTACCTGTCGTTGCTGCGCTGTCTGACAGTATCGTCATACAGACCTGATAACTCACTCTACGTGTATTTATACCACTCGATTTCACAACATTGGTGTCAGAAGTGGGATGTTCTATTTTTGAACCTGGAAATCGAGTGGAGATATTTCATTTGTATTTGAGCTCGATACATTATTTCGTTGAGTTCACAACGATCGTCGTAGATTTAGTTTTTATGTTTGCTATTTTGGTCTGGATAGGTGAGGCTACTTCATCATCCATGTTCCAAAATCAGTTGTAACTATTGTACATATAAGGTTTGTTCCATCGTTCCTGTATGCATTTTTTAATTTATTAGCACATACGGTAGAGCGGATATGATGGTTTTCCCGATGTTTTGTATATATAGTCTATATATATATGTAACTATTTTGTCGGTATGAATGTCATCTTTTAGATCTAGACCTATTGTATATAACTTCATGTATTGTTGTATGTACTTATTGTGATGCCTTTTTTGTAAAAGTTACGAGTTACCTGTACATATGTGTCAGAGGCATACTAGGTATACTAAGTTCTCTACCTGAACAATTTTCGTGAACTGTTTTCACTATTGTAAATATAGCTCGCTGGGACTAGTGTGCCTTGTCCAATGTTTCGCACCTTAGTTAGTTCATGTATGACATGTGTGCACAGTGAATACTGTTCAACGGTTTTCAGTATATCATATACGTGTATATAGTGGGAACTTTTGTTATTTTTGCATAGGTATTTTGTCCATTATTGTGTGTGTGTCAGTGACAACAGTGTTTTGTTTCGGATGCTCCGAGATAAGGACTGTATTGTGTCACAATCAAGGACTTGGATCTAATCTAATTCCTTGGTCACAATTGTTAGAAATATTCAGAAACTATTATTTTTGTTGGGCACTATATATTCTGAATGATTTGGTGTGGCTGCTGACATTTATTATAAAATCTGTATTCATCCTACATTTTTTGTGGTGGGAGAGGATTCACATGGAGATATTGTAGTCTTTTTATGTATATAAATCCATTGTCTATTTTTGCTGTTTACTTTTTGTCTTTGTGGAAAACTAGTAGCAACTTTTGACCGAGGTCATGTTTGGTTGAGTTGTGCCCTTTTCTGCACATTTGTATAGTTGATAGTTCAGTGTATATACATCCTGTATAATTATTCTACACATGTGCAATTGTATATTATTTCGAATCGGGCTTTTGTTGACGAGACGGATGTTCTGGCTTGTTCAGCTTTTACCTGACATCATCAGCAATCTTTTTGTATAATTTTGTGCTCATAGTTTGGTTCAGTTTGTGTATCATATAAAAAATCATGTTTTCATATTCGGAGCTCGTTGAACTCTGTGAGCTGCAGCTCAGACGTGCTACACAACATCACAATGAATCATTGGAAGAATATGCTGACAGGATAGAAAGACTAGCTGCAGCGGTATATTGGCCAAATAAAGATGGCATCATAAGTCGAGCTGTAGACGTATTCACAAAAACGGTACTGGAGGAAGATGATTACTATACAGTAGCCGATAATAACATGGCGAAGTCATTGAAAGAGGCTATCTCCATCGTAAAGCTCTACCAGTTGCGAGAGGAGGATGAGAGAGAAACAAGTCAATCCACTGACATCTACTGCGCACCCGAAAAAGACGTTGAGAAGGACGACAATATAGAACCTGTCCCTGCTAAAACAGAGATGCCCGAAACTCAGCATAGAGAACCCATTAAAAAGAAAAGGAGGAGAAGGAAGGGTAGAAAAGGGAAAAGAAATGAGCAAGCGCAACATCTACATGCTAACAAAGAAGCTCAGAAATCAGGCACAGACAACACAGGCTTTCATACGGTTCCGTCGAAGCAATTTTCCCATAGTCATCTAAGGCAGCATCATCATTCTAACAATCGGCGCCATTATTTCCAGTGTCCTCCAAAACCAGTATCAGTCAATTGCAAGTCGGCTCCTCATCAACCTCTAGTACCAGTCACTCCAGTAATATTTGGAGTCCTCTCTTTTAGAAACATTATTGTGGGCAATCTATTATACACAGTCCCAGTTTTAGAGAACCGTGTGTTTTTTACTTGCTGAATGTCTTTATCTCTCAGATTTATGATGTACGCAAAGTACAGTAAATCCAGTAACTTTGAGAGTACGAGTATGATGTATGTATGATGACGTACAAACATATTATTTTGAGTGACATACGTCACCTAAAGACATTTAAGCTTACTTGATTGTACTCTATAGTTATCTAACTGAATGTGGTCGCCTAGATATATTTTTAATCATTTACAAACATCCCCGTAGTGTACTGACTTATTGTGAAGTAGTTTTTACATGTATTTTAAGCTGTCTTTTGATCAGCTGTTTTTTAAATTGTAACACAATTTTAGTAAACGGGGAGGAATGTTGTGAAATTGCACTATAGCAAATGTACGATCTCGAGGATTCCGGGTAGCTCTTACCCGGAAGGCCTTGTACTTATCCATAAGTAGTGTTTTAGACGTCAGTTATCGTGAGACCCCCGTGCAACACAGACGTTTTTACCTGTCGTTGCTGCGCTGTCTGACAGTATCGTCATACAGACCTGATAACTCACTCTACGTGTATTTATACCACTCGATTTCACAACAGTATTAATGCCTGATAGGACTTCAGGTAGACTTGGAGTGGACCTGGAGTGCACTCCAAGTTTACCTGGAGTCCAAACAGAGTGCACTCCAAGTTTACCTGGAGTCCAAACGGAGTGCACTTTCACTTTGTGTAACCTTTAGTCTACACTCCTGTCTAGTACAGTTCACGTTTGTAAGTCAACCTAATCAATGCACATCTTTTACAGAACTGTCAACATATTTTCCCTCAATCACATTTATGTGTGATTTATGACAATAAAAAACCATTATGTTTCAAATCTCTTATTAATCCTGCATCAGTAATAAATAAACAAGAATCATACGTACCGCCAACGTTAGCCTAAGCTTGGCCTCGGCTCCTACAAAGAGTTGAATTTACCCGGAAGTAGATACAAATTTGCAAAATTCGATCCAAGCTAGGCTTCCGGTTTATATTTCCGGAATAATATGATCAAGGCAAAGCCATTATAAAAGAGCTAGCTTTATAGTTATCGGTGTCTGCATAGGCGTTAAACTCGTAACTAACTAACTAAGTTTATCTCTGATATTTACTGAGAATCATTCTTATAATGGCTCAGAAAGTGATAAAATTTCCATAATTTAAAGTCAGCAAGTCGAAAAAAACAGCGTCTGAAACAACGCTAGAGATAAATGCAACATAAAAAATAAATGTACATACATTTTTTTCTTGAAAGAACTTTTGTGTATAATGTGTGTTTGGCCTCTTATCCACATCAACAACATTCACCTTTACAACACCATTATAAATTCCATCATTGCTGTTCGGAAATTTTTGCAAACGCACTATACATATACTCGAGTATCGCGTGATTTACGTGCATTAAACCATAGGGACCTGAAAATTAGTTACAGCTAGTTTGAACCTAATTAAGGTGTTAAGAGTAATGTTACACTTTTGGGGGGTTTAGTTAGAAAAATATGCCCCCTCATGATCATTGCTCACAAAAATGTATACATACGTCTCTGATGATCATAAAGGCTAAAGGGTGGAAATTAAAGGTTTCAAGGTCGAAAAATAGACATCCTCTACATTTCTTGCATACAAAAATCACATTTTCTAGTTGAGGTACGACAAAACGCTTTTTACCGTTGGAAAGATGGATAATTTTCATTTAAAACCTCCTACATGCACGTCAAATAATGTAAAAGTAATTAATGTGTTTTGACATCACTGAACGCGCTGGTCTTTCGCTGTCATTGGATGGCAGTCTTCCTCTAAATATAAGCATCCAACGACAGTGACAGGCCAGCGCGTAAAGCGACGTCAAAACCTATTACTATATACAAAAAGCAGGACAGCTGACGGAAGCTTTGAGACACGGACATTTTGTGTGCTTTTGAAGGAAATGGAGCTTATTTCTGCAAGAGGAGAATGCATTTGATGTGCATTTAGGAGGTTTTCAAAATTAAAAGTATCCATCTTTCCAACAGTAATCAAGAGATGTTTTTCCTACCTCAACTTCAAATGTGATTTTTGGTGCTAGAAATGTAGGTTGGTCGATTTTTCGACCTCAAAAGATTTCCAGCCTTTAGCCTTTACGTTTATTGAGAGGGGGGGGGGGGGGGGGGGGCATTTTTATCGAAAACAAAAATACCAAAGCATCAACAAGTCCATAATCCAAACTCAAAATCGATTAAAGAAGAGGCGAAATATGAACAAAGGATAGATCTACACGGAGACCTTCACAAAAGTACAAGAGAATAAGACCAGGTGTTCCAGAAGAATAAGCATCTTCTGCTTCATCGACAACACCCGCCATGTAAATCTCGGTCACATCCAAGAACACATCAATCCTCAAAATGAGAACCGAGTCATCATTGTCACTCACAGCAAGTAAGCTAGCACACTAATAAGCAAACTCAAAAACGTCCATCTTCATATCACACAAAAATACAGAATATGCTCGATGGGATCAAGATTGGTCGCCATAAAACTTGCCCAGTATTCATCAACCTGCATCTATCGAATCCCTGTGCCGTATAAATTTGTTCAACAGCAGCTGACATCTTTCACGAAAATCTCGACATTCAGAGCAAGCCCTAGAATAACGAATCAACTGCGATATGAAAACACCATAGTATGAAGAAGCAGGGGTGTTACCTTCAAGAAAGGGAAAGTTCACGATTTGAAAATCGAAATTGTCACGTTTATCATACAGCTTAGCAGTTAACTGCCCGTGTTGGTCTAGTTTAAGTAAAGATCGAGGTAAGAAGCTGAATGATGTAGGAGAGTCTGTTGATATAACTGATCTAAACCCACAAAACGTGTAAAATTACTCATCTTATGGATTAGGTCCAAAACTACAGGAAGTTGACGATAGGATATGGGCTTTGGAACATGCCGAAAGGCCCAGTATGCTAGACGAACACTGACAGCAAAGAAAGTGCCATGCGCAAAATTCTTAAGAAATAGTGGACCAATAATGTAAATTGCTGTTCCAAAGGTTCACTTCTACAAGAATGTAGTTCTTAAACAAAATTGTGAACATAAATAAGACCTGTCTCAAGCATGTCCAATTGTTACATGATAATGCACCAGCCCACAAAACAGCAACTGTAGTCCAGTTGTTTTTAAGTCGGAAAAGGTCAGTGACATGATGTATCTCCATACAGTCAAAACCTTGCCCTGTGCGATTTTTTTCTCTAACACATATCTAGTAGGAGATATAAACCCAGAAATGAGCTGGGATCTGCAGTTTACCAGTTTTTGATTAGTGTCCCCCAAAGAGGAGAGTGAAAATTGTTTAAAACTGTGGATTCAAAGATTGAAACGGCACGTGTTCGAGTAAACGGGGAATATTATGAAGGTAAATAGACAAAATGCATTCTTTAGGTAAGCGTTTCTTAGAAAACATGTCATTTGCAAAAGCTTTCGAACACCATTCGTATGTCATCGTGTGATATCAGCAAAATTGTGTGGAGAAAGAGACATGGAACTGATGGGGGAAGGGTTGGGTAATTGTCAGACGTATACATTGTATTATATAATACACTCAATATATGTATTATGTAAACTGTATAAGTCTGATTTAGGGCGCAGCAACGATTTGGAAAAAAATTCTATTCAATATATACTGTGCGATGCTATCTGATGATTAGTCCGAAGGGTTCTGACTCTCTGACCTGCTAAATATTTGGACGACAGGCGGGTGCGAGCGTCAGAATGCGTCCATAGTTAAAAAGCGGAAATTTTATAAGCAGTAATGCTTAAAATTGATAGAGAAATTAATTGAATTGGAATTTTACCGACCCGTGCACGGGTCACCGTTTAAGCTGTGTTTTATAATATGAAACATTTTCGAACACAAGTAAATTAGGTAGCAATGGAAAGAACAGATATTTTTCTACAAACCTACACATTAATTTTAATCAAGTCACAGGAGGTCGTAAAGTAACTGTTGCCAACCATTTCTAAAAAATAACCAGTTTCCTGAATGGCCGCGCGTCGCGAGATCCCGGGAGAACTTCTTTCTGAACTATTTATTTTCGATCATGTGACGTTAGGCAACGGTGCGGTGTCCGTCTGTCATCTTTTCCTATAAATCCCTACTAAAGTCCTGAACCACACAACACAATTTGACCAAATTTGGCCAGAAACATCCTTGGGTGAAGGACATTTAATTTTGAATAAATGATTGGCCTGACCCCCTTGTAAATAGTAAATTCTTTAAAATCCTTCTTCTGTAAGAATGACAGGATATTGTCCAAATTTGGTCTGAAGTAACCTTGTATTAAAACGGTTGGTCTGCCCCCCCCCCCACCCCCTCGGGCCTGAGCCCAATAGGGGAAATAGAGGAAAAACCTTTTAAATGCCTACTAGTCATAAAGTACTGAATGGATTTGAACAAATTTGGTAAGAAACATCCTTTAGGGTAGGGGAATAGATTTTGTATAAATGGTGCTTCTGACCCCCTTCAGGCTGGAGGGGCGGGGCCCATTAGGGGAAATAGAGGAAAAGGAAAGTATAGAGTGATCTGATACAAATTTGGTCAAAAATATCCTTTGGACGCTGGAAAAAGATTTTGTATAAATGGTGCTTTTGACCCCCTGGGGCCAGAGGGTCGGGACAAAATAGGGAAATAGAGGAAAAGCATTTTAAATCCCTACAAGTCATAAAGTACTGAATAGATTTGAACCCAAATTTGATAAGAAACATTCTTTGGAGAAGGAAAAGACCCCCCCCCCCACCCCCGGGACAGGCGGGGCGAGGCCCAATAGAGGAAATACAGGAAAATCCTTTTAAATCCCGGCTTGTTTCACTTGGTTTTGGTTGTGATCCCCACCCTATAACATTACAATATATACCATTGCTTGGCATAAAGAGACTAACACAATCATGATATTATGATTGGTCCCGTGTTGAGTCCTGCCCTTGCAGAATCAATTTCTGAATCATAACTTTTAAACAGTTGAGATCGCAAAGCTATATATACATATGTACAATTGCTCGAAAGTAAGAGCGATCACAATCCTGATATAGATTTGATCCCAGGATCTACCATGCCCTTGTAGACTTCTTAACCAAATACTATACAATTGCTGGGCATGAAGAAACAAATGCTATCATGATATTAGCATTGATGTCAGCGTCTGGTAATAGCCCTTAGGGACCCAGTTTCTCAGTTGAACTTGAAAACACAGGGACCTGAGAATTTGTTACAGCTAGTTTTGGACCTAAAATAGGGTGTATAGCGTAATTTTACACATTTGGGGGGTTAAGATCAATTTTCGATAAAAATGCTCCCTCAGTAGTCATAAAAGCTAAAGGGTGGAAAGCTTTCCCGATCGAAAAATAGACCCCACCTACCTTTCTTGCATCAAAAATCACATTTCTAGTTGAGGTACGAATAAACGCTTGGTACCGTTGGAAAGATGCATAATTTTTATTTTATAAACCTCCTAAATGCAAGTCAAATATATCCTCCTTCCGCAGAAATAATCTCGCATTTCCTCCAAAAACACGCTAAAATCCCGTGTCTCAGAGTTCTTGGCGGCTTGCGGGCAATTTTCGTTACATAATCATTAGGTTGACGTCACCCCACGTACTGGTCTTTTGCTGTCAATGGATGGCGGTCTTCCTTTAAATTTAGCCATCCAATGAGACACAGGATTTTAACGTGTTTTTGGAGTAACAAATTCTCAGGTCCCTGTGCTCTACACCCCTGGAATATGTCATGCAAAACTTAAGGCACACTCAAGTAAAACATCCTGGCCAATCGCTAGGTTATATATATGTCTGTCCTTTGAAGATTACAAAGGAGGCAAGACCAATTGACTTCAAAGCCTGTCATGTTTTACCGTTATGTGACCACGTTACTCTTTTGGTGTACATCAAAGGGTCGAACCAGTCTTCTTGTCTCATCAATATTATGGGGCACACAGATCCTTGTTTTGCCATCACATATTCAAGGGGTGAGAAGAGCGTAGGTGGTCGTAACCCAAGGATATCGAGGATGACTCCACGATCCAGGGGTGTAGAGAGTGTAGGTGATCATAACTCCTGGATACATTTGTCACTATTAATGCAACTTTCAGGATTTAAGATTCAGAATTAGACAGAAAGAATAAATGAACAGGACATTGATTGTTGACTTAAACCTGAGTTGGTGTGAAAAAATGCAGTCCTTGTTGTAAGCAAAAAAGAATATATTACTGATACTAGACATGACCTGGAACGAAAAGCATTGGAATAGGTGAGCACATAAGTTATATATACAGTGAAACCTCTTTATTAAGACCACCTTAGGGACCTCACCAAAGTGGTCTTAATAGCGGGGTGGTCTTAATACTGAGGATGACCATGCCGACACATTGCTCTGAAATCCACCTTTTGACATGTTTTCATGGTCCATTTATATATATATTTACTAATATATAGGCTTCATATTGCTAAACACACAGTACATTTGTAATTGTAGCTGATTAGCCAATTTGACACCAAAATACAGCTTAAGCTTACTGATCTGACACTTGACAGGAGTACACAGTGGAATGCACACCAGGTGATTTTGTGTTTTTGTCTGAAGAGTGAAGTGAATCTTAGTGTAAAAGTTGTATTTTGGACTTATCAAAACTGGTCTTAATAGCCAGGTGCTCTTCATTCTGAGGTTGTCTTTAAGCGAGGTTTCACTGTATAGGATTTTTTTCTGTTTGGTTAGTTCTAATATATGAATAAGGATATTTTACGAGGATATCTGTGGGAGTTTGCTCATGGTTGATGGTTGAGTAAACGAAGCAAGATCAACTGTGGGTACCCGACGGTGGCTGAACTGTTGCTGCAGTCATAAATACATGGAAAAAAAGTGTACAATGATTTATAACCAATTTATTAAATCACATACAAATCATTAACATCAAAGGATGGATAGAAAACTACAGAACTTCTTGATCATTTTTTACAGATATCCAAATTCTTCCTCAACTCAAGTCTCTCCGATCTTCTTACAGGATGTGCAATAGTCAGAACATCTCCAAATGTCATCTTTGCCAAAGAGTTATCTTTTCCTGATCAGTTGATTGCCTTGGATCATTTCACCTTTCTGACAACTTTCTACCCATCAGTAAACGAACAAACCAGCTGACATGATTCTATTTTAAAGTCTGTCTTCCCTTAGATGGTGTTTGCTGTCCTTGGCAAACTGTGACATATAATAGAAAGGTGGTGCGAAAATGATCAGCTGGACAATCGCTCCTCCAATATAGTTCTCCTGCAATAAAGCAAAATGATAAAATTGAAACTTTATATAATCATGTTCTTTAATCGTCGAATCAGTTATTGATTTTTTTGTTTAAAATTTCGATTTATTTATCGATTTTTCAATATGCCAACTTGGACGATTTCAGGAACTTTTTAAACATTATTTCAATTTTATTAATTTTCTAACACTAAAACTTGGTTATTAAATTTTTGTGAAGACTTACATCGGTTTTGATTGATGGGAAGTTATTTCTCATTTTATTCTGTTCAAAACTAATGAAACTTGGAATTTAAGTGCATTAATAAATTTACTGTTCATTGCAAACAGTGTTTAGCGGTACAAGAAGAGCCCTTCGCTCTTCGAAAGCACAGGTGCTTGTAGTCATGAATGTGACTATTTTTTCATTGAATGTAGAAGATAATATTTATACATTGATCAATCTACATACGAGTCCTGAGTCCAGTACTCATAAAGTTGTGAAAGCACTAACAGGAATTCTGGAAATACTTCAATTTTACATTGTGGGACCCAAAGTTTTCGGCAATATTTGCAAAATGGACTCATGAAAATAAATTGTAAACTGAACGTTGTTTATTAAATGGTGTTTCATAATAATATAATATATTATGCTAAATTATTAAGTTTACAATAACAACCTCTGCAGAGTAGCCTTATAAAAACCTGTAAAAGCAGAGGTTGTTATTGTAAACTTACTGCAGTGCTACCCGAACTGAGAACAGCCCAGGTGTATAAACTCCTACCGCTTAGCCGTTCACTTGTATCACAGCGATGCCAAACGCCTATCGGTGCTATTTTTAGTTTGGTACTAGTACTGTATACATAGCTGTGACCAGTCCCTGCGTGCTGTGACCTTTCATCTGTTGGATAATCGGGTTACTCAGTAGTGAAACCACTCAAAACAACACAATATGAATATGAGTTGAGAAAATCTTAATATATTTGTACAAAAGGATACAGTCAGATATTTGGATCATTCATCGACAAATGCTGGTTTTTTTTCATAATAGTTAAACAGCTTTCTAGCCACACAGGCTAAAATAATTCCCCAGCTCCCGATTTGGAATGTCCCCGAGGGCCGTGACTACGACCAGCTCCGGAAAAGTCTCTGCAAAAACGGGATTGTTTCGGAGACGGTGTCTCATTGCATGGAATACGTATTCGACGACGTTGAACTATGGGGAGTATGGTGGCTGAAAAACCAAGCCAATGCCTTTGTTGTTAAACATGGCCCTTAAAGGCCCAATATACGTAACTTTCGACAAAACTTGAAGCGAAAATCAAGCCTAATAACTTATTATGTTTATAGATTTAGTTTTAGGTTAACTGATATCAGCAATATTCAAGATGAATTCTTTCCCAGTTACCAATACAGCAGCAGTTGAAACACGCTATTTGTAAACATGGTCCATTTCGAACCGTCTTCTCCATTCGGTTTGTTGTTGAAGTGGGCCCCACCTGAATTATTTTGAATTCTTTGGATTTTTTGTAGAGTTTCTTGTGAGTTACCGCTCAGGTTTACTTCGTTTTAGGCTTATTTTTGCATGGTTATCAACTGGATTTTTTTTTCAGAATCACGAAATTTACCAGAAGTGACGTATATTGGGCCTTTAACATTCTTTCATCGGCACGATTGTGGTGAAACCTGCAGTTGTCCATAACTACTACATCCCGGCAGAAAATACAGAGATTTCAATATCGTTTGTTTCTTGCAGAACTATATGTTGAAATAGTTTAGCATTTCCATGACGTTGTAATATAATAGGCACCTGTTTTAATCGATAGACGTTTTGTCCACAGGGACTCGGTTTCGGGATTTTGAGCGATATATGGCGTAAATCCTTCCAATTTCACTCTATAATAAAGGCATGCACACAAGTAAATAATACGAACACTTTCTATCTGCTGTTTATACATATTCTTAAACCTTATAAAAATTGGGGGTATCGAGGATTTACGCCATATATCGCTCAATGTCGTTCTCAACACTGAAAATGTTACCTGTACGCTGTCATTGTGCAGTCGCTACATCTAATCTAAAAATGGAACCGATAAAACAGGTTTTTATAAGGCTACTCTGCAGAGGTTGTTATTGTAAACTTAATAATTTAGCATTATTTTATTATGAAACACCGTACTGAAACAGTATATGTATATATTATCTTCTACAGTCAAAGAAAAATTAGTCACGTTCATGTCCACAAGCACCTGCAGCGATATCATGATCATAAGGCCTACATGCACGGTGCTTAATTTATTATCTATCTACATTTTGTAAACATAAATATGTTTAGTTACAGAAATAACGTAAACCATGTCAAAATGCGACAATGAATGATATGAACTTTCCAACGAGCAACATTGAACGCTACGTGAATACATTTTTCGGCATGTCCTTTTGCCCTTCAATAGCTTCAACACTACTTCAGTAAAGTTCATTTTGATTTACTTACTGCTTTGGTAATAGGATTCACTGGATGACCGGGATCAAGCAAGGTCCTAACTTGTGTTTTAACAGGCGATACTCTGGCCACTTTGGACGCAACACCCACAACACCTCTCATAACACCGGCCATGGTTATGCTCGCAAAGCTAAAAGCAGCGAGATTGTATAATGGCGGATTTACTAGACCGCAGAAAATATGATAATTAAAAAATACAATTACGTTTCTATTATCTATGATACACATTTTTATCTTAGAGCGAAATAATAGCAAATCATCAGAATTATTACGGAAATGATATGAAGCAAAATTTTATATATTTTTTTAATTTCAGTTGCTGCGGAATGAACATCATGAGAAAATTTGTAGTGAATGTGAACGTCAAGGAAAAGTCGAAGGGAATGCTAAGGTTTTGAAGAACGAATGATTCTTTTAATTGGTTAGAAGACCAGACATGGTGAGTAAGGAAAGAACAGAAACGATAGGAGAAACAATCTGAAAGGCTTAACTGTATCGTATTTGCCGTTATCTTTATAACTCTGGGCAGTAAACAACTCAATGTTGACTGTCATGGTGTGTGTATTGAATTGGCTACAATACACTTGTCATAATTTGTCTAACAGCAAATCGTACTCTTTGGGCTTGTCCAGAGGGTTACTTTCAACCAGTTCAATTGCACTAAAAAATGTGTTACAAACTCCCAGGTCCGTCGAATAACTCTTTTCAGTTCGGCGGTCTAATACCATTATCAGTATAGATTTCAAAATGTCACCTATTAAAAGTACTGAGTAGTGAGTTTCACTCGTGGTGGTCGACACAATTATTGTGATGTTCACATATGCTAAATGTGTTGTTTTGAAATAATAAATATCAAGAATGTTATTTGTTGGAAATATGTACATGTATACTGTAATTATATAATTATTTTTTATAAAATACTTTATTTAAAAGTGAAGTTTGCATTCAATTTGTTGCAAAACTGCACGGACAGGGTCATTTCTCGTTGGAAAGAAAGCTATACAGTGAGAGTATGTACCCTCGTTATATTGCCACCTTTCGTCCAAAGCAATTATGGCAGTGAGTATAACGAGGGTGGCGATAGTATCAAATTATGAACATTACAACCATGTAACTATAACAGCTAGATAACATAATTACCAAGGTTTTTATCAAATACAAGCTGAGAAATATCAACTTGACATTATTTCAAATCTAATTTCGGAAATTAATTATTTATCTACTTTTGCCCCATGCAATCCAGTTATTATTTGTCGAACTTTATGTGAAATTATTTGCCAAACGTCCATTGCATATCATTTATATATATACCCAATAAGAACACAATGTGAGTTAGAAACCAGTGATGCTTTTATTACAAACCAAGCCACACGTATGTGAAAATCTGACATAATAAATGCTTAGCGCAAATGAGATTGACTGTAAGTTTCAATTATACAACTTAGTTAATGTGATGTCACACCTAAGATAATCATAAATTGCGTCTGCATGATGGCCAGTTATTTATATAAGCACTGCAGTCAAGATGGTGGTGTTTTACATTTCATTGGTGCATGAGAATTAACATTTTACATGAATACATAACTCAAATTTTGATAATATGATAAAAAAGATCTCATATACATTCATTAACATTTCATATGAGATATTTTGATTTAGCTTGTCGGAAGCTCCCTCAATTGAAAACATCTCAGACACGTTTCATAAATACCATATATATGAAATGGAAACCTATCATGTAAATATGAGATGTAAAACAATTAATGTAGACCTGAAAATCCTTGGGCTAAGCCTAACAGGATTGAAAGTGAAACAATCGGGTAGTATATAATACTAGTGATATTTCTCTAACTATTGTATTAGAAGTAGTTACTTTTTGGGATAATAAATACCATATTTATTTTGAGATGTATGTTGTTGACCAAATACTCAATTTTAGATCTCTGTTTTAAGTTGTAGACTATCCACAATTCATAAAATCAATTAATGAAATTGATTGTTTTATATCTTATAACGTGAACTCCGGCTTTCCTCCGTTATTAAAACGTGGCACGTCCTGTAAGTTAAAATATCTGATGAAAGCTGTTAATTGTATAATAAGATCGAGGCATACAATAGTAAAACAAACAAACCTAATCAGACTAAAACAGTAGCGGGAGTTTTTATAAATATGTTGACTTTCTCTTTCAGGCTAATACTATGTATATATACAGCTAGTTCTTTCCCTTGTCGCGGATCTACAATAATTGTATATATATATATATATAGTAGTGGTAGGTGTCACTGAGTCAAGAGGGGTTCAACAATTATTTGACAATCATTTTCATAGTGATATGTCAGTGCCTAGTCCTGAGCATGTGTCTGCCATTAACTCAAAAGATGGGAATGAATTACTATAAGAAAATATACTTCTACATTTATATATACTGTATTGTATATAGTGAAGTACATTTCGCAAAACTTGTTCAATATTACACAGATGTTGTAGAATTGAGAGAACATCCTTGTATGACCATGCAGATATCAAGATGTTGCATCATATATGTACAATGTACACAGCAAATTATAATGAAAAAGTTCTAAACCCCATATTATATATATAGGTCAGTATTGTATCAACACTGTTCTATTTTTGTGACTGATGTACATGTAGATATTTGTAAGCTTGGCTGTTGAACTTGCTTGATAATACTAGCAATTCACCAAACAGTATGGTGATGGCCAGGCTGATAAAAACAGGTTTCCAGTAGAAATATCTTGTAACAGACATGCATTATCAGTAGGTAATTAATAGCAAGGTACAATTTGATAAGTAAGCTTAAGAAAGTGTACTATACGCATTTCTGTTATAATTTATTTTATTTAAAATGACTTCTTTGAGGTATCTACAGTGTATGATTTGGGTGAAAATTTTAATATCTGTTAATCATTGGAAAGCTATTTCCAGATTCCCCCAGATGATGTTAAGGAAATCAAAAGTGTCACAAATTGAGTATTTTCTATTTCACTGTGGATATAAAAGTTTAAATCTAACTCCATAATTGAGAAATTCGTAAAAATATTTTATTGTTAACGTTGTGGGCATGCATTATGATGTAGCACACAGTGGCCAGTCTATGTGCGACTCCCAAGTCCTATACTCATAAAATCAGGAAAGGACTCATAGAAATTCAGGAAGTTTAACATTGTGAGAACCATTGTTTTCAGCAGTTGGTACTAATTAAAAGGAGCCATGAAAATAAAACTGTTAATTGATCACTGAGCATGCATGTTTTCTTCGGCCTTTATTCCTTTGCATTGATAAGGTGCTGACATTGTTCCTGATGAGGGATGAATAGATACTCATTTAGTCATAATAATTATTTCTGTACACTTAAATCATGAATCTTAAAAACTGTTCTTCCCTCATAAAATAGAAAAAAATAATGGCAAATATATAGGATGATAGACACCAACATTCTGACTTTGTTGGCAATTTTTTAAGCTTTAATGGTGTGCTAATATTAGCAACAGGATTTTTTCCTTGGCCTATAAAACTGAAAGCTACGTCTCTATAGTCTGTTTAGTACCATATGCTTGGTCTAAAACATCCCAAGATACCTTTGATGGAATCTCTGCTGTTTAGAAGAATCTCGCTATCAACAGTTTTTGAAGTTGTTTACAATTTGCCCATCACATCATTTACAGGAGCCAGTGTAATCTGGACATACTAGGTTGATAAATTGAAGTAATGTGAGACTGCAGCAGTTGCAATGAGGGTCATGTTTTAGTTCTAGTTAGCTCTAAAGTGAAAGGGAGTCTCCAGCCTTTATCTGGGGGAGGGGTGGAGCTTTTAACTGTTGAATCAGGGAGATCTCTACGGCTACTTTGATGTCAGACTGTCAAGGAAAGCCAGGGTAAGATTCTAATGTGTATCAGACATTTCAATTCCTACAACGTAAAAACTCTATAAGTATTCTTTGTGCATGACACAGATTTATACAGTATGTATACCTAACATGTTTTGTTGTAAGGCAGATGCTCCATAATTAAACACATTCTCAACATTATCATAGGTTTTGACTGTTTTATAAACAAAGCCTAGGGAGTTCACAAACACACACACACACACCCACACACACATATATGCAAAAAAATCTAGCTTCATGGAGATTAAAATGCAATTAAAACAGAGTTTTAAAAAACTGCAGATATACAAATGTATGTGCCCTGTAGTGTAGGGGCCATACATATATAGTACTACTGCCAAAAGCTTTCACAAAGTGAGATCCCTAATCAAATGAGTTTCTCTACAGTACTAATATTGACACATGTACTTGACTGGGGTGTAAGTATTGTAAGTAAATGATGATTGATAGTTATATATTTAATCTTTATATTTATCATGAAGAATAAAGGTGTTTCTATACTACAACTATCGATACATGTATAATCTATTTAACATATTCAGCCAAGTGGTAAGATTTCATTTATCAGACATTCTAAGTATGAAAGGTTTTCTCTTTTCTTGAAACATGAATGTAAAAATTGTCAATAAAATATTATACATTTGTAAATGTGCATCGGAATATATATAATATACATGCATGTCCTATAATGGTAGAATATCTACTCTACTTCTAAGATGGAAATATGATGTTTCAGTATATTGTATATATTCACAGGTAGTTATTGTGTTACTGTGGAAAGCACACAATACTGTAATATTAGTGTAGTACAAATAGATAAAATGAGACTGAGATAGGTTTAATAAGACAAGGTAAACATGTCTACCAGGGTATATAGATCTAGACAGGTCTAGGTGTTGGAAATATATGTGATACACAATCAGAATTGTCTAGATCTTATTAATTCATGAGAATTTACTGTTGATGTTAGTTGAGAAAAGCAGTTTTTTTGTGGATTTTGAGAATTTATATTTCAGTTCAATTTTCAGTGTTATAGTTATGCAATTGAATCAAAATTTGGTCACATTACTTGTACTATCAATACTAAACACCTTTATATTTAGAACCTTAATTTACAGCATATTAATGAGATAATATTATATAGTTACGTGTAATTCTTTTCATAATTATTGTATTTATAAAGAAGTATGATGTAAGAAGGTTAATTTCCCTATTTCCTTTCACCAGCGTATGTGATAGTCCCAGTTTTATCTTGTCCGTTAAACATTTGGATCTTGCCATCCTTGTCGTACCGCCAACTTTCGTTTGATAATGCCAAAAGTTTGCTGGAGAAGAGATTTTAGTACATACAAGAGTATATAGTAGCCCACTTTTATTTCATGTTATATATCTTTAGACAAGGAATAGCTATCGTCCATTTGGAAACTGTTGGTGATCTGGATTTCATGGATTGTTTCAAATAATCTTACAGGCGGTGCATATTGATAATTTGAGCATATATACTTATAGCTACACAACCCTACGTTTTACCTGTTACTTATTATTACTGTATTTTACATGAGTGTGTACTGTACAATTGTATATTTGCTAAGCTAGGGGCTACATACACTTTAATATTTCTGTGACAGTTCATCAATCAAGATCCATTGCATTGTTTGTCAATTACATGTAATGTAAATATCCTATTATTCGTTCATTGATTCTATATTTATTATGGTACATAAAGTTGGCAAATATTGATATCCCTGGCTTTGTAAATGTATTAATATTGACTAGCTACGGGAAAAGGTTTATAGATTATTTGGATGTAGGAAACACAATACTAAAGGCAATAGAAAAGGGTCACTAATGTTTTGTCAACCAAGAAAATATTAGTGTGTACCTTTAGACCCAAAATAGATTTGTTTATCAAGGAATATATTATGTATATATATACACACCTGCAAATGTACAGTAGGTACATGTATATGTGATTAAAGGTGAAACCAATATCTATCAGTGTTTTTGCTACCTTGCTTTTACAGCAACCTGTGCCTTATTTAATTGGGATAATTTAGTAGGATTTTCAGATAAATTAGGGAAATATTCTTGACTTTTGCTTCATTTTGGGAAAATAACATGAATTTTGACTGGGGGGAAATAGCCCTATATCGGCTGTAAAACTGGGCAAACAAAGTCACTGTCTGTAGATCTAGACATGCAGCTATACATGTATACAGGACCTCAATTAATTGTGTGTTACCACGTATATGTATACGTACCTTAAATAAATGTTTCAATTTGTTTTAAAAAATTTTGATTTTTTTTCCTTCAGTATAAGTATGTAGGTGTATATCTGAAGTGTACAAGTATCTGGTAGTGAGTCATTCACCAATATGGCCGTTTAAATCTATATAGAATTATAACATCTGTTAGTATGTCATGTTAACAGGAAAGAGTGTGTTGTATAGTGTTACACCCATTAATGTTTGTGGTGTCATATACTTGTACTTTTATAAAGCAACATCTGTATCAGATTTCTTCCTTGTGTATATTTATAAAATAGTAAACATTGAAATGTAAATATGGCTGGTGACTGGGTAATAGTGAACTGAATTAAGACCATATGTACTGTGGATCTATGTGGAAATATATCTTCCTTTCATTAATCGAGCAATTCAAGTATATATATATATATATATAATATGGTCATGATCATTACTAAACTCAGGTTGTTCCTGTATAGAATCTTAAGCCTTGTTTACATATTACCACCACTAATCTGAGCTGGTTCAGTGGTTGTGCCACAATTTAACCATGCATCCACCACTGATCTGGTTGTGCCACAAATGCAATTTAACCAGCCATGTACCACTTAATATGTGTTTGTAAATTTAACCAGCCACCACTAA
This sequence comes from Mimachlamys varia, assembly GCA_947623455.1. Classification (NCBI taxonomy): domain Eukaryota; kingdom Metazoa; phylum Mollusca; class Bivalvia; order Pectinida; family Pectinidae; genus Mimachlamys; species Mimachlamys varia. Next base: position 56,306,349 of record OX392528.1, read on the forward strand.
TCTTGTTGTGCCACAATTTTACCATTCAACACTGATCTGGTTGTGCTACAATTTAACCAGCTACCATGCACGAATCTGGAATTGCCACAATTTAACCATGCATCAACCACTGATCTGGTTGTGGCACAATTTAACCAGCCACCACTAATCTGGTTGTGCCACAAATTAACAAGCCACCACTAAACTGGTTGTGGCACAATATAACCAGCCGCGGCTAATCTGGTTGTGCCACAATTCAACTAGCTACCATCAAACTGGTTGTGCCACAATTTAACCAGCCACCATCAATCTGGTTGTGATACATTTTAACTAGCCACCATCAATCTGGCTGGGATACATTTTAACCAGCCCCTTCTAATCTGGTTGTACCACAATTAATTAGCCACCATTAATCTGGTTGTTTCAATTTTGGCTCAGGGATGTATTCCATATTTGAAATACATTGATTTGAGAGTTTAATAATCTGTTTCAAAATTTGATGATTTGGGGGGCCAAAAAAGGCCCAAACCATACGTAGTCTTTTCAGTCATGCTTATTTTATCTGTTTATTTTTCTATATCTGTCTTTGTTAATCCAGCTATTGCTTTCTGGTTGCCCCAAAATTAGTCTGTGTACAATTTGTGTATACTATATTGTTGTATTTAAAGTTAAATGCTGCATGTATATAAATTATAAAAATGTATAATCCTTTGGCATCTGATCAGCCGAAGGAAATATCACCAACATTTATGATTTAGATATAAATATTTGTACCTTCGTTTAATATTTTATGTACGTATAATATAATCATGATGTAACATGCTTTTTTGTGTCTTGATAAAGGGGCGAATTTATTTGTCGCTATTACGTACTTGAGCGATCATATATATTACAAATTACAATATTTGTGTAGCTGTACAGAAGTATGTACTAGTGGGTGTGGTATTGTGGCGGATCACATGTAATTATATTTAAATTTTCAATGTTATCTAATTATACATATTCCTCTTTCTAGATATGAGTGACCAAAATGAAGACTGACCGGTCACATGATTGAGAATGCTGAGCGACCATTGAGGATGACTAGTAACTGACGTTGGTGATACTAGTAGTTGTTCACCATTACACTTCACCATGGGAGTCAACTCCTCCTTTCCGGAGAGTTCCCAGCAGGTGGCTCGAGCGGCCTTCTCTAGACTTGCTCATGCCTATACAGTATCTGATACAGATATAAATGTTCGCGAAAAAAAGAAGAAAGCGTCAAAATTTGCGACATTACGAAAGAAACTAACAAGAGCTCGACGACACAGCCGATCTCTGGATTACGGAAAGGCATTACGTGATCTCACTGCCTCCTGGTCTCTGGCTGAAGTGAAGGCTTTGATACAAGAGTACGAAGCTCTGGCTTCCCTAAAGGAGTTAGCTCTAGCAGCCAATCTTGCTAGACCTCCAGCCAGTTCCTTCCGTCAGGATTTATCAAACTTATTTGATAAAAAGTTTTCTTCAGACGTGGACCTTGTGTATCGAGGAGCTTGTTTCCCAGCCCACCGGGCACTCTTGTCCATGAGGAGTCCGTATTTCAGAAACCTGTTGAGTAGGTACCCAGATTTTAATATGCAGGTTCCAATCAACTTCAGAACAGCGGGAGTTGATGTTACATTGTTTGCTTCACTTCTGCGTTACCTGTATACAGACTCAATAAAGACGGAAGATTTAAAACATGAACACAAAAAAGTGCTAATTAAGTTGGTTGAGGAGTTTGGAATGCCAAATCCTCTAGAACAGGACCTACGGAATCTGTTAGACACTGGTGACTATAGGGATGCTGTGCTAGTGTTTTCCTGCGACTTAGTGGCAGACATGCCTGATCCAATGTCTGCATCAATGACCGAGTCATGCACTAGCAGCGACTTTCCTTGCAAAACGACCCATCACGAGCTCTACTGCCATAAAGCTATACTGGCTGCACGGTCACCGTTCTTTAGGAATCTTCTACTGAGGAGAGCTCGGTCAGGGGAGGAAATCACTGACCGTACTTTACATACACCTACTAGAATCGTGCTAGACGAATCTGTCATTCCTAGGCGTTATGCGAGAGTGTTATTGAATGCAATATATCAGGACACGGTAGATTTGTCGTTAATACTACGGGGAAGTGCAAGTATGTGTAGTTTGAGCGAGGCTCAGGCCATTGTGGCGGGCAAGGGACAGATGACCATAGTGGACGAGGCCATGGAGGTTTACCAAATAGGGCAGTTCCTCGACTTCCCAATCTTGTCACAGGGTAGGTAGAAAATTAAGCCCTCATGATTTTGTGTTCATCTTATAATAAAATATAATGCTGTTCAGAAAGCATCTCATTTACTACCTGTCTGCTTGTGAAATTAAAAACAAAACTTGAACCGTTTCGAACAAATTTAAAATATAACATTGCGATATCGATACAGCTACAGAGTGAAATCTGGGTGATTTTCCTGCATGTTTTTTTTTAAATTTGGTATCTAAAACTTCTTATATAAAAAGAAAGAAAAGAAAACCATGAATAATATATGACTTCATCAGAACACAATTTATGTAAAAAAACTTCTCCATTGTTTTTGCATAGCTCTTTCGTTAATATGAGGGCTAAGAAAAGATCATGGTTTATATTCAGAAAGTAAGAAAATGGTGTTCACTTTACTAGAAAGTTCACTTCACTTTAACTTTAAGGAGAGTGGGCAGTCCAACGGGAAAAAATTGATGTGTAATGCATTTATTTACAGGTTGTGAAGACATCATCGTGGAAAATATTGGCATAGACAATCTGATCAGCATCCTGAACTGGAGCTCAGAGCCCCACGGTTCCCAGTGGGTTCACCGCCAGGCACTGCACTACCTACGGGAGGAGTTCCTTCAAGTCATTCACTCTCCTGTCCTTCTGGATCTCAGCAAAGAATACCTGATAGAGGCACTCAGTTCAGACTTCTTACAGGTAACTCAGTCAGTTCAGACTTCCTACAGGTAACTCAGTCAGTTCAGACTTCCTACAGGTAACTCAGTCAGTTCAGACTTCTTACAGGTAACTCAATCAGTTCAGACTTCTTACAGGTAACTCAAACAGTTCAGACTTCCTACAAGTATCTCACACTGTTCAGACTTCTTACAGGTAACTCACACAGTTCAGACTTCTTACAGGTAACTCACACAGTTCAGACTTCTTACAGGTAACTCACACAGTTCAGACTTCTTACAGGTAACTCTCACAGTTCAGACTTCTTACAGGTAACTCACACAGTTCAGACTTCTTACAGGTAACTCACACAGTTCAGACTTCTTTCAGGTAACTCACACAGTTCAGACTTCTTACAGGTAACTCGATCAGTTCAGACTTCTTACAGGTAACTCACACAGTTCAGACTTCTTACAGGTAACTCACACAGTTCAGACTTCTTTCAGGTAACTCACACAGTTCAGACTTCTTACAGGTAACTCGATCAGTTCAGACTTCTTACAGGTAACTCACACAGTTCAGACTTCTTTCAGGTAACTTACACAGTTCAGACTTCCTACAAGTAACTCGGTCAGTTCAGACTTCCCACAGGTAACTCAGTCAGTTGAGACTTCTTACAGGTAACTCAGTCAGTTCAGACTTCCTACAGGTAATTACTCAGTCAGTTCAGATTTCCTACAAGTAACTCACACTGTTCAGACTTCTTACAGGTATACTCAAACAGTTCAGACTTCCTACAGGTAATTACTCAGTCAGTTCAGACTTCCCACAGGTAACTCAATCAGTTCAGTTCAATATCTGATGTTTATGTAAATGAATGAAATGTGAACCACAATCCATTGTTACCAAATATAACAGAAAGTAATATTGTTTGTGTGGAAACATTTTTTAAACTCTGTGGTAACAATGTAATAGTGTAGAGTTGTGTACTAGATGAGTACACAGTAGATATGTTTCAGAAGAAGACAGATATATTTGTAGACGCTCAGTGTGAGTTGTGTGTTTTAGGCAGGAGAACTGGATGTACTTACAGCCGTCCTGAAGTGGGGAGAACATCAGCTGATTCGGCGTATAGAGGAGAGAGGTACACTGACCAGGCTACTAATTGAGATTGGTATTCTCTACAGATTAAAAGAATCAATTACCCCCTTTGGGTTGAGACAGGGGAATCTCAACCCGTGGGGTAAGATTCTTAAGTTGCTTAACACGAGGCATGCCAAGTGTTTTGACAGCTTAAGAATCTTACCCCGAGGGGTGAGATCTCCTGTCTCACTACCAAGGAGGTGAATGATTATTTTTCTCTTACCCTGTTACCCTCATGTATAATCTAATATTGACGTTTCATCAATGCAAAACAATGTTGATGTTATGCGATTGAGGTATCAAAGTGACATCATTGTATTGTTGCCGTGACGTCATGGTATTGTATGGTACGACGTCATACAATTGTTGAGAGCTTGCCTCAACCTAGGGTCAGATAAAAAAAATCTCACACCTGTAAAAGTGTGGATATCCCTGTCCAGGGTAAGAGAAAAATAGAATCTATCACCCCCTGGGCGGGAGATAGAATCTGTCACCCTTTGGGTGGGGGATAGAATCTGTCAACCCTGGGTGGGGAAATCAGGAAGATGTTAACCCCAAGGGTAAAATACTTAAGTTACCAAACTTGATGCTTGCCAAGTGTTTGGCAGCTAATTTAGAATTCTTCCCTTAGGGTTCAGATCCTCCTGTCTCACTCACAAGGGGTTGGTGAATAATTACTTTTCTCTTATCCTGCAGTTAACCCTCTAATATAATTATGTAATATTGATGTTTATATCAAATTCAATACATGACAATTTAGATTTGATGTTACTGACTTGTCCACATGACTTATTATATATTACCCTGCAATACAGTATGGGGGATGCTGGAATCAGTCTATCTCTCTGGCCGTCTGTCTGGACGTCTGTGGAAAAAGTTTGTCTGGACATTTTCTGCCAAAATTTTGGTTACCATAGTAACCAGGTCAATGTACTTATGGGTATACTGTTGTTCAGACAACTCCCTATGAACCGATTCCAATAGAACTACACAGGAATGTTAGGGACTTTGTGTATTTATGAATATTTTTTTTTCATGTCATGCAATTCTTGAGATAGTTCAAAGAGCATGCGATCATGAAAAGATTGACTGAAACTTAGGGTGAGATAAGAAAATCTCAAACTGGTAGAAATGTGGATAACCCAGTATAGGGGGTAAGAGAAAGATGTGTCTACAAAACATCCAAACATATGGCACTTTTTGCATTGCATTTTTTGTCCAAAGGACAAGTGAGCTTAATATGCTGTGGTGCAGTGTCTGTCCAATGTCTGTCTTGCATCAGTGCCAAGATTTTACATCAAACATGTTTTAATATTCTCATAAGGCTCAGGGAACTGATACTGGGTTAGAATTACCAGTATATGTAGATGACGGTCTTCTACGTTAGTTCAAAAGAATGACATTGAACCACTATCAAGGTCACAGAAGCAGAATCTGTTTGAAATTTTAAAACAACTTGTTCTTAATGGATAAAAAGCCTAGGATACTGATATTGGGCCTTAATACTCAAATATGTTTAAAAATTAAAACAGCCTCTTTAAGATAATAAAAAGGCCCAGGGGAATGACATTTAGCTACTGTGTTTGTTGAAATGAATAACCTTGACCCATATTCAAGGTCAAAGTTAAAATCTAGAAACAACTTTTTCAGATTAATCAAAATGTTAAGAAATATGTTATAAACACTTATGCATGTCATTGATATTATTTGATATGATTACAGATGTACATGGTATATAAAATTATATGATTATTTTTCCAGAACCTAACTTACTGAGTCACACCACACACAGTATCAGCAAGAAAGGTGTCAAGAAGAGAGATTTGAATGACATAGAACTGCGTGACATCTTAGCCGAGTTACTTCCCCTGATCCGTGTCGACCATATCATTCCTTATAATTGTGAAGTACTCAATAGTGCAATAAAGCGCGGTCTGGTGAGCACGCCTCCCTCTCATATGTTGGGTGACGAGGCCACAGGGGGACAGAGAGTTTGTGCGTGGATCAGGAGCAAACACAATGGCATGTTTATGAGACCGCGCATCTTCACACCCTACTTTGAAGAAGCTAAGGTACTAAAACTGGTATAGGTCAAGTTTTTATTTCTTTAAAAAAACTGCTTTAATTGAGATTTCATTTATATTGGAAATTGGATTGAATTTTTTTCAGTTCAGTCAGACTCCAGTTGTCTTATCAATATAACCCAGACATTGAACTGCGGGACTTCTTAGCATAGCTACTTCCTCTGATCTGCGACCATAGATTTACTTACAATAGTACAAAAGATAAATGAAATTCTCAGAAATTGATATGTAGCATTTCTTTGTTTTTGCAAAATAAGTATTATTTTTTTTAGCTAAAGGATTTTCTCATTTTTAATATTTTGTATAATATAATAAGAGCGCAGCTCTCGGGCACAGAAGGCAACTTAGTGAAGCTCTTGAATAGTAACACATGAGTGTGCAAACAGAGTTGTTCCCCCTTGTTTGCTACCTTTTGCCTTTGATTTTTTTCGTCCGGAATTTGCCTTCCAGTAGAGAAATCTGAAACACATCACACAATTATGTTACGTCATACAGTTATGTTACGTCACACAATTATGTTCCGTCACACTCAACCTTTATCGGTTATTTCCGGAAGGTTGAAAGTAACCGGCATATCTTTCAGCTGATGTCTGTTGCATTTATTAGCTCTGTCCTTGCTTCAAAAGCTGTCTTTTTTGGCTTGCCGACTTTAAATTATGGAAATGTTATCACTTTTGAACTTGTATATGAATGATTCTTAGTAAATATCGGAGATTAACTAGAAAGCTAGCTCTTTTAAGGCTTTGCCGTTGTCATATTATTGATGACAAGAATCTAGTTTAATTTGAAATGAGCATAAATCATAATAAAAATGACACTTGAAAATGGATAACAACATTGTTGTTGATTTTTTTTTCCACAGTCCATGCGGGACGAGTTTCTGTCACAGGGCCAAGACTTGGACGCCGGTCGGGGTGTGCGGACAATCCAGATGTCAGCCATCCCTGACACACTGTACATGGTGGACGAGACCCACTATCCTCAGACCTCAGGTCACCAGGGCTTGACCAGTAGTTCAACGGTCGACATAATAGCAGGCACCATTCCAGGTAGGAGTAATGCCTAATCGCCTTTAATAAGTGACCAGGAAGGGTGTAAAGTTTGTATACATCCCAAACATATACCTTCATTTGAATCTTTCTGACTTCTACCTTATAAAAAAACAGTATTTAGTGGAGAAAACTGGATTGCAAAATTTGATAATCTGGAATTGGAGGCTTTATTTACAACTTGATAAATTTTCTGCAAGTGAACTTCGTTACAACTTGTTAAACTTTCTGCAAGAGAACTTCAGACATATAAAACTTCTGCACCTTTCCTTACTGGTGTAATCAAAGAATAAAAATGTGCATAGACAATTTCAAGATGTTTCACTCCACAAGGAAATTCAGATAAGAATGTTATGGTTTAATTTACTCACAATTAGCAAAAAATTGTTGTATTGAGGAAATTACTGTAGTGGGGAAATTGTTGTAGTGGGGAAATTGTTGTAGTGAGGAAATTGTTGTAGAGGGGAAATTGTTGTAGTGGGGAAATTGCTGTAGTGGGGAAATTGTTGTAGTGGGGAAATTGTTGTAGTGGGGAAATTGTTGTAGTGAGGAAATTGTTGTAGTGAGGAAATTGTTGTAGTGAGGAAATTGTTGTAGTGGGGAAATTGTTGTAGTGAGGAAACTGCTGTAGTGGGGAAATTGTTGTAGTGGGGAAATTGTTGTAGTGGGGAAATTGTTGTAGTGGGGAAATTGTTGTAGGGAGGAACCTGCTGTAGTGGGGAAATTGTTGTAGTGGGGAAATTGTTGTATGCGTATTTAGGAAAATGCCTCAAAATAGGCAGCAATTATCTGAATTAATTTGCTGGTATGATTCAAGGTTGAAAATAAACCATTTGAAATATATTGAGTATGAAGTAATTAATACAAAATTGTGTTTTAGCTGTTGTATTATGTTATTTTCAGTATTGCATTTTCAACGACCCTTTCTTTTCTATTTTTCAACTTTCTGTATGCAGTTATCTCCCTTGGACTGCTGCATAAAAGTTTAGAACACATTTTGAAGTGCAGAAGTTATTTTCAATATTAATGATCAGTTCTTAATATTGATCTGCTTAAGATATATAATTACCTAATTAGAGATTCACATTATAACTATAAGACAGTGTTAGTCTGAATGTTTCATTACATTTAAGAAAGTGTGAACATGTACATTTGGACATGTATATCAAATCAAGAAATATCCCACCCTGGGACTCCGGGACTTATTTAGAAATACCGAATTTGATTAATAATTAATATAAAAATAATAGACTTTATAGGCAAGAAACATCAACCATGAATTAAAGTGATTAATTTGGAATACTGGGGTCAGTGAAATGTTTTTTACTGGAATAGTCCTCGGTGATGATGGTAGAATTAGCAAAACAAAAATTTAATTATTTATATCCTGGCAGTGTGTTTTTCTACGAGAAACAAGACTAGACATTTTTAATTAAAATTTTTACAGTACCAGACTCCAACACATTGAAGCTTATGCTACAGAGAGAGCAGGAGCTCCAGGTGAGTAAGTTATGTCAGCGTGCCGCCAGTCTACCCTACAGTGACAGGCGCGCCATCAACTGTCAGCTTCAGCTCAGAACGGTACGAGAGTTTGGTCTACCTGACATCACCATTGAAATATTACAGAACAGTCAAATGTATTACTCTAATAATGAGTCAGTGCCGGCATCTCTGCAGCTAAAACATGGCCGGCGCTATCACTCCTCGCCAGTGAGGCGGAAAAACAGTCCACCTTTGAGCCGCCACAGCAGTAAGATGGGGAGCCCTACCAAACCTGTGGTGTCCGTTACTCCCACCCGCACACAACCTGGCAGGTCAAAAGAGGTAAAGTTTAATAAACCTGATAACACACAGTGAAGTTATTACTCATTATACTGCTGACTTTAGGTACTTTCCCCTTGTGAATTTTTCCCAATTGGTATGTTATAAAGTTCAATAAAGTATACAAAGTTTACCTTAAAATGTAAGGGTTTTTAAACTCTGAGATGTTATAGAAATATTTCAGATATATTCATATTAACTTCGAGTTAAGTTTGTTTATAATCTGCCATTGCTGCATAAACTTAATTGTATAGCTCTTGGCTCGGTCTGTACTAGTCAATAATCATGGTCACGGAAGCACTTTAAATAACATATAAAATATAGCTTCTCTGTGACTAAGAAGAAAATGTTTAAAAAATAACTATATACTAAGTAGCTAAGTCCATCCGTCTTAAAATTCCCAAATTCCACTTTTCGTGCAGCAAAATTTTCAAGGAAAAAAGTTATTTCCAGAAATTTAAAATGTATTTGTCTTATTTATCCTGATGTGGTTCAACTGTATTAGTATAATGTTGAATTAAAATGTTTTAATCCTTTTTTCCAGTCCAACACCAGTCCTTGTAGTGACAGTGCCTTAAGTGACGTTATGCCTGACATTGCTATGGCAACCTCCTCCATGGGACAAGTTCGTGTTCATGAAGAGTTTGAGCTGGACATCGGCGATGGTAGCAGTCACCATGGTACCATGTACATTTGATCACATGTACGATGGAAACAGTCACTGCACGTGGTACCATGTACATTTGATCACATGTACGATGGAAACAGTCACTGCACGTGGTACCATGTACATTTGATCACATGTACGATGGAAACAGTCACTGCACGTGGTACCATGTACATTTGATCACATGTACGATGGAAACAGTCACTGCACGTGGTACCATGTACATTTGATCACATGTACGATGGAAACAGTCACTGCACGTGGTACCATGTACATTTGATCACATGTACGATGGAAACAGTCACTGCACGTGGTACCATGTACATTTGATCACATGTACGATGGAAACAGTCACTGCACGTGGTACCATGTACATTTGATCACATGTACGATGGAAACAGTCACCGCACGTGGTACCATGTACATTTGATCACATGTACGATGGAAACAGTCACCGCACGTGGTACCATGTACATTTGATCACATGTACGATGGAAACAGTCACCGCACGTGGTACCATGTACATTTGATCACATGTACGATGGAAACAGTCACCGCACGTGGTACCATGTACATTTGATCACATGTACGATGGAAACAGTCACCGCACGTGGTACCATGTACATTTGATCACATGTACGATGGAAACAGTCACCGCACGTGGTACCATGTACATTTGATCACATGTACGATGGAAACAGTCACTGCACGTGGTACAATGTACATTTGATCACATGTAAGATGGAAACAGTCACTGCACGTGATACCATGTACATTTGATCACATGTACGATGGAAACAGTCACTGCACGTGGTACCATGTACATTTGATCACATGTACGATGGAAACAGTCACTGCACGTGGTACCATGTACATTTGATCACATGTACGATGGAAACAGTCACTGCACGTGGTACCATGTACATTTGATCACATGTACGATGGAAACAGTCACTGCACGTGGTACCATGTACATTTGATCACATGTACGATGGAAACATTCACCGCACGTGGTACCATGTACATTTGATCATATGTATGACAGAAATAGTCACTGCATGCGGTACCATGTACATTGAAAATGAGAGTATCAGAGACAGTCACCATATATAGTAATACATTTGATGACAATATAGAACTGGTCACTATAGTTTCTAGTTTATTTGACCACATCAGCAACAAATGATGTAATTATCAGATAGTTTCCAATGCATTTTGATAATGAAACCAGAAGTAGAAATGGTTTCTCTTTTTCTTTTAGTATTTTATCACATCAGGGATGTTAGAACCGATATAAAGAGTACCATGTATATTTGATAACATTAGAAACTAATAGAGCCTTTTTTGGAGGGGAGGGGTATGGCTGTTGTTTGTAGACAGTAAAGAAGATAGACATACTTATCTTGGCCTGTTATTTCACATCTAGGTACAAAGTGGTACTAGGTTAAAGGGTTTGTATCTGGGTACATACTTGACATGGTGGAGATGTAAGATGCTAACAAAGAATCAATATGCTCTGGTATGTACCACAAGAAAGGCAAATAGTCTGTATACATTGTATTTAAACATTTTCATCATCTGCATGCAGTTGTTTTGCCAGAACTGAGTTCAGAGCAATGTGAAAATGAGTATCAGAGAAATTAAATCCTGTTCTTCAAGAATATTCTTTCTTTGGGAATACACTGTTAAACTTTTAAGAACATTAGGAATCAATATTATTTGATATTATACCGTGATCGTATTGACAAATTCATTTTCATTTAATTGTTATAACTGAAATCAAAACAGAATGTAACTTTCACATATTCACAATATTGAAATGTTTATTTTGTTTTTCAATTTCTTATTTTTTTTTTATGAAATGAAAGGAGATAAACATTATATAGCAGAATGTATCTAGTAGGTATTTACCAAAGAGTTCTGTTTAACTTGACGATACTTTAAAAATGTCTAGATCTTGGGTTAAAATTGATGATATACAATGGCATCCATTATATACTAGCTTAAATGATAAAAACTACATGGACTCTGTTGTTGCCATTTTTAGACATTCATCAAACTTATTTTACTCACAGGGATCTAAATTAACAAAAAACATACAGTGTTAAGGTGTTAATTTGTAAGGTGGAAAGCTTTTCTTTTTAAATTTCATTATCAAAAGCTATTTTTTTCTTTTTCTTTTTTTTTCTCAAGATTTTTGTACAGTGAAAAGTGTTGGGATATTTTTGGAAAGCCAGCACTTTCAGACAAGATATGGTATAAAGATAGATTATATTCAGAAATGTTTTTCAGAATTATTGGACAATAGTTGACTGATCTTTATTAAAAGCATGTTGGGAAAAAATGTGGATGATACTTGTTGTGTATAATGTTTCAGTTTTGACTTGGAACCACCCATCTTTTGTTAGACTGCATGGACAGGCATATTTACAAGTAAAAAGGGTCTTAAATTTATGTGTGGTAATTATCAAGAAAATACACAGAATAGGAAATACGTATGTGAAGCTTTGATTAACATTCAAAATTTGATTCAAGTGTCTGTGACAAAATAAATTATGTGAAATTAAAACATCACAACACTCATTGTGATTCTGATGCATAGATGAAGAAAGGTTCAAATACACCCTGCTAACAGAACTTAATTATCTTTCATTTTTCATTCTTAGGATTTAGGTTAAAATAACAGTTTGTTATACAATGTAGTTTGGAGAGTTGGATGACTGATGTAAGAGGGTGTTTATTTTTGGGGGCTACTATCATGGTTAGAAACTTGGATGATATTTGTACGTGCCATATTGAAAGCTGTTCAAGGAATGTGTTGTGACCAAATATTAATTTATTATTATTATTATTTTAATTCTACGTTGTGTTGTTATAAATATTATTATTATATTATGATCTACTGTTTTGTGTTCAACATTTCATGTCAGGTAAAAAAAAAGATATTTATTATCTGTTCGTTGATCAATGCTTTACATTATACATGTATATATATAAAGAATTATACATACACTAGAACTGGATATACACAGATATCAAATGATATGGAAGTATATTTTTGGGATAGCAGTAGGTAGCTTGGCGTGACCTGAAGAAAAACTGTCAAAGTCACAAATGCTAGACTGAATATCAAATGCTTTTGTAAGTAAATGTTTCTTAGTGGTTTTCCCCTATTTCATACTATTGTTAATTCCTGTCACATATTGTTACATATACCGTATTTGCTGTAATAAGCGGCCCTCCCCCTGTAGCACCTTTGGACTTCTATGGAGGTATTGCCTTCATTTTCGTGTAAATGCACCTACTCTTCATGAAACAACTAAATTATTTTATATTATGATACAGTAAACCTGTGGTTGGTACAGACAAAAATAAATAAATATTGTCAATCTTGTCAAATTAATACAAGAAATGATCGCAATTTTTATAACTATTATTATCCTACCTTTTTTGGCCACAATACATTGTACTTATTGACTTTATAAAAACAACACTTTTCATCCAGATCTTAAATTTTGTAATCCTACTATATGAGCGCCCCCTCGTAACCAATGTTTAAGGGTCCTGGGAGCTAATTTCAGTGAATATGGTATTGTGCATTTTTTAATCAACTGATTAAATATGAAAAGAACTTTGCAACATTTAGGAAAAATAAAAATAAAAAAAATCACTCAAAATATTAAACCTATAACCAATTAAGTGAAATTTGAACGTTGACACCAAACTAATTAGCGGGCATGTCCATTTTGAAGTTGTAGGAGTGAATGAGTACAGAAGTTAATTAGTATGAGAACATATAAACATTACATCTGTTGGACTTCTTGGAAATTTGAAATATTGTCATCATTAAGATTTTAATGTACTTATGATTATTAGATATACATTTTGTACTGATAAAATGGCACATACCTATAATTATATGTACACAGTACAGTCTGTCAATGGATTGGTTTGTTAGTATGATTATCACTGTACAGGTATATTGTATGAATACAAACTGTAGTTTTGACGACATGTGTGATAGGTTTGCTCACCAGTTTGTGATGGTTGTTAGTACTTAATTATTATTTTCCCATGTTTTATCTGAAATACAAATATACATTGTATATATTTTGCATATATTTTACAGGTTGAAAATCCTAAATATGTTAGTTCGCAAACAAACAGATATCCCCCTCTATTTGATGAATTAATAAATCATAGAGGTATATATCAACAATTTACATTTATTAAAAGCTTAAATACAATTTAAACATCTACCAAAATAGTGATGTGCTGTGTATATGTATACATTGTATCCAGGCAAACAAGTTATCATTAATTCAAATAAAATTAAAAATTTCATTTATCATTTGATAAAACAAATCAGTTTCACTTTTGAAATTACCGGTACAGTCAATTTAGATTTTTTTTTTTTGCAAAGTTTTTATTTTGTGACAATTTTGAATGCAGGATAATTTGAAGCATTTACTGAACTCTATGTGGTATTGGTAAGTTTTCCAAAATTCTAATGTGGAATGGTATCACTTGATCTGCAATGAATCGAGGATTAATGATGGTTTTTTTCATGGTTCCTTTTCAAGTAGTCGTTCAGTTGATAATTTTTAATTGGTGTAGTATGTTGAAGTGATTGGAATGTTAGATGAAGTTCATGATGAAAAATGTTCATCATAAACACTGTGTTGTACAAATGTAAGTAGCTGCATTGATCTAAGCACAACAGTAAAGTGAAACCTTCTTATTCTTCCAACTCTGGTTCATAAACCTTTCAGCATTTAAATGGAGTTTAGGCATTTAACAGAGTCTCTGTGTTGATCTATTGAGGATGAATTATGAAAAAATTATTCAGTAAAAAGGGAACTAGAAATATATTTTGCAATAAATTAACTTGGTGACAAAAAGGGCTGGTTGCTACCACTGATGGCCTTGACTTTGTGTCCGAGTTTGAGGCCAACATGGGGCAGTTGTCAATTACTGACCGTTGGTCGCCGGGTTTTCTCTGGGAACTCCAGCATTCCCTCACCACTAAAACCTGGCATGTCCTTATTATAATGACCAGAACCCGGTTCCATTAAAGTTCAATAACTTTAGATTTTAACAGTAATTTCTGTAATGCTAACTTATGAAAAATTTCCAAAACTATTGATAAATTAAGGCATTGCTTAAGTTACTGAACAGGGATGGAACTGGTGCCATGGCTTTTAATAGGATGTGGAACACAAGAAAATGAAACATGTACAGTGTCGATATGTATAATGTTTATCTTGACATTTTAAAAGTGGTCAGAAAACTTACATGTAGTATCCTAGTAATCATTTCCCAATTTTCCAAACTTCCCAATATATTTGAAACAGTCAGTCAGGTCAACGATTAGCAAGTTTGGTTTATAATAATATATTCCGTGAGACAGGTTATCTAAAATTTCTTTATCAAAGCTATCACCATGTATACAGTATTCCTTTAATTTGGATAATATTGCATTGGCTCTCAGTTGTATACATATTGACACAGAAATTGTCACAGCAACCTTTACAAAATAATTTAGCGTTGAAATAAATTAAAAAGTTAGCCTGAAATGCATGAGGAAGCATGTTAATAATAAAGACGAGTGATAGCAAGTGTTATCATTGTCACCTTGATAGAGTATTGCTGCAGCTACATGTACTGTAAAATACGTGAAGCGGGAGTTGTAATTATTCACTGTGAGGTCCCTGATATGTATGATCAGTTACTGTTGTGAACAATTACAGCCTGATTTCCAGTGTAATCACCTATCAAGGTATAGGTACCTTTGTGGGGGTGGTACATGGGATGGTTATCCATGACATCGTTTGTGATATATCCATGTTTGAGTCCATATTTACGGTAAAAATGAATGATTTCTATAGAAGAATATTATCGAGAGAAAGATATTTAATGACAGTTAATATGTTGAATAGTTGCATTTCTATGTATGTTTTAAAATTTGTTAATATATTGCACCATCAAAAGAGTGAAGAGTGCAATAATTTTGTTATCTGTGAGATTTTTTTGTTCTGAAATATTTCTGAGTATATTTGTATAGACTGATGTGTAATGTCATGACTTATGCCATGTGAAGCGTCCTTTTTTTTCTGGCATCGTTTATTCACAAAGTTGTAAACACTTTGATAGTGTGTTAGGAACCTTGTTGTAGACATTTTAAAAGCTCAGTAATCCAGCTTGATATGTAGTTTTATTATGAATCAAGAATCCAGATACATGTACCTTCAAACAAAATCCAGATACATGTACCTTCAAACAAAATCCAGATACATGTACCTTCAAACAAAATCCAGATACATGTGTTCCAAGCTACCACGGAATATTGACTGAATTATAAAAACAAAACATTTTCTGAAAATAATAAAAAAGATAAATATATCCCTCAAAATATTTTTAAACAAGTTCACATATGTGATTGATGGGAGAATAAACAATTAAAGATTCCTTTTCAATCAAATGTTACAAACTGATATGTTTTGTGTTCATTACAAAAACAGCATTCAATACCTCTGAAGTCCAGTATAATATAGAGGACAACCATATAGATGGAGAGTGGATTAATGATGCAGAACTGCAGCTTGAGAAATTTGATCATAGTACTGTAAAAGTTCTAAATTTTCAAACAATTTTTTTTTGAGAAATGGTATCGGTAAAAGGTATAATGAAATCAAGGTAAATCTATATGAGATTTTAAGTGTACTTTGAACATCAAGCATTTTCAGCTATTGGTTTAAGTGACTTCTTCTCCATAACCTCTGATTGGAAATCAACCTTATGTGGCCGAAAGCATCCCTAGGTGCTCAGGATTCAAAATTGTACTAATAGGGGGACTGACCCCCCAGGGGGCTGAGGGGCGGGGTTAAAAAGGATTATTTAGCCATAGCGGGGGGCGAAAAGGATTACTTAGCCATATTGGTTTAAGTGACTTCTTCTCTGGAACCAAGAAATGGATACCAATCATATTTCACTGGTAGCATCCTTAGAAAGTATGGATTCAAAATTGTAGTCATGGTTTGGCAGAGCCCCCAAGGGGGCTGAGCAGCGATGCCAAAAGGGATAAATGTGACCAAATTGCTGTTGTTAACAACTTTTTTTTTTACTTTAGAATTATGCACTGGATATCAATTATTATTGGTTGGAAACGTTCATGGGAGGAAGGGATTAAAATTATACAGATTGAAGGGATGACCAACAACCACCCCCCTCCATCCCCCAGGGGCCTGAGGGGTGGGGCCAGAAATATTTTTAACTTGGATGGGGTTGGATCCCTACCCTGTAACAATGTATAACACTGCTGGGCTTAAAGAGACGAATACAATCATGATATTATGATTAATTGTGGGGTGTTCTGCCCTTGCAGAATTGACTCCTGAGAAGTAACTTTTAGTAACGGTTGAGATCCCCACCCCAAAACTACATAATTATACAATTGTTGGGCATGAAGAGACAATCACAATCATGATATTAGATTTGATCCCAGGGTCTGCCAAGCCCTTGAAGACGTAACTCATATAACTTTTTAACGAATGAGATCCCCATCCCAACACTATATAAACAATCACTGGGCATAACGGGATAAACACAATCTCAATATTAAGCTTGATGTCAGGGTCTGGCCAAACCCATACAGTCCTTAGTGTTGCTTAGTTGAACTTGAAAACAGTTGAGATACTCACTCATTTACCAAATTTTTAATTTATACAGATTTGCGTCAAAGATTTGTCCCTGTCCTTTGGATCTTTTTGAATACCAATGTATCCAGCATACAGGCCCTCTGTGCCTCTTTGTTCTGAAAGGAAGGATTTGTTACATAAATCACAAAAGAAGAAGACGTTATTTACTGAAGGATTTGGAAACTGATTTCTAATTATTGTTGAACATGAACGTAGATTTGTTTTCAGCATTGTTATTTGACCTGAGACAACAAATGGTTGATGACAGGTATCCCAGGCAGTGTGTAGATAGTTAGCAAATAGTTAAAATCCAGCTGGAGATTTCTTAGTTGTGCTTTAAGACCATGTTCTGCTTTTAGTAATCTGTTGTGAGACTTGTTTAAGCCAAATGTAGCTATGGTAATTTGTTTGGAATATATATATGTGGATTCACAGATTTTTATGTAGTGTAATATCTAATGGTTATATTGGGGTATAGAGAGTAGGCCGGGGCTACTGGGAGTCAGCTGTGGTTCGTATGTTTCCTTAGTGCTTGAAAAGGATACAATTTGTATGAGAGTTGATGAAAGATTTATATATATATAGTATATGTGGAAGTTAAAAAATGTTTAATTTAATTTGCTTAAGCAGAAATATTTTAGTATTGATAATGTTCTGACTGTATAAATCTGTTAAATATTGTCTACGGCACGCAAGATCTATTTGAGTCTACGTTGTATATTGATATCCATGACACTTCCCTGTGTTTGAACTTGTTTGTTTTCCCTTAATCTCCCCCATGTGGTTCACCAATAGATTTGAAATTTTATTACTTTAAATGTTGGCTTTGTTAAATGATTATGGAGTTGACTTGTACATATTTTTTGCCTCCGTGGTTCCCGTCTTGAGGAGCGGCGGCCATTGTGATAGCCATGTTTGTCCTACATCCATGTAGTGCTTCTCAGATCAAACCATTTATCATCGCTTGACTTTCCTATTTCATGTCTAATGCATGTCACTCTCCGTTATTTTTGTATAAAATTCTTCAGTATTTAAAAGATGAATAAATTTACCTACTGTCAAATATGTCAATTGTAGTGTGGTGTTCTGTTTGATTTTATTACATGGCGATATTTACTGTACAAGGGGCTTTGGTTGGGAGTTAGCTTGGTAGATTACTTTCACTGTGAATGCAGGCGAAACATGATGAAGAAGGAAGTTATGCTCTGGACAGAATTCTTATGGCACCAAGCCGTCCATCAAATCAGCAGAGGTAACGATACGTATGGCTTTATACGTCTCTGATAACACCCAGTCATAAAAGGAAGTGTATGAAGGAGCATAAACGTTGTCATGGTTACGTACGACTGGAGAAAAAAACAATCGCATTTCAACATGGCAATGTCAACACAGAAAAGAATGTCAGTAGGTTTCACTTGTCCTCTTTGGTCTGTAATGCAATATACACGGGATCCAAGTGAACATGTCTGTATCAAAAGACCCAGAAATGAAACCACACTCAACGATATGTATAATAATAATAAGTTATAAGGAAGTATGTACATGTATCTATACTTCTTAGCAAGATGCATACAATACTACTATAAGAAAGAAGAAGTGTCTCTAGATTTTTTATGAAAATTTTGATCTAGCAACTATGGAAGACTTTCTTACATTATTCCACCGAAATATCCAAACTTGCTACCATTCTTGTAATTAAATCATTGTGAAATTACTTTTCTTATACATCTTGGCCAGTCTTTAAAAAAATCATGTATACCCTATTTCATAATGTATATAAGAGCGTTGTTCGTTCATAATTTATTTGACTGACTAAACAAAGAATTAAGAATGTTATACTTAATAATGTTTGTCAGATTAAAAAAACCCAAATGATTTACATAACAAAATCCATGTAGTTTAGTATGATTAGTCGAGCGGAAGTGCAATAGTTTGGATCAGTAGAATCGTTGCAAAATTGTTGTGGTCAATGGCAGTTTACCGACATTCGATATCCGAACCAGTGGTTCTAACATTCTTACGACGCGATGGCGTTGGTGTTATTTCCTCGTCAGCAAAACTTTCCTGTAAATGAATAACGTGCAGGCCATACAAATCACCTGATTTATCACCAATTGAACATGTTTGGGACGTTCTTAGGGCGTAAGAATAAGTACCTGCTTCCCCCATTGCATGATCGTAAGAGGCGACTAAATTTTGAATCTTATGTTTTCCGTTCTTTCTCAACCATTTTCTCCTTCTCAATGTCTGCCTTGACCAACCTAATTTTTGGCTTTAAGTTGAGCGTTCGCCCCTGTGAGGAAGGCTTCGGTTTCTGTCCCCAGGCCGGGACATACCAAATAAATGTCTCTTACAACGGTAGTTACTTCAGCGAGATATCCAATGTACGTTGCTGCTTACAATACAGATACTTGACGCTCGGCATTATGGGACTGATTCGCCCGTTGTCAGTATAAAGTCTGGGTGGGGTGTGCTGCTAGGGGGCCTTCGGCAATATGCTTCAGTGTGGTGGCACTTAAAATCGGCAAACTATCCGGACTATCCCAAGAAGGCTTACACGAACATTTCGCATCCCCCCAAACACGCACGCCCTCATAAACACGAATATGCACTGGGAGGTCATGTTAAATGGCCTGGGTTGTTAGTAAAAACAATAAAACCAAACCAAACCAATATTAGGCAACACGGGGAAATAGCTTCAAAATCAGCTGTGGAACTTGCAGCAGCTGACCCTAGAAATAAAAAAATACCGCCCTTGAATTATCTGTTTACGAGTTCCATTCGTGGTCATACCTGTTTCTAATGGCGTTACATTTGAAATTTATAACCCTTGAACTTTAACAACGAATAAAACCAAGAGAACGCGAAGTTTTACATTAGTGACCATGTCTACAGTTTTATCCAAATCGATCAATTGCTTCGTTCTTACATGATTGACAAGGCCTTAAAGGCAGTAATTAACCCCAACACAAAATAGTGTAACATTTCATTTGTTTAACAAAGTAGTGCAACATTTCATTTGACTGACAAAGTAGTGTAACATTTCATTTGTCTAACAAAGTAGTGAAACATTTCATTTGTCTGACAAAATAGTGTAACATTTCATTTGTTTGTTGAGTATGTTAATGAAAACATGAAACTTTTAAAATTTTTGAAAATTAACGCCCCTCCCGTCCGCACTTGAGTACTAGAAGTATCTACATTAGCCGCTTACATCAATAATTATTAAAAATATGAAGGTCACGAAGGTCATTTCTATTTGCTATCACGAGCTTCAAATGACCATTGCCTTGTTAAATTAGCCCGACCATACGCATGTGTCAGCAGACTTGATATTGTATCCTCGATATCCAGGGATTACGCTCACCTACGCTCTCTGCACCCCTGGAATATGTCATGGCAAAACTAAAGGCAAGTTCAGTTAAAAAATACCTGACCAATCGCTAGACCGATGTCTGTCTTTCGAAGATTCCAGAAGAGCCGCAACCGAATTTAAAGCCTGCCAAATTTTACCGTTATGTGGCCTCGATATTCTTTTGGGGTCGTCTTGCCTCATCAACAATGTGGCGTACACGGAACCTTTCGTTTTGCCACGGTCGACATATTCCAGGGGCGTAGGTGAGCGTAACCGCTGAATATCGAGGATGCATAGGACTTTTGTTATTCTAGAGGGGCTTATGTTCACCCTCCCCTCCTTTTCAATCATAAGTTCAGATCTGTATCCGGGTACACACTGCACCCACGATGAACACTCCTGTTCATTATGCATGTTATAATCTGATAGCCACTCTCCGTCACAAAGTCTTTAAATCGACTAAATATTAAAAGTTAATGGAATCATGTGTTTTTATATATAAAGTCTGCAAAATACATAAAATTGTGTCGGACAGGAAACTTAAAGTGGAGGCATTTTGCAATCAAGCGTGTCGGATTATATATGTGTAGCGTCTGTCGTTTCGTGGTCACCGTACCCAGTCGATGATAACGTATGTCAACGTCCTTGACCCCAACCAACGCTGTTGTCGTCGACTATAGCTAGCAGTCATGGAGGTAAATGAATAATATATAAATATCACAGTGTATACTTTGTAGCGCGACTACACGCTGCTAAGTACTACATGTAGCTTGAACAGTAAGACTGATCAATTTTCGCCTGTAAATTTACTTGCCAGGTAGCCTTTTCGACTTTTTAAAGTATATGATATGCATGGTAAAGTTCACATTTATACATGTATACGTAGTGTGTGCAGATAACATGTCCTACATACGTACCTTCTTCGCAGCACGTATCTAGGAACGGTCGTTTTTATGATTCAGTTAGCACCTACGGGGACAGTAACCATAATCACCAGGTACACATGAAAACTAATACTTAATCATGATCAAATATAGTTGTCTGGCATGATATTCGCGTGAAGTT
Organism: Mimachlamys varia; assembly: GCA_947623455.1. NCBI lineage: Eukaryota > Metazoa > Mollusca > Bivalvia > Pectinida > Pectinidae > Mimachlamys > Mimachlamys varia. Next base: position 56,328,138 of record OX392528.1, read on the forward strand.
TATGTAAACTGTGTATGCTTTGTGATGAGCACTTTCTATGGAACATTGGCTCCGCCAAAACGCGCGTCTTTACATTGTATAGTAACACGACGGACGAGTTCATAGAACTTCATGCTACGCGCTAGTCCGATAGGTTCTGACTCTGATCATGACCCGCTAATGTTTGGACGACAGGCGGGTGCGAGAGTCAAAATGCGTCCTTAGTTCAAAAGTGGAAATTTACGAACTCCTGTGGCTTGATTAAATGTGTAGGTTAGTAGAAAATATCTGTTCTTTCCATTGCTACATAATTTACATGTGATCGAAAATGTTTAATATATAAAACACAGCTTAAACAGCGATCCGTGCACGGGTCGGTAACATTTCTACTTTCTAACTAAGGACGCATTCTGACTCTCGCACCGGCCTGTCATCCAAATATTTAGCGAATCGGAATAGCTACGCGCTTGTAAAAGTGGTTTTCGTAAGAATTTACTTTGCAGGCTTGTTTTCCTCGAGACTTCATTTCCAGGATATATTTGAATACGTGGTCGTCTCGCGTCGCGGAATAGAAAGCCAACCATACGGAGGGGAAAATAGGATTCATCTCCACGTGCCTTTCTGTCACGTTTGCATCGTAAATCATGATCTATGTTTTGTTCCGACATTTCCATACTGGTATGACGTAGACAATTAGTCAATATCTTTTCATTTCTTTATCTTAGCAACTCATTTCTCTTCGATTTGACTTTGTCGTTATTAGAAAAAAACCTACAAAATAGACATAGAATCTTGATTTGTATGTGTGTATGATGTTTTTTTTGAAGACAGTGATAATATTTTATGATAATGTACAGACGGATGTGCGATATGGAGTTTTATTCAAGAAAAACAAATAACCATAGACATAGGGAATACAAGTATAGATCGACCTTTGATGAATAACTCTACTATATATACTTTAATAAATTATTCTTAAAATGGCCTTGCACGAACAATGTCAATTTATAAATTTAATAATAACTTTTGTTATTGGTAATGTACAGATAATTGTTTAAGTGTTGAAGTCGCCTTATTATTGGTCAGTGGTAGAACTGTAAAGTCTGTGTTAGGGTCGCCTTATTATTGGTCAGTGGTAGAACTGTAAAGTCTGTGTTAGAGTCCGGCACTTATTATTGGTCAGTGGTAGAACTGTAAGGTCTGTGTTAGGGTCGCCTTATTATTGGTCAGTGGTAGAACTGTAAAGTCTGTGTTAGAGTCCGGCACTTATTATTGGTCAGTGGTAGAACTGTAAAGTCTGTGTTAGGGTCGCCTTATTATTGGTCAGTGGTAGAACTGTAAAGTCTGTGTTAGAGTCCGGCACTTATTATTGGTCAGTGGTAGAACTGTAAGGTCTGTGTTAGAGTCTGGCACTTATTATTGGTCAGTGGTAGAACTGTAAGGTCTGTGTTAGAGTCCGGCACTTATTATTGGTCAGTGGTAGAACTGTAAGGTCTGTGTTAGAGTCCGGCACTTATTATTGGTCAGTGGTAGAACTGTAAAGTCTGTGTTAGAGTCGCCTTATTATTGGTCAATGGTAGCACTGTAAAGTCTGTGTTAGAGTCCGGCACTTATTATTGGTCAGTGGTAGAACTGTAAGGTCTGTGTTAGAGTCGCTTATTATTGGTCAGTTGTAGAACTGTAAGGTCTGTGCTAGAGTCCGGCACTTATTATTGGTCAGTGGTAGAACTGTAAAGTCTGTGTTAGGGTGACCTTATTATTGGTCAGTGGTAGAACTGTAAAGTCTGTGTTAGAGTCGCCTTATTATTGGTCAGTGGTAGAACTGTAAGGTCTGTGTTAGAGTCGCCTTATTATTGGTCAGTGATATAACTGTAAGGTCTGTGTTAGGGTCACCTTATTATTGGTCAGTGGTAGAACTGTAAGGTCTGTGTTAGAGTCCGGCACTTATTATTGGTCAGTGGTAGAACTGTAAAGTCTGTGTTAGGGTGACCTTATTATTGGTCAGTGGTAGAACTGTAAAGTCTGTGTTAGAGTCGCCTTATTATTGGTCAGTGGTAGAACTGTAAGGTCTGTGTTAGAGTCGCCTTATTATTGGTCAGTGATATAACTGTAAGGTCTGTGTTAGGGTCACCTTATTATTGGTCAGTGGTAGAACTGTAAGGTCTGTGTTAGAGTCCGGCACTTATTATTGGTCAGTGGTAGAACTGTAAGGTCTGTGTTAGAGTCCGGCACTTATTATTGGTCAGTGGTAGAACTGTAAAGTCTGTGTTAGAGTCGCCTTATCATTGGTCAGTGGTAGAACTGTAAGGTCTGTGAGAGTCGCCTTATTATTGGTCAGTTGTAGAACTGTAAGGTCTGTGTTAGAGTCCGGCACTTATTATTGGTCAGTGGTAGAACTGTAAAGTCTGTGTTAGAGTCGCCTTATCATTGGTCAGTGGTAGAACTGTAAGGTCTGTGAGAGTCGCCTTATTATTGGTCAGTGGTAGAACTGTAAGGTCTGTGTTAGAGTCCGGCACTTATTATTGGTCAGTGGTAGAACTGTAAAGTCTGTGTTAGAGTCGCCTTATCATTGGTCAGTGGTAGAACTGTAAGGTCTGTGAGAGTCGCCTTATTATTGGTCAGTGGTAGAACTGTAAGGTCTGTGTTAGAGTCCGGCACTTATTATTGGTCAGTGGTAGAACTGTAAAGTCTGTGTTAGAGTCACATTATTATTGGTCAGTTGTAGAACTGTAAAGTCTGTGTTAGGGTCGCCTTATTATTGGTCAGTTGTAGAACTGTAAGGTCTGTGTTAGGGTCGCCTTATTATTGGTCAGTTGTAGAACTGTAAAGTCTGTGTTAGGGTCGCCTTATTATTGGTCAGTTGTAGAACTGTAAAGTCTGTGTTAGGGTGACCTTATTAATGGTCAGTGGTAGCATTGTATGGTCTGTGTTAGAGTCGCCTTATTATTGGTCAGTGGTAGAACTGTAAAGTCTGTGTTAGAGTCCGGCACTTATTATTGGTCAGTGGTAGAACTGTAAGGTCTGTGTTGGAGTCGCCTTATTATTGGTCAGTGCTAGAACTGTAAGGTCTGTGTTAGGGTCGCCTTATTATTGGTCAGTTGTAGAACTGTAAAGTCTGTGTTAGGGTGACCTTATTATTGGTCAGTGGTAGAACTGTAAAGTCTGTGTTAGAGTCACATTATCATTGGTCAGTGGTAGAACTGTAAAGTCTGTGTTAGAGTCACCTTATCATTGCTCAGTGGTAGAACTGTAAAGTCTGTGTTAGAGTCACATTATTATTGGTTAGTGGTAGAACTGTGAAGGGTCACTGTCATAGAACTGTTTAGGTCTGTATTAGGGTCGCCTTATTATTGGTCAGTGGTATAACTGGAATGTCTCGATCTTCGCAGACCTTTCTTTTTTTATTTGTTACCAATGCATGTTTAACTGATATTGTATGCTTTTACAATTGAGGATTTACAGCAATTGTCAGGAGGCTTCGCAAGTTTGCTATTTATCCGCAACATTCGCAATAACTTAAAAAATGTATAGCTGTGCAACTATATAGAACTGCCTCCAACAGTATTTCTATCATATTGATTCCCTTATTATTTCATTGCTTTTAACATAGTTATTTGTACTTATAGAACTTGCTGATACGTAAACATACAAAACTATGCGATCTGGTTTGTTTTTCAGTGCGAATGGATCAAAATAGAAGCTGATGGGAAGCTGCCCCTTGGTAGAAGCAGTCATACAACGGTGGTGATCGGGAGAAAGGCTTTTGTATTTGGCGGTGAAAACACTCCACGAGTGCCTATCAGTAACATTGTCCACTGCTTGGACATGGACACGAACATGTGGTCAGAACTGACTGCGACAGGCGATGTCCCCATACCACTAAACGCCCACAGCGCCGACGCAGTGGGTCACGTGATGTACGTGTTTGGAGGAAGAACCGGGATTACTATGGGAGAGGGGAGTCTCAATGACCTGCATGCCTTTGACACCAGCAACAACGTTTGGTCTCTTTTGAAAACCTCAGGCGATGTACCAACTGCTAGAAGCTTCCATGCCATGACAGTTATTGCAGATCGTCTCTACGTTTTTGGTGGCTGTGGTGTTGAAGGCCGGCTCAACGACCTCTACTCGTACGATATAGCCACCAAGACTTGGGAGAAACAACCAACCAGTGAAGAAATCAAAGGACGAGGTGGGGCAGGTCTGATTGGTGTTGGAAATGATGTGTTTGTCGTCGGAGGTTTCGCAGGTCAAGAGATGAGCGACGTTCATAGGTACAATACTGTAAACAAGACCTGGTCTACACTGAGGATCGACAAAGAACTTCCTCCAAGGTCTGTCTTCGGGATCACCGCAATTTCTACGTTTATCATCGTTTGGTTCGGGGAGGTTGATCCCTCTGATCAGGGACATTTAGGAGCTGGAGGCTTTTCTAAAGATGGTTATGTATTAAACACCTGTAGCAAAACCGGATGGGAGTCGTTGACATGCGTAGGAGAAACACCGGAAGAAAGAGGCTGGATGAATGTGTCGCCCTGTAAATGGAAGGGCCGCGACGGGATGTTCTTATTTGGAGGCAATAATATTGACAACAAAAGGTTAAACGATTGCTATATTCTATCTGTAAAGCTGTAACATTTATCCAGAGGTTTGGTCATGGGAACTCTACTAATCAGAAATATTAACTTGGAACACAATATGCGGTTAAGGATTTCGGGAATACGTTGACTTTTTTTGCTGACACTCCTTACTTTGGCCTAATGTAAGAATACATTGTAATACAACATGTTGTTATACCACCATATAGGCTATCCTTCAGTTTTGCTATGACATATCCCAGGGGTATAGAAAGCGTAGGCGAGCGTAATTCCTGGATATTGAGGATGCATATAAACGCTTAAGTTTATACTTGTATATGTATATTTTAAACAGATTTTTAAAAAGAGTTCATTTCACAGAAAAGTTGAAAAACAAGAAAAGACATCTTTCGCTTTGCGAGTCATTCACATGAAAGGTAAAGTAATTTGAGACCACTCTTCTAGTATTTTGCGATACCATATCGCCAACATATTGTCCTGGGGCCGAGCCAGCTAATTCGAAGGCACGCAATATTACGACATTCTTGATGGATCTTTGAATTTGTGACGTCATATCTGTTGTTCTGGGATCACGTCACGTGATGTCTCATATTACATGCTATTTTAATTTGCATAAGTTTGTCATCCATCATATGTATCGTGTGTAAATAAGACCCGGGCTTGACTTAGTAGTGAATAAGGGACAAGAAAAAACTGCAAGATAAATAAAATTTTCTCTACTGTCGATGTCGTAAAAACGTGGTTAATATCATCTATGTATCTGCCAAAAAAATCCTGTCAAATGTACATTTTTGAAGTGGTAAACATCAAAAAGAATACAGGGCGATAGATAATATAAACAATAAGAGAGGAACGGATATACTGCTATTGGAATAATTGTTTTTCGTGGGATGCTGGGAACACGAAAATTATATAAGTCTTAAGATAAACATATTTGTTTCGAAAACATGTACTAATTTGTTGTTGAAAGCACATTTTAATTCATATTAGCTCTTGATGAAATACCATTGAATGTTTTCACAACACATATCTTTTTATGTATTTCGCTTCTTAAAGTATCATTATCCATTTGTGATGTATAAAATTGCTGCGTATATATAACTTGCTATGCGTTTCTTTCTGATATGAAATACTTTAAACGAGTCTGGATGTTTCTGATTTAGGGAGACTTTGTCAAGCTTTGAGAGTAGACTTTTTAAAATTTTAAAAGCAAAGAAACGAATTTAATGACCTTTCAGGATTGTTCAAAGGGTATTCAAGGTTATGATATGGTACCTTCAGAAAGGTTTTAATTTCAGTTGTTAAAGTATCTACAGTTAGATGTCACGCCAATAATATCTACTGTTAGATGACACACCAATGCGTTATTCAAGTATCTACAGTTAGATGTCACGCCAATAATATCTACTGTTAGATGACACACCAATACGTTATTCAAGTATCTACAGTTAGATGTCACGCCAATAATATCTACTGTTAGATGACACACCAATACGTTATTCAAGTATCTACAGTTAGATGTCACGCCAATAATATCTACTGTTAGATGACACACCAATACGTTATTCAAGTATCTACAGTTAGATGTCACGCCAATAATATCTACTGTTAGATGACACACCAATACGTTATTCAAGTATCTACAGTTAGATGTCACGCCAATAATATCTACTGTTAGATGACACACCAATACGTTATTCAAGTATCTACAGTTAGATGTCACGCCAATAATATCTACTGTTAGATGACACACCAATACGTTATTCAAGTATCTACAGTTAGATGTCACGCCATTAATATCTACTGTTAGATGACACACCAATACGTTATTCAAGTATCTACAGTTAGATGTCACGCCAATAATATCTACTGTTAGATGACACACCAATACGTTATTCAAGTATCTACAGTTAGATGTCACGCCACTAATATCTACTGTTAGATGACACACCAATACGTTATTCAAGTATCTACAGTTAGATGTCACGCCAATAATATCTACTGTTAGATGACACACCAATACGTTATTCAAGTATCTACAGTTAGATGTCACGCCAATAATATCTACTGTTAGATGACACACCAATAATATCTATTGTAAGATGTCACTCCGATATGTTATTCAAGTATCTCGATGTCACGCCAATAAGTTATTTAAGTATCTCGATGTCACGCCAATAAGTTATTTAAGTATCTCGATGGCACGCCAATAAGTTATTCAAGTATCTCAATGGCACGCCAATAAGTTATTCAAGTATCTCAATGGCACGCCAATAAGTTATTTAAGTATCTCGATGGCACGCCAATAAGTTATTCAAGTATCTACAGTTAGATGTCACTCCAATAAGTTATTCAAGTGTCTCGATGGCACGCCAATAAGTTATTTAAGTATCTCGATGGCACGCCAATAAGTTATTCAAGTATCTCAATGGCACGCCAATAAGTTATTCAAGTATCTCAATGGCACGCCAATAAGTTATTCAAGTATCTACAGTTAGATGTCACGCCAATGATATCTACTGTTAGACGACACACCAATAAGTTATTCAAGTGTCTCGATGGCACGCCAATAAGTTATTTAAGTATCTCGATGGCACGCCAATAAGTTATTCAAATATCTCCATGGCACGCCAATAAGTTATTCAAGTATCTCAATGGCACGCCAATAAGTTATTCAAGTATCTCCATGGCATGCCAATAAGTTATTCAAATATCTACTGTAAAATGTCATGCCAATAAGTTATTTAATTATCTGCAGTTAGATGTCACGCCAATAAGTTAGTCAGGTATCTACAGTTAGATGTCACGCCAATAAGTTAGTCAGGTATCTACAGTTAGATGTCACGCCAATAAGTTAGTCAGGTATCTACAGTTAGATGTCACGCTAATAAGTTAGTCAGGTATCTACAGTTAGATGTCACGCCAATAAGTTAGTCAGGTATCTACAGTTAGATGTCACGCCAATAAGTTAGTAAGGTATCTACAGTTAGATGTCACGCCAATAAGTTAGTCAGGTATCTACAGTTAGATGTCACGCCAATAAGTTAGTCAGGTATCTACAGTTAGATGTCACGCCAATAAGTTAGTCAGGTATCTACAGTTAGATGTCACGCTAATAAGTTAGTAAGGTATCTACAGTTAGATGTCACGCTAATAAATTAGTCGGGTATCTACAGTTAGATGTCACGCTAATAAGTTAGTCAGGTATCTACAGTTAGATGTCACGCCAATAAGTTAGTCAGGTATCTACAGTTAGATGTCACGCCAATATGTTAGTCAGGTATCTACAGAGGAACTTCGAGTTCTGAAAGTATTCGAACCAAGCGAGTGTTTGGAATGTTTTACAAGGACTGACGAAATGCTTCGAAGGAAATGGGGTCTTCAAGATATACAAGTTCGAGGTATCGATTGTGATACGTATACATATCGAAACTGATGAATCGTATTGAAGATATTTGTCACTGTATAATTCTATTAGTTGTACTGATTATATAAAGATGCATTGATACTATTAAACCCTGTTTAGTTACAACCCAGTCTGTCGTGTTTTATAAACTAGTACATATACTTAGTATATTTTATCGAAACAAAATACCGCAGCGTCAACAAAGCCATACTCCCTACCCAAAATCGATTACACTAGGGGCAAAATATGTACAAAGGACAGAAGTACACGGAGACCATTTGAAAGATACAAAAATAAGGCCCGGTGTTCCGGACGAGTAAGGTGTTCCGACGAGTAAGCGAGCGTCTTTTTACTTCATCGACATCCGTTATATAAATCTATGCCACATACAGTAAATGTCACGTACTGAAAGGGAGAACTGATGCATCATGCAAATAGGCATACCAATGAGCATATCCAACAACGTCCACCTTCACATCACATAAACATTTAGACTTTTGCTCAATGAGACAGAGATGCTCATTGTCCTGATCAACCTTCAGAAAATAGTTAAAAGAGATGGATATTTCATTACTGCTGAAAACTTTTGGAGGCTGTTCCGATTCTATACTGAACAGACCTAACGCCTTTCATTGTAAATTATACCGTATAGCTTATTCAAACTGTAAAATGAAAGTTTTTGTTAGGCAGGAAACAATTAACAGGTTTCACTTTACACCCTGCTGCGTATTGCTTGGGTGTGAAGTTTGCAACACTGGGTGTTCATTAATTTATAATAGGCAATTGCCAATTTACGTAGGATACATAAATAGAGAATAATATATAAGAGAATACCGAAGCGTTAACAAAATCATAATCCAAACTCAAAATCGATTAAACCTGGGGCAAAATATATAGGGGCAAAGGTTACCGGTTTACAACAAGTGATTGTTGGGTATGGAATTTATTTTACTTGAGTTAATTATTCTTTAAAAGGTTCAAAAGACACGAGCTTTAGCGAGTGCCTTTGTAACTTCAACAAAACCTTCATTTTCTCATTCACATTGTTGCCTTGTAAAATGATACCGACTAGTTCTGACGTTAGACACCAGAACAGCAAGCCTATGTCGTGTTTAACACACATTTATTGTAACGTTACAGGTCACATACCTTTTATGGAGCTCCGTGATTTGGATATAAATTTATCTGATTGCATGTTACGTAGGACTAAAGCAGTAATGATTTGCTGTGTAATTTATAATAGGATTTGACATGTGTCACTGAGATAACGCATTGCGACATAACACAATGCATCTAGTTGTATAAAAATGTTGCTAAAAAAGAAATGCAGATTTTGAATTAGCCTGGCATATGGTATACGTATTTTGGAACAAAAGATTATATTACTGTACAGGTATTTCAAAAGTTATACTCTAACATATTTAACAATGAAACATTTTAAAAGCTATTTATCAAAAGCATGCAGCGAAAGCGAGAAGGGGCACTTATGATATGTGTATAAACTGATCGACATGAATAAAACGCATGTGGTCTATCGAGCTTCGCGCTAGTAACTGTGGTAGGACGTGACTTTAATTTAAGTATACCCTGTATACTGCTTTAAGGTAAGTAAATATTCTTAAGGCAGTAAAGCGAGCGGAAAGAGTGCATGACTATTAAAAGAAACCGAGTTGTGAAAAATAACACCGGTATTCATAATTCCGATACAAAAATTAGAAGAGGATAACTGGGTATTTGTAGTTATTAAAAACTTGTCGCAATGCGACACCTGTATACATGACACAATGTGGACGTTATATAGTGTGATATCCGATACCACATCTAATCTGTTCGTGGGCTGTTCGCTACATCATGAACCTCTATCAGGTTAACTAGAGACGTTTTAAAAATATTTCTGAAATACCCAGGTTACAACAGAAATTATGTTTGTATATACCTGAATTATCATTTGTGTGGTTTATTGTGACATATGTGTATTGGTTTCGTTTGCATGGTGTATAATAGTATTAAGAGTTAATGAGATGTATTCAGCCATGATAACGTTGTTTTCATCTGTAACATGTAATTAATCGCATTTCATTATTAGAACCGAGTTGCTGGTAGTCTGGTTCAGCCACTGAATCATTCTTAGCCGCAGACAGGTAAAACTAGATACCTGACAAGTTATGGTCCAGTCGATTTCCAATCATCATTTCTGAATAATTTATTTTTTCCTACAATCAGTCGAACGCCATTATAAAGTGTTATTTATTCCGACTAGAAAAGACAGCTTGGAACATTTACATTGTGTCAACAACAATGGTAAGTAATTCAAAGGTAATTATTGTTATCAGGTGTGTATATTTATTTGATATAATGAAAGTTTTGCGTTGTAGGGAAAACTAATATCGATAACGAATTAAGTTCTAGTTGGTTATACCAGTCAGTTAACATTCAGACGACGCCAAGAGAGACTTACAGTGTGATTGTAAGAGAAAACCATTCTAATAAACATGAAGTTTAATTAGCAAACCAATCATTTTGTACAATGCTAAGCATCATTTCTTTATCTGAACAAGTGTAAGTACATACAATGGACAGTATACGGCTATCACAATGTAAAATCATATTTCACCCTCCAATTAACTATAGCTATAATCCATTATAGCTAATCAATAAATTTGTACTGATGACAATATCATAAAACATCCTCTCTATTGACTGTTGGGAGAAAAATAAAACTGCAATAATGTTTGCTATTACATATGCAGAAATTGATTTTGTAAAATAATTTATTGTTCATGAATTCAAGGCTTACTTCGATTTAAACTTTTTGTATTGTATGTAATGTTTTTTGACGTTTTCTATAACGCTGATTAACTAACTAAGGCCAAAACGATACTTGATTGAAAACGTCTTTCAAAAGACGTTGTTAAAATTCTTGTACTTTCGGAATGTATTAAATAAATACAACATGTAATACTACTATTAACGGCTGAATTGAAAACGTTTCTTTATTGTAAAAACTGTATTTTAAGTCCAAATGCACCGGATTGTCGTGATCTTCAATAAGATTGTTAAACCACAAATTAATGCATCCACTTTTGCAATATCGTCAGGTGAATACAGGGCTGTATAAAGATATTAACAAGATAAATAATCATTTCTGACCAAAGTTCGCTCTAGGTTTTTGAATCATTTTGCTGAATTGCCTGTGGTACTTTTTATTACTCGCATAAACTAGTGTTATAACTTTCACCTAGGTATAAATCTGCCATGATCTATTTAGAATACGTCATCTGAAATATAAATCTGTCGCATACTGTATGAGCTATATATAAATCTTGCATTTGTCGTTGAATAATAACAAATCATAGTATTTGCTTCGTTAGCAGAATGTGATTATGGTTATATCATCCTTTTATTTTATGTCATTTTAAGATTTGTATATACACTTTTAAACCTGATGCCTAGAAAGTTCTTCATAGCCCAATTAAGGTTGTATCAGGCATTGATCAAGTAAAACATTCAGCTGTCTAAAATCGTCACATAAAATGTGTTTTATTTCTCTTTACACACATTGTGTTGAAATGGATTTTAACGAACATGTTACATCATAGTTAATGCTTTCTGTGAAATATTCTAAACTACGGTGAATTTGTGCAGAGTTAAAGGCCTTGGAAGAAAATAATTTATTATGTCAATTGGCTACATTATCACTTCTGACATTAAAACAATCATCGTTCAAAAGTTATGTAACAGAACAAATTTAATTTTACTTCTATATTCATAAATTAAAGGGGTTTTACGCACCTGACCCTTCCGGTTTTACATTAGTTTAGAAATTGTCGATTCCCACCTTAGCATCAATAACGAGTCCCAGAAGGATGAAACAGCTGTATAATGCAGTTGAATGATTTCATTCTACATAGTGTATCTATTACTAAATAAAAAAGGTGCAGCATGTGTGTGTTACGTCATCTTTGTAGCATTCCTATAGCGTGTACCTTGTAGGTAAATAACGTGGAATCCATACCTAGTTTAACAGGCAGTAAACAGGAAGTGGTCCTCAGTATCGAGAGAATCCATCCATCAATTGGAACGTGAATTTCTGAACGTGAACATGCGGAATTGGATTCATTTTCAGAGTTGGCGAAGTCTATCAGGACCTCTATCCAGAAAAGAAAAAGCAATTTGCGTCACAAAATGAAAACTTAACACAAGTCGATATTTCTTCACTCAACGATCTACATGATAAGTATGTGGTTGTGTCTGCAAACAAAACATCTAACAACTTGATCATTGTTTGCAAACGCTATTAAATTTATTGCTTTCAAAACGAACTAGGTCTGCTTGATAACCTAGGTAGCCCTACTTACACATTGACCGGTTTTTCGAAATATGAAATACTGTCTAACCATGCTTCTGTATAAGATCTTTCAAAGTACCGCTTAATGCGAAAGACGCTGGCCTTCCTCGTTTTTATTGGATACCGAAACTACTCAAGGATCATTATAAGCAACATTTTATCTCTGGCTCAGCTAATTGCTCGACCACGCCATTATCAAAACTTCTTACTACCATTCTTAGTACTATAAAATCAGGGCTTCAGTCTTATTGTGACACTGTATAATCCAGAAGTGGAATTAATGGAATGTAGAGTTTGAAACACCCCCTCCTAAAATGTCTTTTTGGTCAAAACATTTGATTTTTTCACCATGTATACTACCATACCTCATACAAAATTGAAGGAACGTCTTCGATCTCATGTTATGAGAGCTTTCTTTTCCAAGAAAGGCGGACGGTGATACAAATATATGGTAGTGATCTATCTTGGAGTATACTTTGTGATAAACACGACAAAAGCTAAGAGGAAATATACCGAAGAAGATAAAGTAAGGATGATTGAATTCCTGGTCGACAATACTTTTGTTGAGTTCTGAGGAAAGAATAACTGTTGGCATTCCCATGGGAACAAACTGTGCCCCACTTTTAGCTGACTTGTTTTTGTTTTCATACGATGCTGAATTTGTGGAAGAGCTTATCAGGACAGGTAACAAAAACTTTGCCAAATCTTTTAATTTCACTTTCAGATATATCGATGTGTTGTCTATAAACAACAAGAAGATTGCTGACCACGTCGATCGTATGTATACCCTTCTGAACTTGAAATAAGGGACACAGCAGACTCTTCTACATCAACTGCTTACCTCGATCTCTACTCAAACTACGACAAAATAGACAGCTTACTACTAAGCTATACGATACACGTGATGATTTCAATTTTCCGATCGTGAACTTTTCATTTCTTGATAGTAACATCCCTGCTTCTCCAACTTATGGTGTTCACATGTCGCAGTTGATTCGATATTGATTCTAGGGCTTGCTCTAAATATCGTGATTTTCGTGATCGATGTCGACTGCTGACAAACAAACTAACAACACAAGGATTCAACAGATGCAGGTTGATCAGAACTACGGCCAAGTTTTATGGTCGCCATCTTTGTCTCATTGAGAAATATTCTGTATTTTTACGTGATATGAAGATGGATGTTTTAGAGTATGCTCATTAGTGTGTTTACTTGTTGTGATTAACAATGATACTCGGTTCTCATTTTGAGAACTTGATGTTTACTTGGATGTGACAAAGATTTAAAAGGCGGGTGTGGTCGATGAAGTAGAAGACGCTTACTCTTCCGGAACACCTGGTCTTATTCTCTTGTACTTTTACAAGGGTCTCCATGTAAATCTTTCGTATGTTCATATTATTCGCCTGGTGTAATCAATTGCTCTGATTTATTTGCATTAACCTTTGTTTTACACTTGTTGGAGAACATAATAATACTGGATTTAGCGATTTGTGTCACAGTGCTTATTCACAACAACACAGTTTCTATTTGGAGCAATTGCATCCGACATGAAAACAAAATAAAGCTAATGATTAAAGTTATTGCTCATGCTAATCAATCTACTTATACAAGTATGTATTAGTACAAATGTATTCTGCTATTTATACATCAACTCATTATAACATATTCGGTTAAGACCTAGGAAAACAATAGATATATAACCTGTTGTAGAAGAGACTAGTTTAAAAATTTTGCGTCTATCATAAGGTGTTTTGTTACACTTTCAATACTGCATAATTGTAGTCTATATCAGTATGTCATTTCTTGCGTGGTATACATGTTTGAAATGGCCTTGTTTAGTGTCGACGTTTTAACATACTAATTATGTATGGCTTTACCAATTGTGTAAACAGAAAGTCAGCCCAATGTAACGCGCCTTGTTAATCTACATGTAGATACACGACATTTCAACGCGCCTTGTTAATCTACATGTAGATATACGACATTTCAACGCGTATTGTTAATCTACATGTAGATACACGACATTTCAACGCGCCTTGTTAATCTAGATACACGACATTTCAACGCGGCTTGTTAATCTACATGTAGACACACGACATTTCAACGCGCCTTGTACATCTAGACACACGACATTTCAACGCGCCTTGTTAATCTAGATACATGACATTTCAACGCGCCTTGTTAATCTAGATACACGACATTTCGACGCGCCTTGTTAATCTACATGTAGATACACGACATTTCAACGCGCCTTGTTAATCTACATGTAGATACACGACATTTCAACGCGCCTTGTTAATCTAGATACACGACATTTCAACGCGCCTTGTTAATTTAGATACACATCATTTTAACGCGCCTTGTTAATCTACATGTAGATACACGACATTTCAACGCGCCTTGTAAATCTACATGTAGATACACGACATTTCAACGCGTATTGTTAATCTACATGTAGATACACGACATTTCAACGCGCCTTGTTAATCTAGATACACGACATTTCAACGCGGCTTGTTAATCTACATGTAGACACACGACATTTCAACGCGCCTTGTACATCTAGACACACGACATTTCAACGCGGCTTGTTAATCTAGATACACGACATTTCACCGCGCCTTGTTAATCTAGATACACGACATTTCAACGCGCCTTGTTAATCTAGATACACAGCATTTCACCGCGCCTTGTTAATCTAGAAACACGACATTTCAACGCGCCTTGTTAATCTAGATACACAGCATTTCAATGCGTCTTGTTAATCTAGATACACGACATTTCAACGCACCTTGTTAATCTAGATACACGACATTTCAACGCGCCTTGTTAATCTAGATACACGACATTTCAACGCGCCTTGTTAATCTAGATACAAGACATTTCAACGCGCCTTTTTAATATAGATACACGACATTTCAAAGTGCCTTGTTAATCTAGATATACAACATTTCAACGCGCCTTGGTAATCTAGATACACAGCATTTCAACGCGGCTTGTTAATCTAGATACACGGCATTTCAACGCGCCTTGTTAATCTAGATACACGACATTTCAACGCGCCTTGTTAATCTACATGTAGACACACGACATTTCAACGCGCCTTGTTAATCTAGATACACGACATTTCAACGCGTCTTGTTAATCTAGATTCACAGCATTTCAACGCGGCTTGTTAATCTAGATACACGACATTTCAACGTGCCTTGTTAATCTAGATACACGACATTTCGACGCGCCTTGTTAATCTAGATACACAGCATTTCAACGCGGCTTGTTAATCTAGATACACGGCATTTCAACGCGGCTTGTTAATCCAGATACACGGCATTTCAAAGCGCCTTTTTAATCTAGATACACGACATTTCAACGCGGCTTGTTAATCTAGATACACGACATTTCAACGCGCCTTGTTAATCTAGATACACGACATTTCAACGCGCCTTGTTAATCTAGATAAACAGCATTTCAACGCGGCTTGTTAATCTAGATACACGGCATTTCAACGCGCCTTTTTAATCTAGATACACGACATTTCAACGCGCCTTTTTAATCTAGATACACGACATTTCAACGTGCCTTGTTAATCTAGATATATAGCATTTCAACGCGCCTTGTTAATCTAGATACACGACATTTCAACACGCCTTGTTAATCTAGATACACAGCATTTCAACGCGGCTTGTTAATCTAGACACACGACATTTCAACGCGCCTTGTACATCTAGACACACGACATTTCAACGCGCCTTGTTAATCTAGATACATGACATTTCAACGCGCCTTGTTAATCTAGATACACGACATTTCGACGCGCCTTGTTAATCTACATGTAGATACACGACATTTCAAAGCGCCTTGTTAATCTACATGTAGATACACGACATTTCAACGCGCCTTGTTAATCTAGATACACGACATTTCAACGCGCCTTGTTAATTTAGATACACATCATTTTAACGCGCCTTGTTAATCTACATGTAGATACACGACATTTCAACGCGCCTTGTTAATCTACATGTAGATACACGACATTTCAACGCGTATTGTTAATCTACATGTAGATACACGACATTTCAACGCGCCTTGTTAATCTAGATACACGACATTTCAACGCGGCTTGTTAATCTACATGTAGACACACGACATTTCAACGCGCCTTGTACATCTAGACACACGACATTTCAACGCGCCTTGTTAATCTAGATACACAGCATTACACCGCGCCTTGTTAATCTAGAAACACGACATTTCAACGCGCCTTGTTAATCTAGATACACGACATTTCAACGCGTCTTGTTAATCTAGATACACGACATTTCAACGCGGCTTGTTAATCTAGATACACGACATTTCACCGCGCCTTGTTAATCTAGATACACGACATTTCAACGCGCCTTGTTAATCTAGATACACAGCATTTCACCGCGCCTTGTTAATCTAGAAACACGACATTTCAACGCGCCTTGTTAATCTAGATACACGACATTTCAACGCGTCTTGTTAATCTAGATACACGACATTTCAACGCGGCTTGTTAATCTAGATACACGACATTTCAACGTGCCTTGTTAATCTAGATACACGACATTTCGACGCGCCTTGTTAATCTAGATACACAGCATTTCAACGCGGCTTGTTAATCTAGATACACGGCATTTCAACGCGCCTTTTTAATCTAGATACACGACATTTCAACGCGGCTTGTTAATCTAGATACACGACATTTCAACGCGCCTTGTTAATCTAGATACACGACATTTCAACGCGCCTTGTTAATCTAGATACACAGCATTTCAACGCGGCTTGTTAATCTAGATACACGGCATTTCAACGCGCCTTTTTAATCTAGATACACGACATTTCAACGCGCCTTTTTAATCTAGATACACGACATTTCAACGCGCCTTGTTAATCTAGATATATAGCATTTCAACGCGCCTTGTTAATCTAGATACACGACATTTCAACGCGGCTTGTTAATCTAGATACACAGCATTTCAACGCGGCTTGTTAATCTAGATACACAGCATTTCAACGCGGCTTGTTAATCTAGATACACAGCATTTCAACGCGCCTTGTTAATCTAGATACACGACATTTCAACGCGCCTTGTTAATCTAGATACACGACATTTCAACGCGCCTTGTTAATCTAGATACACAGCATTTCAACGCGCCTTGTTAATCTAGATACAAGACATTTCAACGCGCTTTGTTAATCAGATACACAGCATTTCAACGCGGCTTGTTAATCTAGATACACAGCATTTCAACGCGCCTTGTTAATCTAGATACACGACATTTCAACGCGCCTTTTTAATATAGATACACGACATTTCAAAGTGCCTTGTTAATCTAGATATACAACATTTCAACGCGCCTTGGTAATCTAGATACACAGCATTTCAACGCGGCTTGTTAATCTAGATACACGACATTTCAACGCGCCTTGTTAATCTAGATACACGACATTTCAACGCGCCTTGTTAATCTACATGTAGACACACGACATTTCAACGCGCCTTGTTAATCTAGATACACAGCATTTCAACGCGGCTTGTTAATCTAGATACACAGAATTTTAACGCGGCTTGTTAATCTAGATACACGGCATTTCAACGCGTCTTGTTAATCTAGATTCACAGCATTTCAACGCGGCTTGTTAATCTAGATACACAGCATTTCAACGCGGCTTGTTAATCTAGATACACGACATTTCAACGCGCCTTGTTAATCTAGATACACGACAATTCAACGCGCCTTGTTAATCTAGATACACAGCATTTCAACGCGCCTTGTTAATCTAGATAAAAGACATTTCAACGCGCCTTTTTAATATAGATACACAGCATTTCAAAGTGCCTTGTTAATCTAGATATACAACATTTCAACGCGCCTTGGTAATCTAGATACACAGCATTTCAACGCGGCTTGTTGATCTAGATACACGACATTTCGACGCGCCTTGTTAATCTAGATACACGACATTTCAACGCGCCTTGTTAATCTAGATACACGACATTTCAACGCGCCTTGTTAATCTAGATAAAAGACATTTCAACGCGCCTTTTTAATATAGATACACGACATTTCAAAGTGCCTTGTTAATCTAGATATACAACATTTCAACGCGCTTTGGTAATCTAGATACACAGCATTTCAACGCGGCTTGTTAATCTAGATACACAGCATTTCAACGCGGCTTGTTAATCTAGATACACGACATTTCAACGTGCCTTGTTAATCTAGATACACGACATTTCGACGCGCCTTGTTAATCAAGATACACAGCATTTCAACGCGGCTTGTTAATCTAGATACACAGAATTTTAACGCGGCTTGTTAATCTAGATACACGGCATTTCAACGCGCCTTTTTAATCTAGATACACGACATTTCAACGCGGCTTGTTAATCTAGATACACGACATTTCAACGCGGCTTGTTAATCTAGATACACGACATTTCAACGCGCCTTGTTAATCTAGATACACAGCATTTCAACGCGGCTTGTTAATCTAGATACACGACATTTCAACGCGCCTTTTTAATCTAGATACACGACATTTCAACGCGCCTTGTTAATCTAGATACACGACATTTCAACGTGCCTTGTTAATCTAGATATATAGCATTTCAACGCGGCTTGTTAATCTAGATACACAGAATTTTAACGCGGCTTGTTAATCTAGATACACGGCATTTCAACGCGCCTTTTTAATCTAGATACACGACATTTCAACGCGGCTTGTTAATCTAGATACACGACATTTCAACGTGCCTTGTTAATCTAGATACACGACATTTCGACGCGCCTTGTTAATCAAGATACACAGCATTTCAACGCGGCTTGTTAATCTAGATACACAGAATTTTAACGCGGCTTGTTAATCTAGATACACAGCATTTCAACGCGGCTTGTTAATCTAGATACACGGCATTTCAACGTGTCTTGTTTATATAGATACACGACATTTCAACGCGCCTTGTTAATCTAGATACACGGCATTTCAACGCGCTTTGTTCATCAGATACACAGCATTTCAACGCGGCTTGTTAATCTAGATACACAGCATTTCAACGCGCCTTGTTAATCTAGATACACGACATTTCAACGCGCCTTGTTAATCTAGATACACGACAATTCAACGCGCCTTGTTAATCTAGATACACAGCATTTCAACGAGCCTTGTTAATCTAGATAAAAGACATTTCAACCCGCCTTTTTAATATAGATACACGACATTTCAAAGTGCCTTGTTAATCTAGATATACAACATTTCAACGCGCCTTGGTAATCTAGATACACAGCATTTCAACGCGGCTTGTTAATCTAGATACACGACATTTCAACGCGCCTTGTTAATCTAGATGCACGACATTTCAACGCGCCTTGTTAATCTACATGTAGACACACGACATTTCAACGCGCCTTGTTAATCTAGATACACGACATTTCAACGCGTCTTGTTAATCTAGATACACGACATTTCAACGTGCCTTGTTAATCTAGATACACGACATTTCGACGCGCCTTGTTAATCAAGATACACAGCATTTCAACGCGGCTTGTTAATCTAGATACACGCATTTCAACGCGGTTTATTAATCTAGATACACGACATTTCAACGCGCCTTTTTAATCTAGATACACGACATTTCAACGCGGCTTGTTAATCTAGATACACGACATTTCAACGCGGCTTGTTAATCTAGATACACGACATTTCAACGCGCCTTGTTAATCTAGATACACAGCATTTCAACGCGGCTTGTTAATCTAGATACACGACATTTCAACGCGCCTTGTTAATCTAGATACACGACATTTCAACGCCCCTTGTTAATCTAGATACACGACATTTCAACGTGCCTTGTTAATCTAGATATATAGCATTTCAACGCGCCTTGTTAATCTAGATACACGGCATTTCAACGCGGCTTGTTAATCTAGATACACGGCATTTCAACGCGCCTTTTTAATCTAGATACACGACATTTCAACGCGGCTTGTTAATCTAGATACACGACATTTCAACGCGCCTTGTTAATCTAGATACACGACATTTCGACGCGCCTTGTTAATCTAGATACACAGCATTTCAACGCGGCTTGTTAATCTAGATACACGACATTTCAACGCGCCTTTTTAATCTAGATACACGACATTTCAACGCGCCTTGTTAATCTAGATACACAGCATTTCAACGCGGCTTGTTGATCTAGATACACGGCATTTCAACGCGTCTTGTTTATCTAGATACACGACATTTCAACGCGCCTTGTTAATCTAGATACACGGCATTTCAACGCGCTTTGTTAATCAGATACACAGCATTTCAACGCGGCTTGTTAATCTAGATACACGACATTTCAACCCGCCTTGTTAATCTAGATACACAGCATTTCAACGCGCCTTGTTAATCTAGATACAAGACATTTCAACCCGCCTTGTTAATCTAGATACACAGCATTTCAACGCGCCTTGTTAATCTAGATACAAGACATTTCAACGCGCCTTTTTAATATAGATACACGACATTTCAAAGTGCCTTGTTAATCTAGATATACAACATTTCAACGCGCCTTGGTAATCTAGATACACAGCATTTCAACGCGGCTTGTTAATCTAGATACACGACATTTCAACGCGCCTTGTTAATCTAGATACACGACATTTCAACGCGCCTTGTTAATCTAGATACACGACATTTCAACGCGCCTTGTTAATCTACATGTAGACACACGACATTTCAACGCGCCTTGTTAATCTAGATACACGGCATTTCAACGCGGCTTGTTAATCTAGATACACGACATTTCAACGCGCCTTGTTAATCTAGATACACGACATTTCAACGCGCCTTGTTAATCTAGATACACGACATTTCAACGCGCCTTGTTAATCTAGATACACGGCATTTCAACGCGGCTTGTTAATCTAGATACACGACATTTCAACGCGCCTTGTTAATCTAGATACACGACATTTCAACGCGCCTTGTTAATCTAGATACACAGCATTTCAACGCGGCTTGTTAATCTAGATACACGACATTTCAACGTGCCTTGTTAATCTAGATATACAACATTTCAACGCGCCTTGTTAATCTAGATACACAGCATTTCAACGCGGCTTGTTAATATAGATACACGACATTTCAACGCGGCTTGTTAATCTAGATACACGACATTTCAACGTGCCTTGTTAATCTAGATACACGACATTTCAACGCGGCTTGTTAATCTAGATACACGACATTTCAACGCGCCTTGTTAATCTAGATACACGACATTTCGACGCGCCTTGTTAATCTAGATACACGACATTTCAACGCGCCTTGTTAATCTAGATACACAGCATTTCAATGCGGCTTGTTAATCTAGATACACGGCATTTCAACGCGGCTTGTTAATCTAGATACACGGCATTTTAACGCGCCTTTTTAATCTAGATAAAAGACATTTCAACGCGGCTTGTTAATCTAGATACACGACATTTCCACGCGCTTTGTTAATCTAGATACACGACATTTCAACGCGCCTTGTTAATCTAGATACACAGCATTTCAACGCGGCTTGTTAATCTAGATACACGACATTTCAACGCGCCTTTTTAATCTAGATACACGACATTTCAACGCGCCTTTTTAATCTAGATACACGACATTTCAACGTGCCTTGTTAATCTAGATATATAGCATTTCAACGCGGCTTGTTAATCTAGATACACAGCATTTCAACGCGGCTTGTTAATCTAGATACACGGCATTTCAACGCGTCTTGTTTATCTAGATACACGACATTTCAACGCGCCTTGTTAATCTAGATACACGGCATTTCAACGCGCTTTGTTAATCAGATACACAGCATTTCAACGCGGCTTGTTAATCTAGTTACACGACATTTCAACGCGCCTTGTTAATCTAGATACACGACATTTCGACGCGCCTTGTTAATCTAGATACACGACATTTCAACGCGCCTTGTTAATCTAGATACACGACATTTCAACGTGCCTTGTTAATCTAGATATATAGCATTTCAACGCGCCTTGTTAATCTAGATACACGACATTTCAACGCGCCTTGTTAATCTAGATACACAGCATTTCAACGCGGCTTGTTAATCTAGATACACAGCATTTCAACGCGGCTTGTTAATCTAGATACACAGCATTTCAACGCGCCTTGTTAATCTAGATACACGACATTTCAACGCGCCTTGTTAATCTAGATACACGACATTTCAACGCGCCTTGTTAATCTAGATACACAGCATTTCAACGCGCCTTGTTAATCTAGATACAAGACATTTCAACGCGCTTTTTTAATCAGATACACAGCATTTCAACGCGGCTTGTTAATCTAGATACACAGCATTTCAACGCGGCTTGTTAATCTAGATACACGACATTTCAACGCGCCTTGTTAATCTAGATACACGACAATTCAACGCGCCTTGTTAATCTAGATACACAGCATTTCAACGCGCCTTGTTAATCTAGATAAAAGACATTTCAACGCGCCTTTTTAATATAGATACACGACATTTCAAAGTGCCTTGTTAATCTAGATATACAACATTTCAACGCGCCTTGGTAATCTAGATACACAGCATTTCAACGCGGCTTGTTAATCTAGATACACGACATTTCAACGCGCCTTGTTAATCTAGATACACGACATTTCAACGCGCCTTGTTAATCTACATGTAGACACACGACATTTCAACGCGCCTTGTTAATCTAGATACACAGCATTTCAACGCGCCTTGTTAATCTAGATAAAAGACATTTCAACGCGCCTTGTTAATCTAGATACACGACAATTCAACGCGCCTTGTTAATCTAGATACACAGCATTTCAACGCGCCTTGTTAATCTAGATACACAGCATTTCAACGGGGCTTGTTAATCTAGATACACGACATTTCAACGCGCCTTGTTAATCTAGATACACGACAATTCAACGCGCCTTGTTAATCTAGATACACAGCATTTCAACGCGCCTTGTTAATCTAGATAAAAGACATTTCAACGCGCTTTTTTAATATAGATACACAGCATTTCAAAGTGCCTTGTTAATCTAGATATACAACATTTCAACGCGCCTTGGTAATCTAGATACACAGCATTTCAACGCGGCTTGTTAATCTAGATACACGACATTTCAACGCGCCTTGTTAATCTAGATACACGACATTTCAACGCGCCTTGTTAATCTAGATAAAAGACATTTCAACGCGCCTTGTTAATCTAGATAAAAGACATTTCAACGCGCCTTTTTAATATAGATACAAGACATTTCAAAGTGCCTTGTTAATCTAGATATACAACATTTCAACGCGCCTTGGTAATCTAGATACACAGCATTTCAACGCGGCTTGTTAATCTAGATACACAGCATTTCAACGCGGCTTGTTAATCTAGATACACGACATTTCAACGTGCCTTGTTAATCTAGATACACGACATTTCGACGCGCCTTGTTAATCTAGATACACAGCATTTCAACGCGGCTTGTTTATCTAGATACACAGAATTTTAACGCGGCTTGTTAATCTAGATACACGGCATTTCAACGCGCCTTTTTAATCTAGATACACGACATTTCAACGCGGCTTGTTAATCTAGATACACGACATTTCAACGCGGCTTGTTAATCTAGATACACGACATTTCAACGCGCCTTGTTAATCTAGATACACAGCATTTCAACGCGGCTTGTTAATCTAGATACACGACATTTCAACGCGCCTTTTTAATCTAGATACACGACATTTCAACGCGCCTTGTTAATCTAGATACACGACATTTCAACGTGCCTTGTTAATCTAGATATATAGCATTTCAACGCGCCTTGTTAATCTAGATACACGACATTTCAACGCGCCTTGTTAATCTAGATACACAGCATTTCAACGCGGCTTGTTAATCTAGATACACGGCATTTCAACGTGTCTTGTTTATCTAGATACACGACATTTCAACGCGCCTTGTTAATCTAGATACACGGCATTTCAACGCGCTTTGTTCATCAGATACACAGCATTTCAACGCGGCTTGTTAATCTAGATACACAGCATTTCAACGCGCCTTGTTAATCTAGATACACAGCATTTCAACGCGCCTTGTTAATCTAGATACACGACAATTCAACGCGCCTTGTTAATCTAGATACACAGCATTTCAACGAGCCTTGTTAATCTAGATAAAAGACATTTCAACGCGCCTTTTTAATATAGATACACGACATTTCAAAGTGCCTTGTTAATCTAGATATACAACATTTCAACGCGCCTTGGTAATCTAGATATACAGCATTTCAACGCGGCTTGTTAATCTAGATACACGACATTTCAACGCGCCTTGTTAATCTAGATACACGACATTTCAACGCGCCTTGTTAATCTACATGTAGACACACGACATTTCAACGCGCCTTGTTAATCTAGATACACGACATTTCAACGCGTCTTGTTAATCTAGATACACGACATTTCAACGTGCCTTGCTAATCTAGATACACGACATTTCGACGCGCCTTGTTAATCAAAATACACAGCATTTCAACGCGGCTTGTTAATCTAGATACACGGCATTTCAACGCGGCTTGTTAATCTAGATACACGACATTTCAACGCGCCTTTTTAATCTAGATACACGACATTTCAACGCGGCTTGTTAATCTAGATACACGACATTTCAACGCGGCTTGTTAATCTAGATACACGACATTTCAACGCGCCTTGTTAATCTAGATACACAGCATTTCAACGCGGCTTGTTAATCTAGATACACGACATTTCAACGCGCCTTGTTAATCTAGATACACGACATTTCAACGCCCCTTGTTAATCTAGATACACGACATTTCAACGTGCCTTGTTAATCTAGATATATAGCATTTCAACGCGCCTTGTTAATCTAGATACACGACATTTCAACGCGCCTTGTTAATCTAGATACACAGCATTTCAACTCGGATTGTTAATCTAGATACACGGCATTTCAACGTGTCTTGTTTATCTAGATTCACGACATTTCAACGTGCCTTGTTAATCTAGATACACGACATTTCAACGCGCCTTGTTAATCTAGATACACAGCATTTCAACGCGGCTTGTTAATCTAGATACACGGCATTTCAACGCGGCTTGTTAATCTAGATACACGGCATTTCAACGCGCCTTTTTAATCTAGATACACGACATTTCAACGCCCCTTGTTAATCTAGATACACGACATTTCAACGCGCCTTGTTAATCTAGATACACGACATTTCGACGCGCCTTGTTAATCTAGATACACAGCATTTCAACGCGGCTTGTTAATCTAGATACACGACATTTCAACGCGCCTTTTTAATCTAGATACACGACATTTCAACGCGCCTTGTTAATCTAGATACACAGCATTTCAACGCGGCTTGTTAATCTAGATACACGGCATTTCAACGCGTCTTGTTTATCTAGATACACGACATTTCAACGCGCCTTGTTAATCTAGATACACGGCATTTCAACGCGCTTTGTTAATCAGATACACAGCATTTCAACGCGGCATGTTAATCTAGATACACAGCATTTCAACGCGCCTTGTTCATCTAGATACACGACATTTCAACGCGCCTTGTTAATCTAGATACACGACATTTCAACCCGCCTTGTTAATCTAGATAAACAGCATTTCAACGCGCCTTGTTAATCTAGATACAAGACATTTCAACGCGCCTTTTTAATATAGATACACGACATTTCAAAGTGCCTTGTTAATCTAGATATACAACATTTCAACGCGCCTTGGTAATCTAGATACACAGCATTTCAACGCGGCTTGTTAATCTAGATACACGACATTTCAACGCGCCTTGTTAATCTAGATACACGACATTTCAACGCGCCTTGTTAATCTACATGTAGACACACGACATTTCAACGCGCCTTGTTAATCTAGATACACGGCATTTCAACGCGCCTTGTTAATCTAGATACACGACATTTCAACGTGCCTTGTTAATCTAGATATACAACATTTCAACGCGCCTTGTTAATCTAGATACACAGCATTTCAACGCGGCTTGTTAATCTAGATACACGACATTTCAACGTGCCTTGTTAATCTAGATATACAACATTTCAACGCGGCTTGTTAATCTAGATACACGACAATTCAACGCGCCTTTTTAATCTAGATACACGACATTTCAACGCGGCTTGTTAATCTAGATACACGGCATTTCAACGCGCCTTGTTAATCTAGATACACGACATTTCGACGCGCCTTGTTAATCTAGATACACGACATTTCAACGCGCCTTGTTAATCTAGATACACAGAATTTCAACGCGGCTTGTTAATCTAGATACACGGCATTTCAACGCGGCTTGTTAATCTAGATACACGGCATTTCAACGCGCCTTTTTAATCTAGATACACGACATTTCAACGCGGCTTGTTAATCTAGATACACGACATTTCAACGCGCTTTGTTAATCTAGATACACGACATTTCAACGCGCCTTGTTAATCTAGATACACAGCATTTCAACGCGGCTTGTTAATCTAGATACACGACATTTCAACGCGCCTTTTTAATCTAGATACACGACATTTCAACGCGCCTTTTTAATCTAGATACACGACATTTCAACGCGGCTTGTTAATCTAGATATATAGCATTTCAACGCGGCTTGTTAATCTAGATACACAGCATTTCAACGCGGCTTGTTAATCTAGATACACGGCATTTCAACGCGTCTTGTTTATCTAGATACACGACATTTCAACGCGCCTTGTTAATCTAGATACACGGCATTTCAACGCGCTTTGTTAATCAAATACACAGCATTTCAACGCGGCTTGTTAATCTAGTTACACGACATTTCAACGCGCCTTGTTAATCTAGATACACGACATTTCGACGCGCCTTGTTAATCTAGATACACGACATTTCAACGCGCCTTGTTAATCTAGATACACGACATTTCAACGCGGCTTGTTAATCTAGATACACAGCATTTCAACGCGGCTTGTTAATCTAGATACACGGCATTTCAACGCGTCTTGTTAATCTAGATACACAGCATTTCAACGCGCCTTGTTCATCTAGATACACGACATTTCAACGCGCCTTGTTAATCTAGATACACGACATTTCAACCCGCCTTGTTAATCTAGATACACAGCATTTCAACGCGCCTTGTTAATCTAGATACAAGACATTTCAACGCGCCTTTTTAATATAGATACACGACATTTCAAAGTGCCTTGTTAATCTAGATATACAACATTTCAACGCGCCTTGGTAATCTAGATACACAGCATTTCAACGCGGCTTGTTAATCTAGATACACGACATTTCAACGCGCCTTGTTAATCTAGATACACGACATTTCAACGCGCCTTGTTAATCTACATGTAGACACACGACATTTCAACGCGCCTTGTTAATCTAGATACACGACATTTCAACGCGCCTTGTTAATCTAGATACACAGCATTTCAACGCGGCTTGTTAATCTAGATACACGACATTTCAACGTGCCTTGTTAATCTAGATATACAACATTTCAACGCGCCTTGTTAATCTAGATACACAGCATTTCAACGCGGCTTGTAAATCTAGATACACGACATTTCAACGCGGCTTGTTAATCTAGATACATGGCATTTCAACGCGCCTTTTTAATCTAGATACACGACATTTCAACGCGGCTTGTTAATCTAGATACACGGCATTTAAACGCGCCTTGTTAATCTAGATACACGACATTTCGACGCGCCTTGTTAATCTAGATACACGACATTTCAACGCGCCTTGTTAATCTAGATACACAGAATTTCAACGCGGCTTGTTAATCTAGATACACGACATTTCAACGCGGCTTGTTAATCTAGATACACGGCATTTCAACGCGCCTTTTTAATCTAGATACACGACATTTCAACGCGGCTTGTTAATCTAGATACACGACATTTCAACGCGCTTTGTTAATCTAGATACACGACATTTCAACGCGCCTTGTTAATCTAGATACACAGCATTTCAACGCGGCTTGTTAATCTAGATACACGACATTTCAACGCGCCTTTTTAATCTAGATACACGACATTTCAACGCGCCTTTTTAATCTAGATACACGACATTTCAACGTGCCTTGTTAATCTAGATATATAGCATTTCAACGCGGCTTGTTAATCTAGATACACAGCATTTCAACGCGGCTTGTTAATCTAGATACACGGCATTTCAACGCGTCTTGTTTATCTAGATACACGACATTTCAACGCGCCTTGTTAATCTAGATACACGACATTTCAACGCGCTTTGTTAATCAAATACACAGCATTTCAACGCGGCTTGTTAATCTAGTTACACGACATTTCAACGCGCCTTGTTAATCTAGATACACGACATTTCGACGCGCCTTGTTAATCTAGATACACGACATTTCAACGAGCCTTGTTAATCTAGATACACGACATTTCAACGCGCCTTGTTAATCTAGATACACAGCATTTCAACGCGGCTTGTTAATCTAGATACACGACATTTCAACGCGTCTTGTTTATCTAGATACACGACATTTCAACGTGCCTTGTTAATCTAGATACACGGCATTTCAACGCGCTTTGTTAATCAGATACACAGCATTTCAACGCGGCTTGTTAATCTAGATACACGACATTTCAACGCGCCTTGTTAATCTAGATACACGACATTTCGACGCGTCTTGTTAATCTAGATAAAAGACATTTCAACGCGCCTTGTTAATCTAGATACACGACATTTCAACGCCCCTTGTTAATCTAGATACACGACATTTCAACGCGCCTTGTTAATCTAGATACAAGACATTTCAACCCGCCTTTTTAATATAGATACACGACATTTCAAAGTGCCTTGTTAATCTAGATATACAACATTTCAACGCGCCTTGGTAATATAGATACACAGCATTTCCACGCGGCTTGTTAATCTAGATACACGACATTTCAACGCGCCTTGTTAATCTACATGTAGACACACGACATTTCAACGCGCCTTGTTAATCTAGATACACAACATTTCAACGCGCCTTGTTAATCTAGATACACAGCATTTCAACGCGGCTTGTTAATCTAGATACACGACATTTCAACGTGCCTTGTTAATCTAGATACACGGCATTTCAACGCGCCTTGTTAATCTAGATACACAGCATTTCAACGCGGCTTGTTAATCTAGATACACGACATTTCAACGCGGCTTGTTAATCTAGATACACGGCATTTCAACGCGCCTTTTTAATCTAGATACACGACATTTCAACGCGGCTTGTTAATCTAGATACACGACATTTCAACGCGCCTTGTTAATCTAGATACACGACATTTCAACGTGCCTTGTTAATCTAGATACACGACATTTCGACGCGCCTTGTTAATCTAGATACACAGCATTTCAACGCGGCTTGTTAATCTAGATACACGGCATTTCAACGCGGCTTGTTAATCTAGATACACGGCATTTCAACGCGCCTTTTTAATCTAGATACACGACATTTCAACGCGGCTTGTTAATCTAGATACACGACATTTCAACGCGCTTTGTTAATCTTGATACACGACATTTCAACGCGCCTTGTTAATCTAGATACACAGCATTTCAACGCGGCTTGTTAATCTAGATACACGACATTTCAACGCGCCTTTTTAATCTAGATACACGACATTTCAACGCGCCTTTTTAATCTAGATACACGACATTTCAACGTGCCTTGTTAATCTAGATATATAGCATTTCAACGCGCCTTGTTAATCTAGATACACGACATTTCAACGCGCCTTGTTAATCTAGATACACAGCATTTCAACGCGGCTTGTTAATCTAGATACACGGCATTTCAACGCGTCTTGTTTATCTTGATACACGACATTTCAACGCGCCTTGTTAATCTAGATACACGGCATTTCAACGCGCTTTGTTAATCAGATACACAGCATTTCAACGCGGCTTGTTAATCTAGATACACGACATTTCAACGCGCCTTGTTAATCTAGATACACGACATTTCGACGCGCCTTGTTAATCTAGATACACGACATTTAAACCCGCCTTGTTAATCTAGATACACGGCATTTCAACACGCCTTGTTAATCTAGATACACGACATTTCAACGTGCCTTGTTAATCTACATGTAGACACACGACATTTCAACGCGCCTTGTTAATCTAGATACACGACATTTCAACGCGTCTTGTTAATCTAGATACACGACATTTCAACGCGCCTTGTTAATCTAGATACACGACATTTCAACGTGCCTTGTTAATCTAGATACACGACATTTCGACGCGCCTTGTTAATCTAGATACACAGCATTTCAACGCGGCTTGTTAATCTAGATACACGACATTTCAACGCGCCATGTTAATCTAGATGCACATCATTTCAATGCGGCTTGTTAATCTAGATACACGACATTTCAACGCGCCTTGTTAATCTAGATACACGACATTTCGACGCGCCTTGTTAATCTAGATACACGACATTTCAACGCGCCTTGTTAATCTAGATACACGACAATTCAACGCGCCTTGTTAATCTACATGTAGACACACGACATTTCAACG
Organism: Mimachlamys varia; assembly: GCA_947623455.1. NCBI lineage: Eukaryota > Metazoa > Mollusca > Bivalvia > Pectinida > Pectinidae > Mimachlamys > Mimachlamys varia. The sequence goes on from OX392528.1 coordinate 56,359,090, forward strand.
CGCCTTGTTGATCTAGATACACGACATTTCAACGCGCCATGTTAATCTAGATACACAGCATTTCAACGCGCCTTGTTAATCTAGATACACGACATTTCAACGTGCCTTGTTAATCTAGATACACGACATTTCAACGCGCCTTGTTAATCTAGATACACAGCATTTCAACGCGGCTTGTTAATCTAGATACACGACATTTCAACGTGCCTTGTTAATCTAGATACACGACATTTCAACGCGCCTTGTTAATCTAGATACACAGCATTTCAACGCGCCTTGTTAATCTAGATACACGACATTTCAAAGTGCCTTTTTAATCTAGATACACGACATTTCAACGTGCCTTGTTAATCAAGATATACAGCATTTCAACGCGCCTTGTTAATCTAGATACACAGCATTTCAACGCGCCTTGTTAATCTAGATACACAGCATTTCAACGCGGCTTGTTAATCTAGATACACAGCATTTCAACGCGCCTTGTTAATCTAGATGTACAACTATTTAACGCGTCTTGTTAATCTAGATACACGACATTTTCTACATATATACGCTCTTCACAACTTATGATTCAGAGAAGTTTCCTAAGCAATCGATTGTGAGTATATTGTTCGATACAAAAATCCACGGGTAATCATCGACCAGTTTTGACACATTTCAATTTTAATGATTACATTACGTGTCCAGGTGTTTGCTTGTCGTGTGAATGAACTGTTAATTATAGAAAAACGCGAGATCGTTATACGTGTAATCAGTAAACAAGGTTGCATAATTAACAGAGGGCTGTTATAACATTACTTTGACTGATTTGAATTCACTTGGTTCCACCAAGCTAATAACTGTTTTCTATTTACAGTCTGAACAACTGACAGAAGAGCAAATTGCAGGTAAATATTTATTTATCAAAACTATTGATATTGAGCAGAAATGGTGCTTATTGATTTGTATATTTAGCTGAAGAGTGACGTAACACCAAAGTTGTTAACAGTTCTGCTGCTACTGGCTATATCCCTTTATCACTTAGTCGTAGGTTCGAAACCTACATGTAGCAATCGCTATTGTCGTAGTCTGACCTTAACAGTAAAAACAACAAACAAATCAAATCATTAGGTTGAAACGGCAGTTTATGAAATATTTATTAAAATAAAACCTGACAAGCACTTACTGTAAACATATATTGGAATACAAGCCGAATACATTATTTATAAGATAATCAATGGTTATTGGACCTTCATAGAGACCCAACCCTGACCTGATTTGTATTTGTGAAATTCACTGTTGCATTTATCATTCAAAGATCAGTTTCACATGGAAATTAAGTCATAAAATTAAAACCCATTTCTGTCTGAAAAAAACAAAATTCAAATTCATGCCATAATGGATTTTTAATTCAGTCAACATTTCTATGGTCCATGTATGGGCCATTGCAATATTACGGTATTTGAACATTCCATGTATTGGCCATTACGATATTTCTACGGTCCATGTATGGACCATTACGATATAACAATATTTGTACGGTCAATGTATGGCCACTACGACATTTGTACCGTTCATATATGGGCCATTACGATATTTGTACGGTCCATGTATGGGCCACTACGATATTTGTACGGTCCATGTATGGGCCATTACGATATTTGTACGGTCCATGTATGGGCCATTACGATATTTGTACGGTCCATGTATGGGCCATTACGACATTTGTACGGTCCATGTATGGGCCATTACGATATTTGTACGGTCCATGTATGGACCATTACGACATTTGTACGGTCCATGTATGGGCCACTACGATATTTGTACGGTCCATGTATGGGCCATTACGATATTTGTACGGTCCATGTATGGGCCATTACGACATTTGTACGGTCCATGTATGGGCCATTAAGACATTTGTACGGTCCATGTATGGGCCATTACGATATTTCGCTGGAAAGTGTTTGAATATATATCATTCAAATATTATGTTATCATTCCCAAACATTTGTAAATGAAGACATTGAACACATTTAATTTTGGCCATCAGGATATCGCAGAAGTATATGATAAACCTTTGTGTGATATACAAGTCGATATATATCAATTATGGTCCTTTGGTGAGGTCAATATGGTGTTATACTAACCTGGTAGAGCCGAAGTCAATATTTTAGATTCTACCAGGTTGGTACAACCTGTATAATACTTTATTGACCGAATCAAAGGTCCTTTATTTTTATATTAGAAATAAAACTTGTTTGCCAAAGACTGAAATTGCATTATATCTATCTTGATAAAGCATGCAATTTACAGTTGGGCACCGTAACGTCACAATGATTATAGCGTCATAAATGTAATATTGACTTGGTGTTTTTAAAAGTAGAAACATCAGGTCAATATTACAAAATATGGACCTTCGCATGGCCATATTTTAGCAAATGAGATTTGCAAAAAGTCGTACAATATCAAATTATATTCTATCACGCTCATTATAGTGCCCTATGATTTCGTTGTCACTACCTCGTATCGCGATGTGATGTTCCTCCCTTTACGTTTCCGAGGACATTTAAGACTTGATATGAGTTTCCAAATGGCTCATGGTTATAGCCACAAAGAAATGATCGCAGAGAACTCCAACCAAGAATATTTATTAAATAGCGATGGCGTTTGGTCGAGCGATGAAGCTACTGTGCTTACGTGATGCGAATATGACACAGAGGAATAACCTTATACATCACTTAGTGTAAATATTTCCATTGTTCATATTTTGTCTCAAGATTGATTTTGAGGACGGATTATGGTTTTATTGACGCTCCTGTATTCTCTAATAGTTTGATACCTCTGTGAACATATTTTGTATGTGTTTGTCAGAGTTCAAAGAAGCTTTCAGCCTGTTTGACAAGGACTGTAACGGAATCATCACAACTAAAGAGTTGGGGACAGTGATGAGGTCACTAGGACAGAACCCGACAGAAGCGGAGGTACAGGACATGATCAACGAGGTGGACGAAGATGGTAAGATACTGTCACGAAGATGGTAAGATACTGTTACGAAGATGGTAAGATGTCATACTATCCGTATACCCTTTTAATTTTCAAATATTAAGTCAAATAGATATTATAAACACGTTTTTAAAGTGACGACAAATGATAATGCGAACGTTGGTAATTATTTATCCGTTGATTAAAAAGACACATACGTTTCAATGAACATAAAACACTACAAAATGTATTTTCAATAAACGTTGTTATACAATATGATACAGACATATGTACACGTTAATTTCACTTTGAAGGAAACGGCACAATAGATTTCCCAGAATTCCTTGTAATGATGGCACGAAAGATGAAAAACACTGAATCCAACGAAGAAATTCGAGAGGCATTCCGAGTGTTCGACAAGGATGGAAATGGTTGTATCAGCGCGGCGGAACTGCGTCATGTGATGACAAACCTAGGCGAAAAACTGACAGATACGGAAGTAGACGAGATGATCCGAGAAGCCGACATAGACGGAGACGGCCAGGTTAATTATGAAGGTAGATAGCTAATCCAAGGTGTTCCGAAAATTATGTAAAGCTGCTGCCAACCAAAATATGTTCGCCCTGTCACACATTGTCAAACTAAGCGGTCTTGGTGTTGTATGTCCAACAAAGACGAATTGACATTGTCATAATCTATCAGGCCTAGTATTGCTACCTGGTGGCTATCATCGATGCGTTTTCCTTATTAATGTTTTAGTATGAGAAATTTGGGTTAGATGTGCATAGCATGACATAAAATTAATGCCAGGTCGGACAGCTATTTGAGGGGGTGTCAAAGTGGAGGTTCAAATTCATGATAAGCCCCTTTTAGCAAAACTGCATGATATTTTTGGAATATTTCTTCATAATTTCAATGCCTTGTACAATTACAAAACAGTAGAAAATCAATCACCAACTTTGATCTCCCAAAAACTTGTTAATCCCTCCGACCTGACCTTAATTTCGTGTCATGTAATCGCCACCTAACCGAAAGTTTTTTTTTCTTAATTATGCAAAAAAAAAAAAATATATATATATATATTTATATACGATATAGATATGCTCATTAAACTTATCTAAAACACCTGTGTTAAATGAACTCCTACCCTGAACCTCTTGATAATTGATCTTGTTCTTTATGTAAATATTTCATTTGTTTATATTCTGCCCTAGCTTCAGTGTATTGTCATGACTTTTGAGTTCGATTTGCTGATCTATTATTATAATAACACATTTCAGTTCTATGTAACAACAAATGTAAGTTCTATTTAAGTATATGTAGAAAAAGGGTATACTTTCTATATGTGATACTTTTACCTTTTCAGAATTCGTCACAATGATGATAGAGAGAAAATGATTGCCATATACACCTGTTACCGACAACAATGGACATTTCATTTACTTTATTGTTTCTAAAAACATTTCATTCCTGATGTTTATGTAAAAATATCTTATGTTTCTTATAAATATAATATGCAAATTTACTTAATGTACTTGTTCATTGATTGATTAAAGGATATTGGATTATGTCACAGTTAAGGGGTATCGTAAATAGAAAACTAGGCAATGAAGGACTGGTTGAAAGTAATTGATATTGTTTATACCAATAACAGCTAATATTAGTAGTTATATGCTTAGTTAAGTTTGAATACGAGAATATGTTAAGTCGGTGTAAAATCCATATTTGACGAGGCCACGAACCTCATTTATTCTCGTATACCATGTAACCAATTTTTTCTCTCATTGTTTTTTGTTGTTGTCATGGAAATCTAATTAACAAGCAAAATAAATAGAAAAAGCAATCAGTTCGGCAAGCGCCGCTGCGTTGTTTCAGTCTACAGAAGGGTCGTGAAATCACACGCGTCACGCGACTAGTACGGGAACCGAAAGGGGAGTCACGTGACGTCTTAACCCAATCGAGTAATTACATCCTCACTATAAAGTAGAAGGATAACAACAGAATAGATGGGGATATATGAAAAGCAACATCGGAATGTCAGATAACACAGCAAGAATTCGGGAAATGACGTGGTTACATAGTAATGCTACGTAAGATATTGATAATCTCAAATCGTTAACAAAGTGTGGCTAAATGATTATAATAACATTACAGTCAAATCATGTTAACTCAAACGCCTATAAATCGCAGATTCCGTTTAATTTGAAGTTTTTCTTCGATCATGAAAAAATAACAAAATATTCAGACTTGCTTAACTCGACTAGTTGGATTGCAGGACGTTTCTCCACTTCCCGCCGATTTCGAGAAAACGAGGCTTAATTCAAAAGCAAATAAGGACGTTAATCTGTAACTCTTGATGACGTCACAAATGTTACAGATTTGGAAACAATTAAAACACTTGCAGAGTTAGCTTTATCTAAGTATTATATATCATATTGATCAAATCTAAATAAAACAAAATTATATTGATCTGGATATTTCTGGATAGCACATAATTGTACACACACAGATGCCAGGATGCAAACGTTTATTTCTTGCAGATTTCTAATATTCTGTGTAGAAGGGTAAGGAAATACAAAGTAGTCATATTGTGATTCGAGTCCAGAACTTACGAACATTTAGACGGAATTTATCTAAATGAGTCTTCGTATTTTGATTCCTCATTGTTTAGGGACAACCTTTGGAGGATGCCTCCTTGTCCAGCGTACACACAACACTTAAGACAAACATTAATATCATCTCCTGCTCTCTTGTCCGTCAACACAGTATAGATGACTATAAAAGTCGATATTTTCGCTTATTCAGCCTCCAAACTAATTCTGAGTAGTTCTAATTATGTTCGCTTATGGATAAATTCAACGCCGCTTACAATTCCTCTTACAGTATTAAAAAAAAGAAAGGCAGACAAAAACAAACGCAAAATAAATACATAAAAAGCTCAATTGTAAAAGACAGTGTCAGTCTGAATATTGGAAGTGACTATGGTGACTTACAGTTTATTTAAACGATCAACAGCATTCGAGAGGTATGGACTTGGGGAGGCAGTAACGTTTTCGAAAATATATTCAAGACATGTAACGTTATCATCTAATAACAAGTGATTTGTTGTACACTTAAGTCTAGGTCATACCACATGCAAACATATATCTGGAATCCCTAAACTTTCGTTAGACATCTTCATCTATTTAACTATCTGGTCCCCTCCTACATCTATGTTTTATATACATGTGATATATACTATTTTAAATTCGTATTGTATATGACGTAATACATTCAAGCTGAGAAGAGATGGATTGATACATTTTATTGCGAATACTTTTTCTGAAATTCAGTGTCCGCAAAATATTAGGCCTGTATCAATTAATTTACCTGAACAAGTCTTCGTGTGCTATTTGAATTCACTGACAAAACAAAACTCGTTTAAAATCACTTAATTACTGAATTTCGGGAAATATTCGAGAAGAACAGTCCATAATATCGAATTAAAAGACATTGGTGGTTGTCCTAGAAGGACGGTCTACAACACTTTGCCTGCTGCTAAAGCGCATCTGATAAAGGAATATCTTACTGGAATAAACATATTGCGAGAACTAACTATCATGGGAATCGAATAACTATCTAATCTATAAATCAATATATTAAGATAAGATATATTGATTCTGGTAGTTTCCCTGCATACTAGGTTTTGTATTATTATTTCAATCGATATATGGTCCTGTCATTATCAAGGCCAATGTACAAGGCTAATTGAACAGATGGAGAATGTCTCAGCAGGATGTTTATTCCGGCCCCATTTCGTTCGAACCAGCATTGCAGTACCTTTATCTCACTCTACACACACCCAATGTGATATTTTATCCACTGCTATGTCCATTTCATCCCTGCGTTACGTACAAAACTGTATAATAATTTCTGAATCTTTCGCGAATACTTTGCCAGGAGATTCGGCTTACCGTTCTTCTGGATGCTTTCATCGCTTGTTTTTAAAGAATGGATCAATATTAGATTTAAAATTGGTTGCGGACGGTTTGCCAGGGGATTTGGCTTACCAACCATTCTTCTGTAGGCTAAAAGTGTCTGTTAAAAAGGGATGGATTAATACCAGATATAGAAATGGTTGTATTTTTGCAGAACCGGAAGCCCACTAGTCAAATATGACAAGAAAAATATGACACAGCAGCAGTACAATATATTTCAGGATTAAGATTAAAGGTCAACGATACATTTCACCAAAGGGTAACATCTTATATCAACAGCCAAAGCAAAAATATAGCATAACACGAAAATACTGTACAGAGAACTGTGAGAGAGTATGTCCGTCACATAATAATCTAAACGCACATTGCTCACACGAGCTAATATTGATCCATATCAAATAATCAATCATGTATCATGCATATCCACGGACAGGGTAGTTAGGCACAACCTATTTGGTATCACCTAATCGTTGGATGTTTGTTAAATAGGTAAGGAGTCATGTTATAATGACGTGGTGATGTATAATCAATGTAAGCCAATACTTTTGTAGTGTTTATTATAAGGCTTTTATACATCCCTTCTGGGGAAACATTTTCCTATCAGACTTGACGTTCAAAGCGTGACTTGATGACTCTCTGCGATGCTGATGTTTCGTTGTCATAGATTCAGTTCTCACCGCCACCCCGAACCTACATCACAGTGGCAATGGTGCTGATATACAAATGATAGATTATTGATGAGATTACTGAAGCATGTCCGGTAGGGTACACTATAGTACCAACTAGTAAAGACAGAGAAGGGAAGGACTGCTAACACAACAGGAAATCTTATCGGATACAAGTTATCGCTGGAAATGGTACGTATTGCGCAGTTTTATTTACTTTGAAACTATTTTCCCATCTGATACTTTTATTTAAAGTTCTGTCAGTATTGTTGTCTCAAAGTTAACAGTATAACCAATGGGGGATACCTAGACCCTCGAAACCACTGAAGTGGCCCACTTGTCCTTGGTTACTCTGGAAGGAAATGGGAAAGATGACCGCTAACATGAATGTCTCGCTTTGGAAGCCCGAGGCTTGCCCATCGATCGTCTTGTAGAGTGGACAAGTGACAAGGAGGGACAGAGGGACTGCAAAGGCAGGAACTTCGCCCCTTATTCATTTCGTTTTCATTCATAAATAAGGGTTTTTTTCTGGATTTTGATGTTGGTGTTTATTTGAGCAATTCTTCATGCAAATGAAAATAAGAAAAAAATCACCGCAAAAATGACGAATTTTAGCAAAATAATAGAAATTTTTGAAATGGCAGTCTTATGACTATGAAACTAAACATATTTGGATAAGATATCTCTCATTGATTGGTACGTATGTAGTCAGCCATGAAAGGATGAACAGGGATGGCCGTCCCTCCGAAGGAACTTTAGTTTTATTGTCACTCTTAGTAACACTATAAATAGTATTGATTGAAACCACGATAATATCCGCTCCGGGCTTCATGGAATAAATCCAAACATTGTACTACAACGAATAGGTTCGCGTCACATGATCGACACCCAGAAACGTTCGTTCTAGGAATGTTGTAAATATGACGCTGTCGCTGACATACATAGCTACCCTTAAGGGAGATGAAACTAGCACAAACCAAAGATAGAATGTACTATTCAGGGAGACAACTCTAGCGAAAACCAAGCATTTGGTGTAAAATATGCCCTGAAGGAATATGTTTGGGATACGCCGTTTCCAAGATACAGCTTATTACACCGGAAGTAAATTAACTTTGTTGGAGTAAAACGTCAATAGATCAGGACAAAAATGACAGAAATTTAGAATGCTTTTAAAGAGACCAGTGACATGCATATCTACCTTTTGCATATTATTTTGTGCTATTGATGCTTTGCCGGTACACCGGAAGTATACATGTCCCCATTTCACGTGATATTCGTATTAAAACCTGATCGAACCGTAGAGAAAAATGTCTAAAAATGTACTTATTTCAATTGCGTACATGTACTTTGTACCAATAAACTTTTTTTATATCTGCTAAATAAACGTCTCCCTGTTATGCAGTTTAATATGGTACGTGTTAGAGAGAACAGTTCAAATGGGATGTTATGATAGGTATTTGACATTTGAGGAAATGAAAATAACATCTTTTGAAAGCTTGAAAAATTACAGCTTGAGTGAAAATTCGAAAAGTGTGTGTTTTTTTTACCCCTGTTTAGAATATATTCGAATATCTAATTATCGGATACATTCCTTAAACTGTATGGATGTATTATGATAACATCCCAACTTCTCCAAGAAATGGTGTGAACTTGTCGCTGTTAAATTGTTATTTTAGGTCTTGCTCTAGATATCGTGATTTTCGTGATAGATATCTGATGGACAAACTTACGGCAAAGGATTTTGAGAGATGCAGGTAGATTAAGACTATGAACATGTAAACAAATAGTCGCTTTATTGGTCTCACTGAGAAATATTCTGTATCCTTCGAGGTCAATACGTAGATGAACGCTTCATAAGTATGTCTAATTCTTGTGATTGAGAGCGATCTCAAAGTCTCATTACGAGGAAGTAACATTTTCTCGGATGCGGCCTAGAATTACATGGCCGGGTTCGTTGATCAAAAGAAATACACTTATTCCTCCGCCGGAACACATGATCGTAGTCTCTTGTTCTTTCGAGGGTGTCTGTCTACTTTTTAGTTTAGTTTAAACTCCCTAGTTTAATGGACTTTAAGTGTGGATTATAGTTTCGTTGACGTTTTGGTTTTATCTATTTTTTTTCTTTTCTTCCTGATTTGGTATTCCTCCATGCATCCCTTGTAAATATATAAATAATTATTTGTAAACTACATTGTGTGTGTTTTGTATTAATTGATCCATACTAAATATCTGCAAATAGTTCCGATGTCTGCCTGTCCTATCATATTTGTTTATATGATAGGTATTTCATCTTTTACTAACATTATATAATAGACTTATAAACATGATAACATTAACAATTCATTAACATATTATATTTTTCAACGTTACGCCAATCAAGATTGTATTTTGTAAATTGTAAATCCATTTTGTAGGCAGACGAATTTACCGCAGAACAGCGAGCTGGTAAGTGAACTCAATTACTACTGAAATCAAAACCTTGGGTTTTAATTGTCTGTTTCATTTTTTCTATTTACCATCTACAAAAATGCATTGTAAAAAGAGTTCTCATTCATCGTCAATAACACCCCTAATAAGCCATATTTAAAAAAGAAATGGCCTCAATCTTTATCTACATAATTGACTTAAAGAAAGTAATATCATTCAAAAGGGAACATGCATCTTTCGGAAGTCGCAAGTTTAAGTTGAGTGTGTTTTCGTGTTTAAATGTACTGTACTGCTAAACTGTTCTGTTGAAATGAACTTAGGCCGCTAACCATATATTGTTAAAATGAACTGTACTCCTAACAATGGATGTTAAGATGAACTGCACCGCTAACAATGGATGTTAAGATGAACTGTACTGCTAACAATGGATGTTAAGATAAACTGTACTGCTATCAATAGATGTTAAGATGAACTGTACTGCTATCAATAGATGTTAAGATGAACTGTACTGCTAACAATGGATGTTAAGATGAACTGTACTGCTATCAATAGATGTTAAGATGAACTGTACTGCTATCAATAGATGTTAAGATGAACTGTACAGCTATCAATAGATGTTAAGATGAACTGTACTGCTATCAATAGATGTTAAGATGAACTGTACTGCTATCAATAGATGTTAAGATGAACTGTACTGCTAACAATGGATGTTAAGATGAACTGCACAGCTAACAATGGATGTTAAAATGAATTGCCTGTCTAAACGCTTATGTTGAAATGAACTGTATTGCTAACCTGTTCCGTTTAATGAACTATGCCGTTAACCATTGTGTTACAATGAACTGCACTGCGAATAATAGATGTTACAATGGCCTGCACTGCAAATAATAGATGTTACAATGAACTGAATTGCGAACAATGGATGTTAAAATGAACTGTACCTCTGACCATTTATGCTATAAAATGAACTAATCTTTTATGTTACAAAAAAATAACCCACTCTGTTTTCTTATCAGCAGGATTTCAAGTTTTTCTTTCATGGGAACTATAACCAAATTTCCTTTGTTACCAATTAAATGATAATAAATGTATGAGATTTAAAGTAAAAAGGAATTTGAACAAATACGGATAATTTGAATGTCGTTTTCATGAATTTGATTAACACGATGTCACACATGTCCATCTGGGCGCATACAAAGTTAATTATAAATTCAAGTGGCGCGAACAATTTATCAATTCACATAAAAGCATTACATTCGACCTGGTCAAACACATACTATTGTATAAGTACTACCTTCGACAACGTCAAACCCATACTTCTGTATAAACATTTTTCTATCATGTCGAACCCATACTACCGTGTAAGCATTCTTCTACCATGTCAAACCCATACTTCTGTATAAACATTTTTCTATCATGTCGAACCCATACTACCGTGTAAGCATTCTTCTACCATGTCAAACCCATACTATCGTGTAAGCATTCTTCTACCATGTCAAACCCATACTACCGTGTAAGCATTCTTCTACCATGTCAAACCCATACTACCATGTAAACATTCTTCTACAATGTCAAACCCATACTACCGTGTAAGCATTCTTGTACCAGTCACACACATACTACTGTGTAAGCATTCTTCTACCAGTCACACACATACTACTATGTAAGTATTACCTTCTACCACGTCACACACATACTACTGTGTAAGTATTACCTACTACCATGTCAAACCCATACTACCGTGTAAGTATTACCTACTACCATGTCAAACCCATACTACCGTGTAAGCATTTTTCTACCATGTCAAACCCATACTACTGTGTAAGCATTCTTCTACCATGTCAAACCCATACTACTGCGTAAGCATTCTTCTACCATGTCAAACCCATACTACCGTGTAAGCATTCTTCTACCATGTCAAACCCATACTACCATGTAAGCATTCTACTACCACGTCAAACCCATACTACCATGTAAGCATTGCCTTCTACCATGTCAAACCCATACTACCATGTAAGCATTCTACTACCACGTCAAACCCATACTACTGTGTAAGTATTGCCTTCTACCATGTCAAACCCATACTACCGTGTAAGCATTGCCTTCTACCATGTCAAACCCATACTACCGTGTAAGCATTGCCTTCTACCATGTCAAACCCATACTACCATGTAAGCATTGCCTTCTACCATGTCAAACCCATACTACCGTGTAAGCATTGCCTTCTACCACGTCAAACCCATACTACTGTGTAAGTATTGCCTTCTACCATGTCAAACCCATACTACCGTGTAAGCATTGCCTTCTACCACGTCAAACCCATACTACTGTGTAAGCATTGCCTTCTACCATGTCAAACCCATACTACCGTGTAAGCATTGCCTTCTACCATGTCAAACCCATACTACCGTGTAAGCATTGCCTTCTACCATGTCAAACCCATACTACTGTGTAAGCATTGCCTTCTACCATGTCAAACCCATACTACTGTGTAAGCATTGCCTTCTACCATGTCAAACCCATACTACCATGTAAGCATTGCCTTCTACCATGTCAAACCCAAAATACCGTGTAAGCATTCTTCTACCATGTCAAACCCATACTACCGTGTAAGCATTCTTCTACCATGTCAAACCCATACTACCGTGTGAGCATTGCCTTCTACCATGTCAAACCCATACTACCGTGTAAGCATTCTTCTACCATGTCAAACCCATACTACCATGTAAGCATTCTACTACCACGTCAAACCCATACTACCATGTAAGCATTGCCTTCTACCATGTCAAACCCATACTACCATGTAAGCATTCTACTACCACGTCAAACCCATACTACTGTGTAAGTATTGCCTTCTACCATGTCAAACCCATACTACCGTGTAAGCATTGCCTTCTACCATGTCAAACCCATACTACCGTGTAAGCATTGCCTTCTACCATGTCAAACCCATACTACCGTGTAAGCATTGCCTTCTACCACGTCAAACCCATACTACTGTGTAAGTATTGCCTTCTACCATGTCAAACCCATACTACCGTGTAAGCATTGCCTTCTACCACGTCAAACCCATACTACTGTGTAAGCATTGCCTTTTACCATGTCAAACCCATACTACCGTGTAAGCATTGCCTACTACCATGTCAAACCCATACTACTGTGTAAGTATTGCCTTCTACCATGTCAAACCCATACTACTGTGTAAGCATTCTACTACCACGTCACACACATACTATCGTGTAAGCATTGCCTTCTACCATGTCAAACCCATACTATCGTGTAAGCATTGCCTTCTACCATGTCAAACCCATACTACTGTGTAAGCATTACCTACTACAATGTCAAACCCATACTATCGTGTAAGCATTGCCTTCTACCATGTCAAACCCATACTACTGTGTAAGCATTCTACTACCACGTCACACACATACTATCGTGTAAGCATTGCCTTCTACCATGTCAAACCCATACTATCGTGTAAGTATTGCCTTCTACCATGTCAAACCCATACTACCGTGTAAGCATTGCCTTCTACCATGTCAAACCCATACTACCGTGTAAGCATTGCCTTCTACCATGTCAAACCCATACTACCGTGTAAGTATTACCTACTACCATGTCAAACCCATACTATCGTGTAAGCATTGCCTTCTACCATTTCAAACCCATACTATCGTGTAAGTATTGCCTTCTACCATGTCAAACCCATACTACCGTGTAAGCATTGCCTTCTACCATGTCAAACCCATACTACTGTGTAAGCATTACCTTCTACCATGTCAAACCCATACTACCGTGTAAGCATTACCTACTACCATGTCAAACCCATACTACTGTGTAAGCATTACCTTCTACCATGTCAAACCCATACTACCGTGTAAGCATTACCTACTACCATGTCAAACCCATACTACTGTGTAAGCATTACCTTCTACCATGTCAAACCCATACTACCGTGTAAGCATTACCTACTACCATGTCAAACCAATACTACTGTGTAAGCATTACCTACTACCATGTCAAACCCATACTACTGTGTAAGTATTACCTACTACCATGTCAAACCAATACTACTGTGTAAGTATTGCCTTCTACCACGTCAAACCCATACTACTGTGTAAGTATTACCTACTACCATGTCAAACCAATACTACTGTGTAAGTATTGCCTTCTACCACGTCAAACCCATACTACTGTGTAAGTATTACCTACTACCATGTCAAACCAATACTACTGTGTAAGCATTGCTTTCTACCATGTCAAACCCATACTACTGTGTAAGCATTACCTTCTACCATGTCAAACCAATACTACTGTGTAAGCATTACCTACTACCATGTCAAACCCATACTACTGTGTAAGTATTACCTACTACCATGTCAAACCAATACTACTGTGTAAGTATTACCTACTACCATGTCAAACCCATACTACTGTGTAAGCATTACCTACTACCATGTCAAACCCATACTACTGTGTAAGCATTGCCTTCTACCATGTCAAACCCATACTACCGTGTAAGCATTCTTCTACCATGTCAAACCCATACTACTGTGTAAGTTTTACCTACTACCATGTCAAACCCATACTACTGTGTAAGTATTACCTACTACCATGTCAAACCCATACTACTGTGTAAGTATTACCTACTACCATGTCAAACCCATAATACTGTGTAAGCATTACCTACTACCATGTCAAACCCATACTACCGTGTAAGCATTCTTCTACCATGTCAAACCCATACTTCTGTATAAACATTTTTCTATCATGTCGAACCCATACTACCGTGTAAGCATTCTTCTACCATGTCAAACCCATACTACCGTGTAAGCATTCTTCTACCATGTCAAACCCATACTACCGTGTAAGCATTCTTCTACCATGTCAAACCCATACTACCGTGTAAGCATTCTTCTACCATGTCAAACCCATACTACCGTGTAAGCATTCTACTACCACGTCAAACCCATACTACTGTGTAAGTATTACCTACTAACATGTCAAACCCATACTACCGTGTAAGCATTCTTCTACCATGTCAAACCCATACTACCGTGTAAGTATTCTTCTACCATGTCAAACCCATACTACCATGTAAGCATTCTTCTACCATGTCAAACCCATACTACCGTGTAAGCATTCTTCTACCATGTCAAACCCATACTACCGTGTAAGCATTCTACTACCACGTCACACACATACTACTGTGTAACTATTACCTACTACCACGTCACACACATACTACTGTGTAAGTATTGCCTTCTACCATGTCAAACCCATACTACTGTGTAAGTATTACCTACTACCACGTCACACACATACTACTGTGTAAGTATTGCCTTCTACCATGTCAAACCCATACTACCGTGTAAGCATTCTACTACCACGTCACACACATACTACTGTGTAAGTATTACCTACTACCACGTCACACACATACTACTGTGTAAGTATTGCCTTCTACCATGTCAAACCCATACTACCGTGTAAGCATTCTACTACCACGTCACACACATACTACTGTGTAAGTATTACCTACTACCATGTCAAACCCATACTACCGTGTAAGCATTGCCTACTACCATGTAAAACCCATACTACTGTGTAAGCATTCTTCTACAATGTCAAACCCATACTACTGTGTAAGTATTACCTACTACCATGTCAAACCCATACTACCGTGTAAGCATTACCTTCTACCATGTCAAACCCATACTACTGTGTAAGCATTCTTCTACCATGTCAAACCCATACTACTGTGTAAGCATTCTTCTACCATGTCAAACCCATACTACCGTGTAAGCATTCTTCTACAATGTCAAACCCATACTACCATGTAAGCATTGCCTTCTACCATGTCAAACCAATACTACTGTGCAAGCGTTACCTACTACCATGTCAAACCCATACTACCATGTAAGCATTCTTCTACCATGTCAAACCCATACTACTGTGTAAGCATTCTTCTACAATGTCAAACCCATACTACCATGTAAGCATTGCCTTCTACCATGTCAAACCAATACTACTGTGCAAGCGTTACCTACTATCATGTCAAACCAATACTACCATGTAAGCATTGCCTTCTACCATGTCAAACCAATACTACTGTGCAAGCGTTACCTACTACCATGTCAAACCCATACTACTGTGTAAGTATTACCTACTACCATGTCAAACCAATACTACTGTGTAAGTATTCTTCTACCACGTCAAACCAATACTACTGTGCAAGCGTTACCTACTACCATGTCAAACCCATACTACCATGTAAGCATTCTTCTACCATGTCAAACCAATACTACTATGTAAGTATTACCTTCTACCACGTCACACACATACTACCGTGTAAGCATTCTTCTACCATGTCAAACCCATACTATCCTGTAAGCATTCTTCTACCATGTCAAACCCATACTACTGTATAAGCATTCTACTATCACGTCAAACCCATACTACTGTGTAAGCATTCTTCTACAATGTCAAACCCATACTACCATGTAAGCATTCTTCTACAATGTCGAACCAAACATACTACTGTGTAAGTATTACCTACTACCACGTTAAACCCATACTATCGTGTAAGCATTCTTCTACCATGTCAAACCCATACTACCGTGTAAGCATCCTACTACCATGTCAAACCCATACTATCGTGTAAGCATTGCCTTCTACCATGTCAAACCCATACTACCATGTAATGATTCTTCTACCATGTAAAACCCATACTACTGTGTAAGCATTCTTCTACAATGTCAAACCCATACTACTGTGTAAGTATTACCTACTACCACGTCACACACATACTACTGTGTAAGTATTACCTACTACCATGTCAAACCCATACTACCGTGTAAGCATTGCCTACTACCATGTAAAACCCATACTACTGTGTAAGCATTCTTCTACAATGTCAAACCCATACTACTGTGTAAGTATTACCTACTACCATGTCAAACCCATACTACCGTGTAAGCATTACCTTCTACCATGTCAAACCCATACTATCGTGTAAGCATTCTTCTACCATGTCAAACCCATACTACTGTGTAAGCATTCTTCTACCATGTCAAACCCATACTACCGTGTAAGCATTCTTCTACAATGTCAAACCCATACTACCATGTAAGCATTGCCTTCTACCATGTCAAACCAATACTACTGTGCAAGCGTTACCTACTACCATGTCAAACCCATACTACCATGTAAGCATTCTTCTACCATGTCAAACCCATACTACTGTGTAAGCATTCTTCTACAATGTCAAACCCATACTACCATGTAAGCATTGCCTTCTACCATGTCAAACCAATACTACTGTGCAAGCGTTACCTACTATCATGTCAAACCAATACTACCATGTAAGCATTGCCTTCTACCATGTCAAACCAATACTACTGTGCAAGCGTTACCTACTACCATGTCAAACCCATACTACCATGTAAGCATTCTTCTACCATGTCAAACCAATACTACTATGTAAGTATTACCTTCTACCACGTCACACACATACTACCGTGTAAGCATTCTTCTACCATGTCAAACCCATACTATCCTGTAAGCATTCTTCTACCATGTCAAACCCATACTACTGTATAAGCATTCTACTATCACGTCAAACCCATACTACTGTGTAAGCATTCTTCTACAATGTCAAACCCATACTACCATGTAAGCATTCTTCTACAATGTCGAACCAAACATACTACTGTGTAAGTATTACCTACTACCACGTTAAACCCATACTATCGTGTAAGCATTCTTCTACCATGTCAAACCCATACTACCGTGTAAGCATCCTACTACCATGTCAAACCCATACTATCGTGTAAGCATTGCCTTCTACCATGTCAAACCCATACTACCATGTAATGATTCTTCTACCATGTAAAACCCATACTACTGTGTAAGCATTCTTCTACAATGTCAAACCCATACTACTGTGTAAGTATTACCTACTACCATGTCAAACCCATACTACCGTGTAAGCATTCTTCTACCACGTCACACACATACTACTGTGTAAGCATTCTTGTACCATGTCAAACCCATACTACCGTGTAAGCATTCTTCTACTATGTCAAACCCATACTACCATGTAAGCATTGCCTTCTACCATGTCAAACCCATACTACTGTGTAAGCATTCTTCTACCATGTCAAACCCATACTACTGTGTAAGCATTCTACTACCATGTCAAACCAATACTACTGTGCAAGCGTTACCTACTACCACGTCAAACCCATACTACCGTGTAAGCATTCTTCTACTATGTCAAACCCATACTACTGTGCAAGCATTCTTCTACCATGTCAAACCCATACTACTGTATAAGCATTCTACTATCACGTCAAACCCATACTACTGTGTAAGCATTCTTCTACCATGTCAAACCCATACTACTGTATAAGCATTCTTCTACCATGTCAAACCCATACTACTGTGTAAGCATCCTACTACCATGTCAAACCCATACTACTGTGTAAGCATTGCCTTCTACCATGTCAAACCCATACTACTGTGTAAGTATTACCTACTACCACGTTAAACCCATACTACCGTGTAAGCATCCTACTACCATGTCAAACCCATACTACTGTGTAAGCATTGCCTTCTACCATGTCACACACATACTACCGTGTAAGCATCCTACTACCATGTCAAACCCATACTACCGTGTAAGCATCCTACTACCATGTCAAACCCATACTACTGTGTAAGCATTCTTCTACCATGTCAAACCCATACTACTGTGTAAGCATTCTTCTACCACGTCAAACCCATACTACCGTGTAAGCATTCTTCTACCATGTCAAACCCATACTACCATGTAAGCATTGCCTTCTACCATGTCAAACCCATACTACTGTGTAAGCATTGCCTTCTACCATGTCAAACCCATACTACCATGTAAGCATTACCTTCTACCATGTCAAACCCATACTACTGTGCAAGCATTCTTCTACCATGTCAAACCCATACTACCATGTAAGCATTACCTTCTACCATGTCAAACCCATACTACTGTGTAAGCATTCTTCTACCATGTCAAACCCATACTACTGTGCAAGCATTCTTCTACCATGTCAAACCCATACTACCGTGTAAGCATTCTTCTACCATGTCAAACCCATACTACTGTGCAAGCATTCTTCTACCATGTCAAACCCATACTACTGTGTAAGCATTGCCTTCTACCATGTCAAACCCATACTACTGTGTAAGCATTCTTCTACCATGTCAAACCAATACTACTGTGCAAGCGTTACCTACTACCATGTCAAACCCATACTACCATGTAAGCATTGCCTTCTACCATGTCAAACCAATACTACTGTGCAAGCGTTACCTACTACCATGTCAAACCCATACTACCATGTAAGCATTGCCGTCTACCATGTCAAACCAATACTACTGTGCAAGCGTTACCTACTACCATGTCAAACCCATACTACCATGTAAGCATTGCCTTCTACCATGTCAAACCAATACTACTGTGCAAGCGTAACCTACTACCATGTCAAACCAATACTACTATGTAAGTATTACCTTCTACCACGTCACACACATACTACCGTCTAAGCATTCTTCTACCATGTCAAACCCATACTATCGTGTAAGCATTCTTCTACCATGTCAAACCCATACTACTGTATAAGCATTCTACTATCACGTCAAACCCATACTACTGTGTAAGCATTCTTCTACAATGTCAAACCCATACTACCATGTAAGCATTCTTCTACAATGTCGAACCAAACATACTACTGTGTAAGTATTACCTACTACCACGTTAAACCCATACTATCGTGTAAGCATTCTTCTACCATGTCAAACCCATACTACCGTGTAAGCATCCTACTACCATGTCAAACCCATACTACTGTGTAAGCATCCTACTACCACGTCAAACCAAACATACTATTGTGTAAACAACACCTTCGACCCGATCGAACACGTATTATCATGTTAACATTACTTCGGATCCTTTAGAAACTATGCTATCATATAATCATTGCCTCTGATTATTTACAGCGCTTCATAGTGTGTAATTATTTCTCTGACTTAGTCAATTACCTATGCGAAGGCAAAGATCCAAGTATCTCGTGACATTGTTAACTCCGTGCCCTGTTGCAATCAGGAAGAGTTCTCGCACATTGACCTGGTATATACCTGATATAAAGATGAGTGATTTGAATTCGAAATCGTTATATATATATTAATAAATTGATATTAGTAATGATAATTTGTAACTTTAATCTTAGCAATAGTTTTTTTCATCAGATTGTTAAACGGTTATGTCTAATAATTTAAATCATTATTTTGTATTATCGACTTTTGATTTCATCAGCTTTTACTTTTGGGAGACATTACAAGCTAGTAAATAAACGATACTCATTTTGTTTTAACCAAATTGTTAAAGAAATGACACTAATAATGATAGTTTAAAAATATAACCAAGTTGATAAACGTTTACGGTACACAGTATGGTTTGGCGAATTCCATACTCTATTAGTTCATATTTCAAAGAAAAAAATCTATACTTCTAAAACGATCATGGTCGTGATCGTAGACACTTTATCTTAGCCTCAATCTTGATCAGAACTATGTGGAAGTTGTATTGTCGCCATCTTTTTCTCTCTAAGCAATATTCTGAAACTTTGTGTGATATGGAAATGGACGTTTTTGAGTATGCTTATTAGTGTGATTACTTGTTGTGATTGACAATGATGACTCGGTTCCCATTTCGAGGACTTGATGTTTACTTGGATGTGACCAAGATTTACACGGCGGGTGTCGTCGATGAAGCAGAAGACGCTTACTCTTCCGGAACACCTGGTCTTATACTCTTGTACTATTACAAGGGTCTCCATGTGGATCTTTCCTTTTTGCGTATTTTGCCCCTAGTTTAATCGATTTTGAGTTCGGATTATGATTTTGTTGGCGCTTCGGTATTCTCTAATTTTCTTTCTTGTAATGTGTTTATTTCTCACAGAGTTCAAAGCCGCTTTCGACATGTTTGATGTCGATGGCAGTGGAAGCATTACAATCGAGGAAATGGAAAAAGTGATGAGAGATCTCAATCTCGGCAAAACAGAAGAACTAAAGGCGGAACTTAAGGCGATGGACACAAACAGTAAGAATTTGTTTTTAGTTTATAGGCCTGATATACGCATCTTCAGGGAATTTTTCGGGATTCTGAAAAGAATAACAACCAAGAAAATTGATGCATGTTTACAAATACAGAATTCCAACTGCTGCTGTACCGATACCATCGTAACGAAAAACTCATCTTGTATATTCTGATATCAGTTAATCTTAACTATGCCTGGTTTTCGCTGAAAGTTTTGCCGAAAGTTACGTCTTTTGTGCCTTTAAGCAGTATTTATTCAGTGAATAGACAAATATACAGTAAATACATACATGAAATATTCGAAAATAAGTACAAAATACTAATGTCAATCAATCTCCTTGGCAGAAAGATGACATCTGTACAATATTAAGAGTTCTAAAGGTTGGCAAAAAAGTTTAAAGGGAGTCAAGGAAGCGGTTAGGTGATGGGAGTTTGGGAGTGAATGGGGAGAGGAGGGGAGGGGAGTGGAGGGGTCTGGGGGGAATGGAGGGGTGTGGAGGGGATGGGAGTTGGGGAGTGAATTGAGAGAGGAGGGGAGGGGAGTGGAGGGGAGTGGGGGAGTGGAGGGGTCTGGGGGGAGTGGAGGGGGATGGAGGGGATGGGGTAATAACAGATATTTGAATAAACTGAATATGAACACTAAATAAGTGAAAAGAACAAAGACTTTATGACATACACATATAAATTGCAATATATAAATTAACTTTTACGATATGCCTTAAAAACGTTTCGACTTGAACATGAATTGTTGAACAGTGTTAAAAATGTTCAAGCTTCTAAGTATTCATCAGGCATAGTGCAGACTTGTTTTTAATTAACTGATATTTATCTATATATATACATGTATAGGATCTTATGTCATATGTCATATGGGATTAATGAAGCAAATCCAAAATTGTTTCAAGTCGCTCGCGAAACTTTTTAAAAGTTTCAGAAATTTCATATGAAATGTAACCGAATGTAAGATCTTTTTGATCATATTATATAAATATGTAGTGTAGTATTTTTTCGTGTAAAACGTCGAATAAGAGCGATTGAAATTAACAGACAAACACAGTGCATGTGTAATACACAAAACAACAGCATCATAAACAAAGAGCATAAATGACGTGGACACGTGGTAGATAATTCTGTTACTGGACAATATACATTAGGTCGGATGCCAGAGTATCTGTAATGGGTGAATTCAATCGTCAACTATGTTAGCTCTCGTCTAATTGTAGTTCGATCGAACTTACTTCAGTAATGTGTATTACGCATGTGTATAGAAACAAGAAGTACACAGTGGGCATGCCTGGCTACTAAAGTATAAACTGCCGATTTACTTTAGACGAAAAAGAGTAACAAGCGGTCGCCTGCGCACGCGTGATTATTTGAAGCAAGGCAGTGATTGGTTGATGTATACACGCATGTGTAAACGCATTAGATGTAACAGCCTAACTATGGTAAATTGTCGATGATCGAATTCGCCCACTGTGCAAAGGAGAATGATGCAGCAATAAAGTGCAAAAGTTGAAAAACTAGAATAGGTTGATATCGACACTCTTCAGAAATGCGAATAATTAAATTTTACTTTTTTTGTTTTAATTTTTCGAAAGTGGGTGTTCTATAGAAACAATGTATATTGTAAGATTGAAATCGTTTAAGATATGAATTAAAACTGGAGATTAACAGTTAATTTCCAGTCGCTCTAGTATTAACCAATGTTAAGAAAAACGGAAGTTTTCCAATGTTTTAGTAGCATTTATCACATAACTGACCCGTCCAGTCATGTCATCCGGCCATGTCATAGATATGGTAATACAGGCGTGTAATAACACTATTGTGACGTCATAAACAAATCACCAAAATGAGTTTTGGTGTATTCTCTTTTGAATATAAGTTATGTGAAAATAGAATCTTACACGCGTGTCAATAAAATATGGAATGTATTAAACTCGTTTAATAATTTGATGTCACTCGCCTAATGCTATCTTTTAATAAATTCAATATTACATTGACACTCGTGTAATTTATGCTTCAAACATTGGTGAGAATAATTTGGTAGTTTTATTTTTCATATTTATAATCCTCATTTATGTCTCTTTACGATTTACTCAAACACCTTCTGCTTGTACAATCTATAATTATTTACTTTTTCTATTGTCGCTCTCACGGAATCACAGGAGAATATTTCATTTCCTCCTGCGATATGAAACATCTTTTTGTTTTTGCCCATGAATTTACGTCTACGTGTGGCTTGTATTGTTACTAGAACCAGCCTTTGCCAGGTGATTAAGGGGTCTGCAATTCGGCTACAACAAGCCATCAACCTTGTGGTCGTGGGTTTGTGGTTTAGGTGGTGTAGTTGCCAGGTACTGTCTATAGGTCGTTGGGTTTTTTACGGGATCTCCGGCTTTCCTCTCCCGTAAATGACATTAACAAACAAAACCGAAAAACAATACAACAAAAATGTTTATTTTATTTTTATCAATGCTGATGTGGTGTGTTAGTTATTCTCTCTTCTTCCTACAAGGACAACCACACGTCTTCTATCTAATATTTAATTTTTCGGTTGTTTACATGTCCCTTGTAAAACGCAGCCACTTTCGACCACGGCGATCAGTGTTGTCAAACTTTTGCATTGCAGTGATACAGTGGTGTTAGTACAACATCAGAATTTTAAACTAAAGATAATAGAAAAATGAATTTTGTGAAGATTAGGTTTACGCTTTCTCTTTCGGAACACATGGTATTATCCTGTTGTATTTTCAGAATTGTCTCCATGTAAATCTTTCCTTTGTTCATATTTTGCTCATTGTTTGATCGAATATGAGTTCAGTTTATGGTCTTGTTGACGCTTAGGTAATCTCTCTTTTTAAAAATATTTAATGGCTTTTCAGATGACGGTTTAATCGTATTTGAGGAGTTTTTAGAGACGTTAAAGAAAACTACAGAAAGCAATGGTACATGTGAGCAGGAGCTCAGAGAATGCTTTAAACTATTTGATAAAGATGGTGACGGCTTCCTGACTCTTAAAGAACTCAAACACATATTGCAAGATTTGGGAAAAAGTTCGTTCTCGGACGAAGAAGTGAACGAGCTTATCAAGGAAGGTGATATCAATAAGGATGGACTATTGGATTATGAAGGTAAACATTCCTTACTTTGATTTGAATATTGTGATGTCTGTTGCCTTTCTATTTTAATATAATGTCTTAAAATATATTCATGAAATGTATCTTATTGTACTGCTTAAAATGTTGTGTCAAAGACCATCATATAGGTAGCATTATCATACTGTGAAATAATTAAAAACATGAGGACTACAAGACAGTTTGATTTAGGAAAAGAGCTGTATTTTTGGAGACCACGAAGAGGAAAATTAATGTGATCAAGAAGACATAGAATTGTTTTTTCTTGATTTCCGTACGTTTACTATTTTATTACATTTTCACCAGTGAAATATCTATATACTGCTTTATACCACCTACCGGTGACATGATAAACTCATTAGCATGATCTGACAGTGTTAGAAGAAGTTGAGAACGACTTGAGAATAACTTGAGAACAAATTTTCCCATTTTACAGCACTTGATAATATCTTTTCCAAACACAGAACGTCTGCTCGCGATTACAAGACGTCATTTCCGGGAGTAGTATCCCAACAAAAGTGATCCGCGTAAGAAAATAGTCCGTCATAAAAAATCAATAAAAACTAATGAAAAATTATTTTGAGAATAAAACCCCATTTCAAGCGTAAGTCTGAATATAAGAACGTCATTGGCGATATCTTTGTTTCCAAGTTATCTTTTTCACATAATTTTAGTGTTCATGGTATTGTTTGTCAGTGACAGATCGCTATAGATGACCCTAGAAGTTGTTTCAAAACTATTGTGTTTAATTAACATTTCTTATGTTAAGAAATATATAAGGTAGTAGTATATACATTGTAGATGATAAACATTTTATCACACAGTATTTTCAGGGTTTGTCGTTCGAACAATTTTCTCATCGCTAGCACGTGCATAAAATCCCGAGCCCACCTGCGTTGTCTCTCGATTTTATCCACGAGGTCGCGATGAGAAAATTGTTCTCACGGCAATCATTGAAAATACAGTATGTATATGCATTGCGATCCAGGTGTTCACATCATCTATAATAGACGATTTGCCACTTTGATCACGTCAGAATACCGGACAGTCTAACACTGCGACATCGAAACATCCTTTTTTGGGGATGTCGAGTTGGCGCAAAGGTAACGGTCGCAGGTATTTCTGGCCAGGCGAGTCGGTTCCTTCGTCATTTGTGTTTCCGAGTTATTTATAATAGATTAAACACAATGTTTCATATAGACTTAGTGTTGTTGATCCGAAGGTTAACAAGTAAATTTCCTGTCGTAAATGTACCGTGTTTAATATATACTAATATTAATATATATATAAACGTAATGACATTTCCTTGCGAAGGTTAATATATATGAAAAAAGAAGAAATACTGAGACCTTGCCACAGGGCTTATCTACCATATCAAGGTTTCTTCAGAAGGACTTAATAATCATGAGAGGTCAGAGAGGCCTTGCGGCAAAGTCTTAGGTTTATATTGTCTTTTACTCAGATTAGTTTATCTTTAACATCAATTAGTTACTTAATTTAATAAATGATGAATAATCAAAGATACGTGCTACAACACATTCTGAACCAATCGTTATTTATATATTTATTTTTTTTAATATCGAATGATTTTCCCTTTTATTTTCATCAGAGTTCGTGAAGTTGTTGACCCAACCATCGCCGCATTGATCCTGACAATGTGCGGACCATATCCATGAGTCGACCATTCTTATTTTGTGAAAATAGGACTTTAATGGTGCAGTCGTTTGTACATGAAAACCGTTTACATGTATATCATTCATCATTCTGCTGGAATCTTTATAGAGCTGGCTGAAGAAAGCAAGTGACCATACCGTTAACATGATATTGAGTATTCATATAAGAAATATTTTGATCATAAATTCTTTATCGAAAGAGCAATCCAGGACAAACAACAATTTCAGTTAATTATCATTGTCAAAATAAATATTATGCCCATATTTTTAAACAATAAATACTTAAGCAAATATAGAAAAACCGGTATGTCTTTATTTGCTAAAACATTTATTATTGATATTTATATTCTGAAAACAATATGCTTTATTTAGTTATACTGAACATTTTTGAACAATAAATCGAGTGTAGACAACAATGAAATGGATGACGTCACAGCAGAAAATATTTTTACAATCTTTGTATTTTGTATTGCATTACAATTGGATACTGCAAAACAAATGTAAATACAATTATATGAATAAAACTTTGCATACATTAAGGATATCGAATGAGATATATGATCTATTTACGTACCTGACCTGAACAATATTTACCTATATAAAAAGTAGCGGGCCATAGATAATACAATAGATTAAACGAAAATGAAGTCTCACTCAAATAGTGGCAGAATTCATTATAAGTTGTAACACTGATAGCTACGTTTAGAACTGAAACTGAATAAGATAAATTACACATTATTCACCAATGTCATAACGCAGCTTCGTTTATCAATTTAGCGAATTCACAACGAGCCATCTTTGTAATGTGATAATAAAAATTATACATAAATATCTGATCTGGAAACGGGTACAAACTGTCTGACTTACCTAACATTTCCTTTATCTAAATCAAACGTACTTAAAGCCACGTGATTTGACGTTACTCCTCTATTTTAATCAGCAAATGGCATATCAGAACTCGACATATCAAAATCGTTATATCAGAACTCGAAATATCAGAACTCGTCATATTAGAGAACTCGACATATTTGCCATAAGCTGTGCACGGTATTCTTTCTGGAAAACGATGGGAGGCTTGCTCATTTAAAAAAATGATTTGATGAAAATTGAACTAGATTTTATATTTACAAAATTTGCTTTTGTTTGAGTTTTCGAAGATAACACCTTATCCTAATGCTAAAAGATATATATTTGAAGCGAAAATGAGATAATCGATGACACTATTTAAAGTAATTATACTCATCTATTGGTTTTAAATATTTGTTTAGGAACAGCAAACGTATGAAATATGATGTTGTTATTTTGTATGATTATTTTTGTATGCTTTTGTCTGAAAGCGATTTTTTATCCTTTTGAATAAAATACACCTATGTTTCTTATACTTTGAGTTTATCTTATCTATGGCTTAGAGGAGATATGGAAACTTTAAAGCATAAAATTCCACGTGGGGAAAAAAAATGAAAAAATTATAAAATTATAGATAAAATATGTAATAATCGAGGTTTGTGACAGACATGGCCAGCTTAACGAACAGTTAACGGCTATATCGGGATACGCCCCCAAGTAGACTGGATTATGTTCATTCGACTGTCATTTAAGACAAAAATAATGCGTTATGAAAAAAGACAGGAAAAAGCTATAAATAAATCATAGATAATTTCAGTTGCAATACATGTAACAATAAGCTGTCGAATTGTCGTCCGCGAAATTCAAAATCAGTTTTTGTGTTAACAAAGATAATTTGTTTTACTGTCAATATCATACTTTAAGCAAAATGTCCTGCTTGAAATATCATTGTAGTTAGCTAATATCAAGAATAAATAGACATGGTAGTTTTTATTTTAATTCAAAGAAAATGTAAAGAAACGTTCAGCATTAAGAATAAGACTGACATCTTGCAATGGAATGTTGTGTTAGATATAGTGTTCCCGCAGGTAACTTTATATGTGTGGTAGCACTGCTTTTACTCCATTAACAGGGAATGGGGAAGTGCATTAATAATTTACAATGATGAATGTATAAACTTGGGAAACCCAAAACAGCACACTATCAAGATACATGGATAGTGTGTTATTGAGTCTCTATTATTGGTTGAAAGACTACCTAATGCATTACGAAGTATAGTATAATAGCCTTTCGTTTCACAGATCGAGGTCGATCAAGTGTTACAGATCTGTTTTCTATGCAAACGTTTTAGATAGCAAGAACATTAACGTAGTGTAAATTGTGGTGATTTAAATTGTGTAATTAGGGAAATTTTTGACCGATTTGTTACATAGAAAATCCGAAGAATGAAGTTGTATTCATTTTATGCTATATGCATTACTGTCATTTGATAAGTCTGCGTCGAGATAAAACCCACGTACCTGTATTTTTAATGTATATTCTAAATAAAACCCACATATGAGCTCTCAGCGCAAATTATAAATTAAGCCAATCTCCTATTTCTTACCAACCTACTCTATTTATTTTCAATTCATGATCGTATCAGTACAAAATATTTAATCTTGAACTAATAACGTGTATTAACTGTATATTTAAAAATTGAGCTTGGTATAGGCTTTATGGGTATGTTCAAGTTTGCCGCCTTTTCTATTTAGATTCCTCAGGTACATGTTGTAGGCACGTATCTACACAATACATCTAGAGTACCGAGGTATATCTATTTAAAGCGACTCCCACTTATCTCGTCAATTAAAACCTGTAGTTTGTCGTGGTGATATGCCGCAATGCGACATTCTGGTAGTAGTACACACAGACATTTTACTAACGTTCCCTTTAAAGATGACCGCTACGTTGTTGAATACAAAAGGAAAGTTGGCACTCCCGGTACCCCATACGTGTCCAATCACTTAAGGTCCTCACTGAAGTGACACGACACACAGTCAACACTGCTTTAATCGACTTCACCTGACGGGAACACCACACACAATTTCTACAAGAAAATATGGTATGTACTTATACACTATGTTTTTTTCGTTTATGAACTTTGTATTACTGCTTTATTTGATAACAAGTAATAGGTTTAGTGTCAATCATTAGCCTGAACTGTTATAGTTCAATATGAGATTATGATTATAGGATGGTAAATCGTTCTACTCTATTACAAAATTACATACATACGTTCATGTGGCAAACTATGTTCAGTGTAGTAAATATACTGATTACGACAATGCTATATAGTTCATTTAATACTAACAATAGCTGATCCACTGCTAAAATTCTTTATGGTATTTTCTTGTAGTACATACATATAATATACGTCGCATTTGTAAATTACTATCACGACAATGGGTAGAACCATGCCCTGATAAAGCAGTATACCCTTATGTGTTTTTAACACTTTGTACACACTGTATCAGGTTGTAAATCTAACCCAGAGGGGGGGGGGGGGGGGGGGGGGGGGTGGTGAGGGTGGGGGGTGGTGATCATACTCAATCAACACCATGTTAATGTTATTACACATTAAAAACAGACATTATTGAAACGAAACAAATAGAAACCCTAAACTACTGTTGGTAGTTCATGTGTATTGGTTATTTCTTTTCAGGCAGACCAACTAACAGAGGAACAGATTGCCGGTAAGTAGCGACCCTTTCACATTGTGATTAGCTGAGCGTAACTCCTCAAAGTCAACCATTATCAGGCTATGGTAGTAACCATGGGGGGAAATCAAACTCTGATAAGAACACAAATTGTCATTACTTACCATCCATGTGGCCTACCCTATCATTTGGTGGTAAGTAACGGAAACTTTACATAGGTATTATTGGAAGGTAACTCTAATGGTATACTATGTTAAGACTATGAACAAATTGTATGGTCGCAATCCTGGTCTCAATGAGAAATGTTCCGTATCGTTGTATAATAAGACAGTTTTCGTATTACTTATTATGTTTTTGTTGACGCTTTGGTATTCTGGTTTTGTTTCACTTTCACTACCTCCAAAATGCGTTCTCAAACAAAGTAGTGCCCCCTCGCCACCCTTTGAATATCCTTTCAGTAGAACGTTTCTGCTTCGGAACGATGTTATGACTTTGGGTTCATAAGTGGTGGTATTGCTCATCATTGCTACTTATGTTTTTACATGCAGTATGTATGCCATCTTTTTGTAGAATTCAAAGAAGCATTTAGCCTGTTTGACAAAGATGGCGACGGTACCATAACAACCAAAGAGTTGGGGACAGTGATGAGGTCACTAGGACAGAACCCGACAGAAGCTGAGTTACAGGACATGATCAACGAAGTGGACGCAGATGGTATGTATTATGATTTCGTAATTATCAAAATATACATATTAATGCCCTTTTGATATTCTTATATATTTGTATTAGTTTTGCTGTTATAAATACAGTCTGATAAACAAAGATTTCTAAATCGATAATCAAACATCATGGGGGTGGAGGGTGTATGTGTTAAGCAAACTAAACGATTCGGTGACTGCTATCAAAACGCCCAAATTGGCCGTCTTCTTTGATTATTCTGGTAAGTATTAAAGAGGCAATTCCATTGAAAATAACCTACACATAAGCTTGCAATATTTATATTTTAGGTAATGGTACAATTGACTTTCCCGAATTCTTGACAATGATGGCACGTAAGATGAAAGATGGAGATAGCGAAGATGAACTAAGGGAAGCTTTTAAAGTATTTGATAAAGATGGCAATGGCTTTATCAGTGCAGCCGAGTTACGACACGTAATGACAAATTTAGGAGAAAAACTAACAGATGAGGAAGTTGATGAAATGATCCGAGAGGCTGACATTGATGGTGATGGACAAGTCAATTACCAAGGTGCGTGTCTCGTCCTGTATGATCATGAAGATTTTCCTCATACAACAAAGGGATTTATGTTAGATGGTTTTGGCAATTTGCATCATAATACATATAATGTAATTATTTGGAATGTTCTGGAAATCTTATCCATTCAATCTTGTTTATTTGGGGCCAGATATTAAGTAAATGTGTTAGATCCGTTTTAAAAAGATTCGAGCTTTATAATTTGTAATTTTAAACCAATCACGAGGCTATATCAGTAGTTTTTACTATGCTAGTGTTTGAGGCTCCTCATTTATAATTCGTTATTCCTTGCTTTCTTTGATGAACAATATGAATAGGTATTTTGTTCTCAAAATGTATATCACATTACTAGGTTATTCTATTTATCTAAGTATTTGCAAAGGAAACTGAATATAACCCTGATATAAAAAGCGAAGGATGACATGAAACTTAAAACAGAATAAGTTGTCGTCATTATACCTTTAAAGCTGTAGCAAATTAACATATTTATCAATCAAGTCATAAACAAATGATACTGCTTTTATAAGATGTTTAATTTCTGTTAACAGAATTTGTGCAGATGATGATGGCGAAATAGACTCAACAGTAGTTTTCTGTCTCCAAGACCACAACGTACCATCATCATGTTCACGTTCTTCGTTACGGTCAAGGAATCAGATTGTTTTACATTGGAAACGCGCTTCATCAGAACAGAGACACATCAAAAAGACAATTAATCAATATTGCATATATTATTGTTAACATTTTAAATATTTTCCACACCGTTACTGATATTAAATTATTTTTTTAAGACTGTTGTGTTTGTTAATTGATTGTATTCTAGTAAATACATGTCTTTTTTCTTCCTTCTGCTACACGAACTATATACGGACGCATTGATACAAGAAAGAATAGAGGACATATTAGAAAAAAAGAATTGATGTATAAGCGCTATTCTGAATACAACACTCAAAATACATCTCTGTTACAGTAACAATCCATTGATAAAAGTCAAAGTATTGTTTATTTTAGTGTATACATTATGCAAAATGTTTTCGAAGCATAAGAAAGACATACTGGCATTCGAACAAATGTTATTGGAAATCTCTTTTCAAATAATGAAATCATAATTACGGTGGCACGTGAAATGCTCCCGTGGTATTTAGAATTAATTGAAGCGCGATCCTTAAAAAGGACTAAATGGGTAAAGATCACCGTTAAAAACTCTTATCAAACGCAGCATTTCCCCAAAAATATATATAAAACTTACACTTTCACTCAATTACACAAATTGAAAGTTTCAGCAAACACTGCTAATAATTACTTTGAAAATGCCGTCAAATAATTATTCGACCCGTTCTAACAGAGATACAATATATTAAAACGATATTATTGCCCAAGATAGTACGTCTTATAATGAAAACTTGTAAATTTGATTTCAACAATAAATTTTGTCTTGCTTGCCCACATCCAAAATAAAGGCGATACAACCAGTAAATCATATATATATACACACACAGTCATGTTTCTGTCATGTTTGTTTTGATGTAAGTCGGATACGGAAATGGTCACGTGGCGGACTGCATGACCTAATCGTCGACTACGGGGTAAAATCTGCATGACCTTGTTCACAATAATTAGACGAGTAACACAATATTTCAATCTCGTTAACGGATACCTATATACCAAAGCTGGCGATATGACAAAGGTTTTCAATTTGTTGAATATGAATTATACGGCTATAGTCCCTTTAAATTGGTTTTTTAAATTGTCAAAATATCCACGATTAAAATAATACTGTAAAACGGTCAAAAGATAAAAAGATACGGATGAAATCTAATTGGTTATTAAAATGTGTATAAATATTTATCTTATTCAAAATATTAGAAACAATACAAAGAAGCCGTCTGTGAAGGAATTTAAACGCAATTTAAAAGATTTGTGATTGCAACGAGCCATGACGTCACGGTGTCACCCTAACAAACCGAAATCGCAACCACGTATTGAAAAATAGAATTCGAATCGATCTGCATGTACATTTTGTACAGGTACCAACGGGATTATGAAATAGTTTTTTTGGAGGCAAAAGACATTCGTCTGTCCCAAACAGGAGACAGAAAATGGAGTAAGCATCAAATCTACACTCCAAAACATGTCCTTCAACAAACCCGTTTCCTCCGCAGCCTACTTGATATCAGTTAAACGCCAACATTCAAAATATTGAGCTTGATCCTCATTGCTATAAATGTTTTCACATGAGATATATTACCCGCTTTTTAAAATGCAAAGAGGCGTTCAGCCTGTTCGACTAAGATATGGCGACGGTGCCATAAGAACCAAAGAGTTGGGGACAGTGATGAGGTCACTAGGACAGAACCCGACAGAAGCTGAGTTACAGGACATGATCAACGAGGTGGACACGGACGGTATGTTTTATCATTCGATATAAGGATAATAATATCTATTTTTAACGCTAAACTATCTCCTCTAATACAAACTGGAACCATTCTCTGATAACCTTGGGTACAAATTGAAAAGTCGAGATGTCATGCACGATAATATACAAACAGGCTTGCAATGCTATATATTTTAGGTAATGGTTCAATTGGCTTTCCCGAATTCCTGCAGATGATGGCACCTAAGATGAAAAGTACATATAGCGAAGTAGAGCTAGAAGATATGTTTTATATTTGATAAAGATGGAAATGGGTTAATCACTGTTGACGAGATCCGACATGTAATGTTTCATTTAGGTGAAAATATAACGGTTGAGCAAGCTAATAAAATGGCCCAAAAGGTGGACATGTTTACATCCGAGGTATGTCAAAGGTCTTTACCAAGAGAGTCTATAATTCGAAATTCCTTGCTTTACTTGATTAACAAAATGATGAGGTATTTTGTGGTTAAAATATGTTGCTCCATCAGGAGCAATGTATAGTAGTACTAGGTATTCTATATATAAATATAAAAAAGCTGAATGTAAACCTGATTTCAATGTTTAAAGAAGTTTGTTCGATTTTATCCAATAAGTGATTCAATAGAGTAACGTGCAAACGAGATTTCAGCGTGATATCCATTGTTTTTAATTTTCATCTCACGTTTGTATTTATACTCGTTTTTGGTCAGAGTCCTCTGCAATCTGATTAAATAAAAGTCCTCAATATTACTATCGTGTGTAGGATCTGGCAGATTCAGAAAATGGAAAGCTCGTTTCGATTTGTTTCTAGTCTCGTCGTTAGTCAAGTCAAGAGTAAAGTTGCGAGAAACCCGAAGACCTTATACAAAAATGGCGGCGCCCAGTTCAGCGGTCTCAACGACAAGGCGAATGGTCTTTTTAGACAATATATATTTAATTTGTAGTTTTATTTTGTCCGAAAAGAAATAACAGCTGAAGGTAAAACAAATGATAACAAAATATACAAATCAAAAGTTGAAACTTTCTTCAGAAAGAATCAAAACATTGCTTCGCTTCGATCCGCCGCCATTTTTGTTCGCTGTCAGATCCTACACACGATAGTAATAGTGAGGATATGTATTTTAATCGGATTGAGTCCTCTGAACCGGAAATTAATATATATATATTTAGATAATGGCAATGATCTATCACAAACGTGTTGAACACAAGAAAATCCTCGTGTTGAACAATGGATAACGCCTTGGTTTGTATGAAAGCGACATTTATAGGTATCAACGGAACTATGGAAGTGCTTTCGTTATTCTAGGGCTTGCTCTGAATATCGAGATTTTCGTGATAGATATCATCTGCTGACGACCAAATTTACGGCAAAAGGATTCGAGAGATGCAGGTTGATGAAGACTATGGACAAGTTTTATGGTCGCCATCAAGGCCTCATAAAGAACTATTCTGTATCTTTAAGTGTTATGAAGATGGACGTTTTTGAGTATGCTCATTAGTGTGTTTACTTGTTGTGATTGACAATGATGAATCGATTCTCATTTTGGGGAATTGATGTTTGCATGGCGAGTGTCGTCGAAGAAGCAGAATATGCTTACTCATCAGGAACATCTGGTCTTATTATTTTGTACTTTTGCAAGGGTCTCAATATTGATCTTTCCTTTAATCATATTTTGCCTCTAGCTTAATTGTTTTGAGTTCGGATTACGGTTTTGTTGAAGCTTTGGTATTACTTTTTTTTGTCGCCAAAGACATTCGTATATGCTGAAAAGAGAAGTGTCGTAAAATACACTGCACGGTCGTAGCGTTACTGTGAAATACACTGCATGATCGTAACGTTACTGTAAAATACACTGCACGGTCGTAGCGTTACTGTGAAATACACTGCATGGTCGTAACGTTACTGTGAATTACACTGCATGGTCGTAACGTTACTGTGAAATACACTGCATGGTCGTAACGTTACTGTAAAATACACTGCATGGTCGTAACGTTACTGTAAAATACACTGCACGGTCGTAATGTTACTGTGAATTACACTGCATGGTCGTAACGTTACTGTGAATTACACTGCATGGTCGTAACACTGCTGTAAGATATATCGCATGGTCGTAACGTTACCGTAAAATACACTGCATGGTCGTAACGTTACGGTGAAATAATCGTAGCGTTGCTGTACTATTAATGTCACTTCAATGCTCTTTTATTGTTCGGTGCATTATCTATGGTGGAAAGGTTAAGTCGGCTAGGACACTTTTCTGTCTTCTATCATTTACGCTTTTGTTGCGTTTACAGCTTGAATCATATAACTAGTTCATTTACCTGTGAATTGAATTTTTAATACACATAATAGTGGCATTAAAAACAATGAAAAATGCAAATGTAAACTCTTATAATTACAACTAAATAACAAACTATTTCTTTCTATTGTTTTGCACTCTTAAATTTTGTTTTTTTATAATCTTTAACCCTTTGTCTGACCAAGTATGCGGTGGTGTAATGTGAAGTCTTTTACGTCATCAATTTATTCAAGCCTTTGTAAAAATAATGCCTACCTACATTCATAATGACATTGACACGAACGGCTTATTGTATTATTAATACCCAGCTTTTGGCGACAAACAAAATCCTATTTGTGAACATGTAAATAAAGTCCGGTTCCTCATATTACACACGTCGATCACGGCATAAAAGTGAACAGACATTATGAAAGAAATTGTACGCTACGAACACTAAGGGAATGGTCTAATTTCACAATTCATCTAAAGTATCGAAGATATAATTTAAATCAAGCTTCCCGTACTTAGACCGGTAGTCTAGTGTGGCTATATGCCGCAATGCGACAGTCTGGTAGTAGTACACACAACTATTTCCATATAGACCTTTTAAAGATGGCCGTTTCTTGTTTTGAATGAAATCGTAAAGTAAATACTACCTGTAGTTCCTCACTGAAGCGACAAGACACACTTACTCGACTTCACCTTACGGGAATACAACACCTGATTTCTACATGAAGATATGGTATGTACTACATGTACCAGGACTGACTGTTTATAACAAGTAATAGTTTGATGTTAGACATGATTTGGATTGTATACAAGCAAAAACCATTACGAGTTTTATAATTTTAAACCATTCCACTCTATGATAAGTTGATATATTACCGTGTGTTGTTTTTCTTAAATGATTTTTTTGATAATATCATCAAATATCGCATAAAAAATAAAGTTGTTGACAAGAGCTGATATTGTTTATGCGTTTTTAAAATCAATAATATACATGTATTGTACGACCATAACATGCTAAAGAGACATAATAGTATGTTTAAAAACATATCTGACCTCACAAACATGCGCATACCTGCCTCGCGGATGTAAATAAAAATGGCTTTGAAACCGAATTGTAGCCTATCAGGTATGGATAAGATAGGCCTAAACTATAACACTTATTTCATTAGTACATGATGAATTCATGAATTAATAGTACCTTCTTCTCGACACTTTTATAGCTAAAATTTGTGTCTATATCAACATCGGACAGGTGAACACGTGCTCAGTCAAATATTTTGTAACGAAAAATAACAAACCCTTACACAGTTACTACTATGTGTATTATATACTTAATAGGTAACATGTATTTCTTCTTTCTCAGGCAGACCAGCTAACAGACGAACAGATTGCCGGTAAGTCATGACCTTTTAAACTGTGATTTAATGAGCGTAAATCCTCTTAGTCAATACCATTAACGATAACCGTTCATGCGACCAACAATATCATTTGGTAATAAGTGAGAGAAAGGTTACATTGGTATTATTGAACGGTAACTTTGTGACGACTATGAACAAGTTTTATAGTCGCCTTCTTACAGATTCTTCTACATAAGCCGCTCACCTCGATCTTTACTTGAACTATGACCAACACGGACAGCTTACAGGTTCTTCTAAGCTGTACTATGAACGGGACGTTTTTCATTTTCCTATCTTGAACTTTCCCTTTCTAGATAGTGATATCCCTGAATCTCCTTCCCTTGGGGTTTACATGTCGCAGTTTATTCGTTGTTCTAGGCCTTGCTTTGAATATCGAGATTTTTGTGATACAAAAACAAAAAAAAAGGAATCGACAAAACCAAAATCCGAATTCAAAATCGAGTAAACTAGGGGCGAAGTTCGAAAAAAGAAAGATCCAGATGGAAACCCCTGAAAAAGTACAAGTGAATAAGACCTGTTGTTCCGGAAAAGTAAGTGTCTTCTGCTTAATCGACGACACCCACCATGAAAATCGTGATCACATCTATTTAAACATCAAGTCCTCGAAATGAGAACATAGTCATTGTCATTCACACCAAGTAAGTACACTAATGAGAAGACTCAAAAACGTCCTTCTTTATATCAAACATTAATAACGTATCAACTTCGACATGTTAACACCAAAGGTTGGAGAAGCAGGGATGTTACTATCAAGAAATGGAACGTTCACGATCGGAAAACTGAAATCGTCACGTTTATCGTATAACTAAGTAGTAAGCTGTCCATGTTACTTACGGCACCGGTATTAGATATATATACTGGTAAACGTCAACTACATTCTGTACATGCTAATATGTATGTCTGCTTGTTGTGATTCAGAATTATGCTTCAGTTCTCACTTTGTAGTCATGACGTTTAATTTGTTGTGACCAAGATTTACAAAGCAGGTGTCGTCGATGAAACAGAAGACGCTTACTCTTCCGAAACAAGTGGTCCTTTTATCTTGTAATTGTTCAAGGGCATCCGTTTATTAATTTTTGTTTGTTAATATTTTGCCCTTGATTTAATCGATTTGGATTTTCGGTTATGTTTTTGTTCGCCGTCTGGTATTCTCTTTTTTTATCGTTAGTTTGATCAATTTTGAGTAAGGACTATAGTTTTATTGACGTCACGGTATTCGTTGTTTTGTTTTAAACTTTCTGTTCAGACTAACTTGCCTCTTACGTCCTTAAACAAAACACTCATCCCACGAAAATATTTCCAATCCCGGTGCCGTAAGTGTTTCTGCTTCAGAATTCGGTTTCATAAATCTTGGTATCGATCAGCATTGCTACTAATATTTGTATATGTATCATGAATTCCATCATTTTGAAGAATTCCAAGAGGCGTTCAGACTGTTTGACAAAGATGGCGACGGTATCATATCAACTAAAGATTTGGGGACAGTGATGAGTTCACGAGGACTGCACCCGACAGAATCCGAGTTACAAGACATGATTAACGAGGTTGACGCAGCCGGTAAGTTTTATGATTTCGGAAGTATAAACATAATGCTTTTTAAATGCAAAAAACTCTCATCCTCTTATACAAAAAAATACAAAAGGTTTAGAATAAACATCAGTTCAAACAATGCATACTGTCACTACTGTCAACCAAGGTAGTATTGAATTAAGCTCCTACATTTGCAAATACATATAATAAAACATGTATGAGGAAAACTTAACACTGAATTTCAAATCGCTATCTTTCTGCAACGTTATATTGTAAAAATGCGTTTTATAACTAAACTTCAGCTGAGACTGAGGCCTTCCATATTGGTCTAATAAACATATACTTAATTGATACATCAATTTAAAAAAAAACTCTTATGAATGGAAGGATGCTTCAATGTAATTTGGGCCTCCTGGTGGCTACCATCGATGAGTTTTATTTTGTGTATATCCTTTTGGCTATGCCATCATATGACATGGAATGAAGTTAGCTTGGATACCGTTCTGATATACGAGGGCGTAAAGTGATAGTAATAAGAAAACACCCCCTTTGATATTTTTAGCTCGTATTGAAGATATGCTATCCGTGCAAGTTGATATGAAATCATGCTTGCAAACACAATCATTTGTATTTTTAGGTAACGGTACAATTGACTCACCTAAATTTCTAACAATGATGGCGCGCAAGATTAAAGTTAAAGATACAGATTACGAAGAAGTGCTAAAAGAGACGTTTAATGTATTTGATAAAGATGGAAATGGGTTTATCAGTGCAGCCGATTTACGACAAGTGATGACAAACGCGTTAGGAGAAGAAATAACAGATGAGGACGTTGATGAAATGATCCGAGAGGCTGACATTGATGGTGATGGACAGGTCAATTGCGACGGTATGTTACTAGATTTTGCCAATATAGTTTTTCACGCTCCTCGTCTATATTCGCTATTACTTGGTTTCCTTGATAAATCAGATCAAAAGGTATTCTGTTTTCATAATGATTTAAAGTTTCCCCTGATTCAGGAGTCATGCATTACAGTAAAATGTAATTCTTTTTAGTAATATTCAAAGAGAACTGAATGAAAACTTGATTTAAAATGTAAGCTTTGGCATGAAACTTTAAAAAAGATAAATTGTCGTCTTTGTACGTTTTAAACGGAAGCACATATTTATCGTTATCAATCAAACTCAATTAACAGTTGATATGTGTTTATATAATTTCTATTTTATTTTTACAGAGTTCGTGAAGACGCTGATGGGGAAATAGACTCCACGCTTTGTTTGTGTACCAGATCTCAACATACCAGTATATAATGCTGCACTTTCGTGCTTCACTCCGACCAGACTCTGACACTGTTAATCAAGATTTATATATTGCATATATTATTGTTCATATTTCCAAAATCGTTATCGTTATTAAATTATTTTTGTCATACTTTTGTGTGATGCAAAATGTATTTTGTATATTCAATAACTGCCTTTTTTTCTATATGGACTTTATGAGATGCATGTGTGCAAGAGACGCCAGAGAGCACCATTTCAGATAGATTGTGTTTAAGCGTTATCCTGACAGCAGACATCTAGAAAGTCAAACTATCGTTATCTATGTGTATTATTATTTAATACACTTTCAATGCAAAAGTAAAAAAAAAAAAAAAAACCCCAAAAAAGAAAAACCAAATAAACAAACAAAAAGAGATTGTTATCCACTTTTCAAATTATGACGTCATATTATGATAACATCTGTAATGGGACCATGAGGGAAATGGGAACCACTGAGTACGTGGTGATCAGTAGTTAATAGATTAATACCTATGCATCTTAAACGTGTTTGTACTGTACAGTTGCTTATTTTTGCGAGGGTTTTAATTTCGCTATCGTAAATTCATCAAAATTTGAAAAATCCTTTGTACAAATTTGTATGTTTTGGCTAATTTTCTAGGTTCCATATTTTCTTTTGTGATTAACAAAATACGACCCCCGCAAATAAGACACAGAAAAATCGGAAAATATAACATCCACAAAATTTCACAGCTTCATGGTATTTTACGGAATGTAATTGTGTTGCCTATCTCATTAAATTTTGTACCGGCGAGGTGTGTATATACCTGCTTATACATCTGGTATTTTAAAGTGTATATCTAGTATTAGATACCCTATTATTATTGCCTATAGGTGTCTACAATTTCACGCATTCAATGGTGCCGCAATGCGACATTCCGGTACACATACATCTATTGTACACATACATCTATTCATAACATTACATTTTAACTTAATGCCTCATGTATTTATAAAAAAACCCAAATGAACTGGGAGATTGGCTTCCTTGAGAATCCAAAATACAGTCAGCAAACCGATCAACGCATTCTAATCGACTTCAATTTACGGGTATGCTAGGAATTTGTTGACAAGAATATGGTATGTATATGTACTTCCTATATATAACACATACATGTACATCTAAGATAGTTGTGAAACGTTAATGCTTAGTGGCGGCATTGCCTAATTAGTAACAACGAAAATAGACAGGTAACTTATGTCATTACACTTAACATCATTTGGAATTCGTTATATTCATACACTTTTAAAGGTTATGAAATCAATAATTCGTTTCTTTTACTTTGATTCTCAAATTAATAAGTTATTTGCTTATAAAACGAGACAACTGTGTGAGTGTACACTGGTATATCCTTGTATAAAGTAATATTCTTGTAACAATACATTCTTATATAATGTGTATTTGTACCCAAGAAATGCAAATAGCAAGCCATCTAAATAGTATATATTGTCTCGGTGGACACATCGGACACATGTATTACGATTAATGTTTTTAAGTATATTTTACACTACAATGAAATATTCTTAACCAGTTATATGCCCAGCGGGAGCGTGATTCAACAGGTTTTATTATGTGTTGTTTGCTTCTCAGGAAAACAAACTGACAGAAGAGCAGACTTACGGTAAGACGTGATATGCTTTGCAAAGATGTTTTAATATCAATAAATACTAGGAAATGGAAATTAAAAACACACACACACACACATCCACAACCACACACCCACCCACACACACACACCAATAAATATTGTAAGAATAAAGAAATATAGAGTGTGAGAATAGGGAGAAAGATAAAGAGGAAGGTAAAAACTGTCGGTAAGGATTACATGTGGGACAGAGATAGGAAGTACAAATGTAAGTAGGTAGGAGTGTCAGAGGGATAGGAAGGAGGCGAATGATCGAGTCTAAAGAAGGGTTTAGGTAAGTAGTGAGGAGTGTCGGGGAAATAGGAAGTAGGGGAAGGATAGAGTCTAAGTAAGGAAGGGTTTAGGTAAGTAGTGAGGAGTGTCGGGGAGATAGGAAGGAGGGGAAGGATAGAGTCTAAGTAAGGGTTTAGGTAAGTAGTGAGGAGTGTCGGGGAGATAGGAAGGAGGGGAAGGATAGAGTCTAAGTAAGGGTTTAGGTAAGTAGTGAGGAGTGTCGGGGAGATAGGAAGGAGGGGAAGGATAGAGTCTAAGTAAGGAAGGGTTTAGGTAAGTAGTGAGGAGTGTCGGGGAGATAGGAAGGAGGGGAAGGATAGAGTCTAAGTAAGGGTTTAGGTAAGTAGTGAGGAGTGTCGGGGAGATAGGAAGGAGGGGAAGGATAGAGTCTAAGTAAGGGTTTAGGTAAGTAGTGAGGAGTGTCGGGGAGATAGGAAGGAGGGGAAGGATAGAGTCTAAGTAAGGGTTTAGGTAAGTAGTGAGGAGTGTCGGGGAGATAGGAAGGAGGGAAGGATAGAGTCTAAGTTAGGAAGGGTTTAGGTAAGTATTGGGGATTGTCGGGAAGATATGAAGTAGGGGATGGATATAGTCTAAGTAAGGAAGGGTTCAGGTAAGTAGTGAGGAGTGTCGGGGAGATAGGAAGGAGGGGAATGATCGAGTCTAAAGAAGGGTTTAGGTAAGTAGTGAGGAGTGTCGGGGAAATAGGAAGGAGGGGAAGGATAGAGTCTAAGTAAGGAAGGGTTTAGGTAAGTATTGGGGATTGTCGGGAAGATATGAAGTAGGGGATGGATATAGTCTAAGTAAGGAAGGGTTCAGGTAAGTAGTGAGGAGTGTCGGGGAGATAGGAAGGAGGGGAAGGATAGAGTCTAAGTAAGGAAGGGTTTAGGTAAGTAGTGAGGAGTGTCGGGGAGATAGGAAGGAGGGGGAGGATAGAGTCTAAGGAAGGAAGGATTTAGGTAAGTAGTGAGGAGTGTCGGGGAGATAGGAAGGAGGGGAAGGATAGAGTCTAAGTAAGGAAGGGTTTAGGTAAGTAGTGAGGAGTGTCGGGGAGATAGGAAGGAGGGGAAGGATAGAGTCTAAGTTAGGAAGGGTTTAGGTAAGTAGTGAGGAGTGTCGGGGAGATAGGAAGGAGGGGAAGGATAGAGTCTAAGTAAGGAAGGGTTTAGGTAAGTAGTGAGGAGTGTCGGGGAGATAGGAAGTAGGGGAAGGATAGAGTCTAAGTACGGAAGGGTTTAGGTAAGTAGTGAGGAGTGTCGGGGAGATAGGAAGGAGGGGAAGGATAGAGTCTAAGTAAGGAAGGGTTTAGGTAAGTAGTGAGGAGTGTCGGGGAGATAGGAAGGAGGGGAAGGATAGAGTCTAAGTAAGGGTTTAGGTAAGTAGTGAGGAGTGTCGGGGAGATAGGAAGGAGGGGAAGGATAGAGTCTAAGTAAGGGTTTAGGTAAGTAGTGAGGAGTGTCGGGGAGATAGGAAGTAGGGGAAGGATAGAGTCTAAGTAAGGGTTTAGGTAAGTAGTGAGGAGTGTCGGGGAGATAGGAAGGAGGGGAAGGATAGAGTCTAAGTAAGGAAGGGTTTAGGTAAGTAGTGAGGAGTGTCGGGGAGATAGGAAGGAGGGAAGGATAGAGTCTAAGTAAGGAAGGGTTTAGGTAAGTAGTGAGGAGTGTCGGGGAGATAGGAAGTAGGGGAAGGATAGAGTCTAAGTAAGGAAGGGTTGAGGTAAGTAGTGAGGAGTGTCGGGGAGATAGGAAGGAGGGGCAGGATAGAGTCTAAGTACGGAAGGGTTTAGGTAAGTAGTGAGGAGTGTCGGGGAGATAGGAAGTGGGGGAAGGATATAGTCTAAGGAAGGGTTTAGGTAAGTAGTGAGGAGTGTCGGGGAGATAGAAAGGAGGGAAGGATATAGTCTAAGTAAGAAAGGTTTTAGGTTAGTAGTGAGGAGTGTCGGGGAAATAGGAAGGAGGGGAAGGATATAGTCTAAATAAGGAAGGGTTTAGGTGAGTAGTGAGGAGTGTTGGAGGGATAGGAAGTGGGTGAAGGATCGGGTCTAAGGAAGGAAGGGTTTAGGTAAGTAGTGAGGAGTGTCGGGGAGATAGGAAGGAGGAGAAGGATAGAGTCTAAGTAAGGAAGGGTTTAGGTAAGTAGTGAGGAGTGTCGTGGAGATAGGAAGGAGAAGAAGGATATAGTCTAAGCTAGGAAGGGTTTAGGTAAGTAGTGAGGAGTGTCGGGGAGATAGGAAGGAGGGGAAGGATAGAGTCTAAGTAAGGAAGGGTTTAGGTAAGTAGTGAGGAGTGTCGGGGAGATAGGAAGGAGGGGAAGGATAGAGTCTAAGTTAGGAAGGGTTTAGGTAAGTAGTGAGGAGTGTCGGGGAGATAGGACGGAGGGGAAGGATAGAGTCTAAGTAAGGAAGGGTTTAGGTGAGTAGTGGGGAGTGTCGGGGAGATAGGTAGGAGGGGAAGGATCGACGCTAAGTTAGGAAGGGTTTAGGTAAGTAGTGAGGAGTGCCGGGGAGATAGGAAGGAGGGGAGGGATCGACGCTAAGTTAGGAAGGGTTTAGGTAAGTAGTGAGGAGTGCCGGGGAGATAGGTAGGAGGGGAAGGATAGAGTCTAAGTAAGGAAGGGTAAAGGTAAGTAATGAGGAGTGTCGGGGAGATAGGAAGGAGGGGAAGGATAGAGTCTAAGTAAGGAAGGGTTTAGGTAAGTAGTGAGGAGTGTCGGGGAGATAGGAAGGAGGGAAGGATAGAGTCTAAGTTAGGAAGGGTTTAGGTAAGTAGTGAGGAGTGTCGGGGAGATAGGAAGGAGGGGAAGGATAGAGTCTAAGTACGGAAGGGTTTAGGTAAGTAGTGAGGAGTGTCGGGAAGATAGGTAGGAGGGGAAGGATAGAGTCTAAGTAAGGGTTTAGGTAAGTAGTGAGGAGTGCCGGGGAGATAGGAAGTAGGGAAGGATAGAGTCTAAGTAAGGAAGGGTTTAGGTAAGTAGTGAGGAGTGTCGGGGAGATAGGAAGGAGGGAAGGATAGAGTCTAAGTAAGGAAGGGTTTAGGTAAGTAGTGAGGAGTGTCGGGGAGATAGGAAGGAGGGAAGGATAGAGTCTAAGTTAGGAAGGGTTTAGGTAAGTAGTGAGGAGTGTCGGGGAGATAGGAAGGAGGGAAGGATAGAGTCTAAGTTAGGAAGGGTTTAGGTAAGTAGTGAGGAGTGTCGGGGAGATAGGAAGGAGGGGAGGGATC
Organism: Mimachlamys varia; assembly: GCA_947623455.1. Taxonomy (NCBI): domain Eukaryota; kingdom Metazoa; phylum Mollusca; class Bivalvia; order Pectinida; family Pectinidae; genus Mimachlamys; species Mimachlamys varia. The sequence goes on from OX392528.1 coordinate 56,403,968, forward strand.
GACGCTAAGTTAGGAAGGGTTTAGGTAAGTAGTGAGGAGTGCCGGGGAGATAGGTAGGAGGGGAAGGATAGAGTCTAAGTTAGGAAGGGTTTAGGTAAGTAGTGAGGAGTGTCGGGGAGATAGGAAGGAGGGAAGGATAGAGTCTAAGTTAGGAAGGGTTTAGGTAAGTAGTGAGGAGTGTCGGGGAGATAGGAAGGAGGGAAGGATAGAGTCTAAGTAAGGAAGGGTTTAGGTAAGTAGTGAGGAGTGTCGGGAAGATAGGAAGGAGGGGAAGGATATAGTCTAAGTAAGGGTTTAGGTAAGTAGTGAGGAGTGCCGGGGAGATAGGAAGGAGGGGAAGGATATAGTCTAAGTAAGGGTTTAGGTAAGTAGTGAGGAGTGCCGGGGAGATAGGAAGGAGGGAAGGATAGAGTCTAAGTAAGGGTTTAGGTAAGTAGTGAGGAGTGTCGGGGAGATAGGAAGGAGGGAAGGATAGAGTCTAAGTAAGGGTTTAGGTAAGTAGTGAGGAGTGTCGGGGAGATAGGAAGGAGGGGAAGGATAGAGTCTAAGTAAGGAAGGGTTTAGGTAAGTAGTGGGGAGTGTCGGGAAGATAGGTAGGAGGGGAAGGATAGAGTCTAAGTAAGGAAGGGTTTAGGTAAGTAGTGAGGAGTGTCGGGGAGATAGGAAGGAGGGAAGGATAGAGTCTAAGTTAGGGTTTAGGTAAGTAGTGAGGAGTGTCGGGGAGATAGGAAGGAGGGAAGGATAGAGTCTAAGTAAGGAAGGGTTTAGGTAAGTAGTGAGGAGTGTCGGGGAGATAGGAAGGAGGGGAAGGATAGAGTCTAAGTAAGGGTTTAGGTGAGTAGTGAGGAGTGTCGGGGAGATAGGAAGTAGGGGAAGGATATAGTCTAAGTACGGAAGGGTTTAGGTAAGTAGTGAGGAGTGTCGGGGAGATAGGAAGGAGGGGAAGGATATAGTCTAAGTACGGAAGGGTTTAGGTAAGTAGTGAGGAGTGTCGGGGAGATAGGAAGGAGGGGAAGGATAGAGTCTAAGTAAGGAAGGGTTTAGGTAAGTAGTGATGAGTGTCGGGGAGATAGGAAGGAGGGGAAGGATACAGTCTAAGTAAGGAAGGGTTTAGGTAAGTAGTGAGGAGTGTCGGGGAGATAGGAAGGAGGGAAGGATAGAGTCTAAGTAAGGGTTTAGGTAAGTAGTGAGGAGTGTCGGGGAGATAGGAAGGAGGGGAAGGATAGAGTCTAAGTAAGGAAGGGTTTAGGTAAGTAGTGAGGAGTGTCGGGGAGATAGGAAGGAGGGAAGGATAGAGTCTAAGTAAGGAAGGGTTTAGGTAAGTAGTGAGGAGTGTCGGGGAGATAGGAAGGAGGGAAGGATAGAGTCTAAGGAAGGGTTTAGGTAAGTAGTGAGGAGTGTCGGGGAGATAGGAAGGAGGGAAGGATAGAGTCTAAGTAAGGGTTTAGGTAAGTAGTGAGGAGTGTCGGGGAGATAGGAAGGAGGGGAAGGATAGAGTCTAAGTAAGGAAGGGTTTAGGTAAGTAGTGAGGAGTGTCGGGGAGATAGGAAGGAGGGGAAGGATAGAGTCTAAGTAAGGAAGGGTTTAGGTAAGTAGTGAGGAGTGTCGGGGAGATAGGAAGGAGGGGAAGGATAGAGTCTAAGTAAGGAAGGGTTTAGGTAAGTAGTGAGGAGTGTCGGGGAGATAGGAAGGAGGGGAAGGATAGAGTCTAAGTAAGTAAGGGTTTAGGTAAGTAGTGAGGAGTGTCGGGGAGATAGGAAGGAGGGGAAGGATAGAGTCTAAGTAAGGAAGGGTTTAGGTAAGTAGTGAGGAGTGTCGGGGAGATAGGAAGGAGGGGAAGGATAGAGTCTAAGGAAGGGTTTAGGTAAGTAGTGAGGAGTGTCGGGGAGATAGGAAGGAGGGGAAGGATAGAGTCTAAGTAAGGAAGGGTTTAGGTAAGTAGTGAGGAGTGTCGGGGAGATAGGAAGCAGGGGAAGGATAGAGTCTAAGTAAGGAAGGGTTTAGGTAAGTAGTGAGGAGTGTCGGGGAGATAGGAAGGAGGGGAAGGATAGAGTCTAAGTAAGGGTTTAGGTAAGTAGTGAGGAGTGTCGGGGAGATAGGAAGCAGGGGAAGGATAGAGTCTAAGTAAGGGTTTAGGTAAGTAGTGAGGAGTGTCGGGGAGATAGGAAGGAGGGGAAGGATAGAGTCTAAGTAAGGGTTTAGGTAAGTAGTGAGGAGTGTCGGGGAGATAGGAAGGAGGGGAAGGATAGAGTCTAAGTAAGGAAGGATTGAGGTAAGTAGTAGGGAGTGTCGGGGAGATAGGAAGCAGGGGAAGGATAGAGTCTAAGTAAGGAAGGATTGAGGTAAGTAGTAGGGAGTGTCGGGGAGATAGGAAGGAGGGGGAGGATAGAGTCTAAGTAAGGAAGGGTTTAGGTAAGTAGTGAGGAGTGTCGGGGAGATAGGAAGGAGGGGAAGGATAGAGTCTAAGTAAGGAAGGATTGAGGTAAGTAGTAGGGAGTGTCGGGGAGATAGGAAGCAGGGGAAGGATAGAGTCTAAGTAAGGAAGGATTGAGGTAAGTAGTAGGGAGTGTCGGGGAGATAGGAAGGAGGGGGAGGATAGAGTCTAAGTAAGGAAGGGTTTAGGTAAGTAGTGAGGAGTGTCGGGGAGATAGGAAGGAGGGAAGGATAGAGTCTAAGTTAGGAAGGGTTTAGGTAAGTAGTGAGGAGTGTTCGAGGGAGATAGGAAGGAGGGGAAGGATAGAGTCTAAGTAAGGGTTTAGGTAAGTAATGAGGAGTGTCGGGGAGATAGGAAGGAGGGGAAGGATAGAGTCTAAGTTAGGAAGGGTTTAGGTAAGTAGTGAGGAGTGTCGGGGAGATAGGAAGGAGGGGAAGGATAGAGTCTAAGTTAGGAAGGGTTTAGGTAAGTAGTGAGGAGTGTCGGGGAGATAGGAAGGAGGGGAAGGATAGAGTCTAAGTAAGGAAGGGTTTAGGTAAGTAGTGAGGAGTGTCGGGGAGATAGGAAGGAGGGGAAGGATAGAGTCTAAGTAAGGGTTTAGGTAAGTAGTGAGGAGTGTCGGGGAGATAGGTAGGAGGGGAAGGATCGACGCTAAGTTAGGAAGGGTTTAGGTAAGTAGTGAGGAGTGTCGGGGAGATAGGAAGCAGGGGGAGGATAGAGTCTAAGTTAGGAAGGGTTTAGGTAAGTAGTGAGGAATGTCGGGGAGATAGGAAGCAGGGGGAGGATAGAGTCTAAGTTAGGAAGGGTTTAGGTAAGTAGTGAGGAGTGTCGGGGAGATAGGAAGCAGGGGGAGGATAGAGTCTAAGTAAGGAAGGGTTTAGGTAAGTAGTGAGGAGTGTTGGGGAGATAGGAAGGAGGGGAAGGATAGAGTCTAAGTAAGGGTTTAGGTAAGTAGTGAGGAGTGTTGGGGAGATAGGAAGGAGGGAAGGATATAGTCTAAGTAAGGGTTTAGGTAAGTATTGGGGACTGTCGGGGAGATAGGAAGGAGGGAAGGATAGAGTCTAAGTAAGGGTTTAGGTAAGTAGTGAGGAGTGTCGGGGAGATAGGAAGGAGGGAAGGATATATTCTAAGGAAGGGTTTAGGTAAGTAGTGAGGAGTGTCGGGGAGATAGGAAGGAGGGGAAGGATAGAGTCTAAGTAAGAAAGGGTTTAGGTAAGTAGTGAGGAGTGTCGGGGAGATAGGAAGGAGGGAAGGATATAGTCTAAGTAAGGGTTTAGGTAAGTATTGGGGACTGTCGGGGAGATAGGAAGGAGGGAAGGATAGAGTCTAAGTAAGGGTTTAGGTAAGTAGTGAGGAGTGTCGGGGAGATAGGAAGGAGGGGAAGGATAGAGTCTAAGTAAGGGTTTAGGTAAGTAGTGAGGAGTGTCGGGGAGATAGGAAGGAGGGGAAGGATAGAGTCTAAGTAAGGAAGGGTTTAGGTAAGTAGTGAGGAGTGTCGGGGAGATAGGAAGGAGGGAAGGATAGAGTCTAAGTTAGGAAGGGTTTAGGTAAGTAGTGAGGAGTGTTCGAGGGAGATAGGAAGGAGGGGAAGGATATAGTCTAAGTAAGGGTTTAGGTAAGTAGTGAGGAGTGTCGGGGAGATAGGAAGGAGGGGAAGGATAGAGTCTAAGTAAGGAAGGGTTTAGGTAAGTAGTGAGGAGTGTCGGGGAGATAGGAAGGAGGGGAAGGATAGAGTCTAAGTAAGGGTTTAGGTAAGTAGTGAGGAGTGTCGGGGAGATAGGACGGAGGGGAAGGATAGAGTCTAAGTAAGGAAGGGTTTAGGTAAGTAGTGAGGAGTGTCGGGGAGATAGGAAGGAGGGGAAGGATAGAGTCTAAGTAAGGAAGGGTTTAGGTAAGTAGTGAGGAGTGTCGGGAAGATAGGTAGGAGGGGAAGGATAGAGTCTAAGTAAGGGTTTAGGTAAGTAGTGATGAGTGTCGGGGAGATAGGAAGGAGGGAAGGATAGAGTCTAAGTTAGGAAGGGTTTAGGTAAGTAGTGAGGAGTGTCGGGGAGATAGGAAGGAGGGGAGGGATCGACGCTAAGTTAGGAAGGGTTTAGGTAAGTAGTGAGGAGTGCCGGGGAGATAGGTAGGAGGGGAAGGATAGAGTCTAAGTTAGGAAGGGTTTAGGTAAGTAGTGAGGAGTGTCGGGGAGATAGGAAGGAGGGAAGGATAGAGTCTAAGTTAGGAAGGGTTTAGGTAAGTAGTGAGGAGTGTCGGGGAGATAGGAAGGAGGGAAGGATAGAGTCTAAGTTAGGAAGGGTTTAGGTAAGTAGTGAGGAGTGTCGGGAAGATAGGAAGGAGGGGAAGGATAGAGTCTAAGTAAGGGTTTAGGTAAGTAGTGATGAGTGTCGGGGAGATAGGAAGGAGGGGAGGGATCGACGCTAAGTTAGGAAGGGTTTAGGTAAGTAGTGAGGAGTGCCGGGGAGATAGGTAGGAGGGGAAGGATAGAGTCTCAGTAAGGAAGGGTAAAGGTAAGTAGTGAGGAGTGTCGGGGAGATAGGAAGGAGGGGAAGGATAGAGTCTAAGTAAGGAAGGGTTTAGGTAAGTAGTGAGGAGTGTCGGGGAGATAGGAAGGAGGGAAGGATAGAGTCTAAGTTAGGAAGGGTTTAGGTAAGTAGTGAGGAGTGTCGGGGAGATAGGAAGTAGGGGAAGGATAGAGTCTAAGGAAGGGTTTAGGTAAGTAGTGAGGAGTGTCGGGGAGATAGGAAGGAGGGAAGGATAGAGTCTAAGTGAGGAAGGGTTCAGGTAAGTAGTGAGGAGTGTCGGGGAGATAGGAAGGAGGGGAAGGATAGAGTCTAAGTAAGGGTTTAGGTAAGTAGTGAGGAGTGTCGGGGAGATAGGAAGGAGGGGAAGGATATAGTCTAAGTAAGGAAGGGTTTAGGTAAGTAGTGAGGAGTGTCGGGGAGATAGGAAGGAGGGGAAGGATAGAGTCTAAGGAAGGGTTTAGGTAAGTAGTGAGGAGTGTCGGGGAGATAGGAAGGAGGGGAAGGATAGAGTCTAAGTAAGGGTTTAGGTAAGTAGTGAGGAGTGTCGGGGAGATAGGAAGGAGGGGAAGGATAGAGTCTAAGTAAGGAAGGGTTTAGGTAAGTAGTGAGGAGTGTCGGGGAGATAGGAAGGAGGGGAAGGATAGAGTCTAAGTACGGAAGGGTTTAGGTAAGTAGTGAAGAGTGTCGGGGAGATAGGAGGGAGGGGAAGGATATAGTCTAAGCTAGGAAGGGTTTAGGTAAGTAGTGAGGAGTGTCGGGGAGATAGGAAGGAGGGGAAGGATAGAGTCTAAGTAAGGAAGGGTTTAGGTAAGTAGTGAGGAGTGTCGGGGAAATAGGAAGTAGGGGAAGGATAGAGTCTAAGTAAGGAAGGGTTGAGGTAAGTAGTGAGGAGTGTCGGGGAGATAGGAAGGAGGGGAAGGATAGAGTCTAAGTACGGAAGGGTTTAGGTAAGTAGTGAGGAGTGTCGGGGAGATAGGAAGGAGGGGAAGGATAGAGTCTAAGTAAGGAAGGGTTTAGGTAAGTAGTGAGGAGTGTCGGGGAGATAGGAAGGAGGGGAAGGATAGAGTCTAAGGAAGGAAAGGTTTAGGTAAGTAGTGAGGAGTGTCGGGGAGATAGGAAGGAGGGGAAGGATATAGTCTAAGGAAGGAAAGGTTTAGGTAAGTAGTGGGGAGTGTCGGGGAGATAGGAATGAGGGGAAGGATAGAGTCTAAGTAAGGGTTTAGGTAAGTAGTGAGGAGTGTTGGGGAGATAGGAAGGAGGGGAAGGATAGAGTCTAAGTACGAAAGGGTTTAGGTAAGTAGTGAGGAGTGTCGGGGAGATAGGAAGGAGGGGAAGGATAGAGTCTAAGTAAGGAAGGGTTTAGGTAAGTAGTGAGGAGTGTCGGGGAGATAGGAAGCAGGGGAAGGATAGAGTCTAAGTTAGGAAGGGTTTAGGTAAGTAGTGAGGAATGTCGGGGAGATAGGAAGGAGGGGGGGGGATCGAGTCTAAGGAAGGGTTTAGGTAAGTAGTGAGGAGTGTTGGGGAAATAGGAAGCAGGGGAAGGATAGAGTCTAAGTTAGGAAGGGTTTAGGTAAGTAGTGAGGAATGTCGGGGAGATAGGAAGGAGGGGGGGGGGATCGAGTCTAAGGAAGGGTTTAGGTAAGTAGTGAGGAGTGTTGGGGAAATAGGAAGCAGGGGAAGGATAGAGTCTAAGTTAGGAAGGGTTTAGGTAAGTAGTGAGGAGTGTTGGGGAGATAGGAAGGAGGGAAGGATAGAGTCTAAGTAAGGGTTTAGGTGAGTAGTGAGGAGTGTCGGGGAGATAGGAAGGAGGGGAAGGATAGAGTCTAAGTAAGGAAGGGTTTAGGTAAGTAGTGAGGAGTGTCGGGGAGATAGGAAGCAGGGGAAGGATAGAGTCTAAGTTAGGAAGGGTTTAGGTAAGTAGTGAGGAGTGTCGGGGAAATAGGAAGGAGGGGGGGGAAGGATAGAGTCTAAGGAAGGGTTTAGGTAAGTAGTGAGGAGTGTCGGGGAGATAGGAAGGAGGGGAAGGATAGAGTCTAAGTAAGGAAGGGTTTAGGTAAGTAGTGAGGAGTGTCGGGGAGATAGGAAGGAGGGGGAGGATAGAGTCTAAGTAAGGAAGGGTTGAGGTAAGTAGTGAGGAGTGTCGGGGAGATAGGAAGGAGGGGAAGGATAGAGTCTAAGTACGAAAGGGTTTAGGTAAGTAGTGAGGAGTGTCGGGGAGATAGGAAGGAGGGGAAGGATAGAGTCTAAGTTAGGAAGGGTTTAGGTAAGTAGTGAGGAGTGTCGGGGAGATAGGAAGGAGGAAGAGGATAGAGTCTAAGTAAGGAAGGGTTTAGGTAAGTAGTGAGAAGTGTCGAGGAGATAGGAAGCAGGGGAAGGATAGAGTCTAAGTAAGGGTTTAGGTAAGTAGTGAGGAGTGTCGGGGAGATAGGAAGGAGGGGAAGGATAGAGTCTAAGTAAGGGTTTAGGTAAGTAGTGAGGAGTGTCGGGGAGATAGGAAGGAGGGGAAGGATAGAGTCTAAGTTAGGAAGGGTTTAGGTAAGTAGTGAGGAGTGTCGGGGAGATAGGAAGGAGGAAGAGGATAGAGTCTAAGTAAGGAAGGGTTTAGGTAAGTAGTGAGAAGTGTCGAGGAGATAGGAAGCAGGGGAAGGATAGAGTCTAAGTAAGGAAGGGTTTAGGTAAGTAGTGAGGAGTGTCGGGGAGATAGGAAGGAGGGGAAGGATAGAGTCTAAGGAAGGGTTTAGGTAAGTAGTGAAGAGTGTCGGGGAGATAGGAAGGAGGGAAGGATAGAGTCTAAGTAAGGAAGGGTTTAGGTAAGTAGTGAGGAGTGTCGGGGAGATAGGAAGGAGGGGAAGGATAGAGTCTAAGTAAGGAAGGATTGAGGTAAGTAGTAGGGAGTGTCGGGGAGATAGGAAGGAGGGGAAGGATAGAGTCTAAGTTAGGAAGGGTTTAGGTAAGTAGTGAGGAGTGTTGGGGAAATAGGAAGCAGGGGAAGGATAGAGTCTAAGTAAGGAAGGGTTTAGGTAAGTAGTGAGGAGTGTCGGGGAGATAGGAAGGAGGGGAAGGATAGAGTCTAAGGAAGGGTTTAGGTAAGTAGTGAAGAGTGTCGGGGATATAGGAAGGAGGGGAGGGATCGAGTCTAAGTTAGGAAGGGTTTAGGTAAGTAGTGAGGAGTGCCGGGGAGATAGGAAGGAGGGGAGGGATCGAGTCTAAGTTAGGAAGGGTTTAGGTAAGTAGTGAGGAGTGTCGGGGAGATAGGAAGGAGGGGAAGGATAGAGTCTAAGTAAGGGTTTAGGTAAGTAGTGAGGAGTGTCGGGGAGATAGGAAGGAGGGGAAGGATAAAGTCTAAGTTAGGAAGGGTTTAGGTAAGTAGTGAGGAGTGCCGGGGAGATAGGAAGGAGGGGAAGGATAAAGTCTAAGTTAGGAAGGGTTTAGGTAAGTAGTGAGGAGTGTCGGGGAGATAGGACGGAGGTGAAGGATATAGTCTAAGTTAGGAAGGGTTTAGGTAAGTAGTGAGGAGTGTCGGGGAGATAGGACGGAGGTGAAGGATAGAGTCTAAGTTAGGAAGGGTTTAGGTAAGTAGTGAGGAGTGTCGGGGAGATAGGAAGGAGGTGAAGGATAGAGTCTAAGTTAGGAAGGGTTTAGGTAAGTAGTGAGGAGTGTCGGGGAGATAGGACGGAGGTGAAGGATAGAGTCTAAGTAAGGAAGGGTTTAGGTAAGTAGTGAGGAGTGTCGGGGAGATAGGAAGGAGGGGAAGGATAGAGTCTAAGTTAGGAAGGGTTTAGGTAAGTAGTGAGGAGTGTCGGGGAGATAGGACGGAGGTGAAGGATATAGTCTAAGGAAGGGTTTAGGTAAGTAGTGAAGAGTGTCGGGGAGATAGGAAGGAGGGGAGGGATCGAGTCTAAGTTAGGAAGGGTTTAGGTAAGTAGTGAGGAGTGTCGGGGAGATAGGAAGGAGGGGAAGGAAAGAGTCTAAGTAAGGAAGGGTTTAGGTAAGTAGTGAGGAGTGTCGGGGAGATAGGAAGGAGGGGGGGGGGATCGAGTCTAAGTAAGGAAGGGTTTAGGTACGTAGTGAGGAGTGTCGGGGAGATAGGAAGGAGGGGGGGGGATCGAGTCTAAGTAAGGAAGGGTTTAGGTAAGTAGTGAGGAGTGTCAGGGAGATAGGAAGGAGGGGAAGGAAAGAGTCTAAGTAAGGAAGGGTTTAGGTAAGTAGTGAGGAGTGTCGGGGAGATAGGAAGGAGGGGGGGGGGATCGAGTCTAAGTAAGGAAGGGTTTAGGTAAGTAGTGAGGAGTGTCGGGGAGATAGGAAGGAGGGGGGGGGGATCGAGTCTAAGTAAGGAAGGGTTTAGGTAAGTAGTGAGGAGTGTCGGGGAGATAGGAAGGAGGGGAAGGATAGAGTCTAAGTAAGGAAGGGTTTAGGTAAGTAGTGAGGAGTGTCGGGGAGATAGGAAGTAGGGGAAGGATAGAGTCTAAGTAAGGAAGGGTTTAGGTAAGTAGTGAGGAGTGTCGGGGAGATAGGAAGCAGGGGAAGGATAGAGTCTAAGTACGAAAGGGTTTAGGTAAGTAGTGAGGAGTGCCGGGGAGATAGGAAGGAGGGGAAGGATAGAGTCTAAGTAAGGAAGGGTTTAGGTAAGTAGTGAGGAGTGTCGGGGAGATAGGAAGGAGGGGAAGGATAGAGTCTAAGTACGAAAGGGTTTAGGTAAGTAGTGAGGAGTGCCGGGGAGATAGGAAGGAGGGGAAGGATAGAGTCTAAGTAAGGAAGGGTTTAGGTAAGTAGTGAGGAGTGTCGGGGAGATAGGAAGGAGGGGAAGGATAGAGTCTAAGTAAGGGTTTAGGTAAGTAGTGAGGAGTGTCGGGGAGATAGGAAGGAGGGAAGGATAGAGTCTAAGTAAGGAAGGGTTTAGGTAAGTAGTGAGGAGTGTCGGGGAGATAGGAAGGAGGGGAAGGATAGAGTCTAAGTAAGGGTTTAGGTAAGTAGTGAGGAGTGTCGGGGAGATAGGTAGGAGGGGGCGGGGGATCGAGTCTAAGTAAGGAAGGGTTTAGGTAAGTAGTGAGGAGTGTCGGGGAGATAGGAAGGAGGGGAAGGATAGAGTCTAAGTAAGGAAGGGTTTAGGTAAGTAGTGAGGAGTGTCGGGGAGATAGGAAGGAGGGGGCGGGGGATCGAGTCTAAGTAAGGAAGGGTTTAGGTAAGTAGTGAGGAGTGTCGGGGAGATAGGAAGGAGGGGGCGGGGGATCGAGTCTAAGTAAGGAAGGGTTTAGGTAAGTAGTGAGGAGTGTCGGGGAGATAGGAAGGAGGGGAAGGATAGAGTCTAAGTAAGGAAGGGTTTAGGTAAGTAGTGAGGAGTGTCGGGGAGATAGGAAGGAGGGGAAGGATAGAGTCTAAGTAAGGAAGGGTTTAGGTAAGTAGTGAGGAGTGTCGGGGAGATAGGAAGGAGGGGGCGGGGGATCGAGTCTAAGTAAGGAAGGGTTTAGGTAAGTAGTGAGGAGTGTCGGGGAGATAGGAAGCAGGGGAAGGATAGAGTCTAAGTAAGGAAGGGTTGAGGTAAGTAGTGAGGAGTGTCGGGGAGATAGGAAGCAGGGGAAGAATAGAGTCTAAGTAAGGAAGGGTTGAGGTAAGTAGTGAGAAGTGTCGGGGAGATAGGAAGCAGGGGAAGGATAGAGTCTAAGTAAGGAAGGGTTGAGGTAAGTAGTGAGGAGTGCCGGGGAGATAGGAAGCAGGGGATGGATAGAGTCTAAGTAAGGAAGGGTTGAGGTAAGTAGTGAGAAGTGTCGGGGAGATAGGAAGCAGGGGAAGGATAGAGTCTAAGTAAGGAAGGGTTGAGGTAAGTAGTGAGGAGTGCCGGGGAGATAGGAAGGAGGGAAGGATAGAGTCTAAGTAAGGAAGGGTTTAGGTTAGTAGTGAGAAGTGTCGGGGAGATAGGAAGGAGGGAAGGATAGAGTCTAAGTAAGGAAGGGTTTAGGTTAGTAGTGAGAAGTGTCGGGGAGATAGGAAGGAGGGGAAGGATAGAGTCTAAGGAAGGGTTGAGGTAAGTAGTGAGGAGTGCCGGGGAGATAGGAAGCAGGGGATGGATAGAGTCTAAGTAAGGAAGGGTTTAGGTAAGTAGTGAGGAGTGTCGGGGAGATAGGAAGGAGGGGAAGGATAGCGTCTAAGTAAGGAAGGGTTTAGGTAAGTAGTGAGGAGTGTCGGGGAGATAGGAAGGAGGGGAAGGATAGAGTCTAAGTAAGGAAGGGTTTAGGTAAGTAGTGAGGAGTGTCGGGGAGATAGGAAGGAGGGGAAGGATAGCGTCTAAGTAAGGAAGGGTTTAGGTAAGTAGTGAGGAGTGTCGGGGAGATAGGAAGGAGGAAGAGGATAGAGTCTAAGTAAGGAAGGGTTTAGGTAAGTAGTGAGAAGTGTCGGGGAGATAGGTAGGAGGGGAAGGATAGAGTCTAAGGAAGGGTTTAGGTAAGTAGTGGGGAGTGTCGGGGATATAGGAAGTGGGCAAAGGATAGAGTCTAAGTAAGGAAGGATTTAGGTAAGTAGTGAGGAGTGCCGGGGAGATAGGAAGCAGGGGAAGGATAGAGTCTAAGTAAGGAAGGGTTTAGGTAAGTAGTGAGGAGTGTCGGGGAGATAGGAAGGAGGGGAAGGATAGAGTCTAAGTAAGGAAGGGTTTAGGTGAGTAGTGAGGAGTGTCGGGGAGATAGGAAGCAGGGGATGGATAGAGTCTAAGTAAGGAAGGGTTGAGGTAAGTAGTGAGGAGTGTCGGGGAGATAGGTAGGAGGGGAAGGATAGAGTCTAAGTAAGGGTTTAGGTAAGTAGTGAGGAGTGTCGGGGAGATAGGAAGGAGGGGAAGGATAAAGTCTAAGTAAGGGTTTAGGTAAGTAGTGAGGAGTGTCGGGGAGATAGGAAGGAGGGGAAGGATAGAGTCTAAGTACGGAAGGGTTTAGGTAAGTAGTGAGGAGTGTCGGGAAGATAGGAAGCAGGGGAAGGATAGAGTCTAAGTTAGGAAGGGTTTAGGTAAGTAGTGAGGAGTGTCGGGGAGATAGGAAGGAGGGGAAGGATAGAGTCTAAGTAAGGGTTTAGGTAAGTAGTGAGGAGTGCCGGGGAGATAGGAAGCAGGGGATGGATAGAGTCTAAGTAATGAAGGGTTTAGGTAAGTAGTGAGGAGTGTCGTGGAGATAGGAAGTAGGGGATGGATAGAGTCTAAGTAAGGGAGGGTTTAGGTAAGTAGTGAGGAGTGTCGGGGAGATAGGAAGGAGGGGAAGGATAGAGTCTAAGTAAGGGTTTAGGTAAGTAGTGAGGAGTGTCGGGGAGATAGGAAGGAGGGGAAGGATAGAGTCTAAGTAAGGGTTTAGGTAAGTAGTGAGGAGTGTCGGGGAGATAGGAAGGAGGGGAAGGATAGAGTCTAAGTAAGGGTTTAGGTAAGTAGTGAGGAGTGTCGGGGAGATAGGAAGGAGGGGAAGGATAGAGTCTAAGTTAGGAAGGGTTTAGGTAAGTATTGGGGATTGTCGGGAAGATATGAAGTAGGGGATGGATATAGTCTAAGTAAGGAAGGGTTCAGGTAAGTAGTGAGGAGTGTCGGGGAGATAGGAAGGAGGGGAATGATCGAGTCTAAAGAAGGGTTTAGGTAAGTAGTGAGGAGTGTCGGGGAAATAGGAAGGAGGGGAAGGATAGAGTCTAAGTAAGGAAGGGTTTAGGTAAGTATTGGGGATTGTCGGGAAGATATGAAGTAGGGGATGGATATAGTCTAAGTAAGGAAGGGTTCAGGTAAGTAGTGAGGAGTGTCGGGGAGATAGGAAGGAGGGGAAGGATAGAGTCTAAGTAAGGAAGGGTTTAGGTAAGTAGTGAGGAGTGTCGGGGAGATAGGAAGGAGGGGGAGGATAGAGTCTAAGGAAGGAAGGATTTAGGTAAGTAGTGAGGAGTGTCGGGGAGATAGGAAGGAGGGGAAGGATAGAGTCTAAGTAAGGAAGGGTTTAGGTAAGTAGTGAGGAGTGTCGGGGAGATAGGAAGGAGGGGAAGGATATAGTCTAAGTACGGAAGGGTTTAGGTAAGTAGTGAGGAGTGTCGGGGAGATAGGAAGGAGGGGAAGGATAGAGTCTAAGTAAGGAAGGGTTTAGGTAAGTAGTGAGGAGTGTCGGGGAGATAGGAAGTAGGGGAAGGATAGAGTCTAAGTACGGAAGGGTTTAGGTAAGTAGTGAGGAGTGTCGGGGAGATAGGAAGGAGGGGAAGGATAGAGTCTAAGTAAGGAAGGGTTTAGGTAAGTAGTGAGGAGTGTCGGGGAGATAGGAAGGAGGGGCAGGATAGAGTCTAAGTACGGAAGGGTTTAGGTAAGTAGTGAGGAGTGTCGGGGAGATAGGAAGTGGGGGAAGGATATAGTCTAAGGAAGGGTTTAGGTAAGTAGTGAGGAGTGTCGGGGAGATAGAAAGGAGGGAAGGATATAGTCTAAGTAAGAAAGGTTTTAGGTTAGTAGTGAGGAGTGTCGGGGAAATAGGAAGGAGGGGAAGGATATAGTCTAAATAAGGAAGGGTTTAGGTGAGTAGTGAGGAGTGTTGGAGGGATAGGAAGTGGGTGAAGGATCGGGTCTAAGGAAGGAAGGGTTTAGGTAAGTAGTGAGGAGTGTCGGGGAGATAGGAAGGAGGAGAAGGATAGAGTCTAAGTAAGGAAGGGTTTAGGTAAGTAGTGAGGAGTGTCGTGGAGATAGGAAGGAGAAGAAGGATATAGTCTAAGCTAGGAAGGGTTTAGGTAAGTAGTGAGGAGTGTCGGGGAGATAGGAAGGAGGGGAAGGATAGAGTCTAAGTAAGGAAGGGTTTAGGTAAGTAGTGAGGAGTGTCGGGGAGATAGGAAGGAGGGGAAGGATAGAGTCTAAGTTAGGAAGGGTTTAGGTAAGTAGTGAGGAGTGTCGGGGAGATAGGACGGAGGGGAAGGATAGAGTCTAAGTAAGGAAGGGTTTAGGTGAGTAGTGGGGAGTGTCGGGGAGATAGGTAGGAGGGGAAGGATCGACGCTAAGTTAGGAAGGGTTTAGGTAAGTAGTGAGGAGTGCCGGGGAGATAGGAAGGAGGGGAGGGATCGACGCTAAGTTAGGAAGGGTTTAGGTAAGTAGTGAGGAGTGCCGGGGAGATAGGTAGGAGGGGAAGGATAGAGTCTAAGTAAGGAAGGGTAAAGGTAAGTAATGAGGAGTGTCGGGGAGATAGGAAGGAGGGGAAGGATAGAGTCTAAGTAAGGAAGGGTTTAGGTAAGTAGTGAGGAGTGTCGGGGAGATAGGAAGGAGGGAAGGATAGAGTCTAAGTTAGGAAGGGTTTAGGTAAGTAGTGAGGAGTGTCGGGAAGATAGGTAGGAGGGGAAGGATAGAGTCTAAGTAAGGGTTTAGGTAAGTAGTGAGGAGTGCCGGGGAGATAGGAAGTAGGGAAGGATAGAGTCTAAGTAAGGAAGGGTTTAGGTAAGTAGTGAGGAGTGTCGGGGAGATAGGAAGGAGGGAAGGATAGAGTCTAAGTAAGGAAGGGTTTAGGTAAGTAGTGAGGAGTGTCGGGGAGATAGGAAGGAGGGAAGGATAGAGTCTAAGTTAGGAAGGGTTTAGGTAAGTAGTGAGGAGTGTCGGGGAGATAGGAAGGAGGGAAGGATAGAGTCTAAGTTAGGAAGGGTTTAGGTAAGTAGTGAGGAGTGTCGGGGAGATAGGAAGGAGGGGAGGGATCGACGCTAAGTTAGGAAGGGTTTAGGTAAGTAGTGAGGAGTGCCGGGGAGATAGGTAGGAGGGGAAGGATAGAGTCTAAGTTAGGAAGGGTTTAGGTAAGTAGTGAGGAGTGTCGGGGAGATAGGAAGGAGGGAAGGATAGAGTCTAAGTTAGGAAGGGTTTAGGTAAGTAGTGAGGAGTGTCGGGGAGATAGGAAGGAGGGAAGGATAGAGTCTAAGTAAGGAAGGGTTTAGGTAAGTAGTGAGGAGTGTCGGGAAGATAGGTAGGAGGGGAAGGATAGAGTCTAAGTAAGGGTTTAGGTAAGTAGTGAGGAGTGCCGGGGAGATAGGTAGGAGGGGAAGGATAGAGTCTAAGTTAGGAAGGGTTTAGGTAAGTAGTGAGGAGTGTCGGGGAGATAGGAAGGAGGGAAGGATAGAGTCTAAGTTAGGAAGGGTTTAGGTAAGTAGTGAGGAGTGTCGGGGAGATAGGAAGGAGGGGAGGGATCGACGCTAAGTTAGGAAGGGTTTAGGTAAGTAGTGAGGAGTGCCGGGGAGATAGGTAGGAGGGGAAGGATAGAGTCTAAGTTAGGAAGGGTTTAGGTAAGTAGTGAGGAGTGTCGGGGAGATAGGAAGGAGGGAAGGATAGAGTCTAAGTTAGGAAGGGTTTAGGTAAGTAGTGAGGAGTGTCGGGGAGATAGGAAGGAGGGAAGGATAGAGTCTAAGTAAGGAAGGGTTTAGGTAAGTAGTGAGGAGTGTCGGGAAGATAGGTAGGAGGGGAAGGATAGAGTCTAAGTAAGGGTTTAGGTAAGTAGTGAGGAGTGCCGGGGAGATAGGTAGGAGGGGAAGGATAGAGTCTAAGTTAGGAAGGGTTTAGGTAAGTAGTGAGGAGTGCCGGGGAGATAGGAAGGAGGGGAAGGATATAGTCTAAGTAAGGGTTTAGGTAAGTAGTGAGGAGTGCCGGGGAGATAGGAAGGAGGGAAGGATAGAGTCTAAGTAAGGGTTTAGGTAAGTAGTGAGGAGTGTCGGGGAGATAGGAAGGAGGGAAGGATAGAGTCTAAGTAAGGGTTTAGGTAAGTAGTGAGGAGTGTCGGGGAGATAGGAAGGAGGGGAAGGATAGAGTCTAAGTAAGGAAGGGTTTAGGTAAGTAGTGGGGAGTGTCGGGAAGATAGGTAGGAGGGGAAGGATAGAGTCTAAGTAAGGAAGGGTTTAGGTAAGTAGTGAGGAGTGTCGGGGAGATAGGAAGGAGGGAAGGATAGAGTCTAAGTTAGGGTTTAGGTAAGTAGTGAGGAGTGTCGGGGAGATAGGAAGGAGGGAAGGATAGAGTCTAAGTAAGGAAGGGTTTAGGTAAGTAGTGAGGAGTGTCGGGGAGATAGGAAGGAGGGGAAGGATAGAGTCTAAGTAAGGGTTTAGGTGAGTAGTGAGGAGTGTCGGGGAGATAGGAAGTAGGGGAAGGATATAGTCTAAGTACGGAAGGGTTTAGGTAAGTAGTGAGGAGTGTCGGGGAGATAGGAAGGAGGGGAAGGATATAGTCTAAGTACGGAAGGGTTTAGGTAAGTAGTGAGGAGTGTCGGGGAGATAGGAAGGAGGGGAAGGATAGAGTCTAAGTAAGGAAGGGTTTAGGTAAGTAGTGATGAGTGTCGGGGAGATAGGAAGGAGGGGAAGGATACAGTCTAAGTAAGGAAGGGTTTAGATAAGTAGTGAGGAGTGTCGGGGAGATAGGAAGGAGGGAAGGATAGAGTCTAAGTAAGGGTTTAGGTAAGTAGTGAGGAGTGTCGGGGAGATAGGAAGGAGGGGAAGGATAGAGTCTAAGTAAGGAAGGGTTTAGGTAAGTAGTGAGGAGTGTCGGGGAGATAGGAAGGAGGGAAGGATAGAGTCTAAGTAAGGAAGGGTTTAGGTAAGTAGTGAGGAGTGTCGGGGAGATAGGAAGGAGGGAAGGATAGAGTCTAAGGAAGGGTTTAGGTAAGTAGTGAGGAGTGTCGGGGAGATAGGAAGGAGGGAAGGATAGAGTCTAAGTAAGGGTTTAGGTAAGTAGTGAGGAGTGTCGGGGAGATAGGAAGGAGGGGAAGGATAGAGTCTAAGTAAGGAAGGGTTTAGGTAAGTAGTGAGGAGTGTCGGGGAGATAGGAAGTAGGGGAAGGATAGAGTCTAAGTAAGGAAGGGTTTAGGTAAGTAGTGAGGAGTGTCGGGGAGATAGGAAGTAGGGGAAGGATAGAGTCTAAGGAAGGGTTTAGGTAAGTAGTGAGGAGTGTCGGGGAGATAGGAAGGAGGGGAAGGATAGAGTCTAAGTAAGGGTTTAGGTAAGTAGTGAGGAGTGTCGGGGAGATAGGAAGGAGGGGAAGGATAGAGTCTAAGTAAGGAAGGATTGAGGTAAGTAGTAGGGAGTGTCGGGGAGATAGGAAGCAGGGGAAGGATAGAGTCTAAGTAAGGAAGGATTGAGGTAAGTAGTAGGGAGTGTCGGGGAGATAGGAAGGAGGGGAAGGATAGAGTCTAAGTTAGGAAGGGTTTAGGTAAGTAGTGAGGAGTGTCGGGGAGATAGGAAGGAGGGGAAGGATAGAGTCTAAGTTAGGAAGGGTTTAGGTAAGTAGTGAGGAGTGTCGGGGAGATAGGAAGGAGGGGAAGGATAGAGTCTAAGTAAGGAAGGGTTTAGGTAAGTAGTGAGGAGTGTCGGGGAGATAGGAAGGAGGGGAAGGATAGAGTCTAAGTAAGGGTTTAGGTAAGTAGTGAGGAGTGTCGGGGAGATAGGTAGGAGGGGAAGGATCGACGCTAAGTTAGGAAGGGTTTAGGTAAGTAGTGAGGAGTGTCGGGGAGATAGGAAGCAGGGGGAGGATAGAGTCTAAGTTAGGAAGGGTTTAGGTAAGTAGTGAGGAATGTCGGGGAGATAGGAAGCAGGGGGAGGATAGAGTCTAAGTTAGGAAGGGTTTAGGTAAGTAGTGAGGAGTGTCGGGGAGATAGGAAGCAGGGGGAGGATAGAGTCTAAGTAAGGAAGGGTTTAGGTAAGTAGTGAGGAGTGTTGGGGAGATAGGAAGGAGGGGAAGGATAGAGTCTAAGTAAGGGTTTAGGTAAGTAGTGAGGAGTGTTGGGGAGATAGGAAGGAGGGAAGGATATAGTCTAAGTAAGGGTTTAGGTAAGTATTGGGGACTGTCGGGGAGATAGGAAGGAGGGAAGGATAGAGTCTAAGTAAGGGTTTAGGTAAGTAGTGAGGAGTGTCGGGGAGATAGGAAGGAGGGAAGGATATATTCTAAGGAAGGGTTTAGGTAAGTAGTGAGGAGTGTCGGGGAGATAGGAAGGAGGGGAAGGATAGAGTCTAAGTAAGAAAGGGTTTAGGTAAGTAGTGAGGAGTGTCGGGGAGATAGGAAGGAGGGAAGGATATAGTCTAAGTAAGGGTTTAGGTAAGTATTGGGGACTGTCGGGGAGATAGGAAGGAGGGAAGGATAGAGTCTAAGTAAGGGTTTAGGTAAGTAGTGAGGAGTGTCGGGGAGATAGGAAGGAGGGGAAGGATAGAGTCTAAGTAAGGGTTTAGGTAAGTAGTGAGGAGTGTCGGGGAGATAGGAAGGAGGGGAAGGATAGAGTCTAAGTAAGGAAGGGTTTAGGTAAGTAGTGAGGAGTGTCGGGGAGATAGGAAGGAGGGAAGGATAGAGTCTAAGTTAGGAAGGGTTTAGGTAAGTAGTGAGGAGTGTTCGAGGGAGATAGGAAGGAGGGGAAGGATATAGTCTAAGTAAGGGTTTAGGTAAGTAGTGAGGAGTGTCGGGGAGATAGGAAGGAGGGGAAGGATAGAGTCTAAGTAAGGAAGGGTTTAGGTAAGTAGTGAGGAGTGTCGGGGAGATAGGAAGGAGGGGAAGGATAGAGTCTAAGTAAGGGTTTAGGTAAGTAGTGAGGAGTGTCGGGGAGATAGGACGGAGGGGAAGGATAGAGTCTAAGTAAGGAAGGGTTTAGGTAAGTAGTGAGGAGTGTCGGGGAGATAGGAAGGAGGGGAAGGATAGAGTCTAAGTACGGAAGGGTTTAGGTAAGTAGTGAGGAGTGTCGGGAAGATAGGTAGGAGGGGAAGGATAGAGTCTAAGTTAGGAAGGGTTTAGGTAAGTATTGGGGACTGTCGGGGAGATAGGAAGGAGGGAAGGATAGAGTCTAAGTAAGGGTTTAGGTAAGTAGTGAGGAGTGTCGGGGAGATAGGAAGGAGGGAAGGATAGAGTCTAAGTAAGGGTTTAGGTAAGTATTGGGGACTGTCGGGGAGATAGGAAGGAGGGAAGGATAGAGTCTAAGTAAGGGTTTAGGTAAGTAGTGAGGAGTGTCGGGGAGATAGGAAGGAGGGGAAGGATAGAGTCTAAGTAAGGGTTTAGGTAAGTAGTGAGGAGTGTCGGGGAGATAGGAAGGAGGGGAAGGATAGAGTCTAAGTAAGGAAGGGTTTAGGTAAGTAGTGAGGAGTGTCGGGGAGATAGGAAGGAGGGAAGGATAGAGTCTAAGTTAGGAAGGGTTTAGGTAAGTAGTGAGGAGTGTTCGAGGGAGATAGGAAGGAGGGGAAGGATATAGTCTAAGTAAGGGTTTAGGTAAGTAGTGAGGAGTGTCGGGGAGATAGGAAGGAGGGGAAGGATAGAGTCTAAGTAAGGAAGGGTTTAGGTAAGTAGTGAGGAGTGTCGGGGAGATAGGAAGGAGGGGAAGGATAGAGTCTAAGTAAGGGTTTAGGTAAGTAGTGAGGAGTGTCGGGGAGATAGGAAGGAGGGGAAGGATAGAGTCTAAGTACGGAAGGGTTTAGGTAAGTAGTGAGGAGTGTCGGGAAGATAGGTAGGAGGGGAAGGATAGAGTCTAAGTAAGGGTTTAGGTAAGTAGTGATGAGTGTCGGGGAGATAGGAAGGAGGGAAGGATAGAGTCTAAGTTAGGAAGGGTTTAGGTAAGTAGTGAGGAGTGTCGGGGAGATAGGAAGGAGGGGAGGGATCGACGCTAAGTTAGGAAGGGTTTAGGTAAGTAGTGAGGAGTGCCGGGGAGATAGGTAGGAGGGGAAGGATAGAGTCTAAGTTAGGAAGGGTTTAGGTAAGTAGTGAGGAGTGTCGGGGAGATAGGAAGGAGGGAAGGATAGAGTCTAAGTTAGGAAGGGTTTAGGTAAGTAGTGAGGAGTGTCGGGGAGATAGGAAGGAGGGAAGGATAGAGTCTAAGTTAGGAAGGGTTTAGGTAAGTAGTGAGGAGTGTCGGGAAGATAGGAAGGAGGGGAAGGATAGAGTCTAAGTAAGGGTTTAGGTAAGTAGTGATGAGTGTCGGGGAGATAGGAAGGAGGGGAGGGATCGACGCTAAGTTAGGAAGGGTTTAGGTAAGTAGTGAGGAGTGCCGGGGAGATAGGTAGGAGGGGAAGGATAGAGTCTCAGTAAGGAAGGGTAAAGGTAAGTAGTGAGGAGTGTCGGGGAGATAGGAAGGAGGGGAAGGATAGAGTCTAAGTAAGGAAGGGTTTAGGTAAGTAGTGAGGAGTGTCGGGGAGATAGGAAGGAGGGAAGGATAGAGTCTAAGTTAGGAAGGGTTTAGGTAAGTAGTGAGGAGTGTCGGGGAGATAGGAAGGAGGGGAAGGATAGAGTCTAAGTAAGGGTTTAGGTAAGTAGTGAGGAGTGTCGGGGAGATAGGAAGGAGGGGAAGGATATAGTCTAAGTAAGGAAGGGTTTAGGTAAGTAGTGAGGAGTGTCGGGGAGATAGGAAGGAGGGGAAGGATAGAGTCTAAGGAAGGGTTTAGGTAAGTAGTGAGGAGTGTCGGGGAGATAGGAAGGAGGGGAAGGATAGAGTCTAAGTAAGGGTTTAGGTAAGTAGTGAGGAGTGCCGGGGAGATAGGAAGGAGGGGAAGGATAGAGTCTAAGTAAGGAAGGGTTTAGGTAAGTAGTGAGGAGTGTCGGGGAGATAGGAAGGAGGGGAAGGATAGAGTCTAAGTAAGGAAGGGTTTAGGTAAGTAGTGAGGAGTGTCGGGGAGATAGGAAGGAGGGGAGGGATAGAGTCTAAGTAAGGAAGGGTTTAGGTAAGTAGTGAGGAGTGTCGGGGAGATAGGAAGGAGGGGAGGGATAGAGTCTAAGTAAGGAAGGGTTTAGGTCAGTAGTGGGGAGTGTCGGGGAGATAGGAAGGAGGGGAAGGATAGAGTCTAAGTAAGGAAGGGTTTAGGTAAGTAGTGAGGAGTGTCGGGGAGATAGGAAGGAGGGGAGGGATCGAGTCTAAGTAAGGAAGGGTTTAGGTAAGTAGTGAGGAGTGTCGGGGAGATAGGAAGGAGGGGAAGGATAGAGTCTAAGTAAGGAAGGGTTTAGGTAAGTAGTGAGGAGTGTCGGGGAGATAGGAAGGAGGGGAGGGATAGAGTCTAAGTAAGGAAGGGTTTAGGTAAGTAGTGAAGAGTGTCGGGGAGATAGGAAGGAGGGGAAGGATAGAGTCTAAGTAAGGAAGGGTTTAGGTAAGTAGTGAGGAGTGTCGGGGAGATAGGAAGGAGGGGAGGGATAGAGTCTAAGTAAGGAAGGGTTTAGGTAAGTAGTGAGGAGTGTCGGGGAGATAGGAAGGAGGGGAAGGATAGAGTCTAAGTAAGGAAGGGTTTAGGTAAGTAGTGAGGAGTGTCGGGGAGATAGGAAGGAGGGGAAGGATACAGTCTAAGTAAGGAAGGGTTTAGGTAAGTAGTGAGGAGTGTCGGGGAGATAGGAAGGAGGGGAAGGATAGAGTCTAAGTAAGGAAGGGTTTAGGTAAGTAGTGAGGAGTGTCGGGGAGATAGGAAGGAGGGGAAGGATAGAGTCTAAGTAAGGAAGGGTTTAGGTAAGTAGTGAGGAGTGTCGGGGAGATAGGAAGGAGGGGAAGGATAGAGTCTAAGTGAGGAAGGGTTCAGGTAAGTAGTGAGGAGTGTCGGGGAGATAGGAGGGAGGGGAAGGATAGAGTCTAAGTAAGGAAGGGTTCAGGTAAGTAGTGAGGAGTGTCGGGGAAATAGGAAGTAGGGGAAGGATAGAGTCTAAGTAAGGAAGGATTTAGGTAAGTAGTGAAGAGTGTTCGAGGGATAGGAAGGAGGGGAAGGATAAAGTCTAAGTATGGAAGGGTTTAGGAAAGTAGTGAAGAGTGTCGGGGAGATAGGATGGAGGGGAAGGATAGAGTCTAAGGAAGGGTTTAGGTAAGTAGTGAGGAGTGTCGGGGAGATAGGAAGGAGGGGAAGGATAGAGTCTAAGGAAGGGTTTAGGTAAGTAGTGAAGAGTGTCGGGGAGATAGGAAGGAGGGGAAGGATAGAGTCTAAGGAAGGGTTTAGGTAAGTAGTGAGGAGTGTCGGGGAGATAGGAAGGAGGGAAGGATAGAGTCTAAGTTAGGAAGGGTTTAGGTAAGTAGTGAGGAGTGTCGGGGAGATAGGAAGGAGGGAAGGATAGAGTCTAAGTTAGGAAGGGTTTAGGTAAGTAGTGAGGAGTGTCGGGGAGATAGGAAGGAGGGGAAGGATAGAGTCTAAGTAAGGAAGGGTTTAGGTAAGTAGTGTGGAGTGTTCGAGGGAGATAGGAAGGAGGGGAAGGATCGAGTCTAAGTAAGGAAGGGTTTAGGTAAGTAGTGAAGAGTGTCGGGGAGATAGGAAGGAGGGGAAGGATAGAGTCTAAGTAAGGAAGGGTTTAGGTAAGTAGTGAGGAGTGTCGGGGAGATAGGAAGGAGGGGAAGGATAGAGTCTAAGTAAGGAAGGGTTTAGGTAAGTAGTGAGGAGTGTTGGGGAGATAGGAAGGAGGGGAAGGATAGAGTCTAAGTAAGGAAGGGTTTAGGTAAGTAGTGAGGAGTGTTCGAGGGAGATAGGAAGGAGGGGAAGGATAGAGTCTAAGTAAGGAAGGGTTTAGGTAAGTAGTGAGGAGTGTTCGAGGGAGATAGGAAGGAGGGGAAGGATAAAGTCTAAGTAAGGAAGGGTTTAGGTAAGTAGTGAGGAGTGTCGGGGAGATAGGAAGGAGGGAAGGATAGAGTCTAAGGAAGGGTTTAGGTGAGTAGTGAGGAGTGTTCGAGGGAGATAGGAAGTAGGGGATGGATAGAGTCTAAGGAAGGGTTTAGGTGAGTAGTGAGGAGTGTTCGAGGGAGATAGGAAGGAGGGGAAGGATAGAGTCTAAGGAAGGGTTTAGGTAAGTATTGGGGAGTGTCGGGGAGATAGGAAGTGGGCGGAGGATAGAGTCTAAGTAAGGAAGGGTTAAGGTAAGTAGTGAGGAGTTTTGAAGGGATAGGAAGTGGGCGAAGGATGGAGTCTAAGGAAGGGTTTAGGTAAGTAGTGAGGAGTGTCGGGGAGATAGGACGGAGTCTAAGGAAGAGTTTAGATGTAAAAATGATTTTGATTGAAGCTACTACTAAGGCAAGAATTGGGAGAAGGATTGCAACAGAGGTGGTGATTAAGGAAAGAGCAGGGGTCGAGGTTGGTAAAAGGGAAACGGATGCGTAGATGTGGTAAGATCAATAAATATTAATTTATACTGAGGTACGATTTATGAATAATTATTTAGACAAAGGTAGGAAAAGTCATCCGAATGAATAATTTGTGAGGGAATAAGGATTTTAATTGATATTGAGGTAGGGTTTACGAAGACTGTTTGATACACAAGTAAAAAATAAGTATAAGCGAAACGGACAGAGAAATAGAGTATGGATACACACGTGGACATTTTGGGAAGGATGTTGTTAGGTAGGGTAAGAATTGCAATAAAACAACCACCTATAACTTTAACTTATGATCTATCAGATATAAGATCTGGGCTATAAGAAATACTACTATAACACATAGAAAGGGGTCTATTGGAAAGTATGGAAACAAATAAGGTTCATTGGTAAGGATTGGGTCAAATGCAAGAAGTATGGGAGAGCATAAGGACAGAGGTGAAGAGGTATTTAGATTTTGGAACAAATGTAGAGATTTATGGTTTGGATTGTGGTAATACGTGTGGTTGATTTATTTAATTTCATGAAAAGAACCAATTGTCGCTTAAAATATGGAAAACATTCTTTTAAATGAAAAATTGATACTGCGATAAAATATAGCTTTTATTTTCTAGTGATCGTTAAAATCTATCGTTTCTGAAAAAGATCTTCGGACTTCATGTCATCGTTGCAATGACAGCGATGTCGACATTATAAGAATTCGTATTAATTCTGTTGTATGATTATTCTATCCTTTATATAAAGAGTGTAAAGAGGCATTCAGTTTGTTCGACAAAACTGATGAAGGTACTATACCAACCAAAGATATAGGGACCGTGATGAGAGCACTGGGACAGAACCCGACCGAAGCAGAACTGCAAGACATAATCGACGAAACGGACAATGACGGTAACATATGTATATCCAAAACATTTCTAAACTTGTTAAATGACAGGAATAAAATTTTGATCAATCGACATAACTGATTATCTAAGTGCAAGCATTCTTCAACTTCAAAGATTATATTATAAATAAAAAATTATCAAACTACACAAATTACCTTTTTTTAAATATGCAATAAAAAATATTTTAAGGTATTTCATATGATACTTTTAAATGATACAAGAAAACAATATGGCAGTGTATTAATTTACCAGCTACTTAAAGGTTGTTGGCTCATGTATTTACTGCCGATTGTATGAACAACTGCAAGCAAGGGACGTAACATTCATCTTTGCGACCGTCAGATATCCATAGCAAAACACCTCTCTCGCAGAACTAATTGTTTCGGTATTGTCCTTATAAAAAAATACAACATGAAACCAACATTTTACATTAATAAGCAGTAAGGCATATATAGTATTGCATGTGTATATAGAATTATGAAACAAATTTTATACAATTAATATCCATTACAAGCCAATACACATATACAAAATTAAGGATGCAGTCATTATTTTCTTTCTTTTAATTTTCTAGGAAAAGGTACAATTGACTATCCTGACTTTTTGACTATTATGGCCCGTACGGTAAAACACAGAAATAAAGAAGAGGAATTGCAGGAGGCGTTTAAAGTATTGGATAAAGATGGGGTTGGCGTAATCAGTGCCGATGTGTTACGACAGGCAATGGCTAATTTAGGAGAAAAACTAACAGAAGAGGAGGTTGACGAAATGATCCGAGAGGCTAATATTGATAGTGAAGGCCAACTGAGCTATGAAGGTATGGAATACTTCATCAACGTCTTAAGTGACGGGTGATGTGTTAAATAGAATATTACCCATATTAAGGATGTGATGTGTATTACTCGAGAGGTAGCTTTATTGATTCTCTAACCCAAGGCTCGGTACAATTGGTGGCTTCTCTGTTACACTCTAAAAGCAATGGATAATTAATTCCTCTCATCCTATTACCCTTAGTCGCCATTCCATCGACAATATTCTTCAATGATTGTAAACAAAAGGCTATGCAGGGTTTGAATATCGTTATTCACTTTTGACGTCATCACAATTAGCAGTGATACATTTAAATGACCTCCCATTTCAGCAAATGCTTATCGTCATGAGGCTATACCCTAGAGGGGACAAACTGAACCAGATAACCACTTCATGATTCATATGAGGCTATCCCCTAAAGGGGACAAACTGAACTAGATAACCAGTTCATGATTCATATTAGGCTATCCTCTAGAGGGGACATACTGAACTAGATAACCAGTTCATGATTCATATAAGGCTATACCCTAGAGGGGACAAACTAAACCAGATAACCAGTTCATGATTCATATTAGGCTATCCTCTAGAGGGGACAAACTAAACCAGATAACCAGTTCATGATTCATATGAGGCTATACCCTAGAGGGGACAAACTAAACCAGATAACCAGTTCATGATTCATATGAGGCTATACCCTAGAGGGGACAAACTAAACCAGATAACCAGTTCATGATTCATATTAGGCTACCCCCTAGAGGGGACAAACTGAACCAGATAACCAGTTCATGATTCATATTAGGCTATACCCTAGAGGGGACAAACTAAACCAGATAACCAGTTCATGATTCATATTAGGCTATCCCCTAGAAGGGACAAACTGGACCAGATAACCAGTTCATGATTCATATTAGGCTATTCCCTAGAAGGGACAAACTGGACCAGATAACCAGTTCATGATTCATATTAGGCTATCCCCTAGAGGGGACAAACTGAACCAGATAACTAGTTTATGATTCTTATTATAAGATGATAATTGGGAATCATGCAACCATATTGCTGATCAAGAGCATTGGGTTAAACAAATGTCGTATTTCCATGTTTATTCTTTCAAAACAATTACATTATGGTTAAGATAATAAATAAGAGAATACTGAAGCGTTAACAAAATCATAATCCAAACAAAAAATCGATTAAACCAGGGGCAAAATATGAACAAAGGAAAGATTGACATTGAGTCTCTTGTAAAAGTGCAAGAGAATAAGACCAGGTATTCCGGAAGAGTAAGCGTCTACTGCTTCATCAACGACACCCGCCATGTACATCTTCGTAACATCCATGTAAACATCAAGTTCTCAAATTGAGAACTGAGTATCATTGTCAATCACAACAAGTAAACGATAAGTTGAAGGAGATTTTAAATGCATTCATTCCTTGAAAGATGACACAACATACGCATGCTGCATCTTTTTAATTTAGTAATAGAGAGAGTATGTCGAGAAAATGAATTACACTGCACCATACAGCTATTTCGTCCTTCTAGGACTTCTCAGTGACGCTAGGGGCTAAAACGTGGAATCAAACTAATGTTATCTAATGTTCAACTAATGTTGAATGATTTTGCTAATTGATCGTTGATATGTTTGTAAATATATCGAAGAATCATCGTTTAGTGTTTAACCTACAAATAGTGATATCAAATTGTTAATACTGCTCACATTTTCATTTCAGAGTTCACGGCAAAAATGCTGGCGCTGTAGTCCAAAATGTTACGCCGCCGTCTCACATTCATCATTTCACAGACCAGTTTGGACCACACCGTCAAATCATCCAAGTACAAACATTTGATTCCAGCATACTTAATTCGGACTATAAGTAACATACCACCGTGAACACGAAATTATACCTAAACTGCATGGCCTCATTATATAGACTGAGACTTCTTGTTACAGTCAGCACATTGCTATCTACATGGATTAGTGTGAAAATAGTTCCCTGCATATCAAGTCAATTGTGAAATGCAATCAGTATCACTGGAATATATGGATGTGACTGTCAAAAAAGGAAATTCGTAAAAAGGAAATCAAACATGTTTTGTTTATAATTGTACTTTTTACAGACATGCTTCCAGGTTGAACAAATCGGCAGTAAAAATCCAAGGCAAAGATAAGAAGAGAGATGCGCTCCGATTTTAGGTTGACGATGGTAAGACAATATATTGTGGATAAGTTCTATGTATAAGTTTGTAGTCAACTGCATGTCAAAGAATCTTGCCATTGAATTCAATAATTTCACGTTTCCATCTGCAATGTTGTTTTACACTGACGTTTATTATGTATCAGAAACATACTGATGTTTTTAATTTGAACATAGGTATATTATTTGTAAAAGAAATGCATATTACCATCGTTATGAATATTTTGAAGAAATGCAATTGTTTTTGATAATAAAATAACAACGTTCTGGTTTTTTTTTGCTCTTTTCGTTAAAGGCAGTCATCGACAAACAAATGAAATTATCCGTCAACCTTCAATTTCCCCAGATATATAGGTACTGCTCTCAGATGTCTTTTTCTGGTCTCTTTAGCAATATTTAACCGCCGAATGTCCAGCTGGACTAGGAAAATACTTAAAATAGCACCACATTAATATTTATTTTGACAGATATGTCAGATACATTGCTAGTTGTATAAGTCGATTTATCAATTCTCCCGCAAATGAATTCCTTTTTGTAGCAATGCATTATCACGTGAACAGTACTGTACATATATTTTAGTGTCTAAAAACTATTTCAATTATATTTAAAAAGATAATTTTGAAATGGCCTCTGCTTTTATCGAACTTTTGATCTTCGGGTCTGACAGCTTTCCAACTTGATCACATGTGTGAATGTACTTATATTAATGAGATATTATAAATATTCTGATCCAACCACAACATTTCTATATTTTGGTTTCATTAATCATTGATTTTTTTTTCGAATAATGTAGTTAACAAAACCGATGCTAAAACTAGTGAAAACTACTTTCTGGCATGTGAATGAAAGTTTGCGATCTTGACATGGTAGTTTCGCAATCATAAGCAAATCTCTCAGAATAAGATCTCACCAGCAGCTAAAAACTGTCAATGCATCAACATCTAATGCGTCTTTTATTCAGAATCCTGAAAAAAAGAATACCGAATTGTCAACAAAACCATTTTTTTACATATCAAAATCGATTAAACCAGGGGCAAAATACTTAAAAGATTTACATGTAGACCACTGAAAAGAGAATAAATCCATGTGTTCCGGAAGAATAAGAGGTTCTACTTCATCGACGACATCCAGCATATTTATATAAGTAACATTAAATCAAATAATAGATGTCACGTCCTCAAAGTGACAATTTAAGCACAATCCACAATCACAACACGTAGGCAAATTGATAATCAAACTGTACTAGTTGTTTTACTGATTTATAGTTTAGGCTTTTAGGACGACCAACTGTCAGAAGAGCAGATCATCGGTAGAGTCATACCGTTCTCCACTATAGTAGTAGGACATGAATAGTATACACAAATAAATATCTCCCTTGATGTTATAAACTATTAAACCTTTTCCAGAAGGGTCAGTACTATAGTAGGATAGGAAACATATACACAAACAACTATCTCCCTTGATGTTATAAACTATTAAACCTTTTCCAGAAGGGTCAGTACTATAGTAGGAGAGGAAACATATACACAAACAACTATCTCCCTTGATGTTATAAACTATTAACCCTTTTCCAGAAGGGTCTGTACTGTAGTAGACTATAAATGGTATACACAAGTAACTATCTCCCTTTCTGATAGACACAATCAACTCTTATCTAGAAGGTCCAGTACTGTAGTAGGAAATGAATGGTATACACAAGCGACTAGTTAATTCAATGTCATACATTCTCGAACATTTTATAAATCGTATTGAAAACAAATAAGAGAAAACCGAAGATATGGTAAGCATTTTTATTTCTGCACATAA
This sequence comes from Mimachlamys varia, assembly GCA_947623455.1. Lineage (NCBI taxonomy): Eukaryota > Metazoa > Mollusca > Bivalvia > Pectinida > Pectinidae > Mimachlamys > Mimachlamys varia. Next base: position 56,432,628 of record OX392528.1, read on the forward strand.
TTGAACTACAAAAAATGCAGTCAATCCTGGCTTTTTTTCTGTCCAAAGTAGTTGATCTTATTTTATTCGCTATCAAACATTAAGTTGCATTTGCAGACGTATGGAATCTGCAGGTAAGAAAGGAGTAAAATCGAGCCTACAATTTTAGACTGAGAGAGTAGTAAACTTATCATCAATTCATTCCTCCAGTACCAGCTTGACCTGAAAAAGTAAACCTATAACATATATTATAGTGTAGAAAAACGTCACACGACTCGTGGTTATTGGATATGGAATTAATTTCACTCTCGTTAATTAATTTATAAAAGTTACAAAAGACACTCGCTAAAGCTCATGTCTTTTGTAACATAACATAAAAACATAATCAAAGGCCCAATATATGTAACTTTCGGCAAAACTTGAAGCGAAAATAAATCCTAATTATATATACTGAGACGTTTTCGAAAGCTCGCAAATTAAGTTTTCAATTGTGTACAAAAAAGCAATCTCAGTATATATCATTCATACCAAACTGATGAATCTTATTCCTAAATCCTAATTACTTTTTATATTTATAGATTTAATTAAGATTAACTGATATTAGCAATATTCTTACGTGGTTACCGGTACAGCAGCAGTTGAAACTTTTGAACTGTCTTCTAACTTCGGCTTGTTGTTGAAGTGGACCCCTCCTGAATTATTTTCAATTCTTTGGAGTTTCTTGTTAGTTACCGCTGAGCTTTACTTCGTTTTAGGCTTATTTTTGCATGTCAATCAACTGGATTTTTTTCAGAATTTTTCACAATCAAGAAAAAATTCCTTAAGGAACGTATATTGGGTCTTTAACTCGAATGAAAGAAATTCCATATCCAACCACCTCTCGTTGTGTAACCTCTATATAATATACCATATTGTCGGGAACGAACATGAATAGTATTTACGAGAGGCGGTGTCCACGTGGACACATTGTTTGATTTTCGCTGTAGTGTAGAATATGTGGTAGGTGGTTGATTAAAATTTTGTTGAAAGCTTGAGGTCAGTATAAATACTATTCTAATCAATAATCGGGAGGGTTATTATGTACACGTAATTCAAGAGGATAGTAAAACATACTTGGAGCTTACAGTAATACTGTTGTTTTCATATTTAAATGGAATCTAGGAGAATATCGTAGTCTGCCGTATAACCAGACTACACGTTCTAATTGACGAGATAAGAGTGAGTGTTTGTAGATCAATAAGTATTTAACAGTGTAGGTCAAATATACAAGTTTCACCGGTATTATTTTAACACAACAGGCTGTATACAAAGCCCGTTATGGGTTCTAACGCAGTAGGTACTGAGGATGATAACTAGTAACAAGTTCTCACTTTGGGGATGGGACATTTACTTGGATGTATAAGACGCGGAAGACGCTTACTCTTTTGGAACATCTTTTAATTTTTCAAGTGTCTCCGTGACCCCTTTCCTTTGCTCATACTTCCCGCGAATTTAATCGATTTTGAGTTCGGATTATGATTTTGTTGACGCCCCGGCTTTCTCTGTTTTTTTTTGTTCTGTTCAGTATGTACTGGTTTTGATTTGCTAGCAGCTTGAATATCAGCACAAATGATAAATTAGGATTTGCTTTTGAAAAATCAAAATATAAGGATACAATTATAAGCAGTAATGATATATAATTGTACTAATTGTTGATGTCTATCTTTTTGACACAGCACTAGCACGAATTGATATATGGTTATTACTGACCTTTATCAGACGTGTACCCTATAGTTATCAATAGACATTGTAAAAATCTGGTTCATACATATATGTGAACATTAATTGCATTTGTATTCATCTTGAAGATGAAAAATATATACCACGTATTGAAAACAAGTGTCGAGCAGCTTTACAGACATTGGTGTTCAATGCAACATGACAATCAACAGACTCATAGTGGATATGATCCGACTGCTACAGCAGCCACTTGGTTGAGTAAACCATGGTAAGTACACGTAGCTACATGTAATGTTCTGATAAGCGAGAAGAAGGCGATTGCATGCACACAGAGTAGAACAGATGTTTCCATGATCGAAGGGCAAATTCTTGTCGCCTCATAAACTGCAAAAAGCAAAACACTTATCATTGTCAGCATTTAGGAATAATATGTAAAAACCTGCGGAACAAATAATAAATAAACATCGTTCTAATGGTTACAAATAGCTTTTCATAACACATCTAATAGCATAATACCTGTGAAATTGTGTGTACATGCACCCGACCTAAAGGTGTAAATACTTACTCATCTACAAACATTCACTCTTATCTTGTCAATTACAGCCCGTAGCTTGGTGATATGACGTAATGCGACATTCAACAGAATCCTTTTAAATATTGATGCTACGCATATGATAAATACAATGTCATTGTTGTAAGCTCTAAGCGTGTTTCTCAATCCCTCTTAGATTCCAAGTATATAATAACACCGACTGATCACTAGTTAAAATAGTGTTTAAAATGGCCAAAACGACCAGAATATGTTTTGTTTTCTTTCACAAAGATTTTATCGAATATGTATTTAAAACGAATTAGACAACAGGCAAAAAGCCTATACAAATCCTATCCTTACAACTGATATGGTATGTTCCCGTTGAAAACCTGATTTAAATACTGTAAAATGTTATATTTTCACGAGTGGAATTTTCGCTTATCCCGCCTCCAAACGGTGCGATTTAGCGCTGTCAGTCATGCTGGTTTGTACTGTGAACATGTACTACTTAGGGGATAGTACGTTGTTTTGAGTGGCTATACTGGCGATTAGAACATGAAATTTGGTTTGAACTCGAGACCGATAGGTCGAGAGTTTAAACCAAATCTCATGTTCTAATCGCCAGTATAGGCACGAAAAATAATGTACTATCCCCATTCTAACACTCATTGACAAATTTAATGCGCTAATTTGTTTAGATACATTGTATTTCCTTGCTACAAGTACGTAGTAAAGTACTCTGTGACCTGGCTGGTGACGTGTCTTTCCATAGCCAACTGACCAATCAGAAGGAAGCTTCAAAAGTCGGTCATTTAGCCACGCCCATACAGCGCTTGGTCTGGATGTTGACAAGGCGGAATATTTGGATTTAGTTTCTTCGTGAACACATGTATACGACATGCTTGGATTAACATTGACAAAATGGCTACAATTACATGTCAGTATGCATGCAAATATGTTCGTATCGACAAAATCGTGTTATTTTCAAGATCTGTTAAAATTGTGTGCAGATGCACACGCCACAGTAACAGTGAAATGTTTGATTTGATTCCTGATAGAGATGCCTACACATGGATGGAATTAACGTTTCATGAATAAATGGAGGTAAGAACTTGATATGATAACGTTTTATCCTTAAATCATTCAGCTAATACATTCAATCGGTCCTCTCTGCTCTGATGCTTACTTGACGTACGCCTATCATGCAGTGGAATGTTCATCGATAGACGATCCTCATCAAGACGCCATTTTTTGTTTGTAGAAACGGGGCGTGGCTTAAGCTCGATGGGAGGAGCTTAATACAATTGATCATGATTGACCATGATTCTATCGCACACTAGAACATAGTCCATATCCAATCAAAACGTGTATTACAAACGTATCGTGTTAGAATATCATATAATGAACAGGTTGAGTGGCGATAATATGTTTGTTTGTGGATATATTGCAAGCGAAATAATAGAAAATTTTCAATTCAGTGTAAGCAATTGTTATCAGTCATAGAAAGTAACTCATTTTACATCTTAGAAATAATGAGAATCTTACTACATACCATATCAAAGTTCAGAAAACATTAACACACACCAAGAATGTATGCTAGGAAATAGTAGAATGAAAGTAATATAAATGTGCATTGACGTATTACACGATGAGTATTTTTTATTTTATCTATTTTTTTCAAAATTTATGGGGTTATTGACTGTTTTATGCTAAAATTTGACAATAATTAAGCTAGGGCATCCGATGATTTGTGAAATGTTATCAGGCGAGTATATTAACAAGGTACATACCTGTGTACCATTATGATTGCGTTATGTGTTCATTTCAACCTTCTAACTCATTGACAGTGTGACGCCTAATGATTTGATCAATCATAAGAATGGATATAAAGCTACATTTACATTTCACTACATAGTTTTCAATAATTTGTGAATGACTTTATGTAACTTATTTATTCCTGAGTATAATGATCATTCAACAAAGTGATACATGATGAAACTACCGTGAATAATGTCCGAGTCTAATAAATCGGTTGGTACAGTTGGTAGGAAAACATTATATTAAACTGTAAAATCGTCTAATACAACTACTGATTAGAAGTTAAATATAAACTAATTTATATTGGATATTTATGAAAATATCAACCTTTCCTGTTGTCACGGATGTCAGCGCACATCGCCTTAATGTAGAAGGAAACCGGAAAACTCGGAGAAAACCCTCGTGGTAAGGCAAATGACTCGTACTTTTCAAAGTTAAATCGAGCCACGAACACCTTGATGAAAGGCAAGTGCACTTTCCTATCAACTGCACCATCTGATTTACTAGGATGCGACAATATTCAGTAGTTTCATCAAATATCTCTTTGTTGAATGCGTATTATTAGGAATGCTATCTATTTTATGAATTATATTTATGCGTGTTTACACGCAGTATCGTTCATGGCAGTGTAAAACGATTTTAGTATGCATTATAATAACAATGGGTTATCAATTAAGACAGAGAAAAAACCAATAAGGTTAGTCTTTGTTTTACCTCTGCTCTATCTGGGCCTCCAACGTACTATCTGTCATACAATATCATTGAGAATGATCTACAGCTATGATCAGAAATATAACAAAACCCATGTGATATTTAACAACTTTGTATAAAACTGTTGATAAATCTTTGTATAAACACACCAACAGAGGCGGTCTGTGGTACTACAGACACATCCACTTATTAAATCAACTGGAACTTATAATTTGCCTTGGTGATATGGCGCAACAAGTTGCTGTCCTTCCAAAAAAGGACAACAATCCTGGGTGCGGCAAACTTTATTCACAGAGTCTTGTTTAGCAAAAAATTTAAGTTATGTAAACTCAATGTGATATTGAAAGTAACATCATATATTGGCGTGAGTCCGTGCAATATCACTGCTTTAACATAGTTCTTATTAAAAAGTAAGAGCAAATACATCAGATATGAAAATGTGAAACTAAAATTGTTTTATATGTCATAGGAAATCGTGAAATATTATGAAACAAACAGCGAGTAACTTGAAATGTGGTACACTATGAAATAGTTACTGATCAAGATAACCTTAAATTTACAATTAAAATATTGCTTTACTATAAAGTTCTAAAAAGTAATCATGGGTTTCAAAATGATATATTTCTTTGTAAAGGAAATGGAAATATCTCCAACTTGAAAAACCGATGGGAGTTTTTTGTTTTAGGATGATTGCATTTCATTTCAGTTGGATTTAGGTGGCCTTTCTTTGTAACAAAAACAAACACATAAAAAACATAAATGCCAATAGTTCAGGTTTAGCAACACCTCTATCTTTAATAAAAAATATTATGTTTTGTTACATCAGGACCCTGCATTCTCTAAACAATAGCTTGAGCTGATTAATGAACGATGATAACGACAGACTAGTTCAGGTGCTGTTACTGCCGTGGATGTATACAGAATGTATCAGGTTACACTGTACATCATTAAATACCGTGTCTTTTCCCTGCTGATGCCGGGGCGAATTTTAAAACAATTAAAAGGTTCAGTAAGTGTGTGTGTTACGTTATTTTACACAAATATTACATGAAGTGTCACAGTATATGTCCCTTTGTCTTCCTATTAAGCTGTAAGAATAGAAATGACAACGGCCTCATATCCAGCACAGACTTGCCTAGAAGTTAAAAGCCGGATTACGCAGAGATAATGAATTTAATAATACCATTACGTCAAGTGTAAACATAATCACATGTAATTTATACTTTTTGCCTAAAACCCAGGAAACAATATGCATCTAATTCGGGTCTAAAGATTTTGATTTCCCGATTGTAAATGACCGGGATAAACATGAGTTACAGTGGCTGGTATAACAATTTACCTGCCATGCCCCTGACACTGAGTTACAGTGGCTGGTATAACAAATTACCTGCCATGCCCCTGACACTGAGCATTGCAGATATTTATCTTCAAATATTCCCACTTGTTCCGTCAATCAGAGTTTATAGATTATTTTTGTAATACTCGATGATGAGCCGACATATTGTGGTGAAACAAATATGTCGGTAACGTTCTCTTTTTTTGGAATGGAGGTTACGTGCATATTGAATAAACGACCTATGGGGTTCAAAGATCTATTCAATATTTATTAGAATTTACACACAACAACCATTCATTCTCTTTCAGGCGAATTTACCCTACGTTTTAAATGTATTGAATGCATCGCAAATAATATTTAAAGGTACCTTATATAAATAAATATTTAATAAAAGCCGGTTTTACAGTTGAATCTGAAGAAAAAAACTGGATAATTGAGAGTATACATGCGAGAGAGTACCAAAGGAAACGATTCAAACTGCAGAAAGGACGATGTCAGTATATGTAAATTTAATTACCTTGTTTTAGTCACGGGATATACACGATGTGTTTAAATAGGTTTTCGATGCATTCATTACACCATAAAGTGTATGAGAGTGTACGGTGGTAGGACACCGAGCTCATGGTTTCAAGTTCGAGTCACCTCACGGCACTGCACTTCATTGCACGGTGCATTTTATTTGATTTTTGAGGCATATCACGTGTCCTACTTGTGGTTTAAGGGAGAGTCAATAACGTGTGTACAGTGAACGAAAATTAGAAAATGCATATTTGCACTTGTTAAAGACAGAAGCAGGAGCAAAGAGTAGCGGCAATACACGTGCTATAACCTAATTATCATTGAAGCCCAAACTTGTCCAAGGTTTATATATTTATATATGTAAAAATAAAAAACGACACGGACACAGACACATTACTCTATTATTTTTTATTTTTTTATTTTTATTTTTACATATATTTTCTTCCGCAAGAACATTTCAATTTTATTATTATATTTATATATATATGTTGTATATATGTTGTCTATAAAAGACTATTAGATTGATGACTTTTTCGATGGCATATACCGATCTGAACTTGAAATCAAGGACACAACAAACTTTTCTACATCAGCTGCTTTCCTCGATTGACCTATGGCCAACCCAAAATGATCACTACGAAGCCATATGATAAACTCATCGATTTCAATTTTCTGAACGTAAATATCGTCAAGAATGATCTTCAGCTATGATCAAAGTAAACACTAAAATAACTTTGTATTTTGATAAACTTGTATAAAACTTTTGAAATATATACAGACACACCTTCTGATCTCATCAACTGGAGCTTGTAATTCGTCTTGGTGATATGCCGCAATGCGACAAAATAGTTAACATAAATATTGTCATACCATTCCCTTTAAATATGACCAGAAAGTAAGCGACCTTTAGAGTGGAACAGGTAGCTAGCTTTTCATTCACAAACGAGTTCCCTCACGATAGCGACACGAATAACTTCCCCATTGGATTACACGGGTAAACAAGTCCTTCACATCGAGAAGTTATGGTATGTACACACAGCCGACATTTATATAATGTTAACACTTCTATGTTGTTTCATAAATGTTAAAAATATGCAATCATTTAACAACATACCGTACCGTGTAACTGTTTAACGATCACAAGAGTGCACTATTGAACAATACTTAGACATGATACGATAAAAGCAAATTGCTTATGTGTGAGTCCGTTTTATTTACCATTACTTTTACATTTTAGATCTTGATGTGTTGATTGCTTGAAATAATGATAAGACGGTACTTAGATACCCCTTAGTATAACAAGTCAACGTCAAAGTTCTAACATTAGATTTCACCTTCGCAATGGTCCAGGAAAATACAGAGCTGCCAAAACCATTGTCAATACAGGGTTTCCAAGAATGTAGGTTTGTAACTTACCAATCTTTGGGAAATAAAAAAAAAACCCACCTGAACAATGTTTTTGTTTTGGAAATAGCTATCTTTTGTGAAACAGACTAATAATCTATTTGCACGCTTTGAAGTATTGTGTTTTATTTGTGTTGTCACTAACGGAGATCGTATTACGAGGACGTATAGAAGTACTTAAATTTGACCTATATTTACGGAGCTAGTGTTATTGATAAGGCGATGAAGACACTTGTCTTTCATAATCGCCTATTCTTTATTCTCCCTGTACATTTTTTTCATTGGTTACCACGCCTATTGTTCGTTCATATATGCAAACTGCCTTTGTTGATACTTTTGTTTTCTCTTGTACAATATCATTGCCGTTAATTGGTCGCTTAAAATCGATTAAAACTATAAGCAATATAGAAACAAAGGAAAGATTTACATGGAGACTCTTGTAAAAGCGCAAAAGAATAAGACCAGGTGTTCCGGAAGAGTAAGTGTCTTTTGCTTCAACGACGTCATCCGCCATGTAAATTTTGGTCACATCCAAGTAAGCACCAATCCTCAAAATGAGAACCGAGTCATCATTGTCATCACGACAGGTAAACCCACTAATAAGCAAACTCAAAAATGTCCATCTTCATATCACACAAAGATAAAGAATATTTCTCGATGAGATCAATATGGCGACCATAAAACTTCCCCATAGCCTTCATCAGCCTGCAACTCTCGAATCCCTGTGCCGTAAGTTTGTTCGTCAGCAGTTGACATCTACCACGAATATTCTGAGCAAGCCCTAGAATAACGAATCAACTTCGACATTTAAACACCATAGGATGGAGATGCAGGGACGTCACTATCAAGAAAGGGAAAGTTCACGATAGGAAAATTGAAATCGTTACGTTTATGATACAGCTTAGTAGTAAGTTGCCCGTGTTGGTCATAGTTTAAGTAAAGATCGAGATAAGAAGCTGATGTAGGAGAGTCTGTTGTGTCTTTAATCTCAAGTTCAGTAGGGTATATACAATCGACTATTTCAGCAAATTTCTTGTTGTTTATAGACAACACATCGTCGATATACCTGAAAGTGAAATTGAGAGATTTGGCAAGGTTTTGTTACCCGCCTTTTCTACAAATTCACCCTCGTATGAAAACAAAAACAAGTCAGCCAAAAGTGAGGCACAGTAAGTGTCCATTGGAAAGCCAACAGTATGTTTGAAAATCTTTCCTCTGAACTCAACTAAGATATGGTCAACCAATGAAAAGATACAGATCTGAACAATAGATACGTGTTTTAATATATTCATAAAATATTCCTTAATATACATCAATTAACTAGTTTTTTTTTTTACTTATTCTTCAGGCAGACAAACTGTCAGAGGAACAGATCGCTGGTAGGTATGATAATAACTACTGTACTCGCCATTTCAATTGTTCTTAATCTGTGTTGAATTTCAAAAACTACAAAGTTTTCATTTGTTGAGATTCTGGATCGAGAAATTCCTTCGTTTAAAAGCCTTGAGTTTTTCCTGAGTTACTTTTGGGCAGGGCATAATTATGAAAATTGAGCGGATGTAAAGACTGCTATGACGAGAAAATAGGAATTCTAATATGTAGACGACTTTGCTTTTATTATAACAACATGGTCTCATGTTATTTTTGCAGAGTTTAAAGAGGCGTTCAGCCTGTTTGACAAAGATGGCGACGGTACCGTAACAACCAAAGAGTTGGGGACAGTGATGAGGTCACTAGGACAGAACCCGACAGAAGCTGAGTTACAGGACATGATCAACGAGGTGGACGCGGATGGTAATTTTAAGTCCCAAACGAATCCCATCAATAACTAAACACCCACAAACCACACACATTCAGAACTTTAAAAAAAATACTCTTTTAGAAATATAAACAAAAAGAGTCTATTTTGTTTTGTAAACAATAACAATAACAAAAAAAAAAATAACACGGCCATATAAAATGATAAAATGACGTCATTTATAATATTAAATAAGACTTCAAAATACAATAACAATAAGACAAGGACCGAATTGTAAAAAAAGATGAATTATCAATTCTATAGCTATACATCTGTTAAGTCATATGAACGATGGACATGCCCACAATTGATATGATATATATAAACTTTATTTTACATGAACAACAATAATGAAACAAGTTATACAACTTATATTAATCACTCTTGTTGGCCCGAATGTTAGCGCGAGGGGTCATATTGTGGGAGGAAACCGGAGTACCCGGAAAAATCCCACGTGGTCTGACAGGTGACACCGTACCTTTTCACGGCCGGTTGGGAAATCGAACCCCTGTGCCTTTGTGAAAGGCAAGTGCGCCTACCACTGCCCCACACGACCACCCCTGGAGATACACATGTACTATATATTAGTAAATAAGTACAAAACACCAACATATAAATAACACTGCACCATCTAGCCTGGCCAAAGCGATGATAACAGGGGCCAACACAGCAGACATGCAATAGTTTAGCAAAGCGAAACAGAATAGGGGTGAAGTGGTTTGTGAAACCCCGAAATTGTATGAACTTACCTACGTTTAATGTGAAGATTTCTGATTAAATGTAATAATTGATGAGTTGAGTACTGCCCCCGCCCATCCCAAACATGAATTAAATGTTATTATTGATGAGATGAGTACTGCCCCTCGCCCCGTCCCAAACATGAATTAGATGTTATTATTGATGAGATGAGTACTGCCCCTCGCCCCGTCCCAAACATGAATAAGATGTTATTATTGATGAGATGAGTACTGCCCCTCGCCCCATCCCAAACATGAATTAGATATTATTATTGATGAGATGAGTACTGCCCCTCGCCCCATCCCAAACATGAATAATATGTTATTATTGATGAGATGAGTACTGCCCCTCGCCCCATCCCAAACATGAATTAGATATTATTATTGATGAGATGAGTACTGCCCCTCGCCCCATCCCAAACATGAATTAGATGTTATTATTGATGAGATGAGTACTGCCCTCTCCCCATCCCAAACATGAATAAGATGTTGTTATTGATGAGATGAGAACTGCCCCTCGCCCCATCCCAAACATGAATTAGATGTTATCATTGATGAGATGAGTACTGCCCTCTCCCCATCCCAAACATGAATTAGATTTTATTATTGATGAGATGAGTACTGCCCCTCGCCCCATCCCAAACATGAATTAGATGTTATTATTGATGAGATGAGTACTGCCCCTCACCCCATCCCAAACATGAATAAGATGTTATTATTGATGAGATGAGCACTGCCCCTCGCCCCATCCCAAACATGAATAAGATGTTATTATTGATGAGATGAGAACTGCCCCTCGCCCCATCCCAAACATGAATTAGATATTATCATTGATGAGATGAGTACTGCCCTCTCCCCATCCCAAACATGAATTAGATTTTATTATTGATGAGATGAGTACTGCCCCTCGCCCCATCCCAAACATGAATTAGATGTTATTATTGATGAGATGAGTACTGCCCCTCACCCCATCCCAAACATGAATAACATGTTATTATTGATGAGATGAGCACTGCCCCTCGCCCCATCCCAAACATGAATAAGATGTTATTATTGATGAGATGAGTACTGCCTCCCGCCCATCCCAAACATGAATTAGATATCACCTTTCCTAAATGGTACTGTTGAGCGTAAGAGCAGAATTACATTTGTCACAGTATACATACAGAACTGAGTGGATTCTTTAGCTTCTCAATAACCCATTAAACAATTGCACTTTCTTAGTATAATCATGTCTATAATAGGGATCTTACCTGTACTTCAAAACCACTATAATCTCATCATATTCGGTTACTGAATCACGAATGATTTAATCTGATAAACAATGCGTTTACATGTATATATTTATGTCCATATTTAGCATGAAGCCAAGAAAGCATCATTCAATATGAATATAACTGTTGAAATTTCATAACGCTACTGAAGTGAAAAACAGACTTTCAATCCTTATATACAATACTACATGTCGGTCACCGTGTTAAGACAATTGAATGACAAGTGATCATATGTTCATGTAAAGAACATAATTAAAAATGTTTATTCTAATAGTTATAATTTAGATTTTCAATGTGAAGCTCATATATTGTTTACGATTTCTTATCGGTGAACGCAATCAAAATCATTTTCATTCTAGGAAACGGAACAATTGACTTTCCCGAATTCCTTACAATGATGGCTAAGAAGATGCAGGATGGAGGTGATTCGGAAGAAGAAATGAAGGAAGCGTTTCAAGTTTTTGATAGAGATGGCAATGGCTTTATCAGTGCAGCAGAGTTACGACACGTAATGACAAATCTAGGGGAAAAACTAACAGACGACGAAGTTGACGAAATGATCCGAGAGGCTGATGTTGATGGGGATGGACAAATCAATTACGAAGGTTTGTTCAATCATACTGTATCTATTACTAAATGTTAAAAGGTGCAGCATGTATGTGTGTTACATGTGAACGTCATATTTTAATAACAGTTTAAACGATTTCTGATGTAAGTTCCGATTTCTTATACTCTTCTGAACAATACAATGAATCATAATGAAACTATGCAAAATGAAAATAAGCAGTATTTGATTATATATAGATCATTAAGTGACCTCAGTAATCATTCTGTATATAAATACAAAACTAAGAGTAAAATATTACATTTCATTCCTTTAAATTTGTTGAAACTTTCGAAAAATGATAATTTCAGTTTATATAGAATACAGAGGTTTATATATTTATTGGTTGTATCATTTGAAATAAGCCTTTTTTAAACTGTTTTTTTTCAGAATTTGTAAAAATGATGATGCAAAAGTAGGGTGATTGTGTGACGCTGACTACTGTAATTTGTGATATCAGTACCAACGCCAGTTTTGTTACCTTCCTCTTTCCTCTGTCCAGCCACCAGATTCATCGAGTCGTTAACTGTTATGTATAAGAACACATTCTTCAGCAATGATCAGCGTTTTGTCATCATCACAATAACCATCAGGCGGGCAATGAAACGTTTCATTTATTGTTTAAATCTCAGATATTTTTTGTAAACATATATTTTTTATAATAAAATATTGTTATTTGTTAAAATGTTTACGTCTATGTTTTGTTATTTAAGCATGTGAAACGTTACCGAATTACATGTTCCGTTGTATAATCATATCAATGAATACATACATACATGAAAAATATAAGCATTAAACATCATTATAGGACCATAACACGGAACAGAATTATGTTTAATGCTTATCTTTACATTTTTCCTTTGGTTTTGATAATAAATTCATATTTATATTAAATTATAAATTTGTTCTGAAAACTTAAGGTATATTTCTAATAAATTGAACAGCCAACAGCCAGTATCGGCCAGCTATCTCCAACGTTATGATTATGACGTCCCAATCGTAATGATGTCATAATAACCACTCCAGTGTTATTATCCAATAACATGGAACAGGCCTTGGTAGTGTTATATAGTGGCAGTGCAGAGCAAATGTAAATATATATATTGCTACGTGGAGACACGACCTTGCATAACAATATCAAGACATTACAACAAGGTCAACTGGTTCGAACCTTTTGGCCTGGTGGTAGCGTCCTGGCTCCATAACCTAGAGGGTAACCAGAATGGTCGATGAAGAAAGTAGAAAAACCCGGGAGGGTTCGTGCCCGGCTCGTCTCACTAGTTTCATTTCTGCTCCTTGTTGTATTATACCGTTTATTTCCCAGGTCGGGATGTTTGTAATAATAGTCCAAGTCTGGGTGTGTGCATGTACGATATGTACTAATTATCATAATGATAATTGTTAAATATAATTACAGCCCCTGGTACCCGATAAAACGTTACGTCGTGACGGATCTGTTTGATTTGTATGCCTACGTCAGATTCTATATTCCGTCACGTTTCGTTACAATATATATATAAGGAATCCGTAAGTTAGAAAATATTTTCGTTCTTCTTGTTTTCTAAAACGGTTATGCATTATCTGGCATTAATGTAAATATCACTGTAAAATAACTAAAATCATAAACGAATTGACGTGTTTTAGCATTTAATTAGGATTATATGAACAGTGTATAAATCATGTATACGTGTTCCTATCTAACGTAACGACTATCACTTAATAGATATCATCAAGTTATCTATTCAGCCGTAATGTGTATGTGCTTATCGTAACGCATGTGATGAAACAAATGACAAATTAATAACTTAACAAATGTGAGCGGAATTTCTTTTTTAACATCCACACAAGTATGAATGCAATTCTGTTACATATCTATTGCTTCAAAATTGCATACATCCCAGAAAGGTTGTGTGTTGAATATGAATGCAACCGGATTGCGTTCATACGTCATGGATTTTAAATCTATACATTTAAATTTTTACCATTGAGAAAAAATCTTAATGTATAGAAAAATATATAAAAAATGTACTTTTTCTTGAAAAATAAAGGCCGGAGGGGTGCTAATTTGGCCTTTCTGCGGCCTATCAGTGATAATACTAATATTTGCAGGAATATACTTCAAAGTGTGTGTGATTCGGGGGGGGGGGGGGGGGGGGGTGGTTAAATGTAAAAAAACTGTTGGATTTCTCACGCACTGAAAAATGTAGAAAAACTAGTTTGTGTAGTTTCTGTTTAATAAGTAGCAGACTTGAAGATTAAGTTGAACAAAAATAAAGTAGGTCAAGGTCACATACATTCTAACTGGTCTATTTTTATATCAAATACTTTAAGAAAAAATCTTCCATTAACCAACTCAAAATTAGAATGACAACAATTCACCCCTACATGGAGATCATAATATTTACTTGGCAAGTTACTAACCCCGCACTGTTCTATTATATGGGGCCTTGTGGTGGGGCATTGTGCATTTTAATTATATTTTTTCAAGAAAATAGGTATAGGTATAGTTTTTAATAAAACACCCAGATGTTAAACGGGACTTCATTCGTTGGCACTGAACGGAATTAAATGTGGTATTAGTCCATGTCTATTTTGTTTCAGAACATTTCCCTGTATCTTCTCTAGTATGGGCTATTTTCAGAACGCCGTCGTATCGCTAAGATAACCTTCTTTGTTTTTAAAACGTTGGTACTGATCAAATTCCGGCAGAACAATGGCTTAATGAAACTAATTTAGCTAACACCTGTAATACAAGAGACTCAGTGACAGGTTCCACCAGCACATTACACAAACTGTCCTTGGTTCACGTCGTAAGGTGGGCGTCATATCAAATAATTTGTTTTTAAAACCACATACCCGAAGCAAACATTAGTAATACCAAACGGAATAGCAGCACGTAAGATCGGAGGCTGTAACATCCAAGAATATTATCTCGACTAAGAGTACGTACCAAAAAAGAGCCAAATCCACAACAAAGTTGGAAAACACTTAGCATTCTGTGCGACATCGAACGTGACTGTCCAAGTGGCGGCTGACAAAAAGCGTCCTTTTCTACACCTAAATAAATAGTTCGATACAGGAAGCCCCGCAATCTTAACATCAAACGTTATCAAATTGACAGCCTGGCTTTCGATTTTGACAATAAAGTCATACTTAGGGTCAACCGAATGCAAGTACAAGTCCAACGTTTTCGGGGAAAATATGAAAAGATAATCATATTGAGGAAAGAAGCAAAACAGAAAGAAGACAATGTAACAGATGAATATGTACAGTATCAGTGGACCACCATCGGGCAGAAACGGCATGCGTCTTCCCATATATTAAAAGTTACAAGAACAGTGAAATACCTCTTCAACATTCTGTTATTCTACCATCTGTATCAGGATTTAAATTTTGAACTTTTTTAAATTCAAGGTCAATTTAAAGCTAATTATTTAGATATGGACATAAAGGCATTGCTTTGCGTCCATTAATTAACTTATCACAATGTGGAGATAGTGGTACCCATTAAAGCTTATTATGCCTCAAAAGTTAAATACACGCATACAAAAATACATATGAATATATGTGAACTTTGTGCGGTAGTTAAATTTAAGCACAGACATATAATGAATCGAGTGTTTTACAAATAGAAGTGATTTTATTTATCATATATTGTCACTTATTTAAAGTATGAATTTGTTGATTAGTGATGAATAAATTAGTGTATAACATTAAAGAATCCGAGAATACCAAAACGTCAACAAAACTGTAATCTAAAAGCTGAAATCTGAAATATTTAAATGAAGAACTTTGTAAACAAATATGTCCATACCTTTTTCTTTTGTTATTGACGTTACGTGCTTTTTGAACTGCCGACCTCTGAAGCTCAACCATATATTCAATATTTATTAGTATTTACACACAACAACCAATCATTACATTTCAAGTGCATTCTTCCCTCCGCTTCAAATGTATTGATTACATCGCAACTTATATTTAAAAATGTCAATATATATACAAATATATAACAGATGATGACTGTTAATGGTTGAATTTGAACAAAAAAAAGGTTTATTAAGAGCAAACACACGAGTGGGTACCACAAGAAACATTTGAAACTGCACAAAGAACGATATCACTTTACGTAACGAAAACTTAAATCATCGAGTTGTAATCACAGTTTTTCGGTGCTTTCAGTGAATGCACAGCTATTTATGAAGGAACGGTGGACTAGTGGTAGGCCGCCGAGCTCGCGACAGAACGTTTTCGGGTTCGAGTCACATCACGGTACTGCACTACAATGACAAGTGAATTACCAAAGTATGATACTAGTCCGAAGTTAACCATTTGTTGTGGTGCGGTATATTATCAAGACAAAATACATGTGTCGGTGATACCACCGATCGCCTCTGTCTGTGGCTATTATTATCAACCCTTTTATACACGTTTATTGAGTCGTACAGGTATTGTATTATACCTCTGAATTGACGTCTGGTTATGTAGTGCAAAAGTATGGTTAGATTGTTTTTGTATTCACGATAATTAACGTATGGTTATGTAGTGCAAAAGTATGGTAAGTTTGTTTGTGTATTCACGGTAATTGATGTCTGGTTATATAGTGCAAAAGAATGGTTCAATTGTTTGTGTATTCACGATAATTAACGTATGGTTATGTAGTGCAAACGTATGTATAGATTTTTTGTTTATTCACTATAATTGACGTCTGGTTATGTAGTGGAAATGTATGGTTAGATTGTTTGTGTATTCACTGTAATTGATGTCTGGTTATGTAATGCAAAAGTATGGTTAGATTGTTTGTGTATTCATGGTAATTGATGTCTGGTTATGTAGTACATATGGTTAGATTGTGTGTATATTCACGATAATTGATGCCTGGTTATGTAGTGCAAAGGTATGGTTAGATTGTTTGTTTATTCACTGTAATTGATTGTAGGATGACTAGTTGTAGCTTATGTAGTTTAGATATAAATATCCAGAATGAAATTGCTGTATTGCAAAATCATTGTGAGTTTATTTTTGTATATATATTTGCCCATTGTATACGATATGGTATACATTATATTTGTGTTCCAGATAATATATTTCATTTGATTTCCTGTTTATAATACATTTCTATTTGCTATGTATATTACTTTTAATAAGTATCCTTGTTTCAGACGTTTATCACCAGAAGGCGTATGATGCGAATGAGATATGAATTAATTTTTACATTTAATTGATCATGAATTGCGAAATAATGTTAAAGATAAATCTATTTATTTCATTAAATCTGCAATTTTTATTATAAACGATTTCATATCAAAATTATCATGTAACCATCAAACTTTTTTCAGATAAATAATTTAGAACAAATACATGAACATAATGTATACAGGGAATTTTGAATTAAAGCTAAGATTGTGAAGTATTTAAAACAATATAAATTTGCCGTCTAATATACATAGCTACAAGTATGATATGGATATAATTTCATTGGTGTCGATGCGTCACGACTGTTCCTATCGTGGTCGGTGTCACACCGACTGGGATATCCCATTGACTATGTGTATTTGAAGTTTAAGCATCAGGTATGTTGTCTAACACGTGAGCAGGTAGAGGGGGACAAGGTAGATACTATAACACATCTATATTACCTGTACCTGTGTCACATGTGTGTAGGCGGGCGTGACATCAGTGTTTACCTGTGGCTAGCCAGGTATGCCTTGACTTTCTTCTGAGGTCGTTGCCAAGGGAATTTGTCGCATTGCGTCGTCCGCTTAAGGAAGTTGATTTACAAGCTTCACAATGAGAAGTAATAAACCCCGCACTGTGTATCTCACAATCTGTTATTATAATACCCTAAAACCTGAGACGTTTATAGAGTATGTCCCTGCCCAGACAAGGTTTCATTGTTCGAAACAATTAGTTGTGTAATACAGAGGTTCAATATATATATGAAACATATTGTTCACATGTTTCATATGACAGTTTTTACCTGTGAGTTTGACAGTAATTGATTTTTGACATCACCTTCCCATTACGTGTTATCGTTTGAATACTAGTACTAGCATAAGTGTTGATATACTATCAAATAACATGGTAAATAAAATCATTACACAGCTGAAGGTATCCGGTATTGAATATTCTATTTTTCATTGAACCCATCCGCAATGAACCTTGAACATGGCCCGTACCCGAACGTCACACAATCGACGTTTTCATTGAAAGGTGCCGCGGGTTCAGTCTCGTTTTGCCTGTGGTAACGCAAACATTAGTCAGCTTTGAAAGTGAAGACATTCAGCACTTTGCGCGGGACAGTTCGACAGTAAGGACATACCTATAACCCATTGAAATGGTAAGTGGGAAAAGATCTTAGTTATTAACGTTGTGTTGACTTTATGTATAATTAGTTAGTTTAAAGTTTTAACCGCAGAAATTATGGTACGTTTTCGGATATTAATAACAATAGGATGGTTAATTAGTAAATATTACATGTATGTTTTCGTTTTATTTAGATTTAAAGAAACATAACAATGTCATATTACTGATATTGAAACTTATAAGCTGAAATTAGTTACATTCATGAAATATGTATGATAAGGGCGTGGCTCATCCAAATATGTAAATGAACCAATACATAATCAATGTGTTATGACATGCTGTGTATATGCCCTGTATACTGTTAATTGGGATAGTGTTATACCGGTATATTATTACCAACATCGTTTTGACTGTAATTTAAAAGGTTTTGACCACAACAGGGTGATACTTCGGGCTTGTTTGGTTGTATCTGTAGTTATAGACATGGGTTAGTAAAAGGTGGTCTAGACAGGTGATCGTTAAAGTATCCGCCTTACGGACAGTTTGGTTGAAGTTATAGATATATCTTAGTTACAGTTAGGTTGTAGTTATAAATATATCTTAGTTACAGTTAGGTTGTAGTTATAGATATATCTTAGTTACAGTTAGGTTTAAGTTATAAATATATTTTAGTTACAGTTAGGTTTAAGTTATAAATATATTTTAGTTACAGTTAGGTTGTAGTTATAGATATATGTTAGTTAGTGTGTCCGACATACGGACAGTTAGGTTGTAGTTACAGACATGTGTTGGTTAATGTGTCCGACATACGGACAGTTGGGTTGTAGTTATAGATATATGTTAGTTAGTGTGTCCAACATACGGACAGTTGGGTTGTAGTTATAGATATATGTTAGTTAGTGTGTCCGACATACGGACAGTTGGGTTGTAGTTATAGATATATGTTAGTTAGTGTGTCCGACATACGGACAGTTAGGTTGTAGTTACAGACATGTGTTGGTTAATGTGTCCGACATACGGACAGTTGGGTTGTAGTTATAGATATATGTTAGTTAGTGTGTCCAACATACGGACAGTTGGGTTGTAGTTACAGACATGTGTTAGTTAATGTGTCCAACCTACGGACAGTTAGGTTGTAGCTACAGACATGTGTTAGTTAATGTGTCCCACCTACGGACAGTTAGGTTGTAGTTATAGATATATGTTAGTTAGTGTGTCCGACATACGGACAGTTGGGTTGTAGTTACAGACATGTGTTAGTTAATGTGTCCAACCTACGGACAGTTAGGTTGTAGCTACAGACATGTGTTAAATAATATGTCCAACCTGAAGTCATTTTGGCGCTAGATACAGACTTATTAGCAATTAAACCAGTTGTAGACAGGCGTAAGATACAGGGATATCTCAAGCCGGTTTACCTGTATAGCAGACTAATAGAAATTATATTACTTTATATAAGTGGTGGTTTGTATTTTATTGATTGTAATCTTTTTAAAAAGTTTACATTTCGGATACCGGCAAAGGCCAGTTTGTTGCAGTTTTAGACCAAATGTTGCAATTTATTCAAAACAAACATAGTTAAAGACATGTGCTACATATACATGTAGTTATATGCTTCCATGCATATCTGAAGGTAGTTTTGCTGAATTTATCTCTACATTATATACTTAAGCCGGTTTGACTATACAGACACGTTTTAGATATAATTGTGGATAAAGCGGGTTTTTTACTCGGCTTATTGAAAGGTGTAAGCCGTGTGATATTTATAGTTAGTCTATAGTAATAGCCAGGTGTTAGCTATATATGGTAAGTGATGCGTGTAGTTCAGGTAGGATTGGTTTAAGTTTAGAGTGCCCCCCCCCCACTCGAACTACAGTGTGCACAGTTTCGCTAAGCGTTGTCTAACTTTATAGCTCGTGGTTAATACAAATTCAATTGTTGTCAAGAAGCAAGGGCTATCAACCACTGTTTAGTTACAATTCTTATCAAACATCGATCAGCAGGGTTAATTCTCTATAACGTTAAAAAAGCAATGTATGCAAAAACAGATTAGATAAATCAAGTGGTATTATGTGGTAATGCTATGTAATACTTCTAACAATTTCAATATAACACTATCGATGTATTATTCAGACTTTTACAACTTGGGCTTTGAATCAAAGTGTAAATCTTCCAGATAATAATTACGACTAGTACAACTAGACATAACCAACCGTTAGATAAAACATTTTATTTACACTCTATACCTTTGATAAATCATCATTCTGTAAACTTTAAATTTGTCTTTTTACACAGGCCGATCAGCTTACAGAAGAACAAATCGCAGGTGAGTAAATGGTGCTACCGATGAAATAATCTCCATTTCTTTTTTCATGATAGGTTGGTAGTTTACAATAGCAAAAAAAAAACAAACCAGTATAGGTGGTACACCTGGTTACACAAAAACAAAAAAACAAAACGTGAGGGGTACTCCTGGTTACAAAAACAACAATACAGTGTGAGGGGTACTCCTGGTTACAAAAACAAAACAAAAAGTGTGAGGGGTACTCCTGGTTACAAAAGCAAAAAACAAAATGTGAGGGGTACTCCTGGTTACAAAAACAACAATACAGTGTGAGGGATACTCCTGGTTACAAAAACAAACAAAAAAGTGTGAGGGGTACTCCTGGTTACAAAAACAAAACAAAAAGGGTGAGGGGTTCTTCTGGTAACGAAAACCTAATTTTCATCTTTTAACTCATTCATCCCTGAAATTTCATTATGAACCGTTCCAACATTTGTTTTTGAAGAGTTTAAATGCGTTTTCAGTGGTAAAATAGTTTAAAGCTGTAAAAAAACACAAATATGTGGATAGACAACCGATCGCTAGACTTTAAACGGTCTGTTGGAAAGTATTTATATATTCACGTAGCCTGGTCTTGATAAATCCCGCCGAGGGATGGTAACATAATAAACTTAGGGAGAGGTGTGTTGAAACAGCTATATCATATGAAAATACATACATGTCTACCTCTCCTATCAAACGTCTGTCTCGCAGTGCTCATTCATGCGTGTCATTAAATGTATTCACTAGTAATCCAGCCATTCATTTACTTCATAGTTGCACTCGGCCTAGTTAAAGAAGTTTTCACTGATTTTTTAATACTTTTTATAGAGTTCAAAGAGGCGTTCAGCCTGTTTGACAAAGATGGCGACGGTACCATAACAACCAAAGAGTTGGGGACAGTGATGAGGTCACTAGGACAGAACCCGACAGAAGCTGAGTTACAGGACATGATCAACGAAGTGGACGCCGACGGTAATTTTAAGTCCCAAACGAATCCCATCAATAACTAAACACCCACAAACCACACACATTCAGAACTTTGAAAAAATGTAATATTAAGATGCAATTATCCATGCCCTACAGCTGTACAACTAGTTTAAACACTCTCTCGACAAAGTGTAATCTTTAAAATCATAAATAAGATCCCATTACAGATGTAATGTATATAGAGTTTAAAGCAAGACTTCTGAAACAGACTATACATTGTGACTATACTTTATCGCAAATCTTCTGAAACAGGCTACGGACTGTGAGTACCAAATACAATGGTCCTCCTGTTTATTACATTTCCCTATATGGGGATTTTCCTTTGCCTCTTGTGAACATTTGAAATGAAAATTTATTTTGTTATCCGGACGCATCTTTTTTGCAAGTAAATGAAGAACTTACAGATTATCCTGAAACGTATTAAATATTTAGTTAGTTAAAGTTATTTAGTTATGCTATCTGTATTATAAGACCTGGTGTTATCAATTCGTTCTTAAAATTATATGCAAATATAACATTTTATCAATAGGTCAAAATATGTTTATTAGATGAAAGACAAAACGCTTAGGTAAAGACTTATTATTGTGTTTCTGTATCCTTACTTCCCAAATAGATGCATCGTCACGAATCACTTTATACAGTTAGTTTCCTTTTCACTTCCAAGCTCATTTTCGTACTTTTTTTGTTCAGGAAATGGCACAATTGACTTCCCAGAGTTCCTCACAATGATGGCACGTAAAATGAAGGATACCGACAGTGAAGAAGAAATCCGCGAGGCATTCCGTGTATTTGATAAAGATGGCAATGGCTTTATCAGTGCAGCAGAGTTACGACACGTAATGACAAATTTAGGAGAAAAACTAACAGATGAGGAAGTTGATGAAATGATCCGAGAGGCTGACATTGATGGTGATGGTCAGGTTAACTACGAAGGTATGTTACTTACTGTGATAGTACCAGGTACATGTAGTGTTGTTTGATATGTTTTGTTATGTTATTGATTACTTATTTATAATGTAAACAATGTTATGTGGTATAATGAGATAATGAAACTCTTGTTGTCGTGCAAATGTGTAATATAATTTTGTTATTTTCATCTAAGGTCCATCTTGTTTAATTTAACTTGTGTCAAATAATTCTTACAGCCGTACTTGAATTAGTTGACTTTAGCAGTGATACTTAATTAATTATTTATTTTAAAGGATACACCTAATTATTGTACATTTTAAGTCTATGTCAATATCAAATGCATTCAGTCAATTGCATAACAAGATAATTACATGTGTGTATGGAAAGATAATACTGGATTGTTGCCTGCGTTAGACATCCCTTTATAACATGTAGCATACAAGACATTTTATAACAATTGATAAAAGGCAACAACAAAGTTATAAAAATAAAAAAAAAAGTGTATAAAATTGAAATTCATATAAAATTATTTTTATTCGATCTAGTTATTTTATTCCTGTTCACTTTTTTTTCACAGAATTCGTTAAAATGATGACGTCGAAGTAGGCAGATATCGTCACCAGTTCCATTACTCTCATTGCATCCACTGCTTCCATCTAGCCATAAACTATGCAAACGTTGCCGGAGAAAAAATCACCAACAGTTTCCTGAGTGGTCCCGTAATCTTCCTCAGGAAGTATCTCCGAACTAGACAAATGATTAGTGTTCCTTTATATATCAATATTTCTATAATGAATATTAGTAATTATTTATATATTAAATTATGTTAATTTTTTTCAAACTTTTGTGTTTGTGTTATATTTTGGGGAAATGTTTCAAAATATTTTATATAAAACTATTAATTTTATAAGGTTAAATATATAATACAAGATATAAATCGGCGGAAAATATTTATTTTAAAAGCATATTTATCTGATATATGGTCAATGTTCGAGGTGTTAAGATATCGATTAAACGGAATTTGCAGAAACTCAATATACAAATCGTATGTCGTATATCCTTGTTAAACGACTATCTTACTATGCGAGAAGTTTTCAACGATAGATTATGAAGCTGCATGTATACAACTTATACAAAATAAATAATAAGGGATGTTTGACGAAAAGAAGAGGTTTTCTTTCTACATTTAGAAATTATGTCACAATTAAATTTGATATTTTACAATAACAAGAAAATGTTTCATTTTATTAATTATTTATTTTTAAAAGAATCATCAGTTTCAATATTGCAATGATTGTATACGCAACAGAGATAGAAAACGTGAATCCTACTTTATCAATTAATAATGAAGTTAAAATAAACCTATATCAAATAAAATAATGCTTTAATCTTTATTTCAAATTGTATTAAAGAACAGCGCGAACAACTAAAACAAAAACAAAACAAAGCTTAATGACATATTTTAAATCTTTAATCTTATT
This sequence comes from Mimachlamys varia, assembly GCA_947623455.1. Taxonomy (NCBI): domain Eukaryota; kingdom Metazoa; phylum Mollusca; class Bivalvia; order Pectinida; family Pectinidae; genus Mimachlamys; species Mimachlamys varia. Next base: position 56,457,065 of record OX392528.1, read on the forward strand.
GTTCATAAGACGTACACAAACATTGCTCCTTTGTAGTTTGATTAGGGGTACTGTAAAGTCAAATAGTGAATTCAACTGCTCCATGCATCTGTTTCGTCCTTCTTGGACTCGTCAGTGATCCAAAGCAGGGTCTAAAAGTGAATACATACATTTTCTTTTAAAATAAATGCTCTTTTCAAATTCTCCACAGGATAAAGCTTGAATGACGCATGCTTTATCTATTTACATACATATTATACAGATTATTAAACACACATAATTTTATACGCTTTATATTATATCAAAAAAGAATCTTTCGTTAAGAGGCCGTCAAAAGGGAACTTCCGATATCAAAGCCATGATAACTTATTGTTAAATCGTTAAAAAAACTCCAAGCTTCGTAGCCTTGAACAGAAGATTTTCGAAGTATGTACCTCAAAATAGTGTCGTTGCGTTTCCAACCCTATGGATACCAGAAAGTTGTCGTCTGAAACAAAAATGTTTCTTTAGAAAATATTGTTTTATTTATTTACAAAACATCGAGTCCTTGTTAATTGATGATTTTAAAGTAGTAGAAACATCTATAAACAAGATGTGTAAACATTTTGTGTACAAACTTTTCCACCACTGGCACTGGATCAGTTTGACACACAATATGTAGACAAATCGTATGACTACACTAGCAGTACTGTAACTATGTTTCGGCCGTCCACTTTCGGACATCGCATTTAAGAATACCAAGTGAGATTCTCTCCTGAAAGTAATAACTGCAAATGCGAAAACTTTCATTTTTTTCGAAATTATAAGCTGTAATATTATCACTTTTGGAATATTGAATCATCTAAAAAATTAAATTAATCATTATCTAAAAAATTAAATTTGTTCTCCGGTCATTTTTTTTTATTAAGTAATAATTTCTTAATATGGATTTTAGTGCTAAAAATGTAACTGTTTTTTCAGTGTACATGTGTAAATTATACTCGTTTAACACATATGTAATCACGTTTATTCCTTGAATACCTTCTCCCCTTGTATAGAACTAAACCCATGGTTTGTCAAGTTTTGATATATGACGTTACCTAGTTATTTGTATAATAGTCATCTTACAGTGACGTCAGCATCACACCTCAAGAAAAAGAGCCTCTGAAAGAAAGCACTGCAGCTTGACTTATTAGCTTACTCCGTTAAACATAAAAAAATTGGTGAGAGAGCTTTTATAAATGAAAAATAGATTGCACGAGATAACATTCAACAGACACTGAACACAATATGTATAGCAGGTCTCGCTCCATAATTTCAGTACAACATGATACACATGACATATACACTAAACATGAAGACATAACTACCTCGACAAATATATCCACACTTTTATAAACACTTGGGATCGGTTAGGGAAAGTCTATGGTTGTATAATTTACGTATGTTTTGATAGTGATTAATGTCTAGGCAAACAACACTAGCTCATTTATTGGCCTGTAAATCAAAACTTTATTTTGATATACATGTAGTCGTAATAACCTTATTGTAAGTGTTTTAGTTTTAAAAGGCAAATACAAAAACACATAATGTTTCTGTTTCGGGTATTAAATATTTATGATAATGACTTTTGAAACCAAGCCAAGGTCTATACTCGGCACAAACAGCGCAAAAGTCACTAAAACGACAGTTACCGACCGGTACAGTTAAAAGTCACTAAAACGACAGTTACCGACCGGTACAGTTAAAAGTCACTAAAACGACAGTTACCGACCGGTACAGTTAAAAGTCACTAAAAGGACAGTTACCGACCGGTACAGTTAAAAGTCACTAAAAGGACAGTTACCGACCGGTACAGTTAAAAGTCACTAAAATGACAGTTACCGACCGGTACAATTAAAAGCCACTAAAATGACGGTTACCGACCGGTACAGTTAAAAGTCACTAAAATGACGGTTACCGCCCGGAACAGTTATAAGTCACTAAAATGACGGTTACCGACCGGTACAGTTATAAGTCACTAAAATGACGATTACCGACCGGTACAGTTATAAGTCACTAAAATGACGGTTACCGACCGGTACAGTTAAAAGTCACTAAAATGACGGTTACCGACCGGTACAGTTAAAAGTCACTAAAACGACGGTTACCGACCGTTACAGTTAAAAGTCACTAAAACGACGGTTACCGACCGTTACAGTTAAAAGTCACTAAAACGACGGTTACCGACCGGTACAGTTAAAAGTCACTAAAATGACGGTTACCGACCGGTACAGTTAAAAGTCACTAAAACGACCGTTACCGACCGGTACAGTTAAAAGTCACTAAAATGACGGTTACCGACCGGTACAGTTAAAAGTCACTAAAATGACGGTTCCCGACCGGTACAGTCAAAAGTCACTAAAATGACGGTTACCGACCGGTACAGTCAAAAGTCACTAAAATGACGGTTACCGACCGGTACAATTAAAAGTCACTAAAATGACGGTTACCGACCGGTACAGTTAAAAGTCACTAAAATGACAGATACCGACCGGTACAGTTAAAAGTCACTAAAACGACGGTTACCGACCGGTACAGTTAAAAGTCACTAAAACGACGGTTACCGACCGGTACAGTTAAAAGTCACTAAAACGACGGTTACCGACCGGTACAGTTAAAAGTCACTAAAACGACAGTTACCGACCGGTACAGTTAAAAGTCACTAACACGACAGTTACCGACCGGTACAGTTAAAAGTCACTAAAACGACAGTTACCGACCGGTACAGTTAAAAGTCACTAACACGACAGTTACCGACCGGTACAGTTAAAAGTCACTAAAATGATAGTTCCCGACCGGTACAGTTAAAAGTCACTAAAATGACAGTTCCCGACCGGTACAGTTAAAAGTCACTAAAATGACAGTTCCCGACCGGTACAGTTAAAAGTCATTAAAACGACAGTTACCGACCGGTACAGTTAAAAGTCACTAAAACGACAGTTACCGACCGGTACAGTTAAAAGTCACTAAAACGACAGTTACCGACCGGTACAGTTAAAAGTCACTAAAATGACAGTTCCCGACCGGTACAGTTAAAAGTCACTAAATTGACAGTTCCCGGCCGTTCCAGTTAAAAGTCACTTAAATGACAGTTACCGACCGGTACAGTTAAAAGTCACTAAAATGACAGTTACCGACCGGTACAGTTAAAAGTCACTAAAATGACAGTTCCCGACCGGTACAGTTAAAAGTCACTAAAATGACAGTTCCCGACCGGTACAGTTAAAAGTCATTAAAATGACAGTTCCCGATCAGTAAAGTTAAAAGTCACTAAAATGACAGTTCCCGACTGGTACAGTTAAAAGTCACTACAATGACAGTTCCCGGCCGTTACAGTTAAAAGTCACTACAATGACAGTTCCCGGCCGTTACAGTTAAATAGGAATGTATGTTTGGTCACGTCATGGACATATTTTGTATTCTCGGCACCTTCAATGTATCCAAGAACTACTTGGAATGGTTGAGTATTGATGTAAATCTGATTTCGATTGTTTCTACTTAATCAAATTACAACAAATATCACAACATTACATAAACAGGATATGGAAACAAGCTTTAAAGCTTGCCAGCTTAATTATAAACACTTAAAGACCTAATCATGATTCAAGGTTTCATGTTTACCATTAAAACCGATTTGGGGAAAAACCAGGATACCGAATAATTCGTTAACCGAAGTATCCAAAATAAAGTATTGAGTTCTTTAAGACCTAGTCTCTATACTCCAAATACAGGGAGAGAGAGAGAGAGGGGGGGGGGGGGTCGTTTACACACCGACACACTATATGTTTGGCCGTTCCACAGAGTGGGGGTCGTTCACACACCGTTCTACAGAGTGGGGGTCGTTTACACACCGTTCCAAAGAGTGGGGGTCGTTTACACACCATTCCACAGAGTGAGGGTCGTTTACACATCGTTCCACAGAGTGAGGGTCGTTTACACACCGTTCCAAAGAGTGGGGGTCGTTTACACACCATTCCACAGAGTGAGGGTCGTTTACACACTGTTATACAGAGTGGGGGTCGTTTACACAACGTTCCATAGAGGGGGAGGGGTCGTTTACACACCGTGCTACAGAGTGGGAGTCGTTTACACACCATTCTACAGAGTGGGGGTCGTTTACACACCGTTCCACAGAGTGGGGGTAGTTTACACACCGTTCTATAGATTCGGGTCGTTTACACAACGTTCCACAGAGTAGGGGTCGTTTACACACCGTTCCACACATTGGGATCGTTTACACAATGTTCCACAGAGTGGGGGTCGTTACACACCGTTCCACAGAGTGGGGGTCGTTTACATACCGTTCCAAAGAGTGGGGGTCGTTTACGCACCGTTCTACAGATTGGGATCGTTTACACACCGTTCTACAGAGTGGGGGTCGTTTACACACCGTTCCACAGAGTGGGGGTCGTTTACACACCGTTCCAGAGAGTGGGGGTCGTTTACACACCGTTCCACAGAGTGGAGGTCGTTTAAACACTGTTCCAACGGTGAGGGTCGTTTACACACCGTTCCACAGAGTGGGGGTCGTTTACATACAGTTCTACAGATTGGGATCGTTTACACACCGTTCCACAGAGTGAGGGTCGTTTACACACCATTCCAAAGAGTGGGGGTCGTTTACGCACCGTTCTACAGATTGGGATCGTTTACACACCGTTCCACAGAGTGGGGGTCGTTTACACACCGTTCCATAGAGTGGGGGGGGGGGGGGGGGGGTCGTTTACACACCGTTCCACAGAGCGGGGGTCGTTTACACACCGTTCCATAGAGTGGGGGTCGTTTACACACCGTTCCACAGAGTGGGGGTCGTTTACACACCGTTCCAAAGATTGGGATCGTTTACACACCGTTCCACAGATTGGGATCGTTTACACACCGTTCCACAGAGTGGGGGTCGTTTACACACCGTTCTACAGAGTGGGGTTCGTTTACACACCGTTACATAGAGTGGGGGTCGTTTACACACCTTTCCACAGAGTGGGGGTCGTTTACACACCGTTTCACAGAGTGGGGGTCGTTTACACACCGTTCCACAGATTGGGATCGTTTACACACCGTTTCACAGAGTGGGGGTCGTTTACACACCGTTCCACAGAGTGAGGGTCGTTTACACACCGTTTCACAGAGTGGGGGTCGTTTACACACCTTTCCACAGAGTGGGGGTCGTTTACACACCGTTCCACAGAGTGGGAGTCGTTTACACATCGTTCCACAGAGTGGGAGTCGTTTACACATCGTTCCACAGAGTGGGGGTCGTTTACACACCGTTCCAGAGAGTGGGGGTCGTTTACACACCGTTCTACAGATTGGGATCGTTTACACACCGTTCCACAGATTGGGATCGTTTACACACCGTTCCACAGAGTGGGGGTCGTTTACACACCGTCCCACAGAGTGAGGGTCGTTTACACACCATTCTACAGATTGGGATCGTTTACACACCGTTCCACAGAGTGGGGGTCGTTTACACATCGTTCTACAGATTGGGATCGTTTACACACCGTTCCACAGAGTGAGGGTCGTTTACACACCGTTCCACAGAGTGGGGGTCGTTTACACACCGTTACATAGAGTGGGGGTCGCTTACACACCGTTTCACAGAGTGAGGGTCGTTTACACACCGTTTCACAGAGTGGGGGTCGTTTACACACCTTTCCACAGAGTGGGAGTCGTTTACACATCGTTCCACAGAGTGGGGGTCGTTTACACACCGTTCCAGAGAGTGGGGGTCGTTTACACACCGTTCTACAGATTGGGATCGTTTACACACCGTTCCACAGATTGGGATCGTTTACACACCGTTCCACAGAGTGGGGGTCGTTTACACACCGTTCCACAGAGTGAGGGTCGTTTACACACCATTCTACAGATTGGGATCGTTTACACACCGTTCCACAGAGTGGGGGTCGTTTACACACCGTTCTACAGATTGGGATCGTTTACACACCGTTCCACAGAGTGAGGGTCGTTTACACACCGTTCCAAAGAGTGGGGGTCGTTTACACACCGTTCCACAGATCTAGAGTGGGGGTCGTTTACACACCGTTCCACAGAGTGGGGGTCGTTTACACACCGTTCCACTATATGTTTGGGCGTTTATGATATACTCACCTACTATTGGAAGATTATATGTGAGTATGTGTAAATACTTGTTTGTTTTCCTTTTATTTTACTCTCAAACGATCATGAAACTACAGATGTGCCAATAAATAATAATTGAATTAATAGTAAATGTACATACATGTATACCTGTATTGAAAATTGATTTTTTTCAGGTGTGTATGATTAAACTTATGAAATTGTGACGCAATAAGGCGCTTAAAAGACCACAAACGGAAGTTAAAGGATCGCCCAAAACCGCAACACATCGATTGACGAACATTTCACGTATACCTGTGTTGATTTCAATACAATATCCGGTCCTAAGACTTCATTTTTATTTGGGTAGAAAATGAGTGCTTTGCAAAAGAGTTGAAATAAAACAAAAAAGGTTTCATAAAACGCCGGAAGAACTAATAGTAATGTAAGCAAGCAGGCCTACTGTTGGTCAGACAGTAAAAGATTTGTTTATCAAAGACTTACATTCATTTTACATAGAGAATACATGGCTAGTATCTTACAATACAAGGTTTATGCTTGGCGAGGGTAAGGAAAGACCAGCTGGCAAGTCATCTTCGTCTTTCTGTTTCGAGCTACATGTAAACTAGCCGTTGTATTGTAGAGTACTAACCATGTTCTATTTATACTGCAACCATTTAACTCTGATATCCACATAAACGGGGCAAAACGTCATTTGTTTACCTTTTTATTGAAAGGAAATCATAAGCCCGCAGGCCCGTCATGTCGCGTAGGAAATCAATTATTCACCACTTCTTGCAGAAAGTCAATGCGTACTAGAATATAGTTCACTTTGTTATGAACACAGATATATAGTAACTTAATTCATATGTTTACGAAAATATTAAACATCATTTTAAAATACGATTTATTTCCGATAAACCGTTTTATTCCATAATAAATACACTAGCAAAACAAGTTATACTTTCATATTTATCGCACTTTAAAGTAGTCTGTCAAAACCGGGAACGTTTACGTCATTGTATTGATTGATAAAGTTCTTTATATTGACTGGCAGTAGTTATCGGCCGATATCTAAGATGGTTTAGGATAAAATTGTTATCGTACGTAATCTAGTTGCCATCTACAGTTTTCTGTGGAAACAAAACATTGTAGACTGTTTGCACTTCCTGTTGGTGAAGCATGAAAACAGATACAATTTACATCAAAATAATTTCTTGGTCACATAACGGTAAAACTGACAGACTTTGAAGAAAGTTATCACTCCTTTGAAATCTTCAAAAAAACAGGTACAATGCACTATCCTATCGATTGGTAGGGTTTTATTACATGAGACCAATAAAACTGCTTTCTTCATGCCTTCAGTTCCCCAGTGACATATCTCAGGGGATTACAGAGCTCTACACATGTACAGGTGAGCGTGACCCCCTGGATATCGAGGATGTGTGAACGCAGGATCAGATTAAGAGGTCGGGTCCACCATAGGGGTCAGTATCTTAAATACGTGTATGCTTTACTGATATACAATGTAGGTCAGGCGGTCTGTGACCCTTAGCAGTCAGGTAAATATGTAGGATAGCATTTGGAAACTATACCGTACGTAAACAGCAGACAAAGGGAGACAACTGAAGTTATTTTATTAGCTTTCAATACCCTTTTTAAGTTACACTTTTGCAAGTGTATTATATATATATCCGTCTCCCAGTGTTTTTAATGAATTTCTGAAAATTACCGTTCCTGTTTTTATAAAATATCAATCTTTTCTTGGTGTCTTTAGAAAGGGGTATCAAGAACCCATGTATATGAAGTAGAACAGGGAAAAACACATTCCTGTCCAGTATCCCGACCAGGAATCGAACCCAAGTTTTAGATATGATCATCTACGTCTCTACCAACTGAGCCATTATAACATGCCTTGTCAGTTGAGTGACAGAGACCGTATTTAACACTATATACATGCCTCACCGACCCGCTCCTTTCTACAATAATTTAGATCCTGACACTCCCAACATGATAGATTTAAGGCTTTGACAACGTATTTGCGTAGAGGATATGTTAAAAGATCACAAAGGTGAAGATATCATAAAATCATATACATATATCTATTCTATCATTATGGATATAACATGGAATAGACCAACGAGATTCGACAACCCGAAATGGGATAAATATTGAACAATACACAGTACGTACATATTGCATTTGTCATGCGCGAGGCCCGTTAAGGGTCATATTTCCCTTTCCTCTAAATTCTCTCTTGCTTAGATTATTTTTAGTTCATTAATTCAATGAAATATTAGGGAATATAATTTTTGTAATTCAAATGATCAATTGTATACAAATTAACATTTAAATGAATTATAGTTTTAAAGCATTTTTGTTAAATATTTGGTTATAATAAAGAGGTTTTAATTTTTCAAAGAGGCGCCTTCCTGTCAAAAAAATTAGGGCAAACCAAAACCACTTTTATGTGACCAGGAGGCATAACCGTTTTTTAAATTATTTTTTTTTCAACAATGGAGAAAAAAAAGCATCATGTTATATACCACTGAACGTTGATGATTTTGAAATTCAACAATTTTCACAATACACAACACACGAATAAATAAAAATGAAATACATTCTACCCAGACCATATGGCACATGTGGCAAAAGGGAATTAACCATAACAAGTGATATGATACATTATATTGCGAATATCAGACACTGACTTACTTTGTTCATGTTTTGGGGTAAATTAATAAATGTAAATACTGTAATTCATTTAATTTCGTTGGGGTAAAATTTCGTTGTTTGGAGACTAGAAACATTTTCGTGGGGTTAAAGTATGTTTCTCTCCTGGTAAAACGTGCTATAGACGGCATTATTACCCAATGAGAACTTATGTATTTATTTGTCTAAACAGGCATCTGCTAATGAACTGCACAAGTTGAACCCATACCGACGGCACAAATACAAATAAATTATACACGATTAAATAAGTAATTATAGATACAAGTACATACTGGTTATATGTACATGTATAATCTTATTGCCATTTATAGCTATACGTCAAAGTATTAATCTCCCAAAGTTTGTGAAAAGAATTAACAAAATAAAAACCCAATAGATTTTGGAATAAACTAGCTCAAAGTATTAATCAATATAATTTGATGAATCAATGCAGATAAGATAGACTTTACAAATCAATATTAAAGAATTCGACGTGCTTTTTGTTCGAAACAAGTACAAACTTTCTTCGCCAATTTTTATGTTAAGCTAGCTATGCTTTTTAGATATTTTACACAGGTAGATTTCAATCAATATCTTAACTTGTTTCATACAGGTATTTTAAAAATGGCGGCCAAGCTATTTTGATGTCAAGGCCAACCATATTACCGATTGACAGTAGTGTCCAAATCACCAGCACAACACGGAATTTCCACCTATCGGGATTTCACATTTGTCCTGTGGGACTGCTTGGATTTGTTCGTAAGTGTGGTGTGTGAGACTTAAAACGTAGGCGATACACCACGGACGGGTGAGACACGGTCAACTCCAAACAGAAATATGAGTCAGGTAAGTAGGGACAATGTACATTACATTCCTTGTTTTGTAAACAAATCCGACCAAGACAGTGTTCGTTTGTACGTGTTTCCAGAAACCATAAACCCTTTATCCCCAATATCACATGTATATATATTATATTTACCCTTTACGGCGCTAAACATATTGGTGATATATGTACGCCCACTTACACGTTCACAATATTTTTATAATATATTCATTTTACATGGAACACATATTTTGGCTTTGTTGGAACAATGTTTCAATTACATTGGTCATGAAAATGTTTTTGCACAAGTGTTTTAGGATACAAGAATATCCCCCCCCCCTCCCTGCCGAACACCCCCTCCCCTCACCCTCACCCGTTCATCACCACGACCATTATCTGCGTAGATGTCGACACAGTTCCATTTTCCACCCCACTGGAATATTCACCCCTTCAATCTGGAAAATTTCCAAGATCTGCCACTTACACTAATGCTAATGTTATATATTTAGAATTTATCGATTTATCAACACGTATATATAATCTCGCCAAAACGTCCAATAACCGTACATACACATATAATCTACTACACGTAACATTGCCCGTATTTACTAGTACATATTTCTGGCCCTGTGTACGTCCTATGCGTAAACACGACAGGTGAAGAGATCTATAATGCATTGTGTTATTACTATTGATTATCGACCTCTACTATAGGACTAAAATATTACCAAACCACGGCAAGTCTAGACTAGCAGTCCTAGTAGCGCTATAGCGCTATATTTGAATATTACCTTTAAAAGTCTTTGCACATGACCGATGATCTAGCTCCAAACTTCTTATAGCACATTTGTAAATGTGGTCCTGGGTTGGAATTCAAAATCCGGCATTAATTAACTTTTTTTATCAAACATTTTAAGTCGAAAGTGAGTTGTAAATATTTGTATTATATCTTTTGGGGGGAGGAAAGCAAAGTAGCGAGCATTTATCGGACCGATCGTCGGCGACCAGGTACCTGAAACGGTTGACTTTTCGTTAAGATTTCGGAAGGTCGTGGGTTCAAACCCCGGTTTGGCTATGTTACGTGTACGGTTTATTTCTGTTTTACCTGTGTCGTGAAGTAGACACTCATTTAGTAGTTCCACAACAGTTTATACGTGAGCTCCTGCTTCAGTTAAAAAGGATGCCCCCAGAAGTTAAAGGAGAGAATGTAACATGTTTGGATACAGTATCAGTCTCATGGACATGCCGTGAATAGCCTGTTTTCCATCGGCACTGACCCTCCCCACCCCCATCACCATCGCAATCTGTACGGTTGTCAGTACAGTGATTTGACCAAAGGGTACTCACTTTCTCTCCCCTCCCTCCCAACAACTGCACGATTGTCAGTACGGTGGTTTGACCAAAGGGTACTCATTTTCTCTCCCCCCTCCCAACAACTGTACAGTTGCCAGTACAGTGATTTGACCAAAGGGTACTCACTTTCTCTCCCCTCCCTCCCAACAACTGTACAGTTGTCAGTACGGTGATTTGACCCAAGGGTACTCACTTTTCTCCCCCTCCCAACAACTGTACAGTTGTCAGTACAGTGATTTGACCAAAGGTTACTCACTTTCTCTCCCTCCTCCCTACAACTGTACGGTTGTCAGTACAGTGATTTGACCAAAGGATACTCACTTTCTCTCCCCCTCCCGACAACTGTACGGTTGTCAGTACAGTGATTTGACCAAAGGATACTCACTTTCTCTCCCCCTCCCGACAACTGTACGGTTGTCAGTACAGTGATTTGACCCAAGGGTACTCACTTTCTCTCCCCCTCCCTATAACTGTACGGTTGTCAGTACAGTGATTTGACCTAAGGGTACTCACTTTCTCTCCCCCTATCGACAACTGCACGGTTGTCAGTACAGTGATTTGACACAAGGGTACTTACTTTCTCCCCCTCCCTCCCAACAATTGTATGGTTGTCAGTACGGTGATTTGACCAAAGGGTACTCACTTTCTCTCCCTCCCTCCCGACAACTGTACGGTTGTCAGTACGGTGATTTGACCCAAGGGTACTCACTTTCTCTCCCCCCTCCCTCCCGACAACTGTACGGTTGTCAGTACAGTGATTTGACTAAAGGGTACTCACTTTCTCTCCCCTCCCTACCGACATCTGTATGGTTGTCAATACAGTGATTTGACCAAAGGGTACTCACTTTCTCTCCCCCTATCGACAACTGTACGGTTGTGAGTACAGTGATTTGACCAAAGGTTACTCACTTTCTCTCCCCCTATCGACAACTGTACGGTTGTCAGTACAGTGATTTGACCAAAGGGTACTCACTTTCTCTCCCCCTATCGATAACTGTACGGTTGTCAGTACAGTGATTTGACCCAAGGGTACTCACTTTCTCTCCCTCCCTCCCGACAACTGTACGGTTGTCAGTACAGTGATTTGACCCAAGGGTACTCACTTTCTCTCCCCCCTCCCTACAACTGTACGGTTGTCAGTACAGTGATTTGACCAAAGGTATACACTTCTCTTCACCTCCCAACAACTGTACGGTTGTCAGTACGGTGATTTGACCCAAGGGTACTCACTTTCTCTCCCCCTATCGACAACTGTACAGTTGTCAGTACAGTGATTTGACCAAAGGGTACTCACTTTCTCTCCCTCCCTCCCGACAACTGTACGGTTGTCAGTACAGTGATTAGACCAAAGGGTACTCACTTTTTCTCCCCCTATCGACAACTGCACGGTTGTCAGTACAGTGATTTGACCAAAGAGTACTCACTCTCTCTCCCCCTATCGACAACTGTACAGTTGTCAGTACAGTGATTTGACAAAAGGGTACTCACTTTCTCTCCCCCTCTCGACAACTGTACGGTTGTCAGTACAGTGATTTGACCAAAGGGTAACCACTTTCTCTCCCCTTCCTACCGACAATTGTACAGTTGTCAGTACAGTGATTTGACCAAAGGTATTCACTTCTCTCCCCTTCCTCCCGACAACTGTACGGTTGTCAGTACAGTGATTTGACCAAAGGGTACTCACTTTCTCTCCCCCTATCGACAACTGTACGGTTGTCAGTACAGTGATTTGACCCAAGGGTACTCACTTTCTCTCCCCCATCCCTACAACTGTACAGTTGTCAGTACAGTGATTTGACCCAAGGGTACTCACTTTCTCTCCCTCCCTCCCGACAACTGTACGGTTGTCAGTACAGTGATTTGACCCAAGGGTACTCACTTTCTCTCCCCCCTCCCTACAACTGTACGGTTGTCAGTACAGTGATTTGACCAAAGGTATACACTTCTCTTCACCTCCCAACAACTGTACGGTTGTCAGTACGGTGATTTGACCCAAGGGTACTCACTTTCTCTCCCCCTATCGACAACTGTACAGTTGTCAGTACAGTGATTTGACCAAAGGGTACTCACTTTCTCTCCCTCCCTCCCGACAACTGTACGGTTGTCAGTACAGTGATTAGACCAAAGGGTACTCACTTTTTCTCCCCCTATCGACAACTGCACGGTTGTCAGTACAGTGATTTGACCAAAGAGTACTCACTCTCTCTCCCCCTATCGACAACTGTACAGTTGTCAGTACAGTGATTTGACAAAAGGGTACTCACTTTCTCTCCCCCTCTCGACAACTGTACGGTTGTCAGTACAGTGATTTGACCAAAGGGTAACCACTTTCTCTCCCCTTCCTACCGACAATTGTACAGTTGTCAGTACAGTGATTTGACCAAAGGTATTCACTTCTCTCCCCTTCCTCCCGACAACTGTACGGTTGTCAGTACAGTGATTTGACCAAAGGGTACTCACTTTCTCTCCCCCTATCGACAACTGTACGGTTGTCAGTACAGTGATTTGACCCAAGGGTACTCACTTTCTCTCCCCCATCCCTACAACTGTACAGTTGTCAGTACAGTGATTTGACCCAAGGGTACTCACTTTCTCTCCTCCTCCCGACAACTGTACAGTTGTCAGTACAGTGATTTGACCAAAAGGTACTCACTTTCTCTCCCCCTCCCAACAACTGTACAGTTGTCAGTACAGTGATTTGACCAAAGGGTACTCACTTTCTCTCCCCCTCCCGACAACTGTACAGTTGTCAGTACAGTGATTTGACCAAAGGTACTCACTTTCTCTCCCTCCCTCCCTACAACTGTACAGTTGTCAGTACAGTGATTTGACCAAAGGGTACTCACTTTCTCTCCCTCCCTCCCGACAACTGTACGGTTGTCAGTACAGTGATTAGACCAAAGGGTACTCACTTTTTCTCCCCCTATCGACAACTGCACGGTTGTCAGTACAGTGATTTGACCAAAGAGTACTCACTCTCTCTCCCCCTATCGACAACTGTACAGTTGTCAGTACAGTGATTTGACAAAAGGGTACTCACTTTCTCTCCCCCTCTCGACAACTGTACGGTTGTCAGTACAGTGATTTGACCAAAGGGTAACCACTTTCTCTCCCCTTCCTACCGACAATTGTACAGTTGTCAGTACAGTGATTTTACCAAAGGTATTCACTTCTCTCCCCTTCCTCCCGACAACTGTACGGTTGTCAGTACAGTGATTTGACCAAAGGGTACTCACTTTCTCTCCCCCTATCGACAACTGTACGGTTGTCAGTACAGTGATTTGACCCAAGGGTACTCACTTTCTCTCCCCCATCCCTACAACTGTACAGTTGTCAGTACAGTGATTTGACCCAAGGGTACTCACTTTCTCTCCCTCCCTCCCGACAACTGTACGGTTGTCAGTACAGTGATTTGACCCAAGGGTACTCACTTTCTCTCCCCCCTCCCTACAACTGTACGGTTGTCAGTACAGTGATTTGACCAAAGGTATACACTTCTCTTCACCTCCCAACAACTGTACGGTTGTCAGTACGGTGATTTGACCCAAGGGTACTCACTTTCTCTCCCCCTATCGACAACTGTACAGTTGTCAGTACAGTGATTTGACCAAAGGGTACTCACTTTCTCTCCCTCCCTCCCGACAACTGTACGGTTGTCAGTACAGTGATTAGACCAAAGGGTACTCACTTTTTCTCCCCCTATCGACAACTGCACGGTTGTCAGTACAGTGATTTGACCAAAGAGTACTCACTCTCTCTCCCCCTATCGACAACTGTACAGTTGTCAGTACAGTGATTTGACAAAAGGGTACTCACTTTCTCTCCCCCTCTCGACAACTGTACGGTTGTCAGTACAGTGATTTGACCAAAGGGTAACCACTTTCTCTCCCCTTCCTACCGACAATTGTACAGTTGTCAGTACAGTGATTTGACCAAAGGTATTCACTTCTCTCCCCTTCCTCCCGACAACTGTACGGTTGTCAGTACAGTGATTTGACCAAAGGGTACTCACTTTCTCTCCCCCTATCGACAACTGTACGGTTGTCAGTACAGTGATTTGACCCAAGGGTACTCACTTTCTCTCCCCCATCCCTACAACTGTACAGTTGTCAGTACAGTGATTTGACCCAAGGGTACTCACTTTCTCTCCTCCTCCCGACAACTGTACAGTTGTCAGTACAGTGATTTGACCAAAAGGTACTCACTTTCTCTCCCCCTCCCAACAACTGTACAGTTGTCAGTACAGTGATTTGACCAAAGGGTACTCACTTTCTCTCCCCCTCCCGACAACTGTACAGTTGTCAGTACAGTGATTTGACCAAAGGTACTCACTTTCTCTCCCTCCCTCCCTACAACTGTACAGTTGTCAGTACAGTGATTTGACCAAAGGGTACTCACTTTCTCTCCCCCCTCCCTACAACTGTACAGTTGTCAGTACGTTGATTTGACCAAAGGTTTTAACACCCCCCCCCCCCGACAAACTACGTTTTAATTATGATTTAATTTCAACTGATATATCATTTTCAAGTCAACTAAATATAAAAATATTGACTTTTTCAGTAGATATTCATCTCAAAGATAAAAATGGCTTGCAATACCCTTAACATTTGTCATGTAACTGTAAGTCGAACCAAGAAATGTTACGTCCTCATATATAACAAATATAAGAGAACAAGGTTAATTTTCGTATGAAAAAATGCCATCGTCAGCTTATTGAAGGGTTAAGTGAAATAAAGCAGTGTAACATAATAATATGATTTATTTATGTATTGTCTTAAAAAAATTAATTTCAAAATATTGATTTGGATAATTTTTAAAGCTCACTACTTTTAAATTCAGTACATTTAAACACTGTGCCTTTTATTTTTATAGCAGAAGATTGTTGACGAAGACGAGAACATAGAAAGTAAGTACAAAAACAGTGTATAACCAGAGTTAGAAGTCCAATATCTCTGATAACACGAATAAAATTAACCTTCTCCTCCTTTAATGAATATAAACTATTAAGATGATAAATAAGACTTAAATTCAAGGCAACTTTTGATAATCTTATCAGGCGCTACCTCGAAATAGACTGTATCTAAACAGTACTTAAAATATATCTTTCAAGACGGACAGTCATACTCCGAGAAAGTGGACAGTAGCTACATTGTGTATATAGAAGATGCACAACAGGTGACTGTGGTATTTACTTCACCCGAGCTAGTTAAGGCTGAGAATGCAAGTTGAAAAGCTTTCTTGTTGAGATTAAAAAAAAAAGAATTATAGTAAAGTAAACTTGTAAGAAAGCTTTCTGAGATACCCCCAACACATCAAAAAAGGAATGGCAGACATTTTAGTATTTGCCTTGCTTGGAAACGATAGTCGGCTTCCTTAGGTCCAGAACCCCGCTAACTGCAGCTGACGTTATTTACTGGGCACTCTTTGTCACAAACAAATAAACACGCAAGAAAAACCACAACGTAAAGCACACGCGATACCACCATAAGGATCTTTCCAGTCCCGACCTCACTACCACATCCTTGTCCGGTTACAAACCTGTAACACAGAAATTAAAACAAGAACAACGTCTCTTTTCTCTTTTCAACATAAATTTAGTAGGAGGGGGTGGGGGGGGTTGTCTCATTATAGCGTCTGTCGAGGTGCGCTGCAAAAGTTCGAATGACGAACGTACCTAGTACACTTGTACAACTCACCTGTATCACAGGTAAAGCACGTGCGCCTCGCGCCACGTTACCTGATAGTTCAATGCCCTAACCCCACACGTGACCCTCACTGTAAACTTTACTCCAAAAAATTCGTGACCTAAGAACCAGAAAATTCAGCTTATATAAATCAATGAGTGAGAGAAAATACAGTGAAATTGATACAAAGAAAATTCCACAAAGGAAATAGCATTGTTTTACATACGTAGCTACATGTATTGTTTCCTCTGTGTGATGATATATGGCTTTATTTCTGTCGTTGATAGCACTTCGTATTTCCTTTGGTCATTTTGACAAGAATGGGGACGGAACGATTACTGTGAAGGAGATTGGCAAAGTTTTCCGAGCGTTGGGCCAAAATCCCACAGAGAAAGAAATACTTCAAATGATCAGTGAAGTGGACGCAGATAGTAAGTACAGGTTTCATATCACAATCTTTGGTATCCTAGGGTTTCCCTCGCATGCGCTCCGCGCACCAATGGAAATCTAATCGCAACATCTCGGGGGAATTTCCGGTAATCTTCGGAAATCGACTTGCTCGAACGCATATGCCTGAAAGCTATGCAGTGAATGACATAGTTCGAAAGTCATCGGACCCTTATCGACGAGGGGCTACGGTGTTGCCATTGGCACAATCATTTTAGAACATGACGTTTACACCATGTGACCCTGTATACAGGCATTCGAGGGAATAGATTTCCGAAAATTACCGGATATTTCCCCGAGACGATGCGATTGCACTGGAATGTCGTGGAAAAAAATGAAGGCTCTGTGTGCACCACTTTGTTGATGAGGCTGGTAGACTGGTTCGGTGTGCATCACTTTGTTGATGAGGCTGGTAGACTGGTTCGGTGTGCATCACTTTGTTGATGAGGCTGGTAGACTGGTTCGGTGTGCACCACTTTGTTGATGAAGCTGGTAGACTGGTTCGGTGTGCATCACTTTGTTGATGAGGCTGGTAGACTGGTTCGGTGTGCACCACTTTGTTGATGAAGCTGGTAGACTGGTTCGGTGTGCATCACTTTGTTGATGAGGCTGGTGACTGGTTCGATGTGTACCACTTTGTTGATGAGGCTGGTAGACTGGTTCGGTGTGCACCACTTTGTTGATGAGGCTGGTAGACTGGTTCGGTGTGCATCACTTTGTTGATGAGGCTGGTAGACTGGTTCGGTGTGCACCACTTTGTTGATGAAGCTGGTAGACTGGTTCGGTGTGCACCACTTTGTTGATGAGGCTGGTAGACTGGTTCGGTGTGCACCACTTGGTGATGAGGCTGGTAGACTGGTTCGGTGTGCACCACTTTGTTGATGAGGCTGGTAGACTGGTTCGGTGTGCACCACTTGGTGATGAGGCTGGTAGACTGGTTCGGTGTTCACCACCTTGTTAATGAGGCTGGTAGACTGGTTCGGTGTTCACCACCTTGTTAATGAGGCTGGTAGACTGGTTAGGTGTGCACCACCTTGTTGATGAGGCTTGGATACTGGTTCGACCCTTTGATGTACATCACAATAATCTCGTGGTCTCATCATGGTAAAATTTGCGGCTCCTTTGTAGTCTACAAAGGACGGGCATGCAGCCTAGTGATTGGTCAGGTTTTATTACCAGAGCGTGCCTTCAGTTTTACAATGACATATTGCAGGGGCGAGAGAGCGTAGGTAAGTGTAACCCCTGGATATCAAAGATGCATGATACCGACTAGCATGAATATCGGAAAGGTTCAATCAATAGGAAATGTCCTATCATGATATGATATCTGTTATCTTCCGATGACACACATATTTCCTTTTGTTTGCATTTCAACCACACCAACTTTCGTTACATCTTGTGTTTATAAATGACACTATAATGGTTGCGTTTTATCTCCTTTTTATATTTGTAGATCCTAACGCCGTTTTGTTCCATCATGCATATCTTTGTACGATTTGTCTTTGTTATTTCTAGTATCACATTTGTTTAACATAATCTATTTTGCATAATTTAATTGGGCGTCGAAATGTTAGTATATCTTCATGAATTTTATTCTTTATGATAATTATTGAGTCATAAGGAGGGTTTTTACGGCGTAGTAAACACAAATGAATCATCTACAGTTGTCAAGTGATTGAGACAAAGCCTTGGGAGCTAAAGATGACGTAACACACGCATATGCTGCACCTCTTAAATTTAGTAATAGATACAGTATGCCGAAAAATGAATTAAACTGCATCATACAGCTGTTTCGTCCTCCTAGGACTCTTCAGTGATGCTAGGGGCCAAAAGGTAAGAATCCAAAATTTCAAAACTAATGTAGAAGCAGGAGGGTCAGGTTCGTAAAACCCCTATAATTCATTAATTTAGAAGTAAAACTAAACTAGTTCTGTATAATCAAGTCATAATATTAAATCTAATTTTTTCCCCACAGAATCCGGCACGTTAACCTTTGACGAATTTGTGACATTTAATAAAAAACAGTCATCTCGTAAACGTACAAAAGAAGAACAAGAATATGAGTTACGACAATCGTTTAGTATGATAGACAAAAACGGTAATGGTTTCATCAGCAGAGGAGAGTTCAAGAAATTGATGAAGGGAGTCGGGGAGAAACTTAGCGACGAGGAAATTGAGGAGATGATGGCTATAGCAGATCGAAATGGAGATGGCAAAATTGATTATGAAGGTACTGTATAATATTATATACATGTATATAAAACGTTTTCGAACAATTGCACCGATTGCCATTATATACAAACAAATTGGTCAATAAAAGTTGCATTTTCGTTCTTTTGACAGCTACACACGGATGATATTTTAGCAGAATGTCTTAAAGACAATATCATAGACGACATATTAACGATTGTCTTTGTCGGTTTATTTTTCATAATAGCTGATATGTTTTCTTTCTCATCAAGTCTGAATGACTTTCTTAACTCAAAAATATATAGAAGAAATATCAGGAGAAAATCCTTTTCATAGTAAATGCAATTTCACAAATACATTTTATTATCGTACTTTTCTGATTTCAAAATCTTTCCGATATCTCAAAATGGCATTGAAACATGTAAAATAATGACAAATGCAAATTTGTACAGTTTAGGTACAAACTGGATTCTTTTATTATCCTTGAGTGTATTGTTCAAAGAAGCATAATAAATTACACCGTTTTAAAAATTTCATCATACAGGTAGACATTTATATTACAAGTTATACAAATAGAATATACACACGGGAAGAGCGAATGGTTATATTCTATTTTTTTCATATTATCATGAGGTTAAAGGGGCAATTGAGTGAAATTTATATCAATTTTACAATTAATCATATGAGTTTTATATTTATGTCATTCTTTTCATTATACGGTTTTTGTTTTATTTGGCAGAATTTGTAAAGGAGATGGTACAATTGTAGCAGGACCGCTTTGAGACCGTACTCGCAATGTGGTTTTTGTGGGACCATCACTTTACTTCGCAATGTACTTTTGTAGCAGTAGAGAGGAGTGAGAGTGAAACTCATTCTTGTATCTTTATTAGAGAATTCCGTAATGTTGAAATACATGTCTGTCATCAGGCTAGTGTTAATGGTGAACACTGCGGTATATTTGAACCAAACAATAGCTGCAAAAGACACTTTCCTGCAGGCTTGCAAACATGTTTTGCTCCTTATCACGCATCCAAAGAGTGTTTTTGTCGGTGATTTGTTGTCTTCAAGCCAACTGTTTAAACTTGTTTCCAGTGTTTGTGTTTGTCTAGAACAGGGATGATATGTAAAGAAGGTAAGTTAAATACTTGATTAAGTTAATGAATAATTAGTACGCAGTCAGTTAAGGAAATAACGATAACGAGAAGGGTATCAACATTGTAGTCGAACAGTACCAAAAAACATGCAGGAATACATATTTTTAAATGTGATTACCAACTTAATTATCCCCAAATAAAGTCACTGAGGAATAATTTATAAAACAAAATAACATCGTGTATAATTATGTTCACCAATAAAGAATTGTTGTAAAAAGACTCTTTAAAAAAAACATGGATATCTGGCAACTACAAGTAAAATGAAAAAAAAGGGGGAACTAAAAATTTCGTTTAAAATCTAAATGTGACTTTTGCGTGTTGAATAAAATGAAACATGCTGTCAATTTTACTGAATATATATACATATATGATACGACTTATTTGATAATTAGAAAAAACTTTCAGTGGTAATGGTTCCAAAATAGTTTCCTTCGACTTTATATTTAGTGAACTAATAGTGACTTAGTGAATTAAGTTGGGCCTTTGTGAAGAAAAGAGGATTTACACAAAACCTTAGTGATGTACGAACGTTACCAGGATGCTCTTCAATCATTAAAATACTCTCACAAAATTTAACTCATTTCTGTTAGATTGAATATAAATAATATGCTTTATATCTAGGTACATGTATTTATTTTAGGTGTATAGAGCGTAGTTTAGTTCAAACAAACATTTATTTAGTGGTATTCATATTTACGCATTTTTGGTCAATGTGCTAATGTTATTATTTTCGACAAAGCGAGACGATATGTGTTGCCTACAAGTATTCATGCAGTTTCTTATAGCTTTTCCCTGATAACTTTAAAGGGAATTGCTACTAATCATGAACATTGTTTTTACTTTATGAAATATACGATTTGCCATGTACAAGTAACCTATTTCAGCTGCATTATTTTTAAATGGAAGTGGTTTGTTAATGACATAGGGTACTGATTGTGATAATGTCCAGCGGAAGAACGAACTTAATGCATAAATTCCATTGGTCAGTGTATTTTGTTTTATTATATTTTTGATAATGCAAATCCTACTTAAATTTGCCTTATCTAATAAAGTATGTTGTTTATAATGAATTGTAATGAACATCTTTTGTACATGTCAATGTGTGTGTTGTTAAGAGGACAATTACTGGAAGTACGAGTAACAGATTTTTCGTTATTATCGTAGATTTGTACGGTATAAACATATACTTTGGAAATACATTTGGTACTTAATACTGTACTCTTCATATATCAGCTGAGAATCATGTTTACATAATTATGTATATTTTCTTTTTTCCAGCGGCCATTAAAGCGAAACGCGAAACGTGAAGCAAGTACATTTCAAAATAAAATACGTTTCTGTTTTTGTTATTGATTCGGAAACTAAATACTTCATAAGACATTTGAAATATATATTTTATTGTTCAATTGCGTTAAATTGTGTAAGCCAAAGTTTTTCAGAACAATTGTTAACTGTATGTCAATAGCTTTAATACTAATCAAAATAGTTGAAATCTGTCTTTTCTATAGAACCAAAGCGTCCCAAATATAACAGCATACGCAAAACTTGTCTTGCGTCAATAGCTTTGATACTTACCAGAATGCTTGCTTTCTGTTGTTTTGTCTGGAACCGAAACGTCCGAGATATAATATCATGTACAAAACTTGCTTTCTAATCAAACAGCCAAATTGATATTATCAAGCGTCTCCTGTTGATTATACTAGTGCTACATTATCATTCCAACCATTAACCTTTGTTTCATCGTTCATTACTTTCTCACCGGGCAGCCATTCCTTATTATAACATCAGTACTTTAAGCAGGGACATTTTCTTTAATACATACTTAATTAGCATTGTGTTTAATCTAACTCTTGTAGGTATTAGAAGACGTTGTATATTAACATGATTTGTAGATTTAATAGTTAGCTAAATATTTATCATTTCATTATCATTTTCGAACCAATCTACCTATGAATCTAATAAATGCAATGAAGTCTGTCATTACAGATACGATGTTCTCAATTGCCGAGAAGATATCAATTAACACCCTAATACGGGATTGTGTTTAAAACGTTGATAAAATAATGTATTTGTAACCGAGTTAGAGACTAGCTGCATAACTATATTTTATTAAAACGTACTGAAACATTAGGATTGTTTTGTTTGTTTTTATATGACATATTACTCTAGTACATACTCATCACTGTGAACCTGCTTTACCGGCCACGTTAAATCAGTAAGTGTCATCTCCATTAAACGGCAAGTACATATCCTTAAGGACAGCATCCCCGTAAACTAATTATATATACATGTATATATAGCTCAGATTTGTCAACACCCGTTTCAAACACTAGTGTCGTTTTCAACCAAATTTTAAAGACGTTAGTCCTAGTCAATGCATGCTTACACAAACTAATTACCTTTCCAAATGCTTGATTCGAAACCTCATTTTGACCGACAACTACCTGCTTGAATAAGATATTAAGACATGAACAAATTACGGAGGCTTCATCGGTTACTGAGTAATAGACAGTTTACGGAACACTCAGCGGTTACTGAGGAATGGATTCTTTATGATTTCTCCAATCCCAAAAACAAACCAAAACCATAATGAAATTGAACTCAAAAATTGTTTATTACACATGTGATGAGAACATGAAAATTGTACGAATGTAGGGAAATGCTTTTTGAAAATTAATTTGTTGTGATGTTCACGTTACCCCTTGGACGAGAGAGAAACACTTGAGACAACGATTTTGAAAAGCTATTGGAACATGCAGAGAAATCGATGACGATGAGTCTACGTGACATGTCTGTAACAAGAAATATTCATAACATTCCATGCGCAGCAGTCATACGTTGGTGATTAACATATCAACACCTATGCCCAGGTAAATTATGGTTGACTGGTCTAACAGGACGGTAGCACCGTTCTTTGTGACCACTCTCCCTGTCTCTTGACTCACAAGCAATGCTTTAAGAATGTTGACGGTGGCTACAATCAGAAGTCGTTTAATGCTTATACTATATCTTCACATTCAAGTTGTGGTACTTGCGTATACACATTTTCAATCGGTCCTTGACGCTTTTTCTACGGTTTGTTTGCCTGAGCAAATTGCATTTAAACTGGTAATAGCCATTCACTCAATAAGAGTCAGTGAAGATCCCTGGCCGGGTTAATGAAAGGAGCTTATGCTTGTATGGGTCTTGTAAATGCTTGTCTTATACGTACCGCAGAGTTAAAAAGCAAAGTTGTGGCCGTTACATTATTTTTTCAAATGCTTTTATCTTAATTTCAAATATAAACATTTAAAATCAATACCCTGTAGGGTAATATGTTATATATTTATATATTGCTATTACAATGTATTTCATGAAGTGACAATAACAGCGTTAGGGGATTATTTGATTTTGCCCGGGGTTCAATGGACTTCATTCTGATCGTTTTAAATGGCACACGTCAATTTATTCCATTCTAACATAGTTAAAGGGCGGTGCCCTGTGAGAAATATAGTTTATAAATATCAGAATTTCTCGCTGTGATGACACTCATTCCATTACCCTCCTTGGTTACCGCCAAAAATGTTATGAATTATAACCCCTCATTATCTTTGTCTAAACATTCCTTAATACATTTCTCTGTAATTGATCGCCGACCTTCATAGTCAAAATATATCTCTTGTCGAAATGGAAGCAGTGTAACAAATATTTACTGTTACCTAGTAGTGTAACAAATATTTACTGCAAACTAGCAGTGTAACACATATTTACTGTTACATTGCAGTGTAACACATATTTACTGTTACCTTGCAGTGTAACAAGTATTTACTGTTACCTAGCAGTGTAACAAGTATTTACTGTCACCTAGCAGTGTAACAAATATTTACTGTCACCTAGCAGTGTAACACGTATTTACTGTCACCTAGCAGTGTAACAAATATTTACTGTCACCTAGCAGTGTAACACGTATTTACTGTCACCTAGCAGTGTAACACGTATTTACTGTCACCTAGCAGTGTAACAAATATTTAATGTCACCTAGCAGTGTAACACGTATTTACTGTCACCTAGCAGTGTAACACGTATTTACTGTCACCTAGCAGTGTAACAAGTATTTACTGTCACCTAGCAGTGTAACACATATTTACTATCACCGTGCAGTGTAACAAATATTTAATGTCACCTAGCAGTGTAACAAGTATTTACTGTCACCTAGCAGTGTAACAAGTATTTACTGTCACCTAGCAGTGTAACAAGTATTTACTGTCACCTAGCAGTGTAACAAATATTTACTGTCACCAAGCAGTGTAACAAGTATTTACTGTCACCAAGCAGTGTAACAAATATTTACTGTTACCTAGCAGTGTAACAAATATTTACTGTTACCAAGCAGTGTAACAAGTATTTATTGTCACCAAGCAGTGTAACAAATATTTACAGTTACCTAGCAGTGTAACAAGTATTTACTGTCACCAAGCAGTGTAACAAATATTTACTGTCACCAAGCAGTGTAACAAATATTTACTGTCACCTAGCAGTGTAACAAATATTTACTGTCACCTAGCAGTGTAACACGTATTTACTGTCACCAAACAGTGTAACAAATATTTACAGTTACCTAGCAGTGTAACAAGTATTTACTGTCACCAAGCAGTGTAACAAATATTTAATGTCACCTAGCAGTGTAACAGGTATTTACTGTCACCAAGCAGTGTAACAAATATTTACAGTTACCTAGCAGTGTAACAAGTATTTACTGTCACCAAGCAGTGTAACAAATATTTAATGTCACCTAGCAGTGTAACAAGTATTTACTGTCACCAAGCAGTGTAACAAATATTTACAGTTACCTTGCAGTGTAACAAGTATTAACTGTCACCAAGCAGTGTAACAAATATTTACAGTTACCTTGCAGTGTAACAAGTATTTACTGTCACCAAGCAGTGTAACAAGTATTTACTGTCACCTAGCAGTGTAACACATATTTACTGTTACCTAGCAGTGTAACAAATATTTACTGTTATCCAGCAGTGTAACAAATACTTACTGTCACCAAGCAGTGTAACAAATATTCACTGTTTCCTAGCAGTGTAACAAGTATTTACTGTCACCTAGCAGTGTAACAAGTATTTACTGTCACCTAGCAGTGTAACACGTATTTACTGTCACCAAGCAGTGTAACAAATATTTACTGTTATCCAGCAGTGTAACAAATATTTACTGTTACCTAGCAGTGTAACAAATATTTACTGTTATCCAGCAGTGTAACAAATACTTACTGTCACCAAGCAGTGTAACAAATATTCACTGTTTCCTAGCAGTGTAACAAGTATTTACTGTCACCTAGCAGTGTAACAAGTATTAACTGTCACCTAGCAGTGTAACACGTATTTACTGTCACCTAGCAGTGTAACAAGTATTTACTGTTACCTTGCAGTGTAACAAATATTTACTGTTACCTAGCAGTGTAACAAGTATTTACTGTCACCTAGCAGTGTAACAAGTATTTACTGTTACCTTCAGTGTAACACATATTTACTGTCACCTAGCAGTGTAACAAGTATTTACTGTCACCAAGCAGTGTAACCAATATTTACTGTTACCTAGCAGTGTAACAAATATTTACTGTTACCAAGCAGTGTAACAAATATTTACTGTCACCTAGCAGTGTAACAAGTATTTACTGTTACCTTCAGTCTAACAAGTATTTACTTTCACCTAGCAGTGTAACAAGTATTTACTGTCACCAAGCAGTGTAACCAATATTTACTGTTACCTAGCAGTGTAATAAATATTTACTGTTACCTAGCAGTGTAACAAGTATTTACTGTCACCTAGCAGTGTAACACATATTTACTGTCACCTTGCAGTGTAACACGTATTTACTGTTACCTTGCAGTGTAACAAATATTTACTGTCACCTAGCAGTGTAACACGTATTTACTGTCACCAAACAGTGTAACAAATATTTACAGTTACCTAGTTGTGTAACAAATATTTACTGTTACCTAGCAGTGTAACAAATATTTACTGTTACCTTGCAGTGTAACACATATTTACTGTTACCTAGCAGTGTAACAAGTATTTACTGTCACCTAGCAGTGTAACAAATATTTACTGTTACCTAGCAGTGTAACACATATTTACTGTTACCAAGCAGTGTAACAAATATTTACTGTCACCTTGCAGTGTAACAAGTATTTACTGTCACCTAGCAGTGTAACAAATATTTACTGTTACCTTGCAGTGTAACACGTATTTACTGTTACCTTGCAGTGTAACACATATTTACTGTCACCTAGCAGTGTAACACATATTTACTGTTACCAAGCAGTGTAACAAATATTTACTGTCACCTTGCAGTGTAACAAATCTTTACTGTCACCTAGCAGTGTAACAAATATTTACTGTTACCAAGCTGTGTAACAAATATTTACTGTCACCTTGCAGTGTAACAAGTATTTACTGTTACCTTGCAGTGTAACACGTATTTACTGTCACCTAGCAGTGTAACAAGTATTTACTGTTACCTAGCAGTGTAACAAGTATTTACTGTTACCTTGCAGTGTAACAAATATTTACTGTTACCTTGCAGTGTAACAAGTATTTACTGTTACCTAGCAGTGTAACACATATTTACTGTTACCTAGCAGTGTAACAAATATTTACTGTCACCTAGCAGTGTAACAAATATTTACTGTTACCTAGCAGTGTAACACATATTTACTGTTACCTAGCAACGTAACAAATATTTACTGTTACCTAGCAGTGTAACAAGTATTTACAATTACCTAGCAGTGTAACAAGTATTTACTGTTACCTAGCAGTGTAAGAAATATTCACGGTTACCTAACAGTGTAACAAATATTTACAGTTACCTAGCAGTGTAACAAATATTTACAGTTACCTAGCAGTGTAACAAATATTTACTGTTACCTAGCAGTGTAACAAGTATTTACAATTACCTAGCAGTGTAACAAGTATTTACTGTTACCTAGCAGTGTAAGAAATATTCACGGTTACCTAGCAGTGTAACAAATATTTACAGTTACCTAGCAGTGTAACAAATATTCACTGTTACCTAGCAGTGTAACAAATATTAACTGTTACCAAGCAGTGTAACAAATATTTACTGTTACCTTGCAGTGTAACAAATATTTACTGTTACCTTGCAGTGTAACAAATATTAACGGTTACCTAGCAGTGTAACAAATATTTACAGTTACCTAGCAGTGTAACAAATATTTATTATTACCTAGCAACGTTACAAATATTTACTGTTACCTAGCAGTGTAACAAGTATTTACAGTTACCTAGCAGTGTAACAAGTATTTACAATTACCTAGCAGTGTAACAAGTATTTACTGTTACCTAGCAGTGTAAGAAATATTCACGGTTACCTAACAGTGTAACAAATATTTACAGTTACCTAGCAGTGTAACAAATATTCACTGTTACCTAGCAGTGTAACAAATATAAATTGTTACCCAGCAGTGTAACAAATATTTACTGTTACCTTGCAGTGTAACAAATATTAACGGTTACCTAGCAGTGTAACAAATATTTACAGTTACCTAGCAGTGTAACAAATATTTATTATTACCGAGGAACGTTACAAATATTTACTGTTACCTAGCAGTGTACCAAGTATTTACAGTTACCTAGCAGTGTAACAAGTATTTACAGTTACCTAGCAGTGTAACAAGTATTTACTGTTACCTAGCAGTGTAAGAAATATTCACGGTTACCTAACAGTGTAAGAAATATTCACGGTTACCTAACAGTGTAACAAATATTCACTGTTACCTAGCAGTGTAACAAATATTCACTGTTACCTAGCAGTGTAACAAATATTCACGATTACCTAGCAGTGTAAAAAAATATTTACTGTTACCTAGCAGTGCAACAAATATTTACTGTTACCTAGCAGTGTAAAAAATATTTACTGTTACCTAGCAGTGTAACCAATATTCACGATTACCTAGCAGTGTAAAAAATATTTACTGTTACCTAGCAGTGTAACAAATATTTACTGTTACCTAGCAGTGTAACAAATATTTACTGTTACCCAGCAGTGTAACAAATATTCACGGTTACGTAGCAGTGTAACAAATATTTACTGTTACCTAGCAGTGTAACAAATATTTACTGTTACCTAGCAGTGTAACAAATATTTACTGTTACCTAGCAGTGTAACAAATATTTACTGTTACCTAGCAGTGTAACAAATATTTACTGTTACCTAGCAGTGTAACAAACATTTACTGTTACCCAGCAGTGTAACAAATATTTACTGTTACCCAGCAGTGTAACAAATATTTACTGTTACCTAACAGTGTAACAAATATTTACTGTTACCTAGCAGTGTAACAAATATTTACTGTTACCTAGCAGTGTAACAAATATTTACTGTTACCCAGCAGTGTAACAAATATTTACTGTTACCCAGCAGTGTAACAAATATTTACTGTTACCTAACAGTGTAACAAATATTTACTGTTACCTAGCAGTGTAACAAATATTAACGGTTACCTAGCAGTGTAACAAATATTTACTGTTACCTAGCAGTGTAACAAATATTCACTGTTACCTAGCAGTGTAACAAATATCTACTGTTACCAAGCAGTGTAACAAATATTCACTGTTTCCTAGGAGTGTAACACATATTCACTGTTTCCTAGCAGTGTAACAAATACTTACTGTTACCTTGCAGTGTAAAAAATATTTACTGTTACCTACATATAGCAGTGTAACAAATATTCACGATTACCTAGCAGTGTGACAAGTATTTATTGTCACCTAGCAGTGTAACAAATATCTACTGTTACCAAGCAGTGTAACAAATATTTACTGTTACCTAGCAGTGTAAGAAATATTCACGGTTACCTAACAGTGTAACAAATATTCACTGTTACCAAGCAGTGTAACAAATATTCACTGTTTCCTAGCAGTGTAACAAATATTTACGGTTACCTAGCAGTGTAACACATATTCCCTTTTACCAAGCAGTGTAACACATATTTACTGTTTCCTAGCAGTGTAACAAATACTTACTGTTACCTTGCAGTGTAACAAATATTTACTGTTACCTAGCAGTGTAACACATACTTACTGATACCTGGCAGTGTAACAAATAAGAAATAAGGCCTGAGCACGAAATATATGCTTGAGCATGAGAACGTTTTCATGAATACGGGCCCATGTGTTCCGGAAGAGTAAACATCTTCTACTTCATCGACGACACCCGCCATGTCTTTGTCACATATTATCACTTATAGGCCACAGAAAAGCCCAAATTGACACACCTCCTTTGAGTGGAACGAATGGTTTATCCGTTGTTAACATAATGCAACCGGTTAAGGTATAAGGTGAGGGGGTCTTCGACAGTATACTTCAATGTGATAGCACTATGGACCAGCATAATATCTCGACTATTGAAAGGAGGCTTACACAAGTCTACCGTACTCACCGAAATACATACGCTCCCACCACATACACTTCTACTTTTCTACCTCAGGGTATCAGAAACAGCAAAAGTCGATACATCGGCGATGTGTTGTCTATAAACAACAAGAAGTTTGCTGACCACGTCGATCATATATACACTTCTGAACTTGACATAAAGGACACAACAGACTCTTCCACATCAGCTGCTTACCTCGATATCTACTTGAACTACGACCAACGTGGACAGCTTACTACTAAGTTATACGATAAACGTGATGATTTCAATTTTCCGATCGTTAACTTTCCATTTCTTGATAGTAACATCCCTGCTTCTCCAATCTATGGTGTTTACATGTCGCAGTTGATTCGGTATTCCAGGGCTTGATCTAAATATCGGGATTTTCGTGATCGATGTTGACTGCTGACAAACAAACTAACAACACAAGGATTCGAGAGATGCAGGTTGATCAGAACTATGGGCAAGTTTTATGGTCGCCATCTTTGTCTCATTGAGAAATATTCTGTATCTATAACCGATCAATCTCTGTTATAGTAAACACACAACTGTACATTTCGTGGTGCAGTGTTATGAAATAAAAATAAATCAAACTAGTAGTGTTCAAAAAACAATATGAAATTGAGTATATAAAATTTATATAAACAGCCGCATTCATCGGTAAAAGTATTATTTCGTTTTTCTTAATATATTTTGACAATTACTGTTGATAAGATAAATTGCATTTTGAAAAGCTTTTATACAGCTAATAATAGAAAATGACGGGCTCCTAAGACTCAGTCGGGTGTACCATAGACAAAATATGTAGGCAAACTACAACAACCAAACTGCAAAATCTGAGCACAAATGACCTAGTTTGGAATCCCGATACGAACAAATAACGTCCCTTTGGCTGAAGGCAATCACTTTCTGATTGAAACAGATCAATAGTCTGTGTATTGACTTGTACGTGTACGGTCTAGTTGTTGATGATTATTTAAATGACATTTTTGCGCGCATATTGGTTTTTAAAATTTTCCCCCTAAACCTCCTCTTCACATAACGTGTTCTGAAGTGTCCGTGTTATCATATCCTTTCTGTCACTTTTTATTCGTTATTTACTTCAGTCTGATTTTAACAGTAATATTATGAAATGAAATTTATCCCATTCAACTGTCTATGGTGTCCGGGACTCTCGTAAATTTTGAAGCATATTTCATATCAAATATATATAATCTATGTAGAATCAATATATCAAATAATAAATAAGAGAATACCGAAGCGTCAACATAATCATAATCCAAACTCAAAATCGATTAAATCAGGGGCAAAATTTTAACAAAGGAAAGATTCACATGGAGATCCTTGCAAAAGTACAAGAGATTAAGACCAGGTGTTCCGAAAGAGTAAGGGTCTTCTGCTTCATCGACGACACCCGCCATGTAAATCTTTGTCACATCCAAGTAAACATTAAGTTCTCAAAATGAGAGCCGAGTATCATTGTCAATCACAATAAGTAAACACACTAATGAGCATACTCAAAAACGTCCATCTTCATATCACTTAAATATATACATTTATAAAACTCATCTGGTCTGTGATTGTATTGTTATACACATATACTATACATATATATACACTATACATTAGTACTTATAAAGTATACATATACATTGTATATATATAGAGAGACAGACGTGTTGAACTTCACAGCTGGGTAATTCCTTATATGTAAATATTCTCACAAGTTATCTACTAGCTATCATCTCTCGCCTCACTGACCTGTCACGGCCAACAGCATTTACACAAAACATGGTAAGTCCTATACCTTACTTTTGCTTCTTTTTTTCCAATATGTACGGGAACTTATAGTAGTAGCTCTTCTTCAAAATACATCAGTTAGCTGAGCTGCAGATGGTGTTAATGAATACATGAATCAGTGATTGAAGATGTACACCCATGTGTATTGTCTGAATGAAAGAGATTCGCTATGTCGTCCCCAGTCAAGCGGAACATGAGACATTGTTTTATTTATGCGCTAGAAAAGGTTATAATTATGTATCAAAAGTATGTTATTTCTCGACGTAGGTACATAAAGCTTACATCAGCTTTTTATCTTGCACCAAATTTAGGTTGAGTATATGTTTGCATATAATTAAAATCTGGGTCACGTTAAATATCATCAATATGCTCTGATTATACATTTATGTATATGCCGGTAGCTGTTACATATAACTTATTAAATATTAAAACAATGGTGGGGGTTTGTTCTAGATCAATAGAACATTTTCTGTGTGTCGTATACTTAACCCTAGTTTATGACTCAAATAAGAACGTGCGATTTTTTTATTACCTATATTTCCATATTTTAAATGATATGACTGTCACCAGATGCCAGACTGAATTGTTTATTACACACGGTTTGTTTTAGGGACTACGATCCATAATAATTCAACGTATCGGAATATTGATGGACGAAACTTATGGATATATTTTGCCATGTATCCTAAGTTGTATGTCGATGTAGAAACGTGTATGGATGCTGTTTCCTACGGAAACTAGCTGTGCGACAGAGGATGTGTTTCTAACAGTGCTGTATATATACACTAGTCATACGAAGACATTTTTATGATATTTTTGAACTTACGATGTAGATAAAGATACAAAACGCTATAAATGACAATTAAATACAGAGTGATAAACAGCACAATGGTGGGAAAAGGTTAACAAGTGTATTGATTCGAGCTCAATGATTATAACATTGGTGTTATATTGGTATTAGAGCTAGCACTTTAAAGTTAGTGCATGTTCAATTCAGTTCCATCTATACAATTTGAAGGTTTAATGTTCCAATATGTAACAGCTATATGCTTGAGTGTAGTTCATATAAAATCTTTGATTTGAGGCTATATGCCGCTTTGTAAAAACATCATAGTTTTAGTTTATGCTAGATTCAAAATCAAATGATACTTTCCCACATTATAGCTCAAATGAATGTTAAAATCAATGTTATGCTATATATGCTATTCAAATTCCTAATCGTCCTAATTGTGTTACTTATATGCTACTTCAAAATATTATAGCTGTCGTTTTGTCTATTTTTAAAGGGTATGTGATCCTACAATAAGATGACAAAAACACACATGAATTATACAAGATGAGTGTGACACAAACACACATGTATTATACAAGATGAGTGTGACACAAACACACATGTATTATACTAGATGAGTGTGACACAATCACACATGAGTTATACTAGATGAGTGTGACACAGACACACATGTATTATACAAGATGAGTGTGACACAAACATCACACATGTATTATACAAGATGAGTGTGACACAAACACACATTAATTATACAAGATGAGTGTGACACAAACACACATGTGTTATACAAGATGAGTGTGACACAAACATCACACATGTATTATACAAGATGAGTGTGACACAAACACACATGAATTATACAAGATGAGTGTGACACAAACACACATGCATTATACAAGATGAGTGTGAAACAAACACACATGAATTATACAAGATGAGTGTGACACAAACACACATGAATTATACAAGATGAGTGTGACACAAACACACATGAATTATACAAGATGAGTGAGACACAAACATCACACATGTATTATACAAGATGAGTGTGACACAAACATCACACATGTATTATACAAGATGAGTGTGACACAAACACACATGAATTAAAAGAAAGACTGCAAAGTATACCTTGCATATAAAGCCTGTGATAAGTATTAGAGAAAAACATCAGAGAATAACCGAAATTGCCAAAAAACAAAACATAATCCGAGCTCGAACTCAATTACAAAGTAACAAAAGTACAAGAGAATAAGACCAGGTGTTCCGGAAGAGAAAGCGTCTTCTACTTCATCGACGAAACCCGCCATCTCAATTGTGAAAAGCCACGTCCTCCGAGTGACAGTCATCTTCCTCAATTACAATTAAGCACATTAATGAGCTTATTCAAAAATATACACCTTTATATCATGCAAGGATACAAAATATTTCTCAATGATACCAGGATGGTGACCATACAACTTGATCATAGCTTTTACAGCTTGCTTCTCTCGAATCCTTTTGTCATAAGTTTGTTAACATCTACTAACAAAATCTCAATATTCACAGCAAGTCTAAGTAAGATCTACCACGACATGCATACACCATACAAATGTAGGTTGGAGAAGCAGGAATACTAATGTGTACGGTATCTTGTTTCGCGATTCGTTAGAGTAAAGACTATCGACTACCACTCACGTTACATCAATGATCAGCCTTAGAATCAATGACACTTTGATTCGCTCTCACATGCTAGATTAGATTACAAAAGAACTTTGTTATAATAAATATTGCGGTGAAAAATGTCACGATCATTCTGACACAAAATACGCTATCAAATATATAGAGGATATTCAATGGTTTGCCGTTTAATATCGAATATATTTCACGAGTATGGCAGATTTTTTTTATATTTTCACGAGTGCGTAGCACGAGTGAAAATATAAAAAAAATCTGCCATACAAGTGAAATAACCATTCAAACCATTCAATATCCTCTATATATTTCTTTTTATTACATTTCGAAAGAGGGCTAAGATACTTTCATTATTTTTTTCTTGGTCTACTTGCCTACTGCAAAGGAGCTAAGTCTACTGAACTGTAATCCGTCGAAATCACAACCGATCGGGTCCAGTACACAGCTGTTTGGGATAAGCTGATCGGAAAAGTTGAACCATTCTCATCTTTCAATTCATTTCATATTTAATCCTGCAGCAGTTCCTATCAATATGTACTATTGATGCCATTTCTTCAAGACCATCTTTCCCCAAGAGACAAGTTCTAGCAGACGACAAAAATGGCGAGCCTCCAAGATCTGATCAAGGGGAACAACTCATACAAAAGTTTCGGTGTTACGTGAAAAAAATGACCCAGTTGAAAACTACCCACCCTTGAAAGCTACGGCGGGTCACTTTTTCACGGGACGAATTACGGAAAAATCGAATGGAGTCATTTTTCTACAGATGGCCGTGTTATATTTATACTGTTAAATAACGACCCCGGGTAACTTTTGCAACGTAGAATATTGACTCCGGTCGTATTTTATACGCGGGTCGCTTTTTCACGTTACACTGAAAAAGCCTTATATTTTCACTGCAAAATCTTATATTTTCACGGCAAAATCTTATATTTTCACTGCAAAATCTTATATTTTCACTGCTCATCACTGCAGTGAAAATATAAGTTTTATCAGTTTGATAATTTTCTATATATTTCACTGGCAAAAATGTAATAAATTGATATTTTCATATCACATAAGGTTCTATTACTGTTATGATCTTTCACATCAATACATGTAACATCAATGACTATATACAATTAGCTTAAATCGTAAATGCTGTCAATGTTTTTTATGTTGTTTGTTTTACAGGCGGATCAATTAAATGAAGAACAAATTGCAGGTTTGTGGTGATCGATATATATATATATTCTTTTTACCTTGTTCCTTTCTGGTTATTTTTTTTATTGTTTATTGTTTTTGTGTTGTTCATTTTATTAGCACTAAACATTTGCATTTTTGCATTTGGTAAAGCTCTGCTTAATTCTGTCCTTACAGATAATGCCGAAAAGGTGATTTTAAATATGCAACGGGATGCTGTTGCTTTGTTTTCATAATTAAATAAAGAAAACATTAAGTACAATAAATTAAAGCGTCTTTAGTTAGACTGTCAATTATTTGATTTCATTTGAATTTGTTTCTCGTGTGTGTAAGTGATTTATAATTAATCTGTCTTTAGAATTCAAAGAAGCATTTAGCCTGTTTGACAAAGATGGCGACGGTACCATAACAACCAAAGAGTTGGGGACAGTGATGAGGTCACTAGGACAGAACCCGACAGAAGCTGAGTTACAGGACATGATCAACGAGGTGGACGCGGATGGTAAGTCTGTACTATCTTACATGATATCGAGAACCGAGAATATTTCTAATAATATGCATTCGAATTTTGCTTTTTTGAAATCGACCACATTTTTTTAGTTAATATCATTCCGTTGGTGTAGCCAACACTTAACATTCAAACTCGCATAACTCGAATACTCGGGTAATCTATGTGTAGACAAGAGCATTTGGTCCGCAGGGGGAGCAATATTCACTTTGGGCTGGAACCCCTTCCCGACAGGAGTCACATAGTGAAATTTAAATAATTTATTTTCCTAAAATGAAATTAAAAATGAAGGAACAAAACCATAGATTTACATGCATTACTCCGAACCTGTAAAAAATAAAACTGGTATGGAACAAACAGTCTAATTTGAATTGCTAGGGCTTGAATAGTAATTCATAATTCTTCTTTTAAATTTTGTGTGACATATTTCTCTTTTTTAACCAGGAAACGGCACGATTGATTTCCCAGAATTTCTTATCATGATGGCACGTAAAATGAAGGATACCGACAGTGAAGAAGAAATCCGCGAGGCATTCCGTGTATTTGATAAAGATGGCAATGGCTTTATCAGTGCAGCAGAGTTACGACACGTAATGACCAATTTAGGAGAAAAACTAACAGATGAGGAAGTTGATGAAATGATCCGGGAGGCTGATATAGATGGTGATGGGCAAGTGGATTATACCGGTAAGTATGTCAGACTAAAAAACTAACCTTTTCATTTTAACATATAAAGGGTGTTAAGAAAGTCCGTTCCGCGAACGAATTTTTCTTATAATTCGAGAGTGATTTAACGTAGCGCCTTCAAATTTGAGTCAAAGTTAAACCAAAAGTGTGTATCCAATATACCGTATCACCTCCCTTGAGCGTGACTTTCTTCCGTTGCTATGAAGACGTGTATAACGGAAGCAGCAGACGACAATAACAAAATGCATGCGAAAAACACGTCCTCTGAAGGTCTCTCTCCAGGACAAGAAAGAGCACAGGACATGGCTTTATTAGACGCGGGACATGATGCTAAATATGAAGTCCACTATATGCAAAAACCTGACAGATGTGTAAGAAAGTGGAGGCAAAGGAGAGAGGAAAATATCGGACTAAAAACCGGTGCGCGGACGGGACGTCCTACGAATGTGGAGGGTAGGGTAAAACGGGAAATGAAATACAAACGAGGAAAATCGACGAGAATTTGCTCAAATGACCTTAATAAGTCTGTTATCCACGTGAGTCATGTTACAGCACATAATTATTTAAGAAATGTGAAAAAATCGCGATCTTTCAAAAGATCACGGTGTCCACTTCTGAGGAAAACTCAGCGCCGGAATAGAATGAGATTTGCTACTAAGTATGTGTTTCATAGTCCGAATCGGCAAGATGACATTGTGTGGGGGTCCCAGCCAGAAGATGACGCACAGATACCCGAAACTAGCGCCGCCATGTCTAGTGCGAAAGTGATGATAGCAGGGGGGGGGGGGGGTATTAAATTGATCGGATTTATTAAACTCCATCTTCTACCTACTGATAAAAACTGTTGATGGACAATATTACCGGGATAACATATTTAGAAAACATTTGAAACCAGCTTTATATCGACAGAAAATAGCCGGTGCCATGGACGAAAGGAAATTGGTACCCTACCCCGGGCAGCCAGTTTTCCAGCAGGATGGTGCCACGCCCCATACGGCTCGTGCTACACTGGAATGGTGTACAGAAAATTTACCTAACTTTATTTCGAAAGTGTATTGGCCTGCCAATTCTCCGGAATGAAATCAGATTGAAAACCTGTGGAGTATTCTTGATACGGAGGTGTAGAGAACCATGTCCAACGTCAATGGACCAATTACGACGTTACGGCGGGGTATACCTTAAGAACATGTGTTTTCCTTAATTCACTCAATGCCGAATAGAATAAAAAATATAATCAGGAAGTTGGTGCCTCAGGTTAGCAAAACAGAAAGAATTATACAAATGCCTTTATTATTTTTAAAGATATGCAATTTAATGTTTGATGTGCGGAACGGACTTTCATAACACCCTTTATTAATGCAATAATATGTAAAAATATTCAGTTTGTTTTTTAGTCTTCAATATCTTTCCATGTAAATTGTATTTCAATAAATTCTTTGGATATATACTTTTCTTGGTAATCAATGCAAAATTAAATTAGAGTTCACATAGCATTTGTAACTTGCAGTGTATGTGTTACTTATAATACAGCAATTATTATAGTACTACCATAACAAAAACTGTGTTGATTATTTGTTTCGGTTATTTTAGAGCTCGTCAGTTTTGATAGAAAGAATATATTGTATAAAGAAAATAAAAATATAATTACTATATTAAGTTATATTGTTTCCTTTTCAGAGTTTGTTAGGATGATGACGGTATGTATCATTTATTTAGTTTAGATATTTTCATTTGTGGAAAACATTATCTTCTTTATTCATACATAATTCAAATTCCATTTATCTAATATGGCCCTGTTGAGAGGGCACTATAGCCTCATATTATTGTCGAGGAATGGAATAGTGCTTGAGCCGAAAGGGCGGGCACTTTCTCTCATCACGAGACAATACTTTGATGCAATAGTACCCTCTCAACAGGACCATAATGGATTAAGTAAATCACCTTTACATTTAAATATACAGCATGGCAGCTTTATTTGGACCATGCTGTATCACAATAAAACGGGTTTTGGTGTATTTCCATGCAGAACAGTAGAAAGGAACGTAACTCATAAACCACGTCTCATTTCGCGCAAATAACCGTATTAGTGACGAAATACAATGGTGACGCAGATTCATGTTGAACATCGAGCCCAATTTGATAGTGCTCAGGTGAGCGGGCACTATTCCTTCATAGAACTCACGTGAGTTGTCAATAGGAAGTAAGCAATAAAAAGTATTCAGGCATTCAGGTATGGAGTCTATGGTACTCTATTGCTTTGAAAGTGCTCGATATTGGGGCAATATGACGGTATGTTCATATTTCGTATGCAAAATTAGGTTTTTGTCAGAATCCTCCCATGATGTTCTGGGGTTGGTTTGGCGATTTCGACAAATGCCAATATTCTGATGATATTGTGGCGTAACCTCTCGGGACATTAAAAACAAGGATTTCATCAAAATCAGGTCCTATTTGTTCAAAGGGTGATTAGCTTATTCATTATTCAACAACATTTTCAAACTTTACTAATTCTGTTAATATACAAGATGAAATCGATAAATTTTGCATATAAATTGACGCTATTAGCTTTTAATATCTGCAAAGTTGTTACTAAATCTATGATTTGATTTTAAAGTTACAGGATATTTAAAATGTGCGCTAATCACCGATTAAGATATTCACGTTTTGAACCACTTGTCCCAGAATTATAATTCAGTATTATAATGCAACTGTGATATGTGGTAAATTTAATTTCAAACACCATGATTAAAATGTAGAGCAGAGCCTATAGCAAATCTGAACACATGTATGGATCGTTTTATCATAAGATATTAAAAACATTGAAGAATTATAGATTCAGCACTATTACCATTAACGTTGATAGTTATGAACAATTTATATAAACAAAATATTGATAATCAGTAAAGTAGGACCAAGAACTAAGATTTGTAGATGTTTAAAGGATAATATTATCGACGATATGTTGATGCCATCCTAGTGATATACAATTTATGCAAGAACATTATCAGTATGTCACCGCTAGTGATGATATTCTGTGAAAGTCTATTTTTTTCGTAATCGTCGTGTGTATTTCGACGATATATTTTTGAAGTAGTGACCTTGAGAGGTGAAGACAAATATCGTTTCCCAAATTTTTTGTACGCCAAAATCTTAATACGACACATTTATTAATAATTGATTGTATTTTCTTCACTTTCATGAGCAGAACGACATGGTAAGCAAATGCGTATATACAAATAACAACACAAGTGATTGCTTTCAATACAATTAATTAATAATAGGAAACAATAAAAAAAAAATTGTCTAACGATTTTATCATAAGGAAACTCTCATGGAATTTTATCAAT
Source organism: Mimachlamys varia (assembly GCA_947623455.1). Lineage (NCBI taxonomy): Eukaryota > Metazoa > Mollusca > Bivalvia > Pectinida > Pectinidae > Mimachlamys > Mimachlamys varia. The sequence goes on from OX392528.1 coordinate 56,496,942, forward strand.
ATCAAATATATGTAGAAAATGTAATTCAATTCAAACATTCGTTTGGGAAAACACAATGAAGTTATGTAGTTTAAATAGTCAATTTCAATAACGTTTAAACAAATGCTGTGTATTCTAGTAAGAATGAGCGTCATAATCTTAAATTTTACTTTAGTGTCTCATGGTAGAGGAACCAACTTCATCTACTCAAAGAGAAGTGAGATTATATATAAATTGTATATACACAATATATCCTAATGTAAAACTAAGAGAATATGCCTATATATCGATTATTATGAAGATTAAAGGCCCAGTATACGTAGCTTCAGGGAATCTTTCGGGATTCTGAAAAATTCTGAAAAAAAAACGTTTATAACCATGCAAAAATAAGCCTAAAACGAAGTAAACCTGGGCGGTAACTAACAAGAAACTCTTGACAGAAAAATCGAAAGACTTGGAAATAACTCAGGTGGGGCCCACTTCAACAACAAACCGAAGTTAGAAGACGGTTCGAAACGGACGCGTGTTTACAAACACCGTGTTTCAACTGCTGCTGTACCGGTAACCGCGTAAGAATTCATCTTGAATATTGCCGATATCAGTTAATCTTAACTAAACCTATAAATATAATAAGTTATTAGGCATAGTTTTCGCTTTAAGTTTTGCCGAAAGTTACGTATATTGGGCCTTTCAAGTATTCTCCCTTAATTAATAAAGCGATATCATACAGATATCAGAACAAGATATACAAAAATGTATAAAATGACCTTTTGTCTTGTCGTTTTGATGGTAGCATCATATAACCTCTGTGTTAACCTGTTATCCGTAAAACAATTAAATTGTTCATATGTCAGGATAATAAAGTTAACTTGTCGGAAACTCTTGTGAGAAGTATTATAACGATATTTTATGATAAAAGAGCTTAATTTGAACTTCAATACGTTATATTGCGTATTTTTATCGACAAATGTGTGAACTATAATTTCATTTATTCCAACGAATGAATTTTTTTTTATAAATTAATCGCTGGAACTATTTCATGTAAATGGTTGGTGTCATTAATTCTCCGTAAATCGTGTTAATGTAGCTCTATTTACAAAGCTTTTCCTTGGAAGTCGTTATATATAATTCGTTTGAATCATTGTTGTCAGATTAATTCATGTATTAACTATGTCCATCGTATACCATATACCATTTAACTTTTGCGTAATAGGATTAATTGATCTCATCCGGTCGGACTCAGACAAAGGGTAGATAGGTAGAATTATCTCACCTGGTCGGTTCCGGCCTTGGTCTGAAAGGCTGATTGCTTGAACGACTCACACTAATAACATGTTCTCTTTTGCTATTGTGGAAATGTAAATGAGCTTATTATGCTTGTTATATAAGTTAGGACCTAGGACTATACGTGTGTAATTTTGGATTCATCAGAAATCCGACCTAGATTAAGTTACCGTGATGCATTTGTATTTCGACTACATTTCAATCTGCAGAACTTTTACTTTCTACTTAAACATCAACACCCTTGGAACGGGTTGTTATAGAAGTATACATACGAGTTTTACAGTTTGTTTACATTGACATAAGGTTTTCCTTGTGTAATGGTAGCGCCCCTTTTCTATATGGTAGATAATGCTTATTTACTCCAATCACAAGTACCTATATGTATGCATGTAACTATACTGTTATGATTTCGATATAGGGAATATAATTTCGATTTCTTCAAAAATTGACACGTACATATCATTATTATTATCATATCAACAAGTGTTCTTTTACATTACTAAACTACAAATATTTGTATTTATGTATTGCTTTTTTTTCATGATTAATTACAATTTAATTTCAATAGCCCAGGGACAATGAAATTACCAATTAAACAAAGCCCTTGATGATCTCTCCATCCATACAGGGAAAAAGACTTAAGTTCTCTGGGCAAATAGACTTCAGTTCCTCTGAGTCTGGATATAGACTATTCCATGATAAATTGTGTGGGGGAGGTGGGAGCTACCTATATTGCTTTCTTTTAATGTATTTCGATGTTTTATTTTGCAGATTAGATCTTTTTTCAAAGCGTGTATATGTGATAAAAAATAATTCTTAAGGGTATTCCATATAAACTGAACTAGTTTTCGGTGAATGAATATCGATGTTTTTATATTGATGCATGTATACGACTGACGTCACAAAACTCTTATTACGATTGAGAATCAGAAATCTGAAACAATCAATGTTACCATGGAAGTAATACAATTTCTATATATTTTTTTCTATGAAGCTGTAAAGTTTTAAGGATAATAATACAGTACGTATTTTGTATAATTTTACATGTGTTACAGGCGGACGGATTTTGATACAGTAGACGATCCTGTAACAGCAACTACATTGTTGGAAAATCATCTTCTTTACAAACAAGACACAAAGGCATACAGCTACATTGTTGATATTGTTCACTATTCATATTTGTCATTATTTAGTTTCTTATCTTACATTCAATGTTTAAGAATTATGAATGTTCCAATGTAATCAGATTTGAGAAGTTGAGAAGAATTATTTAAAGTATTCAACTTTTGTGAAGGCAATCTTAATGAAACCAAGGACTCGAACCATCGAAAAAATGTCATGAATCTTATGACTAACTCCATAATTCCATTACATCTAAAGGATACAAGATACGCATTTCTTTTTAAATTTTAAGTCGCATATTTTAAACAATAAACATTTGCACTGAAGTGCTATTATTGCGACAAACTAAAGGATACAACTAATAAATAACATGGCATGGATAACAACATGGAAGTAAAGCAAGATAAGTAATAGTAAGCCGATATCACAGAAATTAGAAACTTTAAAGTTGAAAGCTAAAAACGTTAAAGTTAAAAGCTAACAAAAAGAAAAGACAGCAGCATATATATAAGATATCACAGACAGTAGTATTTGGATAAGAAGATATTAAATGAATACTAGTATAGTTGAATACAAGTATTACTAATGATGTTTGTAAAATACATACATGCTAAACATGGCAAAGTGTAAAAACAATTACCGGATATACACTAATATAGTGTGAATTAAAACTGGATGATGATGTCAGTTATAAGTAACAATTTTGGAGCTAAAAACGTTTAATGTAAAAAGTGCTGCATGCTATTATAGTGAGGATATTTATAAATAATCATTTGACATAAAAAGGAAAGAAATAACAAAGATGATTGTTAAAGGGAGAGAACTCTAAAAAGGTATTACACATTACCTCCCCTTGAAGTTTATGGTTTTCATGGCAAAGTGAAGTTAGTTGGAAAAAAGAGGCCCAAGCAATCAAGTGATTGGACAGTCCCTACCTACTAAACTTGCCCTGGCCTCTCTTATCTATAAGCACTAATTAAACGGTGAGGGATATGAAAAGAGACAGGACTGCAGATTCAAATATTATGAATTCTAGGAGTTAGAAATTTAGAATTTAGATTTAAAAGTAAGCATACACAAGGAAAACAAAAGGCATAAAAAGCTGAAAGAAGAATATGAAATACAAAACAAAAATCCAAAGCAGAAAAAAAGCAGTAAAAGCTTAAACAAAAGACTTCGGGGAACAGATCCTTCATCTACACAGGTCGCCGTCCCAGGTGCGGATCAGCCTGCAGAAAGTTTCATAGTTTTCCGCACTTCTAAGGTCATTAAACAGACTGTTCCACACACGGGCCGCCTCATACTCTCGGTGTGCTGGTAGTCTGTTGTTATCTGAAATTATGATTTGAAGAATTTAGTTTGATAAGGTCTGGTTTGAAATTGGGTGCCAATTGTTTTACAATTTTGCCATTATTTTTTACCTGTTTATATGGAAAAAAATAAGTTTATCTTTTTCCAATAATGTTTTTGTTGATGGTGTATATATCATTTTCAATCAATTGTATTGCCCGCTCCTGTATCTTTTTTTTATTTTTCTGGTGTTTGTGCCAGGCTAGTGGACAATAATTAAAATTGGATAACACAAATTATTTAAAAATCACGAGTTTTGCCTTCTTGGATAAAAAAGAACACATTGTTTTGAGTCCTTTCTACAAATATTAGATATGTTAGTGCTAAAATTAAGGTCACTGTCAATATCTACACCTCCAAGTTTCACAGTGCATTTGCCAGGTATATTTTGGTTTTTCAATATCATAATATTCAAGATGTTCTTTTGACCTATTTCAATACTAATGGGTTGAAATCTTTCTGGATTTGCTTTCATGCCATAACATGAAGACCATCCAATTAAGACTTTCTTCTCCTAAAACACTTTTGACTTTGGATGCTACATCACTGATGTAAGATAATGTGCTAACATCAGCATACTTATAAAGGCTACTATCTGTCAAACTCATAAACATATCATTTAAGAATGTATTAAAAACAAGTGGTCCCAGTATGGATCTCTGAGGGACACCCTTCCTCAGAGGCTCCCAGGCCCTGCAGACTGGCCCAAGTCTAGTCTGCTATCATCTATAGAGGGTTCATGAAAGTCATATGATCGCAGCTTCCCCAGCAACATATCCATGAGGGATGTAATCAAAAGCCTTGAAAAATCCATAAGAATCGCTCCTATATACTGGCCATTGTCCAAGGCCTGACGCCAGTCCTCAAGGAGGCGCAGCAGAGTAGAATGACACCCGAAACCCCGCCTGAAAGCCGCTGCAAAAAGCTGGTTGTGAATGAGCTTTTCAAAGACTTTAAAGATTATATAGGGGTCATACTTTTTAAAAACAGGGTAAACTTGAACCAATTTTAGTGCATTAGGAAATTTAGAAACCCTCAAATTAAAACAATTAAAACAATTACATAATGGATTACTCAGGACATCATATCCAGTTTTCTACATTTTTGCAGAAATTCTATAAAGTCCGACACAGTTAAACAAAACCATAGGTTTAGAGTTTTGTTTATCTGCGCTGAAACTGTTGACTGAGTTTACTGTTGCTGATTATGCAATGTAATTATATATATATATTACTTTTTATAAAAGTCTCAATGAATTATTCATTAAAGGAAAGAAAAGTTTTTGGTTATGGTACAAAGATCTTTAATATTTGTGTTGACACACAGGTGCTGTGTATTGACACATAATTAAAATTGGATGCTACTTTTACAAGATATGGCTAAAAAAATTATCTTTTCTTCAAGTACATTTTAAACTTTATAACAGCTGACAATGGACAGTAGATGTCTAGTAGTTTCGATTGCAATTTTTGGTGTAAAAAATTAGTATCTGCCAATGCGTTACAGGTATAACTTTTATACAAAATTGATACAATATGGTCTTGTATACCACATCTGAACAAGTGGAGATGCTTCTTTCTAAACAGAAACAGTTTTGTGTGAATATGCAATCATATACATAATAAACACAATTTGTTTTGTTTAAGTGAGTTTGTTATCATATTTCCTCTATGGTCTTCACTTGAGAAGTTGAGAGTCACTGATTACTTTATCATAATGTGACGATACAGTATATATCAATTTTCCTCGATCTTACGTTTTCACGACACATAATCTTAAAATCACCTATTTTTTTGACGTTAACAATAATCTTTCATCTAATTTGCGAGAACAATTGATCTATTTAATATAAGGGAGATAACTCTTAAAAAATCAAGTTTTGTATGCCTATATCAAGAATAAAGGAGATATCTCAAGTTACTTTATTTTATTTGGAGAACAATGCAGTTCAACAGGAAGTATTCCGTTTGTTTCTTTTTATACTCACCAAAGAGTAAGGAAGTACCTCATTTTATAAACAATATAGTTAATTCTTTAAATGACACATTCTATTTTACAGTACGCAGTGATTATGTTTTCTACATAAATACCATCAATATAATTTTAGAACATAAGATGATGAAGATTTCTCCATACTATTAAATTATAATAAACTTATTTTACCATTGTTTCAATTGGGGAATAATTGGAGAATATCCTTTCAATAGATATATATGTAGTCGTTTATGCTGCGATATAAGAATGTAGCTCGTCAAAGTGTGCGACCTCATGACAGGTGTGATCCAATGCTACATGTACGTACTGACGTCAGGTAGTACATTGTACATCCTCGCTATAATGCGTGCTATCCGAGGCGCCGTGCAAAGCATTGACGTAACGTACATACAGGTCAACTTATCGCCTACATGACGTCATGTTAGTGATGGGTGGTCTTGACTGCATCTTTATTACTGTAGATGCAGTCCAGATTAACTCTGAGTTATATGTAAAATGTAAATATATATATTTATAAGTTAAAAGTTGTGTAGAAATTATTTTGACACTGGCTACCATAAACAAATGTTAGAATGAATTTTTTTATTAGTCGTTTTCCTTTCTTGAATCTTGATACTTCTATTATGTTGATAAATAAAGTGATAGAAAATTATCCTATGAATAACTGACTATTCAGAAATGGAATAGATACAACATTCTACTGTATACAGTTGTTTTGAAACATGTACTGTAATTATAGACTGACAAAAATATCAGAGAAAACCAAAGCGTCAACAAAATCATAATTCGAACACAAAATTGATTAAACTGAAGGCACAATATAAACAAAAGAACGATTTACATGGAGACGCTCGTGACAGTACGAGGGAATATGACCAGGTAGAGTAAGCGTCTTCTGCTTCATCGACGACACCCGCCATGTAAATATTGGTCACATCCAAGTAAACATCAATCCTCAAAATGAGAATCGAGTCATCATTGTCAATCACATCCAGTAAACACTCTAATAAGCAAACTAAAAAAACCGTCCATCTTAATATCACACAAAGATAAAGAATATTCTCGATGAAATCAATGAGTCATTTAAGTAGTGGCACGGTACATAATATATACATTTTCGTAGTACACGATTTGATATTATAAAGAATTAGTTTCATTTTACTTCTAAATTCATAACGTGGCAAAAATTACCCCGGGTCGTTATTTCACAGTAGAAATCTTATACGGCCATCTGTAGAAAAATGACCCGACTTGATATTTCTGTAAAGCGTCCCTTGAAAAAGTGACCCGACGTAGAACTCAACAGTGGGTAGTTTTCCACACGGGTCATATTTTCACATTATACCGGAACTGTTGTATGAGTTGTTCCCCATTGATCGAATCAAACTCCCCGATTGTCCCCTGGCATTGATGGTTCGACATTGTTGTCGTCTGCTAGAACTTGTCGATTGGGGAAAGATGATCTTGAAGAAATGACAACAGCTGTAGATATTGATGATATACTGCTGCAGGATTTAATAAGTAATGAATTGGAAGATGAGAATGGTTGAACTTCTCCGATAAACTTATCCGAATCAGTTACGTGAAAATACAAAACAAATATGCCATACGCGTGAAATATATTTGATATTAAACGGCAAACCATTGAATATCCTTTATTTATTAAATAGTAAATGCAGATGACTGTTTTAAAGTTTAAAATTGAGACTCAAAATAAACGCAAGAGAAGGTAAATGTTTAATGGAATTAGACAAAGTAAAAATGAGAACTGATAATTGCTTTAATGGTCATAACCAAGTAAACGTAAGGGGAGGTAACTGGTTAAAAGGTACAATTAAAGTCAATGTTAGGGGTGGTAACTAGTGAAAAATACAATTAAAGTAAATGTTAGGGGTGGTAACCGGTGAAAAGGTACAATCAAAGTAAATGTCAGGGGTGGTAACCGGTAAAAAGATACAATCAAAGTACATGTTAGGGGTGGTAACCGGTAAAAAGGTACAATCAAAGTAAATGTCAGGGGTGGTAACCGGTAAAAAGGTACAATCAAAGTAAATGTCAGGGGTGGTAACTAGTGAAAAATACAATTAAAGTAAATGTTAGGGGTGGTAACCGGTAAAAAGGTACAATCAAAGTAAATGTCAGGGGTGGTAACCGGTAAAAAGATACAATCAAAGTAAATGTTAGGGGTGGTAACCGGTGAAAAGGTACAATCAAAGTAAATGTCAGGGGTGGTAACCGGTGAAAAGGTACAATCAAAGTAAATGTTAGGGGTGGTAACTAGTGAAAAATACAATTAAAGTAAATGTTAGGGGTGGTAACCGGTAAAAAGGTACAATCAAAGTAAATGTCAGGGGTGGTAACCGGTAAAAAGATACAATCAAAGTAAATGTTAGGGGTGGTAACCGGTGAAAAGGTACAATCAAAGTAAATGTCAGGGGTGGTAACCGGTAAAAAGGTACAATCAAAGTAAATGTTAGGGGTGGTAACCGGTAAAAAGGTACAATCAAAGTAAATGTTAGGGGTGGTAACCGGTAAAAAGGTACAATCAAAGTAAATGTCAGGGGTGGTAACCGGTAAAAAGATACAATCAAAGTAAATGTCAGGGGTGGTAACCGGTAAAAAGGTACAATCAAAGTAAATGTTAGGGGTGGTAACCGGTAAAAAGGTACAATCAAAGTAAATGTTAGGGGTGGTAACCGGTAAAAAGGTACAATCAAAGTAAATGTTAGGGGTGGTAACCGGTAAAAAGGTACAATCAAAGTAAATGTTAGGGGTGGTAACCGGTAAAAAGGTACAATCAAAGTAAATGTTAGGGGTGGTAACTGGTGAAAAGGTACAATCAAAGTACATGTAAATGTTAGGGGTGGTAACCGGTAAAAAGGTACAATCAAAGTAAATGTCAGGGGTGGTAACCGGTAAAAAGGTACAATCAAAGTAAATGTTAGGGGTGGTAACTGGTGAAAAGATACAATCAAAGTACATGTAAATGTTAGGGGTGGTAACCGGTAAAAAGGTACAATCAAAGTAAATGTCAGGGGTGGTAACCGGTAAAAAGGTACAATCAAAGTAAATGTCAGGGGTGGTAACCGGTAAAAAGGTACAATCAAAGTAAATGTTAGGGGTGGTAACTGGTGAAAAGATACAATCAAAGTACATGTAAATGTTAGGGGTGGTAACCGGTAAAAAGGTACAATCAAAGTAAATGTTAGGGGTGGTAACTGGTGAAAAGATACAATCAAAGTAAATGTTAGGGGTGGTAACCGGTAAAAAGGTACAATCAAAGTAAATGTCAGGGGTGGTAACCGGTAAAAAGGTACAATCAAAGTAAATGTCAGGGGTGGTAACTGGTGAATAGGTACAATCAAAGTAAATGTCAGGGGTGGTAACTGGTGAAAAGGTACAATCAAAGTACATGTAAATGTTAGGGGTGGTAACCGGTAAAAAGATACAATCAAAGTAAATGTTAGGGGTGGTAACCGGTAAAAAGGTACAATCAAAGTAAATGTCAGGGGTGGTAACTGATCAATTGTTTAACTTAACAGTACACATAAAGGGAGGTAATTGTTTCATAACTTAAGTCAAAGTAAACGTGAAGGGAGGTAATTTCCTCTGTGATAAATCTCTAGTGGATCTATTAAGTGTGTGCCTGGAGTGAGAGCGTGATGTTTAAGTGCTCCTCTAGTTCACTGCTCTATGTACATATTGTTAAACATGGATTATTCTGGTCCTTTCAATAGCCGTCGTCTGTGTTGTGGTAATTCTCAATGTTTAGAGTATAACGGATTAGTTAAGTCTATATAAATGTTTGTGTACACCGAAATGTAATGACTAAATAAATCCATTGTTCAAATATATTGACATAAATAGGAATGTACATAATGAATTTATAAGTGGAGCATCAATATAACTATACCGGTCATCAAAGCTAGTCCGAAAATGTAGAACTCACAACACATTTAGCATGAACAAATCTACAATACCTAAATCCGTTCATTTTAAACCCGGCATATGTTTTTTGTCGTAGACATTTAAGGCAATGTTTATTTTGCTGTCTTTATCACAACTAGAGACAAGAAGCGAGGTTACGACCGGTGTTACGAAGGTAGACTGTCCACTTATGTGACATTCGATACACGTATTCATGTAAACATATATACCTTATATAAAACACGCAATCACCTTCAAATCTAACTAAATACAGCGATTAAAGGCTTTTAAACAAATGTACTATAACCGCTTTTAAAAAGAAAGAAACATGTGTATATATAAAGTAAATTGGACTTATTAGAACCAGTCTCACTTCCTCTTCTAGACCGATTATTTTAAAGGTAAACACACTTATACAGTTTATGACAACGAAAGGCACATGGACACCAATCAAACGGTCTTGTTTGTTTGAAAAATGTTGAGCTTTAAAATCCAAAACTATTATATTCGTAACACTCAAATGTTTTTAAGAGACCGGGATAGGACAAAAATCACCTATCTGAATAATTGATAAAAATAGTCTTGTGTAGACATAATAAAAACTCAAAATTCATAGTGAAATGTTCATTTTTTATATGTTTGAGATAAGACAGATATCATTAAGCTGTTCATGCGTCTAACACCTAGATCCAGCGCCCTTACACGTATCCCTAGTAGTGGCGACGACGTGAAGAGACAGGCGTGGTATTCCCGGATACCGCCGAACCTTCTATAAACTCTTGTTGCGCTGGAGTTTCCACAGTATGAGTATACAATGCTATCACAGCAGGACAAACCCAGTCATATGTTTGGTGATCCAATCAGATGGAAAAGATGTGTAAAATATGATTGAACTTCAAACCTGAACCTGAAAATATTTCCAATTGTAAAGGTTGAACGTGTTTCGCCACAGTCTAAAGTGATTACAGATACACCCAGGGCCGTGCCCCACCATGGACTTAACGGAAGGTAATTAATTTTGAATCTATTTAACTTATAAATTTCCGTATTATTAAAACTAGACAAAACCTACACAAGCTGCATAATGCAACCTTTATGTTATAGGTTTTGGCGGATAACCTTCTTTTAAAATCCGAATCAAAGGTATTAAATCTACAGAGAGAACTCATAGATATGTTAAGCTAGCGATGATTAGTAACGCAGGGCGATCCTTAGGCCAGATCAACCCTGTCGTCAATATATATTCTATATGCCTCATAACCTAGTAGTATTTTTTTTACTTTTCGTTCGTACGACCAAAATTGAAAATTGAAGAGATTTTGAAAGATTCTTTTATCCATTTGCAAAATGCCGTAAAACCTCCCGTTACGTTGAATTACAAGTGAACGTTACAACCATTTTATAAACATTATAGCATAGTCAGATAGCTAATAAAAGATCAGCAGAACGAGTTCGGACGTCTATATAAGACTGATAAACAGACGGTATAACACAGACATGTCTAACAACTGTTCTAAAGGTTACAGGGAAGCGTTCAGCCTATTTGATCGTGACAATGACGGTACGATTTCCACTAAAGAGCTCGGGACTCTGATGAGGACGCTCGGACACAACCCAACTGATCAGGAGCTGGACGATATGGTCAACGAAATTGATACTTCACGTAAGTAAAGTGTTGATTCTGGTTTTATTATCTGGTACTTTCACAGGAGTATCAGTCGAAGTCCTTCCGTTGTTCATATGTTGGCCCTAAGTTAATCGATGTTAAGCTCGGGTTATGGTAATGTTATCTACAACATGCATTATATCAGGTAACTGTGTTTTTAAGCTTTTTAAGACATGTAAAATTAATTCCATCAAGACAAATTTGCCTTGTAGTTTAATATGAAATACGTGCAGTCACTGGTCCTTATGTAAATATCGTATGAGCTATATGCTAGGGAAATGTGATGTTTGCTTTCTGTGTGCTTTAAATATTTTTCAATTTTCATTTAAGTTTGCCTCTTTGAAACTGAAGATTTACAAATTAGTATTTTGTATATGCATTAAGACCCTTGAAAAAGAACAAGAGAATAATAGCAGGTGTTCCTGAAGATTAAGCGTCGTCTGCTTCATCGACGACACCCGCCATGTAAATATTGGTCGCATCCAAGTAATCGTCAAGTCCTCAAAGTAAAGAACCGAGGCATTATTTTCAATCGCAACAAGTAAGCACACTTAATGAGCATATTCAAAAACGTCTATCTCCATATCAATCAAAGATACAAAATATTTCTGAACGAGGCAAAATGAAGCAATAGATAAAGAGACATGATCGATTGTAAATTGTTTAATATATTTATATGAATGGTATATATAGGATATTATTCAGCTTCCGTCTTATTAGTAATTGTTACGAACGGTATACTGTAAAAGCCAATATTTTCCCGCATGGAATTTTTCGCCTAGGCAGGCTCCAAACTGTTCGACGTGGGGAAATTTTCGCGCTGTCATGCTGATTTACACTGTATCTATAATACTATTTTACACTGTAGAGTTCGCGTGGTGTTAAATATCTTCGCGTGTGGATATATTCGCGGAGATTCAATGCCAGCGAAATAAGCGAAAAATTTCCACACCGCGAATATTTCCACTTTTACAGTATGCAAATCAGCGTAAATGTTCTTTTTGAATTCGATACATAGTTATTAGTTAAGTTCAAACCATGTTAAATTTACTTCTATAAACATGTAAAATAACAAAAAACTTTTAATTGGGATAATTGGAAAACAAGTGCAAACCGTTATAACACATGATTCCCCCTAACTGTTACTAATTACTTGGCCTTGAGTATAATATTTGATAAATTTATCATAATTACATTTGTCTCGGTACTTCTTTTATAAATAATAACACCATCACCACGTTTTGGTTTTTTTTCATCTTCTGAATTTCTTTTTTCTCTTCCCATCCCCCTCTCTCCTACCCTCCCCTCTCTACCTGCAGTAAGTGTTCAGAATATGATTCATGCCAACACGTATTTACCAATAGAGAAGTACCTTAAACTTGTACATGCCAAGTGATATTTGATACCAATATATTTATTGACTCGTAAATATTGTCCAAGGCCAGAGCTTGCCTCTACGCGTTTCAGAATAATAATGTACGACTTTGTACCACTTGACTATTAAGTGCCTTATAATGCCGTCAGTTCTGTGAGCAGAAGGAGTACTGAATAGGATAGCTATATGCTGACATCAAAACAAGTGTGAAGGCAGATTTATTTCTAATATACGATAGATCTACTTTATAAATTGTTCTACGAAACATATATTGTCCTTGAAATACAGGCATTTCAACAAGAAGGGATTAGATGTGGATGTTTGTTCAAAGGGATATATTTACATTGACAACAATGCAAGTTCCACTGAAAAATTTATATCCTTACCGGAATTAACACTGAGAAAATGCCATTATGTTGTTACATATACAAATTAGGCCTATCGCTATATCTTATTCGCTTCCATGCGATATGTATTTTCTTAAAGGTGTCATCTATTACGAAATTAATTACATTCTTGATATGCATTGTTACAACAATAAAAACCCTTAATGTAATAAGTATTACACTAAACGTTGTGACACTCTTATTGTAATAAACTTCATTTTGTTATAGTACGCGTTGCGACTGCTATGCTTACTGTAATAAAACATGAAATCATTACACTAAGCCAAGCAGTTGCAACGCTTACTGTAATAAAAATGAAGTTTATTACACTAAGCGTGACAGTCGCAACGTTTAGTGTAATAATTATTACATTAGGACTTTTTATTACATTAAGAGTTGCAACAATGCACACCTTTGCTTATTTTGAATCATTGTAATTGTTTTGCCTCTAGGTTTTGTCGACGCTTTGGTATGCTCCCTTTTTATTTTTAAATCGTTCTATTCCAAAATCTTCGTTATTCTGAATGCATTTATTCACCCTTTTACCATAACTTATAAATCTAAACTCGCCGTGTCTGTTATCAGAGTCCAATTATCATATCAGATCCGGAGTGTCCAAACAGAGATATGCTTGGTGTTGTGTCCTTAATTTCTTAATGTCGACTTTAATTTTCTTATTGTAACCCCTTTCCTCTTTGTGTGTAATTTTAAAGAGGGTTTATGTTGTTTTTATGTCGGTTTTGGTTATCCTCAGGTCCAGTGGTTAATTAAGTGGCCAACAATGTCAGATATTTTGTTTTTGTTTCGACGAATATACATGTACATATTAACATTGACTGCTTATTAATTTGCAATATGATAATCGTGACTATTTTAATTTATAGATTGTGGGTTTTCCATTTCTTGATGATAACCCCACTGTTTCTCAAATTTGCTATAGGGTTAACATGTCGCAGTTATTCAAGGGCTTGCTCTAAATATCGAAATGTTCTTGGTAGATGTCGGCAGTTGAAAAACAAACTTACGACATACGAATCCTAAAGATGCAGGAGGACTATCCGCAAGTGTTATGGCCATCTTCGTCTCACTGAGAAACGTTTTGTATCCGTGTATGCAAATGAAAATGGAGAATTTTTAAGATGCTCATTAGTATATTTTCTTGGTGAATGATGACTCATTTTAAAGATTGGACTAAAACTTGGATGTGACCAAGATGTACATGGTGGGTGTCGCAGATGAAACCGAAGACGCGTACTGATGCAACGACAAATGTAACAATTTCGAAATTTTCCAAATTCACGGAAATTGTAACAATTGTTATATTTTCCGTACATCATGAGCGAATATTTTTCGAAATTTTTGCATTTTTCGTTGCATCACGTGTACTCTTCCAGAGCACATTTTCTTGTATTGTTCCAAGTGTCTCCGTGTTAATCTTTCCATTGTTAATATGTCCCCACTAGTTTAATCGATTTGGAGTTTGATATCTGGTTTCAATGACGCTTCGGCTCTCTCTGTTTAGTTGTGATTTTGTTTAAGACGCTAGTATGTGTACGGTTTTGAGTGTTCTCTGTGTGGTTTGGGTTATATTGCTGAAACAAAAGTCAGTTGCGACGGAGAATGAACGGTCATGGTTCGATGGTTAACCGATTCGTGGAGTGGCATTGACGGGATGTGGATTTTCAAAAAACCTAAAAAAAATCTGCTGATGTTATGTCTATCAAAACATTTAATTTTCCTTCCCTTTACACTTCCATCCAACACACCGAACTAATAGAACGTCTCCGGTGAGAGTTTTCTTTTCCAAGAAAGTTGGACGACGATAAAAATACATGGCTGTGAACTATCTTGGAGCGTACGTTGTGAGCAACAAAACAAAAGCTAGTCTGAAATATACTCAGGAATATATAGTACGAATGATTGAATTCCTGGTTGGCAATATCTTTGATGAGTTCGGAGGAAAGATTTTCCAACACACTGTTGACATTCCAATGGGAACTAACTGTGCCCCACTTTTGGCTGACTTGGTTTTGTTTTCATTCGAGGCTGAATTTGTCAAGGAGCTTATTAGGACGGGTAACAAAACCCTTGCCAAATCTTTCAATTTCACTTTCAGGTACAATGTATATCGACGATTTGTTGTCTATAAACAACAACAAGTTTGCTGACCTAGTCTGTCGTATATACCCTACTGAACTTGAGATTAAAGACACCACACACTCTCCTACATCAGCTTCTTATATCGATCTTTACTTAAGCTATGACCTGCACGGTCAGCTTACTACTTCACTGTATGATAAACATGACGATTTCGATTTTCCTATCGTGAACTTTCCCTTTCTTGATAATAGCATCCCTGCTTCTCTAGCCTATGGTGTTTTCATGTTGCAGTTATTATAGGGCTTATTTTAAATATCGAGATTTCCGTGATAGATGTCAGCTACGGACGAACAAACTTACGGCAAAGGGATTCGAGATATTCGAGTTGGTTGATGGAGACTGTGGGCAAGTTTTATGGTCGCCATCTTGATCTCATCGAGAAATATTCTGTATCTTTTTGTGATATAAAGATGGACGCTTATTATGATGCTTACTTGATGTGATTGACAATGATGACTTGGTTCTCATTTTGAGGATTGGTATTTTCTTGAATGTGACCATGGCAGTTGTTGTCGATGAAGCAGAAGACGCTTACTCTTCCGGAACACCTGGTCTTATACCTTAAATATTAACATTGTTTATATTTTGCCTCTAGTTTAATCAATTTTGAGTTCGCATTATTGTTTTGTTGGTGGTTTTGTATTCTCTGATTCCCACCCCTAGCTCCAATATCAACATCATAGTTGATAATGATATGACAAACAAGGGCGATAACACTTTTGACATAGGCCGAAAGTTCCATGCAATATGGCTTTTGGTCATTTCGGGAATTTTCTTGCAATTTTTATGCAGTTATTTGAACCCGAAAATAATTATATTAGTCTAAAGGAAGTGCAAATAAATATTCACATTATGAGGTACATGTAAAATTGTACGTATTACCACATATTCATGGAAATAGAAGTCCCGATGCACATTATGGAAGATGTGGACATTGATCGAAAACAAGAACTGCATTTTGTATTTAATACTGCGATTACAATTAAAAAGAAGCCACAAAGTAGAAATTTAAATAATGTTTCTAAAAGTAGCAACATTGCGATAAAATATTACTGACCACATACCCCACGTAATTGTAGTTCAGCAAATGAGAAATCAAGAACATGTTTATCGTCCTATATTGTGGAATGTGTTTATCTAAATGATTCGATGTTACAATATTTCTACCGTTGACGAACGGTGTTATTTTGTTCTTCTCCGGTGAGGATTACATATTGTTTACATATACGTTTGTTATTTGCCTTTATTAAGGTCAAGGAAAGATAAACTACGCGGACTTTCTTAAGATGATGAAACCAGCGGAAGCCTGGAACGAGGAAGCCGAGTTAAAGTGTGCCTTTGAAGTGTTTGACAAAGAAGGCGACGGCTACATAAGCGCGTCATCTTTACGTCAGGTGATGAATAAGCTAGGAGAGCAACTTACCGATGATGACATCAAATTTCTTATGAAGGAAGCTGACGTCGACGGTGATGGTCGTGTGGATTATAAAGGTATGTTTAATGGGTATCTCGTGTAATGCTTTTCTTACAGGTGTTCAATCGGATACAATTTAGTACAACTGGGCACAGCATATGCTAAGCCTTCAACATAGAGAATGTCATTTTAAACCTTCAAAAAGTTCTTTAAACATCTAGTAAATAATGCATGTTCATGTAAATACTCTATATGCATTTCTGATCAGATGAAAATACAAATTGAATCCATCAAGCTATTCTTCATGTCGAGGCGAGAATGAATCAAGAATAATCATTGTTTTGTCAATATATTGTTATTGGCAGATAAAAAAATGTTTCCATTAAACTGCAAATCAAAAAGTACACAGATGTTTTCCAAAGTATATTCCTTTTTTTGGTGAAATCGATCACAGATATAGAGGTTACGTACACAACGAATGGTTGTTGAATACGGTATTTATTTCACTTGAGTTAATTTTCAAATGTTACAAAGGACACGAGCTTTAGCTTATGTCTCTAAATTATTCATTTTAGGATCGAATCCTTTCTTTTTTTATGTTTCCTACCTGTTTTGTACATTTCTTACACTGTGTTTGATTTTTTTTCAGAATTTGTACGGATTGTAACCATGAAATAGGCGTTGGTACACTGTGCTTCAATCTGTTATTCCATTGTCGTATGCAATTTTGCAGCAAAGCATGGCTGGATGAACAAGAATAGATAGCATTTAATCTAATAAAGGGTTAAAAGTGAGTATAATTGAGATAAGTTGGATAAAGAACTGTTGGCTTTTAATCAACTTCAATACATTGTACCGACATTTGCTTTGCAAGCTGTGATTTAGTCCTTTACTTCGAAACATACATTGTACGCCGGGCCAACGAGAGTGATTTATATAAGTTGGATAACCTGTTTCATAATTGTTGTAAAATAAAAAAGTGTATATGATATTAATGAAATGTTTGTAAATGAAAATCCCTAACGTTTGTTTCAACATTAAAGCAGAATGCTTTGTAATCTTAGCTTAATGTCTAGTTAAATGGTGTTTACATGTCGCAGTTGAATCGTTATTCTAGGGCTTGCTCTGAATATCGAGATTTTCTAACAACCCAAGAATTCGAGAGATGCAGCTTGATCAGAACTATGGGCAAGGTTTGTGGTCGCTCGCATGTCAGTTTATATATTAATATATTTTTGAAATCTGAGAATATCTCCACCGTCGCCATTTTGGTCTCATTGAGAAATATTTAGTATCTTTAAATGATGTGAAGATGGACTTTTTGGGTATGTTCATTAGTGATTTTACTTGTTATGATTGACAATGCTGACTCGGTTCTCATTTTGAGGACTTAATGTTTACTTTTATGGGTGTCGTCTATGAAGCAGAATATGTTCATGTAGTTTTACAAGATATCCATGAAAATATCTTTGTTCATATTTTACCACTAGTTGAATCGAGTTCGGATTATGATTTTGTTGACGCTTCGGCATCCCCCCCCCCCGGCTATTGAGAAAAGAATAGTGAATTCATTTTAATATCATAATCAACAAGGTATACTATAATTATGTTCGTTAATTGGGTTGATTACATTAAACGAAATATGTTTTTCCCATGTGGCTGTTGTGTAATTCAGCGAAAATACCCTATTACATTTGTATGCAAATAAAGTAATACAAGATGTCATATGATGCATTTCAAATACTAACGAACGGTGGAGCCCTCAGGAACATATCATTTGGTCGCCACAGATAAATTGAAAGACAAATGTTAAGGCTTGGAGATTAGCGTATAAGCAACATATTTCACTCGTGTGGCTAATATTTTGATATTTTTATAATATCAAAATATTAGCCCCACTTGTGAAATATATTTGGTTTTACTGAAGATACTGTTAGATATCCTCAATATATCAAATTGTTCTTTAAACGGTAATTAAATAAATGTATATTTGGTTAAAATCCTTTGGTTTTTACATGTCACTCATTCCGGTTGTATTTTTTTTTTTAAGATTTAGGTTAATGTAAAATGTATTGATGTTTATTATAATGTTAATGTAAAATGTATTGATGTTTATTATAATGTTAATGTAAAATGTATTGATGTTTATTATATTGTGTTATATTGTAAATAATAGTTTAATCAGTTCATGTATTGTATACCCTGTTGTTATCTTGCCTTGAATTTATTGGTGGTCAGTTGACTAATAGTTGTCTCCCTTTGAATGATCTTCGTATTGCAGTGAGTGTATGAAAATGTAGATGTGAAATTGTGACTGTGTGCGTTGGTATGTGAATTGGTGTTGAGCTAACAGAATACATTCAGATTGAAATATATTGTATATAAATAATATATGTTGTATAACAGATATCTGTACGATGTTAACTATTCTGGTATATTTTTCAAAAATAAAGTTGTAAAGAGTTTTGGAAAGGTACACCACCATGTACATTTGTAACATTGATATTTTTTGTCAAAATAAGATCGTCCCCATATTGAAATGTATTTTGCTATATGTTTACGCTGTTGTTACTCTGACTGTTAAACATATAACCAAATTGAACCATTTTTTTTTTACATGTAAAAACAATGTTTTAAGGATCTATATCATCTATCTACAAAATCATTTCACCAGGAATATGTGTGTCAAGTGTTCTATAATAACTAAACTATCCTTAGTATGCGTTACATTGGGGTTCACAGGGCCTTGTTTGCCTCCTACAAGAACTAAACTATCCTTAGTATGCGTTACATTGGCGTACACAGGGCCTTGTTTGCCTCCTACAAGAACTAAACTATCCTTAGTATGCGTTACATTGGCGTACACAGGGCCTTGTTTGACTCCTACAATAACTAAACTATCCTTAGTACACGTTACATTGGCGTACACAGGGACTTGTTTGCCTCCTACAAGAACTAGACTATCCTCAGTATGAGTTACATTGGCGTACACAGGGCCTTGTTTGTCTCCTACAATAACTAAACTATCCTTAGTACACGTTACATTGGCGTGCACAGGGCCTTGTTTCCTCCTACAAGACCCAAACTATCCTTAGTATGCGTTACATTAGCGTACACAGAGACTTGTTTCCTTCTACAATAACTAAACTATCCTAAGTATGCGTTACATTGGCCTACACAGGGACTTGTTTGCCTCCTACAAGAACTAAACTATCCTTAGTATGCGTTACATTGGCGTACACAGGGCCTTGTTTGTCTCCTACAATAACTAAACTATCCTTAGTACACGTTACATTGGCGTACACAGGGCCTTGTTTCCTCCTACAAGACCCAAACTATCCTTAGTATGCGTTACATTAGCGTACATAGGGACTTGTTTCCTTCTACAATAACTAAACTATCCTAAGTATGCGTTACATTGGCGTACACAGGGACTTGTTTCCTTCTACAATAACTAAACTATCCTCAGTATGAGTTACATTGGCGTACACAGGAACCTTGTTTGCCTCCTACAATAACTAAACTATCCTTAGTACGCGTTACTTTGGCTTACACAGGGCCTTGTTTGCCTATGGAATTGTCCTTTGTAGTATAATAGCTTCGATATATCATTGTTTTAACTTCCGCTAAGATACAATACCACAATGCGCTCTGGGTAAGACTAAATGAAGGTATTGGTCTGACATTATTATAATACTAGGAAATTAAAGGTTGTGTGTCAAACAAATGGTTGTTTTTTTTAAAAGAACATTTTGAAGAGGTGCAGTGGATAGCGCAATTACCTTTCACTATGGCAGCCGGGATTCGATTCCTCTTTCGGACGTGAAAACGTATGGGGTCACCTGAATGACCACGTGGGTTTTCTTCGGGTACTCCGATATCCTCCAACACGAGTGATTAATAGAAGTTAGATAACTTGTTTCATAATTGTTGTAAAATAAGTTTGTTTATTTTCAATTCAAAAGAGTTATTAAATTAAAGAACAAAACAGGTTTTTGTGTTATTTTTTATAATAAAAATGTATATCATAGTATCTAACCCTCGTTCGAATATTGTGAAGTAAGAATAAATGAAGGTCAGCTTTCATCAATGTTTATGAAAATGATAATCAGCGATTATTTGCGATGAATTTTACATGTATCTAAAAGAATCATGTAACGTATGTATTCGGCTAACGGTAGGCGAGATATTGATTGTTGTTTTAAGTTTTTTTTCATATTACCATTGTCAAAACAATGACGTCATAATCGCCACGTGCTGGGTGTCGCATGTAATATCGTAAGTTATACGTCTTCCAATTAAGTTTATGAAATATCTTTGCTAGGCAAATTTGATTATAACAATAACACCATTTTTATAGATTTTTTTTCATAGAATGGCCCTCTTTCAAAAACCGATCTATCAAAGCATGCTTTATTGGTCCCCCGAATCACTATTGTCGTGATTTAGTAAATACAGTTGTAATTAGATGATAAAGCGCTGATAATCGAACACATCAAACACGTGCGCTAGCAGCTTGTGCATGTAAGAGGAATATAATTACATCAATCCATGTTATTTAGATTACAATGGTTTCTTAGACTGTACGCCTTCTTTACTGGAAACGACTCCAAATATACTGTGGCTTATGCACAAATTATCCTGGGACACGTACTTGGGCCAATTGTACGCTTGTTGGTTTTGTAATTATTGCTAATGTGTTCTGCTGCTTGGTTGCCTGTTTTTATTGAATGTAAGGATTTTGTCCTTAAGCAATGACGCGATCTGATACTTTTCTATAGAAGTTTTGTTAGTGTCGATTCCCTCCAGACCAGAAGCAATGGTTTCCAATAATAGATCAATCTAGGTAAGTAGAGGACGACCGTGACTTTGCGATATTGCTAGAAAGCTCGCTACCTTCATCAAAAATGCATGTGTGAACGTTTTATAACCCGATAGTATAACGGTAAACTACTGAATAGATACTACACACACACGCTAACATTGAATCTGAATGGTAATTGAATGTCTTATGAACTTGCTTGCTGGTGACTCTTAAATTGATCCCTTGATAATTGAAAGCTACCCAGGTAAACATATCGACATTTTTGTATATACGTTATGCCCAAATGATTTTAACCTTGCTTGCTGGTGACCCTTAAATTGATCCCTTGAGAATTGAAAGCTACCCAGGTAAACATATCGACATTTTTGTATATACGTTATGCCCAAATGATTTTAACTGTCGGACTGGAGGGCATGTTTTCCTCCTAATCGACCTGGTTGTGACAACAACAAAGGGATCTCTGAGCGGTGCTACCTGAGAAAAGGCACATAGCAAAATTCGGTATTTTCAAAAGTCTTAAAAATTACAATGATGAGGTATTTTTTTTATCAAAATGTTCCATCATTCTTAATACGTATTGCATATTATATATCATATATTATATATTATATACGGGCAAAAATGTGGGAATCCAAAATATCTAATCTAAGGTAGGAGCAGAAGAATAAGGTGCGTAAAACCCCTTTAATATGTGAATTTAGAAGAATTTCAAATCGTGAACTACAAAATTATAAATATTATGAACCGTGCCACTACTCAAATGAGATTAACTGTGGCTATGGTTGACATTTGGGTTAAGATATGTCAATGAACTAAAAGTATGTGTACCCTAACCCAATGACATAATCCTTTCTTTTTTCACATTTTAATAAATGCAAAATGTTATCGAACGCTGATACAAAGTACTTTCAGTTTCGACCTGTCAGAACATATAATTTAAGGCATGAATTCCCCCCACACACCGTAATACGTCCGCTCTACATATGTTTGTACCACGATTAGACACGGCTGAACTATGGTGAGTACTTCACTCCTACTATCATCAGTGCTTTATCGGTTCTAATGCCGATGAAGCTAAAACCGATTGTTCTAAGACATATGAAGTAGATGGCAATATTTTTTGTAAATATCATATCATATATAGCTTTCTATCATTCTGATTCTTAACAAATAGCAACCATAGATAGCTTACTGAATGGTTTTATCGTAAGTATAAATACCTGAGCAAATTATGCAAACGTAGTTTTCAACACGTTATCATTGAAAAAATGCCAAAGCACTAGTTATTCCATATTACCGTAAATTCACAACTTCCCATATGTCCTATTTTGTTCGCAGGCGAAACTCAATGAAAGTGAACTCAGACGTAAGTACATATATTTTTTAATTATTTTTCTAAAAAAATAAAATGCATGCTAATGTTTTTAACCTGAAATCGCGTCACTATCTGCGGTTGGTCTTCAAGACAAAATTGCTAATCTTTATGTATATTTCCGATATTGAAGAAAGTGTGTATTGTCGTAAACGATTCCCAATCCTTCCTTACTTCCTGACAGCGAGCATTGTAATCTCTGAGCTAATATTGATATATGTCAAAGTTCTCAAGTAGTATTCAAATAGATGTATAGGTAAGTTGTGTTATCAGTTGATATTCGATTGCGTACACACATTATATTTACTTAAGGACTTCTATGTTTGCACGAAGTCTTAAGTTAATTGGCTGCAATTACTTTTAAAATACACGGAATACAACCTTCATATAAGACCAAAATACCCACCACACAAATACCACAGTACACATATTTCCAAATACCAAACACATATCTATTGTGAGCTGTGTTCAATAAAATATGTTTTACAAAGAAATACAAAGATGAAATAATTAATGGAGGATTAAGTATATATATATCTGTTTTTATTTGTTTTCATTTCCCCCTTTTCAGTCAAATAATCCCAAAACTGTACATGCTCTTAGCCATCAGGCTAGAAGCGTTTAAAAATTTCCTGTCAAATCATATCAGAACTGTTCCCATGCCAAGTTGAGGATTCAACTAACAATTATCTTAACTGTCATAATTCATATCAAATTTATATTAACGTGTACTGAATGTCTGGTACAAACATGCATAAATATTCCAAATTTAGATTTTGATATATATATATATGTTTTTGTTTGTTCCTTCTTTTGAACTTTTTTTAATGCACGGTGTATGTAGTCATTTGTTATTATTGCAGTAGTTTGTAGTAATACAATGTATACATTTAACTGTGATGTACATTGTATGATGAACGCGAGAGATATTTATTCGCTTTGAAGACAGACAGAATCATAATATGTAAATGTTAAGGAGGAATGAAAATACATTAATAAATAAGAGAATACCGAAGCGTTAACAAAATCATAATCCAAAATCAAATGTAAAATCGATTAAACAAGGGGCAAAATATGAACAAAGGAAAGATTGACACGGAGACTCTTGTAAATGTAAGTTTTATCAATGTAGATATAAATGTAAGCAAATAATGTATTTTGTTACTGCAGAGGCCTTTGAACATTTCGACAAGGACCAGAGTAATTCCATAACAGACGAAGAACTAGGTGATGCCCTGAGGCTGGCGGGGATGAATCCGACTGATAAAGAGATCGAACAGCTGATAAAAGAAGCAGACAAAGATAGTAAGACTAGTATACATCTGTATCTATTCAATACTTTTGGACTTCGTTACAACTGACAGCATCATCACACTATATAATCAAGAGTTTTCTCCAGATCTAAATCTGAGGGGCCGCGTTGACCGAGTGGTTAAGGTGTCCCGATATTCTATCACTAGACCTCCACCTCTGGCAGTTGCCAGGTACTGACCGTAGGTCGGTGGTTTTCCCCCGGGTATTCCGGCTTTCCTCCACCTCCAAAACCTGGAAAGTCCTTAAATGACCCTGGCTGTTAATAGCACGTAAAACAAAATTAACAAAACCAAAACAATCTAATAAATCTTTATAGTAAAGTTGACTTCGATAGCATAACAGAGGAATGTGTTACTTTTGAGTTTAGAATTATAAAATCTTAAGGATGGGCTAATGGAGTAAATTTCATTACTTGAAAGGTGGCTGAATGTAAAACTGCACTACTATTTCGAAAAACTATCTTTCTTTTAGGGATTTTTTTGAACGATAATCTTCTTGGTAAAACAAAAATGAACGGTTTTTGTTCTGTCTCATAATACCCCCTTTTCCGTTCAATATTATCCAATATTGGGCTAAAACTACAAGATGGAACAGTACTAACATAAATACATTTTAGCATAAAGTTTCTGTATCGATTTTTGAACATTCCGATTTAGATAGAGATTTTATTCATCAAAAGTCCATCTTCGATATCAAGGGGTTACGATCACTTGCGCTCTCTACATACCTGGAATATGTTATGACACAACTGAAGGCTCCGTGTGAGTAACCTTATTGATGGTTCGATCCTTTAATGTACTGTACATCAAAAGAATCTCAAAGTCAATAAGGGTAACAATTGACATGCTTTGAGTTCGGTTGCGGTTCTATTGTAGTCTTCAAAGGACAGGCATGTAGCCAAGCGATTGGTCTGGATTATGTTTTATCTGCCCTCAGATTTGCCATGATATTTTCTAGGGGTGTAGAGAGCGTAGGTGATCGTAACGATGATGCCAATAGTAATACCAACAGTTCTACGGGACAGTTGCCTTAACATGACATTGATAGATATCATACAGTATTAACACTGGTAAAGTTATGATGTTAAATGTACATGATCGAACTGATACAGTAGGTACATGATCCAATATACTCCATCAATTGAGCTGTTTAAATTATCGTTATAACAATCAGCTTAGAACTACTGTCAATATACTTATTCTAGCGCTTCCAAATCTTCCAGACAAGCACTTTTCTTGATTTAGCAACCCCCGGTTGATATGCAATAATCCAGTAAAAAAAACCACTTACTCGAATCCGGTTTACTCGAATACTCCTCATCCGTCGATCAGTTCGTTTGGTCCCGACCGAGTTCGCAAACAAACCTCGGAATACCCGGATACGATGTTTTCATTGAACTATTTATTGATCATGGTCCCTATGAGTTCGAGTAAGTGGGTTTTGACAAATAATTAAATATCAAATGGTGCTTACATAATTTAATTCCATAGCCGAGATACAAAAAGAGGATGAAATAAGGCTATTGCGAAGATATGTACATGTAATATATGACGTTTAGATTATGTCGCGATTCAGTAATGTGACGTTTCATTAATGTGTTATGTTTCATTCTTATATTTGGCCAAATTTTGTATTTCAGACAGCGGTAAAATCGAATATGCAGAATTCGCTAAACTTATGAAAGGGCTAGAAGATATTGACTGTAAAGCCGAGCTCCGGGCAGCATTTGATCACTTCGATGTGAACAAAGATGGTAAAATATCAGCAGAGGAACTACAAAAGCAATTGGGTTATAGCATAGACGACGCTAAGGAAATCATACAGGAAGCCGATTTAAATGCAGATGGTTTTATCGATTTGGAAGGTATGTGTTAATATTCCAAAGATACATGTAATAGTACTGTATCAATACAAAATTTCGCGTCATGTTTTGGTGGAAAGCGCGATGAGCGAAAAACGGTTGTACCACAGACGACTATTTCCCGACTTCAATCTGTTTATAGAACATATTCTTTAATTCTAACTAATTGGAAACAGACCAGTGTTAACTAATTTAGTTTTCATACTGCTATAATTATAGTTAATAGATTTTTGAAACCATTGAATGCGGTGCATATTTTATTCAAATCAGCCAATTTATATTCTAATTACAGAGTTCACTACCATGTTGACGGGGAAGGTGCACATATCCGATTAATATTGACATGACTGAGGGTCGCAGGCCTGGGTATTGTGCTAAACTTTATCAGTGACTACCGGATTACCTCCCTTCATTGTGTATAGGCAGACTGTTCCGGAATAATCTGAACGGTACTGATCAGTTAGACATTGGTTTTGCTTGCTAATCGATTCGCAAGAAACACAGTTCATAGCGAATCATATAGTCAGGAACGTTTCGGATCAGTTCCCGATGTGATAGCAAAGTAAACTTTATTTACGGCATATGTTAAAGGCCCAATATACGTAACTTTAGGAATTTTTTTGGCATCCTGAAAAATTATGGGAAAAAAATCCAGTTGATAACCACGCAAAAATAAGCCTAAACCGAAGTAAACCTGAGCGGTAACTAACAAGAAACTCTTGACAAAAAAATCCAAAGAATTGAAAATAATGCAGGTGGGGCCCACTTCAACAACAAACCGAAGGTAGAAAACAGTTCGAAAGGGGCGCTTGTTTACAAATACAGAGTTTCAATTGCTGCTGTACCGGTAACCACGTAAGAATTCATTTTGAATATTGCTGATATCCGTTAATCTTACCTAAATCTATAAATATATTAAGTTATTAGGCTTGATTTTCGCCGAAAGTTACGTATGTTGGGCCTTTAATTAGAATAGTGTGTGTTTGTGTGTGTGTTCTGCGGACTAGATGACTGTTTGTTGGAATTTTGTTTGGAATTTAAGCTTTCATCTATGTCATAAGAAAATCACGGAAGAGATGAACAGTATCAAAACAAATACAAACAGAAACACAAACTAAAATGTTGACAAAATCATTATCAATATCGATACGGACATTTCGCTAGATACAATGTATAAACAAACGATATACCATACAAATTGCCTCTTTACTTTAGAACCATACGATCTTCACCTCCCATTGAAATATAGGTATAAACAAAGCAAAGAGAGGAAATGTCACGTCTTCAAAGTTTGAATCGTGATAGCAATAACGATCAACCGACCTCCAATTTGCAGCAGAAGAGGACACAAATAGAGGATAGATATATAATAAATTATAAAGCACAACGAAAATGAGATAACTACCAAGGATTTGCTGATCTGCTTTCTTGTAGCTGATAAAGATGAATAAACAAAAGTGTTCATCATTTCACACTCTCCCAGCAGTCTCACCTGTTATATAACGGCGATCTCCTATCTCAGTTCTATTCGATAGGGCTTGATTATAATATATAAACATATCTTCGACTATTATATTGTGTACAATGACTTAAGACATGTAAACAGGGATATCGATTAGAGGTCATTTGTGACGTGCATTTCTGGAGGATTTCCACTGGAAAAGCAAATAAAATGAGAAATGTGTTTACCTAATAAATAATGTGTATTACACAGAGGAAATAAATCCGTCCAATGATATATCACAGTTGCTCGAGTATCTGCCAGTAAATACTATATGTATAGGCCTATATAAATAAGGAGCCACCCATTATAGAATACATTCTCTAATGGGCGGCCCTTATATATTATTTACTGATAGGAACTCAAGCAACTCCGGATATTTATATTAAATTATAATATCGTGGAAGTAATAGCGACAGTACAGACAGATAAATTGTCAAATTTTCAAGGCTATTCGCCCCTTTATCAAAACACATAAAATACACGTTACATCACAGAATACAAAACAATGTATACATAAAACATGAAACAGTTTTAGATCTAAATGCTTAATGTTGCATATAATCCCTTCGGTTGGTCGGGCGCCGAAGGTCCTACTAAATCAGCAAAGAGACATCCTAAGGTGATGTTTAGGAAATTTAAAATAAACTGAATTTTATAGCATTGAAAATTTGACAATTTATTTGTCCGTACTGTCGCTATTACTTCCACAATCATATATCTATTTCTAGTAATACGCATCCAACAAACATTTGTTTGTTAGGATCTAGTACATATAGTGGATCATACCGTCGATATTACTTACTAGACCATATCAAATTATAATAGATAGAGTTATGAAGATTATTTATTGTGTACTACATGTGTAACAATGTATGCATGTATATAGAAATTCATATCATGTTACTTATATTCATATGCTTAAACTTATATAAAACATTTTTGTACTGCAGAAAATGGTTTAAAAAATATGGAAATATTTTACATCCTTTCTAAGATGCATGACATCACAGAATGGAAACATTCCGATGCCACTCTACAAAAAAAGCATTTTTTGGATTTTGTATACTTGAGTTAGCCACTCATGCAGATTGTAATAAGAAATTAAATAGTATAGGATCTAAACGATTGGGATTTTTAAATGCTTGAGTTTTACATTTACCTAGAATTTAAAGCGTATTGCATGTTTATTATATTTATTTTCCCAACTCTCATAAGCAAACATGTATAAGTTTTAACCTTTTCCTTCACATTTATATTCATGATTTAAATAAAAACATATTGTAAAATGTTAATTAGACGATGCTTTTGTGTTGTATGAACAATGAAAAGTGAAGACGTATTAATAAAGTATATTATATGAAATTGCATTGTTCAATTATTCTTATATTCAGATTTTCATTCAAACTGCATATTTTCTTATCTAAACATCGAAATGTATGGATGATACATATGGAGGATCTGCTATGAGTGTCACTGTAATATGGCAATCTATTAAACGAGTTTGATAATTTAATATGTCACGAGCCTTTACATTGGCGCGAGTGTAAGATTCTATTGATCATATAATTTACTTATATTCGAATAAGAAAATATACCAAACTATCAAATTGATGTCTTTATGAAAAAAGGCAACTTCGTTTTTGACGGTACAATTTCGACTACCGAGACAATCATATGACGTCATAATGACATAATTTATCTATGACATCACAATAGTGCTATTACACATTTGTAATAACATATTTATGACATGGTCGTATGACATGACTGAACGGGTCAGTAGTGTGATACATGTACATTTGTACGTATGGAATATGTAGTTGTCGTTTGTAGTAAATACGCGCTTAATTGCCAGTTTTATCTATGAAGTGGTATGCGACCGCCTCGGGATAAATGTTTTCACAGGTACATACACTATACACAATTTGGGATAAGCACGCGTAGAACTGTGATGACTGTACTCAAAATCTAGCGTATGTGTGTGCATGTATGTGTCACTACCGCCATTGGAGTTTACAACGCAACTTCGCCTAAATTACCCCTACTTAAACCATACCGGAAGTGAAGTTCATCTCCGTGTGTATCAGTGTGGGCGTAGTTAGTAAGAGACCAACCCAGTGAAACTACTATACATCACCGATCACGCAAACATGGTGAGTTATTTTGAAAATGTGTATCGTTATTGCACTAGCAATCGTTTCATTCTTAATATGATACATAAGTGCCATGGTATCTTTTAAGAGCTTATATATATATACTATAGAGATGATAATATGAACTTATATTCCTGTTAATGCTTTAGCCGTCCTACTAGATGTTTGATGGGTATGAACACACACGAGTGTTAAGTATACATCTTTGTATAAACGTATGTATGTTACTCGGTTGAAGGGAAACGCCCCAGGCCCTAAGTAGTTCTCTATCTATTATTGTGACAGTACTAGTGTAGGGCTTTCTTCCTCTCACACGAACTGATTGTCCTACTTTTTTTATTACAGGTGGATAGACTAACCGAAGAACAGATAGCAGGTAAACAAAACCCTCATTTATACAACGTGAAATGTATACCTACTATATATTGTTGTTAGTGACGAAGTTATGGCATGTGCCCAATGTCAACAGGGTATCGGGGACCCGTACGATAAGGTGTGCCATTTCTAATAAACAAAACACAGGGGAGTGTGGAGGAATCGAATAACATTATTGTAATATATAAAGTCTGTACACTTCTGAGATATAATATCTTGGATGTAACATCAGAAAAAGCTGATAGTTGTACACAACCTATTTAGTATCAGTGACATATATACTAAGGTGTGCTTTTAAACGCATGGGTGGGTGGAGATATCGATTGATGTTATTTTATATAAAGTCTGTAAAACTAAGATATAATATTGTGGATGAAATATAACATGTAAGACGCAGCTCTATTAAATATCAGTGATACATACTCTAAGGTGTGTTCTTCATGATAAAATAAAATACAAGGAATGTGAAAGAATCGAATGACAATTACGTTTTATATACTGAAATATACTATGAAACTGAGATATGATATTTGGATGAACCATAAAGACAGAGCTGATAGCTGTACACAAACTAATACGTATCAGTGACACATACATGTGTGTATGTCTTAAAAACTAACTAAGGAATGTAGGTGACGAGGCAGACAATTTTTAATCGATATCATTGACCTCAATGCCCAGTAAATATTTCTATTCATTAAGATTTCAAAAGACGTGTAAAAAATCCATTAATATCAATGAAAGTCCGGAGAATACCGAGGCATACAAATAGAATTCGATCCCAAAATCGATTAACTTTGAAGCACGATAAGGCCAAAGGAAAGATCTACATGGGGACCCCTGAAAAAGACCAGGTGGTCGGAAAGAGTAAGCGTCTTCAGTTTCATCGATGGCACCCGCCGTGTTAATCTAGATAACAACCTTATTTTAGGTCACATCAACCTTTGAGAAATACTTGTCTCTAAAGTGTAAATTCAGACATATGAGACGACAGATTTGATGACTACAGTATAACGCATATACGAGTATGTTTTAAATATGGGAACATTAAAACATAGCTGACAGTTCAGTAAAAAGTACTCGATTTCAGTAACACACAAATGGATATATATAACTTTAACACATATTTGACAGTACGAAATAATTGATATCAGTGACACATACTTGTGTAAAGTACTAGTTTGAAATACCATAGCTGATGCGTGTTACACCGTAACAGCTGGTGCGGAATATGTTACCATTTAAAGATATATTTCATGTTTCACGTATTGATTGGTACACCTCTCCTTATGAATTTACCCACTGCTTTAAAAGTATGTAAATATAGATGTTTAAGTTCATGTCTTATATATAATATTATTTTATACGTTCTAATATCATCCACACATGTTGCTTGTTGAACAGTATAATACTCAAATTCAAGCAATCATTACCCATAAATAGCCATGGTATCATGGGCCCTACTAAACTACTTAACATTAAAATACTAAAATGACGCAGCGGTTAAGATTTTGAAACGAAGTTGATGTTAACATAAATATTGTTGATACCATCAACGAATCAGGTTTAGGATTAAACAACAGAAGAAATATGAAATCCCAACAGAAGCGTAATTCCTACCTAAGCCACGATATCTTATCGTTTCTTTTACATTTTCTTCTTCTTTCCCACCGTAATTTAATTTTATTAATTTTCAACCACGACCTGTGTTCTTGGCGAAATTAGAAAATTGCTCAAATTCGGTTTGTATTTGTGTTTTTTTTTAGGAACTTCTGTAATTGTCCCATATTGTACATAAGAAATGTTGCTCGTTTAGTTTAAAACATTGTAATAGTGTATACAATCATGCTTGATCGACCTCCATGTTTCCAAAGATAAATCCAAGACAAGTATGGGACTGTACCTTTAACCTAGTGATAGAGTTAACATGCCGAAATTAAACTAAAATGATAAACAATCACGTTTGGTCTGATAAACGTATAACACTCACTTGTTTTGTTCTCTTATGTTTCCGTGTACAGTTTTCCTTTGTTCATATTTGCCACTAGTTTAATCGATTTTAAATTCAAATTATGGTTTTGTTGACGCTTTGGTGCTCTCTGATTTTATTTCTTTGCATTCATTGATATCAATTTATATCACTTGTAATTAGAGAAAAAAACATTCCGAATGTGCCCTTTATGCATTCCCTTGGTCCTAGTCAATGTAAATATTATTATATACTTCCAGTTTAAATAATTCCTTATGACATAGATACAAAATGTAGCCCAAAAGTCTCAATCATTGTTCCACAACCTTTAAAAAGTACTGTGTGTTAAGAAAAATACATCAAAGAGATGAAAAATATTCAGTAACACAAGACATAAATAAATATTCTAGCTGCAAAAATTACACATCAAATCACATAACGAGTACGATTTTATGAAAACACAAAGATTGAAATGTGCTCGAATCTCATCGAAATATGCTTTAACAAACAAGTAAACAAGTACTTAACAAAAGTATGTATCACTGATATCAATGACTTCGTACTGTCAAATATGTGTTAATAGTTATATTATATCTATTTGTGTGTTACTTAAATCGATTATTTGTTTCTGAACAGTCAGCTATGTTTTAATGTTCCTACATCTAAAACATATCCTTTATACATTTGTTAAGTCATCATATCAAATCCTTTCAAATGTTTGATATGACCTAAGGTAATTTAAAAACATACGTCATCCGATGAAATACATGTCAAAATATCTTGCGTAGCTATCACATACGTCACCAAGCGGCTATCCTCCAAATAATATCGATTTTGTTTGAAAAGGAAATAAAACTCTAATGAGGTACCATAAACTTTAAATGTCACAAGCCAATTGACTTGGACTCACTATGGTAGGGACAGTCTCAAACCTCACACTGGGAGCTATACTGCCTTGATTGGTAAGTTTATTGTAGTAGGACAAACTACAGACATATCATCAATACTTGAGGATGTATTCGCATTCGCTTTCCTATCTTTCGACAATTCGTTTCCCAACGTAAAGATGACATTTTTTTCCCGTTTGTATTATCGTCATTCCTTGACTATATTGACCATTGCGTCGTAATTACATTTCCTAGACACTTCAGTATAGGTTATACGTGGCCATATACAGCTGTCCACAGCGTTATAGTTTACTGACCAAAGCTATGGAAGTTTCTGGGGAAATGTGCCTTCGGAGGGGGTTTCTTGGGAGGGGGTTTATGGTGAAGTGCGTGCATGGTGGGTGGGGGGGGGGGGGGGTTGGAAGTGTGTTTATATAAAAAAAAATTTGGGGTGGGGATGGGGGGTGGGGGTTTGTGGGGGGTAGGGAGATGTCCTTGGCAGGTGGTTCTTGGGAAGTGTGTATATTCATAATTTTGTGTGTGTGTGTGTTTGGGGGGGGGGGGGTTACTTAGGAAGTGTGTGCGTCTTTGTTGAGGGTTGGGGGTTACTTGGGAAGTGTGTGTGTCTTGTGAGGGAGGAATATTCCCAACCGACTCCTTCTGTTCTTTGGGGAGAGCGAGTCAATAGGTATTCCCACAGATTGCCGCTGTTATATATTTACACATTATATATGCATATGCGCATTATTTATCTCACGCTTAAATGGATATTTTAGTGAAAAGTTTATTGTGAAAGGTAATATTTGAAGTCGAAGTAACAATCTATGCGTGTTGACAATATTTTTGTGCTGATCTCACTTTCCCTGGTATGTCTACTTGTCTGTCTCTGAAAGAGACGATTACAAATTAAATAAACGTTTTTTTTCATGGGGATAAAACATCAAGGCCAACTCCAATACCAAGTACATCACTATCTGTATCTGACATTCTGAATATTGCAAAAAAATACAGTACTTTAGATCGGTAACCAGCGGACCTAATACAAGCATGTAAGCTACAGGTAAAGACAGATCGGAGAGTCCTTGTGCTATCGTGACGTCACGCGATCACGTTACCAACGAGCTCATTACTGAGTATCTCCAATTTGGCTTGAGAGGTCAAGGTGTATGACCCGAATTTCATGTCAATGCAAGAAAACCAGTCCCCGCTCGATAGTCAGGGCATGTTATTATGGAAGAGTCCTAGGAGGACGAAACAGCTGTATGATGCAGTTTAATTATTTTTTCCGCATACTGTATCTATTACTAAATTTAAGAGGTTCAGCATATGTGTGTGTTACGTCATCTTTATGATAGGGGGTGGCAGACTCTGCTGGTGGATTTTTTAGTCCCCACTGCATGTTAATGTCACCACGCCTAACGGGTTTACAATGGAAATTCAGAATCAGAATTATTATCGCTTATCCAGAAAAAGACAGATGTATTCAAGTCACTTTTAATGTTGCAGGAGCAATGAGCAGATTAATATACACTTATTGTTTTTAATTTCTGTATTTCGTGATACAAAAAACGGTTATGCATCAATCAAAAGCATTTTGTTTAATAGTATACACAAACTTAAAAGCAAAGTTTTATCAATCTGAACATAACTATGCATTGGCCTCCACAAGCGGGGAATTTTTTTCTGATATAAACTTATTTTAAAAAATACAGTTATAGACGTTTGTTTAGGTTAGTACATGTTAATATGTAATTAATAAAAGTAATAACCATATTGAAAAAAAATCAAAACAAAATGTAACGAAAAAAAATCAATAAAATGAACGTTACAGAATTGGTCGATTCTATATTCAAAAGCAGTTATAAAACCGTTGTATAGCTGCATTAAATGCTAAAAAGGAGTTAACATATTAAATAACCATATTACCTCCCTTGCATTATTACAGAGTACAGGGAGGCGTTCGCACTGATTTGCAAAGATGGAGACGGAGCGATTTCTACAAAAGAGTTGGGGAGGGTGGTGCGAGCCCTGGGGCAGACCCCTACCGAGAAAGAACTAACTGACATGATCAAACTCATGGACTCGGACGGTAACCGTTGATCTGATATTGTGTTTATTTTCTTGTCAACGTGGGACATGACTCGTGAATACTTTTTATGTGTCCATTTTGGCTCTTGTCCTGTTTTCTTTTTTAATATTAGTAAGTGTATTGTTTTTGTCCTTGTGTGTTGACGCTGTGGTATATTTTGTCGGTGTGTGTTGATGCTGTGGTGTTTTTGTCCTTGTGTATTAATTCTGTGGTATTTGTTTTTCTCTGTATGATGACGCTGTGATATGTTTCGTCACTGTGTGTTGATGCTGTGGTATATTTCGTTTTTTGTGTTGAGGCCGTGGTATATTTTGTCTTAAATATGAGTTGACGCTGTAGTTTATTTTGCCCTTGTTTGTTGATGCTGTGGTATATGTTGTCTCTGTTGACGCTGTGGTATATGTTGTCTCTGTATGTTGACGTTATGGTATGTTTTGTCTCTGCGTTGATGCTGTGGTATATGTTGTCCCTGTGTTAACGCTTTGGTATATTTTGTCTGTGTGTCGATGCTGTGGTATATTTCGTCTGTGTCGATGCTGTGGTATATTTTGTCTGTGTGTCGATGCTGTGGTATATTTTGTCTGTGTGTCGATGCTGTGGTATATTTTGTCTCTGTGTTGACGCTGTGGTATATTTTGTCCCTGTGTTAACGCTTTGGTATATTTTGTCTGTGTATCGATGCTGTGGTATATTTTGTCTGTGTCGATGCTGTGGTATATTTTGTCTGTGTGTCGATGCTGTGGTATATTTTGTCTGTGTGTCGATGCTGTGGTATATTTTGTCTGTGTCGATTCTGTGGTATATTTTGTCTGTGTATCGATGCTGTGGTATATTTTGTCTGTGTGTCGATGCTGTGTTATATTTTGTCTGTGTGTCGATGCTGTGGTATATTTTGTCTGTGTGTTGATGCTGTGTTATATTTTGTCTGTGTCGATGCTGTGTTATATTTTGTCTGTGTGTCGATGCTGTGGTATATTTTGTCTGTGTGTCGATGCTGTGGTATATTTTGTCTGTGTCGATGCTGTGGTATATTTTGTCTGTGTGTCGATGCTGTGGTATATTTTGTCTGTGTGTCGATGCTGTGGTATATTTTGTCTGTGTGTCGATGCTGTGGTATATTTTTTCTGTGTGTCGATGCTGTGGTATATTTTGTCTGTGTCGATGCTGTGGTATATTTTGTCTGTGTGTCGATGCTGTGGTATATTTTGTCTGTGTGTCGATGCTGTGGTATATTTTGTCTGTGTGTCGATGCTGTGGTATATTTTGTCTGTGTGTCGATGCTGTGGTATATTTTGTCTGTGTGTCGATGCTGTGGTATATTTTGTCTGTGTGTCGATTCTGTGGTATATTTTGTCTGTGTCGATGCTGTGGTATATTTTGTCTGTGTGTCGATGCTGTGGTATATATTGTCTGTGTGTCGATGCTGTGGTATATTTTGTCTGTGTGTCGATGCTGTGGTATATTTTGTCTGTGTGTCGATGCTGTGGTATATTTTGTCTGTGTGTCGATGCTGTGGTATATTTTGTCTGTGTCGATGCTGTGGTATATTTTGTCTGTGTGTCGATGCTGTGGTATATATTGTCTGTGTGTCGATGCTGTGGTACATTTTGTCTGTGTGTCGATGCTGTGGTATATTTTGTCTGTGTGTCGATGCTGTGGTATATATTGTCTGTGTGTCGATGCTGTGGTATATTTTGTCTGTGTGTCGATGCTGTGGTATATTTTGTCTGTGTGTCGATGCTGTGGTATATTTTGTCTGTGTGTCGATGCTGTGGTATATTTTGTCTGTGTGTCGATGCTGTGGTATATTTTGTCTGTGTGTCGATGCTGTGGTATATTTTGTCTGTGTGTCGATGCTGTGGTATATTTTGTCTGTGTGTCGATGCTGTGGTATATTTTGTCTGTGTGTCGATGCTGTGGTATATTTTGTCTGTGTGTCGATGCTGTGGTATATTTTGTCTGTGTCGATGCTGTGGTATATTTTGTCTGTGTGTCGATGCTGTGGTATATTTTGTCTGTGTGTCGATGCTGTGGTATATTTTGTCTGTGTGTCGATGCTGTGGTATATTTTGTCTGTGTGTCGATGCTGTGGTATATTTTGTCTGTGTGTCGATGCTGTGGTATATTTTGTCTGTGTCGATGCTGTGGTATATTTTGTCTGTGTGTCGATGCTGTGGTATATTTTGTCTGTGTGTCGATGCTGTGGTATATGTTGTCATTGAGTATTAGCCTATAGGGACACTACCTCGCTCTGTGTTGACGCTGTGTTGTTGTTGTTGTCTGTGTGTATTTCCGATGCTTTGGTAGGTCATATTGCAATATCGGTATAGAACTATCGAAGGATCCTTTCTTAAGTATGTTTGCGATTATAAAGAATCATCCCGTCTTTTAATTACATTTCATACCGATATTTTGTTTCCTTTTGAAGGTAATGGGACGATAGATTTCCCCGAATTTCTCACAATGATGGTAAATAGAAACCAAAATTCGGCTACATACCAGGACGAGATACGCCAGGCATTCTTGGTGTTCGACAAAAATGATAACGGTTACATCTCGGAAGACGAGTTAAGACAGGTAATGGCGAGCCTGGGAGAAACACTGACCGACGACGAGGTGAAAGCTATGATAAAAGAGGCAGACAGGAACGGAGACGGACAAATAGACTATAAAGGTACAGAGCAACTTACATCTGTGTAAAGTGCAGGCACATTGATAACATAAATAAGGGTAGAACAGTCATTTTTCGTACTTTCATAGCACTATGAAAGTTAAAAAGAATGACTTTCAATTCCTATATATATATTTTTTTTACTGGAGAAAAATAAATTTTGCGCCAGTGATAAACAAAGGCATTTGACACAAGGGCGTTCTCCATGTAATTCGAAAGAAAGCAACAAGACTCATTAAATTAGCTTGATCTAAGACGCCATTAGTAAACCACGTGTTACGTTTCGAAAGCCTTTGCTTCCATTTAAGCAATGAATGTTTTAGTAAATAGTGTTACAGTCCTATAACACACATTGCTTTTGTTGACAAACTAAATAAAGCCCAAATTCAACTAATTTTAGCTAACACTATCATTAATTTCTATCGTTTCCTTTTATTTATGTTTCAGAATTTGAGAAAATGATCTTGAAGCCCCACTAACCAACGACTGACAAACTCTATATTGTGATAGAGTATATCATCGATTACATGGAAACACGTCACGGAGACGACCTCATTTACCATGTACAATATTGTTCATGCACAATACCTCATATATTGACTACAGTCAAACTTCGTTATCTCGAAGTCGTCAGGGCAACGGAAAACTTCGAGTTAACCGGTTATTCGAGTTAGATGAGCGTTGAAGTCTGACCGGGACCGACGAAATTCTTCCAATTAAACGGGGTCTTCGATATAAGAGAGTTCGAGATATCGATGTTTGACTGTATTACATGAAGGCACTTTTGAATCCAGCATACGCATTTAGTTGCTACTTTGGGGAGAATTTTACATTTTTTTAGTATACATGCACGTATAATACATTAAAAGAATTTAATTAGAATCGTATCTTGCCAAACCAGTTTGACCTAGTCTAATCATGAGTGTCCCACTGTCATCACGTGATCTGCTGTCAAGGATAACCAGCACACTTCGATGTGATTGTTTTTCCTCTGGTCATGGGTTCGAGTTTTCAACTGACTGACTTACATGACTAGTGTCCTGATTTCAAGACAACAATACAATACCTTCCATATGCAAGTTGGGATTAAGGTTACACATATTAGAATTGCATTACTCACTTACCACCATTTGACAATTTAATTCAGTATGTTGAACCTATATCTCACACTAGGAATATATGACGTGTATTAGAGATTCGTCGTGGAAAGGTAAACTGAAAATTTCAGCTGTAAAATTCACAAAACCACAACGATTCTGGAAGACGTTTTCAGAATTTATGTGATTGATCAAAACAATCAATATTTCGATAAAACAACAATCATCAATAGTTGTCTTCCTGTTAGAATAGTGTTTGTTATTGCGTAGGATTGTGGGTAACATTCGATTCGTTTAAGCACATTGTGTGTCTGACAATTATCCATTAGTGTCATACCTAAGAGATTATGTTAAGATTATCTTAGCATACTCTCTATAGATATTGTGGATACATGTATATATACAAATTGATCAAACATTAATTTTGTATATGCATTGTGTTCTGATAGACATCTGAAAAAAATGTATTTGAGTTTGGTTATGCATTTACATGTACATTATTCAAGCCTGTTTTACGTAATGTACGGAAGGGATTATAGTGTGGGTGTATGTAGATGCTGATTGTCTCCAGCAAAATCCTGATCTATTGTCTTATAGGCATATGCAAATATCCCTTCTTTACGATAGTTATTGTAAATATGCGCATTGTTTATATCTACCGAGAACTGTAGATTGATGTACATACTGTACATAAACAAACAAGAAGATGTGTAATTTAATACTTCTCATACGATTTACTTTTATTATAGAGTTTTGAAATATCATTCCACATAAAACTAGTTTCTTTTTTGTATGCAGGATTTGTATTTGTTGACGCTGCAGTTTATTTTGTCCTTGTCTGTTGAGGCTGTGGTATATTTTGTCCTTGTTGACGGTGTGGTATATTTTGTCCTTGTGTGTTGAGGTTGTGGTATATTTTGTCCTTGTGTGTTGAGGCTGTGGTATATTTTGTCCTTGTGTGATGAGGCTGTGGTATATTTTGTCCTTGTTTGTTAACGCTGTAGTATATTTTGTCCTTGTGTGTTGACACTGTGGTATATTTTGTCCTTGTGTGTTGATGCTGTGGTATATTTTGTCACTGTGTGTTGACATTGTGGTATATTTTGTAATTGTGTTTTGACACTGTGGTATATTTTGTCACTGTGTGTTTACGCTGTTGTATATTTTGTCCTTGTGTGTTGATGCTGTGGTATGTTTTGTCACTGTGTGTTGACATTGTGGTATATTTTGTCCTTGTGTGTTTACGCTGTTGTAAATTTTGTCACTGAGTGTTGGCGTTGTGTTGTATTTTGTACTAATGTGTTGACAAAAAGTGTTAATATGTCTTCAATATTTAAATGCCAAATATACATGAGATAGAAAACTAACAACAAATGAAATACATGCTTTAAAAACAACAATTTTATATATCGACATTTAAATGTCAATATTGGATATACACTCACCGCTGATAATGGCGAGTTAATAATACCATTTGCATTTTTAGAAGCAAATTACAAGACATATCCAAATTTTAGTTTCTTAATTTTCATTTCAAATATTATCATTGATTAATATCAAATCGTAAGTTTATTTGGAGTTTCCATACGAGAGAAATGTTCCCCAAGTGTTTAGACATTTAAACAATAGATATACATTTGAGATAAACGGAATGTTTTATATATTCTCTACACATTGAACTTGTTTGAACTTCAAAATCATAAGACTGTTCAATGTCTTTCTATAACCATTTAAAGGTGATATATATATCTGTATTGATACTGTATATTTTTATATTTGTGTTTTTATTCAAAATAAAAGAAAACAAATCGCTGCGTAAATCGTCTTTCCAATCATTCATACACTACGGTATGGTTATGATTAACATGTAGATATTTTGTTACGTACTTTGGGCGACCTAGCGGCAAATATGATAGTTGCGTTGTTTGAGTTATTGCCGGTCGCTCAGTGGAACGAGCCATTTTGGACGTCTCCGATCAAACATGTCGTTTTTTTTGACGTCTGGCTTTTACAGATTCACGCGACATGTGGGTGACATATAAATAACAAGAAGCTCGAGACGTGTTAAGGGAGACAACTCGTATAGATTTAGGCAGCAGAGCCTCTAATGAACATGCTGTGCTAGCACACTGAGGACTGATTCTGAACGTACATGTATATCAGTTTAGTTACACAAATACATAGCTGCTATTATTTTAAATTGTGGAGAAAAGCCATGTATATATTTAACAGGTATCAGAATGGACTTGTACAATAACTATATGTATCCTCGTTTTACAGATAGCGGTGACCAGGGCCGTTTTCCTTTATACGGTACAACCGGTTTGTCGGCTCGACGGATCTGCAACTGTATATGCAAGCATTCTCTAATAGCAGCATTAGATTGTTAGGTCCGACCTTATTTGATAAACGAACAACTTCGGTTCGGCTGGTTCAACTGCTTATTATAATACGTAACCACGGAAACCATCTCTAATGTCTAGGTCACACATTCACGGATTTGACACCGGATTTGCTACGGATATGATCCGGCATCATCCGTGGCAATCTGTATTGATCCGTAGCTTTGCTTATTGTAGCCGTAGTCATACTCAGTTGTACACTGTACTTGTATATCCGTGACAATTTTTGAACATGATCAAACAACTAGTATATCCTTACTAAACCGTAATAGAACGTACTGATCTGTACTGCTCCCTATTAATCCGTACTTATCTATAGTACCAGTTACACCACGTATTTGTTAAAGATACAATGCGGTTTGCTACGAATTGGTCATGGAACGGCACAATCTCATTTTTAGTTCTTCCGTGGCGGTTCGTAGTATTCCGTATCAAACCATTCTTATTCGTACTAACCCTTACTTATACCGTAGTAAACCGCTGTTTATCCGCAGTGCAAACGCTTTGACACGTGTCGTCCCGTACGAAACCGTATCAAT
Source organism: Mimachlamys varia (assembly GCA_947623455.1). Classification (NCBI taxonomy): domain Eukaryota; kingdom Metazoa; phylum Mollusca; class Bivalvia; order Pectinida; family Pectinidae; genus Mimachlamys; species Mimachlamys varia. The sequence goes on from OX392528.1 coordinate 56,538,658, forward strand.
TCCGTATTAAACTGTGTTGTAAAGTAAAAATCCGTATTCATTTTTTACCTTATCCTTGGTAAATATATCGAAATCCGTAGTCACACCCTTTTGTTTCCGTATCTGACTACGAAAATGTGCATTTCCGGGGTCATCCGTGAGATTGAATCCGTAGTGGAAGCGGCGAGGCGATCCGTGAATATGTGACCCAGGCATAGGGTTCCGCTGTGGCAACATAAAATCTAGTCAATATTTAAAAGAATATCTTTGGATACCGAACGTACGTCAGTGTCTAAATGAGGGCAAACTTTTATGATTTAAGAATAGGAAAATTCAAGAAAATAGCAGTATATATGTAGTCAGTAGTTACAACGAAATAAATTAGACACAGTGTCAGTGGGTGAGCACTAGCTTGACATTAGCGTACAACTGTGACTGTTTGAGGCTATCAGACACCTTTGGATTTTACTCTCTAGTTGAGGGTTACAATGACCTAATGAAAGTGCATCGCACATCATGTAGATTAAATAGTGCTGAACAATTACACAAAGTTTCATTGCGTTACCATAACAGGTTATGGGGCAGAAACAGATGTGTTCCACAATAAAGAGGTCCCGTGAAGGGAAGGTGGTGGGGGTGGGGGTATAAATCCAATGATACAAGTCTTGGTCCAGATCATGCTTTTTTGGGACCTTCCGGTGACGTGAGCGAACACTATATAGGACTTTGAGTCCCTACTGAACTAATATTTAGGGTCCACTTATTTGGCCTCGAAAAGAATGCGGAAAAGACCACAATATATATATATTCAATCATCCGCGATATCCAGGGTATCATCATTGGAAGAACTTGTAGCTTGATATAACAGGAACAGTCGGGTACAAGTTCTGTGATGTGCAGATATGTCACAATGGAAACATATTCGACCAGACATTGCCTTGCTCTTGAATTTGGTGGCTGATTCCCACCTTTCCGTCCCATCGACAACTATACAATCAATTTGGCCGAGAGTTGAATGAGATATCCGCTCAAAATAGGTGAAGGTAAGGTTGTGAATCAGTGTAAACACAATCGTGACACATCACATGTTATGCTGGAGGCCTAAGGCTCAGTTTTTGGCTCACAGTAATTGCTTATTGAATGAGAACAACCGACTGGTACTTGTCCGGGACAGCATCTATCCCGGCTGTATGAAAGGAAATAACAAGACTTACAGACCTGCAAATCCAAGGCAAAGCAAAGGATAAATATATAGTGGATATCTAACAGTGTCTTCAGTAATACCAAATATATTTCACGAGTGGGGCTAATATTTTGATATTTTTCACGAGTGCGCAGCACGAGTGAAAAACATCAAAATATAAGCCACACGACACACGACACGACATTACATTTTTATATGAAAATCTACAGTGGCAGCTTCTGTTTTCCCAAACGTCGTTTGTAAGCAGCGTTCTGATTGGTCAAATCAGAAAAAGTGATATTTTTCACTAGTGAAAAATATCACTTTTATAGAATGATTTTTTTTCGTTATTACACGGGTAAAAATGTAATGAATAAATATATGGAAGAGGAAATGAGCGATTTCAAAGGTAAACTTAACCGGAAAGCAAAGCAGGAAAATTGCTCTTGTGTCATGAATGCAAGGTCATACCTTCCTTCTTCAGGTCTGGTCAACAGGAAACAAGATTTCGTTAGTCGGCATATCAATATGTCTCTGTCAAAAAAAAAAAAAAAGAGTTTGCAACTAGAGGGCAGTTCATGTCTGATTTGCAAAGAAATAAGGGTGGAAAGAGTCTACCATCCTCCAAGTTTGGCCTAGTCATCAAAAGCACCCTAGTGATCACGGTACAGCCACTGGACTAACAGGTACCGCTGCAATAGGCATGTGCTGGGTCTAAATATTAACTAGCAAGATCTAAAAGTATTCAAATCAAGAAAAAGTACAACAACCCCATCCTCTGGACTGGTAATATATCCACAGGTTCCTTGCTGTCAGCCCAGTCGATCTGTTACAGATACGAGGATGACAGAGAAGATGGTGGGGATACAACACACTACATATGACGAATATGTGGCGCTCATTGCTGATGCAATTCTTAGACATTTTTGAAACTTTTCGTGGAGATAGTAAATGGTGAACGAAAGTTCAACAGCAAACACAACATTCATATTCAATATCAGGGATTTTTCAACACTACATCAAAATGGCCTGGTTCAATTGCATTGTGTGAGAACAAACAATCCACAGGAGATTTATACTGTGAGGATGACAAAGGATGTCACTTTCTGAAGTTGTGTGATGTTACCAAAGCTGGAGTACGTTTCTCATGGTTTTCAGAGAGTAGTCCAGCAATGGCCACCATTCATACAAAGAACTGGACTTGCTATAAATACTACAAAGAACTTGACTTGTAATAAATACTACAAACAACTGGACATGATATAAATACTACAAACAACTGGACGTGATATAAATACTACAAACAACTTGACTTGTTATAAATACTACAGACAACTTGACTTGTTATAAATACTACAAACAACTTGACTTGTTATAAATACTACAGACAACTTGACTTGTAATAAATACTACAAACAACTGGACATGATATAAATACTACAAACAACTGGACGTGATATAAATACTACAGACAACTTGACTTGTTATAAATACTACAGACAACTGGACATGATATAAATACTACAGACAACTGGACATGATATAAATACTACAAACAACTTGACTTGTTATAAATACTACAGACAACTGGACTTGTTATAAATACTACAGACAACTGGACTTGTTATAAATACTACAGACAACTGGACTTGTTATAAATACTACAGACAACTGGACTTGTTATAAATACTACAGACAACTGGACTTGTTATAAATACCACTAACAGCTGGACTTGCTATAAATACTACAAACAACTTGACTTGTGCGTAATTTGAAATATTTAATCTTAACGTCGTTATGCTTATTTTAAAAACGGCACCGGGATCTATCTGACTAGGTTTGAGTCCACAACAGTTTGGGTTCTATGAGATTTTACGTCCTATTAACAGCTAGATAGACAGAATAGGACGACAAAATGGATCCGAACGAATTATATGATTAATTTTTCTTCAATTTCCGTATAACATTGAAGAACAGTTTCTTATTGGTAAAAAACAGAAACATATTAAACGAAAGTGTACACGCGATAATCTGTGTAAAGATTAACATTGCTCAGTTAAAATGGATTTCTGAATAATGATAACACACGTCCAGATATAGTGTAATAGAGAGAAGCTAGCCTAGTATAACTAGAAGGGAACCCCATACTCAGTTTTCACACACAAACACTGATTAAGTCCGTTCAACACCTTTGCCCTAAGGTGCAAACAAGACACGTAAAGATAATGGCTACTTAACCACTTGATTACCATAAATAGGAATCATTTCTCCGCCGATTGCTGAGATTCAGGTTATAGCCTTGGGTTTTCGGTGTGTGTAATTAACTAAAACGTATCAGGCTCCCAATCACGAATGCCGCTAACCTTGTACCGCTGAGTTCTGACAAGGTTGACCGCTTCTGACCCCTTGACTTATTTTCTGTCAGAGGTCATTCATTTAAATATCTGTTAAAGTCAAGTAGAAAATATTTGTATTGAAATATTCTGCGTCATAAAACCACACTTACCACACACTATTTTATTGAAAATGACCATAAATGATATAAAACGATATAAATAGTAAATTAGAAGTGGCTGATTTGCTCGCCTTTGATGTATACTTTCTGACATTATTGATCGTTTCATTGCCATTTGGTCTGTTAACGTTAGATCATGTCATGGGGTGATATAGACTTGAAATCGTCAAGTCGCCTTTTATAAAACCGCGTTCGTTTTATATGCAGGAAAATATAGTTTTATTATTCCCATGTCCACAGCATATATGTCATAAGACACCAGTGGACAGCTGCACTCTCCTGGTCTTTCTTTCACCATTTCCCCCAGTCCTTGTTTGTGTCATGAATGTAAGGAAACTACTTTACATCGAAATCTCTACAAGAAAAGCATTACAGACGTTAAAGGAAAGTTACCGTATGTAATGTAACATAAAATGTTCATAAAATTTCTTATTTTGAGTATAGTGACGTTGATAAAACCGGGGCCTGTTTCTATGTCAACAAGCATACTAATTCGAGGTTCTTAAATAACGCCTTTTCACAACCTATAGATCGTCTCAAAGCGGTTCACAAATTATTATCTGTGGTTATAGGGCCATAGCAGCCAGCCAATATCGTGCTCAACTCCCTGGGGAATATACAACCGGTGCTGCAATTTTGGCGCTCACAACTACATGTAACATTCTACAATTTCTTGCACTGCACCAACAATGTATTCATTACAGCTGAATAGATTAGAAAAGCGGGATAAAGATATAACACAAGTGCCGTGGCCTGGACTCAAACTCACAACCCTTCGATCACGAGGACGGCGTCCTACCACTAGATCATCGTGCCTCCAAGTAGTCAAGTAGCCATAGTTGACTAACCTTTTGGTCACCAAGCGTTTAGTTGGTGTACGATGTACATGTAGTGTCGGGTCGGCATCAATAAGATATAGTACACGCTGGCACAAGACAAGGTTGGTTTATATGTCGTTAGCTATCTTACCAAACGTTCATATGTTGCGAGCAACGTTAACGCTTCTGTTAAAAATCAACATACATATAACAGTAAAGACATTCACAATTTGGTATGAATTTTTATAATCTTAAAGTTTTTTTCAATATGAATAATGCCGTGCTATGCGTTATTACTGTAATGTAATCATACCCCTCATGAAATGTGTAATGCACATACAAGGTTTGGTGAATATCTCAAAGTCATCCGTGATATATACATACAGTATTAAAGAATGCGGTCAAATAGTATACAAGTTATATGGTTGTATATGTATAATGCACATCAGTGTTTCCATAAGTTCCCTTTAAAATAACTTGTGTCCAATCATACTGCTTTGCTTTGTGGCAATAACATATGTTTAGGTCAAATTTCCTGAGCTTATACAAAGTATTAAATAATATTATTGAGATAAACAAAATGGAACATTCTGATTTTAAGATAAGTACATGTATCTGTCATTTCCATGGGGTTTTTATTTCGGGAAGTAACAGTTGTTGTTTTTGTTCATTCTGCTTGAATTTCTTTGAATGTTCATCATAAGAAAGACCCTAATTCTGAAAAAAAGAAAGCATTGCTAACTTTGTATGGAGCGAAAAAAATGGCTTATAAGTTCTAAATATGATACATATGTAACAAAACATAACTTGATGGTACTTTTAATTAATTGTACACCTTAACAAAGAATAGTCACAATAAATTACACTTGAATATGTTTCTTTGTTATGTTTCTATTTTCTAACCATATCATGTTTTATAAAATGTACACTAGTTCAGAATGATTATTATTTTTTCTTTTGCAAATTAATCACAATTGTGGTACAGTGTATGATGCATTTCGGGTGCTGGATCGTTGCTTTCAAAATAAGCATACTTAAGGCTGTATACTACATGTACGAAAAACTTAAGAAACGCACATTCCCTACAAATAGTTCCGTCCCTAAAGTAACACAAGTAGGTTGTCTTATTGTACATGTCGGTGTCGTCTTTCTGTTTGAAGGACAAACATATGCATGTTTGATACATGTACCTGTACCTATCAGAGCCGACAGAAATCCACACCCCTTTTCGTTCACGGTTATCGCAGTATTACACAACTTAGATATACTCGTTTATATATTTTTTTATATATAGTGGGACTTTCAGCTATAAACATTGTGTTTTGCGTTCAGGATTATTTTCAAATATTTCCTGAAACGTAGGAGCATCTTCTAAAAGTTTAGGGTCCAGCATTGTGTGCTGTTGTTGAAGGCATTTTTTTATCTGATGGTGGTGTTTGTTATGCAGATATGTAATGATAACATTTGACGACATCATAATCTAAAATGTATGCCGAGAAAAAAAAACACAATGAAAATATGTTCAAATTCACAATTATAAAAGGGGGCACCAGATAAATTTATGCCACAAACACGAAACTGTTTTTTTTCACAAACCTTTGCCGTGCATACATTGGATTTAATGATAGTCATTTAAATGAAATGACAAATAGTTTGTACAAGTAGTATTAAATACCCTTTAGACTTGCATACAGTGTCAGTCTTATCTATTTTTTCATTAAAATGGTAGGTATTGGTGATACACAAATATGATCCCAATTTTCTGTAAGCACAATCGTTAAGGTATACAATGTATACGTACTCGTAAATACCTACATCATTCAAGGAATGTAGTGTAAACTAGGTCAACCTGAACTATGAAGTAGGGTGATATTGTCCTTATACAAATTTCTCAGGTATAGGTTATAGTGTATACGTCTACATACCGATTTCCGGGCCACGGTGTATTGGCGGGAAGTCAATGGCTCGGCTCACTGCCGCTGTTCCCTGAAATACAGGGCTAAACATGTATAGCACGAAAGATGGACAATGCACAGATGACAGATCAGGATGGAGTGTGTATACTTACATCATTCGTCAATATACACAACGGATGGTAAACATTTCTTCTCGCAATAAACACCTAGAGTCAATAATATATAGATCAATTATCTTGTAAGGTATCCTGAACTACGTGCATTTTACAATGGATATTTTCCCGCCTTTTAAAAACTTTTATTTGTATATTTGACAAAAAAATGTCACCGGGTATGTCGGCTCGACGGGGAACTAAGATACAATGTGCGATATTACCGTGTGTAAGTGTGTGTATGTGTGTGAAGGGTATGCGTGTGTGAGTGTAGAGTGTCGATAGTGTAGTTTACAGTTTATGGACAGGCCGGCGTGTATAGGGAAGCGTCGCCAACTCAGAGTCATCGTCAGGCGAGAGGAGGGTACAGTTGATGCTGAGGCTGAGAAAAGGCACGCGCTATGGTAAGTGTGGTGACTTTTGACCCTTACAAGTCTTGAGGAACACATACACACATATTACATACTATATATCTTTGTTCTAATGACGTGTGTGCGTTTCTTAGATGGCAGCACTCAGCCAAACATATTTGGATGGTTTAATGACACATAAAACAAGACACGACTCTAGGCAGTAGTATATTGAATAGACAAGGACTGACATTTCTTACGTATGTATATATTTGCGCGCATTATGTCTTTAAATCACATTTTTATAACAAAAATGTGATATTTCAAGAGAAAAGATTATTTACAAGTGGTAGAAATGAGGCACTTCTAACTCGTTAAGCTTGTAAGAATGTGAGTTTAATACAAAACAAGAGTGGGGGAGAGAGTTTCCTTACCTAGGAATCTGTCTGAGCGTGCCAACATGTACCTCATCATGTACATACCGTAATAACCCTACCGATCTTACTAGCGGCAACACTCTCACCTTTGCTCTCGTGTTGAGCCGACAAATTCACACCGAGCTCAGCTAATGTTTGTTTGTTTTGCCCACGTGGATGTCTGTCTTTAACATATCTCCTGCTGATGTCGGTAATTTATCTGGTTCTAAGCTTTTAGGAATGAAAGCAGGAGATTAAGTAAAACTCGCCCCATCAGCGCGTTGGTTTACATTATGTATGTGAAACACAATTAATACACTGTATATATGCGCGCTTTAGCGAATGGTTTCGATAACCATTAATTCCTGAAAAAAATGATAAAAAAATGTGTCAATACAAAAATGTGTGCATCAGTTATGAGGGAGATAGCTATGCTGTATAGACCATTCAGTGTTGTAATAACCGACGCATGTGTTAATAGGTGTATCATTATGACAGAGGAGTTACTTGATGTGCTTACATAATCATCTCCCTGGGATAGTATTACCAGACGCGAGACGTTTGTTTACATCTTTTGCTAACATACATGACGAAAATATTGCTCATTTATTTGTTATTTCTATAAGAATTCCGGCTACATTCCCCAAACAATCATACACACACATACATTATCCTCATACTTTCGGTTTAGATCTATACAGATATTTGTTAAGTGTTGAATACATTTAGTTTTGCTATACCTAGACTGTTCTCAAGTTCTGTTTAATATTCTCGGTTAATGCCCACAAGTCTGACACATGAGTCGTAAATGTAAGGTATGTGTAAGTAAAAGATGTTGTACACACAATGTATCTACACGCAGTATTTGATTTCATAAAACAAGTTTAGCACAAACAACCATGAACTGATTCAAAGAGTTTGAGGCGTAGATAGAATCGCCTTTTTTAGTCCATGAAAAGGTATGGGGCCACCTGCCCGACCACATGGGGTTTTTTTCCGGGTACTGGGGTTTCCTCCCACAATAAGACCCCTCGCGCGTTTACATCCGTGCCAACAAGAGTGATAAATATAAGTTGGATAACTTGTTTCATAATTGTTGTAAAATAAATAAAATTTATATTTATTTATATAACCCTGCAATTGCGGAGTATAAAGAGGGCATAAAATTTGATATGAACTATATGTAATTTCAAATAAATTTCCTCTAAGAGTTCATTACAGGCAATATTGTGGCAGATCCCACACCGGAAAAGTTTGTGTTATTTAACTTACACATGCCTTATTGTTGCATTTGCTGAAAGATAGGTGAGCGATTCAGACCCTCTGGACTTCTTGTTTTTATGGTTCCACAAAATGAAATTCCTATTTTATTCGATAAAATTACCTTCCCTAACCATAAATGCGATATATATTGAATGTATTATTTGCTGTTGAATAAAATCAATATGGGGTCAACACGCTTATCTCTTTCATAAATCACCTCTGTCGATCAAAGGACCACCACACCAGGGTAGGTCCAAACGCACTAACTGTCAATCAGGAACCGTCGGCACTTTCCGTAAACCAGCAAATACGTTTACGGAAAATGCCGACGAATCCCGAATGACTAACTGTATCTACCGCATAATAATCCATTGTCAGTGAGTTCCTCTTTCAATAAGGAAATATTCTAATGTATTTAAGTTGGTTTTCCATTCAGCTAGCCGTTTTAAACAAGTTAAATCTGTTTCAGACTAAAGTCCTCGAGACTGATAATAAATTATGTCCTGCCGGTAGTACAGGGCGTAAGAATATTGTACTTGCTGACCCCATTGCAGTGTTCTCCTTCCTTTTGTCTCCCTTGACATTACCTCACTTTGGCCTTTAGCTGAGCGTTCGTCCTTGTGAGGAGAGTTTTGGGTTATGTCCCCTGGCCGATGCATACGTATAGGATATAAGCCTCAAACTGCCTCTAATGTAAAATATTGGACAGTCTTCGCCGCGCAGTTACACGTATCAGGGGTGAAGAATTGCGCGGGTGCTTTTTTGGTCATATTTGAATCAAGTCATCAGAGAGTGAAGATGGGTTCCAGTCACAGTCCTTCAACATTTTTTTTTGTCACATTGAAATGGATTAAATTCAAATAATGCCATAAATTAATTGAGAAAAAAATTAAACTATTAAAATGTGTCTGATAATGTCTGTAATCAAATGAAATTAAAGAAATCAAACTATCAACGCGTGGAATGATTTCAACATTGTGGGCATCTAAACGTGTTCAGTTCACGAAAAGTATGTATTTCAATATTTCTGGGATTATACACAATTCTTCCAAGGAATGATTTTTTTTGGGCAAGAAGTGTACATAAATTGTCCCAATAAGTTACCTGTACCCGTCCAATAAGTTACATGTACCCGTCCAATAAGTTACCTGTACCCGCTCAACAAGTTACCTGTACCCGTCCAACAAGTTACCTGTACCCATCCAATAAGTTACCTGTACCCGTCCAATAAGTTACCTGTACCCGTCCAACAAGTTACCTGTACCCGTCCAACAAGTTACCTGTACCCATCCAATAAGTTACCTGTACCCGTCCAATAAGTTACCTGTACCCGTCCAACAAGTTACCTGTACCCATCCAATAAGTTACCTGTACCCGTCCAATAAGTTACCTGTACCCGTCCAACAAGTTACCTGTACCCGTCCAAAAATGTACCTGTACCCGTCAAATAAGTTACCTGTACCCGTCCAACAAGTTACCTGTAACTGTCCAACAAGGTACCTGTAACCGTCCAATAAGTTACCTGTACCCGTCCAATAAGTTACCTGTAACTGTCCAACAAGTTACTTGTAACTTTCCAACAAGTTACCTGTACCCGTCCAACAAGTTACCTGTACCCGTTCAATAAGTTACCTGTAGCTATCTAACAAGTTACCTATACCCGTCCAACAAGTTACCTGTACCTGTTACAATCCAACAAGTTACCTGTACCCGTCCAACAACATACCTGTACCCGTTCAATAAGTTACCTGCTTAGCTATCTAACATGTTACTTATACCCGACCAACAAGTTTCCTGTACCCGTCCAACAAGTTATCTGTACCCGTCCAACAAGTTACCTGTACCCATCCAATACGTTACCTGTACCCGTTCAATAAGTTACCTGTAGCTATCTAACAAGTTACCTGTACCCGTCCAACAAGTTACCTATACCCGTCCAACAAGTTACCTATACCCGTCCAACAAGTTACCTGTACCCGTCCAACAAGTTACCTATACCCATCCAATAAGTTACCTGTACCCGTTCAATAAGTTACCTGTAGCTATCTAACAAGTTACCTATACCCGTCCAACAAGTTACCTGTACCTGTACCCATCCAATAAGTTACCTGTTACAATCCAACAAGTTACCTGTACCCATCCAATATGTTACCTGTCACAATCCAACAAGTTACCGGTACCCGTCCAATAAATCACCTGTACCCGTCCGACAAGTGACCTGTACCCACCTAACAAGTTACCTGTACCCGTCCAACAAGTTACCTGTACCCGTCCGACAAGTTACCTGTACTCGTCCGACAAGTGATCTGTACCCACCCATCAAGTTACCTGTACCTGTACCCATCCAACAAGTTACCTGTACCCGTCCAATAAGTTACCTGTACCCGTTCAATAAGTTACCTGTAGCTATCTAACAAGTTACCTATACCCGTCCAACAAGTTACCTGTACCTGTACCCATCCAATAAGTTACCTCTACTCGTCCAATAAGTTACCTATACTCGTCCAATAGGATACCTATACCCGTTCAATAAGTTACCTGTACCTGTCCAACAAGTTACCTGTACCCGTCCAACAAGTTACCTGTACCTGTACAAATCCGATAAGTTACCTATACCCGTCCAACAAGTTACCTGTACCCGTCCAACAAGTTACCAGTACCCATCCAACAAGTTACCTGTACCCGTCCAATAAGTTACCTGTACCCGTTCAATAAGTTACCTGTAGCTATCTAACAAGTTACCTATACCCGTCCAACAAGTTACCTGTACCTGTACCCATCCAATAAGTTACCTCTACTCGTCCAATAAGTTACCTGTACTCGTCCAATAAGATACCTGTACCCGTCCAACAAGTTACCTGTATCCATCCAATAAGTTACCTGTACCCGTCCAACAAGTTACCTGTACCCATCCAATAAGTTACCTGTACCCATCCAATAAGTTACCTCTACCCATCCAACAAGTTACCTATACCCGTCCAACAAGTTACCTGTACCCGTCCAACAAGTTACCTGTACCCATCCAATAAGTTACCTGTACCAATCCAGTAAGTTACCTGTACCCATCCAATAAGTTACCTGTACCCATCCAACAAGTTACCTATACCCGTCCAACAAGTTACCTGTACCCATCCAACAAGTTACCTGTACCCGTCCAACAAGTTACCTGTACCCGTCCAACAAGTTACCTGTACCCGTCCAACAAGTTACCTGTACCCGTCCAATAAGTTACCTATACCCGTTCAATAAGTTACCTGTACCTGTCCAACAAGTTACCTCTACCCGTCCAACAAGTTACCTGTACCTGTACAAATCCGATAAGTTACCTATACCCGTCCAACAAGTTACCTGTACCCGTCCAACAAGTTACCAGTACCCGTCCAACAAGTTACCTGTACCCGTCCAACAAGTTACCTGTACCCACCCAACAAGGTACATGTACCTGTACCCGTCAAACAAGTTACCTGTACCTGTACCCATCCAATAAGTTACCTGTACCCGTCCAACAAGTTTGCTGTACCCATCCAATAAGTTACCTATACCCGTCCAACAAGTTACCTGTACCCATCCAATAAGTTACCTGTACCCGTCCAACAAGTTACCTCTACCCATCCAATAAGTTACCTGTACCCATCCAACAAGTTACCTATACCCGTCCAACAAGTTACCTGTACCTGTACCCATCCAATAAGTTACCTGTTACAATCCAACAAGTTACCTGTACCCATCCAATATGTTACCTGTCACAATCCAACAAGTTACCGGTACCCGTCCAATAAATCACCTGTACCCGTCCGACAAGTGACCTGTACCCACCTAACAAGTTACTTGTACCCGTCCAACAAGTTACCTGTACCCGTCCGACAAGTTACCTGTACTCGTCCGACAAGTGATCTGTACCCACCCATCAAGTTACCTGTACCTGTACCCATCCAACAAGTTACCTGTACCCGTCCAATAAGTTACCTGTACCCGTTCAATAAGTTACCTGTAGCTATCTAACAAGTTACCTATACCCGTCCAACAAGTTACCTGTACCTGTACCCATCCAATAAGTTACCTCTACTCGTCCAATAAGTTACCTATACTCGTCCAATAGGATACCTATACCCGTTCAATAAGTTACCTGTACCTGTCCAACAAGTTACCTGTACCCGTCCAACAAGTTACCTGTACCTGTACAAATCCGATAAGTTACCTATACCCGTCCAACAAGTTACCTGTACCCGTCCAACAAGTTACCAGTACCCATCCAACAAGTTACCTGTACCCGTCCAATAAGTTACCTGTACCCGTTCAATAAGTTACCTGTAGCTATCTAACAAGTTACCTATACCCGTCCAACAAGTTACCTGTACCTGTACCCATCCAATAAGTTACCTCTACTCGTCCAATAAGTTACCTGTACTCGTCCAATAAGATACCTGTACCCGTCCAACAAGTTACCTGTATCCATCCAATAAGTTACATGTACCCGTCCAACAAGTTACCTGTACCCATCCAATAAGTTACCTGTACCCATCCAATAAGTTACCTCTACCCATCCAACAAGTTACCTATACCCGTCCAACAAGTTACCTGTACCCGTCCAACAAGTTACCTGTACCCATCCAATAAGTTACCTGTACCAATCCAGTAAGTTACCTGTACCCATCCAATAAGTTACCTGTACCCATCCAACAAGTTACCTATACCCGTCCAACAAGTTACCTGTACCCATCCAACAAGTTACCTGTACCCGTCCAACAAGTTACCTGTACCCGTCCAACAAGTTACCTGTACCCGTCCAACAAGTTACCTGTACCCGTCCAATAAGTTACCTATACCCGTTCAATAAGTTACCTGTACCTGTCCAACAAGTTACCTCTACCCGTCCAACAAGTTACCTGTACCTGTACAAATCCGATAAGTTACCTATACCCGTCCAACAAGTTACCTGTACCCGTCCAACAAGTTACCAGTACCCGTCCAACAAGTTACCTGTACCCGTCCAACAAGTTACCTGTACCCACCCAACAAGGTACATGTACCTGTACCCGTCAAACAAGTTACCTGTACCTGTACCCATCCAATAAGTTACCTGTACCCGTCCAACAAGTTTGCTGTACCCATCCAATAAGTTACCTATACCCGTCCAACAAGTTACCTGTACCCATCCAATAAGTTACCTGTACCCGTCCAACAAGTTACCTCTACCCATCCAATAAGTTACCTGTACCCATCCAACAAGTTACCTATACCCGTCCAACAAGTTACCTGTACCCGTCCAACAAGTTACCTATACCCGTCCAACAAGTTACCTGTACCCGTCCAATAAGTTACCTGTAGCTGTCCAATAATTTACCTTTTATATATGTCGTGAACTTTTAGAATTAATTGGGAACCTTCGGCACTTTCCGTAGACTAAACGACATTTATTTTCGTGTACGGAGTGCCGATTGTTGCCGATTTTCACATACATGTATAGACATGACAATGTCGTATAGTTCATGTGAGTTCATAAATATCTGAAATGACGGCATAAATATGTAAAATTGGAAAGTGTCGTAATTCTAGCAAAATAATAAGAAAAAAACAGAGGGATTAAGAAAATCTGTATGTGTACTTATTATAGCTGTATCCTACATGTAGTATTAGCGACTTTCGCGTTCAAGTCATTGCGCTGATTCAAGTAACTGGAATGTATCAAAGCGACTTGTCAATCTATATAAGCTTTATACAATGATATTAACTCTATACCTCTTATATTTTATCTAATATAAGTTTGTATATATATATATGTTAAGTTTTGTCTACATCGAGTACAGAACAAATTCAAAAATATGATAAAAAAAAGAAAGCTTGATTGTTGTTGCTATCAATCGAACCTTGGTCCGTACATTCAGATCGATTTAAAACCCGACCTCATATCTTAAAAGAAATGATTCTTTAATAAAATGTTTTGAAAAAGGATCTAAACATCATAAATTATATAACTGTATTTCATCAAAATAATTATCATTCTTATTTATTTATTTTGCAGGCTGGTCTGGACGACATAACACCGGAAAGGTTGGCTGGTAAGAATAGCATGTAATTTTATTCTTTAAACAAGACAACGAAAACATAAGCAATAAAACATCCCAAAAATCGAATCTTAAGACTGTATTTTTCTGAGAATTCAAAATGTTCCAGGCAGAGTTCATGGCATGGCAGACAATGCAAATATAATGATATGTCAGCTTGCTTCTTTTTTGTGCCGTGATCGGTCAAAGATACCAATATGACAAAATAAGTTAATCTAGGTGAATTTTGCAGTTTTGACCAATTGCAAGACATCTTCATACAATATCTTCCGAAATTGTTATCAAAAATGTATGAATGTTTGCAGAAATTACACAAATACTATTTTCTTTTAAATTAATGAAGTAAAATTTCTCTGACTGAGTATTTTAACTCAGGAAAGCGATTTTAGTTACCCCTACCCCTTATTTTTTAAAGAGAAAATCCTCATTTTTTCACCATGTTTTGCAGATTTAACACAAAATAACAAAAGTTCTACAATTAAACTTTTTTTTTTTTAATATTCAGCATATGAAAAGAAAATGGGTTTCTCTGTCTAAAACCGTCATAAAAAGGCGGTTAGCGTGCTTTACTTTTGTCCGGTTATTATTGTGTTATTTTTCACAATTTCGGGTTCAAAGATAAAAGTGCTCCAGTTACACTTCAAATATGAAAATAATACAAAAAGTATATAATCACCCACTTGGTTCATAATATTGAACATTATTAAGTTGTACAGCAAAAATTAGCTTGCTATGATTAAAAATGGCGAAACACTGATGATCAATCCAGCATCAAAAGGTGAAATTTCGTCTTTTCGTGATGTGCAAAATATACACAGAAATACGCATTTGCAAAAATGGCCGCCGAATATGTATTTTTTTTAAATTCATGCAAATAAAATTCAACAAGCAACAGACACCTATATTTTGACACAATTTTCAGATGCATATAATATACGCTATTGAAATTGATTAAATTTCTTCAATATAATATATTTACACTTCTCCCTTCTTGCGCTTAGTAAACTCTGACTGCGAATATATTACCGTATACGCAGTGAAAAAAAGGCTCGGCGGATTGATATTTGTTCAAATATGGCGTCGTCCACGCTTCAGAAAAATAAGTATTCGCTGTCGGCCATTGTTTGGTTCCTACAAGATTTTGAAACATAGAACATATATGGAATCAATTTCTCTTGCTTAAACAATAAATAGTTTCTAGCAAACTTTTGATTCCAAATGATGCGCATTCGAAATTATTTGACGGTACGTAACGCAAACATGGACCGCGTCACAACCAGATCACCGTGTCAATGCGTGTACATAACGACCTCTTTATAAATAAAGAAATAAATTCGACTTGCTAGAAATATTATTTAATACCAAATTTACATAAGGTGTTATGAAGAAAAATATTGTTGTTCACAGTGTATTTTCTAAATCTACCAATATATTGATGAAATCCAATGGGACTATATTATCTTAACAACCACGGCCATCGTCGTTACCATCTTAGCAACCCGCTTTGAATGCTTTTTTCTTCGTTTAAAACTTGAAAATTAATAATGGTATAAATATAAGGATTGTACCTCATTTTGACTGCGTAAACGGTAGTATGCCCGCTAACGCGCACCATAGAATATGTTCGTTGCCAACTGCGGGCATACTACCGTATACGCAGTCAAAATGAGGTGCAATCCTTATATAAAATGTTTAAATGAGATTAAAGGCCCAATATACGTAACTTCAGGGAAATTTTCGTGATTCTGAAAAATTCTGAAAAAAATCCAGTTGATAACCATGCAAAAATAAGCCTAAAACGATGTTAACCTGAGCGGTAACTAACAAAAAACTCTTGACAGAAAAATCCAAAAAGTTGAAAATAATTCAGGTGGGGCCCACTTCAATAACAAACCGAAGGTAGAAGACGGTTCGAAATGGACACGTGTTTACAAATATCGTGTTTCAACTACTGCTGCACCGGTAACCGCGAAAGAATTCATCTTGAATATTGCTAATATCAGTTAATCTTAACTAAATCTATAAATATAATACGTTATTAAGCTTGATTTTCGCTTCAAGTTTTGCCGAAAGTTACGTATATTGGGCCTTTAAAAGAAGAATTGAACGTGACTGAAACCCCAGAAGAATACATCATTAAGGGATTTGTATGTTTCTAAACAAATATGAGAAAACGGACTAAATACCAAAATCAATCTGAATATGACTTCTATGTACCACAGGGATCCGACTTATTTGGACTCACACAGAGGACCTTGACATTTGGGATTCATTATTATATATTATGATGAGTTCCGGGTGTCAAGATCCTGTGTTACACTGCATGTATTCATATATAGCATGGCATTTGATTTTTGTTTTATTTCAATATAGTCGGAATTAAATGTTATTTTGTTTTCTTAAAGCAACTTTCCCGAATGAACTTGGGAGTGAAAAAGCCATTTCATACGGCTTTCTTAATTTGTATAGCTTTTAATAATACAGTAGCTATGAATGCTAACAAAAACTTGATATTTCGTTCGTAACCTAAGAATCGGAGACTGTATGACTAGGAACGAGGTTGAATCACCGCATTAAAAGCACATTTTAACCTTTAATTCACACACTTAACTGTCGCTACATGTACATATAACAGAAAACGATGTTAACAGCAAACACAGACTTTGACAGTGGCAAACAATCATCACCTTAAAGTTTATTTAATCATTGTTACTCATTTAATAGTCCATAGTATAGTTTATCTATCGAAGAACAGACGTGTATATTGTCCCTCGAGTTTGGTGTTAGGAGTTGGAAGTACTTTAAGGTAAGGCCGGATTCAATCCAGTTATCTCGTGTGTATTTTGCCACCGAATTGAAGTCAATATTGTATTTGATGATCGGTGCATCATGTGTCTGCCGATTGTGTTTTCTGTATATTACTGACTCAGTCGTTGATGAACGGCTCAGAAAACAGAATAAGAATAATTCCCAATAAGAAAAATAAGCCTAACATTTCCAAAAACTTTTGTGTCTCGCCTTTGGACAGACCCATGGTGCTCAGTTGAGGTCTTTTCTGAAATTATCAACTCAATTCGGCAAGGTCAAGTAAACGAGTATGTTTAGTTTACACTGTCAGTAAATACTGTAAAAGTGGAATTGTTCGCGGTGTGGACATTTTCGTTTATTTCACTTGAAACAAATCTCCACTAATAATCATGTATCCACACGCGAACATGTTTAATACCAATCGAACTTTTCAGTGTATAAAAGTATCATAAGTACGCAGTGCTGACTGACAGCGAGAAATCTTCCCATCGCGAACAGTTTTGAAGCATGCGCGAAAATCATTCGGCTTTTGCAGTATTATTTTGACGTCACATGATGATAGACAAACATTAGTGAATTTTCATCTTACGTATTTTTAATTTATTTTTCATCATTCAATTAAAACTAACAGTAATCTTCTTATTTTTGGTTTTAAATGTTATCATTTGGATTTTTTCTCCCGTAGAGAATTAATTTGAAACGCCATAAGATCAAAGCTTTCTACAGGTACATGCACCTACAGAAGAAACCCTGCCGTTGGAGAATTGATAAAGAAGTTTCGTTTCTTAAAGCTCGGTATATGTCTTTCTGAACAGCGGTATACACATTTTATGTAGGCAAATTGAAATCGTGTCAATAATAAATGGTGATTGAAATCAAATAATATCAAGGTACGCTAGAAATAAAAAGACGAAAATATTTCATAAAGTACCTGCTTTTAATTTCAAAATCCATAAAACTGTAACAGAGATGCGTGTATAGATATATGCCCGACAGATGTGCTTCCATCAATGCCCTTAGCGAATGTTTACAACTACAACCTACTACAAAGCTGGGATAGAAAATAAATAAACTGTTGAGACGAACCCCACCCATTCCCCATTATATACAAAGTCAACAAATTGTACTTAACACAAGTCATAAGTTCACATATACTTTAAACGTGTATCATATCAATTTTATTACATCTTGAAATGTGCATTACGCTCTTTATAGTAACGACATGAAATATATTCTGCATAGAAACTTAACCAGCAGGCGTCCTGTACATGTCAGTGTATTATTCACCATCAGGATGGAACGCCTGAGATGCCTTATGATATCATTTATAACTATATTCGATGATGTTTTTCATGTTCTTTATATCCTAATATGCAGTGGTTATATCTATATATGTATAAAACCGCAAAATATAAAGGCCAAAATACCGAATATAATTATAAATGACAAAACGCAGCCTTGGCGCTCCATGACTAGAGCAGGGTACAACAAAATCAAAAATACCACGGTATACCACGGTATTTAAGCAGATACTGTGGTACTTACCACGGTATACCACCTTGATTGAATGTTTGAGTTAGCTAAAGGTCTCTGGCTGTTTTTGTTCTGAAGCCAATCAACAGGAGGCCTGCCATAAGTGTCTCTTTGTGTTATCCTATAATATTGATTGAGTGAAGCTATTTCTGTCCTAGTTGATCAGCAAACTTACAGGAACTTATAATTAAACCATATTGGAATTCCTACAGATCTATGTAAGGAATAGTTCATTGATAAGTTAAATAAAAGTTCCCTAAAATTGGTACAGGACTAATGTACCACGGTACGTACCATCACACCTTTATATCACGGTATACCGGTATACCGGTAAAAAACGCCCAGCCCTATCCATGACTCATTGTTAAACGTTTGTATCACCTAATAACACTTCATTTTTGCATCGAAATACGGAACAACTTATTGTCGAGGGATCTTATCGCTGTACGTCTACCTATTTAAAGTTCCACCAAGGACATACAGGCAAATCTTACAAAGTAGACAAACGCACCCCAAACCACTACAATGTAAAACCAACACTACCAATTGCTTTTGTGCTCAGAATGTGATTATGATGGTTTGTCATATTTCTTGGTCTCTAAACACGGATCTTGCCGTTTTAAACGCGGCGTCCAACAGACCAGTGGACTCTTCGCCAAGATCTAAAATTCCATTTCCGGTTATCACGTGTCCATTTTGCCTTCCAGTTAACTGGTCGACGAGAGCGTTACGCCGGCTAACGCGAACATCAATATTGCCGTTCCACTTTCCTCTGAGCCTGTTGGCAATGGCGTATTGAATCCCATATTCGACAGCGTCCTGTCTACTGCCTACTGCTTAAACAATTAAAATATAACAAGCAGTATGCAGCAAGCAGCAGGACGCTGTCGTGTATGTAATTCCATAGTAGGGTAAATATTACCTTTGTTCATACGTTGCCCATTATATCATCGATTTTGTGTTTTATTAATTAACACAATTGTTGTTCACGATTCTTTAACGGTTCCTTGTTTATTCTGGGTGTGTTGAATGGAAAACCTCTATTTCTATTACGTTGACATGATATTATTGAATTATATTTAATTCACTTCAAACTATGGGAGGCACTAATTGATGAACTTGTACTGACAATTCCTCTCCACAGATTATAAAGAGACGTTTGACCTGTTTGATGAAAACAAGGATGGGAAGATAACTCGGGATGAACTGAAGAATGTAATGACCAAACTACGTCAGAATCCCACAGACGAGGAGATCAGGGATATGATCAATGAGATCGATCTAGATGGTAAACAAAAGACATTTTATCTATACAATTGGTTAAAATAAACTGACAAAATCAAGTAAACGAAACTTGCTATAAATAAGAGTTTCTAATATCTTAAAAGTAAACACTACAATACACCGCAAGGGAAAATAACGTTAAGTTATGGAAGATATTAAGCTTACTCCTAAAAACAATGAAATAGAAAACTTCATAACACACTTAAACTTAATCTGTGATCGTTTTTCATGTGTGACTGGATGAGTGGTTTGTATTCATCAAAAGGATGATCACTAAATGTTAACAAGTGTTGAACAGATCAATATACTGGTAGTCTCCCTTCGACTACCCTCATCAATTTGACATTCTAGATTCGTTTCTCATAAACAAGGTAAATAAAGTCTTTACATTTCATGATATCACATCGGAAGCAATCTAGATCGAAAGAGAAAAAAATTTCTTTCAATAATCTCTGTTGGTAACGTCAATGACACGTTAACTTCCAAGTGGGTAGCGTCAATGTTACACTAAATCAACAATGGGTAGCGTCAATGACACTAAATCCACAATGGGTAGCGTCAATGACACTAAATCCACAATGGGTAGCGTCAATGACACTAAATCCACAATGGGTAGCGACAATCAATCACACACTAAATCCCTAGTGGGTAGCGTCATTAACACACTAAATCCCTAGTGGGTAGCGTCAATGACACACTAAATCCCTAGTGGGTAGCGTCAATGACACACTAAATCCCTAGTGGGTAGCGTCATTGACACACTAAATCCCTAGTGGGTAGCGTCAATGACACACTAAATCCCTAGTGGGTAGCGTCAATGACACATTAAATCCCTAGTGGGTAGCGTCATTAACACACTAAATCCCTAGTGGGTAGCGTCATCAACACACTAAATCCCTAGTGAGTAGCGTCAATGACACACTAAATCCCTAGTGGGTAGCGTCATTGACACACTAAATCCCTAGTGGGTAGCGTCATTGACACACTAAATCCCTAGTGGGTAGCGTCATTAACATACTAATTCCCTAGTGGGTAGCGACAATGACACACTAAATCCCTAGTGGGTAGCGACAATGACACACTAAATCCCTAGTAGGTAGCGTCATTAACACACTAAATCCCTAGTGAGTAGCGTCAATGACACACTAAATCCCTAGTGGGTAGCGTCATTGACACACTAAATCTCTAGTGGGTAGCGTCAATGACACACTAAATCCCTAGTGGGTAGCGTCAATGGTACACTAAATCCCTAGTGGGTAGCGTCAATGACACACTAAATCCCTAGTTGGTAGCGTCAATGACACACTAAATCCCTAGTGGGTAGCGTCATTGACACACTAAATCCCGAGTGGGTAGCGTCATTGACACACTAAATCCCTAGTGGGTAATGTCAATGACACACTATATCCCTAGTGGGTAACGTCAATGACACACTAAATCCCTAGTGGGTAACGTCAATGACACACTAAATCCCTAGTGGGTAGCGTCAATGACACACTAAATCCCTAGTGGGTAACGTCAATGACACACTAAATCCCTAGTGGGTAGCGTCAATGACACACTAAATCCCTTGTGGGTAGCGCCATTAAAACACTAAATCCCTAGTGGGTAGCGACAATGACACACTAAATCCCTAGTTGGTAGCGTCAATGACACACTAAATCCCTAGTGGGTAGCGTCATTGACACACTAAATCCCGAGTGGGTAGCGTCATTGACACACTAAATCCCTAGTGGGTAACGTCAATGACACACTAAATCCCTAGTGGGTAACGTCAATGACACACTAAATCCCTAGTGGGTAGCGTCAATGACACACTAAATCCCTAGTGGGTAGCGTCAATGACACACTAAATCCCTTGTGGGTAGCGCCATTAAAACACTAAATCCCTAGTGGGTAGCGTCATTGACACACTAAATCCCTAGTGGGTAGCGTCAATGATACACTAAATCCCTAGTTGGTAGCGTCAATGACACACTAAATCCCTAGTCGGTAGCGTCATAAACACACTAAATTCCTAGTGGGTAGCGTCGATGACACACTAAATCCCTAGTTGGTAGCGTCAAACACGTATTGTGTTCTAACTTACATTATCATTGTTTAAACTGGTGAGGCTGACGATCAGAAATCTAAACAGAAACTA
The DNA here is from genome assembly GCA_947623455.1 of Mimachlamys varia. Lineage (NCBI taxonomy): Eukaryota > Metazoa > Mollusca > Bivalvia > Pectinida > Pectinidae > Mimachlamys > Mimachlamys varia. The sequence continues at coordinate 56,561,084 of OX392528.1, forward strand.
CACTGTGTACCGTTTCCTTGTCCCTCGTTTGTTCCGGTGTATTTGCAGACGATGCCCTAGTACATATGTCTCTCTTTACTCCTTGGTGCAATATACATTATTCATTTTAAGACTGCTGACATTTATTTACATTTCAATCAATCATTTGTTGACAGAAAATGGAACAATAGACTTCACTGAATTTTTAAACATGATGCATAATAGTTCTAAAGAGGACGCAGAGGAGGAGTTCAGAGAGGCGTTCCGAATGTTCGACAAAAACAACGATGGAATGATAGACGAAGAAGAACTAAGAGATGTTATGACAGCTCTAGGAGAACGACTAACTGACGCACAGATAAAAGAAATGATCATAGAGGCCGATTTGAATGGAGACGGACTCATAAACTACCACGGTAAGGATGTAAATTATAGTTCATTTTCACTTATAGATCTTAGACGAAAATGCTAAGCAAACGTCACATGGTTTACCTATAATCTTGTAATGACGTGTGACGATTACAGAGGCGAATTTAGGGGACCGCAATGCATTCTGCGAGATATGACCTGTTCACTAAATAGCAGGAAATTGAAAGAAACCAAATCTGAGCAATTTGACGGGAGTTGCTTCCCTTTATTCCGTTTACTGTTAATGTACAATGTACGAAAGAAAAACAAATGTTTGGGGTTCCACTGAAAGTAAACGAAATCCTGTATTTCAGAAAAAAAGTATATTTTTGACACAAAAAGAAGTTAATAAGACAATTTTGAAAGGCTGTGTCTGTTTTTGTTAGGGCACGTTGAGTACTCATCCTCATTATCTAAGGTTTACGTTTACCTACGCGTAGGTGACATATTAGGCCCTGGATATCGAGGATGGTGGAGTGTTCTGGATAATATCATGTACAGTTCTGAAGTTAGATGATTACGAAACACACTTTACGACTTGTATTCATGTACAGTTTGAAATAGTATTGGAATTTATCTATTAGATAATTGACTTTTTGAACTGGTCTTATATCATTGATATCGATATGTGTTGAAACAGGTAAAATTTGAGTTGTCTCTCTTACTATGCTTTTTCCTTTCTTGCTTTTTTAGAGTTCAAACTAGTAATGATATCAAAATGAAGGTGGAGCGAAGAATAATGATCATATTTCATCCTCACGGAATGCCTTTCCAGTGATTTCCAAGATGGATTCTGATTCAGGAACTTTAACATGTGACAACTGGCCCACAGTGACTTTTGTTCAGAGCGGAAGTGACGTCGTATCTGGTGATAGGTGAAATTGCTGCTGATAAAATCCTTCATTTGTTTTTTGCACCTTTTGGATATAATTTACCAGCTGTAAACGTCGTATCGGACAACTATCTATTAGCCTTTGTTTGTCATATGTTATCGTTGATAATTGACCATCATTTTGGACATTGGAACACCGAGTGCGGCTGACCTCTCAGTTTTTCCTGTGATATCCTTGTTTTAAACAAGTAACAAAATAGTTCTTAGTACGTTTAAACCAATCACCCTGCTTGATCTTACAACACCCAGAGCTACGTTGTAATATATCCATCACGTGAACAATATTTGATATCTACTAAGACATTATTATATGAATCTCGTTTACTCGTATAGCACATAAATAAAATAAATCGGACGGACTTGACCTATTCTGCGACATATTATGGGTACATGTTGCAGATTTGTTGAAGACTAATACGTTTTGTTTGTTTATGGGTGTGTATCCGGATGACTGGGGGTAGAACCTGGCAGTCGACATAAGCACTTGTGATTCCAACATATCATAGATTGTTTTGCAATATATTACTCATTTACATATCTATTTTCTTTATCATTCTTATCTATGAATCCTTAAAAAAATCTACATATATATCCGAAATGTTGTATTATATTCAATACCTTCTTTATTATAAGTTTTACAAGATCGATACTCTCTGTGTCATTTCTATACTCTTATGCCTTATACTTATATAAAATATGGAGAGGTTCCGAAACAATTTTTATTTGTCACGTATTCAGCCTAATTGTTTATACAATGTATTACTTGAGATTTATTCCAAATGTAAAACCTATATTGTACTATATTTCTTGTCTATGAGATTCTAAACTTTACCCTGGAGAAGTTTTGAAGCTTAAATTTGATTTATTTTACCCCCAACCCCCTTTTTGTATACTTTTGAGTTGTTCCGAATACCCTGGCCAACTATCCATATTCCTTTGCACCGTTAAGGCAGCTGTTTGTTAATAGTATGGATCCTTACTGTAGTAAGACCAAACTGACAATTTTAATTGATTTATGTCAATTTAAAAATATTTTTTTTAATTATAAGTTCTGGTCGGGCACTAGGTACTACATGTAGTTCACAAGACGGCCTCATCTTTTAAAGAGATTTCGGATTGCAATTGTATATATTTATTTCGGATGATTTGTTCAAATGTGTATGTAGTTATCAAAGAATATCCGAACAAATGTAAGTGGTTATTTGATAAGTACAACCAAAGGAGATCCGAACGTCAGTGTTATTAGATTTGTGACAACAGACAAAGCAGACTAGATATATTTGTATATTTGAGATTACAGGTGTATTTGACGAGTGGATATTGAACCCTGTTACCTAACCCTATCTCCAGGGTCTTGACAAAAGGTTTTTATATGAATAAAATTATTTGTCCATACAATATTGATGTTGTTTTTCCTCTATAGGTATGCTAGTTATGCGTGGTTATGTATATTTTGCTTAATTCAATTATTCCTAAATTAAAACACACATTAACGGAAACACTCGTATTTCTCAAGCATAACATAAAAAATGATTGTAAACAGCACTTTTCGACATGTTACTATATGGAAACTAGCTACAAGCCGGTATGGAAAATAGCGATTTCGGCTTTATATTACTGTATGGTTTCTTCGATTGTTAAAACAGAAAGGAGTTGCAATATCAATATGAACAGAATTGTGAACATCTCCTACAAAGAAAACGCATACGAAATTTGTGACCGTGAAACGTCATTAAAATCAAGAGACCACACACATAATTTGTAGGGGGAAAAAACAACAACATTCGACGTAAAATAGTTCTCCTCTCTATACACTCCGAATATGGCATACATTCTTATACGTTTGATTTTTCGAAATTTCGAAATCAATTTAAACAAACAACGGCAAAACCGAGAGCTTGAAAACAATAAAAGTAGTATTCGAATAATATCACTTCCGCGCTTCTCGGAAATCCAATTCCGATCCAAAAATAACATTTAAATTGTTTAGAAGGTATGCTGAGTCCAAGTTCAGTAGAATAATATATCTGTACTGATATTGACCAGCGACTACAAATGACCCATATTCGAACAATCTTTATGACGTGTCAATTGCATGTGTATCATAGCGAACGGTCATTTTCATTATATTAAATTAATTGTATGTGTAATTCACACGTACCTGTACATATATATCCGCAAGGTTTCGAAACCCCTGTAATATTAATCGGAGCTGACATATTGTCATATGATGATCATACAGCAAATTGCAAATAATCGACCAAAACAAACAAGTTATGATACAGGAGCCGTGGATTAAGACCCATGATTGTTTACATTTGCGACATCAATTTAACATGAAATGGCTTTGGATGATTCCTTAAACGTTCTTTATTCATTTTCGTCTGGGGATTGTTCAATTTGTTCCAGTAGGAATGCCAATAGTTTGCCGAAAAATCTTCCCTCCAAACTCAACAAAGATCTTGTCAACCAGGAATTCAATCATTCTAGCTACATCACCTTCAGTATATTTCATCTTAGCTTTTGAGATTTGTTTCACAAATGATGTGCCAAGATAGCACACAACCATACATGTATATTTGTAATGAGGTCTCGAAGACGTTCTTTTATTTTGATATATGTATCATGGTAGTGTGCAGGATTGAAAAGTCAAATGTGTTGATAAATGTATCATTTTTTAAAAAGGGGTTGCTCAAGATTGATCTGAAGATCTTCCGAGGTTTTTTCAATATCCAGTCCTGTTAATGCCACTGTATGAGCACACAGTGTCACAATAAGACTGAAGCTCTGATGAAGTTTTGATCATGGCGTGGTTTAGCAATTAGAAAAAAACAAGCGGTAAATCGTTGCTTTTTTTTTCATTTTTATCCCATTGTCCTTCATTTGTCGGTCCATAGATATCTTGAAATTCACATTTCATTTGATGGACGGAGTCTCGCAATGCTAAGGAGTTTTCATGAAAAGCTCCCGTAGCTTTATGTTTGGGATGATATTCAGATTACCGGCCGATTACTTTGTGCCCAGCTTGACTGTATCAATAAGAAGATGAACGTGGACATTCTGAAGGAGCGAGTCATTCTTAGGACATCTATTTTCAATTGTTACAGTGTTTGCTTGTTAAACGGATCACCAGATGTATGCAGTTATTCTATTTGTTAATATTCAGTTGAACTACTAGTAAAGTGTAGCAGTCACATAACATGTGACTGAATATTAAAAAAATAAGTCGAAGTAACGCCAAGTAAAACTACAAACGAAATCATTCAATTAGTTTCAGATATTAGTTCAAAAAATGTTTATCGAATTGCTATGATAAATATATTTGATTTTCAAATAATGTTTATGACAAGTTTCGTTTATTTGTGATAATATTGGAAAACTTTATCAATAAACATATTTATATCAATGGTATTCTTAACGTTTTAAGATGAACGTAACACACGTAATGTAACAGAATTTGATAACATATACATGATGACACAATCATGAATTACGTCGTATTATACAATATTGGTGATGCTATTTGCCAAATGAACATTGAAATCCTGAACGTACATTGACAGAATCATTAAAGGTTAAAAATGGTGTTAAATAGTGATTAAGCTACATATAAAATGTTATCATCTTTTGAAGAACTGAGCACTACCTTGATGTATACAAATTCTAAATTTCGATCACTGCATAATATTTGATAAACCAATTGTTTTGGAGATATTTTCTTGCACTAGAAAGATCTGGACGTTTACGTACCGGAACAAACCTACAAGAAGAAATTCCATGCGCAATGTTAACTCGGTACATGTACCGATTTCATTGTTCCGGTGACTACGTCTGGGTGGCAAGTCTGGTATGTCTCCCGTTACTGTTCACGGAAACAGAGTAATCATCGGCGTCGTATAATTTTGATATTTGTTGCAAGAAAGATGCAACATGCTGACATGTTGATATATGTTCCAAAAAACCTGCCTAGTATTTACATATACTCTGGGGAGCGGAAACTTCCATCGCTTTGTGTTATGTCTGCGATACCTATCATAGTTATCTTCCGAGACCTTTTACATCCCATGCTCCTCCAGTTTGTTGCAGTTTGTTGCAGTTTCCCTCCTGGTACACAATGCATGTGCGTGCAATTAATTGATTTACATGAAGTGTCAGTAAGGAATCATAGCCGGCCCTACCACTGTGTGTATATGAACTTATCCTTTGTTTATCTTGTAATATTTCGTGGCAGTGGTTACCTGTATGTTACGGCTGCTGGATTCTCCATGTGATAAATCTATCATCATTTTTCGCGTGTTGAAACAACTACAGCTACGTACATATTTACAAGTCTATATTAAGCGGACAGTTTGGTACACTTTAAATAATTCTTCGACCTTGATAAAAACTTTACATTTGCAATTCAAGGTCATATGAAGCAAATATAAAATATCATCTTTTGGTTGTATATTACTGTGAAACCTCACTCAAAATCACCTCAGAACTAAGACCAACTCGTTTTTAAGACCCCTTTATTTCAGTCACGAACATTTCTTCTATATATCTTCGTATTTTAAGCTTCGTTATTAAGATCGTCTCGCTATCAAGACTAGTTTTGAAGAGTCCCAATTACAAGTTTCATCTCACTACTTAGACAACTGACCAAACACAAGGTCACCTGGTATGTATTCCACTGTGTACATCTGTCAAATGTTAGATCAGTAAGCTGTTTTGCTTTCAAATTGGCTAATCAGTTACAAGTACTGTATGTTTAACATTATAAAGCCGATACATAAATTCATGGACAATGAAAACATATAAAAAACCGGATTTCAGAGAAATCTGTCGGTGTGGTCACCCTCGGCGACTTCAAGATAAATACTGTTTCCAAACAGAAACATATCATTTGTATCTTTTACATGCATAAAGTATGTAACAATAAACCTTGTTTGGTCATAATTTCAAAAATGTGAACGCATTCACAATCAAGAACTTTGTTTCAGACGAATCAGTTTAACAATGCCTTTTCCTTGCAGGTAAGACATTAACTCATTGTAAGATAAAATAATTATGGCATGATTTTCTACCTATTAAAAACAGGAGTTTGGTGAAGACAGTTAAATTGAAGTTAAATTGTTGAGAAAGAAAAAAAGGAACGGCTCGGTTTTAAATGTTGTTATAACGAGTTTCGAATGTGGTTTTAAAAACATCCATACAGTATATGCGTCATTGCGCTAAAATACATATTTCTTTATTAACTCGGGCAGTTGATGTGAGAAATGTGAACAAGCAAAAGCACTAATAAAAAAAGCAACTATCTGTAAAAAATGAAATTGCGAAAATAATAGTTAATTACAGAAATAAGTCAGATGCACTTGATCATTAATAAAGATAATGATTATAAAACGTGAGTATTCCGGAGCTATTAACAGTGTCAAAGGTGTGACGTGGGTTAAGACAGACTTGTGAGGAAATCATCAAAGAAACAACACTTTTTTATTGCCACATAATTCTATGACATATTCCTCTCTCGTTTCACTTTCCCGTTGGGGTTATGGATTGGTCATAGTCCACTTAATACTGTGCCGGGTATTTCTCTATGAGAAGGTGGGGTTATATTTTCGACGATAGGTCATACTGCACTCGGCGCACTGACGGAGTCAGTACAGTACAGGTAATTATTCGATCATCTTACTCCAAAGTCTGACGTATAACAGGTAACGAGTGCTGCTTTGAGATGAAAGAGATGTAGAAACATGTTAGTTGTTGATGCCTGATAGGACCGTGCTGACCCTTGAGCATACACAACCTTACTTCTGAATAAAAGCTAACACGTGTTTCATATGTTTTCGTTTACATGTGATTTTTAGAGATATATTACTTTCATTACATGCTTTGAGCTCAGGAGTTCTACCAAAATTATACGCCATTTACATGTGTTTTCATTTAAAAGTGGTTTAGTTGCATGAAACTGTTACATATTACTCAAAATAGAGAAGCACTGCATAAAATGTTCAAAGGAAGCATTTACATGGAAACTCGTGAAAAAAGTACAGGGAGAAATAGACCACGTGTTCTGGAGCGTGAGCGTTTTCTTTTCATTGGCAACACCCGCGATGTAAATCTAGGTCAAATGTGAGTTAATTCCCTTCGTATTCTTACACCTGTGTAGAGATGGTATCGAACCCGTGTTATTCTGTAATGATATGTACAGTTCATAGGAATATATTTTAATTGCTTCTCTACACCGATATGCTGTTCTCTTTAAAGCTGACAATGCAAGTTAGAAAGCTTTCTTGTTGATATTTAAAAAAAACGGCCAAATAAAAATTTTAGAAATCTTCTGAGATGCCCCCTTAGAGGTTACTAAGGAATGGCAGACATTTTAGTTTTTGCCTTGCTTGGTAACGATAGTCGGCTTCCTTGGGTATAAAAGGCACCCAGGCCGTCAAACCGGTTCTCATTGTTGTGATGAAACCGCACGGCGACACTTCTATTTCTATAGACCTATATAGCTAGCCAACACATACTTTCTGATTTTTTTACGATATTTTCGATCAGTATCTGAAGAACATTGACATTGATATTGAAGGTGTTATTATAACGATATTATACAATATGGGCAAAATTAAAAAAAACATTTGATTACACCAAAATTCGTGCGAAAAAAAACAAGTACATGAATGACAACTGATAACCCTACCTTAGTATTCAATTGGAACATGTCCGTTATAGTAATCAGTTCCTGTGTGATGAACATTGCTATGACATCCATTTATTTCCAAGTTCCCCTCACTCGCATGTGTCCGTGCACGTGTTTTACATAATCAAGACTATGCTCGCGTGTTATAGGTAGTATTAGGAGCGAGTACATATTCTGTTCGGAACGTTTCGCTCTGCTTCCGAATGTAAAATCAACATGTCGATGTCCATTGCGTATACATAGGTGAAGGGACATTTAGGGTGTTTTCAGTTTTATTTTTTTTTTTTTTCATTTTGCTTTGGCACACGATTTATGAAGGTGGCTGAGAGATTGACCATCTTCATGTAACTTCAACTTCAAGGTAAGTGTGTGTTTGTCATTCCAGTTTTGTAACTCCAGTGTCACCTGTTGTGGCTGCAGGTGTGTTGCACTTTGCACGGCCAGTATTCATGTAAAAACCGGTTTGACAGGCTGGGTGCCTTTTATACCCAGGGAGGCCGAACTCTCGTTTCCAAGCAAGGCAAAAACTAAAATGTCTGTCTCTCCTTAGTAACCTGTTAGGGGGCATGTCAGAAGCTTTCTGAAATATGGCTTTGCCGTATTTTTTTTTAATCTCAACAAAAAAGCTTTTTAACTTGCATTGTCAGCTTTAACTATTGAATTAGAAACGAGCATACCAAAATGTCCCGTGAATCATTTATACTTCCATCAATCATTATAATTCTGTGTAATTTAACATTGTTCATTATTTTAAAAGATACAAATTGTTATGACTTTCTTGTACATTAATAAGTTCTGGAGATCGGATACTTTTCTAGTCTAGAAAAACCAATGCCGAAAAAAATCAGTTCAAAACAAGTCGCTGCCTAACGTGTACCACGCCCCCCCCCCCCCCCCTCCCTCCAAGACACGTGTACGCAATGCTATCTGTCGCTCCAATAGTAGATATTGGTGTTCAATCGTTTGGTCCGCGTTATCACCAACGAGATTTGAATGTCAGAAAAACCCATTTATGTACTTGACTTGTTGCTTACGATGTCAAACTGAACACATAGACGTGATTCATATGTCGTACTACTAGCGATTATGCGCATACTAATAAACAAAACTGAACGAAAAATCATCCTAAGCATTTTGGCCTACAACAAGCAAATAAATATTCGACCGCTGGTAAGTAAATGGCTCCCGATAGTTTTTATTACGGATCTACTCGAACTATAAACAATATAGAAGAATCAAAAAGGCATCAACAATGCAGTTCATCCTAATCCAATTCGTCAAATTACACATATATGGGAAATATTTACATTTGAATACCATTGACATTTACATATATTTCACAGGCAAAACATACCAGCTCCCTTATTCATCAATAATCAAGCTTACATGTAAATGATCTCAAACTATTAACGTTTTTTAAACTGATATGAAATTATACGGTACGAATGTATTTTTTGCTTTTAAAATCCATAAATTAAAGAAGTGTTACGCACCGGAGGATTCTGCTTCTGTATTAGTTTAGAAAGTTTCGATTCCCACCTTTTGACCCCCAACATCACTGACGAGTCCCTGGAGGACGAAGCAGCTGTATGATGCAGTGTCGTTTTTTTTCGGCATACTGCATCTACACTAATGCATTACATTTGTACTCAATTTAAAAGGTGTAGCCGTGTGCGATTTGTCATCTTTCTTGTTCCGGTCATTAATAACACAGATCATATCGTGCCAATATTTGGTGCCAAATCGAAGTGATTGCAATACCGAATCTATATTAATGTTAAAAACTAAGTTTCGTTTCGCTTGATTAAAGAAAGTTGCAAGAAAATTGATTTGAACAAACATCTGAATCAACTGAACACGTTTTGCGTAAAACATAGGTATCAAATAGAAAACAACATTCCGCTTTACTTTGTCAACCAGATCGATAATTCAAAGCGCTACATGTATTTTTTCAACAGAAATAATGATAATTTTGAACAAAGCGAAGCAACAAATATATTGGCACATTGTGTCCGAGAGCAAAACAAAATATAGGGATAGGGAGACTTGAACACGAACTGTTGATAAACAGTTTGGAATGAACAAACACACATGTTTGTAAATAGTAAATAAACCTAAGTAAACGAAATACATATAATTTACGACTGGTAGAAAACATTTACATGTTCCCTAACGTTGAATCTTGATTTGACTAGAATACTTTATTATATGTCTGCGTCAAGTGTATGTTGGTTAGCAAAGAATGCATTAAACAAAAGTATTTGTGATAATATTTTGACGTTCAATGGTGTGTAACATACATTGACTTGTCTACATATTCAACAATGTCAATACATGTATGTACATGTAGGTGCGTTAATGTAAAATACACTCCAGTGAATTTCCAAAGTATGACAGCCTCAATGTCCGGAAAAACATAGAGCAAACTTGCAAACTAATAATCTTAATGGCTGTTAACTAAATCAATGTCAACGTTAAAACAAAAACAGAATTAACTTTTTACATATACCTATCAGCTCTATCCCTATCGAGATTTGTTGAGACAGGTTACGCATTGTTTCAAAGGAATCGGCTGGCTGAAAATAGACCATTATAATGGGTGCCTCGGAACAGATCCATCAAACAATAATAATAGGGCTACCAACTGCCGCTCATTTACCATGGAGCTGTTTCCCCTCTCCTAAGATATAGTCACAAATTGTCTTTGTTTTTGTCAATCAATCATGTTATTTCACCACGTGAAAAATGTTGCTATTAGGTGCCTATCTACAACCAAGGGTTAAGAGCTTGACATTGTGACGAGATTGCCAATTTGGTTTGACCTTGTACTAAGAAAAGGATAGAAATGCTGATTGATGTTGAATTAACGACACCATATCTTATGTAGGTTATGGATTGCCAATGTCGAAATTATTGAAACGCGTTGAGCATCACATTTTTACCTGTCAGCGATGCTAATTGTCAAAGTACTGGAGTGTGTACAGTTTGTTAGGCATCAAATAATTGTAAATCCCCTCCCACAATTAGATACCTCGAGCCAACAAGATTGATTAACATCAATATGATAACTTGTTTCATAATTGTTGTAAACTAAATAAAGCTTGTTTTTTTAATCCCAGAAATATGTCGACTGCAGGATTCTCAACTGACCGCAGGAAAAAACATGAGCAAATTTTACTATGTTTATTTATATTGATGATCAAATAGTTTTATAAGTTTTGAACTGTTTAATTGAAACACGTTCTTGGCCTAATAGAGTAATTCCGTTGACCACGTAACCCAGTTCATTAGAGTGACATGACAACAATCCGAGATCCACCATTCCAATCCTTCTCTAGGCATATTTATATTTAGGCATAGTTTCGATTCTGAAATTAGTTATCAACCATGGTACATAGTTACACTGTTGGCTGTGGAAACGTAGAGCATCGAACGGCTGCCGATATCTGCATACACCATGGACCTATATGGTGTGGCTACTCTTAAATGAAGCTAAATCAGAATGCATTTATACATTGTACTAGTGATTTAGTTATATTCTTACTCATTTCACTCCTAGGAAATAGCCTGTCTAATTGAATTTGAGATTATCCATATTTTGCGTTATGAAAGCTAAACTATGTCGTTTCGTTAGATTTTTACAATTCGGATATTTTGTTGATTAAATGGAAATATCAGTGAGGAATAGAAATGAGTATAATTAGTGTGTAAATGTAGATATAGAACATACATAGGGCACGCAAGTTTGATGAACCAGGCCAAAAGACACTGGCAAACATCCCGAACAATTGTGGGGTCAGCATACATACGTGGTGACTCGTGGAGGCGAAATGTTTCTACGGAAGCCTGGACGTTCGTTGACAGGTACGTAAGTCGGAGTATTACAACGTGGTCGACAAACCGTAATGTCATACATGATTGGCTAAGCACAAACTTAAGTCTGTTGTTTCGTGATTTCGGGGCCTGTTCTATCACAGCAAGCAGCTGTCCAGTCACAACTGCCGCAAATATGGCTCAAAGCAAACATCGTCATTTCATTCAAAGAAACTAAAGGCATAGAACAAATAACTTTGGCTTAATTTCTGTATGTTTTTTATAAAGAGCATTTGTTTCTGAAGCCATCCATACTAATAAATAAACCGCAAGCTTAATCGGAATTCCATAACTACTCTAGAACGTTGATTTTATATAAGGATATATTCAGCTTCTTGGCAAGTGAAACATTTTAAAGTAAGTGCAACGATGATTCCACAGAAGTGGATGCCTCGCCTGTGTGATCAACAGATGAAATATTGTTGTGCCGCACATTGACTTTTTAGATAAGAGATACTACTAATGTATTTATTTTGAATTAGGGCCCTAACATCCCTATAGTGATCGTTTTGTTCATTCATCCATGCGTTTCTGCGTCCATCTAAAACACATTCGTTTCCGTACATAACTGTGTAACATGTCAAAGAAGAAGGATGAAAATGTGCATAATTGTTAACCAAATTGTCCAATTTTACATCTTATTACAACATTTTGGTATATGTTAATGTAACAAGCTTACAGTTAGTGTTGCATGCAACACTCGTCATTTGCCGCAAATTGAATTGAACTTTCTAAGCAGCAAAGAAAGATGTTTTATGAGGCTGAGCGTGAAATGAGGATATGATGATGAAAACCCTAAGTCAGCGACAGTGAAATTAATTGGATTTTGTTTCACTTGGTATGCAAGTATCAGAAATTAGGGCAAATCCATTAAAATATTTACCTAGCTCGAGTTCTCCAAAATAAATATATTCTCTCTTTTCTTTCTTTCCAATAAAGGCGGACGACGATACAAATATATGGTAGTGAGCTATCCTGGAGCATGCTTTGTGAAAAACACGACAAAAGCTAAGAGGAAATATACTGAAAAAGATATAGTAAGGATGATTGAATTCCTGGTCGACAATATTTTTGTTGAGTTCAGAGGAAAGATTTTCCAGTAGACTGTTGACAAACTGACCCAACTCTTAGTTGACTTGTTTTGTTGTCAGACCAGGCTGAAGTTGTGGAAGCGCTAATCAGGACAGGTAACAGAAACCTTGCCAAATCGTTTTATTTCACTTTCAGATATATCGACCATGTGTTGTCAATAAACAACAAGAAATAATGGAAAAGATAAGATCCCAAGTTTAGTCGCCTTCTATGATCATGCAATGGGGGCAGCAGATGCAGTCTTACGCCCCACCTGTAGGGCAGTATCCAAAGGAGATCTTAATGTAAGGGATAGAGGACAGGCTATTGAACTGGCTTTGTATTATAACATGCTGTGGCTAGTGGTGTCGCTATCCACAGAAAGTCTATAATGTCATCTATGTTGAAAGGTATGTCCAATAGGGTCGAGTCTGTCCGAAGTCCTACTGTCGGTACGTCAATGTTAGTATCGTCGATTGTCGAGATTGAAACAAAGTAATGATTAAGGATGTTTGCTTTGATATCATCTGCCATTTCGAATTTGCCCGTTTTATTTCTAAAAGGGAGGAATGCAGTTTAAAGTATTTAAAGATTAAATTAATCTGCAGACAATCTTCAAAAAAATTCTAGGGTTCGAATGAGAAAATTGATCTAAAATACCATTAATATCCGCATAAAAAAGTTCGTCGTGATTTCTTTGTTTCCGAAATATAATGAAGTTATTTGGAGAACGGTTAGATTGAAACAGGTGTAATAGTCTGTCACTTTCTCTGATTTCTCATCGTAAAGTAGAATTAAACCATGGTCTGTCATTAGGTGGAATCGTCACTACTTTTGTTGGTATACACTCCTTAGCTAGGTTAAAATAAATAAGAGAATACCGAAGCGTTAACAAATCCACGTGAATGGATGACTTTATGCTGTATTCATGGTCTTGTGTTTGATGTTTTTAATTGATATATTTAAGAATTGCACTTGATAATAAATAAATCTATCGATGTAAAGACAGAAAACCGAACTGCTCTTTAAATAATCCGCGAAGTGATGCTTTAATAAGTTTTCAAAATTAAACAAACCTACTCCAAATCATATATATATTTGTCATAATGATAACATTGATGTTTTTTTCTTTGAATCTCCATCAATCAATCAATCACAAACCGTGTTTCAAATTTAGCGCTTACCGTGATTACGCGCGCTGTGACGTAACGATGACGGTGGCGGGAGAAGGCCACATGGCAATCCCAGTACACACGGAGAATTCTGGAACAACTTAATCCCTAGTTACCTTTAACAAATTATGATTGGTGGAAAAGGAAAACATACTAGTGGAAAGAGAAGTTTGAAATGAAACGAAACGACAAATTGTTTTCGGATGATGAAAATGCCATGGCATGCAAAGGTCAATTTGTGATCGTGTTTACATCTTTCAAGTAGAACTTGTATATTTCAAAACATGTCCTTTATTTTTCGGTCAATCGCTTGATTAACTAAATCAGCAAACCAATGAAAAAAAGTGTTTCAAACAAAATTGAATTATTGATATAGTTATAGAAGAAATAATAAGAATGTAAATACTATGTATAAATCAATGAAACTTGTATGAGTAAAGAGTTTGTCTCGGGCAAAAGCGCCTTACTCACCGATTTTGCACTGGTATGTACTTCATAACTATAGTACTGATAACCTATTGCCTTCCTTCACCTTACAATAATTACAACGCTCGAGTCACAACACGCTTTCCCTGACGTTATAACGATACTACCAGACCGGCTAAAAGTAGACCCATATCGTGTCAGTGCCTCCTTAATGGAGAAACCATACCTGACCAAAAACCGAAATCAATGTTTTTCATAAATTACATGATTGGTCAAATTGTAAAAAAAAGCTGAGAGAATGTGAGGGGTTGAAGAGGAAGGGAAAGTGGTGCATGTCCCAAGCTGCAAAGGGGGAGATCTGAGTTTGGCTGGAGGGGGAGGGGTCAGGTACGTTATATGTTTGTATATACCGAATTGTTCCCGGGGGAGGGGTGGAGGGGGTGGAGGAGGAGTCTGGCTATTGATCCAACGAAATGTGACCAACGAATTAGGTTTCTAAGAATATATTCAAGCACTGACACTCCCTGGAGGTCTGCCACCGGCCTGCCAGACTAATAAATAGGAAGTGTAACTGATCTGTCCAGGTATATACAATGGTTGTCGAGACCTCGTGCAGGTCCTGATACGTATATATATATATATTGTGTACCTACACGCGCGCTCGCTTCCTTAACACCCGATAATATGTGAGGCTTCTGATACAGTTTTTAGTGCGTTTCCGGGTTTAGAATACTAGAGAACTTTTGCCGTTATAGTTCCGATGTGTGATGGTTTAAACCTTTAACCTGCAGAACAGACGGATGAGGTCTGTCATTATAACTAAACAACTGCTTTCTCCCGGTCATTTACCCGATAGAGGAACGCTCCATGTGTTTTGTTGGGCAGTTGAATTAAAAGCTCTGTCGCTGCGGTTAACGTCTAGTCGGACTCTGGTCAGTTGTTTTTGGAATTGTCTTTTAAAGTGTCATCATGGCTCATACAAGAAAACCTGAGCCGGATCTGACGGAGGAAACGTTCGCCATCTCCCTGGTAAGCTTAACCATGTATTATTGTAGCCTTGTAAATGATATTTTAATAGAGTAAAGATTTACCATAAGTAACAGATAAAATGTGCCTTTGTTTTAAAGTTTAAACTAAACAGTGTATCGTGATCTTGTAATTTCTATTTTTAGGAGTGTTTCGTGTTTTATTCGTGGTTAAATTTATTTTGATAAATATATCTTGAACTAGTTGCTGTATTTAATAGGGGATATAATTTTAGCAGAATGCTGTACGTTTTTACATTATGTTAACAAATCTTAGTTGCCGACATTTAGTAAGGTTTGGACACAGGGTCCTGATAATTATATAAACAATTCAAACCACTAATACGTACATTCCTTTCATATTTCGTAGAACCGATGAGTATTCAAGGCCCTGTGCTGTTAAGTTTTGCGTCACAATTTTTTTCTACAAATGTATCTCATCCATTGTTGTGGACATAAACTGATATATTTATCACAAAACAAAACTCCCGTGTTTTATTGTGCTGTCTGACCGAGGTGAATCAGTGACAGCCACGTGTTTGCATGTAAACATAGTCTTAGCGCCATTATTGTGACAAGTAACATCGAACCAGGATGTAGATTTTCTGTCTTATGACAAAGAAACCTCACAGTTAATTAGGGGAATCTGGTAAACAAATTAGCACGACCTCATTTTTCGGAAGTACGTGACCCGTTGTTAATCTATTATAGGAGTTTGTTGTAGGTAGTATATTTGTAATTACCATCAAATGATGTTACAATATCAAATCAGTTGTTACTATAAATAAAACATTTCAGTTTATAAAAGATTTAACTATACATAAATGTATTGGCCTTGGTTTATTGATATCGTATGCTAAGGAATTCTAAATAAACGAACTTTTATTCACTATACGCGTGTTATTGATGTGGCATCTGCATTGTTTTACAATATATACGCATCCTATCCGTTTCTATGTTACTGGGGAGAATTGTTTATAGCATACGTCAAAAATGTTCTACTTGTGGCGTTTGGTTTAGAGATTTTCAGCGCTATTAACAAAAGTAATAGTCTATGTCCCGTAGATAAAGTGAAACAGATTACCCTGGGTTATCAGCAACTATTTCAGAGGTGTGTGGTGTGTTAAAATCGTATTCTGAGATCGAAATCAAGTGCTGGATAACGAGGGGGGTTGGGCGGCCTGTGGAGTTGATCTGTTTTCAATTGCAGAAAATGTACAGAGGTAAACAGATCTAAAAATCAAGATGTCAGCAATTCATTATGATCGTTTTGAATCCGTTGAAAGTTGTGTGTGTTGCTGCAACAATTACGTTAATCCTGTATTCATATAACTTGATTACACCTTGCTTAGATCTTGATACTCACCATATGTGTTGGACGTGAGAATGGTACTCGGTAAGCATTAAATCCCCATGCTAAACAAATAAAAAATGTTTTCCATAGATGCCCCCCCCCCATCACACCTCCCTTACCTTGCTCTCCAGTCATCTGAACGTATGAAGTAACAAGGCCTACATATATTGTTGACATATTTCACTTTAAAAAAACAAGTTGTTTATGTGCTGTTTCTTTATTTTATTCCGTCCGATGATGATTAATGGTTGTGAAAGCATCTCAAACAAATCACTTCCATTATTCCGTTAATATTTAGGCTATGAAGGAGTCGAGCTCTTCATCATGAAAATGTCCTGAAGTCTTGTTTTAAACGTACAAGATCAGCACTCAATGCATCCATTACAACATATGTTACAACCATCATATAGTTGTGTACCAAGAAATATTGGTTTTAGAGTTTTTATATTTTAATACATTCATACAAATACTGTAAATCAACGAAGTTGTGCTTTTCGTCTTAAACGTTCCGGCTAGGGAAAAATTGTCTTGAAAGCCTTGCTTATAAACGTTAGTTTAATCAGAATATCTATATTTGACCTGATCATTAGAGCAAAAGCCTCGATCCTGCTCAATGTTAAACTGACCCTAGCAGTTCAGCAGTTAAGAGATGTAGTATATGAACTGGACATATGACCTGATGACTTTGAGTTAAAGAAGTGAAATATAAATTTGACCTTTGATCTGATGTTCTTCGGGTTTGGCCAGTTAGTTTAGCATGTTATTAGACACAGCGAGGTGCCGTTAGTATCGCCTTGGCGTATACATTTGATACGCAGAAGCCAATTGTATACCCTTGACCTGTAAATAGCTAACAATACCCAACTCACATGTGGAATATCATAACAAAAATGGGTTCTCGTTCGAAATCTATATAAACTTTCTCCAGCATGTCCAAAAAGTTTCCCGTTGGGCGAGACACCATATATACTCTCGATCATTTCTTGAGAGTTTTGGCAAACTTATCTTTTAAATAGTGATATTTTGAGCTGAGGAACACGTTTAAAACAAAAAAAAAGTCGATATGGAGTCTCCAACGATTCAACCGTCAATCGAAGGAATCTAACCATATTTTTGCACATTTACTCATCAATGGAATAGAATGAAAAGCTATTGAAATGTTGATTCATCATGATACAATACAGTTTTCATAGTTTTTATTTGGTGACGATTCACTGATGTATTCAAAAGTTGATATAAGGATCTGCTCTTGTAACGTTTCAATCACGTTCAAATCTCGTTTTGATCTCACGTGAGATATGTTTGTAATATTTAACAATGTATTATCAATTTGGATAGCAAATATGCATCTAAAAATGTAGCAAAAAATATGTCTGTTGTTTGTATAACTTTTTTTAGAAGAATTTAAAAGCATGCCAATAATTGCGGCAATTTTGAAAATAAGTGTTCCTGTTTATTTCTTGTACTTTACGATTAGCCAAAATTGGAAGTTTTTTGGAGCTTGATTTATCATTTAAAATCAGTGTGTCGCCATTTTTCAGCATAGCGAGTTCATTTTTTCTGTACAACTTCTTTATGTTTCTTATAAAGCAAATATTATGCAACATAGATATTTTATTTATATTTTTGATATCTTTTCAGATTTTTAGTGTGACTGAAGCTATTTTGATTTTTGACTCAAGAATAGTAAAAAAATAACAAATTTGATTATGGGACAAAAAAAAAAAAACAAACACGCTACCCCCCAGTTTTTATGCCTGCTTTAGAATGAGAAACCCATTTACTATTGATCTGCAAAATATTTTAACAAGTTTGTCGCTAGAATTTGTTTTATAAAGCTTTAATCTGCAAACTAAGATGAGTATTTTCATACATGTCTTATAACAAATCTGGAAGATATTGAATGAAATTGTCCTGCAATTGGCCAAAACAACATTTTTCACATAAATCATGTGTTTTGCTCATTTTGGTATCTTTGACCGCGCATGGCACAAAAACGAGTTCACTACCATATATTTCTTTTTGCATTTTCTGCTATGCAATTAACTCCCTTTTTAAAAAAAGTACATCAGAAAAAAAGTTAGTCGTCAGAAAATTTTGACTTTTTGATCACAAGAGAAGATCCTTAAGTTGAGAATTTTAATTATTAAGGAAATGACCCATTATGGAATCTTGTCGAACTCCAGTCAAATTTGTGTAAGATTATCGTAGGAATTGTTTCCCGTGGACGAATTCCTATAAACCGTTCAGTGTAATATTTAATGAGGTCGGATTGAGTTTGGTCGCAACTGTAAGGAGTTTTACATATACTACCATAACTAGCTTTAATATATTCATGGTTGTCATTTGTCAATGTGTTTTCAAGTTTTTTTTACACTATGTTTGAATATGATTAGAACTGATTATCATGATGGAAGCTGTCAATCTTAGGGCTGCAATTGATGCTGCGGTTGAGTTTGATGGACATTTCAATATCTTACTTCATTTATGAATAAATGCATGGAAACATGGTTTGATACCTACGAATTACATTGAAATCACTAAATAGCATTTCCATATCGCTTTGTCATTATTTTAGACGTGTTTTCCAGTCCAAAATACCTCTAAGTAAAAGCAAAGTTTTCAAAATCTCCCAGGCGATGGCCGAGATATTACTTGTATGGTTTCCTAACCACCGGGTAACGTTTGTGCAAGCTGGGAAAAATTATAAAGGGATTTCAAGCGGGAACCAAAAATTTATTTGAACCCAAAACATACAAATGTACTACAATCTACCATACAGAAATGTATTTCCCCCTATACATACAAACTCGGACCAGCCCCTAGAGTGACTACTTCAATAGCCCAACCATTGTATGTCAATATCTCGTTAGGAAAAACATGTTCATTTCTCCTAAATATTACTACCTTTGTTTGTCCATATTTACATTTAAATTCAGCGTATGAATGTAAGTGGTAAGCATATTTTGCAGATCGACTAGGTTCTCAGAGAACAAAAACGTGTTGTCTGCATTCAGTATAATTATAAAATATTAATAATCTGTAGCTGATAACTTTGACAATTGGAGTTTTAAGATCTGAGTCCATGTCTATAATAAACAATGAAAATGAAACCAGGGATAAAGATTCCCATGGTAATAATCCGATTCAGCGGTCGTACATGGGCAATAATTTGCAATCTAATTTGATGAAAGATTTAACGTTATTATAAATAGATCTTACGGCGTCTAACAAACGACCTCTAACAAACGACCTCTAACAAACGACCTCTAACAACTGACCTCTAACATCCGACCTCTAACATCCAACTTCCGTGATTCAAACGATAATTTGTCATGTGAAATAGTATTGATTGCTTTTTTGAGTCTTTAATTTTTTCTTTATAAAGTTTCGGTAATTAAAGCAAACTGTGCGTCAGAAATTACATTTTCATTTTCAACCCTTGACAGTAAACGCTTATTGAGTTGGGACGTAAATAGCTTCTATAGTTGTTAACGTTATTTTTATCTGCCTTTTTGTTTTAATTATTCAACAGCATACACAATGTTAGACTAGCTTTCGTTATAGGTGAAAACTGTAGACAAAGCATCTATGAAGTGTTTCATGTATAACGTTTAAAACAATATATCAACATGCATGCCGACGGAGATGTTGGGGAGTTGTTAGTCGTTATCAGTATAAAATCACAACAGGTGTCTGCCTTTGGGTGCTGGGATCCAAATATAGACAAAAGTACAAGTAAGAAATATTGCATGTGTTTCATACATTTCATTAAAACCTGTTTTTGTTTTATTTGGGAGGGGGGGGGGGGGGTGTTCAATTATAAACAAATTAATGATTTTTTCAGGGAGCCATTTCTACTTATCATTTAATGATGTGACCACTGAAAAAAAACGTTATTAGTATAAATTTTATCTATTTTTACAAAAATTACATGTATGAAACAAGTTATACAACTTATATCAATCACTCTTGTGGGCCCAGATGTTAGCGGGCAAGGGGGCCTTATTGTGGGAGGAAACCGGAGTACCCGGAGAAAACCCACGTGGTCGGGCAGGTGACCCCATACCATTTCACGTCCGGGCGGGGAATTGAACCCCGGCCACCTTGGTGAAAGGCAAGTGCGCTATCCACAGCACCACCCGACCACCCTGAAAAACGTTATTGCATGATACCATAAATATGCTTTGTTTGTTCGTTACACATAAATTCTATAGCTTTTGTTTCTTTATACCGTGACATATTTATTTAGTGCACATCTTGGTAGAGGCACGGTGGTCTAGTGGTAGGACGTCGGGCTGGTGATCGAAGAGTCGCAAATTCGAGTTCCAACCACAGCACTTTTATTGTATCCTTGAACAATATACTTTACTTCGCTTGTTCCAGTATACTCAACTGTAAATGAATACGTGGTTGGGAAGTGCTGGAAACGTAGAATGCTACATGTAGCTGTGAGCGCCGAAATGGCAGCACCGGTCGTATGCTACCCAGAGAGAACGATATTGGCAGGTTGCTAAGGCTCTATAACCACGGATAATAATATGTGAACCGCTATGAGACGAACCATTGGTTATGATAAAGCGGCATCGCGTAACGTTAGCATACAAAAAAGGAAGATCAAAGAACAGACCAGATCTGGTTTCATCCCTTTAATATTCTTTAGTATTATTTTTAGTTAGAATTTTTTATCAAATAAGTTCAATGTAGTGTTGAGGCGGATAAATATATGAGAACAAACCAAAACAATTAATTCCACTGCCTTATAAGTTAGGTTCATAATATGTATAAGGCGACAGTGCCACATCGGGTGATTACCCGAATCGGATCTTTTTTTTTTTTGTAAAACTGCTTTTAAATCGATAGAAGAATCAGGAAATCAGATATACATGTACCTATGATAGTAAGCCTTAGATTAGATATATGTAAGTTATGCATGCATCGTTTTTCCACAAATGATAACTTTTAAATTCAAAAAGACTTGAAAATATACTTGATTGTTATTCAAACACTACGATGAAAGTCAGTGTTTTTATTCCCGTAAAAAATGGCGGATGTGACAACTACATGCATGCTTTCTGTGTTTAGCTTTAGGAACAGGATCAAATACTTGTTTTCACATAAATTACAAAGGTCTTCATACATTATTAACAGGCTAACATAAATGGTTCATTTAAAGTGTAATATTGCTGTAAAATAAAAGCCTTGGTCTAATTTGGGGTCCAAACATTCGCGAAAACTGAAACACTGGTGTGCAACGTCTATGTTATGTGAAATAGCATCCTTGCATTCTATTTGCGCTTGAATGAATCTCTTTTTCTATAAAAGTTCATCAATTAATATATTCGCAGTTGATTCGTTATTATTCTAGGGCTTGCTCTAAATATAATGATTTTCATGACCTATGTCGACTGCTGACAAGTCGTGTATAACATTAATATAATGCTTTTCATGATCGATGTCGACTGCTGACAAGTCGTATATAACATTAATATAAGGATTTTCATGATCGATGTCGAATGCTGACCAACAAACTAACAACAGGGATTAGAGAGATGCAAGTTAATCAGAATTATGGGCAAGTCTTATGGTCGCCATCTTTGTCTCATTAAGAAAAAGATGGACGTTTTTGAGTATGCTCATTACTGTCCTTACCTGTTGTGATTGACAATGATGACTCGGTTCTCATTTGGAGGATTGATGTTTACTTGGATGTTACCAGGATTTTCATAGCGTGTGTCGTCGATGAAGCAGAATACGCTTACTCTTCCTGAACACCTGGTGTTATTCTCTTGCACTTTTACTTGACGGTGACAAAATTGAAATACTTTTACACAGTATATACGTACTGTGTAGTAATTTGATCTCACCATATCAGAAGTCTAAATACTATAGACTATACTTAACGCTAGCGGTATATGACGTCATCGGCAAGCTGACAAAACTGTGGCATTGGGGGAATAGGGAAAACAAGAATTTTGGAGGGGCGACGTTCTTAACTATGAAGATGAGCCTCTTAGTATTTTGAGTATCTTTTTACAACTGTGCAAATTGCTTTGAGTTAATGATGTTGGAAAAAATGAAACACAAAGCAAACAGTGCTTCATTAGGATCAAAGTAAAATTGGATTGAATCATTTCTCGATACTCTGACTCTCAACTGTAAACATCGTGTTTTTGTTTCATGTTATTACGCTAATATTTGTTATGTCATGCCCCAAGATAATGTGTGGTATGTCATACCCCCCCCCCAGAAAATATGTGGTATGTCAAGTTATTACGGTATTGTAAGGTATGTCATGCACCCCAGATAATGTGTGGTATGCCATGCCCCCACAGATAATGTGTGATATCCCCCCCGATAATGTGTGGTATGCCCCCCCCGTTAATGTGTGGTATGTCATGCCCCCCGATAATGTGTGGTATGTCATGCCCCCCCCAGATAATGTGTGGTATGTCATGCCCCCCTAGATAATGTGTGATATGTCATGCCCCCCCAGATAATGTGTGGTATGGTATGCCATGCCCCCACAGATAATGCGTGGTATGTCATGACCCCCCCCCAGATAATGTGTGGTATGTCATGCCCACAGATAATGTGTGGTATGCCCCCCAGATAATGTGTGATATGTCATGCCCTCCCCCCAGATAATGTGTGGTATGCCAACCCCGATAATGTGTGGTATGTCATGCCCCCTTGATAATATGTGGTATGTCATGCCCCCCCCCAGATAATGTGTGGTATGTCATGCCCCCACGATAATGTGTGGTATGTCATGCTCCCAGATAATGTGTGGTATGTCATGCCCCCCCAGATAATGTGTGGTATGTCATGCCCCCCCCCAGATAATGTGTGGTATGTCATACCCCCAGATAATGTGTGGTATGTCATGCCCCCCAGATAATGTGTGGTATGTCATGCCCCACAGATAATGTGTGGTTATGTCATGCCCCTCAGATTATGTGTGGTATGTCATGCCCCCCCCCCAAGATAATGTGTGATATGTCATGTCCCCCAGATAATGTGTGGTATGTCATCCCGCCAGATAATGTGTGGTATGTCATGCCCCTCCAAATAATGTGTGGCATGTCATGCCCCTCCAAATAATGTGTGGTATGTCAGCCCCCCCTGATAATGTGTGGTATGTCATGCCCCCAGATAACGTGTGGTATGCCCCCGATAATGTGTGGTATGTCAGCCCCCCCCTGATAATGTGTGGTATGTCATGCCCCCAGATAATGTGTGGTATGTAATGCCCCCTTGATAATATGTGGTATGTCATGCCCCCCAGATAATATGTGGTATGTCATCCCCCCCCCCCACAGATAATGTGTGGTATGTCATGTCCCCCAGATAATATGTGGTATGTCAGCCCCCCCCCCTGATAATGTGTGGTATGTCATGCTCCCAGATAATGTGTGGTATGTCATGCCCCCTTGATAATATGTGGTATGTCATGCCCCCAGATAATATGTGGTATGTCATCCCCCCCCCCAGATAATATGTGGTATGTCATGCCCCCCCCCCCCGATAATGTGTGGTATGTCCCCGATAATGTGTGGTATGTCATGCCCCTCCAAATAATGTGTGGTATGTCATGCCCCTCCAAATAATGTGTAGTATGTCAGCCCCCCCCCCCCCCCGATAATGTTTAGTATGCCGCCCCCAGATAATGTGTGGTAGGCCCCCGATAATGTGTGGTATGTCATCCCCCCCAGATAATGTTTGATATGTCATTCCCCCCAGATAATGTGTAGTATGCCACCCCCAGATAATGTGTGATATGCCCCCAGATAATGTGTGGTATGCTATGTTATTACGTTAATGTGTGGTATGTCATCCCCCAGACAATGTGTGGTATGTCATGCCCCCCCCCCTAAGAAACCGTGTTTAGATAACTACATTACATATCGCTGATGGATCACCGAGTGTTCCACTTCAAAAAGGTATGGCATTTTTTCAATTTATTAAGATTTGAACCGTATGTGAGAAATTGAAAATTACATAAACCCGTTTGGTTCAAGTTTTCTGTTCTCTTTTAAAGATGTCTATCCAGGAAGACAATTATAGGGAAACTGTTTAATAGCATAATAAAATAAGAGTCGTCTTATCTTGAAAGAAATCATCCATTATATTGAAAGTTGATGATTCTAATTTCAACGCCCCTTTGGTTAAATATTTCTGTTGGCAGAATAAGTGTTTGCTGATGCCAGGGGAAGTATAAATACATACTGATATTATTACCTGTTTATATTGTAGCTGTATGAGCTAAGATCATATAATGTATAAAAATGTATTACGGAAATAGATTTGTAAAGCGACGTTTTTTTTCTGTTCTGATATGAAAGTAATGTCATGAACGAGCGACTTACAACGAACTAAAAATGTATTGCATTTACCCGTGGTATGACCGAGACATAAGTGAACCATATGTTATTAATACAGTCAGAGATTTCAGAGCAATATTAGAAATATAATAATTATGTTTTTCAAATATTTATTTCATTTCTTTTGAATCGAGCCTTTCTCTAAATGCAGCTGATTTCAAACTATTCCTTTAATTAACCATATATGTCCAGTTTCCAACTTATCGCATGTGTATATGGTTCTTATATCAAATCAAATAGCTTACCCTCTTTAACATGACATGTAATTAAATATTACTACATTAAAGGGACACGTTCGGTAGCGCCAGCACCTTTGGACGTTGTTGCAAAATATCCGTAGATCTTTTGAAGCTTTCGAGTCCTACAATGTAACAAGTAAATAAACAAACCGCCGATTGGTTGACAACGCATTGTTAATACTGACATACATCATGTATTAATCAATATTCTCTTTGTTGTTAAATTAAAGTTAAATCTCCGATTCGTCATCCTTTGTACAAGTATTAAGGATCTGCTCTTGTGACGTTTCAATCACGTTCAAATCTCGTTTTGCTTTCTCGTGAGATATTTTTGTAATATCTCACAATTTATTATCAACTTGGATAGCAAATATGCATCTGAAAAATGTACCAAAAAATTAGATGTCTGTTAGTTGTAGAATTTTTCAGAAGAATTTAGAAAAATGACCATTATGGCGGCCATTTTGAAAATACGTATTGCTGTGTATTTCTTCAACTTCACAAACGGCCAAAATTTCATGACTTTTGTGCTTGATTGATCATTTAAAATCGTCAGTGTGTCGCCATTTTTCATTTTTGCTGTACAACTTTTTTTTATGTTCAGATTAAAGCAACTAGTATGCAACAAAGATATTTGTTTTTACATTTTGGTTATGTTTTTAAGAAATTTGGTGTGATTGAAGCGATTTTAATTTTTTTTACTTAAGAATAGTGAAAAATAACACTTTGATAATGGGATAAAAAAACAAGCCCGCTACCCCCCACTTTTTATGACTGTTTTAGAATGAGAAACCAATTTCCTTTTTATCTACCAAATATCTAAAAACGCTTGTCGCCAGAAATTTATAAAGCATTAAAATCTGCAAAAAATGAGAAAAAATGGAGTATTTTCTCGTTAAAAAGATGGAATAGGGATAGCTATTTTTTTTTGAGCTAAAATAATTATTTAAAAACTTTTTTCTTTCGTAATTATTAAGAAAATACTATTTTTGTCAAGTCTGTGAATGGTTTCCGCATTTTTCTCAGGAGCTATAGATTGGATTCCCATGAAATTTCACATGGGTATTGGAGTGGGTTTCTTGATTAGAAATTTACTTTTTTTTGTGTTCGTGCATCCAAAATGTATGCCGTATCCTGGCTTCTGATTGGTAGACATTTAGGTATTAACCAGTTTCGCTCAACTTTGGTATGTATGGCCGTCATTTCCTGGCCTCTGATTTTCGAAATTTAAATATCGTCCGATTTCAATGGTTTGTAGATGCATTTCAGCACTGCGAACGGAACTGCGGGAGTTTGGGGGACTTCTGTAATGGTCCCAAATTAATTTAAGGTCGCTGTTGTAAGTGGTGTCACGTTGATTCCGCTGAAAGTCTTACATTCGTCAAGTCCTACTCTTACATGCTGGGTGTTGCCAATGAAACAAAAGGCGCTTCCTCTTCTGGAGTCCATGTCTTATTATCTTCAAGAGTTGCCGTGTCAATATTTTCTTTGTTCATATTTTGCTCCTAGTCTAATCGATGTTGGGTTCGGAGCATGGCTTTTTTTCAAACGCTTCGGTATTCTCTGATTTCCATGTGTACAAAGGGATACAGCACGGCGTTTCCAACACCTGCATGGTACATACAATTTAAATACCTGAATAGAAAGTGAAGGAATTTATTTTTACAAAAAGACAAAGAGAATAGTGTCAAAACGTGTGTTTTATGTTATAAGTAAGATGTGTGCCACCTTATGAAACGCAATAGCCTCAAAATAAAGCTGCATGTAAACAAACTAAAATATGTTAAGAGAAAGTTTCTAATTTGGACGAGTAATCATAACTGCCTGAACAGCTGTCCAATATAGTAGACGGGAGATGGGCCACTCATGTCTAGCTGCTTAAATCATCAAGACATCTGTGAACAATTAATTTCCTGTACTTTGAAATTCAAAACAATTTGATAAACAGAAAAGTGGAGTATGTTGTGATGGGTATGAAGATGATTTATAATAGACCATCGATACTGTGTACGTCATACAGAAATTTCTACGCCACAAAAAATAGTTCGTTTGTGAACACTCGATCGCAATTGAACTGTTTTTGTGGCGTAGAAATTTCTGTTGGATTCTGGAAAATGTAAATAAGAAAGAAAATGTCATAAAACTTACTTGTAGATAGAAATATTTCTGGCACAATGACTGAAGTGTTTGTTTATTATATTAAAGACATCCTCTGGGGATTGTTTTTGTTCCAGACAAGTAATCTGTCATTGCCGATCAATTGGCGTTCAGCCTGTTCTGGGCTGGCTGACACACAGCGCACTGACAAACATACCAACTAATAAAATAATTGTCTCTGGACTGACAAACGTACCAACCAATAAACAATTGTCTCTGGAATGACAAACGTACCGACCAATAAAACAATTGTCTCTGGACTGACAAACGTACCGACAAATAAAACAATTGTCTCTGGACTGACAAACGTACCAACCGATAAAACAATTGTCACTGGACTGACAAACGTACCGACCAAAAAAACAGTTGTCTCTGGACTGACAAACGTACCGACAAATAAAACAATTGTCTCTGGACTGACAAACGTACCGACGAATAAAACAATTGTCTCTGGACTGACAAAGGTACCGACCAATGAAACAATTGTCTCAAAACTGACAAACGTACGAATGTACCAACTTATATAACCATTGTCTCTGGACTGACAAACGTACAAATGTACCAACTTATAACACAATTGTCTCTGGACTGACAAACGTACCGACCAATAAAACAATTGTCTCTGGACTGACAAACGTACCGACCAATAAAACAATTGTCTCTGGACTGACAAACGTACCAACCAATACAACAATTGTCTCTGGACTGACAAACGTACCGACCAATACAACAATTGTCTGTGGACTGACAAAGGTACCAACCCATACAACAATTATCTCAGAACTGACAAACATACCGACCAATAAAACCATCGCTCTGGACTGACAAACGTACCAACCTATAAAACAATTGTCTCTGGACTGACAAACGTACAAATATACCAAATTATAAAACAATTGTCTCTTGACTGACAAACGTACCAACCAATACAACAATTGTCTCTGGACTGACAAACGTACCGACTTATACAACAATTGTCTCTGGACTGACAAACGTACCGACCAATACAACAATTGTCTCTGGACTGACAAACGTACCGACTAACTCGTATAAAGATCAGCATATAACGGGTGTCGATGAATTGACAAACATATACCGACTGATATATCAATTATGGACCTTTGGTGTGGTCAATATGGTGTTATATCGACCTTACCTGAGGCTAATATTTTAGATTTTACCAGTTCGGTATAACACCATATTGACCAATTCAAAGGCCCTGAATTTTAGATATGAAACTTGTTTGCGAAATACTGAAATTGCATTTTATTCATATTGATAATGCACGAAATTTACAGTGGGGCACTGTGACGTCAGAATGATTATGACGTCATCAATACAATATTGACTCGTTGTTTCTAAATGTAGAATCATCAGGTTAATATCACAAAATGTGGACCACCACATGACAATAGTGTAGCCATTGAGAAATTGAGGAAAACTTGTATTATATGATTTGTATGTAACACTAATACTTATTGGTCCATAATGAATCACATGACATCGATTATCCCCATTCGATTACTTCATGTCGTCTTCGACGAGTCAATATGGCGTTCCGCCAGGTCCATGGAATGTTGTTTTGGTCTTTCAGTCTAGTTCAGGCACAACACACTGAAAACATGACAAAAGCAGTCAAGATGTCGCAGAGTTATCCAATGCTTGTAATTCATATATAATCGGTTTTTTTTCTTTCAAATATTACAGTTTATTACTTGTACAATCAAAATGTATAGTAACATGTTGGTACAATATTACACTTACTTCACGTGGATTTTCATTCTTGTCTCTTACATTGTTGAAAAATCAGACTTCAGTTTCTGACAATCCATGGTTTTACGGACCTGATCTGAACAATAGTCAATGAGGCCGCCCAGGTCAGGTTCGTAAAACCATGGACCGCCTTCACCCAAAGTCTGTATTTGTATAATATTAATCAGCTTTATACCGCGTCGGTGGGGTCGACAGAAAACGTGAACATTTTACATACATTTACTACTGCAATGATAATATGATCTGACAGGACGCAATGGATATCATAGAAATATAAATATTGCCCAATAGGGCATAGCATTTCTACGGTGCAATTGTCCCTTAGCGCGCGTTTCTACTTATTTATAGGCATAAAGGCTGCCAGTTGTGTAGTGATAAATTTACTTATATGTAATTAATATTCAGCGAGAGAGATCAGTTACGACGTGTCTGGAGAGTATCTTTTTATATCGTACTGAAAAAATAGATAATACATATACAATTTGTTTCGTTTAAGGGCGAGAAATATGAAAGTATATCGGAAGTTTATGTAGAGAGATCGTCAGAAAACTGCGTGACACTGATTTCGAAATAAACGTTTATGATAGAAAACGTGTCACGTGGGTTTCCGACAATGAGCTAGCGAATGGAGGTGAGTATCGACAGTTGAGTTAAACTATACTATTACAATTGCATCAATGTTGACTTAATTGTTCATATCATTATTAAAGAAATATTACTTACAAATTACATTGTGCCATGCATTCAACAAATTATTATCATTTGAATGTGAATGTTAGAAAATTGCTATACATTGTAATATACACAGCAAATAAACAAACAAACAAATAGGGAAAATGCGGGTTCGACCAGTAAGCCTTTTCATTGAAAAAAAAATGATTTCTATAGAAATTTTACAAACGGGGCAACGAAATGAGTGCATATTTACAAAAGTGATAAAAATGTGTGTTTGTTTCTAGAACTCATGTATCTACTTAGCATATTAACAGTTACATATGTGTATACAGAGAAAAAATTATATGTTTTATCAAAAATGATAAAATAAATTGTGTGTACGTATCTCTAACTTGTGTATCTACTTAGCATATTAACAGTTACATTTGTATATACAGCAGAAATATCCTACATTTCCTTTTTCAAACATAAAATGTCATGAACTTTGGATTAAGAACATGGAAGCCTGTGCCAAGTATGTACAGTTTGGGATAGTAATTACTACCTTAGTTATTTTTGAAAATGTGTGCTTTCGTGTTGAACCAAGCAAACTTTTATAATCTGTGAACACCGATACCGATATCAATATTCATCTACTATACTTATTATTGGAAAATTAATAAGGGTTCAGTTGTGTAACTTATATAAAGTCCTTTACCCATACATAGATTGAGGAATTAAATATCCAAGCCCTAATTTCTGAAGTTTATTCAAACGGCAATCTGTTAGATATTTTTGAACCAAACATCCCAAATAATTTCATCCCATAGAATTGGATTTCTTACATCACACCCAAACTTACAGTGATGTGACTCTCCATCTTCAATAATTACCTTAATTAAAGTTGTATGATCCTCTGTTTGAAGTTATACATGTAACAAAACAATAAATATTTGAAATAATTACCTTAAATCATGTGACCTGTTTGAAATTATAATAAAAACGTGAGTGGATTCTTTATGTTAAACCATAAAGTAATGGAACCCACAGGTGGAAGTTATCACAAAAAGTGATTGCACTCTGTCTTCACTCATGTTATAGTAGTGGAAACCTTTGTTTGGATTATAGCAAAACGCGGTGGGACTCTCTGTCTTCAATAATCTCCTGAAAGTCGTGGGACCTGCTGTCTTGATTTATAACAACACAAGGTGACGGGACTCTCGTTTCTCACTTAGGTAATCACCTAAAGTGGTAGGACTCTCCATCGTAAGCAATCACTCGTGGTGAGACGTCCTGTGGTATATATACGAGTGAATGCTAGTTCATTGTACCTTTGTGTAATGCAGCCTGTCTCTATGGTGTGGTATTACCATTGGTACTACACATGTAATACCGTTTGACAGGTATATGGGTGGATTCACACTGTGATTTATGGTCTAAGGAACAGCTTTGTTGATATTTCGGAATGATTTCCATCCATTTTATAACCTTTTGGTTTCAAAATGATCCTCGAGAGAGAAGGGTCCTATCTAGGAGGACCACTCAGGGGCGTGTTGTTATTATTTGAGCTGTGATTGACATGTCGGAAAATCCGGCCCAGACTTGCACGTGATTACCCAACGAAAAAAAAACGTGTATTTTCTCCAATGCTTTATAACCTCGGGTAAATTACAAACATCATGCAAAGTGCCGTTAGCGCTTGCGTGTGCGTATGTTTGTAGGTAATTACATGCGGTGATACAAGCGACTGATAGAACCAAAAACAAACATATCTTTTGGCACGGCACGTGCTGCACGAGCGTCAGAGAAACATTAGTTCTACTTTAGCATAACCTTCGTTTTATGGGTTGATGGAATCGGTAATAAGTTGTTCTCAATTTAAAAACTCCAATGCTTTTAATAGTAAGTGCACTGAACCTAGCGAGTGCGAAGCGATATGGTAGTAAATATAAACACAATGTCATATTGATGGATATTTTCGTTCCAAAAAAGATTTTTTTTGTGTGTGTGTGTGGGGGGGGGGGGGGGGTGTCATATCTTGCATTGTCTCCTGAAAATAAGCGTGGACATTTACTTAAGTGTTTGACATATTAAGTAATAAGTTAAAAATAATAATTTTAATAATTTCGAATAAAAATATTGTATTATCATAACGCCAGTGATCTCAAGAAATGGGAGCTTGGTTTGGTTTATTTTTTGTTTTACGGCGTATTATTAGCTACGGTCAGTTAAGGACGTGTCAGATTTTGGAGATGGATGAAAGCCGGAATACCAGAGAAAAAAACATCTACCAACGGCCAGTACCTGTCAACTGCTCCACTCGAAACCCATGAAGGATGTTTGCAATGTTGTTATCATGACGATTTAAGAAGTGTGTCGGTAGTGTATGATAGCAGTACACCAGCCAAGCCAAGCACAAACGAAACTGTACGGTAAAAGAGATCGATATGTTTTTTTCAGTTATGATTTCTTATTCCTAGAAAACATCTACCAACTTGTGGCCAGTACCTGGCTACTGCCTTAAGTAGACCCTTAAATCATGGTCCAGTGGTGGAGCGCTAGTGATCGTTAACGCTATGGTCCAGTGGTGGAGCGCTAGTGATCGTAAACGCTACGGTCCAATGATGGAGCGCTAGTGATCATTAACACTATGGTCCAATGATGGAGCGCTAGTGATCGTTAACATTATGGTCCAGTGGTGGAGCGCTAGTGATCGTAAACATTATGGTCCAATGATGGAGCGCTAGTGAACGTAAACGTTATGGTCCAGTGGTGGAGCGCTAGTGATCGTTAACATTATGGTCCAATGATGGAGCGCTAGTGATCGTTAACGTTAACGTCCAGTGGTGGAGCGCTAGTGATCGTTAACGTTATGGTCCAGTGGTGGAGCGCTAGTGATCGTTAACGTCATGGTCCAGTGGTGGAGCGCTAGTGATCGTTAACGTTATGGTCCAGTGATGGAGCGCTAGTGATCGTTAACGTTATGGTCCAGTGGTGGAGCGCTAGTGATCGTTAACACTATGGTCCAGTGATGGAGCGCTAGTGATCGTTAACGTTATGGTCCAGTGGTGGAGCGCTAGTGATCGTTAACACTATGGTCCAGTGATGGATCGCTAGTGATCGTTAACGTTATGGTCCAGTGGTGGAGCGCTAGTGATCGTTAACGCTATGGTCCAGTGGTGGAGCGCTAGTGATCGTTAACGTTATGGTCCAGTGGTGGAGCGCTAGTGATCGTTAACGTTATGGTCCAGTGGTGGAGCGCTAGTGATCGTTAACACTATGGTCCAGTGATGGAGCGCTAGTGATCGTTAACGCTATGGCACAGTGATGGAGCGCTAGTGATCGTTAACGCTATGGTCCAGTATTGGAGCGCTAGTGATCGTTAACGCTATGGTCCAGTGATGGAGCGCTAGTGATCATAAACGCTTTAACTACTCGCCACCACTTTTCATTCGATCCAGAATGACAGATGACAGCAATAATATCACAAGTTTCATTGCCGGTCGCGGGGTGTACAACCTCCGAACATTAAGAGCTGTACATTCAGAAATTCATATTGCATAAAAATAAAAGAGGAAAATGTAATTCATATATTTTCTTTCTCTCAAAGAATATAACTTTTAATTATACGCTGTGGAAGCAATAAAACTAACTTCGAAATCGAGGTGCAGCCTGTTAATAATTATTATCTCTCTGGATAAAAGTAAGCATAGCACTATCTCATTGCATTTCATGTACATGATAAATTCCTGAATGTATAGCACTTTCTTTACGACATCTCTATAGCTGAAATAAGCGACGATTTTTATTTAAACATAGCATGGTAAAGAGCGAATACGTGTTTAGGTTAACAAATTTCCCTTCAATGGGTCCTTGTGAGTGCGAGCTTTCAATGATATATGCTTTTGGTTAGTTTGAAGTATACCAACACAATTCCTCGTCGGATCTAATATCATGATTGTTAATTGTTGGCAACATATTTCGTGAATTTAACATTATCTGGAAAGACGTACATGTAAAATCAAACTGCTCGTGTCCTCGAGCTCGTGTCAATTTGCATTCTTTACAACACACATACATAAGGTCGCGCCAGGTGGCGTTGTTATTTCGTGCTATATTTTGATGTCGCAATATTTGGCGCTGACATTCCCAATAATTAAACTGACCACATCGGACATTGGCTACAATGTATCTAATTATTAAATACGGATTCCTTTGAATATAGGTGTTTTTCATTCTTATTGATTTTAAAATAACGTGTGTTCACTAAATTGCCTCGCTAGTACTCTATATCGTTAGTTATTCCACGATACCGCAGAACTCGCTTTTCTATTTTCCTACATGTAAAAGCCATATTATTTAATATAATTCATATAATATGTATCATTAATTTATCCTTTTGACTAAGCATAATGAGACTATTGAGTAATATCAACAACAATCCACATGATCTAGTATAAAAATTCAAAATAACAACAACGTTTTCAAAATATTGCAATACTGTTGCTATTTCGTTGATCCTCAAATAACTTGAAACTGTTTCAAGTTGAAGCATCTTGTTTATTAAGTATAAAATATATAGAAAGGGTGGGATTTTTTTCGGTGGTATTTAGAAAGAAAGAAAGTTTACACTAATCTAACCCCAAAATACCACGGCAATCTTAGTTAACAAACGCGTACAAGCTAACATTGAGCGCGTGATTTAAATGGGGATTGAGAAAGAGATAGATATATATACACCGTCAGACGTTCATCCTTTTTCACGAAGAGTTCCAATGTGGAACCAATTTCCTACTTCGCCAGGTTACCTAGAAACGTGCTTTCAATTTACAATCGTTATACGATTACAATTCGGCTTTGATTCTTTGTTAATAAGGAGGTCAGTGTACCAGGTAAGTGTTTGATCACTCTAATTGATTCTATTACGGTGTGTATATTATACATGTCTGCATGTTGTTCCGTATAAGTAAACAACAGTATAATATACCAGTAGATTACGGTACATGTGTCTGATGGATACCAAGCAGTTGTTGTCTGTTAAATGACGTCTGTCGACTATTGTTTCATGTAAAATCTTGTTTATGCCAAGAAAAAGCATGCATCAATAAATGAATTATGCAAACATGCTGTCTTGTGCATTGCAAATGTATTTTTAATATTTTGTAATCGTCTTATTCATAGAACTTAAGTGGAAATATCAAAAACAAACCACATACATTATTTTTACTTACAATAGAAAACAAAAAACAAAACAAAAAAAAACCAAATAACATCATAGTAAGTTGTTGTGTTACGACATACAAAGCGTAAGACATGTGCATTTCTGTCTAAATCCAGTCTGAATACAGAAAAGCCTTCCTAAATTTTCCCGTTCATCACTTTCATACTGGCTGAGTCGGCCGCCCAGTCTAAAAAGGACTCCCTTAGTGGATTCAAAGGGTATAGGATCGTTTATTGGAAGATTAGGTACCCCTCGGATAGTCCTTAAGGACTGTATTCACTCGAATTATGTGCAGACCTTAGATGGCATTTTTATAGAAATTCTGACTCTTTTGTTCGTGTCCAACCTTACAAAGTCAATTTTACCGATTTGTTTGGTATTTCTGACACGTCAGATTTTTATACAATTTCCAGATGTGGAACAAAAAATTGTAAGACTTGCGGTATACTGAGTACCAACAAGAAATACAAAATTTCCCTCACTCAAAAAGAAGAATCTACCAAACGTTTTGAAAACTTGACTTATAAAACATCCAATGTTGTGTACGGTATTGAGTGTTCTCACGGTGAGGTTTAGTTTATATCAGAGACACAAAAGGCCAGTCGCGACAGAGAATGAACGGTCATCGTTCGGCTGTAAACCAGGACGAGAATCAATGTTTATATCAGCATTTCTATCTCCCTGACCATTCTATTTTTTCTATGACTGTTCGTATTCTGCAGAAAATTTATCATCCTACAAATAATTCCACACTCAGTATTGAAATTTTCGTGATAGATGTCAACTGCTGACAAACAAACTAACGACACAGGGACTCGAAAAATGCAGGTTGATGAAGACTATGGGCAACTTGTATGGTCGCCATCTTGATTTCATTGATATCTTTGTTGGTATGAAGATGGACGTTAAAGGATTTGTGCAACGAAATATGAAAATTTTATATTTGATAAAAGTATTATTGTAAAACCATAATAACATGCCCTGACGATCGCGCGGGGTCTAGTTTTCTTGCATTGACACGAAATTCGGGTTATACGCCTTGGACCTCTCAAGCGAAACTAGAGATAATGAGTTTGTTGGTCACGTGATCGCGTGACGTCATCTTAGTCCAAGGACTCCTCAATCTAACCTTACCTGGTTACATTCTTATATTAGGTCCGCTGATTACCGACCTAAAATACTGTAATTTTGGCAACATTCAGCATGCCAGATACATATAGTGATGTAGTTGGTAATAGAGTTTACCTTGATATTTTATGCACATAAAAAAACATGTTTATAGAGCTACAGAATTATTTTTCACTTTCAGAGACGGACAAGTAGACATACCAGGGAAAGCGACATCAGCATAGAAAACATTGTCAACACGCATATGTTACTTCGACTCGAAAAAATGTGAAATACAATCTAACTAGCTCAAAATGCTATTATAAATTCTATATGTATTCGGTGTAAAATACGAGAAAACGAAACCAGGACCCCATAATTATACATTATATATTTCATCATGTATATATTAACACGGTACAATTATGACAGGGAATTCACAACATGTAAAATAATATGTATCATGTCTTTTTACGGAATTGAATTACAAGGTCGGGATCACGGTAGATAAATGTTAATTCGAAAGTACTTATTTTCATTTATTTTACGTCAGCTCAGAAATGCAAACAATTTCAATATGTGATTATTTTAGTTGTGGTACGGAACATTCCCATCTTCGATTTGCTTAGGAAAAACCGGACTTTCGATAGTATTCCCTTGTCGATCTCTGCGTGCGATAATTCGGGAATTTGAAGAAGGAAATATCGCTTCTTTATTAATTATATAAGCTGTATGTCGGTGACAGTTTTTACCTATCCATCGCAACGATTGCACTACGAACGTTTTTTTTCTAATTTATATTTTTTCCAGTTAATACAAAATATATGTATAGTGGACGTAATAATGTACATCGCAATGTGCATTTAATTATTATCTGAGAGAATTTGACAGGGTGTCAAGCTAT
Source organism: Mimachlamys varia (assembly GCA_947623455.1). Classification (NCBI taxonomy): domain Eukaryota; kingdom Metazoa; phylum Mollusca; class Bivalvia; order Pectinida; family Pectinidae; genus Mimachlamys; species Mimachlamys varia. The sequence goes on from OX392528.1 coordinate 56,598,405, forward strand.
TTTATACCTTTCTTGTGTGTTAATTGACCAGAAGTATGTACCGATCGTCTTTTTACCTCTACTGGCCGCCGCGCATCCCTTTGATATCACAGGTAAGTCATTTCACACCTGTGATGACCTCAGGGGTTATTTGCAATAGGGGGTGTATCTCTGAACGCCAACATTTTTAATTTGCCTACAGGGTAGTTTGTTGTTATAGGGATTATAGTCTTTTTCCTTAAAGTAGTCTCAATTCCAACAGGTAAATTTACCTGTAAAAGTTACCTGTTGGTGGTCAGGCACAACTATTCCAAAAGAAATATCACAAAATTATCTTCATGATACTTTTTTTACTCAGAAATATTAAACTATGTAAGTAATAAATAATGTAACTATTATAAGATTAGTGATTATTGATTAAAATTCAATGCTTAAGATAATTTTCTAGAAAAAATAAAACTTTATAATTCACCATTGAATTGTTTTATGGCTGTAATTCTTACTTTTAAAAGATACTGTTGTAAAAATATTTTTGCATATAATAGGTGATTAATTTAATAGGTTTTGATGATTGGTTTTTATAAGGTCTTGATGTCTTAATATCAAAATTTGATTACTTAATTTTAATTAGTACATTTTTGCTTGAATTTGTATGACTTATTAAATTCCAACTTACTCAATAATTCAATACCCATAGAAAGTGCGTTTTATTTAATCAAAGGTATTGTTTTCTTTAGGTAAGCTGATTAAGCATTCAATTCATTTATTACCTTAAACCTTATGGTTTATCAGTACAAGATATATACATACATGTACCAGTGCATATATACAATGCAAAATACAATTAGATACATGTACAACCCAATATAGTTCGGACACACACAGACCATAAAACACAATCATAGCGATAGTGTAGAGAGGTATTTCACTAAATTAAAATGTATTCAATCGTCTTTTGTTACAGAGGACAATAAAGTTACCTAAATTCGAAAGATCCTAGTTTTAAAAATTGGTACATTTTTTCCGTATTAGGTTTTCTATGGTAATACAGTTTGATGAAACGTTTTTCATAACGACTGTGTTTTATTACAAAACGGTACAATCCACTCTCGCAATACGTCCAAATCCTATTAATTTGATCTATTAGATTAAACTGTCCCATTTCAATATTCAGTTTGTGAGACGACAATCTGATTTTTGCTATTTCTTTAAACAAATAGGTTTTCTTAAATACTGTTTAATTACCACAAAAGAATTTTCGAAGTGAACATTTTGATGGCACATTTTTATAGTCACTACATTGTTGAAAAATATCTGTCATTCTATATTAAATAGCCATTAATGCTTTACCTTCATCTCTGTATTTTCAGTTTGCTACACATATCCCAAACCTATTCTTAACGGATTGTTTCTTATACTTTCTGTCCACTCAGTGCCCTTTTCAACCATTTCATCGTAACATACAATTGTCTGAGTTTTTAACTTTAAGCAAATATTTGAAAATGATAAACTTTGGAATCATAATAAATGAAAGTCTTCCTAATTCATGATTGATCATGATATTTGGCGTACTTTTCTTAACTCCTAAATTCTCTTACAAAAATTTAGATGTCGTTTTTTTCAATATTAGGTGCTTAATGAAACCCCCCACTTCAGATCCATAATTTAAAATGCTACTTACAAAAGTGTAAAAAAAAACCTAAGTTGGGTTTCGAAATTGAAATATTTACTTTTAAAAACATTCATAATTCCAAATAAAGCTTTTCAACTTTGTTCAGCTATTTCCTCTTGTGTTGTCAAGAATTTTTTATTATATATCAACAGAATTCCTTGATAACTAAAATTTCTAACAATGTATAATTTAATGCATCTGCAGTGCTGACTGTCCACAGTTAAATCTCAGGTAAGGTGAGTTCACAGGTAAGGTGAAAAGGGCAGTTTATATGAAACAGTATATAATTGCCTTCCCATTGTTCTCAAAAACAACACCTACCTATTGTTAAAAAAAATGTTGGCGTTCGGAGAACACACCGCAATAGATAACTAGCAAAGATGAAGCTGAAAAATTTATGAAATATCTATAGCTCAAATTAATGATAATATTAAAAAAAGGTTTATTACTGTAACTCGGATATAGACACCCTGGACGTTCCGATCGACCCCCCCCCCCCCCCCCCACAAATAAATAAAGAATTTCCTTAAAGTTATTATTCGGTCTTTTTGCTTGCTATAACCCACATATAAACATACAACCGCGGACCTAGATAGCAAAATCTAATCCAATTCCGCGATACATTTGAACACTAAACTAAATAAAATAATGTTGGATTTACATTTCATCCTATTTTCAGAATCTTCTACGTGGAATTTGCAATACACAAGTTACAAGTTCAAATTAGGCCCCGATTACATACTATTTTACACGTACCGTAAAATGCGAAAATAATTTGGAGATAAACATTAATTCTGGTTATTTTCGTCAAATTGGTATAACTATAAAGTTGGTTGCCTGGTGTACGTGTGTATCGTATTTATGACTCTGGTACGGGTTTCGTCGTCCTGACTGATGTCAGTATATATAAGAGTATAAAGGTAAAATGTTACCATCTACCTGTCTTATCAAGGTGAATTCACTGACCAATCAACTAATTAGTGTCACGCTTGTGTTAGATCACTAATCCCCTGTGAATGGCACGCCCGTGATTTGTAATGTTTCGACAGGGTGTCGGATCTTTTGACTACTATATTCTTCAGGAGGACGAACGAAATTAGCATTCAAATGTCCCACAAAACACCATGTTGGCCAATATAAGTTAAAAGTATGAATGGACTTTCGTTTTAAAAAGTATATTGTACGTAATGTATGTATCAGTATGTAACTGTCACAACAATATTTGCTGTTATACACGTTATACATATACAAGGTTTATGTAAGCAAACAGTGTAATATGGCGATAGCTTGATTTTCCCGGACTAAGATGACGTCACAGGGGGAGTGGCCTCGTTCTGGGTCACAAAATATGCATAATTAAAAGGTCGGTGAAAATGACCTAATAATCGTGTCACCACAAAGTAACCAGACCACGCTTGCAAGATTGGGTGTGCGAATATGGTTTTAAAACATGACTTTTTCCAAATATGAAATTTTCATTTTTCGTTGCACAAATCCTTTAACGTTTTTGAGTCTACTTATTAGTGTGCCTATTTGTTATGATTGACAATGATGACTCAGTTCTCATTTCGAGGATTGATTCTTACTTGGATGTGACCAAGAATTATATGGCTTGTACTCCTACAAGGGTCTCAATGTAAATAATTCCTTTGTTCCTATTTTTCCTTTAGTTTAATCGATTTTGAGTTCGGATCAGCTAAATCGAACGGAATTTCGTATTGATGTGATATTTGCGTGGCGTACCTTTTATTTTGAAGTTCTCAAAGACAGGTAGAAGTTTCTTCTCTTTAGAAAGTTTATGAATAAACGAAAACAGATGTTTATGTTTCTTGTAGCTACATGTGCTATATACAATTTTTACAATGTGCTATCAACCTCAATGATTTCCAATTTGTATCATGCGTTGTATGTTTACAATTCGCTATCACGAAAATTCTACTTTTTGAAGTAAGTTGCATTAGCTTCAGTTCAAGCAGATAGGTCTTTGTGATCTATGGTTATAATCAACTATAGATATCATCTTTACTAATGGTAAAAGTTCCTGTGCATCGGGGAAACGTTTATAAAATCAACAAATATTAATATAATAGGATGAAATGTTGCATGTTCCATTTCACTACACCAAAATCATTATTGAAACTGATTTGAATAACAATTCATTTCGCAGGGGTTCAAATCCACATGGGGTCAAAACCAAGTTGATAATGTCAATATCGAGTGTGTCCACCATTTGCGTCAATGCAAGCTTGGCAACGACGCCTCATGGAGCCGAACGTGCCGAAGAAGTGTGTAAGGGAATATTGTTCCACACTCTGCTCAAGCCTCGGCCGAGTTTAACTGGAACTGTATGGTGCAGTTTAATACATTTTTCGTTATATTGTGTCTATTACTAAATTTAAAAGGTGCAGCACCTGTGTGTGTTACGTCATCTATAAGATGCATTAACCGTATGAATTGTCCTGTTGACGTGACGTCACACGCGGTCGTTCTGAACGCGGTCTATCCCGAATTGTGCCATATTACCGAAAGCGTCTTACCAAAGACATGTCTGTTATCCCTATGTACATGGAAACGCTGTGCGGCATCATGTTTTAGTCATTCCAGCCTCAAACATGCCGATTATTCGCAAACACTCATTTTCCGTGAATCTCATTTCCAAAAGTTGCGATTTCATGAAAGTTAAATGTGTTTTGTTCAAATGGTACCCGTAGAAAGATACTGACACAAAATAACGATAGGAATTCACTTACACGTGTAATGCCGTCCGATAACGTCTAAATAATATTGCCGGTGTATTTCTCGAAACGCACGTTGCGGCAGGTGACCTAACCTCGTGATAAAATGTGGTATGACGCGATATATGTCAATGAAATTTTATGAATAGTTTCTGAGAAAATTAAGGTTTAGTGATGCATAGTTTCTTTTTTCCGTTAGTGTATAAAATCATACTTCTTTTTGTCGACTCATCATGAACAGCTTAACAAACATAAAATTATATAGTCATTCTTCTTTATAGGAAACCTTTCATGGTAATGCGATGTTTTTCTAAAGCTTTACTATGAACCTTTGACACTCAACACCAAAATCATATTTTATATTGTTAGTATTGATGATTAATTTGCATCAATTTAGATTTTTTTTTAAAAGATATTACTAAAAGCAACTACACGATTTATGGTCGCCATCTTGGTATCGATGAGAAATATTCTGTATCCTTGTATTGGTATGGAGATTAGCGGTGAAGGTTCTTAAATATGCTCATTAGTATGCCTGCTGGTTGTGATTGAAAATTTTGACTCGGTTCTCATTTTGAGGACTTGATGTTTGCTTGGATGTGACCAAGATTTTCATTGCAGGTGTCGAGGACGAAGCAAAATACTATTACTCTTCCAGACCACCTGTCTAATTCTCTAACTTTGTATGTAGGCACATTCAAGATCCTGTAACAACCACATTTGGCGTTTCAGAATGGATTTTAGAATATAAGCTCTAGCCGTACGTTACGGAGGAAAACATGTTGTTTTATGTATTTTCCATTTTGATACAAGATATTTCTGCGATCAGACAGAATACTCTTTGTTGCTACATTACTTTGCAAAATGGCATGAAAACAAAAAACAGGTTAAGGTATGTATTACACAAATTTCACAATACAGTAGCAAAATTGATGTGGTATACATCTGTATATGTGTTTTGTATCAAAGATTATTTTGTTTCGCAAAGGTTTTTTTCTTATTTTGCTGCACCTGTATATATATTGCCACACACGTAGATCGTACAATTCACACGTGCCGCGATAGTTTACTATTGACTTGTGTTCTACGAGTGTAAAGCGTGCATGCATACAGAACTAACCTATTTATAAAACAGAGAAACCTGAGTTAATCGTTCCCCATCGATTTCATTCTAGTTTATATTCTCCAAATTTCCATGTAACATTAAAGCGACACGTTCTACGTTTTCGTAAGCTAGAGCTATGCCTTTGCTTTTGGTTTATATTTAGTTAGTGGAAAAGGAAATGGGTCGGCAACCCAAAGGAAAGTGTGAGAGGCACCTTGTCAAATGAAATAAGAATATGAATCCTCTTTAAAGATACTTTAATGCAAATGATAAAGACTAAGATCAAATTCTAGGAGCAGCAAGTTGATATTGTAATAGATTCATATCTGAGAAAAGACAAGCATGCCACAACTTACAAAACGAAATATTTGCAAAGTATTGTTTAAAAAAATACTTATTGATGCATAAGTAAATATTATTGTTTTATGTGTATTTGTCAGAGAAGATAGTTCTTCAAATTCTCGTTGGTGTCTTCTCCTATATTTTGTTGTTTTGTGTAGTTTGTTTACTGTTTTTAGATAAACAGCGTTATTATTTACAATGACATACTATTGTGTGCACATTTCAGACCACGTCGATCGTATATTCCCTTCTGAACTTGAAATACAGGACACAACAGACTCATCTACACCAGCTCCTTACCTCAATCTCTACCTAAACTATAATCAACACGGATAGCTTACTATTAAGCTATACGATGAACATGACTATTTCAATTTTCCGATCGTGAACTTAACATTTCTTGATAGTAACATTTCTGCTTCTCCAACATATAGTGTTTACATATCGCAGTTGATTTGTTATTCTAGGGCTTGCTCTAAATATCGTGATTTTTGTGATCGATGTCGACTGTTTTATGGTCGCCATCTTTGTCTCATTGAAAATATTCTGTATCTTTGTGTGATATGGAGATGGACGTTTTTGAGTATGCCCTTTAGTATTCTTACTTGTTGTGATTGACAATGACTCGGTTTTATTTCGAGGACTTGATGTGTACTTTGATGTGACCAAGATTTACATGGCGGGTGTCGTCGATAAAGCAGAAGACCCTTGCTCTTTCGGAACACCTGATCTTATTCTCCTGTACTTTTACGAGGGTCTCCATGTAAATAGTTCCTTTGTTCCTATTTTGCCCTTGGTTTAATCGATTTTGAGTACGGGTTATGGTTGTGTTAACGCTCCGGTATTCTCTATTTGTTTGTTCTGTACATAAGAAAACGGTACCAAAATCAAACAGACAGGTAACGCTGTTAGTGGCCTGATGTGTTGGACAGTTTGTCTTGTGTGTGATGGTCCCAGCGGTATTCCATACCCGTTAGTCGTTTGAGGAACAAGAGCGAACTTTTAGCACGATTCGATTCATTTCGCAAGTTTCACTTCTTTTACGTAACTAAAAGTTCATTGTCTGTTTAAAATTTGTAAAACAGTGGTAATTTTCTTTAATGAAATCGCATTTACCTGCGAGTACAATATTTTTAATACCATGACATTAAATTTTTACAGAAAAACGTGTCTCTTTAATATTGTGTGGAACTTATTTGGAAATCTACTGGAGAATTTTGGCAACAACTGCACAAAACGGTCATGAAAAACGGAGTTCATTTCTTCTCCTCGAACTGATATGCAGAAACAGTGGTGCGGCTGCGAGTAACTTATTTGGATTTTCGTCGTGGAATGTTTCTGCTATTGATTTAGCCAAGGAATGCACAGTGGCCCCGACAGACAAGGACGTTCTCATTAGTTTGTTTAGCTACTGTAGTACATTAATGACATATCTAGTTCACTATACACTAGGAAAAGAGGAATAATTTTTTTAATATCGTCACACTTTTTTCAATCTTTACTATGAACAGCTCGAGCATTATTGAATGACAAGCAACAATTACAAAAACTATTACCGTCAAATTATGATAACGCATTTAATAGGATGATGTGAATAGACTTCACCCGTAAAACACTCCTCTCTTGTCAGCCAATCTCACTTAAGTACTTAAGCTTGACATGTGTTTACAAAGACATTTATACCAGCTTGACATTTCTTCACACGGACATATACATGTATACATTCTACCAGTTCACACGTTTTCCTTAGCAATCGCTTACTGCAAACGTTATTTGTTTGTCAGCTTAACAATTTAAACGAAATCTTTGATACTAATAGTAACCTCAAACGTTTCTGCTTAAACGTGTTAACGTTCCTGTTTTAAGAAGTAAAACGTCAGCACACACAAAAGACAATCATTTTCTCATAAAGCTGGTATTCAAAATGTATAATTCTAGTTCATTAAAAAGGTTAAATAATGCCGAAGCATGAACATAATTATTCGAGATTCAAATCGATTAAACTGTGTAAAATATGAAGTTAAGATTCACATTAACACGAATAACTAGAAAATATTAGATGATAAAACCAGGTGTTCCAGAAGTGTAAACGTTTTCTGCTTCATCGGCGACAGCCGTCATGTAAATCTTTGTCAAATCCAATTAAAAGTCCAATAGTCCAATCATCATTCTCTATCACAGTAAGTAAACTAATGAGTATATTAAAAAAAACGTCAATCTCCATAGCATACAAGGCTGCAGAATATATCTTAGATAAATCGACTGAAATACATTTCTCGAATCCCGGTTCCTAAAAATATTCCATCTTAGGTTTTAAAAATATTCATATTTTGTAATCAAATCATGGCGTTTCAATGGTGATAATATATCGTTCTTTTTGTATGCGAAGTTAAAATAAACCGACATTTAAGTTTCTACTAGAACTGCCCCGTCACACTGTGGAGAAGCGAATTATCACTACGCTAACATAACGCATCAATGTATCTAAGCGACAGCATACTTCATAATGTAGTAATAGTTGAAATAATTTCACGAAGCCTCAATTTGAAAAATTGTCAGCAATTAATTACTCACAGTAAACGGTTGCAATATATAAGTGTCAAAGGGCCGGATAATTAGTTATAGTTATAAAACATTAAATGTCAGAAACAAACCAAGAGCTGGTCTATGATTACAGAAGTACAACACATTATATTTGTAATGGTGTATTATATACCGATTATAGAAAAGTACCGCCATAATATTATGCAACGGCAGTAGTTTTGGTGTTTAGATACATTTTTGTAATTATGTAATTATGGACATTATTAGGTTACATCTAACTTAAAGTACACTGCCAAAAGTGTAACTGTGCTTTATAAACGCTGTGTTTTCTTCTTGTATGGTTCTACAGTTCATAAAAGTAATTTCTGGAAGTCCGGTTCTAATGAAACTCTCATGTAACTTTGTAAAAGTTAAACATGGTAAAAAAATGTTTTGTGTGTTAATATTCCGTGACCTGACTAGCATTTGAACCAAGGACCTTAGATTTTTATAATGTTAATCCTATCAACTGAACTACCTAACATTTATATTTTGATATATTCAGAACGATATCAGGGGGATATACCTATTTCACGGAGTCATGCAGTATATCAAATCCTTAAATCAAAAAAAGAAAAACTGCTACAGCACAAAAGAACACAAATTATGACTGAAATTATTAAACAACCAAAACCACAAACATAAGCGGTTTAAGCGATAAGACAATAATGTCTTATTTTAATCTGGTTCTACGAATGCTGCAATTTTCATCGTTTTTTTCCAACTCGGTACATTGCCCTATTGGAAATAGGAATGCAATCAAATATATAAAATTATACACATCTTTTACCAATTAAAAACACTAAGTTAATAAAAATATTTTCAATATTTTGTAATTGAAGCGTTTGAAAAGATAAGGAACTTGGAAAAAGTAATGCGTTTTATCTAGGCTAAATCTGTTGCATGTTCTCTATGCATTTACATGTACACGTGAATGATGTGATACTTTCAAATGTCGGCTGCTCACATTAAGGACTAAAATAGTTACCACGACGCACGTTTTACTGCCAGGAGCCTTATAGGTGGGAATCTGTCCGTCACCGGAATGGTTAGTTAATGTCCCTTGAGGTGACTATAATGCTGTGTGGTTTTCGTGTGATGGCTATTGTCATCAATAATTTGTGAACCAATCGGGTGCTCTATTTAGGAAAAAAATTTGGCTTACGTACACTCAACAGCACAACTTGTCAATTTATTGAATCTCACGGTCTACATACAGAGTGTTTCGTAACAGAATGTTGAGACAGCGCTTTAAATAGACGTACAAATGCATGAACGTCACAGCCAGGGCCTGCCAACAATTACCTGTGTTAGTTGTGTATTCACGTGCAATTCCAAGTTATATTTATATACGTAGTTATGACTGAGTGACATAACATGTTGTCTTTGATATACGATTAGACAGACCCGGTGCGGGTGTGTTACAAGCACACGTGTATACACGTGTACAACAATTCGCCTGGAGCTAGAGGACGATGTTTTTACTACATTATTTGGCTGTTAATTGATGTAAAATCTCCCCCTGCATTAAGCAGCTGAAACATTGCCAATAGTAAAGTTCTTATGCATAGCGTCACAGTGGGACAATTGTCATAGACAGTATGTGTCAATGTGATTTAGCACCTCAACACCTTAGTATATTGATTAGAGGATTACCAGGGACATAATAGTTCTAATCAACATAAAACCAAGCCGGATTGTATTCATTATACGGAAGTTCCAAAATTATAGTTATATAATAGCGACTATCATTAAAACGGAACTACTTTTTCGGAGCAAAGATTTTACCAAGGTAAATACTTTTTCGGAAGTGATGGACGATTTTATAGCCTTCGTTACATGTTCTAGTTGCTTTATAATTTAACATAGCAAGTAGACATCTTACTACAGTGGCCTATTAGGGCACAACAGAGATATACTTTAACCTCTCATTGGCATTCCAGACGTATACAGCTTCAAAGTTTCTTTCCGTGTGTTTGATATCACAGCGTCGTTATTAATACACACTCGGAACGCACATGGTAATAAAATCGCATAATGTGCTTTTACGACCAGATGTTCTACCAGCAAAAGTGTTCCTTTTACGGTTAATGCTCAACCACTGAGTTATCGGCCAATGACCGGGAAAAGAATTGTCTCAGTGATCATCAGTCGAGTTTCTACGGGCTGTTTTCCTTGGGGCTGTTGCGCACTGGATACGTAATATATATGTATCCGTGTCAACGTCTTGTGTATTCGATAGGCATAGTGAGAGGCCTATTCGTCAACCAAGAAGTACTGTAACCATGATATAATAATGCAAGGACCTAGTGCTGCGAATGTATTAGATAGAACTACTGTTGTGCTACAAACGTAATTGGATTTATCAAAATTATCAAAACGGCGGAGATTTAGAGCTATCAACGAAACACCACACTGGGACAATCGGGGTTAGCAATGTCCAGAAACGTTTCAATGTCTTCTGAGCTGGATCTTCGGATTATTATAACAAAAATAGCAAAGCAAGGTAGACGGGATTCCAATGGAGACCTCATTCCGGTAAGCAACTGACCGAAGGATATGAAAAGCACAGGCGACTGTTCTCGACGTCCAGCCATCTGTTGCTGGTTCGTGAGGACAGTCGGTGTCATTTAAGCTGGGATACTGTTTTGTTTGATGTGGTTTGTGTTGGCAGCGGCACGCTATCTACGGTAAGAATGTACTTGCGTGCCTGATGTCTGAGATTCGGGTTTTAAAGAGTGCGTGTGGGGCACTATCATAAGTCGGTAAGGGCAAATAAACACATATCTAAAAAGTGAAATACTTATTACGCGAAAAGAAATATCCTTACGATTTACGTAAATTTGTCTCTAAATGTATGTAATATTGTCCCTTTTTAAAGCAAGTTTTCATAAGTTGATGCTATCATTTTGAAAATAAATGTTAGCTAAGAAAGTATTTCGCTACGTACTTAGTACTTCGTATTTGAAACAAACAGTGAAACTGAACCGTAAATTGCTTATTATTAAATATCTATTGTGCGAAATTATTTAATATTTATCCTTTTGAAATCATGACAACATAGTTATATGTGTCCATGCAAGATATTTTTGTAAACTGTCTATCCATGGACATAATTAGCGACACGCCAGGAAATTGCGCTAATGTCTCGTGTTTCAGCTTGTTTAAATGTGTTGTGCTACTTCTCTGGGAGAATTAAACCGATATACATGTACATAAAACATCAATTGTTTCCTTTATGCTATTGTCTTCCTTTCCACAGATAGAGCCAGAGTGGATGTATATGGCAACCCGTGTTGTATTGAAATGTCCTCTATTTATATCACAAGTGTTCGTAATTGCTGTTTACCTTTTGTCAATTGCCATTATCTTGCTGGGACAGTTGCCGTTAACCTGTAGCGAGAGCATAGATACTAATATACATTGTGGCGTAACATTTATATATCCCATCTTATGAACACTTCTCACATACAGGCACTTCTACGGTGTGATGTGTATATTATCTCCATACAAAAGATGTTCACGCAACACTGTGAAATATATATTGCAATTTGCAATTGAATTCACGGCCCCATGTGGGGATACAATCTCGTTGAAACTATTTCAAGAGAAGACATTGATAATACTGCTCATTTAACTGTTCCATGCGCTGCCGGAATGTCGTCCCCAGCTTAAACACCGCGGTGAGGGGAAGCACATCCGGATTTTAATGCATGAAATTGCATAAATATGCTGTTAAGATATGGTATCTGTACAACTATCATCTAACACAGGTCATCTGCCGTACAATATTGGGATGTTATATAAACGATGTAGCACGTGTACATTATGAAAATGAGTCTTGTTGCTATGGGAACAATATTGTGATGCTATGTTTTAATGACGTCACATTATTGCACATGACGTCACACTGATGTCTCACTAGTGAACATGGAATGTTTCGTTATAGTGAAAATCAATTTAAAAATACTTTATAAGTTATGTGTTTAAGTTTATAGGGGGCGAGGGTGGAGCCTGAGCCTCCTATATATTTTACTGACCCTCTATTGCTCTCACCGAGGACCCTTCCTACACACACTTACAAATGTAATAGAAACAACGCTTGCATCATCAGTAATTTCATTTATTGTATGTAAGAAAAAAACTGACACTTAACAAAACAAATCAAATATTTAACATAGAACCTAGACTTTCTTTTTGTTTGTATGGTTTTTTCCCCCATTTTTTAATTGTAATTGTTACAATAAAGGCATTACAGGTAAACCGAAATTACATTCACGATTCTATAAGCCATTTTTCAAATATATAAGCTATTTGATTTCCTAAGCGGTGGAAGTTGTCGTCGCCATTAAATCAAACTGACCTTCTACAAAACCTGTAGCGCCCTATAACGTGACAAAGTCACCCGCTATGGACAAAAATAGAGGGTCACCACGTGACGTCTCTAAAGCAATGATTTCAGGAAACTCTAGTTTGAGGTGCGAGATTATTCAATATGCTTTCATATCAAACTGATAACCTCGTTTATTAAATTTATTATTACGGTTGTTATCCTTTATATATAAAAAACTGTATAAAACTTCATTTTGTTGGATTAAGTTTCAACCAAAAAATATATAGAAAATAAAATTATAATAACCATTTAATCGTTTCCTTTTATATATGTTATTCAAGACCATGGTTTTAACTGTTTTTGTTTGAGTTACACCTTTAAATAACTGTGACCCTTTCAATTTTTGCAGTGTCCCTTCTTCACTTAACGGGTTTGGGTTATGCACAAGGTACATGTGTTCATGTTAACAACATTTTAAATTTTCAAAAACTGAAATAATAGACTATTTGAAACGTCAAAGTTGTGTGTGTATGTAGGTAAGTACATGTTTTAACTCATTGGAGTGACTTAAAACAGACAAGTTACATTACTGGGTATTCTGTTATTTTAGTGACTGATAGGAATTGTATTACTTGCTTTTTATCTTTTGACATACAAAAGTGGAATAACAAAGTCCAAAGTTAACAGTTTCAGAAATTGATCTATTTCTGTTACAGGATATTTTCAAAAAGGAAGTTGGTAGAAGAGCTAGGTATTAAGTAAACACGCATTCATTTGACGAGCGCAATATCATACAATGTAGTCAACACGTCAATATAGAAAGCAGAACAAGATCAACAGCTTTTGTTAAATTATATTGGCAGTTTGTATTTCAGATTTTCAGTCGTCCAGACATCACACGAACAAAAGCTTTGTCAAAATGTTAAGGAACATGAAGACATACATAAAGAACTTAAAAGTAGCTTCAATGTTATATAAGATTAATGAAACGAAATCTTACAACTTTTCAAACAAGCGAGTCTCTGGCGAATGTTAGATCATTTTTATCAAAACATTAGATGAAATTTGCGATTGCTAAAAGACAACTTGCCTACAACCTTGATATAAAAACCGTAAGTTTTGCCCCTGAACGTAAACATGCGATTCAAAAACTTGTCATAGGCATGACGTCACAATTAATCGGGTCGTAGCGCGGGCAAATGATATGGGTTTATCAAACACATATGATAAAGATATATTCATTATTTAACCAATATTATGTACAGTGTATATAAAAAGTGACTTGTGACTTTAAAACACTTCATTACATTACATTTGTTTTCAATTTATTCGACCTGGTATATAATTTCATTCTAATTTAGCATTTCCTGCTACACATACAAGATAACTTTATAGGTAATAGCTATGTGTCAGGAACTGAAAAGGGATTAAATGCAATGCAACACGTAATCACGTCATTAGGGTAGAATTATTTAGTTTTTCATATATGTTAAAAATGGTAATAAAATACGTTGTATTCTTCCTATGACCTATTTGTCCTCGTGTTTATAGATGAAATTATAATATGAATTTGTGTTATCTCGTTTACAACGCTGTACCTCTTTGGTGACCCCCATACGAATACGTCCTGCGATTTGAAGGCAATATTATAACTCTTAGATGTATGACAACTAATTTTCTTCTCTTTTTGCTTGATCTTTCTCGTATATTGCTATTGTTATTTTTTTTCTCTCAGTTTTCAAAGGTTTTTCCCTTCTTTAATAAAAACACGTCATCCCAGATAAGGTTAAAAAAATATATGTTCACAATATATTGATATTCATAGTAATCTATAATCGACAGTTTGTGTTGATGGGACTATAAAAATGACGCCTTGAAGCTATGTTCAAAAGCAATGTCTGGAATAAAAGATGATCGTCATGCTTATTTATTCCAAAATATATATTGAAACCCCTCTTTCAATGTAGCAACATCCGTTTTGCCACAACATATGTGTTGGTTAACACTGGTTCAAAATTGGTGTCGTAGACAGGATCTCTGAACATTGTGTTGGATGTTAACACGTAAATTATCTTTAAAGCACATCTATAATGAAAAATCAAACTCTAGTTTTGTTTCGTTTGATTTAGTGTAATTGATAAGTATGTCTCATTTCTCACTTTGAGGCCATGACATTAACATGAATCTGATTTCCATGGCGGGTGTCGTCGATGAAGCAGAAGACTAGTACTCCTCATGAAAACCCGGTCTTATTATCATGTGTGTTTGCAAGGATCCTCATGTAAATATGTCCTTCGTTCATATCTTGTCACTACTGGAATCAAATTTTCAGATTTTTTGACGCTTCGGTATTCTCTATTTTTTTTATCCTCCAAAGAGTGTAGGTTTATGTGTTTAGCACCAATCCTTCTGATGTACACAGATAGGGGTTATTAACAGAAGGCATAGCCATGTCGTTCTCTATGTATTGAACTAGTTGTGATTATAAAGTTAACTGCTACGCTGTCAGTCAAACAGTGCCACCAGACATAATATGGCAGGGATCAAATATTCTCTTAAAATAACCGTCGGTGCTCTACAAAGTTATGGCGTGTTAGACAAGGAGAATATAAATAAGGCTATCAAAGTATTCCATAATTTGGCTATATGGTACATTAGCTTGCTGTATTGATGTTAAATAACTTTTTATAACGTATGCTGTTTTACAGCAAGTAATTTTTTTCCTGACGTTGCATGACAAAGGTATATTGCTTGTTATTACTTACCAAATGAATGTGGTTTTGTCGAAAAGCCAGTAGGAAATGTAACTTACTTCTTATTGATGATGTGTCAGCTCTATGATTGACATAGGGTATTGTTGGTTACATCTTCGTGCAAGCAGACGACAGGCCGTGTGAAATCCATTAACCCCGATGACGTAGGGGCGTTATTGTCGACAGCTGGTTTTGCAATGCGTTGGTTCCTGGTTTTAATTAATTGGTCTAAATGTCAATGAGTCACTTGTCCGGTTGCTTATTCTGGTTCGTACACCTCCGGTGGGTCATTCTCGTCTGGAACCCTAATATGTGTTCAATGAGTTAATCTAGCGCGGACATATGATATGCCCTGAGGGTTACCACTCTTACCATCATGTGTAATGATCACTGTGTCCTTTGGATCGTTTCCGTGCCGTAAAGTAATGCATTGTACGCGCATCATATATGTTATCAATATATAGTGGAATATTTACCCTGTGAGATATCATCTCTCCCAACTCGACATTGTTTAGAAGGATCAACTATTTCACCAGTTTCTTAAATCTTCTTAAAATTGACAATTAAACAATGCGGTCATCATCAAATATATAAATCAACATATACATAGTAATAGAAGCAAATTAAACAACCAATAATTAAATCTAAACAAAGACTACTTGTCGCCTTGTTGCTGACGAACAGAATAGCGGCACAGGATCCGAGAGATAAAGGTTTATGAATACAATGAGCAAGTCTTAGTCCCATTTAAATTATTCTACATCCTTGTATGATATTGAAATGGACGTTTTTTGAATATGCTCATCAGTATGCCTGCTGGTTGTGATTGATAATTATGCATCAGTTATCACTTTCATGCAATAATATTTGCTTGAATCTGACCCAGATTTACATGAGGAGTGTCGTCGATTTTTTTCCGTTTTCCGTTTTTTTTGTTCATATTTGCCCCTGGTTCAACAATAATATTTTAATATATGTTGTTACTTAACTTTTTAACTAATAATTTAAATATTTAAAGTTAAATATCAGCGTCAACTGTCTAGATTCATTGATACATACAGTTGTGGGATCGCACAACGTTACACGATGTGCGGTGGGCGCACGATGGGCGAACGTTGTATGAACGATGTGCGAACGATGCGATCCTGAGCGATTATTTCTAACGCACATGTGGGCGCACGATAGACTAACATTGTGCGATGACAATCGTGGTTGATGTAAATTTAGAAATGGTTTAACAATATATACGGTTTCGCGCTAGTTGTTTTAAACATATTTCTATATTTTAACTATTTACATTAGCTGATAGTTCTATCTATATATTTTAAAAATTAATAATAGTCTTTCTGTAGTTTTAGAAACAAATCAAATAGACACATGCATGTAAACTTTCAACTCATATTGACAAGTTCTCATTCAAGTAAATATTGCCAGTTTTACCAAGTTATAAACTGTACCTGTACATGGCTAATACATGTAGATATCTCTGACCCGGGGCACTTACAACACTCGCCTAGGTGTGAAAACACATGTAAAGTGTTGGGGAGGGGAGGGTTTTTCAAATAACTGATTATAAGAGTCCAGTTTGTTTTCATAAGGGTCGCTCGGTAATGGCTGTCGAAGCGTATCGCCGCACACGGGACAGGTAAAACTCCGGCATGTTATTTACATATTCTGATAGCTTAACCCGCACTTGGCTGTCTTATGATCATTGTAATACTATTTACTGTATATTGTTAAATTGACAAAATCCCAATAAATATGATGCAAATTTAAATAGTTTTTAGACAAGAGGGTTCCATATGTTTTTCATTCCGTAATATGTATCGACCAATTGTACCAAATCGTGCGTGTGTGCGATTTAATCGCACACATAAACGCACGATCTTTAGATCGCCCGGTTGTATGCACCATGGGCGAACGATGTATGCACGATGCACGCACGCAGTTTTTGGTGCGTTGTGCGATACCACGACTATACCTGACGAAGGTTTTAAAAGACATTTAAGGCTAAAGTGCCATTTAAGACCGCTACAGGCGCCAGCTTTTGACAACTGAAGGTTTACATTACAAACTAGTGACTTTCTATCCCACAATAATCAACCATTACATATTAAAACTTATAAAAATATCCCTTTTTTTGTAAAGTGAAATATTTGTGCAATTCATCGTCTGTAAGCTATGTGAACAATATCCCATTTGAATTACTACGACGCACTATATTCAGTCGAAATAAATTCCAAGGAACTAAAAATGTTTAAAAACCTGAGAATACTGAAGTGTCAACAAATCCATAATCCGATCCGACCTCAAAATCGATTAAACAAGGGGCAGCCTATCAAGAGAATAAGACCAGGTGTTCCGGAAGAGTAAGAGTCTTCTGCTTCATCGATGATATTTGCCAGGTTTATCTTGGTCACATCCAAGTAAACATCACGTCCTAAGGTGAGAATCGAGTCATCATTCTCAATCACACTAAGGAGCATATATAAACAATACCTACCTTCGTATCGTACAAAACACTTTCTTGTTAGCTTATTTTGTTTTCTGAGATTTGAATAAATGCCTATTTTTGTATTGCCATATTTGTGATTTTGTTGTTGGGTAAAAAAGTTGAAGTTCATGACATCTCAAAAAGAATGCTTACCATTGGATACCCATAGTGCAATATATGTTTATATATGATATACTTTTGATTAGTTTGCCCATATCAAATATGTATCGGTTGATCAATTTAAATATGATCGCGGAAGTAATAGCGACAGTACGGACAAATAAATTGTCAAATTTTCAAGGCTATCTGCCCCTTTATCAAGATACATAAAAGACACATTACATCACATAAACAGAATGTACATAAACATGAAACAGTTTTAGATTTAAATGTTAAAATTTGCATATAATGTCTTCGGCTAATCGGACGCTAAAGGTCCTACTAAATCAGCAAAGAGACATTCTAAGGTGATGTTTATTAAATATAAAATTCAGTCAAAAAAAGTTACTAAAATAATCGTTGAGGATAGCTAGTGTACTGAGTGTATCTTAAGGTTGTTTTTCAAAAGTGTTTCAAATTGTTTATATATATAAGGATATGTGCTACGTGGTCGGGCAAGTGACTCCAAACCTAAAGTCCGAACCGGGAATCAAAAGCCTGGTCGTTTTGGTGACAGGCAAGTGTAATATCCACTGCGACACTCTATGTATATCTTACTGTTCTTTTCAATAGTTTATTTTGGTCCGTCAGCATAATGATGTGTGCCAATTTTATAACTTGGTGCTTTTGTAATATATTGTTGATGCAAACTCTTCTGATTTCATTCTTGTCTTTGTAGCTAAGCCAGCTGACTGAGGACAAAGTTCATGGTATGTATCACAGTATAAATATCAGAATGATCAGACTCCATTATACTGCCTTCAAACGAAATGTTGTCTTTATGTAGGATACTATCTAAAAAATGTACGAAGGAATGTAACAAAGGATTTTGAAATCACACAAGTAAGATGAAAGCAATGTGTCATATGATAAGCACCATATCAAGGAATTTCTGTAGTGTGTATGATTATTCATTATTGAGTTTTAATCTTTATACATAATAAATAATGGTTTTCATTGAATCAGCAATGAGACAGAGAGAGTTTTTAACATAAGATTTGATAACAAAATGTGATATAGCTACAACACGATACTACTATCTTTACAGTGTTGGAGGTATTGCTACAGTTTATGGCACCTCTTTGTCTTTTCCACAACAATACTGTATGAAAAAACCTAAGTGCTCTGGCACTATCTGAGCACGCTGTACACAATCATTGTGATAGGTTTTAGATTCTATTTTTGATACGTTGTCTCCTAGCATAGAGGTGTTTTGGAGAAAACATCAAGAATCTCACCGTTGATGTGTTCGTTTCCTACCTGCCACCGTCTGCTCACTTTGATGGATTGCTGGTAGATTTCTTGGCTCTACGGCGCCATTACACATACAAGCTTGAAAGTCGTTACATCAAAGACACAATGGCTACCTAATTATGCAGAGTTGTATATACGCTCTCGGCAGTGCCTCAGAGGCTAGAGTTCACTTGTGCACGGACGAATTCAAAACCAATGAGCGGTCTAGAACCAACGCTATGTTAGAGTTTGAAATCCCTCCCTCTCTTTTTTGAGAACGCGGGATTTATATATATATATATTCTCTTCCTTTGTGACACGGAATTTACAGTCATGTTTCGAGTGGATCCACAAGGTAAGATTCTAAGTGCTTAAACGCAATTATGATTTGGAAATATACATATATATCCATAGTTAAAGTCGAATATTGTTGTTGGTTTGAAAAAAAAAATTGTTTCTTTTCCATAAAAGTCTTAGTTAATTAAGAATGAAATTAAGAAAGGTAAGTGATTTAATGAAATGTATTTTTTGATAGCGATACTTATGCCAAGAAAGGGCAAGTCTAATTTTAATAATTATACGGGTACACATCCGGGATAACAGGAAGGCGAAGTCTCCCATAGTTGCTGTACAATACCACCCACAGTTGTTGCTATAACTAGTACCAACACTTCTGTCAACATTGTTTCTCCGACCGAGCACTAATAGAATCATTGCTTGATACTCTGACGCATTTGCGAACATGATAGAGATATTTACACGTTCATGGATAACAATTGGAAATAGATTATTACCCAAACATCGATGATAACTTTATATAACAACAGGAGGTAGATACCTACACGTACAGGGATACTGACTGTTCAGAACAAACGGAGGTAGATACCTACACGTACAGGGATACTGACTGTTCAGAACAAACGGAGGTAGATACCTACACGTACAGGGATACTGACTGTTCAGAGCAACCGGAGGTAGTTACCTACACGTACAGGGATACTGACTGTTCAGAGCAACCGGAGGTAGATACCTACACGTACAGGGATGCTGACTGTTCAGAGCAACCGGAGGTAGATACCTACACGTACAGGGATACTGACTGTTCAGAGCAACCGGAAGTAGTTTATTATACGAACTTCGTTGATTGTTGACGGTTGTTCGAAATTCTACGTTAAACGTTATGGTGTATAGAAACGCTAATGGACGTAATTTCCTGTTGCACTAATTAGTATTTTACGTGATCATGTGTGTTAATGGTAACCTTTTAGTTTTACATAAACCTTTAATAGTGTGTAGTGGAGATATATAAATTTAAACTGATTCTGGTGAGGAAGTTTTGGAATGTAATTTAATTGGTTAAAAAAAAAAATCACTGTCAAGTCTACAATCAACAGTAAAAAAAAACTTTTTATAATTGTTGGTGAAACTATCTAAATTGACAAATGAATTGGGTTTAGAAAATTCCGTTTGCCATGATTTGGCCACTAGCATCACTGAAGAGTCCTAGGAGAACGAAACAGCCGTATGATGCAGGTTTATTTTTTTCGGCATACTGTATCTATTACTTAATTTCAAATATTACGTCATCCTTCTTAATAGTTGCATTATATTTATTTAACGGCTGTAGTTGCAGCTATCCGTATATCTTAAACATTGCTGTTTTGTTCTTAATTATTAAATCTGTCCTATATTTTGAAATTACAAAACGCATTCTGAAACGACTGAAAAACATTTAATATTGTATGGTTACTTTAAATTGAATAAAAATCTTATATTTTGCAATAAAATGAAAATTTAGGGAATATGGTGAAGCCATGAAAAAGTTAAATGTTGTCGATAAATGTCGCTGATAGATGGAAGTTCTACATAAAAGTAATAAGCATACATATATCTACGACGAATGCACCTAAACGCGTTCGTTGATGAAACATATCATATTGTGTAAATAAATTTTTGAATTCTTTCATTAAATAAACAAGTCGGTTCTACCATGACATGTCTCAGAAGAAATACCGAATAATAGATTACAATATACACACCCAAGGATTCATAATGAGGTTTTACGACCTTTGAAATGGAAGAGTTCAAATTTGTCCTGATGAGTTAAAGAGTTAACGAGTCAGTCAGTTTAATAAAACACCAAGTGTAGCACTTATGAAATGGACAAATCAAAATAATCTTATAGTACCATTTCGTTTTTACCTGATGTTTTCAGCCATTGTTGATTTAGCGTGTAAACCGGAGTTTTACTAGAATGCTTTACGAAAAGGATCTATATACATTGCATCTAAAATTAGGAAGTCGCTGCCCCATATGTTGTTACCTTTCGCTGCGCTGTTTCTCTCTCTTTTATTTCGCGAACTAAACGCTTGATCATAATGTGACGTCAGTGTTGCTATGAGAGTCAATGAGCTCTAGAATATCAAAGAAAATGTTTTTGTTCCAAAACCTCACGTATCCGTAAAATATTATTACACTTAATTTACACCATTATATTTATAATTAGAATACATTAATAGCATGCCTACAAAATGTACCATGGCATATTTTATTTTTCCAATTATACTAATCATTATTCATACACGGATTAAACACTGTACATTTACTTAATGAGGGAAAAACCTTCTGGTATTACAGAAAAAAATAATGCGAAAACGAAGAAATATTACAAAATAAAAAACAAAACAAAACAAAAACAATAACAAAAATGCAAATTCTCTTGAACCCTCAGTCAATAGGGATTAACGTGGACATGATCTAATATATTTATACAACATACTATTATCATGGTAACGTGTGCTTGATGATGTTTGGTATCAATGATTTTGTTATACTGTTAAACAATTTCGTTAACATTTCTGGCTACACCTTTTTCCTTGTTTTTAAACGAATGATTTCAATGTATTGCGAACGAATTAGTGTCCAATACAAAGAGACTGGCAATATATTCACGTTAGTAGAGACACTATTTTTGTAGTAATATATATATCTGCATTTGTCTCGACCTGTAGAGTCGGACCTCGACCTCATCAAAGGCTTTTACACGTTAATGAACTGATGACAAAAACATGCGGAAATTCCTCATGATTAATGTCCGTGTGTTAAACATCAACATAGGACTTCAATAGAAAGGAAAAATCTACCAAAGCGTCAATACGCACCGACACAATATACCACAACGTCAACATGTAATGACATTATATACCACGGCGTCAACATATAATAACATTATATACCACAGCGGCAACATATAATAACATTTTATACCACAGCGTCAGCATATAATGACATTATATACCACAGCGGCAACATATAATAACATTTTATACCACGGCGTCAACATTTAATGACATTATATACCACAGCGGCAACATATAATAACATTTTATACCACAGCGTCAGCATATAATGACATTACCACGGCGTCAACATATAATGATATCATATACCACAGCGGCAACATAAAATAACATTTTAAACAACGGCGTCAACATATAATGACATTATATACCACAGCGTCAACATAATTCACAGAGATAAAACACAGGGACAAAATATACCACAGTGGCAGCACATAGCGACAAAATATACCACAGTGGCAGCACATAGCGACAAAATATACCACAGTGGCAGCACATAGCGACAAAATATACCACGAAATCAACATACTGCGACAAAATATATCGCATCCCCAACACACTCCCACATGATACGCGACAAAATATATCGCATCCCCAACACACTCCCACATGATACGCCAACCCATGCGTCTACACACTACGACATATCATACCATAGCTCCAAAACACCAGCACAAGCAATTCTTCATATTCTTCAAGAGTAAGAAAACGATGTGAATCTGCATGCCGCGGACATGCCTAATGAATAATGTACACCGTAACGTTTCTATACAAGCTCCATGTACATTGTATAACAATAACATTGTAAACACATACCGTAGTCAAGCAGCGCAATCGACGTGATTATACAAGAACAAAGTATAATGTACCGTATAAGCAACTGGTAAACCGAGTAAATGAACAGTCATAACAGAATAGACAATACGTAACAAAAATAACTAACCAGATATACACAAGACCTTCACGATAACTTCAACACTGCTTTGATTCCAATATCCCTCATCAATTCCCTGTTCAGAATCACAGGCATACCATCTATCTTTGCATGTGATTGCTATCACACTTGCCGCTTAGAATCTGCCAATCCTTTTTGGACATTGTTAAATATTTTAAATGATAAATTATCTAAAACAGTCGTTTTAAATTCACCCACAATAATTGATCACAAAAATATAACACTGATATATTTATAATAGTTTTTATTGAAAAGCCATGTTGCCCAACGACCCAAACTTAGAGCAACCGTCTATTTTCTGTCTATATATATCGGTGGAGTTGTGATAACTTGTGTGTTCTACTTTTTGCACCAGTACGTCCTGATTCTACATGTTTTGTATAGCTTGATCAGCCTCAGTACCTGTCAGTCTAATATATGATGACGATGTTCACATCCGCCATCTGGTATACGCCAGGAGCTTCTCGTCCTCATCAAAACATGTGTACACCGCTTGGTAGTACCTCTAATCAACACAATACAAGTGTTCCGGTGGCGAATAGTCTGATCGTGTTCTCTAACAGGTATAACCGGAGCAGTAATAACCACAATCACACTGGCAGCCATGGGCAAGTGTCAGCGTTAAACAACAATATGATTACTTCTTTTGTTGTTCTATTTCTTACCAAAACAATCATCCTTTATTGGCCATTATGTTGTGTCAATATGAAGCAGTGTTAGGTGTAACAAACATCATAATGTAAAGGATTATTTTGAAAAGCAAATGTAAACAAATTGAAATATGATAAAACTAGGGCAATATAATAGAACATGTTGTTTTTTTCGGAATGGTAAGCGGTCCTGGCTTCGTGTTTGACACTCCTGGTTTAAACTCAACGAATGATAAATAATCTTAATAAGACGTCAAAACCCCAGCGCTCGTAATTGTTGTGCTTTTCATTAATATAATATTTTCTCTAATTTTCTAGGTGTGTAATACTCGCCTGACCAGGGCAATACATCTATGATTGCTGTGGTTGTATGACACACATACCCATGCAATCCTGCCACGGCGTGACGTCATAATGGCGCAACAATGACATCACGTCACGAGTTCGGTAAAATCTGATGCCGAAAAGAGAAAAATTGCGACGTGATGAAAGTAAAACCTTCCAGGATATTTTAACCGTGTACAATAGCAAGCTGAGATTATTTTTCTGCGCAAACGTTGTTTGCAAATATGGGATATTCTTAATTTTGCTGTATAATTTTTTTTCGTCAAAAAAGCTCAAGGGAAAAGTTGATATTTTCAAAATGGTGGCCAGTCAAAATTTCTTTTATAGTATTTGAGCTTATTCAGGTAGTTGAAATGAGAGGAAATTACTCTTTCATGAACAGGAATGTAAGATTTTTTTGAAAATTTACAAATCCCGAGGGTGGAATTTCCCTATCTTGCACCCCTGGTCATCAAATAGTTTTATAGTATTATCTTATCTGTATACAAGGCATTTCTTAACTGTGCCTTTAGTGTTTTTGTTTATGATTGTGATTCTTACGAAAGCTAAATATGCATGTTATGGAAGCATATTACAAGCGGTTGTGCCAATTAAAGGTGTAGCTCCATGTGATTTGAACATATTGTTCTTCAAATGTATATATAAGTACATTATGCAATCCTTTGTTTGTGATTATCAGATAAAGCGAATACAAATTGAATCTTGAAATGCACTGTTTTATTGTGTAAAAGTTGTTTTGTTGGTTGAAGACCACCTCCCTAGTTCTTTATATGATAATGTATTCAGAACAGTCGACTCCATTATCATACTATAGACTGACTAAAATTGCTTATTCCTAACTCTCAACACATGCACCACTTAATACTAAAATAAAACGACCCGTTCAATCTTTGCATAAAGTGACTCCTTTGTTAGCATATATTCCTGTCCTAACAAAGTCAGAAAAAAACTACATCACTATACCCACAACAATATGGCTTGTTACGTCACAAAAAAAAAACACGTCGTCGAAATATTGATTTTTTTTCAACATCCAAGTGAAGTTGAAGTACGGTACCTCCATAGCTCATAACACCTATAAACTGTTGCATGCATAAATGATTTAATATGTGTGCCCACCTCCTTCATGGGGCCTCGATACCAAACGAACACGATTCCTTACGCTGCATGCGGTATTAATAGTGCAATGTTAAATTCTTGGTAGATAACTTACAAAGTGGTTGCAAAAATATCTCGCCTTCCAAATCGCATCATACATTACACGCGTCCGCACCACATTTTATCGTCTACAGTGTAGATGTACTGTTATTAAACGGTTACGAAAGTGCTATTCAATATTACACTTCATCTTAGTTTTCTTGTCAAGATATATAACGGGATGATGATTTTAGCGAATCCATTAGATTGGCAAACAGGTTTTAACGTAGGAATGTGCATGGGATGCGGTTAGTATGTTTAGATTTGCTGATGTAAAAATGCAGGTTTGATGTTGTTATCTTAACTCTTCATTTAACTCGTGCACAAATAAAATAAAACACCGTCTTTTATAAGATAAGTATTCCTATTTTCATTATTTATTTCTTCTCTTTCTTTTCTGGCTTGTTATAACTCGTTTAATCTTTGCGAAACAATTATAAGTGTTTTCTATTTTCACTATATCTTTTCTCTTTGAGGTTTTTTTCTGACTTGTTATAACTTATTTAATCTTTGTAAAAGAAATCAAAGTATTTTGTTTTTATTACGATTTTTTTATGTAGACGCTCTTTTAAAGAAGTTATAGAAGTATTAAGCAAAAACATAAGTTTATTTAGGAATTAGTGTGTAGACTTTTTAATGAGGAAAACATGATGGATTACATTAAATTAATCCTTTCACTGAGAGGAGGGTACAGAATGATTGATATTCCAATGAGTGCAGTATGTAATTGTTGGTCATTCGGGGGTATTTTTTCCTCAACAGAATACAAGGAAGCATTCAATATGTACGACAAGGACCATGATGGTATCATCTCTACACAGAAGCTTGGTGCGGTACTGCGGGCCCTGGGACACAACCCTACCGAGATCGAGATGCAAGAGATGATTGACGAGATAGACTCCGAAGGTAAGGATCACAAGTGGATAGGCTTATATTGACGAGATAGACTCCGAAGGTAAGAATCACAAGTGGACAGGCTTATATTGACGAGATAGACTCCGAAGGTAAGGATCACAAGTGGACAGGCTTATATTGACGAGATAGACTCCGAAGGTAAGAGTCACAAGTGGACAGGCTTATATTGACGAGATAGACTCCGAAGGTAAGGATCACAAGTGGACAGGTTTATATTGACGAGATAGACTCCGAAGGTAAGGATCAAAAGTGGACAGGCTTATATTGACGAGATAGACTCCGAAGGTAAGGATCACAAGTGGACAGGCTTATATTGACGAGATAGACTCCGAAGGTAAGAGTCACAAGTGGACAGGCTTATATTGACGAGAAAGACTCCGAAAGTAAGAACCACATGTGGACAGGCTTATATTGACGAGATAGACTCCGAAGGTAAGAGTCACAAGTGGACAGGCTTATATTGACGAGATAGACTCCGAAGGTAAGAATCACAAGTGGACAGGCTTATATTGACGAGATAGACTCCGAAGGTAAGGATCACAAGTGGACAGGCTTATATTGACGAGATAGACTCCGAAGGTAAGAATCACAAGTGGACAGGCTTATATTGACGAGATAGACTCCGAAGGTAAGGATCACAAGTGGACAGGCTTATATTGACGAGATAGACTCCGAAGGTAAGAGTCACAAGTGGACAGGCTTATATTGACGAGATAGACTCCGAAGGTGAGGATCACAAGTGGACAGGCTTATATTGACGAGATAGACTCCGAAGGTGAGGATCAAAAGTGGACAGGCTTATATTGACGAGATAGACTCCGAAGGTAAGGATCACAAGTGGATAGGCTTATATTGACGAGATAGACTCCGAAGGTAAGAGTCACAAGTGGACAGGCTTATATTGACGAGAAAGACTCCGAAAGTAAGAACCACATGTGGACAGGCTTATATTGACGAGATAGACTCCGAAGGTAAGAGTCACAAGTGGACAGGCTTATATTGACGAGATAGACTCCGAAGGTAAGAATCACAAGTGGACAGGCTTATTTATATTGACGAGATAGACTCCGAAGGTAAGGATCACAAGTTGACAGGCTTATATTGACGAGATAGACTCCGAAGGTAATAGTCACAAGTGGACAGGCTTATATTGACGAGATAGACTCCGAAGGTAAGAGTCACAAGTGGACAGGCTTATATTGACGAGATAGACTCCGAAGGTAAGGATCACAAGTGGACAGGCTTATATTGACGAGAAAGACTCCGAAGGTAAGGATCACAAGTGGACAGGCTTATATTGACGAGATAGACTCCGAAGGTAAGGATCACAAGTGGACAGGCTTATATTGACGAGAAAGACTCCGAAGGTAAGAATCACAAGTGGACAGGCTTATATTGACGAGATAGATTCCGAAGGTAAGAACCACAAGTGGACAAGCTTATATTGACGAGATAGACTCCGAAGGAAAGGATCACAAGTGGACAGGCTTATATTGACGAGAAAGACTCCGAAAGTAAGAACCACAAGTGGACAGGCTTATATTGACGAGAAAGACTCCGAAGGTAAGGATCAAAAGTGGACAGGCTTATATTGACGAGATAGACTCCGAAGGTAAGAATCACAAGTGGACAGGCTTATATTGACGAGATAGACTCCGAAGGTAAGAATCACTAGTGAACAGGCTTATATTGACGAGATAGACTCCGAAGGTAAGAATCACAAGTGGACAGGCTTATATTGACGAGACAGACTCCGAAGTTAAGAATCACGAGTGGATAGGCTTATATTGACGAGATAGACTCCGAAGTGAAGAATCACGAGTTGTCAGACTTATATTGACGAGATAGACTCCGAAATGGATAGGCTTATATTGACGAGATAGACTCCGAAGGTAAGAATCAAGGTGGACAGGCGTACGTCGGCTAAATAGACTCCAAAAGCAGGAAACGCAGATGGTCAGGCCTACATTGGCAAGATAAACTCTGAATGTAAGAAACAGGGATGCATCGAAATACATCAACGAACTTAAATATACTGTAGTGGTTCAACATGTAGCTTCCCAAGTCAAGAAAGATACTTACTAAGATATATTTATATTTTCACCCAATGGAAACTAGATGAAAAGCTTTGTGCCTAATATATCATATGTTCCAATAACATACATCAGGACATCGTGACATCATCATACTCATGACGTCATAATTATAGCGTTTGAGACTGCACTGCGCCATTGTTTACTAATACTATATGCCCAATGTATATGTCTGCATCAACGGTGTGCTTGTTAACACAAAATTGAAATCTTTTGAAACGGTAAATTAAATTCTCGCTATCATATACGAAAGGTTATTGAACTTTTAAGAAACTGCTTAATTTAACGAGTATTTATATATTGTTGTTGCTAAAGTATGGAAACCTTTTGCTGTTCGTCACTTTACAAATGTAACTTTAGCATTGTCCCTGGAATCAAGCCTTGACCTTCTCACCTAGCTCTTACTATATACTCTCTCTTTTTCTTTTACTTTCCCCTCTTTCTATACCCTAACGTAATATGATAAGTCTAGAACAATATAGATGTTCGATTGGCATTTGGAGTCAAAGAATATGTAACTGTGACCTGAAAGTAAAACACGTAGTAAGTACCGACCTACCTTCCAACGCACACATGCACACGTTGCTAGTCATGATATTCTTTTTTTGCTTTGCCTGTGCTACCTACCTTCCATAATACTTCTATGTGGTGACATTCATATAAATCCCTGTAAGTTTGATGATCTGTCTATATTTCACATTAACGCTCAAAGTCTCCTTGCCACAACGAACGACAGTAACCATCGTCACTATAAGCTAGACGAGATCGAAAGCGTTCTCTGTAATCACTTAATGTACGACATCATTGCTGTCAGCGAGACATGGTTATGTAAAGAGCTAGATGATTCTACCATTTTTCTTCCTGGCTATCACATTTTTCGAAATGATAGAAATATGCATGGCGGTGGCGTTGCAATTTATATTCGTGAATCCATTACTAACAAAAGACGCTTTGATCTTGAGTCTCCTAACATCGAATGTATTATCCTAGAAGTATCCCATCCGCCGGGAAGTATCTTCTTAGGCACATTTTACCGACCACCCAACCAAGATGCCCATACTAAAACTTCTTTTCTAACTTACCTTACTGATAATCTCCAAACCATGCAGTCAGAAAATCCTTTAAATATCGTCCTTGTCCGCGACTTTAACGATAGATGTTTATCGTGGGCTGACCGCCACATTACCAGTGAACTAGGACAACGTCTCTTTAATATTGCCTATCAAAATAACATGCACCTACTGATTGACCTACCAACTCACATTACAGACACCTCTGCTTACATACTTGACCTTATATTTGTAGATAAAACACAGTTCGTCGTAAATCATGGAGTAAGTTCCCCACTCTGCGATCTTGATCATTGCACTATACCCTGTAAACTAAAATCTAAAATACCTAGACAACAGTCATATCAAAGAACTATATTGGATTACAAAACAGCGGATCTTGGAGGACTTAACAATGCTTTTAAAACTGCCCATATAGACATATTTTTTGGTTTATTCGATCACTTAGATGACATCATAACAAATGTAAATAAATTCATTCTCGATACCTGTCAATCTTTTATTTTATGCAAAAAGGTTACCGTCCGTCCCCGTGACAAACCCTGGCTAACAAACAAAGTCAGGAGAGCATTTAGAACAAGGGATAGATGTTTAAAATCATTTCAGCATACTAAAAAGGAGTATGACAAACTTAGGTACCAAGTAGCCCGAAGGGAAGCGAATCGCCTAAAGCGAGAAGCCTTAAAACGATACCAAGAATCAACTATCAATAAACTTACCAACAAAAAAAACTAACACTAAACGTTTCTGGTCCATCACTAAATCACTTCTTGGGAAAAAGTCCGATTACCTAATTCCTCCTTTAACTGAAAACAATCAAGTTATTAACGACGATAAAGAAAAAGCAGAATTATTCAATAAATATTTCTCTGAACAATGTACAATTAATGATAACGTAGATAAACCAGTGCTACCTACCATAGATTCACATGTTAATATTCCGTCTATCACTGACATTCAAACGACTCCAGAGGAAGTATGTAATATATTGAGATCACTA
This sequence comes from Mimachlamys varia, assembly GCA_947623455.1. Lineage (NCBI taxonomy): Eukaryota > Metazoa > Mollusca > Bivalvia > Pectinida > Pectinidae > Mimachlamys > Mimachlamys varia. Next base: position 56,629,158 of record OX392528.1, read on the forward strand.
AACCCAAATAAATCTACTGGGCCTGACGACATAGGAAACTTCATTTTAAAACATTGTGCAGGATCCCTTTGTCATATCTGGGCGCATATTTTTAATCTCTCCATTAGCTCAGGCTGCTTTCCAAACATATAGAAAACGGCTCAAGTTTGTCCTATCCATAAAAAAGACAGCAAAAAAGATGTAAAGAATTACCGTCCTATATCTCTACTCTCAAATATATCAAAATGTCTCGAAAAAATTGTCTATAAACGTATTTTCTTGTCGCAAATAATATTCTCATAAAAGAAAATTCTGGTTTAAAAAAAAAACGACTCTACCGTTAACCAGTTACTCAAAATTATTCATAAAATTTACAAAAGCATTGATGATGGAAAAGATGTATGTACAGTATTCTTAGATGTTTCGAAAGCTTTTGATAAGGTATGGCACGAGGGATTAATATATAAACTTGAAAACATTGGTATCAAAGGTAATCTACTTAAATGGCTTAAAAGCTATCTTACAAACAGGAATCAATTTGTTGTCTTGAACGGCCAATCATCAGAATGCATGTATATAAACTCAGGTGTCCCTCAAGGCTTTATACTTGTCCCCCTATTATTTCTAATATATGTTAATGATATCAACATTGGAATTCTTTCTGACTTAAATTTGTTTGCAGACGATACACCTCTTTCTTCTGAAATTAATCATCGTGGCTCTATCGAAAACTTGAATGACGATCTATCTACTCTATCAAAGTGGGCAAAACGTTGGTTGATAACTTTTAACGCAGCAAAAACAGAACTTGTCTTTCTCCAAAAAACGTGTCTTAAATTACCCAGATCTTATGCTCAATAATGTCCCCATTCAACACGTCAGCACACATAAACACCTTGGCATATCACTATCCGGAAACTTGAGCGGGCAGGTACATATATCTAATATTGTTGCTAGAGCAAATAAAATACTAAACATATTGCAGTCATTATCATACTTAATCCCTCGAGGCGGTTTAGAGAAAATCTATAAATCAATGGTTAGGTCTATTCTAGAATATGGCAGTATACTCTTTGATAACTGTAACCAGTATGAATCTGACCTTATTGAAAGTGTTCAGCGAAGGGCAACTCTAATCTGCACTGGAGGGTATAAAGTTACCAAATATACTAAACTTCTATCTGAACTAGGTTGGGAGTTACTTAGTGACAGAAGGAAACATTGTCGATTAAAAATGCTTTTTAAATTAAACAACAATCTCACTCCCTCATATTTGAAAACCGTCTGTCCACTTCTTTGTCATCGTACACAAAATGACAAGTTTAGAAATTCGAACACACGTCTCCATATTCCTTCTAGAAAGTCATTTTATCATAAATCCTTCTTTCCAAAAACACTAAGAGACTGGAACAATCTCCCTGAACATATTCGGAACAAACCTTCTCTTGGATCTTTCTCACAAACCCTATCAAAACTCTCTATTCCAGCCTTAAAACCTTTATATATTTATGGTCATGGGAAAGGAAAACTTAATCACTGCAGACAAAGAATGGGCTTTAGTGCTTTAAACAAACACAGATTTTAATACCGATAAACATCCAATACATTTTGTGACGTCTGTGCTAATTTCCCTGAAGACGAAAAACACTTCTTTTTGACCTGCCCAAATATACAAACTTGCGTATGAAATTGCTTCGAAAAACTTGTAAAGAATTGGCTCCAAATGTCAATCCAATCCTTATTGTAAATCGTATGCCTGATATCTGTGTAAAAATTCTATTATATGGTTCCGACAATAATACCGAATCCTTAAACAAAAATATTTTTGACTCTGTATTTGAATATATCATTGACTCAAAAAGATTCTAACTTCATCATCTGAACAGCCTCCCCCCTCTCCCTCCTCTTTCTTTGCTCTCTCTTTTCCCTTCCTCTTCTCTTCATGAGTGAGTGAGAGTGCGTGTGTTGTGATCACGTTTTGTAAATATTGTATTGTTTTACATGTAGAGGAGGGCATCATGTAGCCCTAGGGCTGTTTGTAATCATCTTTAATCAAATAAAGAATTAGAACAACACAAAATTATAATATAAGGATTGGTTGTCATATTTCTGACATGCATGTGTTACATACATTGACTTACCTACATATTCAACTTTCAATATGTAGGTGCGCCAATGTATGTTACACATCAATGAATGACAAAAATATCATTAATTAGTCCCCCACCGGAATCCGGGGGGGACTATAGGTTTGCGTTGTGTCCGTCCGTCCGTCCGTCTGTCCGTCCTTCCGCACACTATTTGTCCGGGCTCTATCTCCCATACTATAAGACACTGGAACTTCATACTAAGTGTGTGGGTTCCCTGTGGGAAGGCGGTGTGTCGCATACAAAAACCGGGTCACTGTGACCTATATTTTGACCTCTGACCTAAATTAAAGAAAAAGCTTGTCCGGGCTCTATCTCCTACACTATAAAGCACTAGAACTTAATACTTGGTAGTATGGTTCCTTGTGGGAAGGCGATGTATCGCGTACAAAAACCGGGTCACTGTGACCTATATTTTGACCTCTGACCTACATTAAAGAAAAAGCTTGTCCAGGCTCTATCTCCTACACTATAAAGCACTAGAACTTAATACTTGGTAGTATGGTTCCCCGTGGGAAGGCGGTGTGTCGCGTACCAAAACCGGGTCACTGTGACCTTTATTTTGCTATATTTTGACCTCTGACCTACATTAAAGTAAAAGTTTGTCCGGGCTCTATCTCCTACACTATAAAGGACTAGAACTTAATACTTGGTAGTATGGTTCCTTGTGGGAAGGCGGTGTGTCGCGTACCAAAACCGGGTCACTGTGACCTTTATTTTGCTATATTTTGACCTTTGACCTACATTAAAGTGAAAGTTTGTCCGGGCTCTATCTCCTACACTATAAAGGACTAGAACTTAATACTTGGTAGTATGGTTCCTTGTGGGAAGGCGGTGTGTCGCGTATAAAAACCGGGTCACTGTGACCTATATTTTGACCTCTGACCTACATTAAAGAAAAAGCTTGTCCAGGCTCTATCTCCTACACTATAAAGCACTAGAACTTAATACTTGGTAGTATGGTTCCCTGTGGGAAGGCGGTGTGTCGCGTACCAAAACCGGGTCACTGTGACCTATATTTTGACCTCTGACCTACATTAAAGAAAGAAAAATTTGTCCAGGTTCTATCTCCTACACTATTAAGGATTAGAACTTTATACTTGGTAGTATAGTTCCCTGTGGGAAGGCGGTGTGTCGCGTACCAAAAATGGGTCACTGTGACCTTTATTTTGCTATATTTTGACCTCTGACCTACATTAAAGTAAAAGTTCAGCTATATTACAGTTATTCAAGCTATACACAACACAAGCAAAGTTACATAAGTGTACAAACATTCTTGTTGTTGGAGATTTCAACATGGACTTCGCAAAGATGGACAGCCTTCAAAAATCTTGTAAACTTCACCAACTACTGATCACGCCTACCCATTGCCTTGCAGGAATTCTTGACTTGGTCTTCTCATCCAAATTATTCCCAGTGACAAACAAACCTGTGTTCTTCTCAGATCACCATTTAATCAATATACAGTACTGTTGAATTCAATGTAAGCATAACAAGCAACATCTTGTTATTATTATTACAATTTCATGTCTATTGCAGTAAAACCTGTCTATAAAGGATACCCAATAGAAAAACTAAAGGTGTCCTTCATAGATTTGTGTCCTTTATATAGAGATCATTTATAGAGTATACCTACAGTGTACATGTATTTAGTGAGAATGGGATGGTTCCTGTATAGAAGCGGGTCTCTGTAAACTACATCTTCACCTTTCAATACATTGAAGAAAATACATGACCTTATTGCATCGCGAGATTCACACTCATTGCTATTGGATCTCGAGATAACAACCCGGTGGGGGACTGTAATTCGTTGAATTATCTTGTTAAAATTGGAATGTGTCAGGGTATTGGATGTAATTATAGACATGTACGTTTGCTATGTTTGGCTAGTAATGAGCTGCAATTGTCAAGTATTAAATTTAGCTTCATTTTAGTTGTATAGTTACAATAATAGCTCTAAATGGATATATACATTGGCGTTTTCGCATACGGAAACATATATATGATTTTTCTTGTACACTTGTATTGGTAAAACATTAAGGGAGCTGATATAATTGAATTGAAACATTCTATTCTGTTAGGGACTTCATGGCTGATAAATAAACAGGGTTATCTTACATGTAATAACACTGATCACACCCACACATATATATTTATTCGTCGAAAGTTCAATTTTCTGTGTGATTAAAACAATGCAAAATAGTTTAACGTCAAGCTGAATGTTATGGTAAATAATCCAAATGCTGCCATATATGGACTTGGAACTCATCTCAGCTTATGCGATAAACTATGAAAACATTAAAATTAAACTATTCGCCTCCGTTGATGTCCCTACTTTAGAGTTGACCAAGCTTTTTGACAGCGAGGGATGATGATTATTATCAGACTAAATGCTTTATCACACGGCGTATATATGAAGGTAATCCTACATTGAAATTATATATCTGTTGGCATTTAGATGGTAAATCTTTACGCAATCAAAGTGTAGGTATCGTATTTAAAACGTTCAAAATATATTGGTATGGGCGTTTTGTTCAGGAGGAAAAGCTGTCAAGTTCCTGTTTATATATAGGTACCTATAAAAGCTGTTTGGCTTTAATAATAACACGTAATACTGTGATGGCGTCCCGAGATAGGATTAATGCATACATCACTTTGTTTGTCTCTGACATCAGCCAGATTCCATGTCATCCCAGCAGATCGGGGAGTTGATATTAAATGATGCGTTGAAGTATTGCGGTATTCTCCAGCAATCTAAAGGGATATTCGCAGATTTTTGGCACACATTTGATTGTAAGGGAAGAAACATATCATAAAAAGATTATATAGCATGCTCAGTGTCAAATAATAATTATACGGTTTCAAATATCTGCAAAAACATTTCCAGTAGAGATGGTTTTATATTACTGGCAAGCTTTTAGACAACAGCATCGCTGGAGCCAACTTAATACTGCCAAAACATTATTCTGTCTATCAGATGTGTTTCTAAGTTGTTGCAGACTCTAAATTTAGAACGGGCAATATTTAGTTTATGAATTATAAATGCGAAATTAGCTGATACCAGACAGACATGGCTGTCGTAAGTTGGTAAGTGGGCGGCCTTCGCGATACACATAGTAGTGATGATTTCAGTAGCGCTTTTATACTTCCTCATATGTTTGTCCATCTTGTCCTATTCATTTCATGCAAGACTTAACTGAAGTACGATCTGTTTCTTATATTTCTTGACATTTTAAAGAATTTTTTTTGTATATCACTTTGATATTGTATATGCTTATCATTGAACCATGTCAATGTTGAATCAGGAAAGGCATAAACGTTTGCCAAATTCAAATTGAATTTGACAATTTATAATTCAGGTTCAATTTTAATAGCAAGGTGGTCTTAATTCTGAGGTGGTCTTTAAGCGAGGTTTCGCTGTACTTCGATCAAGAATTACTATCACATTGGCACCGATAACTAACGGTCTAACTGCGTTTTGTAGATACTGGCTCCGTTGACTTTGAGAGTTTCCTGGACGTTGTAATGAGTCGTGACATTGACGATGAAGACCACGAGAGGGCGCTACGTGAGGCCTTTAAGATGTTTGACAGGGACGGGAATGGCTACATAGACGCTGAGGAATTACGACTATGTATGATGAATCTGGGTGAGAAACTCACACAGGAAGAAGTAGAGGAAATGATCCGAGAAGTCGATGTCGACTTTGACGGTAGAATGAATTATGAAGGTATATTTTCTTCAATTTATTTTTATTCTAACCGGTTTATAAATATGATGTGTTAGAAAATACCACTGATCAAGGCGACTACATTTAGATATAGCAGATTCCACTTCGGCTGAATGATCCAATTGCCCGACCATCTATATATTATCACTGCCCTTCCAACAACTGTTCGTGGTTCAAGGCGTACTAGGGTCGGTCGCCAGGTACTGCCTGCCATTCTAAGGTTTAGTATCTGGTAGATTGGCTGGTCCTTACAAATGACAAAAGCTGTGAAAAGAACGGGAAGCGCAAGTAAATGAAACACACGTCTACCTGCAAATGTATACTTAAAATGTAGCAAATATTGAACCGCTAAAAAACAGCTATAAAATGACATTAAGGTTCTCCTGCTTATTTGTGAGAAATGTCTGATATATTATACCTATGGATATGGTATACCTATTAATATATATGTTTGGACACTACTCTGTAGTGTAAATTTTAGAGTTGAATAACCTCTTCTGTGGTTGTATACTTGATCATAGAGTCAACGTCCCGTATGATTTGTATAAATAATCAAAATGCTTGAAAGTATTTATATAATATTCACGCTAAGTAAATAAGCAGATATACATGTACGATAGGTGATCCTTTGTTGTTATGAGCGGAAGGTTCAAAGGCGGTTAAACTGGACGTTAACGATATAATATACTGGTATATCACTTTGTGGAGGTTGGAGCACCCTAGATGCTTGTATAGGTTATTACCCACCAAAACAACCACAAGTCTGCAACGGATGTTGTGGCCACGTAGCACGCGCTCTAATGATTTGCACGTGTGTACAGCTGCTGCTGTGTACCGGTGTTTAATACGGAATCCTACACAAGTAGCAAAAGATCGTAAATACAAGACGTTTATTGATAAATATTTACACTTTGGAAAGAAATACACACCAATGTCATCATCATTTACATAATATATGTTGTTTTACTGTATTTACAAGTGGGACATTCCAATTAATTTGAATCAAGAATAATAAGAAAATGCCTCCTTCATGTTCTATCATATAGCCATGAATAATAGATGTTGATTTGATCACAGAGAGGTTTTTATAATATCGCTATTTTTTCCTTCTATTTCAGAATTCGTCAAACTAATGTGTACAAAGTATCCGTTGACGTAGTAACTATGGTGATCATCATCTCTATTAATAACTAATACTGTGCCTCAGGATCGGATGGGATGCCGGTGAAACGTCATCAAATGACATCAGCGTAAAACATCATTTGAAAGTGTGCCACTTTGCTTATTACTTGACAGATCAGGTTGCCTTGAACCTCTAACTCACATGTTCCTTACGGGTCACGTGGTGTTAACAGAACAGTCGGATGTTATAAAAATGTGTTCTAACATACTGCGAATATAAGGGAAATTACGTTCCCTTCATTGAAATCAATTTGTCTAGAAATGTGACGTTACCCTTTTTCAAAAACTTACTGACATGACGTATTCGTTGAAAAGTGAAATTTCTACATTTGGAAATGATACTTAACAAATACATAATAATTATGCATTTTAATATTTGTATAGAACTTCAACAAAAAGACATGTACCTGCGTGTTTCATTTTGATTCTATGCATTTATTTGTATGGTGTGATATATGTATCACGTGTTTCCTTTTCATGTAACAATCAAACCTCCAGACAAATGAGTTTGTGTATATATAAAACCAAAATGGCCAATTAAGTTAGAACTACTGGCTTAAAATTGGTAATTGTGTATCCAGGTGACTTTAAAGTTACCCAGTCCTCCCTGTATACCTTATTACCTTCGATGAGCTGATGAAAGGGAAGACACCTCAATCGAACGATAAATAACGAAAACGCAAGTGAGCGCGTCTTTAATAACATTAAATCTCAAATATTTGACGCTATTGTATGTAAAAAGTGTTTAAACATATTTGTCTGAAACCTGAAGTTAAACTAGTTGTTTTTGTATAATGCTGTTCAAGACGACGAGGAAGAATTTTGATTGTACATTTAAGTCAAGCATAATCAATTGAGTGCACTAGCCTTTGTTAGAACTTTGCGGTTATTGCCATTGTTCAAATCAACATATTATATTGTCAGTGAAAACCCTCGCTGTCTTGAAAAACTGTTGTTTGACCTCCGGGCCTACGTCATATGGATTGCTTCACAATCGATATCTAAGAAATCAAACTTTATAAGAAGTGGACATTTTGTCGCTTGGTATTGCAGTATTCAAATAACATTCTCTTGTGTGTCTGGGATAAAACAGTTATGCCAGTTTAAGCATTGTTGTAGGGTTGCTGCCAAATATTTTGCCAACAGGGAAGTTGAGAACGATATTGGCTCGTTGCTAAGGCCCTATAACCACGGATAATAATTTGTGAATCACTTTGAAACGACCTTTAAGGTTGTGATAAAGCGGTATATAAGAACCGCGAATTATTATTATTATTATTATCTAGATGTATATTGAACAAAAGAGATTTATATACTTTTCTGAGGGTGACAATTTAAATACTGGCTGTTTATTTACGATGCCATTGTTTGTTTGTTTGTTTGTTGATACCCAGTATGTTTTAAATCAGGTGTTATGTCCTTTTAAACTGTTGTTGTTATTATTATTTTGTATATATTTTCATTTATAAAAACATTTACACAAATATTGACCCGATTATTAGCGATTGTGGGAAGAAAGCAAGCGTTAGTATGACTGTGTTTTTTATGTATGCATGTTTGTATTTTATTCACATGATGTTAATGTATCTATCACTTCTCCTTTTCAGTGAATCGGTTCATGCTTTCATTTTCCATCAATTTGGAAGTTACAAAGTAACTTAAGATTATCTGTCAGTAGGAAAATCTGTTATTTCGTTGATATGGAATTTCACAGGTAGGATGAAAAGTTTGGATGGAAAAAAAGCGTTCCTGCAATTAAAATCGAATCCCAAAGCACTGTTTCATATTAAAGAGTATTATGCATTTTTCATTAACCATTGCCAATCCTTTAGCTTCGCGATTCTGATGACATGATGTGTTGTTAAGATTAAGGCATTGTACAATAGCTGTCATTAGCGACACCCAAAATAGGACTTTGCGGAAGTTACTGCGTAATTTTGAACATTTTCATTGACTTGTATCCTTTCGCACGGATACTTTTAAATTTCCATGGCATTATTAAATGGGGAATTTTATTCAAAATCGCGAGACTCACTAATTAAACAGAAAGTTTTGTTTGTACAAAAGTTCCAATTGTTTTGGATAAAGCAAATTGCTTTCATAGAAATGCCAGCAAGAATTTCACATGAACTAGGAACAAACCTTAGTCCTCAAACTAAAGAAAAGTTTAAGCTGTTTCATCTGTGTTTTTCACTGTAATGTCCCGGGGTTTTAACAGACCATTCTCAGTTGAATCATCAATTGTTTATCATTATCATTGAAATAAATGCTTAAAATACCAATATTCGAACATCATTAAACTATCAAAATGATTGCGATTTTGAAAATATAAATATAACCTTTATTCATTTTACAACTATTATGAAACAAATTATCCAAGTTATATGAATCTCTGTTGTTGGCCCGGGTGTTAGCGCACGAGGGGTCTTATTGTGGAAGGAAACCGGAGTACCCGGAAAACCCATGTGATCGGGTAGGTGACCCCCATACCATTTCACGTCCGGTCAGGAAATCGAACCCCGGCCGCCTTGCACCACCCGACCACCGGTTTTGTACATTTCTATAAAGTATTAAGACTTTATCCATACACCCCTGTTGTTTGAATTTGCCTATAATTATTCAATTACAAGGTAGCAAACGAGTTAGTGAATACCATATTATTACAGTGTTATACATGTACACACTGTAGCTTACTCACAATTTATAATGTTTACTGAAAAGGAATATTTGGCATTGTGAACAAAACGGTATGGATTGTGTGTTTACGTGAACCTATGGAAGGAAAAGAAAAATGGAACTTTAAATATGAATTCAATTTCAATCCGCTTCCCGATTGTAATTACGGCAATGTTGATTTGTGAGTACCTGTCGTGATTCTAGAGTCGTGTAAAGCCATCCCGGTAAAACAGATGTCTGAACTGCATAGGCAAGTCACATTTAGTAGTTTGGGACCTGCACTTTACAAAAAGGATTTATGTCCAATACCCTGTGGAGATTTTGGTGCCAACTTCATCTTTATACACACATCATTTGGCATTGAATTGAGGTCTAGTTTTTCCCCTTCTTATCATACATTGTTTAAGCATTCTTACAAATGTATTTTCAAATTGAGAGTTTTGTCTGTGTACCTTTACAAACATTTTTACATTAACATTAAAATTGTCACAAATATTTATCTATATCTTATTTGTGTTTTGTCAAAATATGTTGTCTCTAATAGGCGGACACTATAGCACAAACATTTGTTGTTGCAATAGACAGAAGGATGTACTATCACCTGGATAATTACATTACACCATGGTGTGAAACCATCATCCTTCTTGTCTTTTTAAAAATAAAATGGTAAAACATTCTTGGGTTCATCAACAGTCCTCTTATATGTTTGCTGTTTCGCAAGCAGTTGAATTTATCATATCTATCTATACGAGATTGTTCATACAATTTACGTACATGTAAATACGTCAATTTGGAATTTTCTTCTATTTAGTCAAGATATATAAAAAGCTTCGATATATCAAATAATCTACTTTATGCGATAAATCTCTACGTAAAATAACGTTTCATCAATACATTACCACCTTCAGATTTACACATACACATACACTACCTACTCACTGGCAAACATACACTTACACTACCTACTCACTGGTAAACATACACTTACACTATCTACTCACCGGTAAACATACACTTACACTACCTACTCACTGGCAAACATACACTTACACTATCTACTCACTGGTAAACATACACTTACACTATCTACTCACCGGTAAACATACACTTACACTATCTACTCACTGGTAAACATACACTTACACTACCTACTCACTGGTAAACATACACTTACACTATCTACTCACCGGTAAACATACACTTACACTACCTACTCACTGGCAAACATACACTTACACTATCTACTCACTGGTAAACATACACTTACACTATCTACTCACCGGTAAACATACACTTACACTACCTACTCACTGGTAAACATACACTTACACTATCTACTCACTGGTAAACATACACTTACACTATCTACTCACTGGTAAATATACACTTACACTATCTACTCACTGGTAACATACACTTACACTATCTACTCAGCGGTAAACATACACTTACACTATCTACTCACTGGAAACATACACGTACAATACCTACTCACCGGTAAACATACACTTACACTACCTACTCACCGGTAAACATACACTTACACTATCTACTCACTGGTAAACATCCACTTACACTATCTACTCACTGGTAAACATACACTTACACTACCTACTCACTGGCAAACATACACTTACACTATCTACTCACTGGTAAACACACACTTAAACTATCTACTCACCGGTAAACATACACTTACACTATCTACTCACCGGTAAACATACACTTACACTACCTACTCACCGGTAAACATACACTTACACTATCTACTCACTGGTAAACATACACTTACACCATCTACTCACCGGTAAACATACACTTACACTATCTACTCACCGGTAAACATACACTTACACTATCTACTCACCGGTAAACATACACATACACTATCTAATCACTGGTAAACATACACTTACACTACCTACTCACCGGTAAACATACACTTACACTATCTACTCACCGGTAAACACACACTTACACTATCTACTCACCGGTAAACATACACTTACACTATCTACTCACTGGTAAACATACACTTACACTATCTTCTCACTGGTAAACATACACTTACACTATCTACTCACTGGTAAACATACACTTACACTATCTACTCACTGGTAAACATACACTTACACTATCTACTCACTGGTAAACACACACTTACACTATCTACTCACTGGTAAACATACACTTACACTACCTACTCACCGGTAAACATACACTTACACTATCAACTTACTGGTAAACATACACGTACACTATCTACTCACTGGTAAACATACACTTACACTACCTACTCACCGGTAAACATACACTTAAACTATCAACTCACTGGTAAACATACACTTACACTATCTACTCACTGGTAAACATACACTTACACTATCTACTCACTGGTAAACATACACTTACACTATCTACTCACCGGTAAACATACACTTAAACTATCAACTCACTGGTAAACATACACTTACACTACCTACTCACCGGTAAACATACACTTAAACTATCAACTCACTGGTAAACATACACTTACGCTATCTACTCACTGGTAAACATACACTTACACTATCTACTCACTGGTAAACATACACTTACACTATCTACTCACTGGTAAACATACACTTACACTATCTACTCACTGGTAAACATACACTTACACTATCTACTTACTGGTAAACATACACTTACACTATCTACTCACCGGTAAACACACACTTACACTATCTACTCACCGGTAAACATACACTTACACTATCTACTCACTGGTAAACATACACTTACACTATCTTCCCACTGGTAAACATACACTTACACTATCTACTCACTGGTAAACATACACTTACACTATCTACTCACTGGTAAACATACACGTACAATACCTACTCACTGGTAAACATACACTTACACTATCTACTCACTGGTAAACACACACTTACACTATCTACTCACTGGTAAACATACACTTACACTATCTACTCACCGGTAAACATACACTTACACTATCTACTCACTGGTAAACATACACTTACACTATCTACTCACTGGTAAACATACACTTACACTATCTACTCACTGGTAAACATACACTTACACTATCTACTTACTGGTAAACATACACTTACACTATCTACTTACTGGTAAACATACACGTACAATACCTACTCACTGGTAAACACACACTTACACTATCTACTCACTGGTAAACATACACTTACACTACCTACTCACTGGTAAACATACACTTACACTATCTACTCACTGGTAAACATACACTTACACTATCTACTCACTTGTAAACATACACTTACACTATCTACTCACTGGTAAACATAAACTTACACTATCTACTCACCGGTAAACATACACTTACACTATCTACTCACTGGTAAACATACACGTACAATACCTACTCACTGGTAAACATACACTTACACTATCTACTCACTGGTAAACATACACTTACACTATCTACTCACTGGTAAACATACACTTACACTATCTACTCACTGGTAAACATACACTTACACTATCTACTCACTGGTAAACATACACTTACACTACCTACTCACTGGTAAACATACACTTACACTATCTACTCACTGGTAAACATACACTTACACTATCTACTCACTGGTAAACATACACTTACACTACCTACTCACCGGTAAACATACACTTACACTATCTACTCAACGGTAAACATACACTTACACTATCTACTCACTTGTAAACATACACTTACACTATCTACTCACTGGTAAACATAAACTTACACTATCTACTCACCGGTAAACATACACTTACACTATCTACTCACTGGTAAACATACACGTACAATACCTACTCACTGGTAAACATACACTTACACTATCTACTCACTGGTAAACATACACTTACACTATCTACTCACTGGTAAACATACACTTACACTATCTACTCACTGGTAAACATACACTTACACTATCTACTCACTGGTAAACATACACTTACACTATCTACTCACTGGTAAACATACACTTACACTATCTACTCACTGGTAAACATACACTTACACTATCTACTCACTGGTAACATACACTTACACTATCTACTCACCGGTAAACATACACTTACACTATCTACTCACTGGTAAACATATACTTACACTATCTACTAAACGGTAAACATACACTTACACTATCTACTCACCGGTAAACATACACTTACACTATCTACTCACTGGTAAACATACACTTACACTATCTACTCACCGGTAAACATACACTTACACTACCTACTCACCGGTAAACATACACTTACACTATCTACTCACTGGTAAACATACACTTACACTATCTACTCACTGGTAAACATACACTTACACTATCTACTCACTGGTAAACATACACTTACACTATCTACTCACCGGTAAACATACACTTACACTACCTACTCACCGGTAAACATACACTTACACTATCTACTCACTGGTAAACATACACTTACACTATCTACTCACCGGTAAACATACACTTACACTACCTACTCACCGGTAAACATACACTTACACTATCTACTTACTGGTAAACATACACTTACACTATCTACTCACTGGTAAACATACACTTACACTACCTACTCACCGGTAAACATACACTTACACTATCTACTCAACGGTAAACATACACTTACACTATCTACTCACTGGTAAACATACACTTACACTATCTACTCACTGGTAAACATACACTTACACTATCTACTCACCGGTAAACATACACTTACACTATCTACTCACTGGTAAACATACACTTACACTACCTACTCACCGGTAAACATACACTTACACTATCTACTCAACGGTAAACATACACTTACACTATCTACTCACTGGTAAACATACACTTACACTATCTACTCACTGGTAAACATACACTTACACTATCTACTCACCGGTAAACATACACTTACACTATCTACTCACTGGTAAACATACACTTACACTACCTACTCACCGGTAAACATACACTTACACTATCTACTCAACGGTAAACATACACTTACACTATCTACTCACTGGTAAACATACACTTACACTATCTACTCACCGGTAAACATACACTTACACTATCTACTCACTGGTAAACATGCACATACACTATCTACTCACTGGTAAACATGTTATGTTTATTGGACTTGCTGTGGTATTTTTACCGGTCAATAATTAGTTCATTTTGGTTTACACAGGTACCGTTTAATCTGTTTCGTTCAAGTCAAATTTCAAAATCAAAATATTTAACATATTCTAAAACGAAGATTTACAATTATCACGTCAATTTCGGAAACAATTTTGACTTAGATATATTGTAAATTACTTAACAAGCAGATACAGTACAGATTAACCGACACATAAAACTATTGTAAAACCGGTCGGCAAATGTTTAAGCAATTCTTTAAACAGAAGACGTCAAAACGACAACATTAAGCTTTTAGCAACAGCCGGAATATAGCTCTATTCGGATGCTCGTGAAACATTATCAAACACAAGAATCGGAAATCTGTCATCATGCAGGCTAATGAAGAAATGTCTTAGCTTAATTATTGAGCCTATTTTTGTGTTACCATCATATTTCTGCCCGTTCGTCATATTGTGTAGGTGCGTTAGGCAAATAATTGTTTCCACAGTCAAAATATCGATAGTGCTTCTGACGTAGGCAATATACAGGTACAGTGTAACTATGTACACCTAGTATGATAGTATATACTGCATTGTATACAAAATATATTCAACTCAGAATACAGTAAATAGGAAATACAATAACATAAATTCAACAAATAAAATTAAGAAATCAAACGGGAAAAAACTGAAAAAAAACAACGAAAAGAAAAAGAAAACAATTATACATTCATGATTTTACAAATTTAATAATGGCTTCCGTGTTGAAATTTCATTACAAACTAAACATTGAATTAAGATTTTTCTGCATCACTTAGAAAATATTTGAAGTTAAAAAATTGGCGAATATGTATTAACAAAAGAAGTTCGAACAGGTTGATGCAAATAACGAGATTAAATAAAACACCCAATACCACATCTGTTATATTCATATCCAAAAGCAGTCTTTATCGGAGGTTTTGCATAAGATGAATTTGAAATAAAACTGATGTACTAGGTTTTCTACCTCCTGCCAGGTAATATCTTGTAGACAAAATCACTGGCGATCTCCCAAGACGCTTTAGCTTTCTAATTAGCTTTCCGGGATAGCTTTTTTTCGCTATCGGAACATCTCACACAGCAATCGACATACGACAGGGGTGAAGCATGTATGACGGAGACAGGCGAACTGATAGATTAATTAATTTCAGTAATATTAGGACGTCTGTTGTGTTCAGTGCTAGTGTTGTTTTTGCTTCTGCACGTCCACACCTATCGTCTGTCAGCAATGAACTCTCGCGATATTTCACGGGACTTCACACGTTGATTGGCCAAGGTAAGAGCAAGTCCTTAGACTCCTACGCCGTAATGTTAGTGATGTAGCTTCGAGGTGTTAAACTCATCAGTTCTATAAATGTATGTTCCTCTTACAAATTACAAAGGAAAACATGGACGGGGAGCTGAAGCCTGCACGTGTTGCTCTGCTGCTTAATTAAGAGCACGTGTTAATTGTGAGGTGAAGGCGTAGTAGAGTTTTCAGTCCCTCCCTATCTTTCATCACCGACGTAAGCACTAACCAGGTACCCGTACAAATGAAAATTGGATCGTTTTCCTACTAACTGTTCAGTTAATTAATTAATACACAAAATTGCGTCTGCAAAAAGTACGCACAATTGAACAAACTGGTAATGACCAAAAACAATTCTTTATTTACATTTTTGTCTACCAGTTTATGTATTGGAACAGACGCATCCCAAAAGCACGGTGTAATCAAGTGAAATGTAGGCCCTTAATGAGGAAAACATGGGCGGATCCAGAGCCCCCTCCCCCCCCCCCCCCTAAATTTGCCAAGTGATCAATTCAAACTATGAATTTCATCATCACATAGCATTGCAAAGCAGATATTGGGTAGAAAAATTTATAATCTTAGAATCCACTTTTTGAAACAATTTATATATACTCTTCTTTGGTACACTGATCAGAAACGGGTGAAAATTCAAACTTCTGCACCTATATCTCCTATAACATATGGTTTTTTTTTAATTTCGGAGAGAGGAAAAAACACAAGGGGCAAGTCTGGGCTGAATGAAGGGTTTGTGACCTTTTCCGACTTAAAAAAAAACTAGCCTACAGTTGCTGATTTGTGGGCTGGGGCATTGCCATGTAACAATGGGACATGCTAGAGACCTGTTTAAGGATGATTTTTTTTCGCTTGTGTTCGCAATTTTTCAGAATTACATTCTTATTGAAGCTTCCAGACACACCCTACATCAATTTGCATGATTTGTCCAATATTTCTAATTGACATTGCGTCGGTGTTCGTTTAGCAATACTGGGCATTTTGGCATGTTTCAAAGCCCATATCCTAATATCAACGTTCTTCTTGGGCCCATAAAAATGCAGTAATGTCTCACCACCCCTTATAAGCCTATCATATGCTCTTTTCTGATACTTTGGGTATTTCTTTTGCAGTTTCTTAGCCATTGCACCCGTGTACGTATCTGCTCGTCAGTGAGTAAATGTCGGATCCAACGAGCACTTATTTTCCTAACCTTAGGAATTGTCTTCAGGATTAAGTGAACAGCTGCTAAACCAAAGTTTGTCATTCGCGTTAGCTGTCTGGCCGTATAAAGTGTGTCTTTCTCAGTGGTTAACTTAGTTTTATTGGAGTTTAATTTGTTGTTAACCGCAGACTTAAGTCTTCCTGAGAAAGGGGCATCTTTGACCGATTCATGACCAGAATTGAATTTAGAAAACCATCTATAAACTGTGGAAACTGACATTCGTTTATCCCCACAAACAGCACATATCTCATCATATATATTTTTGACGCTTAATCCTCACTTAGGGGTCTTTTATATAGCCCCTGATTTCAGTGACATTTTCTATTTGCTTTCCTACCATTTTTAACACGGTGTGAATTGCCAGGGAACCGGTTAGTGTGTTAGATCAATTTAGATACAACATTTAGAAATGCCCCCTCACTGGTCATAAAGAGTGGAAGCTTTTCAGGATTTAAAAAAAAAAACCTCGTAAATGCATGCCAAATGTATTCTCCATCCGAAGAAATAATCTCGGGTTTTTTTCCAAAAAAACTCAAAAAATGTCCGTGTCTCAAAGTTTTCGTCAGCTATCGTGCCATTTCTGCATAGCAATGAATTTTGACGTCACTGCACACACTGCCCTTTCACTGTCACTGGATGCCGGTCTTCTTCTCAATATACAGTAACGTGCCAAAAGTCTTTCAATGTTCCTGATTTCGTTTATGGATGGATTTTGACAATTTTTTGTTATGTGGTACAGAGCTATACAAGGTTTCCTCTCATAATATTTATTAATTTTCCGTTGTGTATTTATGAAGCTATACAGAATTATCTACACTGCTAATTTCCGTGTGACGCCATTTCTCTACAAAACGTTACCAAAATGACGTGTATTTTGGAACTGCAAAAGAAATACCCAAACTATCAGAAAAGAGCATTTGATAGTCTCATAAAGGGTGGTGCGACATTAGTGCATTTTTATGAGCCTAAGAAAAAAAAGTTGAAATAAGGATATGGGCTTTGAATGCCGAAATGCCCAGTATTGCTAAACGAACACTGACAGCAAAGAAGGTGTTATACGCAATGCCATATAGAAATAGTGAGCAAATCATGCAAATAGGGTAGGGTGTATCTGGAAGCTTCAATTAGAATGGTGAAGGTGTAGTAGAGTTTTCAGCCCCTCTCTATCTTTCATTACCGACATAAGCACTAACCAGGTACCCGTACAAATGAAAATTGGATCGTTTTCCTACTAACAGTTCAGTTAATTAATTATTACACAAAATTGCGTCTACAAAAAGTACGCACCATTGAACAAACTGGTAATGACCGAAAGCAATTCTCAATTAACCGGAAAGTACCTTAAAACGGCATTTTCTGCTAAATTTGGTGCTCGTCTGCTCAATTTCGCCGCCGCCATTCGACTAATTATAGGAATCTCAACATGGTACGTCATGAAACATTTTCTATAATTATTTTTAACCTGAACAGTTTAGATTATCAAACAATAACATATGTATTTAATATCAAGATTTATTATTCAGCACATCAGTACCATAGTTTTATTTTTATTATCGTTTTCTATGTTAAAAAAATACATTCTATTATGTTTTCTTGCATAGGTTAACTCCGCCAACATGTATTGTTGTCGACGTCATAGAAATTTGGCACGCTCTCAACTATAGTTATTTTGCGTGATCGTGAGTGTGTGTGTGTGGGGGGGGGGGGGGGGGGGTAAACTGTTGCAAGTGCATTGAAATATTTATGTGTCTTCTTGATTTCATATACTTGTACAATGCGTAAGTACACTACTGTACTATTATTTCTGTATATATGTATTTAAGTGATATGTTTGTTATTTCGGTTGAGAAGTGGCACGGTTCATACTATACACACTTTCGTAGACACCTTTTCTAAATTCATACTGCTCCTACACTAGTCTAGAAAACTCTGATTCTCATCTGCTTGGTTTCCAGCATCACTGACGAGTCCTACAAGGACGCAACAGCTGTATGATGTAGTGTAATCCATTTTATTCGGCTAAATTTTAAAGGCACAGCACATATGTGTGGGTATGTTCATCTGTATGCAAGTACAATTATATACAATGTATGTATGCATTAAATATGTATGCGAGTTAGTCTGTGTGTATGGGTATGCATGTACGTGTAGGTCACCTATGCGTGTGTATGTGATGTATGAGTGGGAAATGTTTGTTCATGCCCAGATATTGATATATAACTTATATATCAAGAAAATGGAGAAACAAGCTACAAAGTGTAATATTGGCTACGTCTGTTGCTCTATTCGTTTGATTTACGACAACGTGTTCACCAGCTCCGCATCAGACAAGGGGAAGTAACTCCCATATGATTAGCGTCAGCAGTAACCAGAACTGTCGGCGAAACTGAGTAAGAAACATGCAGAGTAGTGTATTGAAGATAAAGTTCAGTCGTTGGTCAAGATTTTAAAATATGGCCAATAGCATCTTGCTGAGTAAGAGGATTCTCCAATTACATCAGGAAGTTTGAGGCCTTGACACGATTTCATGGAACCGTTCTTGTACTCAACCAACCTAAATCATTTTAACTATCAAAAGGTCAAATATTAACTTTAAGAACCCGTTTTCCACGTGAGTATCTTCATTTTTTCTCCTTTCACTGTCCATGATAATATTTTCATTAATAATCCATAGCCAGATACAAAAAAATCGGATTGAACACAAAATCCATACTTGCATGAAAACGGCTTCATGAATTCGAGCCCAGGTGTTGTGGGGGATGTAGGAGAAGAGTGTTGATTGAGACTTGTGCTTCATTGTATGGATGTCGTGGTATACCATGTATCATCAAAATCTATAGATTATATTATGCTCATTTTCTCATTTTTCCAGAACACTATCAATTCATAACTTATCCCGAGGTCTATTAATTATCATTTCAAATGGTATAACGTTATCTGAATGCTTTAGTTCAAGTTTTACACAATTCATGAGAGTTTTAATTAGTCAGGATCAATAATATTCATATAATCAAAAACTGCCTTGATTCAATATCAAACTTGGTTAGGTTTATTTTGTTTTACGTCCTACTAACAGCCAAGGTCATTTAGGACGTTCAAGGGTTTGGAGATGGAGGAAAGTCGGAGTGCCCGAAGGAAAACCACCGACCTACGGTCAGTACCTGGTAACTGCCCCACGTGGGATTCGAAGTCGCAACCCAGAGATGGAGGGCTGGTGGTAGAATGATAGTCTAAGGGAGATAATCTGTCATCTGCATGTAAAAATTTTAACTCTCTAAAAAGGAGGATTCGCGGGCTTGAGAATAAACCCACTGAACGAGAGAGACGTGTGAAATATTCATCTTTATCACAACATAGCCAAGCGAAGATACAATATGGTGGAGAATCTTAATCTGGTGATGTAGGCAGATTTATTAACTGTACTTTAGGACTATGATAGGTAAGGCTACAGGTAATTTACACTTACCACGGACTTCGATAGTAATTCTAAGCCCATGCATTTACATAGCTGTGAAATCAGATTGTGTAAATTGTATCACTATCTCTAAGCTTGGAGTTACTGAGAGTCACGGACTAGATTCGAAATAAATTAATGATTAACTTTCTATTTTGTTTAGGTTATCGGGGGATAACTACATTGGAACACGGGTAAATTCAATGTATAATTTACCCGTTTTCCATTGTAGTTATCCCCCGATAACCTAAACAAAATAGAAAGTTTATCCTTATATTTACAGTATCTTTCTGTGAATGTTCGTAACTATTTTGATCATTATATTCCCATCTTCGGACACAAATTTCATTTAAATGTAACAGCATGAGATTTGCATAAATCGTTGTTAGCTCCGCCCACTTTTAATTTTGGTGACGTCACACAATTGTTTTTTTCAAACTGGAGGATTTGCATAGCTCCGCCCACATGTATTGTTGTCGACGTCGTAGAAATTTGGCACGTGTTTGACTACAGTTATGAGGTGATAATGATAGTCAGTGGAACAATGGTTATCGAGTGAATGTCAGTGTAGACTGTAAATATTGCAGTTTATGAAAAAAATGGAATTAGATCAGTTTTATTTTTTCTGACCAGATCATTAATGACGATTGATATTTTAACCACGCAACATTTATTGGTTGCTGCCATTATTTACACCAAGGAATTAAATAAGAAGTTAAGAAGTCAATATTTACACTCACAGATAATACATAAATATATAATGGGCGTGTCAGAATAGGTACAGGTATCGGATACGTTGTCCCTCAATGACGTCACACATCACGTGACATAGAATACCGATCAAAATATTCATATTCACCCTGGCTGATATAAATGGGGCGTCACCTAGCCTGTCCGTTTCCCCAACACCGAGGGAGACGATTTGTTGCATCAAACGAGGTTGACATATGAAATTATGAAAAACCGTGGCCAAAATCCTTTTACCAATACATTTATGATTCTCAGTAGATATTAGTAATTTAATTAAGCTACGTTTTTTAAGGTTTTACTTTTGTCATATTATTTGATAATAAAAAAAAATGCCAAAAATTAAATTGATTTAATCATGCTATAAATAGTTGCGTGGTGGTACTTTGGCCGCTAGGTATGAATGTATGACCGTCAGAATACCCCCCCCTCCCCCCCCCCCCCCCCCCCTTATATCTCAAGCTTTCTATCTCGGGATTAATACACGCACAAAATTACATCGGTGTTACTACCGGTCGGGATTAATGGTAAGGACGGTCTTTTATATCCAATCACATTGAATTTTTAGCTTTTGCATGTAAAATGTTGCTATCTATACCCATCCACCTGTTCCATATACATGTATGTAACCCACATTTGTAGTATTATGTTAAGAACTTGATATTGATTTCACTCGAGTTATTAATATCTTAAAGTTACAAAACACACGAGATATAGCCATAACTTTTTGAGATATACTTTAACTGCCAACTGGTGACGAAGTCAACAACCGATGAGAACGTCAACAATCCGCACCTGGCAACGTGATTTCCGGTCAAGGTTCAACTTATTAACCAATCAAAAGTCCGAAAGGACATATACTATCCAATAGTCAGCAGGTTTATACCAATGGTCTGCGAGTTGAATAACACAGGGTATTGTGAATAACACAGGGTATTGTGAATAACACAGGGTATTGTGAATAACACAGGGTATTGTGGAAGAATGTCTGTTTTTCAACATTGACTGTAAGGTTTAATTATGGTTTCTCTGTGAAACGAACTCCTCCGTGTGTGAAGTCCTATATTGAGTGCTGTAACTCGTCACGGTCTTCAGTATTTTCTTTATGTGGCTGGCGGTCTTTTCAAGCACAACTGTTTTAGTGCGTTTTTCAAAAGTTGTCATTCAATGAACAGTTTAATTTAATTGAAGTTATGAAGTGTTATTTTTTCCCCAATTTAATGGCATAACTAATTTCAGATGTACTTTTGTTCGGAGTGTTCACTTATAATTTCAAACATTTCTGATGGGACCACTTTTCTTCCGCAAAAGTGATTTGTAAAAGTGATGAAAAACAAGGTGTATATCATCTTTTCCCGGTGTTCATTGAATTTTCCTTCATATTTCAATTGTCCAAAATTTTGCAATTTTGCACAAGTTTTGATCAACTTGATCGGAGTTTGGTCTGTACTATGACTCTAGTTTGGAGTCGGTAGCCACATTTGTTTGAATCGTGGCCATATAATCGCCAACCCTTAGTAAGAAACATTTTTTTGCTTATTTTGTGTTTGTGTCTTTGATGCTATATTTCTAAATTAATGTTGTTCAATTGTGTAACAAAAAAGTTCTGTATTTGAACATTAAGTGTCGTGTGAAAGGAATTTGAAGTATCTACTTGCTATATCAAATAATAATATGTCATGAAAGGAAATTTAACCATTCGGGAAATCATAAAAAAACCCTTTTCTCTCGATGCATGACGTAGTACACATATGATGTATGCGTTATATGGAGACAGGGACCTGATAATTTGTTACAGCTAGTTTTGGACCTAAAATAGGGCGTTTAGAGTAATTTTACACTTTTTGGGTGGTGAAAATCAATTTTCGATAAAGATACCACCCTCAATTTATGACCATTGAGGGGTGCATTTCTATCGAAAATTGATCTTCACCCCCCCCCCCCTCTATACAAACTACCCTATTTTAGGTCCAAAAATAGCTGTAACAAATGCTCAGGTCCCTGTGGATTACACGTATATATATGTTTGTCTGCTTGTCCATCACAGATTCCCGTGGAGATCACGCACGTGCTGAAAATGTCTGCCAAATCTTTAGCAGCCTTGACTGCCATGCGATGGGAGATAACTCTTAATTGATAAAGGCTACCGATTGTGGAACATGTTTGTGGTATGGTAAATACGAAATATTTTAAATAATGTTGGCATGAACTTATCTTTATCTCAAAATATATTGGCATTGCATAATCTTTCCCATATAATGTTGATTCGATCGTTACCAAGGGCATTTTGAGATTTTGCCAAAATAACATCGAACTTTTTTTCTCGATTAACATTGAACACTGTAAGTAAACATGGAGAGCATATCATTCTCACCAAAATGACTAAAAAGCATCTTAGTAACTTCAAATATAGTCGGACCCAGTCTAGTATATTTTACATATTACATGTACATGTACTACTAGGAACTTTAACATTTGAATTTTAAAAAGCATGGATATTGACCCCTTAGAGTTTGCATATAATTTTCTTGTTCTTTTCATAAAATCTAACATTGCATGACATTGCAACTGAATTCAGCTGGTATTCATGAGGCTATGAATGTCATTGACCGATTGTAACCATACACATAATTAGCTAAATCCCGAGAATAAAAAAGGTAAACATAACTATGAACCGCTATCATTTGGCATTTATTGGCAATGATCACAAAGATAAATCAATCACTTTACCGCTTTGAGACGGATTTTAAGGTCGTGAAAAAGCGGTAAATGTGAGAACTTCGAATTTAATATCATTAGTTTTATAAAGTGTTAGCTCGCTTCATTGTATATTGTTCCTTTCCTTAAAGCATTGAACTGCTTTCAGTTCGCATTCATAGGCAATATGAATGACAACTGGACTAAGGAAAATCCTACGTAAGGCGCTAGCGTGCTTAATTGAATTTGCTCTTTTTTTCCGATTTGGCATTCATATTGCCTATAGATACTATCTGAAAGCAGTTCACTGCTTAAATGAATATAAATATATATGTATTGTTGCGTATAGGTAGCTTTCGGTTATACAAAATAACCAGAGCTAAGGTCATGATTCGACGTCAGCATTTAGTATCCACTATAATGTGTATACTATGCTTATCATTCATTCTATTTCTTGTGATATGTAATTGTTATATTAATATCTATGTGAAGGATTGCCTGTCAGACGTTAACAATGTATTGCTTAATATATCAACTCGTTAGAGCAGAGATCAGAAAAAAAAAATCACTTAAAAATTTTTTTAAAAAAAAACGAAACGAAAGAAAAATAAACGAAACAAATAATTCAGTGTTACAATTATGATTTAATAAATCACAAATTACATCTGCTGATTTTTCCCTTGTCCATCTCCGAAACAAACAACGTTACAAATGTACACACATGGTGACGACCTGTCCGCCTGGAAACACAACATATTAAGGCCAGGGTTTCACTTTTGCACTATTTCCGTAGGTCTGCTCAATAATTTATAAAGCGCTTGAAACCAGATGAAGGCAAATGTATCTAAATATGCAAACTTATATTGGAAATAAAAAATGTTTCTATTTCATACCAAGTATCAATTTAGAGTATGCAATATCGGTTTTTTAGGTATTGATATGATGTTATATTATACATAAGCCTGATCAATGTAGATATGAGAATTAAAAATAGATAAATTATGTGTGATAAACCCTTTCCACGAAAGATCAAAATAGTTTGGTATTGTCTTGAATGGCTGGTGTTGGCTATTGAAAAAGCAAAGCCGAAATTATCCTTTCCCTTTAAAAAAATGCAACAGCAAATTAAAAGGGCTCGGTGTCGGCATTTCGTTTTAGAATTCAATTTCATGTGTCTAGCTTTAACTGCCGCATTGATGCACTACATACAGGAACTGTAATATGACGGTTATTTAATTCCACAAAACATGTCTGTAGTTCTGATTGTAAGGCAAGCCGATATGATTTTTGATTGTTATCTTCTTATTTTTATCAGAAATATACGATCGTGATTACAAAGCAGCACTTGCAAAGCACTTAGCAAGACACTGTTGCAGGGCAAAGATACAAGTCTCTACCACTGATTGTATCTAGAACATGTTTACAGGGGTCATGATTGCATTACAAACCTAAGCTGTTATTCGCCACTCTGCTAGGCTTTCCATTTTTACGCTTGACAGGGGAATGAATATGAAGGTTTATATGTTGAAACCTCGTTCCCGAACCTTTGGCGGTGACCTTGTACATATATGTAGCAGAGATGATACGTTCTACATGTAGGTCAGGTAACGAGGTTACATATAATCACAACTACATGTATGTACGGATGTTGTTGTGAAAAAGCGATATGTTATATTCAAGGTCAAAGTCAGAAAAGTTCATCACCATCAAACTCTCATAGAAAGTGTCAAAATTTTCAGAGACGTCGACCCTCAAAAGTGAATGAGATGGTAGCTTTGAACCTCCTATACACTCCTGAATGAGTTGATGACCTTGACCTTCTTGCGTGGCATTGTATGATTAGTGACGTTGACCTCCCAATGTTTCTGTGTAGGATGTACATGATACCCATGGAATGGTTGTAAAAGCCGAATGAAGCTTATTCCATTGTCCTTTTTTCGAAATCAGTTAAAATCCTTTACCTTTTACACACCATTTTTACAAATTCTGAAATAAAAACAAATATGATGGACATCATAATTATTATAGAAACATTGCATACAAGGATACTTAAACAGTGTAGGGTAAGCGTAAGAATTATACCTGCTGCTTCCATCGATTGATCGTAAGAGGAGACTAAATATGGGGTCTTATATTTAACATTCTTTCTAAACAACTTCCTCATTCTAATTTCTCCTTAGACACTACCTCACTTTTGTGCCTAAGGCCGAGACATGCCTGAGTCTTGTAACAATGGAAGTTACTACTCCCTGGTTGACACTCAGCATTATGGAGAGGAGGTTAGTTAACCTGTTGTCAGTATAATGTGACCGGATGGGGCATTCTGCTGGGGCCTTTGGTACAACTGTAGTATACTTCAGTATGGCACAATGTAGCACTTAAAATCGGCAAAGGATCCGGACTTTGGCAAGAAAGCTTACATGAACATACCGCTGTCTCCCATCCATATTGCAGGTCGTTCTTAAATGACAATGGCTGTTAATAGGAAGTAAAACAATCAAACAAAACCGAAAAAACATTGACACGCATACTTCGCCAAGTAGAAACATACATTCAGTCGCTTTTCATTATCTCGAACTCCTATAATTCAAGGACCAGGTTAATTTCGAAGTCCCCAGCTCAACCTTCAACTCAAACGTTTCAACTTGTTTTACTCGAATACTCGATAATTTATTGTTTTTCTCAGCGGTCTCACCGAGATAACGAGGTTCGACTTTCCTTCTTCGTGCTAATGTACTGCATTATCTCACACCCATCTTTGCTCTACAGAGAATATATTAACACTAGTATGGTTAGCAGCATGGATTCCTCATGTAATAGCACTGGCTCGTACCCACGAGCACTTTAAATGTCAATCATGGAATATTGTCAAAGGTTCGAATGTATCCGCTTACAAGAGGCCCAATGGGCTTTAACGGGCATCTGACTATATATAATTTTAGTTTGTTATGATATTCAACAGTTTGACCCCTGCGACCTTGAGAGTAAGTCAGGGTAATTAATTTTGGCAAACTTGGTAGACCTTTATCCCAGCATAATACAGGCCAAATATCAGTACCCTTGGCCCTAAGGTTATTGAGATGTGTCTTGAAGATTTTAAGATATTTTACCTTGTTTGACCTTGACAGTAGGTCCGCAATGCCTTTGAAAATAGGTCAAGGTCATTCATTTGAACAAATTTAGTACATGTAGCCCTTCATCCCAACATGCTACAGGCCAAATATCAGTACCTTGGGCCTTTCGGTTATCGAGAAGAAGTCGCTTAAAATTATCAATATATTTGACCCCTGTGACCTTAAGAGTATGACAAGGTCATTCATTTGAACGAACGTGGTAGCCCTTCATTTCAAAATACTTCAGGCAAAATATCAGTACCCTGCGCCTTTCGGTTATTGCAAAGTTGATTTAGGATTTCAGCATATTTGACCCCCCCCCCCCCCCAAGATCTTTAAAGTGAGTAAAGGTCATTCCCTTGAACAAACTTGGTAGCCCTTCATTCAAGCATGCTATATGCATAATATCAGCAACCTAGGCCTTTTAGGTACCGACAAGAAGTTGGTGACCTTGAAAGTGGGTCAAGGTAATTCATTCAAAGATATTGGTCTTCCCAGACTGCTACATGCCAAATATCAGTGTCCTGGGCCGTTCGGTTATTGAGAAGAAGTTGCTGAGAGACTTTAACATATATTTGAACCCTATGAAAAAAGTCATTTATTATAACAAACTCCGCAGCCCCTCATCCCAATATGCTACATGTATAAAATTATCACCCTGTGCCTTATTTTTATCATTCTTACCATCATAGTTCACATGTCCGTCTCCATCAATATCAGCCTCTTTGATCATTTCTTCCACCTCGTCCTCCGAGAGACGCTCCCCCAAATTGGTCATCACATACCTCAGCTCTGTAGCACTGATGTAGCCATTTCCGTCTTTATCAAATACTTTAAATGCGTCCAGCATTTCCGTTTCCGGGTCAATGTTTTTCATAAATCGAATCATCATTTCTACAAACTCATCGAAGTCTACCGTTCCACTGCCTGTGAAGAAGGGAATATGTAGTAATTTGATATTGTTTAATTCTATGCAAAACACCAAAAACAAAAAACAAAAAGCAAAAAACTTATAAAAACAACAATAACTGCCGTTTCTAGATATTATATAGAAATTGGCAGAAACGCTTGTCTCTTAATATACTAAATTTCCTTTATATTCATTTTCATAAACAGGACAAATTTTCCGTTAAATATGTCACAGTGTCAAAATACGTTTTCAATCTCCGACAATCTTTTTGCATTTTAAATCTGGAAATGTTAGCGACAAAATCCTATATAGAAAATCTATTAACTGGTATTCTGGTCTTAGTTTAAAAGCATCGGCTTTCGACAAAAGTCCTAAGGAAGTTTTGAAAATGGAATATTTTAATATCTAGATATGTAAACAATCGCTTTTGAAATAATGCTAAGAAAGTTTACAATTCGGTCTGAAAGTGAAACTATAGCTAATAATCGACTTTGTTCAGATATTATCTACATCTTTGCGTCATACATTTGTCAGAGGTACAATTAATTTGTTTTTGTTTTTTTCTTTTTTTCAAATGTTGTTATGGTAATAAAACACATATTGCTATTAAAGACAAAGTTTATAAAGCTCGGTATGGCCTTAGGCATTAATACAACCGATGACGTAACAGTATACATTGATGAAGTTACAATAGCAAATGCTATCATAGTCTCATACAACCTCCTCATTGCATTTCAATGGGAAAATGTTACCTTATATTACAACTGCGCAACATGTAGTTTAAAATTATCAACAGAATGGATGACTTAAACATTTATAAATGCGTCTGTTCCGTTCAAGCATAATTCAAAACATTCTCGGACGCACGTCATTGGTAATATTTGAACTAAGATATACTGCTGTGTATTTTTATAGAAATTGAATCATGCTTTATAGGTAGCGACTGTGTTATTTCGAAATGCATCTAGATATTAAAATATTCAATTTTCAAAACTTACCTAGGACTTTTGTCTTATTTCGCTTGCGTTACTTATCCGGGAATATACCCATACGCGAGCATATCAAACACTACTCAAATCTAAAATGACTTACAGTTATATTGGCACACAGTAAAAACAGCACGACTGACAGCGCGAAAATGTCCACACCGCGAACAGTTAGGAGGCCGACTGAGCGGAAAATTCCACACGCGAAAATATGACGTTTTACAGTATTCTATTATTACCGTCGTTATCCGCGTCGTGTATGATCTTAAAGAGGTCCTCATCTGTTGGAGCCTGTCCTAGTGACCTCATCACTGTCCCCAGCTCTGTACTGTTAATGTGGCCATCGCCATTCTTGTCAAACATTGAAAATGCTTCCCGCCATTCTGCAAAAGACAAATGTTGCCGATTCCCGTACAATATTTGCCATGTTTTCATTTCAACATTCAGGTCTTCATTGTTATCTTTTGTATGAAATTCAAAATAATTAGCTTTTTATCTAATAAAGTATCAATTCTGCATAACGTTTTGAGATCTAATGTCAATATTACTATACTAATAACACATCCACCCCTTTAAACTTTGTAATGATTTATTTCAACCAGTGTATTTTGAGAGTTGAAATGTCTCTTCAGTGATGGCCGAGCTAACGGTGTAAGCTATATGTACATATAGAGCGAGTACACTTTGTTAATTACTGATCAAGGGTAATGTTTGACGCCTACATTTCGATAATCACTGATCAAGGGTTATGTTTAACACCTGCATTTGGTAATAGATTGCAGATAAGATTGTAATGAAAGTATCTTACTCTCAAAAGCTTACCTCTTAGTGTTTCATCCGTCACTTTGTCTGCCTGTAAGTAAAAAAGTAAACTTCAACAATAGTGTTACCACAAAACCACTTGGGAACACTGAAGCGTCAACAAAACCATTATCCGCACTAGTATAGGAATTAGATATATAATAAAAAAGAGATTTACAAGGAGACTCTTGAAGATGTCATGAGAATAAGACCAGGTATTCCGGAAGAGTAAGCGTCTTCTGCTTCACCGACGACAGCCGCCATATAAAGCTTCATTTGGTGATATCAAAGTAAATATCACACTCTTTAAAGTGAAAATCGATATATTGACACAGCAGAGCAATACTAAGAAGCATTGTACAAAACGTGCACATGTATATCACAAGGGTATATCACGACATCGTTGTCTCAACACACATATCACAGAGGGGTATGAAGATATGATATGAAGATGGACGTTTTTGAGTTTTCGTATTAGTGTGCTTCTTGTTGAGATTGACAGTGATGACTTGGTTCTCAATTAATTTTTTTGGCATACTGTATCTATTACTAAATTTAAAAGGTGCAGCATATGTGTGTGTCACGTGATCATTGAGGATTGATGCTTACTTAGATGTGTGACCAAGATGTACATGGCGTGTGGCGTTGATGAAGCTGAAGACCCTTAATCTTCCGGAACACCTGATCTTATTCTCTTGTACTTTTAGGAGGGTTTCCCAGTTAATCTTTCGTCTGTTCTTATTTTGCCTCTAGTTTAATCGATTTTGAGTTCGGTTTTGTTGACGCTTAAGTAATATCTGGGTTTTTTTATTCATGAAACCGTTCTCATGCACAAGCATGGATTCTGTGCACAAACCAGATTTCTTGTAATATGGTAAGGCGTGTCAGACGATCATAAAGTGATGTGTAAAAACTGCAAACAGTATTTGGTTCAAGTGTCTTCAATTTGTTTTCAAATTAATGACAATATTATATTTTATATTTTTAGTAGAAACAAGCAATTTGTGACACCCGCCATGTAAATCTAGGTCAGATCAAATTAAATACTTCGTTCTTCAAGTGAGAACTTGAATGTGCTTTTCAAACATATCAACACTGATCATATCGATAGGTATTTAATGACTATTATTAATTACGAAAATATATGCTGTCTATTTAAGCAAATGTTAATGTATTTACATAATCGTGTTTTATATACACATTAAACTAAATCTCCAACCTTAACAGAATCTAGACTGATTAAAATTGGGCTGAAATGCACTAGTCATGGCTAGAATTATTGTCGGTTAAGTCCCGAACGCTCCTGAAATATGGACTATTCTCTATTTTGCCTTTTAATTAGACACTGTTTTGATCTTAATCAGAATAATATTTATATATATAAGATCCCTGTGGATAAAAAAGAAATAAGACTGACATGCAGATGTTTATACCGTTTAAAACTGTGTAACACCCGTACACATAGCATGAAATATCCTCTCTCAGTCTTAATCACAGCCAAACGTCTTTACAGAACATACTGTCATGCAACCAAGGTTTACGGCACGCAGCCACGCATATCGTGTTGAATGCAAATGTATTACAAATCCCGAATATTTTGACGACCTGAATACATAATTGATATAACACTTTCTGGCCAAGTCATGTACCGTCAGGCCATTAAGATATAATACAGTCAAATGGATTTTTGTTATACCACTATTCTAATTGTTTTATACAGTTTGTAAATGCAAAACGACCAATACAAGACAACATATGCAATATTATATATTATTTGATATGTATTTTTCAAGAGTAGGTGAGTGTTATTCAACACCCAAAGCATGAACTAATCCTTACCACTCTAACTGCTGTAGAATCAAAACAAATTAAACACACATGGATTAAATGCTTGACGCATTCTGAGTTGTTGAATTAATTGTGTTGAATGTTGACTTGAACTACTTTTTTATTCAAAGGGTTCCATGTCACGTGCCGATCGCTTACGCCGTCACCACTTGGCGGAAATATACGATATGATATTATCACGCACAATACTGTTCTAATCGATTTCATGAAATACTGCATAGTTTCATATTTGGATGATGTTTCTTACTATGATTGTGTGGTAGAAACAAACGAGATGACTCGTGGTTGTTGGATACAGTATCCGTTTTTTCTTGTTTGATACTTTTTGAGTTACGTACGAAAGACACTTTTGTGACTTTTGAAAATTAACCAACTCAAGTGCAATAAGTAGCATATCCAGCAATCACTCATTGTGTAACTTCTGTTTGTCGTTACACCGGTCACGGTAGGGACGTGTTGAGACATAACAATGTCGTTCAGCCTCGAGTCGAACGCCATCTATTGGCACGACAACAACATATAAAGCCTACTAAGTAGTATCCGGTGTACAGTACCCGACAGCCAATAGGCTAGGTCACAGCGGAATAACCTTCCAACATGTTTATGGCTTAAACACGCATTTTTATGAGAGGTAAACATTTATACTCCACTGAGTAAGTAACAATCTGGAAAAGAAGTAATAATTATTGCTAACTTAGTTCACAACATTGAGGTCTTCAGTTTTCTCATTAAAATCAAAATGTGTTTGGCATTATACTCTTACAACTAAATAAAGACGTACTATGGACCTACGTAGCTGTGTACGCCTAAATTCCAAAATAATGTCTTGAACGGAGGTCAGCAGTTGGGCGGAAGATGGCATACAGCATGGGACACAGAGAGGATATTTATAACTGTACCTACTCTATACGACTAGACGATGTTTGACTAATCGCAAGCCTTTGCTGTGGGCGTATGTAGTGTCTATGCCTGCGTGTGTACTGAGAATGCATTCATTACATACACATGTACTTATTTACCGCAATGTTTTACTACCTTCTCTTTCCCTCCCCCACCCCACATTCCCTCTCCCCTCTCTACTCCTCCTCTTCATTGGGTTCTCGGGTTCTAACACGATGGTGGTGATAACATGGGAGCTAATAACACTGCAGCTGCCTCAACAAACGGGGGACGGAGGGGATGATTGGCGAGGAAATGTCAAGCTGGAGAGGGATTTATCAACCTGTCATGTGCACGCGTATAACGGTATTCATGTACAAAATACACGGCAATTACGTGGTATGCAGCAACGCAATAGAACAAAAAATAACAAATCACTACTGTACGTCTTCAGAAAGACTGCATTTCCCACACATGCTATTCATGTCATCTTTTTACATTCTAAATAGAAATATTTTATGAGAACATATGCATAACTCAGGAAATATGTTTATTAAGTCTCTGACAGGCATCCATATATGCTTACAACTCGTAGATGATATGTAGATATGGTGCATGTGTTTAATAGTTGCGCAACCGATCGTCGTTCATGACCATAAAATAACATTCATTTTACCATAACTACACTTGAGGTTCTATTAATGTTTGGTTTAGTATAGTCTCTTCCAATGGGAGTCTGGTTTATTATGGCTCTCCTATAGGAATCGGACACATCATTTCAATTCGGTTAAACAGTATCAGTTTTAACATAAAAAGAGTTAATGCGAAACAGATTGATGGCAAGTATTATGTCTTCAAGAAAGCAATACATTATGTTCATTCAATCATGAATTTGTAAACAGATAAATACTACGGCCTTGTATTGTATTACTGTTTAAGAAAAACGGTTATTAACACGATTTTCTAAGTTTAAACAATATAATATTACATTAATATTGGACCTGAAAAATACACCAATTGCAATATTGTGTTTCCTAATTAAACAAATATTTAGTGAAATCATATGCACAAGGCTACACTCAATAAAACAATACATGTTGTTTATGTGTATACTGTATATACCAATCATTAGTCTACACCTACACATAAAATGACTTTTTATCTCCATCGCTCTAGAACAAGTAGGAAGGAAACAGACAGATAACACGTCGCTTAAAAAAGTAAATAAAAAAAAATTTAAAAAAAAAATTAAAAAAAAAGTATAAATAAAACAATGTGTTCCAGTATAGAGTAAGCGTCTTATCGGTCACTTCCAGGCAAAACGTCAAGTCCTCAAAGTGAGAACCGAGTCAGCATTTTCAATCACAACTAGAAATCATACTAATAAGCATATTCAAAAACGGCCACCTTTGTATCATACAAGGATACAAAATACTTCTCGATGAGACCAAGTTGGGACAATAAAACTTTCAAACTGTCCTCATAAACCTGCATCTCTAGAATTCCTTTGTCGAGCGTGTGTTTGTCAGAAGCCGATATCAATAATGAACATCTCGATATTTAGAACAATCCCTAGAACAACAGATCAACTGCGTCATGTGAAAATAATAGGTCGGAGATACAAAGATGTAACCACAAAGAAAGGACAGTCCACAATCAAAAATCGAATTCGTCGTATTTTCCGTATAGATGACGTAAAATAGTCTATTATGTCCTTTATTTCAAGTTATGAATGGTATATACGAGCGAGGTGGTCAGCAAACTTCTTGTTGTTTATAAACAATACATTGTCGATATATTTGAGAGTGAATTTAAAAGATCTGGTAAGGTTTTTGTTACTTCTCCTGATTAGCTCCTCCGCAAATTCAGCGGTTCAAATTTCAGAGTACATTTAGTACATTAATCTTAACTTTTGTTGTGTTTTTCACAAATTATGTTCCAAGACGGCTCACAACCATACTGTCGTGCACCTTTCATGGAAAAGAAAGCTCTCATGATTTGTTTGAGTGATGGTTGTTAACAGGGCGGAAAATAAAATGTTTTGAAAGAGGAAACATTTTCTAGACATTTTAAATAATGACTTAGCTTGTATGTTGGCTTTGGATTGCGAGATAACCGATGTTTATTTCGACTGTAACATTTATTACTGACTGAGACCTTATTATGTTTTTGAAGTAGCCAGGAAAAGTATATGCTGAATAAGGTACATGTACTTAAAAATGGTAACCATTGATTAAACTATTCATGTGCTGTGTATTTTGGCTGATTTTCCAAGCCTACGCAACAACTTAGGGAGTCGCACACCGGCGTGTCATCTACTTGGACCTGATCGTACATATATTACGACTTTGTCATCATTGTAACCGTAATCTCGCATGTTCTTCCATACATTAACACATTATTCTAACTTATTAACTTCCCGTTACTAAGATTCTTGGTTTGGTATAACTGCATGTACTAAACTGATACAACGGGGGAGGAGAAGGTTTATTTGGCCGTGATGTTGTGGTGTAAGATAATGTTTGGGCTGATTAATTAATGTATTTACCTTACGTGTTAGCTTGTTACGTGTTACATTATCCACCAGTAATAGAGGAAACAGAATATTCATTGTTTTGGACATTTACTGACACTGAATAAGAAGTCATGGAGCTCGAACAGCTAAACTCATACCATTAAATACAGTATGTGTAGATAAAGAGGCTAGCAGATTACCACAACATCACAAACAAACCACACATACATGTAATTAACTGGGCTTCTCTTGAAGGGAAAAAAACAATCACGTTAAAGTACAAGTACACAGCTACGTGTCTTTTTAAAGCGCAAGGTACTAAATGTATACACACTCCCTCAATGCCCGATCAGAACGAACATAAACTGGTTGAGTGTTTCCCTCTCATATGCGTGACTCAAAAAATAATGCTAAATGTTAGTTTCTACTATATTACAGATGTCAAAAATCCTCGCTGGATGTTAATTGAGTATATCTCCTCCTTCTAACGCAGGATTACTGCTTTTCCTCTCACATTAGCTGGAGGATATCGTTTATAGTACAAGGATATTATACCTTAAAATTGAGACAACAACTCCACTCTTCACTGATCAGTACTAAGTAATACATTGAGACAACAACTCCACTCTTCACTGATCAGTACTAAGTAATACATTGAGACAACAACTCCACTCTTCACTGATCAGTACTAAGTAATACATTGAGACAACAACTCAACTCTTCACTGATCAGTACTAAGTAATACATTGAGACAACATCTCAACTCTTCACTGATCAGTACTAAGTAATACATTGAGACAACAACTCAACTCTTCACTGATCAGTACTAAGTAATACATTGAGACAACATCTCAACTCTTCACTGATCAGTACTAAGTAATACATTGAGACAACAACTCCATTCTTCACTGATCAGTACTAAGTAATACATTGAGACAACAACTCCACTCTTCACTGATCAGTACTAAGTAATACATTGAGACAACAACTCCACTCTTCACTGATCAGTACTAAGTAATACATTGAGACAACAACTCCACTCTTCACTGATCAGTACTAAGTAATACATTGAGACAACAACTCCACTCTTCACTGATCAGTACTAAGTAATACATTGAGACAACATCTCCACTCTTCACTGATCAGTACTAAGTAATACATTGAGACAACAACTCAACTCTTCACTGATCAGTACTAAGTAATACATTGAGACAACAACTCCACTCTTCACTGATCAGTACTAAGTAATACATTGAGACAACAACTCCACTCTTCACTGATCAGTACTAAGTAATACATTGAGACAACAACTCCACTCTTCACTTATCAGTACTAAGTAATACATTGAGACAATAACTGCACTCTTCACTAAGTAATACATTGAGACAACAACTCAACTCTTCACTGATCAGTACTAAGTAATTCATTGAGATACATATAATAACTAAATGAAAACAGTTAGTAATTTTCAGAATGTGGGCTAATAAATTACTTCAATAATGTGTTCTTCCGTTCCAGGGTTAGTGCAAAAATAATGTGATTCATGAAATAATGGTATTGCGTGCTGTCAAAAAGGACAAGACTATCTTTGATGCATGCAATGTATTTGGAGATACTTGAATACCAATAAAATAATTGAATTTCCTGAAGGAGAAACAAAAGTATCTATTTTTTTATATAATTTACAATCTATCATTAGTTTAGTACATTGTAGCTGAACTGGACATCCTCACAACGATTACATCTTACACAGATACATGTACATTAGTTAAGTTGAAGCTGAATAGAAATACATGGAAAATAGACTGCTAAATTATGTACATTTTATAATATTTATACTATCACTATACATGTAAAGTTAAAAACATTAACAAATCGAAGAATGTATGAGAAAAAACAGAAACAGAACGTTCCAAAATACAGAAAGAAATGGAAAAGAAGAGGGAGGGGGGAATATTGAGGTCTGTTACTATAAACAATACAGAAGAAAACAACGATTGCCATAACGATGGTATGAGGAGGGTAACAAAAGGTTCATATAATTATAACAACAGTTTACTTAGTATAAGCCATTTGATACATGGAGACGTTGATGGCAAGGCACACTATGCAGTTCCCCGTACAATAAATATTTTAACGATAATGGCGATTCCAGAAAAGTTATTCAAACTTTTTTTTGTTAGAACAGTACGCAACATTTATTTGAATATCGATGAGCTTTAACATTTTAAATACACGAAGCCTTTAAAGTTTTTAAAATAATCATATGTTATAATAATGAAAGAAACATATCGTGACAAACAGTAATATTTGCTTTCATTAAAAATAGAGAATACCGAAGCGTTAACAAAACCGTAATCCGAACTCAAAATCAATTAAACTATGGGCAAAATATGAAAAAAGGAAATATTTACCTGCAGATCCATATAAAAGTACAAGAGAATAAGACCAGGCGTTCAGCTTCATTGACGACACGGCCATATAAATCTTGGTCACATCCAAGTAAATATCAGGTCATCATTCTCATAAAAGGTAAGCACACAATTAGTTCTGAACAACCTGCTTCTCTCGAATCCCCGAGTAATACGTTTGTTTGTCAGCAGTCGACATTGATCACGAAATCTGAACCATGAGGT
Source organism: Mimachlamys varia (assembly GCA_947623455.1). Lineage (NCBI taxonomy): Eukaryota > Metazoa > Mollusca > Bivalvia > Pectinida > Pectinidae > Mimachlamys > Mimachlamys varia. The sequence continues at coordinate 56,667,159 of OX392528.1, forward strand.
ACACATAGATATCTGACTGATAATACCAGTAGGTATTCCACGGGGTGACATCCTGATTCCATTGAAGTTTAAGCTAGAAACAATTAGTATTACCCAAACAGAACATCTGTTATATGTTCTGTACTTTCTCATTAACAGCTATTCCAAGTACCACACGTACAATAACACAGTGTATATTTTCCAAAATGCATTCCTTTATACCTGTAACGGACTATGTCATAGATTGTGGTAAGCCGCTTAATTGCATCTCCTTTTCATCTGTTTATTTTTTCTAGCTTTTAAATTATAAATATTTTCGGTATTCTTGTACTTACTCACTAGAACACATAAATCCTTAGGAAAAGGAATCGGTACATAAACCATTTAATTGACGATATATCGGTAAACCCTTAAGCTGCCGATATCTCGGTAAACCCTAAAGCTGACGAGTTATCGGAAAACCCTTAAGCTGACGATATATCGGTAAACCCTTAAGCTGACGAGTTATCGGAAAACCCTTAAGCTGACGATATATCGGTAAACCCTTAAGCTGACGATATATCGGTAAACCCTAAAGCTGACGATATATCGGTAAACCCTAAAGCTGACGATATATCAGTAAACCCTAAAGCTGACGATATATCGGTACATAACCCCTTAAACTTACGTTATATCGACAGATGGCTGCATACTATCCTGTCTGGCATTACAGGAAATATGTGATCTAATATGTAACAGATTCTCTCATTGGTAGTTAACAAGTACATAATCATATACAGAGGACATGCCGTGTACTAATATTCTAGTTTTGTACGAGAAAAATTAGGTAATTGAATATCTCCCAAACCTTGATTGTCGTCGATAACTGGGATCCCATGGTTATCAGCTGTTTAAGTCCATGTCAAAGCTTGACAGTGATGCACAGTTCGGCGACGTTGAAGTTCCCACATTAAGAATTACATCGAAAAACGTTGATGCTGCATTTTCATTTAAAACGTATAAAAAAATATATGAAAACTAACATGTGGTTCATCACTTCTGCTCAGTCATACCAGCGCTGATGAATAGTTTTGTGAACTGTTTGTTGATAAAATTTCGTTGGAAATGTCACGTTTTTGTCATAACAACAACATTGTCACATGCACATTTTAGAAACCACTTCTTAAGAAAATGTTGCCGCGGGTTACAAAACAGAACTCCCAAAAACAACCACCACAAATCTCAATGGGTATAGGTTTTTCTCACGTTTAGGAGACGCTTAAGTTTTCTTTTACAGAAACTTTAGAACGTCACGGTGATTAATTTCGTGAAAACAATCCATGCGTGATCTTCCAGAGATCATGCCTTTTGATGATAGAATAAATACAACAACATTGCACATATATATACCCTTCTATCCTCCGCCGAAATACACAATAAATACGAAGGGTATCACGATAGGGCCAATAGAAAAAGGAAATAAATTATATAATATTAAGTTAGCATTCTATTGTTTCCATACCGTTCGGTGTTGTTACACAAAATGATTCGCTTGCTGTCTATTTAATGAAAAGAATCATTACAGTGAGGCGCCGAAATAATGAACAGGACGTTGTTAATCAGGATTTCAAAGCCGATTTGTTGCTACCTCACAAGTTAGCAAAACAATAAAACAATGACTCCCACGTGGAGGTCGGTACATGCAATATCACGTGTATAACATACATTCACGGTATTACCAGGTTTACACCTTATTCTAATGGACAAACTTCCGAATAATATATAACGTCTAAAACACGTGAAATCCAAAGGTTGTTGGTGATGGTAGACTTTCGCCTCCTTGCTGATCATTTCATAGGTCTGATTCATTAATCAAGAAAAATGCAGTTTCATTGTTTCATCCGAATGGACGTCTTCGACTGGCTTGCTATATAAGGGTTACGTCACTCAATAATTTAGCTTTGCAGGCGTCCACAAGCAATCAACTATAGCCTCCATCAAATGATCGTTAGGGATATTTATTTGTCGAAAACGTGAACATACATCACTGTTGAATGTTGAATTTGTATAACGTGGCCATATACATTCCTTAGAACAATTCCCTAGCCTTATGGCCGACTAAATCATTTAAAGACAGCATTGTTAAGCCTATTCTAACCCATGGCTATGCATGTAAATCTAGGTTTCCCCCCTTTCTGTAAGTAACTGAAGACCTGTTTCTGGGCAGTACATAGGCTGGTTCTCTATCCTAAAGGGCAGCAAATCAATAGCAAGTAATAGCATAGAGATTGGCAGCAAAGACTGTCTGATGTGGTCTTTGAAAGCCAATTTGCAATTTTATTTATACATATATTGTTGACGAAGAGATCGGATGTTGATAACGGGGCGTGTGAAGAGAGAAAATAACAAAATGCTTCGATAGACATGGTCTTGTTTACGTAAGGTGATTAACTATGTTGTCCAAGTCATAACTATTTTTGTACTCGATGATGGTGCACCTTGGGAAGAGTACAAAAGATTCATCGGACTCTAACACATCAATCCCTGAAATTTCATTATTAACTATTCCAACCATTGAATAGGAAGAGTCTCCAGAGGTAACGTACATTTGTTACATTGGTTACGTGTCAATAAGTACTAATACTTTTGAGAAGCAATACAAACATTCTGCGGGGCTATTTTGACAGATTTACCAATACAAACATTCTGCGGGGCTACCTTGACAGATTTACCAATACAAACATTCTGCGGGGCTACTTTGACAGATTTACCAATACAAACATTCTGCGGGGCTACCTTGACAGATTTACCAATACAAACATTCTGCGGGGCTACCTTGACAGATTTACCAATACAAACATTCTGCGGGGCTACCTTGACAGATTTACCAATACAAACATTCTGCGGGGCTACCTTGACAGATTTACCAATACAAACATTTTGCGGGGCTACCTTGACAGATTTACCAATACAAACATTCTGCGGGGCTACCTTGACAGATTTACCAATACAAACATTCTGCGGGGCTACCTTGACAGATTAACGTATCTTTCCTTATCACCACTGGATGATTCAGTTGTAATCGTGATAGCATCCCACTGTTATCAAAGGAGGATTCCATCAAAGGATGCTTATTCTGAACTTTTCACGCAGGCCCTTATTTAGGAGTGATTATATCCCTCAAAAGACAATAACCAGTTGACGTGGTCGATGTTAAGGAGAGTAAGAACAGTGACTGAAGCCAGGGGTGGGTAGACACGCTACTGATTTGGATCAGGGCACCATTGTTCTAACGCTATTCATGCAAACGCCATCTGTGAGAGGACAACAAAAATCATCAAAAATGCATTTTGCCACAAAGAAATAATTGAGAAACAATGAACTAATCTTGAATAAACAAGATAAACCAAAGGGATCTTGGCGCCCACCATCGATAATGTTTCATTCGTTATTAGAAAGATGGATATTTTCCCTTCATATTTTAACTTTCATTAATGTATTTAATCTTAGTTCTATGAATTTCTCTTGGAAATAATAATAGTTGAAAGAAGGTCTCTTGTCAGGAGTTTTGTTTTTCTGATCAGTTCCAAATTCCAAATCCATCTTGTATTTCTTAAAAGTAGCAATAACAATCTTTCAATGGCAAAATCCAAGATGGCTGCCTTTCAGCCATAATGTTTTTTTATCAATACCAAAATCGATAGGGCACAACTAGGCACCAAGGGTAATCTACCTATGAAAATTGAGTAAGAGCCATCAAGTACTTCTTCAGAAATAGCGATAATAAACTTTTATTTCAAAATCTAAGATGGCCGCCTTTCAGCCATTCAGCTTTTCTGATCAGTCCCAAAATCAAAAGTGCACAACTTGGCACCAAGGGGAACCTACATATGCAATTTAAGAAAGATACATTCAGTACTAAACAATAAATAAACAAAAAAAATGTTTTAAGACGGACAGACAGCGAACGCCGCGCCATGACATTGGTCAGGTGAGCTAATAACCAAACGATATCTCTACCACTCCTTAATAACCAAACGATATCTCTACCACTCCTTAATAACCAAACGATATCTACCAATCCTAAGTAACCAAACGATATATCTACCACTCCTTGATAACCAAACGATATATCTACCACTCCTTAATAACCAAACGATATATTTACCACTCCTAAATAACAAAACGATTAATCTACCACTCCTAAATAACAAAACGAAATATCTACCACTCCTAAATAACAAAACGATAAATCTACCACTCCTAAATAAACAAACGATATATCTACCACTCCTTGATAACCAAACGATATCTCTACCACTCCTTAATAACCAAACGATATCTACCAATCCTTAGTAACCAAACGATATATCTACCACTCCTAAATAAACAAACGATATATCTACCACTCCTTAATAACCAAACGATATATCTACCACTCCTAAATAAACAAACGATATATCTACCACTCCTTAATAACCAAACGATATATCTACCACTCCTTAATAACCAAACGATATATCTACCACTCCTTGATAACCAAACGATATTTCTACCACTCCTTAATAACCAAACGATATATCTACCACTCCTTAATAACAAAACGATATATCTACCACTCCTTGATAACCAAACGATATATCTTCCACTCTTTAATAACCAAACGATATATCTACCACTTCTATATAACCAAACGATATATCTACCACTCCTTTATAACCAAACGATATATCTACCACTCCTTAATAACCAAACGATATATCTACCACTCCTTAATAACCAAACGATATCTCTACCACTCCTAAGTAACCAAACGATATATCTACCACTCCTTGATAACCAAACGATATATCTACCACTCCTTAATAACCAAACGATATATCTACCACTTCTATATAACCAAACGATATATCTACCACTCCTTAATAACAAAACGATATCTCTACCAATCCTTGATAACCAAACGATATATCTTCCACTCTTTAATAACCAAACGATATCTATACCACTCCTTGATAACCAAACGATATCTCTACCACTCCTTGATAACCAAACGATATATCTACCACTCCTTAATAACAAAACGATAAATCTACCACTCCTTTATAACAAAACGATATATCTACCACTCCTTTATAACCAAACGATATATCTACCACTCCTTTATAACCAAACGATATATCTACCACTCCTAAATAACAAAACGATAAATCTACCACTCCTTTATAACAATACGATATATCTACCACTCCTTAATAACCAAACGATATCTCTACCACTCCTTAATAACCAAACGATATCTCTACCACTCCTATATAACCCAACGATATATCTACCACTCCGTATTAAGTATAAAAACGAATTTTGTTTGGCTTGGCCTATTTGTTTGTGTCTTGTTATGTCCTATTAACAGCTATGGTTATGCAAGGATTCGCGAGGTTTTGGTGGTGGAGGAGAGCCGGACTTCACAGAGAAGATACACCGACATGCGGCCAGTACCTGATAAGTTGATAACTGTCCCGCTTAGGCCTCGAGCCCGTGACCAAAAGGTGGTAGATAGTGGTAGATGGTGTTAGATGGTGGTAGATAGAAGTAGATAGTGGTAGATAGTTGTAGATAGTGGTAGATAGGGTTAGATGGTGGTAGATAGTGGTAGATAGTTGTAGATAGTTGTAGATAGTGGTAGATGGTGGTAGATGGTGGTAGATAGTGGTAGATAGTGGTAGATAGTAGTAGATAGTGCTAGATAGTGGTAGATAGTGGTAGATAGTGGTAGCATAATTATGATTCTGGGTCAACTATAATGAAACTGCAGTCCTAATACCGCACTACCTAAAGACATATTAGTACATGTATAATAATAACTAAAGATGTGAAGATCTACTTACGACTATATTTAAGCAAATTTAGAAACTTGACATTTGCTATTAAACTCACTCTTGGCAGTTAAATATTTGAAGGAAAACATTTAATTCAGTTAATTATATTTTATAACAAATAATTAAGACCTTTCCATTCAAGTGAATTACTGATATAATATATCTAGATGTTAAGGTCTTCATAGTCTTACAACATCTATATGGTGGGGAGGACTGAAAAACAAACAAACGCATCTTGGCCTTCGAATATTCCTAGCCTGCCATAATGATGGGAACATGAGACACAGACGAAGTTTCGAGTAACGCGCTGGAAAATTACTATGGATTGTAAAAATGCATGTACATGTGTTCATTAACGGCCCACCAGTCGTACAAACGTGCATATCGCTCACGCGCACGCATGTACAGGCAGCAGAGTAGGGCACGCTTTCCTATCGTCATGGTAATAAAGGGTGGAATCCAAGTGTGGACAGAACTGCAATATCACGTCTGTTAGTCACTCGATCAAGGTTGGATGTGGTTGGTAACATTACGCGTACTAAACTGAACATTAGTTACGTCATTCTATATCGTATGTTTTGTTCAGCACATGCTTGTCTTTTCCAGAATTTACATTTATATATGTTCATGTTTTGTTCATTTTCGTTACTGTATATATTCACTGTATGAACCAGTCAAACTGACGTTACGTTCATATCACCATAATTTAACTTCAGTTGCGTGACGAGTGAACGTAAGCTTATGCTACCATCTTCACAGTTATCACAATGACTCTTGAGTCCAAGTGAAGTAGAAAAGTAACTTTAAAGCAATCGTCCTAGTGACCAGGATTGTTCAAGTGTTCTTCTGTAAATATAGTTCCATTGACGGAAAGCTAAAAACGACAGCAATGACTAGAAATGATTAAAATATTAGACGGAGAGAGATGTTTTCAAATTTTGATAATTGCTTGAATCATGCATTTGGTGTGCTGAATTAAAGTAAACCAGAACAGATGATAATGTTACCTATATAAGCTTTACCAAGCATATGTCATTGCAAGATGAGCAAAGTCAGAGATCGAATTATGTTTGTCTTAACTATTTCAGCTGTTTTACGTTTCATTATGTGCGTAATCCGTTTTCGATATGAAAAGCAGTCATCCATTTGCATTATTTATATACATTGCGATCTAATCTGATGACGTCAAGAAACGTCACTATGGTAATGCAAATAATGACGTAAGTATATGTACAAAAAATATATATAAAACATACAGTAAACGCATGCAATTGCAGACAGTGTGGCATACGCGCTGTACAAAAAGTAGGTCTGGTCATTGTATTATATACCAGAACATGCACACGTGCGAGGGGAATATCATTGACAAGACACAGCGCAGAAAACTTGAAGCACAACAATCTGACAAATAACTTCATTGTATGATAAACAGATACCAGAAGAAAACAGCTTTCTCAAAAAGAGGGACAACAACAACGAAACAAGTAACAGACATCGGGATAAAAGATGGCGTCCTTGCCCCACGATGACGACTCGGAGGTTGGAATGACACTCGAAGCGTGGCGGTGCGCCGACTTACCATATTGTCGACCAGGTAGTGTAAGCGTAGCTGGAATGTGACAGGAGGAAAGGTTGGTGGCAGCCGTCCCTAACTTAGAGTCCTGCCAGCAATCACAGAACGGGGGCTTACTCCTCCAAACAACACTGGGCGTAAGTTGGATTGAGAAAGTCCCGATGACGCGTCATACGTAGCATTCCGCACAACAGGTTTTACCCCTGTCAATGAAACCTCCTGTTGAAAACTTAAATTACGACATGTAATTTTATATCACAGTCCACTGGATGTACATCCGCATACCAACTCCCGACCTAGACAACACCGGGAACGACACAGCTAGAAGTTTGTCAACTGTGGCTACCACCGCTTTCTAAGTCAATCTGTCGGTCTGGTTGTGCCCATCATATGGGTATCACGTTACCTGCTCCGCATGTGTAAACTACATACAGACTTATAGGTATGTATGTACACGAAACGAAAGGCGTACAGCTTATTCTGTTGCCTCTTATATAATAGGTACTGTGCTGTTTTCTTTACATACCGTATATCATACATATGGAAGTATTTAGGTAAACATTACTATAATAAACAAAATACATGTAATATGTTTAAAATTAACTAAGTATGTACAGTTTGGATTAGGGTGAAAATCCGCCTTCCTACTGACGGGTGATACTTAAGGTGGTCATGTTTGTTCCGAAATAAAATTCCTAAAATATATGCTATATATAAACTGCCATTGACCTTCATCAGGTGTAGGCCGGGTTATCCTGGAGATTTCTAATAATGATAGTAACAGTAATTTCAGGTTCTTATCTTCCGCTTTATCCTAACCTAAACGTCGTCTTAAAGCTGTTAACAAATTATTACTCGTGGTTATTGGGTCTTAGGAACCAGTCAATATTGTTCTCAACTCCCTTGGGAGCATACAACCGGTGCTGCCATTTCGGGGCTCATTGCAAACATTCTTTAATTTCTAGCACTGCCCAACCACGTACTTATTTACAGCTGGGTAGACTGGAATAAGCGGAGTAAAGTAACTCGCTCAAAGATACAACACAAGTGCCGGACAGGGGACTCGAACTCGCAAACCTTCCATCACGAGCCAGGCGTCCTACCACTAGACCATTGAGTCTCCAATAGCAGAACTGGAAAATAGTACTATGCTCCCCCTTGTTTTCACTTTGAACTTATTGATAGGAACTTGTTTATGTAACACGATACATTGAGCAATCCTTATTTACAGGAACAAAGCGAATACCGAAAAGTCACTAAAACAATTGATTTAAGCTCAAAACTAATCAAAGAAAGGCAAAATACGAACAAAGAAATATTTGCAATGAACACCTTGAAAAAGCAGATAGTATTTGATCATGCGTTAAGGAAAATACACTTGTTCTGTTTCATCGTTGATGCATCGAAAACTTGGTAAATGCCAACACACATTCATTTGTATAGATCATGATCACAAACGGAGCTACATAAAGTGTAGTGAACACTAACTGTACATCAGAACTTCCAGGTTCTAAACGTCGTTTTTTTCAGATGGCAAAATGTGTTCGACGTCATCAGAGTGTGTGTACATTTACCAACATTAGGAATGAAGTTGGACAACGAACCAAAACCAACACAGTTCTCAAAATGTTTTATGTGTATTGAAATAAAATGATTAAATGATTAAAAATAAATGACAAGACAAAAAAGTGCAAAGTCAACATGAAATACGTCTTAATGGGATGGATCTTAGCCTAAAGCGTACTGAACCCATTAACGACAGTAGATACGTATCAGGTGCGATACTTTATCCTAGATAGCCCGATTTGTGATGCCTTCTTTCTCGCGATTGTTGTTTTTCTTCTTTGTATATCGTTTGTGAACAATGACAGCAATCTTTAACTCTGCCACCTCGGGAACAATTAGCGTTCGCCTGGCGGCGCCCCACTGATGAGAGAAGAGGTTCCGTAAAGTACTTAGGTATTGTACCCACGTGACGCCCTTCAGTATAACTGCCGTCTGTTGTACTTAACTATGTACATACCGCGGGGTATTATAGACCGAGACCGATGTTCCGTGGCAGGTGCTCCAACTATCCCATGTGTTTGTCGAAGACAGTAAGAAAAGTACCTACTGCAAAAGTGGAATTATTCGTGGAGTGAAAATTTTTCGCTCATTTCGCTTGCATGAAATCTCCGCGAAGATATCCACGCGCGAACATTTTTCACACCATTTAAACACTACAGTGTCTAATAGTATTATAGGCACACAGTACAAAACAACACGTAAGCGATTATCCTATATATTTGTTGTGTTGTTTAGACGCGGACTGTCAAACGCTTTAGTGATACATATTTCTTATCGTTTCCTTTGCTCTTCTTTTTGATAAAGCCATACACCTGATATGAAACTATTGGCAAAAAGCAATATTTAAAACCTTGTACAATATTTACAATCTTTATATCCCATATTTGCCAATAAAACACGTTTAAACTAAACAGCATCCTGTGTTGTACTTACCATCCTACGAACCAACAAATTTCAAGATTCAACATTAGAGCGGCTGACTTTCACAAAAAATCGACTATCAGACTCTTTTTCAGTGTCTGATAGTCGATTTTTGTGAAATTTAACCACTTGACGTATCAAGCTGAAATTTGGCAATTATTTTCATTGTGGTTTTAGATGATTAATAACATAAAAAGAAAATTGGAAAATTTAGTTTATATATTTTATTTTAATTTTTCAAATTTCGCTATATTCTATATAGATGGATATTCTCCTAGCCACTAGTGCCTGTGGCCTCTTATGATCATGCAATGGGACAGCGTGTACAATTCTTAGCCCTACCTGTAAATCAATAATGCGAGACAAGCATAAACGGGTGGTTGTAGAACGATGATGTCACGAATTGTTTTCTGACAAAAACAAGCATTACCAATTAATTTCAAAAACTCAGAGATACATGTAGTGGCAGTTAATGGTAAACATCTGTCACTCCTGGTAAACTTCAGCTCAGAAACCACATACAGTATCCGGTTATCATCCTCAATCGGCGTTACATGGCCACGAACCCTTCTTAAACGATCACGTACACATTACAAGTGTATTGTAGTTTACTTTGGCGCATACTTGTAGACATGAGCTGAAACATAGAGTTATCACGATGATATAACTGGAATGAAACGTAAACATCAGGGGTCAGTAACACAGAATATCACCTGTATCTACCAGCGGCTAGCAACTTCACAAAACACTTAAACTCGACGCATCTTGATAAGCTTTAAGGTGTATTACGTAAGACCGGTGTAACCTTGTAAAACACACCATTTGGATTTTGTACCGAAATTATGTTTTTAAAAATCTGTTCTTCTCTCTAGTCGTTTACCAAATAGTTTTCACGGAAATATATTTGCTTATTTCTTGGTCTGGTCACAGGGGCCTGAGAATTCATTACAGCTAGTTTTGGACCTCCTCTAAATGATGTATTATATATGAGCAGGATGGACAATATTTATATCAGTTCGTGATAAGTCAGAATCAATAAGATACAGATTTAAATAAAAGACAATTATGTTGAATTCACACAAATTGAACCACTTCGCTAAAATCTATTTCAATCTAGACGAGGGGACGTAACCCATGCTAAAACAGCTGCTCCTTATAAAAAATGTACCCATCGATGGTATAAGATACAAGAACTTTATTGATAGTTGTATATATAAAACAATAGAATGACGTCAAGGGTTGCCCTAACATCGAGTGTATATATACAAACCGTCGATTTCGTTGTTACTGTAGTACATTACTATTGGCGATATCTGGTTAGTAACTATTCTATTGATTGAAAATTCATAATGATACATACATTTAAAAATCCAAACTTTATTTTTCTGTTAGATTGACATATCTCCCACAAGTCGGGGATGAGAAAGGAACACACCTGCTGTTTATACATCGAGGAGACTTTTGTGGTAAACCCCGTGGAGAATTCGGGATTCGCGTTTGCGCCCTTGGGGACACAGAAGTGACCTTTATAAATCTGTTACGTCTATAATACAAAACTTTAGTTGATAAGCTGTTTACCACACAGTATTTCCATCGTTTATCGTTTTGATCAATTTCAACATTGTTCATACCTACACAAGCCCACGTGAGGTGTCCTTTCGATTTTAACCACGTGCTCGTGAAAAGATCAATGCACTGATATAAAAATCAGCAACAAAAACTCCAATGTATAATTATATCAACGACAGTAGTTATTAGTGTCTGTATTCGATTTTCTGTGATTTTTTATCGATTGGCGAATCAAACTGAAATTTGGCTTTTAATTATTTGCATTAGATTGATACAAAATTAATAACATAAGAGAAACATTTAGACTTTCGTTTGTATATTTTTATTTTAATTATTTATATTTCACTGTGATATATTTATACATTTACTGCCATATATCAATAATCACGGTTACTCCCCTGGCCACATGCGCCTGTGGGTTAGTTAGTTTTTGATCTGGTATCTAATTGGCGGTAATTGGTACTGTAGGAAGTTTATTCATTCATCATTTTAAAATATGTACTTTTGTGTGACAGTACTTTTGTTCTTGTCCACATATATATTCTATATATTGTATGTCTCAAGCAATACACAACTAAACATTACTTTCAGATCCTTTTGTCCTGCGGAAACATTAAAACACACCAGACGGTGTTCTATGTGCTGTAATGTGGGCTGACCCAGAAATACCGCCCGCCCAGTCAAGCGTTCCCGGGACACTGTTTCCCTCTACACCGGTATAATCTCACTATTGGCGGGTCGGTCTGTGCAACACCTGACGGAACTATTATACAGCAATTCTTGTAACGATCACCAACAACCCGCTCAGACACGGTAAGGATGCTAGGTTTTACACAAAATGTATCATTCTATTAATAAATATAGATTTACATTGACCACGATGTTAAATATGTCCACTAAAAGGTACGTCACACAGGTATGTTTTACATGTAAAGGTGTGGTCGGACAGGTAAGTACTTCAAACCGGTTGACGCATACTTGTTTACCTGGGCCGGCCTTGCTATCTTTTCTCCCCTCGATATTCTTATGTTCCAGCGCAGCCTGGCCCTATACCACGATCGATCGATACGGTGACTTATACGTTACTGGGTTTCGTATTAATTTATATATACACTGTATTTACATGTACGTAACATGTCAACTATATGTACAACGTGTATCGACAATTCTAGCTAATACATGTACTTCTAGCTTGACACAGCTAATTACTTATTTACCCACGTCAAGCTTTCCTCCCGATCAAAATTAGGTCATATTTGTCACAATAATGTGTTTTCACACATTTGTTACCGTATTATGCACATGTGGAGGTTTTCCACGTTAACAGCGATATGTAATAGATAACTTGACTGTATATACATGTATGTGTACAATTAATCAGTGATCAATTTAGTATTTATTTTACGAGTCCTTTAAGAACTTATTACTAAAAACAATGGGTCCCACAATGTTAAATTGAAGTTTTCCAGAATTTCTATTAGTCCCATCTTAATCTATGACTGGGGACTCCACATATATTCACTCTAGACCTATATTGATGTTTCTGAGACGTATCAGATTGGAGAATATTTTTACTGCAAGTTAAAGGTATTGTTTAAACGTCACAAAATCATGTATAAAACTGAAGTTAAAATTCCAATGTTTCTTCCATAAAACGGTCAAAAATACAAATTAATTAACAAAGTAAAGTTGACAATGCAATATACAAAATACAATATTCTCTGTTACATAGACTGTTACAGCTGATAGCCCTCTGGAACACGTACCAGGTATATCTAAATATAGTACGATATATCGGTGAATCAGCCCTGTGTATTGCTCACACGTTCATCTGTAGCTTCTATACATGCTAAATAATTCAAGTAAGAGGCATCATGTTTGTCTTGTAGAGGAGAAAGCGTGATACAATTATTAATGCTTGAAGGGAGATAACTCGATATTTTTTATCTGATATCCTCCATTGAATATGCCAATTTGTACACTTCATTGATTTCAAGTGTTCGTTACTTAATATTGACATGTCTTTTTTTATCATTTTCAAAGGCTCAAAAATGGAGAAGATGATGCATGGTAAGACGTTGCCAAGATACTGAACACAGGGACCTGATAATTTGGTACATCTAGTTTTGGACCTTTCACTTTTTTGGGGTTAAGATCAATTTTCGATTAAAATGCTACCCTCAATGGTTATTGTCTTTAGCCTTTATGACAATCGAGGAAGGAGGGGGGCATTTTTTATGGAAAATTGATCTAAATCCCCTCAAAGTGTAAAATTGCTCTAAACACCTTATTTTAGGTCCAAAACTAGCTAATTATCAGGTCCCTGTAATACAAAGTACAGACTATTGTATTTTACAAAGAGAAAGAAATTATTTCTTTAATACATTTAGACTGAAAACTATTACAAATCCTTTTAACTGAAAGTAGAATTTCTATATCTGTAGAAAAAATAAACACTTGCATTCTTTCAATGAAAGGTTGATACATGTAACAATTTGTAATAAATGCACTATAATTTATTAAAACTAAAATTGTTTGGGATGTGAGACTGCTATCATATTTCTTTCTGTCACCAATTGAGACGTGATGATTCCTATCCTAACATTTATATCATTAGCAATGAACGGAAGGGGGTCATGTAGATATGCTTGATCTAGAGATACTTTGGTTAAATATTACAGAGCTTCGAGAGGCTTTCCTGATCCAGGATAAAGATGATGACAAGAAGATCAATGTTATAGAGCTGGGCAGTGTCATGCGCAGTATAGGACTAAGTCCGACACAGGCTCAGCTAGCATCTATAGCACAGGAGTATGGCGCTAGTGGTAAGCCGAATAATTCATTTTGCGACACTGTTGATTTTACAATATTTATGGATTTCTTTCACTAAAATCTAATTTAAATGCAGATTTGTAATATGTTCTTTAAAGATTGATTAATGAATGCACATTCTTTCAAAGTCTACAAGAAAAAGTAAATAATGTATCCATAATTTGATACATAAAGGGAAATAACTCCAAAAATAACACAATGTTCCTGTTCTAGGGTATCCAAAAAACGCAATACATGTACTTTGCCTGAATAAAATACTTTGATCCTTGAGGAACAGCTACGCTTTCACATCAGTCACATAAAAAATTGTTAATTTCAATTAAGTCGAAAGTGTAGTTGATTTCGATCTGGGATCCAAATAGGAGATTAATGTTTCGACATTTTAGGATACATTATTGCTTGTTTTAAAGATCACATGGTTATTAACCGATATATGAACCATTAATATGGAAGGATACAGACTTAACATTGTTTTCCCCTGAAATTTCATAATAAACTATTTGAACCTTTGAATTGGAAGAGTTCAAAGTTCAATTAATGAGGTGGGGAGGGGGGTTGATGAGTTAATTTTTACCCCTGAAATTCATTGCTTCAAACGTGTCAGGGAGTCCAAATTTATATTCTGTAACCAACTGTCATTATTCTCTGACATATTTAAATCAAATTCAGAAACAAACTCAATTTATGTTAAGTTGTTTTCAAACTTCGTTTCAGCTACTGGTAAGGGAGGTAAGTTGTTTGACATGGACGAGTGCAAGAGGATCGTTCAGAAAAACGCAGGAATGACCGAGACGCCAGATTCCGTCCGAGACTGTTTCCGGATATTCGACAAGGACGGAAATGGCTACAATAGTGCGTCTGAACTCCGACATGTGCTTACCACACTGGGGGAGCCTTTAAAAGATGAGGAAGTTGACGAACTTATCCGGGAAATCGATTTAACAGTTGATGGCCAATTTAGCTATGAAGGTAAAATATACGTAATAGTATCTTGTTAACATCATATATTTACATTCGGAAGGCAAAACTGCACTTTAAACTAACCAGGGGGTGTGCATGTAAGAGAGATCAAACTATACTCAGCGCGTGACGATTTTGACGTCATTGTTTTGGCATAAACACGTCGACGACTGTTCGCCATCGAAATGGCTGTTCCGTTTTACAAATTTAAATGTCGATAATAAAACATTTATCATAGGCCAAATCGAAATCATTTTAAGTCAGTAACATGGATAGGAAATGTATATATAAGCATTTTAATGCCTTGATATGGTCTTTATGATATTTATAAATGACAGAACTTTGCTGGCAAACTAACGCGCAATACAAAGTTTGCCCACAAAGCTCTGTCAGTTATATAAATGTACCATATCAAAATATCTCAGTGAAAGAATATATACAATTTAAAGGCTTACCATTCACAGTTTGAATATATTTATATACTTTCTATAGATATCGGAATGAAGTACTTGGTGATATCAATTGCAAAACTGGTAATTTTGGCAAAAACGTTTTTATATCTATCGTTTCTGGAAAAAGGGATTTCGTGACTTTCATGTAGAAATTATCAGGTTAATATACAGTGTATATGCAATTTACAATCAAAAGAAAATACTGTATCATGATTCATAGTCTATACCTCAGGTTTGTCTGTCAGGTTTGTCTGCAACAGAACAGAATCCTTAACGAAAATATCGATATAAATATATTATAAACATTTGAGGAGAAATTGTATTCTCAGTTTTTTAGACATTTTAAATCTATAAAGGTTAAGATGATTCTTCAGCACTTTGTCCAAAAGAACATCATCTTAAACTGGATAGTCAAACTAATGTTAAATCAATCCTGGTAGACGATTTAGATTGATGCAATTCTGGCCTGGCTTCATCAATGTTCCTTAACTTGAAGACATCCCTTTACATACAAATCTCCATAGGAATGCATTACAGACAATCTTAAGTTAAGGAACTTGCCATAAAACCTGTAATGCTTTCCTGTGGAAGGTTTTAAGGGTTAAGGAAGTTCCTTAAGTTTAGGAACGTTGATGAAGCCAGGACTTGGTATCCAGGGGTTAGTCAGTCACCTACACTAGCTTGGTATCCAGGGGTTAGTCAGTCACCTACACTAGCTTGGTATCCAGGGGTTAGTCAGTCACCTACACTAGCTTGGTATCCAGGGGTTAGTCAGTCACCTACACTAGCTTGGTATCCAGGGGTTAGTCAGTCACCTACACTAGCTTGGTATCCAGGGGTTAGTCAGTCACCTACACTAGCTTGGTATCCAGGGGTTAGTCAGTCACCTACACTAGCTAATGTAGGTGAGCTTACCCCGGATTTTAATATATGGATTCATCTTTAGGCTGCCTTAATTTTCTTATTTGTTTTTTTTTTCAGATGTGGTTAAACTTTTGATGCAGTGATCTTAAAGGAATGGCTTATTTCATGACCAAAGGATGGACGATTTTATACTTATTTATGAATGGAACAGTATAACAAGGGACGGGGTGTGCTCAACACACACCTGTGTGAAAGGCCCACACGTAAATCCAGCACAACTTAAGTGTTCAGAAAGGACATGTCTGTTTAGAAACACGTGTCCCATATATATACGTTTCGGTCTAGACATGACTGTAATTATATGAAACATAAAAACAATCGCCTAGTGTCTTAACAGATGGTTAGGGATCCCAAACACGGTTTTGCCAATTAATTAAAAGATATTTATAACTAGAATTCAAGGTATTGAAAGGTCCCCAAGCCACTGATTCCATATTTGTACCTAGCAAAACGCTTTAATCATTTGACTATGATTATGTAGTCTTCACAAATAGATGATCTCAAAATATATCGGGAAACTGATTTTGGGGGGCTTTTGGGACTTTTTTGTTTTACATTAACGCATATTAATTCCAATGACACAACTTGATTTTATAAAAAAAAATCCAAATAATTTTGTCACAAGTACAAAAAATAGTTTCAAAACATTGGTTTAGGTGAATGAATCCGTAAACAGCTGTTTACCAGAGTGTTAGGGTTCACTGCCTTTTGTTCATTGCCAAGTAAAATGAAGGATCTGAGCACCATATGTGTACATTCCATTTTTATTCCGTATCATTGGTAGCATGTTTGTTTATGTTATCTATATTAATTCATTACATGTAAAACTTGTATACAATGTATCTAGTTGTTGTGTTTTTTATCATCGAAATTCCATTGGATGTGCCATGGTGTCTTAAGAGCACAGGGAACTGAGAATTTGTTACAGCTACACGTAGTTTTGGACGTGTGTAGACTAATTTTGCGGGGAGGGGGGGGGGGGTTGTTACACATGTAGTTCATTTTCGAAAAAGGTAGCCGTTATGACCAAATATGACCCTATTTCATCGAAAATTGAACTTAACAACCCACCCACCCCCCCCACCCAGCAAAAAAGTGAAAAATTACTCTTAAACACATTCGTTAAGGTCTAAAACCAGCTGTAACAAATTCTCAGGTCCCTGGTCCCTGTCCCTGTGTCCAAAAGGGCCGGACACGCTCACCTTGCTACCGTGGACATGTTTTTCTACATCTAACATGGCAAAATATTCTGCAAATGCTTTGGACTCCAAAATGGCTTCCGCTGACAAAAATACAATTAATAAATGGGATTTTCCGATAACGGGTTTGAGTTTCATGAACTTTCTTTACATTGGGGAGGTTCCTTTACTTTCAAACATCTCTAAGGAAAGCATTACATTGGTTGAGGGAAGTTCCATATGATTTCCATTACATAATGCTTTCCTATGGAGATTTTTAAGGAACGTTGATGAAAGCGGGCCCAGTTTATGTTTATGTAAAATGGTCTTCCACAGTACCGGGGATGCAGTTCGGAAGATCAGGTTAAATTCTCAAATGCCCGAGTTTGGCCTTTCTCTCCCCGAGGAGCTCGACTCCTCTGCTGTGATCACAGTTGCTTGAGTTTCTGTCAGTATATAAAAAATGTTTATATATATATTGAGCCGCGGCCCATTACAGAATGTACATTACTGTAATGGGAGGCTTATTTCACGCATGTTTATTTATTATTTACTGACAGAAACTCAAGCAAATGTGCTGTGATAAAAAGGTCGTATAGTTCCAAAAACATTCATTTGGTTTAAATTAATTCAAACTAGTTACGTGTATTACCCTAAAGTTGGGCATAAGTTATCTAAACTTATCAACGTCTGTTCCTCTGATACTGTACAATTGTACATATATATATTTGCATGAATTACATAATGTATGCATAACATGTTTGCAATTACATGTAATATACGTTACGTAACACCTGTTTCTGAATTAGATGAAAAGTTGCACGTGTCTGACCACCTCTGTATTTGTATCTATGGACAGATTTTCGTCGTCAAATAAAAATCTAGATCTAAATTAGCTGGATAGATATTCAATGAATTTATGGAGAAGTGTAATTCGTGCTGTATTAAATAGCTTACATTCTAAGACAAAGACGATGAATGATTATTCCCTACGAGTTCTGTCCTCTGGGCGAGACTACCAAAATCTGAAATAATGGAAGTTTAGTTACTTCTTCCTACTCGCCGCTCAGAATTTTGGAAGTCGAACGGTTGGTTCACCCTTTGTCAGTATAATGCAGAGACATATATACATGTATGTCCCTGGTATAATGTGATCGGTTGGGGTGTTCTGCTGGGGGCCTTCGATAATATACAACAGTGTGGCCGGCGAATGTTCCGGGCTATCATAGATCAAAAAGCGACTAGTAGACACGCTCTCGACACAAATAAATTTCATTGAATTCCACTAGCCGGTTCCCTTGCAATACACACTATACCTCAGGTTTGTCTGCAACAGAATAGAATCCTTAACGAAAATATCCATATAAATATTATGATAAACATTTGAGGAGAAATTGTATCCTCAATTTTTTAGACATTTTAAATCTATAAAGGTTAAGATGATTCTTAAGCACTTTGCTGTTGAGTAATAATACAGAGATCGTGTATATACTTCGGCTACTGTTCTTTGATGATACAAACCAGGAAAAATTTTGGTTCGACATCCTTTATCGTTAATGTATGACAGTCTATGATTCAAACGGCAAGAAACCATCATGCAAAAGTATGAATTCTTGCTGAATATATTCTACCACTTGCGTAAAATTAAGAAGTAATTAAGCCATATAGGCGGATCAATAATTTTAGGTTAAAGGGAGCGTCCTTTTTTCTGGAATGAACTTGTTTGTGTATAGGTGTTTGGCCTCTCTTCCATATTACAAACACACCGTATACTCGAGTAAACCAGTACGAACTACATGTACATCACCGCTCATTGCAGTAATGTGTGTATTAAATTAATTTCATTGAAATCCATTAGCCGGTTCCCTTGCAATAAACACTGTGTTGAAAATGGTTAGAAACCGAATAGAAAATCTTGTTGGGATCAGGGCTATATACAAGCCAGCTGTAAGCTGGGATTGAGCGTCAAAAATACACGTGAGATATGTGCTGCTTATGGGGATAAACAAATGACATTCCCCACTGTTTATAGATAGTTTACTTAATTTCATTCAGGTCATGAACCAGTCAAAGATGCCCCTTACTCAGGAAGAATTAGGTATGTGGTTACCAACAAATTGAATGTCAATAAAATCAAGTAAATTACATAGAAAGACGCGCGTTGACAAACCTGGGTTTAGCATCTGTTCTGCATTTCTTTCTTAAGACAATTCTCAAGGTTAGGAAAATAAGTGCTCGTTGGATCCACCATATACTCATCGACGAGCTTAAATTAACGTACACGGGTACAAATGGCTAAGAAACTTCTTAAGAAGTACCCAAAATATCAGAAAGGGCATTTGATTGTCTCGTACAGTGTAGCGGGTGACGAGGCATTGGTGCATTTTTGTGAGCCTAAGAGGAAAGTTGATAATAGGATATGGGTTTTGAAACATGCCAAAAGGTCAAGTCCTGCTGAACGAACTTTGTCAGCAAAGAAGGTGTTATACACATTCAACATGCACCCACATCGCAGCACCGGGGGCCGTCCTTAGATGACCCTGGCTGTTAATAGGACGTTAAAACAATCAGCCAACCAACCAATCAATCATGCAAATTGCTGTTCCAAAAGGTAGGGATGTGTCTGGAAGCTTCCATAAGAACGTAGTTCTGAAAAATTGCGAACATAAATGAGAAAACAATCGTCCTAAAATAGGTCTCCAGCATGTCCAGTTGTTACAAGACAATGCCCCAGCCCACAAATAAACAACTGTAGTTCAGGATTTTTTAAGTCGGAAAATGACAATGTATTACCATACCCTCAATTCAGCCCAGACCTTTCCCCCGTGTGATTTTTCCTCTTTCAGAAATTAAAAAAAACCACACATCCGATAGGAGATCTAGGTCCAGAAGTAAGCTGGAATCTGCAGTTCACCCGTTTCTGATTTGTGTACCCAATGAAGAGGATGGCAATTGTTGCAAAAAGTGGATTTTAATATTGAAACGGTGTGTTCAAGTTACATGTAAAGCGGAATATCTTTGAAGGTAAATAGAAAAAAAAACATTCAAATTTTGATAAGCATTTCTGAGAAAACAGGTAATTTGCAAAAGTTTTCGAACATCCCTATTATGTCATTGTGTGATCGATATCAGCAAAATTCTGAAGAGAAAGAAACATTGAAGAAGTGGGGGAGGAGGTAGTTAATTGTCAGACGTATATTATATATTACACTCAATATATGAACATATTATAAACTGTATAAGTCAGATTTAGGGCGTACCCCCGATTTTTTTATAAATATTTCTACTTAATATTTGCTTTGGAATGCTATCTGATGATGAACTTCTTAGTTTTCATTTTTGCAAAAAATGGTAACTTGGCAAATTCTAGGGGTTTAAAGCAATTGTCTTTGTCCTTTTCTCAATCTGATTAAAATACAGATCCTCACTACTTCTATCGTGTGTAGGATCGGACAGCGACCAGTAGAAGGTCATGTGCAGATAACCTTTGTACTCACCAATCAAATCGCTGAAATAACAACTGAAGGTGAAGAAATTATCACAAAATATACTAATTGAATTGCTATATACCGCACTGAATGATTTTCTCTTCTTCGCTTCGATCCTACACACGATAGTAATAGTGAGGATCTGTATTTAAATCATATTGTCCTTTTCTTATCATGCTATTCCATCCATCCGAAGTTTTGACATGCTCTAATAAAAATCGTGCGTTCATGTGTGCGATTCGCATGATTCGGTATAATTGGTCGATACATATTACGATTTTCGAATTCGTCAGACATCTTCATAAGCATGATCCCGGGCTAATGATGACAAGTAGACGTCAGGTACAGGACACTGGTCACCGGATTGTTCAAACTTCAAAGGTATAATCACGGACTTGGATGTAGCATTCCGTGTTATAATGTCATCAGGAGAAACTTATAGGAATGCGTTTCCATAGAAAAATAAACTCTTATTATACCCACGGTTACCGCGGATCGTAGTCACCGTCACATACGGGTAATCCGTCCTTCACCGCATCATTACCACACAATGACATGTTGGTGACGTCATGGCACATCAGATAGATCGACATGGTAAACTTTGCACAGTAAAAATCACATGGAAAGTTTCTTCATAATATTGCATCAATTAACGATATACATGTATTATAAATGTCACTAGGTGATGCATACAGTAGAAAATAGAATCCGTCTTAATGAAAAGTCCACATACAACTTCCCGCCAAAAAGCACATGGTGACGGTATTGTCTATTGGTTTGGCAGACTAGTACGAGACTCGCCGGCCACACGGGCGAAATACACAATAAAAAGTTACATCGCTGTGGTTGAACAACAAACCGGATTAGGATTCTCCGCCATGTAATGAATGAGTAAGAGTGAGTGGGGAACTCGCTTATGATACTCGCATCAAGCCATCTTCGTAGATAAAACACAAACGCATGTTATACCAGTTCCAAGTCTTGTATTCAGTCTCAAATATATCTTTTACATCACGATATTTCTAACAAAGGGGAATAACTCAAATACATTGGAGTTACTAATTATCTCCCTTATACCATACTGTATTGTTTATCGCCAACATCCAAACACACGGACACACCACACTTGGTTAAAACTGGCAAAGTTTACCTGAATTAGAACAATTTAATGTATGTTGAAAGCTTACAATGACTTTTTTTTTCAAAAACTACAAAAAAGTCAGGTTCTAGATCAGCTTATATATGTAGCTATACTAAAGAAATAAGCTTAAAACAATTAGCACTAGGCCGTATGTATTAATTATTATTGCCAAGCAATTTCTCAATTTACACCAACCACGATTGTCATCGCACAGTGTTAGTTTATTGTGCGCCCACATATGCGATATAAACAATCGCCCAAGGTACCGTTTCACTAATAAGCTCGTGCACAATACGTGCGCACACCGCACATCGTGTAACGTTTGTATCTATGGAGACAAAAGGGGCCGCGGTGGCCGCGAAAAAAAATTATATTTAATATATCATCCAAAACTCTCTTTAGTATAATAAAAAGCATTAAGTGACACTTGCGTGTGTACATGTAATAATAATATTTATTTAGGCAAAGCGTGTCACAGTACAGTACATATAATCACATAAGTTCACACAGTATTTCAAACATTATTTTAATAAATAATAATAAATGATATCACATAAATGTTGTGTTATCACAGTTGGTATGTACATTTCTTCAGTGCCCCGACATTCTCCCACTAGCCTTCTACCTCTGGGTTGCGAGTTCGAAACTCACGTGGGGTAGTTGCAAGGTACTGGCCGTAGTTCGGTGGTTTTTCTCGTGGCACTCCGGCATGCGTTTTAGGGAAAATGACCCTTTTAGCTTACCATTCACCGCCCTTATGAGGAAAGGGTAGTGGCTAAAGACCTCAGCTAAGGTCGAAATTGAGTAGTGTTTTTACCACAATGACATTAAATTTAATTACAAATAGTTGTTTCTTTGGTGGTTGACCAAGAATTAAATTATGCTTGATACCGATGATACAATACGTTTTGTTCATTGTCTTAAATGACTGTGTATTTAAAGAATTGTATATATTTGTACAACTAAGACGAACAAAAAACGGAAACATTGTCTGTATAGCTTCGTATCGTTTTATCACAGCATTGTGATCAACAAAACGTCTACAGTGTTCACCTCAATAGGCCGATCTGACGGAAGTCGTCACCCACAAAACATGTCGGACATGCGTGAATGATGTCTGTGTGATCGTGGAGCCGATATACACAGAATCTCACAGTCCACAGTCCCCACGGGCCTACACTTGGTCCCTTGTGGTTGTGACGTCATCTATATCTACACTGAGGACTTGTGTGTAATTAATATGTAATTATTCACACGCGTGTTGACTGGATTTACGGGGAAACGCGATATGGTAAGTAAACTATAGACATTACCCACAAAAACATTTTATCTTTTAATATACTTTTCAATCAGTAATGTTTTGTTTTGGTAATTGATAATAAATACATTGTATATATATATAGCTTGTCATTCCTAATCAAAACATATATGTACTCCAGTTCTCTGATTCGTTTCATAAATACAGTAGTTTTATGATATGAAACTGTAATAGAGATACAATGGATTCTAGATACGATATTTGTTTTCAAAGTTAACTAACTAGGATTTAATGTAATTTCAGGCTTGTTTTGAATCCTTCGTTATGTAAATTCATGATTGTATTCAAATATAAGACTGTTTGAAGAATAAACGAATAAACATGTACGGTACGAAACCTCTGTTTTATGTACAGATGGTAATGCTGTAGCTGTTTCGGGGACGTATGTATCCGCCAGCCTCACTATTACAGCAAATGGATGTTATATTTGTATATTATATAAAGATTATATTTGTATATTATATAAAAATTATATTTGTATATTATATAAAGATTATATTTGTATATTATATTAAGATTATATTTGTATATTATATAAAGATTATATTTGTATATTATATAAAAATTATATTTGTATATTACATAAAGATTACCTATATTATATTGTCTTTAACACTTTGCCACAAAACCAACTAAAAATACAGATAGTATATTTTAATTAGTCATATTCTTGAACAAGACTATTGTCATTATTATCATTCTTTGGTTCTCTGCCATTGACATAAGTATGTTTTTCATTCATGCAGTCCTAGGAATATTGGCTTCAAACGATTGTCTAAGTTAGAACGACGAAATTCAGAGATAATACATGTAAATTTGTACATACATTGTATATGTCAAGAGTTAAAATATGAAATTGATTGTTGTAATGTATTTGTGATAGTGATTGTTTGCCAAGTACATACAAGATTGGATAAGACACATATTAAAATCAAAATATTTTACTTAGTACTAAATCGATATACGGATTTAAAAAAATGTTTTGATTTATTTGATGTTGGTCGTAAATCAATGTTTATTCCAACATCTACACTGTGTAAACTTCCGATCCGGAACTTTGGGCTTTTAACAGGTTTTAAGTTCCGAAAATTGGACTTGAAACACGATAAGTTTGGTAAATAGTGACATGGCGTCAAAACATAATGAAAAGTATTGTAAAACCCGTGTAGAAGTTATTCCATGTTTACATAAAATCGACCATAACTTAGGATCAAAGTAAAGAGGGTTCTTTGGTTTTTCGTTATGGATTGTTATTGACAACTGTATGTATATTTACAGGGACCTGATAATTTGTTACAGCTAGTTTTGGACATCTTTCAAGGTGTTAAGGTCAATTTCACACTTTTTGGGGTTTAGATCATTTTTTGATAAAAATGCCCCCCCCCCTAAATGGTCATTAAGGCTGTTTATCGAGGGGGTGTCTTTATCGAAAAATTATTAAAACCCCGAAAAGTGTGTAATTGCTCTAAACACCTTAATATCGGTCCAAAACTAGCTGTAACAAATATCAGGCCCCTATCTGTATATTGGTGTTTGTGACCTTCAAAGACCGACTATATAGCTATTGTCGCTAGACATGGTCAATAACTCGGCCAGGTTAGATTTTTAACTTTCAAGATTTATTTACTCTCTTTACAAATTACAATTGTACAGAGAAAACATATATTTACAACTCTACAAATGTTCATAAAATAAAGTGTGATGTATTGAGAGGACAGATCAGAGAAAGCTGCCTTGGTGTATATATGTTGAAACAGTTCAAATCACAAAAAACCGACCCACTCGGGCGACATGAACAAGGCTACATGTAACACAAGCTCAAGTCAGCTATTTCAATCAATCGCATGATCATCATCAGCTATCTCCGCTGATCATTAGGTTTATATATTTTTTTTTGGGGGGGGGGGGAGGGTTGTATGTGTAGTTTTTGTCTTATTTTCTTTTATTGTGTGTGAGTGTGTGCTGAGTATTGTTTCATTATTTATTGGAAGTGACAAAATGGTAATCAATGTGCTTAACCTCTTTCTGATGACCTAACATCAGTATACCTTCACATTGGACCCATACACAGGAGACAGTAATGATACCCTAACATCAGTATAGTACACATAGTAAAGTTAAGTACACAGAAAAGAAAAACAAAACACAAAACAAAACAAAAACAAAACAAACAAACAAGCACAAAACAAAACAAAACACAAAACAAATAAACAAACACAAACAAAACAAACAAACACAAAACAAACAAACAAAACGAATAAACAAACAAACAAAAATGCCATGCACTGTATCAATAATGATAGTTTTCTCGAGAAATAACATGCGACCGAAAGCAACTACTTTTACAGTGGCCTAATTATTATGCAACTAACAGATACCTACTAAATTCTCTTACACTAGACTAAATTTCTGTTTTCAGTCGGCACGTTGGCCTCCCCCGACAAGAGCCCAGCTGGCAGGTACAGTATGAACTGATAATATGGTATACTGATGTAGTACATCAGCACATGTACATGTATATTCTTTTTCTCTGCTGTTTAGTTTCTAATGAGAATAAATTGAGATCAAACTGAGAAATGTTATTGATTATTATAGAAAACCGTCTTTTTTACTAATTTTTAATCGTATACAGGGACGTATATGTACGTCCCTCATTCATGTTATATATACTATCCCTATTTCTACCGATAGAGAATTAATTCATTTATATGCATTATGTAAATTAAATAACCACTCGGAATATTTTTTTAATGGCCCAATTTACGTAACTTTTGGCAAAACTTATAGATTTAGTTAAGATTAATTGATATCAGCAATATTAAAGATGGATTCTTTCGCGGTTACCGATACAGCAGCAGTTGAAACTCGGTAGTTTTAAACACTATAAATTATGATTTTATAATATGAAATAAAAAAAACCCAGAAAACTGTTTTTCCTCAAGCGCTAATCAACAGCTCTTCAGGAGGCTATTCTGGTTCCTCCTGATGAGCTGTTGAGCGAAAGTGCTTGAGAAAAATCAGTCTTCTGTTTTTTTTATTTTATATTGTATTTTAACCATGACAAGGACCTTTTACTTTATAATGATTTTATCTGATTTCTTTTGTTGATAAGACAGAGATGTCATCCATGCACTATTTGCTTACATAAAAAATGTCATGTTTTTGTTTTTAAATTGGCATCAAGTAGGGTTTTCCTTTATCAAACGAGTTTTGTTTTTTTGTTCATTCAAACGATTATGATAACAGAAAGGAGAAGACAGGGTTCTCCAGTTTGAACACCTCTTTTCAAATAGGTTTTTCTTTTTTGAATTAAGAGTTCCGCGAAGCCTTCAACATGTTCGACGTCAATAAGACCGGAAGTGTGACGACTAAAGAGCTGGGGGATGTCATGCGCAACATGGGGCAGGAACCGTCAGAGACGGAACTCAAACACATGGTGGACGAGGTAGACGAGGATGGTACGTGTCACGTAACTAAGACCAACTTAATGTTTCAAGGATTTACAAAAAAGTATATTCATATTTGAACCATTGAATAATATTCTGTATCCTTGTATGATATGAAAGTTGGCGTTTTTGAATTATTCTCATTAGTACATATATGCCAACTTGTGATTGAGAATGATGCCTAAGTTCTCACTTTACTTTGAGGCCATGGCATTTACGTGGATGTGACCTAGATTTGCATGGCTGGTGTTGTTGATGAAGCAGCAGATGACGGGTTCTCTTCCGGAATACATGGTCTTATTCTCTTTTTCATGGGTCTCCGTACCATTTTTTTTTCATGTTTTGCCCCGAGTTTAATCGAGTGTGAGTTTTGATCATGGTTTTGTTGACGCCTCGGTATTATCTGGGTTTTTTTTTCTAAAATGTTTTCGTTTACAATTAAAACGATATTATAACCCCTGAACTATATTTATAAACCTTGCTCCTTGTGCCCTTTCACAATAAACACACTTACTTTGCCATCCACCTGCTATATGTTGCATTTCTTCGTCTATCAAAGCCATCACAACGAATCAAAACGCTTATTTTGAAATTATGCTGACTTAAAATGACTCGAAATTCTCTGTTTCAGGGAGTGGTTCTATCGAGTTTGAAGAGTTTGTGGAGATGATGATGAATAAAATCCACGAAACCGAGTTAGATGTTGAGCTTCGAGAGGCCTTTACGATATTCGACAAAAATGGCGACGGGTTCATCGGCCCTCGTGAACTGAAGGAAGTGATGGCCATGATGGGAGAACGACTGACGGAGATCGAAGTGGAGGCCATGATCAGAGAGGCAGATAAAGATGGCGACGGCAAGGTCAACTACAAAGGTAGTCACGAAGGATTTTCTATTTCATTTCTACACGTTTTATTTCATAATTAGAACGTATTAAAATAATATTCACTCTTGTGTACATTTAAAAGTACATCTGCATTTCTTAATAGTTTATCTTTTGTAAAGGATTAGATAGATTATCACAGTGAAGTACATGTAACATGTACATCTATATAGAGCTTGCATGTACATTCTACTATTAAATATATAGTACATGTATCATCCGGTTTTCCTACGTCCTCGGTTAATATTATTCCATCAGGTCTATATAATAACATAATGACCTCGACAAAAGTCAATAACTGATAAATATATTTGCATTGGATGATGTTTGAGAAAACACGATGTTTATGTTGCAGAGTTTCAAGCAATGATAATGATGGACCCGGAAAAGACTGAACTGTCAATGTCGCTGAATTAAGTTTTCATGAGAGGAAACTGATTGTTAAATAACGTCACGTGATGGGATGTTAGTGACCTTGACCTATCGACATTGCGTCACGTGAGATGTTAGTGACCTTGACATGTCCAAATTACACCACGTCATATTTCATGTGCCATATTCGTCGTCCACAGTGGAACATTCTCGGATCTTCGTTTCCTCCTAGAATCGTATTTCCCATAGATCCTTACTGTACTTTGTAATACTTAAGACTTTAACATTTAGTGGGATTATTAGTGTAAGTATGCGTTCTTAAGCTGACGAGATGAATCTCAAAGATCCTGCGAGTTGATTGGAGCATGGAAGAATACTTGAAAGGGGAATACAGTTTTATTATGTATTATAAGGCGGTAAATTTACAATACTTAAACAAACATGTGATCCGGCGAGTTGTCTGTGATTAAGTGGAGTCGTTATCCTTTGTACATCTAATGATGAAGAGCAGAAGTAACTACAGTGTATCGTTAGGCTTTATTTTTTTAATTATTTTAACTTAATTCTATTGCATAATGATGAGGTTTTTGTTACGTATCCAAGGTAACCTATTTCATTTAGTGAGACTTTCAGTGATTGGTGACGTCATGTGAACACAATGTAATTTACAGACCTGTGTATACCGGTGTCTCGTTCTAGCTCCATCAAGATGGAAATGATGAATAAATGAAATTGTTTTTAATGCCTTTTCAGACTTTTGTTTCAAGAAATCGTTTGTGTTTTAGTATTGAATTCCAAGTTATCAGTTAAACCCATTCACAAAGAGCGTTTTGAAATGTAGAAAAGGGATTTTTTTCTTTCATAAAGAACAGAATGATAAATTGTAAGTAAGCTCGTAAGTTTTGGTTCAAATTTTACCGGTTATAAACTCAGCAATGATGTTTGTGTTTGTTTTCTCTTTAAGATGCTTGTTATTGTTTTTTTGTATCGCCGATATTTTTTTATTCATAAAATGATTTTTTATTACAATTTGTACTTGCCCGTGTTGGATGTCTCCATGGAATGGTAAATCCCAGGCAATATATAGCAACATGGGGGAAGGGGTTGGGGGGAGGGGGAAGAAAGGGCAGGGCAGGGGCCAAGGTAGGGTGGTAGTGGTAGAACACGTATTACAGTGTACAGTTTTGTAAAGTCGACATGTATGTGCTTCATTATGTATTACTGTAACCCTGAATCAGTAAAGGTCAATAATGTCTAACACTATATATTCTTGATCCGTTCTTGTTTATGTATGTTGTGTGGGTGGGTGTGGCTGGGGGTTGAAGGAGATATAATAGAACCATAATCATTTAACAAGTGCTAATTGTAATGGGGTACCATTACAGATGTCCCCCAAACTACCCCTTTGGTCGGAACTGATGAGCCCAATGAACTCACAATGGAAATATAGCTGACACCCCATATATCAGCGGTCATGTTGACGAATTAGGAAACGGAGGTTACGACAATGTCCGTGGTGTCCTACTACAGTTATATATAAAATTTCATTGAAATCGGACAATATATAAATTTCGACCAATCAGAAGCCAGGAAATAGCGGCCATGTTGACGAATCACGAAACGGAGGTTACGACAATGTCCGTGGTGTCCTACTACAGTTATATATATAAATTTCATTGAAATCGGACAATATATAAATTTCGACCAATCAGAAGCCAGGAAATAGCGGCCAAGTTGACGAATCACGAAACGGAGGTTACGACAATGTTGTTGGTGTAATACTACACATATATATTAAATTTCATTGAAATCGGACAATATATAAATTTCGACCAATCAGAAGCCAGGAAATAGCGGCCATGTTGACGAATCATGAAACGGATGTGACGACAATGTTGTTGGTGTAATACTACACATATATATTAAATTTCATTGAAATCGGACAATATATAAATTTCGACCAATCAGAGGCCTCCATTTTCGTTTCGGTGGCAACCAAACTTTACAAAAATGTTACCATGTTATTCAGCATCCCTTAAAACACCCATGTACCAATTTTTACTGAAATCGGAGACTGAATTTTGAAAACCGGAAATTAGCTCTGGCGGCCATCTTGGACTTCCGGTCGCGAAAAAACAACCCGTTTTCACACACCCCGCCCCTAATGAGTATGTGTGTGAAGTTTCGTGAAGATCCGTCCAGTAGTTTTTGAGAAAACGGTCGGAAACCTCCGCGGCGGAAGAAAGTGGAAGAAACAAGAATAATAATAATAATAATAATAATAATAAGAAACCGAGCAAAAACAATATGTCCCCCCACTTCGTTTGGGGGACATAACTATTTAAATTTGGATGATAAAATAGTGATACAGTAATAATAAAACCGATCGGACCTAGGAGTGAAACACTGTTAAATTATTTTACCACAGGAACGAACAATATGTATCAAAAATACCTCAACGACATACCATTTGACTTGTTGTTTTTGTACAACGTTTTCATAAAAGAAAAAAATCGAGAAAAATAACCCTGATATTTAATTATATTTAACGAACTGCGGGATAAACTACCTCATTTGGTCCTATGCTACTTGTATTACATTACAAAAAACGGCAATACTTCTCAATCAAGGTTCAGGCATGGAATACGGTTTTACAAGTTTGGGACAATTCTATTGTTTGGTACATGTGAAGTTACGTATTTGAGTCTGTTTGAACTTACTTTGTTTACATGAATATACAGCGACGAGACTATCTAGGCGTATACGACTTACCTCCCCTTAATCTGTCTTAGACGCCAATACACACGTGTTACACATGCATACACGTACAATAATGTCCATCTCATGTATTTACATGTACACTGTATATGCATTGTATTAGATTTATCACACGCGGATCTCGTTAAAGTTTGCAGCACATGTTATACTTGTCTGAGTGTTTATAACAATCTTGAAATCCTGTAAGTGGGCGAGTTAATATTTACACATGAGGCGTAACCGATATCTATACAGACGTGTTTAAATACCCTATACTTAGCTGTACATGTACTCTAAAAATAGACATCTGCAATGCGACCAAACACAACGGACGGGATAAAAAAACATCTCATGTATTGGTGACGTGAATGACAAAATGTCACGGAATTGAAGACAGTCCAAAGTCATTAGGCAAGATTTGTTAGTAAAGAAACAAAATAAGATCGAGTATTACAACACTCACTATATTTCCACTGATCCATACCTCCATACATGTTCTCCTAACCACACCTTTTGCTTTATCCTTTATCTTTCAGCCTGTATCCTCTTATCCTCAATCAATCACTCATCACCTTCACTCCCCAGTCCTACTCCGTCTAAACCCACTTTTTGCATTAAAAACAAATCGGAGAACAAAACCATAATCCGAACTCAAAATCGATATAAACGAGAGGCAAAATTTGAAAAAAGGACCGATTTACATGGAAACCCTCGTACAAAATAAAAGCAGATATTCCGGAAGAGTAAACGTCTTCTGCTTCATTGACGACACTCGCCATGTAAATCTTCGTCACATTCTAGTAAACGTCAAGTCTTCAAAGTGAGAACCGTGTCACATTCTCAATGAAAAAGTGAGCACACTAATGAGCATACTCAAAACCATCTATCTTCATGTCACACAAGGATACAAAATATTTCTTAATTCAACTCAATTCCAACCCCACCCACATAATTCCCTGCTCACTTCATTCCACCAGCTCATTCAAACCGCATCCCAGTTATAGGTACGTATATCTTAATCATAATTGTATATAATATTTTTTTCAATTAATTGTATGTGGAATGCGGCTTTCTGATTGGTTGAATTTTTGTTCATACCTCTATGAAAAAAATCCGGATTTGGCGCAAAAATGTGACGTCACAATACGGCAACTGACTATGCGCACTGTTTTGTAAAAAAAAATCCGTTGTTAGATCAGTCAAATTGTGCATAAACATGTTTAAATTTGAAATAAGTTTCAAAAATTAATTATAAGCGTTGATGCCAATCATGTTTTAGTTTCATAGGGTTATGAAAAATATTTAGCTTGCAAACTTTTGTAAGAATCCGCTACCCCTATGCTACTGCAAAATGTCCTCAATGCTTAAATGTTTCGAAGTCAAAGTGCAGAATACCAGCTGACGGTTTAATTCATTTATTAACTTTAAGTTTGTTCAGCTCATCAGTCATTGCATTAAAGCAGTACACTGTGGAGCAGGGACTTAATGTACTGTTAATACAACGTTACTATTATTGGTGTTTCGTTTATCGGACGCCATAGTTAATTACCAAATTTTTGCATGCATACGGTTGTATAGGTTAATATAAGCTGTTTAATTCAAAAGCATACATGCAATACCCGTATGGAATGAACGAATTCAATGATCTAATTGAGACACCATGAATCGTTTATCAATACTTGGCGTGGACTAATTCCGTG
The DNA here is from genome assembly GCA_947623455.1 of Mimachlamys varia. Lineage (NCBI taxonomy): Eukaryota > Metazoa > Mollusca > Bivalvia > Pectinida > Pectinidae > Mimachlamys > Mimachlamys varia. The sequence continues at coordinate 56,700,076 of OX392528.1, forward strand.
TATAACTACAATTATAAACCATTGATAATTTATAATGATCGTAGCCATTGAAACGTAATCTCGCATGACTTGAAATGACAATAGTCCGACATTGAAACAAATAGATTATAGTCGATATAAAACAATGAACGATCCACCGACATTAATAATCTCTTTTATATTACACGCGGATGAGCAACCATGCACAAGCTAGATCTAAAATACCAAACAATTAACGCATTTTTCGGAACTCCTTTAGATACGTCGTTAGTTGATGACTGAGTAGTGGTATACTCCTTATTATACATACTTACAGTACAATAAAATACAGACGGGTTTGTCCTTAATGTTAGGAACTTTGTTGTCAGGGTAGCCCGGGATACTTGTTTTCGGAGTCGTACGCTAGGAATACAACATGGTACGTATAGTTCATATCAATTTACATTGCAAAATTTTAAAGATGGATTGAGGCGATTTTTAATAAGCTGAATTATCACTGTATTTCTTGTTTGAGTATACCAATAAAACCTATGAAGTATACACGACTGTATACTGTACGAACTGTATGATATAATAAAACATTTGCAACGTCAGTGTGGTTTGACGTCACGACCGGCTGCAAGCAATCAATCGTCATATATATATGCACCATTGCGTGGCATTGCCTCTATGAAAAACCCAGCCGAATTCAGTTAACATTCATAGGGCCATGAATGTCATTAACCGATTGCTAACGTCATCATTATTATGAAGTAATACTTGTTGACGCTGAATACCACTGGCCGTCCCCGGGCAATGACTGTTTTGTTCATTGAATAAGCATACCCGATAACTACATTGTTTGATCTAAATTTTGAAACAGTGTAATTGCATTTTTTTTTCTGGGATGAACAGATTCTAAAAATGGTCATTGATTTGATTTGCTTTAAGTTGGCATTCATAGGAAATATGAATTCCAATTGGACAACGCAAATACAACATGAAGCACTAAGCGCGCTTTATTGAATCTGTCTTTGTCCAGTTGACATGTTTCATATTTGAAAAGAAAAACCGTATAATTATGGTCTTAAACAAACAATTTGTAATTAGTTAATAATTAATGTATTTTTTTGACAGGAGGGTGAGGAGGAGGAAGAAGAGCCCCCACTGCCTAAGGAACTGTTAGCAGGTAATTTGCTATCAAATTCGTTTCTGTACCAAAAATAGCTTCTATCGATAGACGAACTTGCTGGAGCCAAAATACTGAAACCACTACGAAAGACGTTGTACTTATCATTTATAGAAGGTTTTTTATAATAAATGAAAACTATATTAGATTGCTTCAATGCATGTAGACATACAATTTACAGTAAAAGCAAATTATTTAGATACATCTTCAGTTGTTCTGTTCTACCGATCAGATGAAATAATTTGATCAGTTATTGAAAGAGCGATAATTGTTAAGAAAGTGGATATGACTCATACGGTTTTGCTTCAGAATTTGCCGAAGCTTTCGACTTTTTTGACATGAAGCAGACTGGTACCATCACGACCCAGGAACTTTTTTCCGTCCTCAGGGCCATGGGTCAGAATGCTACGGAAGCTGAGCTCAACAGCATGGTCAACGAAGTAGATGCCGATGGTAAGTTCATCTTACGGATTGTTTCTTCTCAAAACATAAAACGGAACTATCTTTCATCATTACGCTCTTAATCATAATGGATTGGTACGTAGAGTTGGACTAATTAATATAACGACAAAACTAATTACGGGACCGTCATCAGAAGATACCAGTACATTATTTTGTGTAAATAGTTTTCACACGAGTGTCGATGTAATATGGAATATATTAAACGGGTTCAATAATTAAATATGTCACGAGCCTTTAGACGAGTAACACATATTAAATTAGCTACCGTGTTTGATAAATTCCATATTATATTGACACGAGTGTAAGGTTTTGTTTAGGACATACTAATGCAACTGATATTCATGAGAAATTACACCAAAACCCTCAAATTCAATTCTTCCTAAGAAATTCCCCAAAGAAAATACTTGAACGGTACGATTTTCACTTTCGAGACAATGCTATGACGTCTTTTATTCATGACGTCACAATAGTACTATTTCACCCGTGTAATACCATATTTATGACATGGCCACATGACATGCATGACTGAAGAACGGCTTAGTTTAGTGATGAATACCAAATTCACATTAATAGACCGAAGAAGTATACCTGATAAAAAAAATAATAATAAAAAAAGTCTCAAATTTTCTTTTTATGTTCTCAATTTCGTAAAAATATGAAATAAATTATCGTGAAATATCAGCTTGACTCGTCAAGCGGTTTTTTAAAAAATGTAAATACGCTTTCAAGACACTGGCAAAGTGTTTAATTGCATGTTTTTTTTAAATTTGTGCCTGTGGAGAAAATATTCATGTATCACTTACCTCTGTATAGTTACAATTACAGTGAATTACACCCTGACAGTAAGATTACTCATGGTGATATATCGGAAACGATATCGTTAACGGAAGTAACTAATATGTATTGAAAATACGCCAGTGTCAAGAATATTGCAGATGAAGGAGGTAGGTCGTGATACGAAGCGCATTTAGGACTCGAGAACATTTATTCTACATTGGCTTCCGTAGTGTACGTTATATCGGGATAACTGCAGACTGCATTTAAAGATACATGTACAATGTACAAGTGTATCAATTCGAATACTTATATACTCCACAGGAAACGGAACTGTCGAAATTGACGAGTTCGAAGAGATGATGTTGAACAAGATCGACGAAGAAGTTGGACCGGAAGTGGATAAAGAAACCTTCGCGTTATTTGATACAGATGGGGACGGATTCATCGGACCGGAGGAACTTCTGATCATGATGCGCAAGTTTGGAAAGGACGTGTCCGAGGATGAGGTCAAAATTATGATTAAAGATGCGGACAAAGATGGCGACGGTAAAGTTAGCTTTGAAGGTAAATATCCACGACCGTGCCTGTCAATCCACCTTTATCTCTGTGTTAGCCTTTGATGAGTTGTCTATTGTTATACTTAGCTCTCTGTATAAAAAAAATAATGAGTTATGAGTATTTCCATGGTTAATCCTCTGCATCTCATATACGGCCAAACTACTTGCCCGGTGACGTCACGAACTATTACACGTATCCTTACAAACGCAGGCGCCGAAACATTTCTGTGATCTAGATTAAAGTTGTTTTTTACATGTAGACGACATTTTCTTGGGCTCCGTAAAAAAATTCAGGCATTCTAAAGATAGTTGAATGTGACAAAACAGTTAATTCATGTCCTTTCACTCAATGATCAAAACAGTTTTTCCCGGGGTGTTTGGACCAACATGGTAAACTATTCCCCCAAGACCTCGGGAAACAGTTCACCAAGGTTGAATTGGCCTCAACACCTCGGGAAATATGGTTGGGACCTCGGTGTTGGGACAACCCTGATGAGCTATTCCCAAGGCCTTCGGTTCACCAGGCTCCGGGATCATGAAACGGACTTAAGTCTAAATTTGTCTTAAGGTTTGACTCAGCCAATCACAAATAACGCTACTAAAAGTAACGCCATACGCGATTGGCTAAGCAAAAACTTAAGTCTAAGATTGTTTCATGATCTCAGGGCCTGGTTAGTCTCAACACTTCGGGAAAAGAGTTTTGACTATTGGGTGAAAGGACAATTCTATAATATGGAATGGACGAATCATTAAATAGCTCAATTCGTATTTCATCAAACTGTTAATATGTATTTAATCAAAGTCACGTCATTATTATTTTTTTGAAATGAATTTTATTTTTCATTTTAGAATTTTGTGAAATGATAGCCGGGGACCCTTGATGAAGGTTAATATTATGAAGATGTGTCTCTGAAAAAATGACGTCAATGGCTGATCACCCCGTTTACTTACATCATCAATATGACGTCACAAGCCGATGACGTCCATTCAAGTCCACTTGAACGTAACACCACGAAGAAACGGATCGTGTTCTGAAATTGAACTGTTATTAATAAACTGATTGGCTCGTTCGTGACGAATATTCAATATATCTAAACTAACGATTTGTCAGTTAATACATTTTTAAAATTATTTTGTTAATAAATAAAGAAATATTATATTATTTGAATAATTTATTCTGTTGAAATGGTGTGCCCACTGTATCACATGAGAAGTGTTCTACATTGTATGATGGTAAGTATTGTATGTTTGGTTGTGAGACCTCCCTTGTAAGTTTAAAGATATCCGTACATGTACATTGTAGCACTGCCAGAACCTGTATGTTTGGATATTCCCCGACTTCAGACCTTGACAATGTCGGCCTTACATGTAACTGGCCCGCATTTCGCTGAAATTATTCTGTCAGTGGGAGAATGATCCTGAAAGGAATGCTACTGATACATAGTTACATTCTGTATACTACTGATATATGTTTTGCACTGCATATCCTTTGGAGTCGGCATTCGAGTCCACCCATCAGTCACTGTGCTCCAAGATTTGGCTTCCATGTGTACTCTCCTCTCTCTTCAACCACACCACCTTTGAAGCACATTCAACTTCCTTGACGAGCCCCTGCACCGCTCATATCCTCTACTTACCTATCACTCCCAGTGCGCTGAACATCCACCACACCCGGGGGGGGGGGGGGGGGGGGGGGCTTACCCATGACTCCAAGTGCGCTGAACATCCCCCACACCCGACTGTGCAGGGAAACCCCGAACTCCACATGCCAGAGAAGTTCCATGTCCGCCTTCCCTGCTCCTGACACTCTGCCAACAAATCCTCATACTTCGCACAATCATTATACATTTTTGTAATATATAAAATTTTACAATAGATATCTGTTTAAAATACAACAGAAACAACGTTCTAATGACTAACTCTAGGGGCTGGACCCGATTTGTATGCAGTTATATGTATAGAAGGAAACCCATTTTTATATGGTGGTGTATGTAGGTTCTAAGCTTCAGATTCCTTTAGATTTTCCCCAGCATGCCCCAAAACTTTCCCATTGGATGAGAAACCATACTGGTCATATCTCCGCCATTTCTTGAGAGATTTTGGCAACTTGTTTTGAAATAATTGTACATGTATTTTGGAATAGGGAACGCGTTTTAAATTATGAAAAATCGATATGGAGTCTCTATCCAGCGATTCAAATGCCAATCGATGAAATCGAACTATATTCCGCAAATTTACACATCCATGAAATAGAATAAAGATATTGAAATGTAAAATGGTATGTTGATTAAGCATTATGAAATGAAGGTCAATTTTCGGTTTGGTGACGATCCATCAGTACACTCAAAAGTAAGGCTGATTTACAGAAATGTAGGTTGAGAATTTGAATTATTTAGTGCATGACACCAGTCAAATTTGTGTAATAATTGTGTAAGATTTCTTTCTCTTGAACGAATTCCAATAAAACTTTAAGTGTGTAGTATCTTGCTGTGAACACGATACATTACTTGGATTTCATTTCGATTGATGTCACATCAATCGAAATGAAATTTGTCACAGATGTCGTTGATGAAGCTAGCAACGATTACCCCTCTGGAACACCGGATCTTATCCTCCGTCTACTTTTGCATGCGATCTATATAATTTTTTTACTAGTTCACAATTTGCCCTTGATTGACCATTTTACAGTTAAAACGGAATATTGTTTACACGTTGATATTTTATGGACACTTTTAAAGCAATAACAACTGTTATATACACGTGTACGTTGGCACCCGTTAGTGGATACTTAAGGGTGGTGTAAATATCACCGGTACAGATGTTAACGTGACGGACACAAGTTTCCCTGAAGAGTTCAGCTACATGGCATTACGTAAATGAATCAACAGGAACGAAGTGACTTTAAAATAAAATGAACAAGTTTTTTTTAAACCGGAAGTAAGACTATCAGTTCTGGAAGAACGTTCTTTGTCAAAATATTAATACATTTGTATATATACAATACTCTTCCTTTTATGGATAAATAAAGTCATAGAAGAAGACGAAGAATTGACATCCATTTTGATATATTGACTTTTGAAAAATCCGCTTAGAAAAAAAAAAATTAAATTAATTGAATAAAAAGACATGATTAACTTGCGTATTAAAAGACAAATGGTTTGTCCTTTTATGAGCAGCCCTTCTTTGACTGATATTTGCTATATCTGGACGTAATCATACCTTTAACATCTTATGTTAATACTTCTTGGCAGATTCTCCCATCATAAGGCCTCTTTGACACGTAACACCAAACAAAGCCTCATGCCTTCAAATAAATCGGTATCATTAGTATTTGAAATACAGCTATGCCTTAACGGTAAATTCATTAGAAGCCTAGAGCGTCCCTTTAAAACGCTTTTGTAAACACGGAAAACATTTAACGTAGTTTATATTAAATTATGTGTAGGAACTTAAAATCAATTGAAAAAAAATTGTCAGGCATAGCACATGATTGGTATAAATAAACAAATGTTTTGTAAATGTCGGTCTGCGCAAGTATAATTTCTAACACTAGTGATAAGGCGTGGCTAACAAGCAGACAATTACCGATATTTTGAGGACCATCTGAGGCGTTGTGCACAAACAAAAGGTGAGGGCATTCATGTAGAGCCCAGATACGATCTATACAGCTTGCATCCCCGGTGTTTATCGCATACTTCTTAACGTCCGCCGGATCCCGCCATAGGTGTAGACTATCACGGACAGCAAGCTGATCGACGACGGGACCCATAAGTCAGCACCACAAAGCTACATACGTCATTTAAATGCTTTCTAACGTTGTTCGTCACTCTGAGGATTGATAACCACTGATATACAAGGTAAGTAAAGGTTTTAAAATCCTTCCTAGATTATAGCAGCGTTGTTGACAGGTAAATAACTCCCATTGTCAACCATCAACAAGAGTAAACACTGGTGACGATTTTAATAAGAGTCAACTATATCAGCTCGGGACAATCTCGATATTTCTCGGGACATCCTCGATGTTTTTGTCAATGTACTTAAATGGGATTTTATCTTGTTGTAAACGAAATGAAAATGATACAGTATAAATGTGTTCATCGCCTTAGTTACTTAGTGACAGAACTGAAAGGTGCCAACAAGGTTTCAGATTGCCCCCTAGCCATCGTCCAACCAACCCTTTCGCCCAACTCTCAAATGCCCCTTACCCTCGCCCCTCTTTATATTTGAATCTTCTTAATAGGACATTTGTGACATTTTCCAAAATTTGTTATTGTATCTCCACATATAGCTGTCCTTTTTCTGAATAATTCGACAGTTATCGGCTTAAACTCAATTAGATTAGATACGTTATTCAAATTATGTTCTATACTCTACTATACGGTTCTATTACAATGTAAAGTAACTTTACTGTAACTGAACTATACTGAACTGTATTGTACTATTCTGTAACTGTACTGTTACTACACTGTAACTGTACTGAAACCGTACTGTACTATACATGTACCATAACTGTACTATTACTGTACTGTTACTGTATTGTAACTGTACTATAACTGTACTATTACTGTCCCGTAACTGTACTGAAACTATACTGTTACTTTACTGTAACTGTACAGAAACTGTACTGTAACTGTACTGAAACTGTACTGTTACTGTACTGTAACTGTTTTAACTGTAGTGTAACTGTACTATTACTGTACTGAAGCTGTGACTGTACTGTAACTGTACAGCTGTACTGTAACTGTACTGTACTGTAACTGTTCTATTACTGTACTGTAACTGTACTATAACTGTACTGTAACTGTACTGTACCTGTACTGTAACTGTTCTATTACTGTACTGAAACGGTAACTGTACTGTAACTGTATGGAAACCGTACTCTTACTGTACTGTACTGTACTGTAACTGTTCTATTACTGTACTGTAACTGTTCTATTACTGTACTGTAACTGTACTATTACTGTACTATTACTGTACTATTACTGTACTGTAACCGTACTATTACTGTACTGAAACTGTACTGTGTTCTTGAATGTCAGATGGCCAGGGAATAAGATCTCGTGAAAGTGAGACACTGTTATTACTTTAATGATCGACCACATATAGATCAACAATACCAACTGCAATGTTTGTCTACGTTTAATTAGCTGTGTGATGCAGTGATATTCATTTTCGGAACTTTGTGTTGGTACATCGCAAATGTGTGTGGTGTGTGTTACATTGTACATTTATATTTTATATGTTACAATCATGTTTATTCTAAACTTTAAAAAACAACAACTTTACGTTGAACATTGAAGACAATCTAGACTTATTATTTCAATATATTTACGTGCCGTATGTTTGGACATGTAGACACAAAGAAGATTCGTTGTGTAAGACTTTTGATTTGCGCCCCATTACGTAATACAGGCGTAGTTTGTTTACACGTCGTCAAGCACTACTGTTTTGTGAACTCAAATGAACATTGAACATCTTTGCACTCACGTTTAAGATAACGACAAATGACGTATGACGTTAGCTTCGAAAATGGAATATTTCTTGTTTGTTACTAGGACCTCTGACCTTGCACAAACAACGCAATTCTCTGGATTTGCCCATGAACTCAATGTTCTTATTTTTGAAGGCTGTGATAGGAAGGAGAAGATCCCAATTTAGTTGCCTGTTATGATCATGCAATGGGGGCAGCAGTTACAATATTTGCTAAGCCCTACCTGCAGGGCAGATATGAACACAAATTAAACAGTCCAACCTTATCTCAAAGTCGGCGGGACTGGGGGATACTTCGAGTTATCCGAGTATTTTACATTGTAGTTAGGTGAGTTCAGTAAGTAAAGAGTGAGAATAGCTGGAGCCGACAAAATGCTTCGATTTAAACGTAGAATTTGAGTTATGTGAGTTTGAGCCAGCGAGATTCCACTTTTAGAAAAACCCTGTAAATATGGGGGTTGTTTGACGGAAAAAATCAGAAAATATCAAAGCGTTACCAAAACCATAATCCAAACTCAAAACCGATTAAACTAGAGGCAAAATAGGAACAAAGGATATAATTTACATGGATACTCTCGTAAAAGTACAAAATAATAAGACCAGGTGTTCCGGAAGAGTAAGCGTCTTCTGCTTTATCGACGACGCTCGCCAACTGATTAAATAGAGACACGATGCCAATGAGTTCTTTGAGTAGGTAGGTTTTCGGTTTACATTTTGTTTCGAAAAATGTCTAAAGATTCCGCGTAAATGTAAGATTAGTTTATTGTATTATAGAAACCGCGACATTGTTCGCTCTCAAATGTCTGTATTTGTATAAGACGAGAGATGGTGTTGGAAGGAGAGGAAATGGAGGTAATTAAGATTGGGATATGACGATTGAAGCAGTTAATGGAGATGGAATATAATAATTATGGAGATAAGGTTATAGGGATGGAAAAATGGAGATAGAGATATACAGTGAAACACGTGTATAACTAATCTCTGGGGACCAAGTCAATTCATTTACCTGTGTGTGTTTTGTTCATTTAATATAAGTTAACATACAGATAAAAGGGAGCTTGGGGGAATGAAAAACACGAAAATGTTCTCACCGCGAATTTGTTGTAGGCGTGTTCAGTATGAATGTGTTTTACTGTAGGGTATGGAGAGCGAGAGGAAAGGGACCAATTCCTAAAACCCACTTAAGTTATACGATGTCAAAACAGTGTGTCCAGTAGTTCTTCGTTGGTGACAAATAACAATATATAAATTTTATTATCGACCGTTACAGAACCGTGACATCAATATAGATATTTCTTTATATTGAACCTCATGTTTAATGACATCGGAGGCCGAGCGACTCTCGCTATCAAAAACCAATTAACTGGTCGTAAATAGAGAATGCTAGAATCTTTCACACGGCCTGATAAGGTAGATAATTGATTTCAGTATGATTATTTTGTTGACGGTTTATTTAAATAAATAGTTTCATATATTGTGTCTAGTACATGTACATTGAATAAATGTCTCGGCCGTCGTTGATAGATTCACTCGTGTTAAATTTTCAACTCATCACGTGAACAAAATGGGAAACTTTTTCTTACAGTTCCTTTCTGTGACGGTATCATGTTTATTTAATATGAGTCACTCACTCAGGAACAGAACCAATTAACGTGTTGTCGGCTCAATAGATGTAACATTCTGAATGATGCGCTTTGGTAGGCTCTACCCATGTCATCTGGGAACACGATTGTGTATAAAAACATACAGGATTGATTTTAGTTTCGTCTATGGTTATTGTTGTTTACGTCGTGGAAACTATAGCCAGGTGATGCGATGACAAGTTCAGTTTGCGTGAACAATGAATATTGATTTAATGTCATTGTGAGTTGTAAAAATAGAGGAACGATTTTCATGGTAGCCTGAAAAAACCTAGAGAATACCAAAGCGTCAACAAAACCATAATCCGAATTCAAAATCAATTAAACTACTGACAATATACGAAAAAATGAAAGATCCACACGGAGACCCTTGTAAAATAAAGTACAAGAGAATAAGACCAGGTGTTCCGGAAGAGTAAGCGTCTTCTGTTATCGAGGACATCTGCCATACAAATACTGGTCATATACAAGTAAACATCAAGGCCTCAATCACAACAAGTAAGCACACTAGTGAGCATACTCAAAAACGCCTGCATATCAAGATACATAATATTTCTCAATAAGACAAAGATGGCGACCATAAATTTGCACATGTAGTTATCATCAACTTGCATCTCTCGAAGCCCTGTGTTGTTAGTGTATTTGTACCTCAGTCGACATCGATCACACTAAAATTATAGAGAATTGAAACTGACAATCTTGCTTACGGAATATTTTGATAGTATGTGGAATTGCTGAAACCTATCTTTTTCATGTATTGCACTGTTTGGAGAAATGTGTTTTGAACATAATAAATAAAACTGTATAGTCTCAAAACTGCTAAACTATTTGATAGCACTCAGATCTGAGAATTGAACATATATCTATATTCAATATAATTATACTCATATACAAACAACTTGGTTTGATTTCTGTGAACAAAAATTGATTCGCTTTAATCCATAATCTGATAAAAAATAAGAAAATACCAAAGCTTCCACGACGCGATAATCCAAACGCAATTTAGATTAAACTAGGGGCTTAATATGGAAAATGATTTTTTTTACCCTGGAGACATTGGTAAAAGTACAAGAAAATAAGAGTTACTTTCGTTTTGTACAAACGCATTTATCTTAGTTTGCTAAAGTCAAACAAACATCTTCCCTGTTTGGTCTGATTTTCTGAAATTAAAGATGGCGTATACGTGCCACAAGCAAACATAGAAGATGGTGATAATGTGGAACCATATGCCGAGAGTAGATGTTGACATTACTGACTAAACTACAGTCACTCAACACATTGATTTATTTACCAGCGTATATGGAACAATCTACATCTACCTGATAATTATGTACGGATCGAAATATTGACAATACAACAATGGATTCCCTCGTCATCGTGTTGGTGTGGTAATGACAAAGCACTTATCTCAGCCGGAACTTCATGTATACTGCTAGCAGGTAGAAGACGAATGTATGTAGCTGTATCAATACAAGCTGTAGTTGATTCAATCTCTATGTAGAATGCAATATTGACCAAACTACAGGCATTCAGTTTTATGTTTCAATATAGAGTTGAATATATGGAATCTGCTTAGCTTTATAAAGCCTCTCTGTCTACGAGTCTGTGCGTAATCTAAAAACTATGTCGATGTTGTAAAAACAACACAGACTCTTGAAGGATATTTAATGTAGCAGGAATACATGCAGTATCTCCCTTTACTGCAGTGGGTTGAAATATTGACAAAGTAAATATGCATCGCAAGCAGTACAGCTTTTGGTTATAATTGTGTTATTTCCATGTAAATACATTTAAATTGAACAAACAATTTGGAACGACACAGGGAAACGCTACAATTTGTAACATGTTTTGGAATGTACACATGTTCAGTAGATAGAGCAATGCATATCTTTATTATATATTTCAACGGACGGATAATGAAATATTCCCTAACAAGTAATAAAACGCACAGTTGGTGATTATCCAACAAGCTACCGACCAGATTTGACTATTTAAATCTTACAAATGAATCAATGACATTGACGTCACAGAGCCTACATATTCATAAGTCATTGTGGTGAGAAACATTACATGTAAGTCAGGTGAAAAGAATCTATAATTTATTGGTAGGTATAGAAAAGGAAATTCCTTTTGTACGTAATTGCATGCAGTGTACGTCAATACAGTTATACAAAGCAGTGCTGCTCGATATTACATATTTTAAGAAAACATTTCTGACAGGTGTCAAACAGATAAATAAGCTGTAAGGGACAACACAAAATAAATCATCGTGATAAATACAACCATAGAACACGTTTATTGTTATATTATAGACGAAATAACATCTAAACAGTATATAAATCCGCAGTTTTCATGAACGTGTGAAAAAGTATATTTCACCGATTTTATCCTACACATTATGTCTAATAATATGTTTGAAATCAAATATCAAGCACTGATTTGAATTATCTATATGCACTCCGATATAAAGACGTTCGGCGCCCAGAGTGTACATTCGGCGCACAGATAGTACATTCGGCGCACAGAGAGTACATTCGGCGCCCAGAGAGCCCATAGACTACATTCGGCGCCCAGAGTGTACATTCGGCGCACAGATAGTACATTCGGCGCACAGATAGTACATTCGGCGCACAGATAGTACATTCGGCGCACAGAGTGTACATTCGGCGCCCAGAGTGTACATTCGGCGCACAGATAGTACATTCGGCGCACAGATAGTACATTCGGCGCCCAGGGAGTACATTCGGCGCCCAGAGTGTACATTCAGCGCACAGATAGTACATTCGGCGCACATATAGTACATTCGGCGCCCAGGGAGTACATTCGGCGCCCAGAGTGTACATTCGGCGCACAGATAGTACATTCGGCGCACAGATAGTACATTCGGCGCCCAGATAGTACATTCGGCGCCCAGAGAGTACATTCGGCACCCAGAGAGTACATTCCATTGTAACGAAAGTGTCGAGATTAAAGGCATAAGAATGAATGTTAGTTGGAACATGAATTTCACTACCATGTTCGGTCTTATGAGCCATATTGAAAAAAGTTACATTATGTGGTTATACAAAATGGCAGTGCGTTGGTAACCTGCAACGTGTTCAGGTTAAAATGAATATCATGTATTAAATTAGATTTAATTCTCTTTACATTCACTACTACAATCTACAAACACTTTAAAGTCAGAAACATAAAGAAATTATCAACTGATCTTCCAATAAAAAGTTCATAAATGGAAAATTGTTTAATTCTTTATGGCAAACTGACTAAGTTACACTGAAGCTTGTTTTCATTCAAGGCTGTGACAGGTGATTATAAAACTGTATTTCAATGAGGTAGACAAAACTACGGAAGCCGGTTAGTGCCACATGAAGTAAACTTTTTATGTCGTAATTACGACTTAGCTATCTCGTAATTACGACATAGTATGTCGTAATTACGACTTAGTTATCTCGTAATTACGACATAGTTATCTCGTAATTACGACATAGTATGTCGTAATTACGACTTAGTTATCTCGTAATTACGACATAGTTATCTCGTAATTACGACATAGTTATCTCGTAATTACGACTTAGTATGTCGTAATTACGACTTAGTTATCTCGTAATTACGACTTAGTTATCTCGTAATTACGACTTATGGAATATCTTATGTGCGGCAATGCTCAATATCGTAGACGCTCTCATTGGCCGAGGTGCCTGGGACAGCGACTGGCTGAATTGAATGGGTATGATAAACTAACTTACCTTTAATTAACAACAGCAAATACTCCAAGACACCCGTTCCAATGAAAACACAGCATTATACAGAAACAATAATAATAATAATATTTATTCAGGTAAAAGGAACAATTAAATACAGAAAAACTTTTGAATTTAAAATATTACAGATGGTAGTTATAATCATAGATTTTGACTTGAATTCCTTGGGATAGTCCATATAAAGCCTTAAAGGCTTATTTCCAATGGGGTTCCTATATACCAGACCAAACTACAAGATACAGTGAACCCTCGTTATACCGCCACCTTTCGTCCACAGCAATTATGGCGGTATAACGAGGGTGGCGATAGTATCGAATTATGAAAATTATAACCATGAATTGAATTGAATAATAGATTGCATTTCCAACTTTTTATTAAAAAACAAGCTTATTATTATATCGTCATATAGATCTACATTGGCACAAATTTATTTCTGAAAATAGTTATTGATCTGTTTTTGCCGCATGCCATTCCAAATGGAACACTAAAGAGTTCCTCGATCTCTAAAAAACAGAACAATATGGTGTTATCGTCGAGGGAAATATATAGCGATTCGGACGTTTGTATTTTAAAGGGTGTGGCGGATGGCGGTATGCGAGGGTGGCGAGCTAAACGAGGGAATTATATAGGACAGAAATCCGTTCTAGAGTTTAAGGTGGCGGTATGCGAGGGTGGGGGTAGATTCGGGTGGCAATAGGTCGAGGGTACACTGTATAACTTAATCGTAATGACGATATACTAAGTCGTAATTACGAGATAGCTATGTCGTAATTACGAGATAACTAAGTCGTAATTACGAGATAACTAAGTCGTAATTACGACATACTAAGTCGTAATTACGAGATAGCTATGTCGTAATTACGACATACTAAGTCGTAATTACGAGATAGCTATGTCGTAATTACGAGATAACTAAGTCGTAATTACGACATACTAAGTCGTAATTACGAGATAACTAAGTCGTAATTACGAGATAACTAAGTCGTAATTACGAGATAACTAAGTCGTAATTACGACATACTAAGTCGTAATTACGAGATAACTAAGTCGTAATTACGACATACTAAGTCGTAATTACGACATAAAAAATTACTTCATGTGGCACTAACCGGCTTCCGTACAAAACAGATTCAGGCACAACCTTGGAGAAGATATGAACGGTTTCCATTCAATATATGTAATTTGTATTATCTACTTCAATTACTCGGTGAAAAACTTCAAAGGAATAAACGATAAAAATACTCGTTTTTCTGATTAATTAGGAGATTTATGACAAGACGTATCTCCGTTTATCTTCAATGAAAAATCTTTTGTGTCCTTGTCTGATATGAAGATGGACGTTTTTGAGTATACTCATAAGTGTGCTTGCTTATTTTGATTGACAATGATGACGCGGTTCTCTCTTTGAGGACTTGACGTTTACTTGGATTGACAAAGATTAACATGCCGGTGTCGTCGATGAAGCAGAAGAGGTTTACTCTTCCGGAACACCTGGTCTTATTCTCTTGTACTTTTACAAAGATCACCATGTAAATATTTCCTTTGTTCATATTTTCCGCCTGGTTTAATCGATTTAGAGTTCAGATTAGCTGATTGTTTATTTTTAGGGGATATTTTCGAAAGTTTATACAGTGGACTCCACTTAATATCACTCCTGTTAATATCACATTCCTCTTTATATCATGTTTTTTACCAAGCACCATTTTCCTCTCTATATAATCTATGTAATTTTGTTTAATATCATGTATTTTGAGGTGAATTCCTCTTAATATCATGTTTTTTTAACCAATCACATAAAATATCCAGAAAATGATGTTATTTCCGTTGATTTCAGATACAACTTGTACAAAATGTTGCAAAGAAAATAAAAAATAACACCAAAAATGTTTTTTATTTGAAATAATGTTATCTATATATATTGAAACATCTTCATATGTACATTGAATAGCTTACTTTTAGGTATGGAGATTGGAAATGCACTAAATTTAGTGGAAAAAACATGTTTCTCTAAATGTCACATTCCTGTTAATATCATGTTTTTGTCTGACGAATGCAACATGATATAAAGAGGGGTGCACTGTACCACGAAATGATCGGATTGATCTTAAACCACGAAATAAAGCAACAACATAAACTACGTTCTATACAGTATTTTGAAATTGATTTGTTTAACAGCAAACTACATGTACATGTACTTTGTTAAGCTGTGTTGACTGTACACTGAACGTTAAGTCAACAGAAAACCTCCAGAGAGTTTTCGCGTACAAAGTGACGGCAAAATCATTATTGGCTTGATGATTTTTTTTATCTCAATATGAAAATAAAATCACTAATCCATATATGATGTTGGTCTTGTTGACATTTAAAGCAATTGACATGCTACTCCTTGTGGTAAAGCCTTGCGCATGATGGTTATATTTATAAGCGTGCCGCGTTTCTATACTTTCTGCTACCCTGTCCTATGAGATGTGATCCAGATAGGGGATACAAAGGCACGTTTTCCGTTTGACAAGTAAAACCATCCATTATAACCATACATTTTTCAATGACGAATATCACACATTAATTTGCAATGCGGTTATTTGGGGAAATAACACCACTTGAAAAGACAACGTTTTTTTTTGTCAAAAGAAAAGACATTATTTCTTCCTTGGATATTCCTAATTACAGACATAATGCTAGATTCTTCTTGTGGCATAACATGGCCATTGTCTGTAGTGATACCTGTGATGTTATGCGGACATTATGTTAGGTGATACCTGTGATGTTATGCGGACAATATGTTAGGTGATACCTGCGATGTTATGCGGACATTATGTTAGGTGATACCTGTGATGTAACACCGACATTATGTTAGGTGATACCTGTGATGTTATGCGGACATTATGTTAGGTGATACCTATGATGTAACACCGACATTATGGTAGGTGATACCTGTGATATTATGCGGACATTATGTTAGGTGATACCTGTGATGTTATGCGGACATTATGTTAGGTGATACCTGTAATGTAACGCGGACATTATGTTAGGTGATACCTGTGATGTAACGCGGACATTATGTTAGGTGATACCTGTGATGTAACACCGACATTATGTTAGGTGATACCTGTGATGTAACGCGGACATTATGTAAGGTGATACCTGTGATGTAACGCGGACATTATGGTAGGTGATACCCTTGATGTAACGCGGACATTATGGTAGGTGATACCTGTGAAATTATGCGGACATTATGTTAGGTGATACCTGTAATGTAACGCGGACATTATGGTAGGTGATACCCTTGATGTAACGCGGACATTATGGCAGGTGATACCTGTGATGTAACGCGGACATTATGGTAGGTGATACCTGTGATGTAACGCGGACATTATGGTAGGTGATACCCTTGATGTAACGCGGACATTATGGTAGGTGATACCTGTGATGTAACGCGGACATTATGGTAGGTGATACCCTTGATGTAACGCGGACATTATGGTAGGTGATACCTGTGAAATTATGCGGACATTATGTTAGGTGATACCTGTAATGTAACGCGGACATTATGGTAGGTGATACCCTTGATGTAACGCGGACATTATGGCAGGTGATACCTGTGATGTAACGCGGACATTATGGTAGGTGATACCTGTGATGTAACGCGGACATTATGTTAGGTGATACCTGTGATGTAACGCGGACATTATGGTAGGTGATACCTGTGATGTAACGCGGACATTATGTTTGGTGATACCTGTGATGTAACGCGGACATTATGGTAGGTGATACCTGTGATGTAACGCGGATATTATGTTAGGTGATACCTGTAAGGTAACGCGGACATTATGTAAGGTGATACCTGTGATGTAACGCGGACATTATGGTAGGTGATACCTGTGATGTAACACCGACATTATGTTAGGTGATACCTGTGATGTAACGCGGATATTATGTTAGGTGATACCTGTGATGTAATGCGGACATTATGTTAGGTGATACCTGTGATGTAACGCGGACATTATGGTAGGTGATACCTCTGATGTTATGCCGACATTATGTTAGGTGATACCTGTGATGTAACGCGGACATTATGTTAGGTGATACCTGTGATGTAACGCGGACATTATGGTAGGTGATACCTGTGATATTATACGGACATTATGTTAGGTGATACCTGTGATGTAACGCGGACATTATGGTAGGTGATACCTGTGATGTAACACCGACATTATGTTAGGTGATACCTGTGATGTAACGCGGACATTATGGTAGGTGAAACCTGTTATATAAAGCATACATTATGGTAGGTAGGTGATACCTGTAATGTAACGCGGACAATATGTTAGGTGATACATGTGATGTTATGCGGACATTATGTTAGGTGATACCTGCGATGTTATGCGGACATTATGGTAGATGATACCTGTGATGTAACGCGGACATTATGGTAGGTGATACCTGTGATGTAACGCGGACATTATGTTAGGTGATACCTGTGATGTTATGCGGACATTATGTTAGGTGATACCTGTGATGTAACGCGGACATTATGTTAGGTGATACCTGTGATGTAACGCGAACATTATGTTAGGTGATACCTGTAATGTAACGCGGACATTATGTTAGGTGATACCTGTGATGTAACGCGGACATTATGGTAGGTGATACCTGTGATGTAACGCGGACATTATGTTAGGTGATACCTGTGATGTAACGCGGACATTATGGTAGGTGATACCTGTGATGTAACGCGGACATTATGGTAGGTGATACCTGTGATGCAACGCGGACATTATGGTAGGTGATACCTGCGATGTTATGCGGACATTATGTAAGGTGATACCTGTAATGTAACGCGGACATTATGGTAGGTGATATCTGTGTTGTTATGCGGACATTATGTTAGGTGATACCTATGATGTTATGCGGACATTATGTTAGGTGATACCTGTGATGTTATGCGGACATTATGTTAGGTGATAACTGTAATGTAACGCGGACATTATGTTAGGTGATACCTGTGATGTAACGTGGACATTATGGTAGGTGATACATGTGATGTTATGCGGACATTATGTTAGGTGATACCTGTGATGTAACGCGGACATTATGTTAGGTGATACCTGTGATGTAACGTGGACATTATGGTAGGTGATACCTCTGATGTTATGCGGACATTATGTTAGGTGATACCTGTAATGTAACGCGGATATTATGGTAGGTGATACCTGTAATGTAACGCGGACATTATGGTAGGTGATATCTGTGATGTAACGCGGACATTATGGTAGGTGATACCTGTGATGTTATGCGGACATTATGTTAGGTGATACCTGTGATGTAACGCGGACATTATGGTAGGTGATACCTCTGATGTTATGCCGACATTATGTTAGGTGATACCTGTGATGTAACGCGGACATTATGTGAGGTGATACCTGTGATGTAACGTGGACATTATGTTAGGTGATACCTGTGATGTAACGCGGACATTATGTTAGGTGATACCTCTGATGTTATGCCGACATTATGTTAGGTGATACCTGTGATGTAACGCGGACATTATGTAAGGTGATACCTGCGATGTTATGCGGACATTATGGTAGGTGATACCTGTGGTGTAACGCGGACAATATGTTAGGTGATACATGTGATGTTATGCGGACATTATGTTAGGTGATACCTGCGATGTTATGCGGACATTATGGTAGATGATACCTGTGATGTAACGCGGACATTATGGTAGGTGATACCTGTGATGTAACGCGGACATTATGTTAGGTGATACCTGTGATGTTATGCGGACATTATGTTAGGTGATACCTGTGATGTAACGCGGACATTATGTTAGGTGCTACCTGTGATGTAACGCGAACATTATGTTAGGTGATACCTGTAATGTAACGCGGACATTATGTTAGGTGATACCTGTGATGTAACGCGGACATTATGGTAGGTGATACCTGTGATGTAACGCGGACATTATGTTAGGTGATACCTGTGATGTAACGCGGACATTATGGTAGGTGATACCTGTGATGTAACGCGGACATTATGGTAGGTGATATCTGTGATGTTATGCGGACATTATGTAAGGTGATACCTGTAATGTAACGCGGACATTATGGTAGGTGATACCTGCGATGTTATGCGGACATTATGTAAGGTGATACCTGTAATGTAACGCGGACATTATGGTAGGTGATATCTGTGTTGTTATGCGGACATTATGTTAGGTGATACCTGTGATGTTATGCGGACATTATGTTAGGTGATACCTGTGATGTTATGCGGACATTATGTTAGGTGATAACTGTAATGTAACGCGGACATTATGTTAGGTGATACCTGTGATGTAACGTGGACATTATGGTAGGTGATACATGTGATGTTATGCGGACATTATGGTAGGTGATACCTCTGATGTTATGCGGACATTATGCTAGGTGATACCTGTAATGTTATGCGGACATTATGTTAGGTGATACCTGTGATGTAACGTGGACATTATGGTAGGTGATACCTCTGATGTTATGCGGACATTATGCTAGGTGATACCTGTAATGTTATGCGGACATTATGTTAGGTGATACCTGTGATGTAACGTGGACATTATGGTAGGTGATACCTCTGATGTTATGCGGACATTATGCTAGGTGATACCTGTAATGTTATGCGGACATTATGTTAGGTGATACCTGTGATGTAACGTGGACATTATGGTAGGTGATACCTCTGATGTTATGCGGACATTATGTTAGGTGATACCTGTAATGTAACGCGGATATTATGGTAGGTGATACCTGTAATGTAACGCGGACATTATGGTAGGTGATATCTGTGATGTAACGCGGACATTATGGTAGGTGATACCTGTGATGTTATGCGGACATTATGTTAGGTGATACCTGTGATGTAACGCGGACATTATGGTAGGTGATACCTCTGATGTTATGCCGACATTATGTTAGGTGATACCTGTGATGTAACGCGGACATTATGTGAGGTGATACCTGTGATGTAACGTGGACATTATGGTAGGTGATACCTCTGATGTTATGCCGACATTATGTTAGGTGATACCTGTGATGTAACGCGGACATTATGTAAGGTGATACCTGCGATGTTATGCGGACATTATGGTAGGTGATACCTGTGGTGTAACGCGGACATTATGTTAGGTGATACCTGTAATGTAACGCGGACATTATGGTAGGTGATAGCTGTGATGTAACGCGGACATTATATTAGGTGATACCTGTGATGTAACGCGGACATAATGTTAGGTGATACCTGTGATGTAACGCGGACATTATGGTAGGTGATAACTGTAATGTAACACCGACATTATATTAGGTGATACCTGTGATGTAACGCGGACATAATGTTAGGTGATACATGTAATGTAACGCGGACATTATGGTAGGTGATAACTGTGATGTAACGCGGGCATTATGGTAGGTGATACCTGTGATGTAACGCGGACATTATGGTAGGTGATAACTGTAATGTAACGCGGACATTATGTTAGGTGATACATGTAATGTAACGCGGACATTATGGTAGGTGATACCTGTGATGTAACGCGGATATTATGGTAGGTGATACCTGTGATGTAACGCGGACATTATGGTAGGTGATAACTGTAATGTAACGCTGACATTATGTTAGGTGATAAATGTAATGTAACGCGGACATTATGTTAGGTGATACCTGTGATGTAACGCGGGCATTATGGTAGGTGATACCTGTGATGTAACGCGGACATTATGGTAGGTGATAACTGTAATGTAACGCTGACATTATGTTAGGTGATAAATGTAATGTAACGCGGACATTATGGTAGGTGATACCTGTGATGTAACGCGGACATTATGTTAGGTGATACCTGTAATGTAACACGGACATTATGTTAGGTGATACCTGTGATGTAACGCGGACATTATGGTAGGTGATATCTGTGATGTAACGCGGACATTATGGTAGGTGATAACTGTGATGTAACATGACATTATGGTAGGTGATACCTGTGATGTAATACCGACATTATGTTAGGTGATACTTGTAATGTAACGCGGACATTATGTTAGGTGATACCTGTGATGTAATGCGGACAATATGTTAGGTGATACTTGTAATGTAACGCGGACATTATGGTAGGTAGGTGATACCTGTGATGTAACGCGGACAATATGTTAGGTGATACTTGTAATGTAATGCGGACATTATGTTAGGTGATACATGTGATGTAACGCGGACATTATGGTAAGTGATACATGTGATGTAACGCGGACATTATGTAAGGTGATACCTGTTATATAAAGCGTACATTATGGTAGGTAGGTGATACCTGTGATGTAACGCGGACATTATGGTAGGTGATACATGTGATGTAACGCGGACATTATGGTAGGTGATACATGTGATGTAACGCGGATATTATGTTAGGTGATACCTGCGTTGTAACGCGGACATTATGTAAGGTGATACCTGTGATGTAACGCGGACATTACGGTAGGTGATACCTGTGATGTAACGCGGACATTATGGTAGGTGATACCTGTGATGTAACGCGGACATTATGGTAGGTGATACATGTGATGTAACGCGGATATTATGTTAGGTGATACCTGCGTTGTAACGCGGACATTATGGTAGGTGATACCTGTGATGTAACGCGGATATTATGGTAGGTGATACATGTGATGTAACGCGGACATTATGTTAGGTGATACCTGTGATGTAACGCGGACATTATGGTAGGTGATACCTGCGATGTTATGCGGACATTATGGTAGGTGATACCTGTAATGTAACGCGGACATTATGGTAGGTGATACCTGTGTTATAACACGGACATTATGTTAGGTGATATCTGCGATGTAACGCGAACATTTTGTTAGGTGATACCTGCAATGTAACGAGGACATTATGTTAGGTGATACCTGTGATGTAACGCGGACATTTTGTTAGGTGATACCTGTGATGTAATGCGGACATTATGTTAGGTGATACCTGCGATGTAACACCGACATTTTGTTAAGTGATACTTGCGATGTAACACCGACATTATGTTAGGTGATACCTGTGATGTTATGCGGACATTGTGTTAGGTGATACCTGTGATGTAATGCGGACATTATGGTAGGTGATACCTGTGATGTAACGCGGACATTATGTTAGGTGATACCTGTGATGTAACGCGGACATTATGTTAGGTGATACCTGTGATGTAACGCGGACATTATGTTAGGTGATACCTGTGATGTAACACCGATATTATGGTAGGTGATACCTGTGATGTAACACGGACATTATGTTAGGTGATACCTGCGATGTAACGCGAACATTTTGTTAGGTGATACCTGCAATGTAACGAGGACATTATGTTAGGTGATACCTGTGATGTAACGCGGACATTATGTTAGGTGATACCTGTGATGTAACGCGGACATAATGTTAGGTGATATCTGTGATGTAACGCGGACATTATGTTAGGTGATACCTGTGATGTAACGCGAACATTATGTTAGGTGATACCTGTAATGTAACGCGGACATTATGTTAGGTGATACCTGTGATGTAACGCGGACATTATGGTAGGTGATACCTGTGATGTAACGCGGACAATATGGTAGGTGATACCTGTGATGTAACGCGGACATTATGGTAGGTGATACCTGTGATGCAACGCGGACATTATGGTAGGTGATACCTGCGATGTTATGCGGACATTATGTAAGGTGATACCTGTAATGTAACGCGGACATTATGGTAGGTGATATCTGTGTTGTTATGCGGACATTATGTTAGGTGATACCTGTGATGTTATGCGGACATTATGTTAGGTGATACCTGTGATGTTATGCGGACATTATGTTAGGTGATAACTGTAATGTAACGCGGACATTATGTTAGGTGATACCTGTGATGTAACGTGGACATTATGGTAGGTGATACATGTGATGTTATGCGGACATTATGTTAGGTGATACCTGTGATGTAACGCGGACATTATGTTAGGTGATACCTGTGATGTAACGTGGACATTATGGTAGGTGATACCTCTGATGTTATGCGGACATTATGCTAGGTGATACCTGTAATGTTATGCGGACATTATGTTAGGTGATACCTGTGATGTAACGTGGACATTATGGTAGGTGATACCCTTGATGTAACGCGGACATTATGGTAGGTGATACCTCTGATGTTATGCGGACATTATGTTAGGTGATACCTGTAATGTAACGCGGATATTATGGTAGGTGATACCTGTAATGTAACGCGGACATTATGGTAGGTGATATCTGTGATGTAACGCGGACATTATGGTAGGTGATACCTGTGATGTTATGCGGACATTATGTTAGGTGATACCTGTGATGTAACGCGGACATTATGTTAGGTGATACCTGTGATGTTATGCGGACATTATGTTAGGTGATACCTGTGGTGTTATGCGGACATTATGGTAGGTGATACCTGTGATGTTATGCGGACATTATGGTAGGTGATACCTGTGATGTTATGCGGACATTATGTTAGGTGATACCTGTGATGTAACGCGGACATTATGTTAGGTGATACCTGTGATGTAACGTGGACATTATGGTAGGTGATACCTCTGATGTTATGCCGACATTATGTAAGGTGATACCTGTGATGTAACGCGGACATTATGTAAGGTGATACCTGCGATGTTATGCGGACATTATGGTAGGTGATACCTGTGGTGTAACGCGGACATTATGTTAGGTGATACCTGTAATGTAACGCGGACATTATGTTAGGTGATACCTGTGATGAAACGCAGACAATATGTTAGGTGATACCTGTAATGTAACGCGGACATTATGTTAGGTGATACCTGTGATGTTATGCCGACATTATGTTAGGTGATACCTGTGATGTAACGCGGACATTATGGTAGGTGATACCTGTGATGTAACGCGGACATTATGGTAGGTGATAACTGTAATGTAACACCGACATTATATTAGGTGATACCTGTGATGTAACGCGGACATTATGGTAGGTGATAACTGTGATGTAACGCGGGCATTATGGTAGGTGATACCTGTGATGTAACGCGGACATTATGGTAGGTGATAACTGTAATGTAACGCGGACATTATGTTAGGTGATAAATGTAATGTAACGCGGACATTATGGTATGTGATACCTGTGATGTAACGCGGGCATTATGGTAGGTGATACCTGTGATGTAACGCGGACATTATGGTAGGTGATAAATGTAATGTAACGCGGACATTATGGTAGGTGATACCTGTGATGTAACGCGGACATTATGTTAGGTGATACCTGTAATGTAACACGGACATTATGTTAGGTGATACCTGTGATGTAACGCGGACATTATGGTAGGTGATACCCTTGATGTAACGCGGACATTATGGTAGGTGATAACTGTGATGTAACATGACATTATGGTAGGTGATACCTGTGATGTAATACCGACATTATGTTAGGTGATACTTGTAATGTAACGCGGACATTATGTTAGGTGATACCTGTGATGTAACGCGGACAATATGTTAGGTGATACCTGTTATATAAAGCGTACATTATGGTAGGTACAGTGTAGGTGATACCTGTGATGTAACGCGGACAATATGTTAGGTGATACTTGTAATGTAACGCGGACATTATGTTAGGTGATACCTGTGATGTAACGCGGACATTATGTAAGGTGATACCTGTGATGTAACGCGGACATTACGGTAGGTGATACCTGTGATGTAACGCGGACATTATGGTAGGTGATACCTGTGATGTAACGCGGACATTATGTAAGGTGATACCTGTGATGTAACGCGGACATTACGGTAGGTGATACCTGTGATGTAACGCGGACATTATGGTAGGTGATACCTGTGATGTAACGCGGACATTATGGTAGGTGATACATGTGATGTAACGCGGATATTATGTTAGGTGATACCTGCGTTGTAACGCGGACATTATGGTAGGTGATACCTGTGATGTAACGCGGATATTATGGTAGGTGATACATGTGATGTAACGCGGACATTATGTTAGGTGATACCTGTGATGTAACGCGGACATTATGGTAGGTGATACCTGCGATGTTATGCGGACATTATGGTAGGTGATACCTGTAATGTAACGCGGACATTATGGTAGGTGATACCTGTGTTGTAACACGGACATTATGTTAGGTGATATCTGCGATGTAACGCGAACATTTTGTTAGGTGATACCTGCAATGTAACGAGGACATTATGTTAGGTGATACCTGTGATGTAACGCGGACATTATGGTAGGTGATACCTGTGATGTAATGCGGACATTATGTTAGGTGATACCTGCGATGTAACACCGACATTTTGTTAAGTGATACTTGCGATGTAACACCGACATTATGTTAGGTGATACCTGTGATGTTATGCGGACATTGTGTTAGGTGATACCTGTGATGTAATGCGGACATCATGGTAGGTGATACCTGTAATGTAACGCGGACATTATGTTAGGTGATACCTGTGATGTAACACCGATATTATGGTAGGTGATACCTGTGATGTAACACGGACATTATGTTAGGTGATACCTGCGATGTAACGCGAACATTTTGTTAGGTGATACCTGCAATGTAACGAGGACATTATGTTAGGTGATACCTGTGATGTAACGCGGACATTATGTTAGGTGATACCTGTGATGTAACGCGGACATAATGTTAGGTGATATCTGTGATGTAACGCGGACATTATGGTAGGTGATACCTGTATTGTAACACGGACATTATGTTAGGTGATACCTGTGATGTAACGCGGACATTTTGTTAGGTGATACCTGCGATGTAACGAAGACATTATGTTAGATGATACCTGTGATGTAACGCGGACATTATGGTAGGTGATACCTGTGATGTAACGCGGACATTATGTTAGGTGATACCTGTGATGTAACGCGGACATTATGTTAGGTGATACCTGCGATGTAACGCGGACATTTTGTTAGGTGATACCTGCGATGTAACGAAGACATTATGTTAGATGATACCTGTGATGTAACGCGGACATTATGTTAGGTGATACCTGCGTTGTAACGCGGACATTATGTAAGGTGATACCTGTGATGTAACGCAGACAATATGTTAGGTGATACCTGCGTTGTAACGCGGACATTATGTAAGGTGATACCTGTGATGTAACGCAGACAATATGTTAGGTGATACCTGCGTTGTAACGCGGACATTATGTAAGGTGATACCTGTGATGTAACGCGGACATTATGTTAGGTGATACCTGTGATGTAACGCGGACATTATGGTAGGTGATACCTGTGATGTAACGCGGACATTATGGTAGGTGATACCTGTGATTAAACACGGACATTATGTTAGACGATACCTGTGATGTAACGCGGACATTATGTTAGGTGATACCTGTGATGTAACGCGGACATTATGTTAGGTGATACCTGTGATGTAACGCGGACATTATGTAAGGTGATACCTGTGATGTAACGCGGACATTATGTTAGGTGATACCTGTGATGTAACGCGGACATTATGTTAGGTGATACCTGTGATGTAACGTGGACATAATGTTAGGTGATACCTGTGATGCAACGCGGACATTATGGTAGGTGATACCTGTGATGTAACGCGGACATAATGTTAGGTGATACCTGTGATGTAACGCGGACATTATGGTAGGTGATACCTGTGATGTAACGCGGACATTATGTAAGGTGATACCTGTGATGTAACGCGGACAATATGGTAGATGATACCTGTGATGTAACGCGGACATTATGTAAGGTGATACCTGTGATGTAACGCGGACATTATGGTAGGTGATACCTGTGATGTAACGCGGACATTATGTAAGGTGATACCTGTGATGTAAAGCGGACATTATGGTAGGTGATACCTGTGATGTAACGCGGACATAATGTTAGGTGATACCTGTGATGTAACGCGGACATTATGGTAGGTGATACCTGTGTTGTAACACGGACATTATATTAGGTGATACCTGTGATGTAACGCAGACAATATGTTAGGTGATACCTGTGATGTAACGCGGACATTATATTAGGTGATACCTGTGATGTAACGCGGACATTATGGTAGGTGATACCTGTGATTTAACACGGACATTATGTTAGATGATACCTGTGATGTAACGCGGACATTATATTAGGTGACACCTGTGATGTAACGCGGACATTATGGTAGGTGATACCTGTGATTTAACACGGACATTATGTTAGATGATACCTGTGATGTAACGCGGACATTATGTTAGGTGATACCTGTGATGTAACGCGGACATTATGGTAGGTGATACCTGTGTTGTAACACGGACATTATGTCAGGTGATACCTGTGATGTAACGCAGACAATATGTTAGGTGATACCTGTGATCTAACGCGGACATTATATTAGGTGATACCTGTGATGTAACGCGGACATTATGGTAGGTGATACCTGTGATTTAACACGGACATTATGTTAGGTGATACCTGTGATGTAACGCGGACATTATGTTAGGTGATACCTGTTATATAAAGCGTACATTATGGTAGGTGATACCTGTGATGTAACGCGGACATTATGGTAGGTGATACCTGTGATGTAACGCGGACATTATGGTAGGTGATACCTGTAATGTAACGCGGACATTATGTTAGGTGATACCTGTAATGTAACGCGGATATTATGTTAGGTGATACCTGTGATGTAACGCGGACATTATGGTAGGTGATACCTGTAATGTAACGCGGATATTATGGTAGGTGATACCTGTGTTGTAACACGGACATTATGTTAGGTGATACCTGTGTTGTAACACGGACATTATGTTAGGTGATACCTGTGATGTAACGCGGACATTATGTTAGGTGATACCTGTGATGTAACGCGGACATTATGTTAGGTGATACCTATTTCATATATATGTATATACATTTGTAACGCGTATATTATCGAGGCGCTAGTTCTGGTGTAAAACGTTCTTGTATTGCCTCGTTGGCTTTACATGTTCTTCCTGTTTATATTCTGGCGTCTCTCCGGCTGTACGTGTTATCATAGGTTACCTATCTTACGCTTATCCTGCCATGAACATTTCATGTGCACATATCTTTTCTTGAACAGATGTGATATTGAGTCATTACGAAGCACCAGAGTCAAATGCGTAAAAAAAACCCCGCTAAAACGAAAATGTTTACAGCAACGTTTTACATTCCTATGGGTTGCACAAAGGTAATGATACAAGGGTAAACTAAGTGGGCGACAGACATCTTATTCTAACGATACATTAAACCATGCTTTTTGATAATATCGCGTAGCCGTGCAATTGTAACGTTCCATTCGACATTTAAAAAAAAAAAAAGAACTTTCTGTCTAAGGTTGAAGTGAAATATTAGTTGACACGTATTATTGTTTTCCAGATGCAACAGGTACAACAGGTACAGCAGTTTAAACACGGTAACCCATACAAAGGATGGTTTCACGAGCCCAAGACACAGGAGAACAAACAGGAACATTATTCTGACAATGGTAAGTAATATAAAACTGGTGTAGCGAGAACTGATCTGGCTACCATTCCCTAAATATTTTTTTATGAAGTTTTATTGTCACATGGGGCCGCGGTGGCCGAGTGGTTAAGGTGTCTAGACATTCTAGCACTAGCCCTCCATCTCTGGGTTGCGAGTTCAACACCAACGTTGGGCAGTTGCCAGATACTTACAATAGGTCGGTGGTTTTTCTACTGGTACTCCGGCATTCCCCAACTTCCTAAACCTGGCACGACATTAAATGACCCCGTCATTTCAACAAATTGTATTGTAAAGAAAAGGATTGGACAACAGGCAAGCCTATATATGTCCTCTCCAATAGTTACCACATATATAAGTGAATAAAGAAACTAGTACAGTAGGGAATACACATACACACACTCACACAACACATCTATATGTGAACTCCGCCTCAATTATTATTACTATAAGGTGTGTAGTCATATAATAAAACAGTGTAGTTTTTCACAGGGCATTGCGGGCGAGTAAATGACCCTGGCTGTTTATATGACGTAAAAAAAATAAGCAACAACTGCTTTTCATGACTGATTACTTGTTTAGTTGATACGACATGTCGCTGTAGATGATCATCCTCGATGATTGCACTACAAATTATTTTTTTGTTTGAATCTACATGTACAACCCCTGTGCCGAACAGTGGCCGCTTTTAGCAAACGACAACAGTCAGCAATGAAAAGGAAGTATCTTTTATAGCGCCACCTACGAGAAGGGTCGTAACTCTTGACATCACACTACTTTTCCCGCTATAGTGTTCGTCGTTAGTTATACAGTTGCCGTAGCCAAGGAAGGCAAACACCTATAACAAATGGAACATAATACTTATCAAATAGTCTTCCGATTCATTGTCATGTGAAATACTAAATAATGATAGCTGTGTAATTTTTCTAACTCATCTTTCAGATTTACGAGACTTGGTGGACAGTTTTGGGAGGAACAGAGAAGGGAAAATGGCAACAAGAGAACTGCGCATGTGTTTTAATTTGCTTGGATTAAACCCTCACGTATCTGAACTTCGTGAAACTCTGACCATATTGACATGCGAGAAAAATGGTAACATATCTTTGTAACAATGGCTTAATGTTTTCATAGGAAAAAGAAACTTTAGCGACATAGCGCTTCAGCTAGAAAGTGGAAATATGTATTTAAACGAAAACGATTTTTTAAAAACATTTTCCTTACATTTTGTCGGAGATGTTTTTTTATTTTTGTCAATACGATTGTCACAGCGCGCGTTCAAACGATTGTGTGCACATTTTAATCGCTAAGTATTTCATCGTTGGTACATGTACATGCCGTTCATATATTGCATGTGTATACCGTATATCGTGCAACGTTGTGCACTCAATCCAGTGAATATTTACATACTTTTTTGCTTTCCATGAAATTTCGCCAACCTTTGTTGGAGTTCTGCCCCTTTCTGCAGATATTCTGTTTGGTATATTGTGTCAAGCGTATCTTATAAAGCACTGAAACGTTTTATTCGCAAACCTGACATACTACATCCTTATAATATACAATTGTGTTCTTTCGCTTTTTTGACAGTTCGACTATATTTGTTAAGGTTATGCCCCTTTTTGTAGAAATTATGTTGACTATCTAGTGAAGCAGTATTTTATCAAATTGGCATACTGTGTAACCCTATGAAAACTCCATCTTTACAACGATGTACTAACAAGTAGATTTTATTGACACTTCTCTTGTCTCTTGAATGACCAATATATATATTATGTACCTGTGCACAGTCATATCAATTGCAATTTTCGACCCCTTTTGCGGGATGGTTTAAGCAAAATTTAGGAGCAAAGATATCTCTCAGAAGTTTTCATTTGTGTTGACCACAAGTTCAAGATTACTTAAAGCATAAACTATCAGCATCTGAGAGGGTATTAGTTATCCTACAGATTTAAGTTTTAACTGGAATTGTCATCTGTAGGATTACCTCCATACAATCTACAGATATGTACTAACGACGTCGGGCTGACGAAATACTTAATGGGGTATTCGATTAAAACAAGTTCTGGATAACGAGTTCCAACTGTATTTCTAATGTATTGCTAATTATTAATTTCTCAATTTTGCCCCGACTAGATGGGATTGTCGAGACCGAGGACTTTGTGATATTGATGCGGACGAAACTGGGATCGGACGAGTTAAGTAAAGAGGATTTACAAGCAGCCTTTGCTCAGGAAGATAAGGACAACACTGGCGCTATTTCTCCGGATGCACTCCGAGATATTCTTTCCGTTACTTCCTTACCTCCGGAAAAGATAAGTCAGCTAATAATAGAGGCGGACACTGATGGAGACGGTACGATTGATTTTGAAGGTACGTTTAGTTATAAAGGCGGACACTGATGGAGACGGTACGATTGATTTTGAAGGTACGTTTAGTTATAGAGGCCGACACTGATGGAGACGGTACGATTGATTTTGAAGGTACGTTTAGTTATAGAGGCGGACACTGATGGAGACGGTACGATTGATTTTGAAGGTACGTTTAGTTATAGAGGCGGACACTGATGGAGACGGTACGACACTGACGGAGACGGTACGACACTGACGGAGACGGTACGACACTGATGGAGACGGTACGACACTGACGGAGACGGTACGACACTGACGGAGACGGTACGACACTGACGGAGACGGTACGACACTGACGGAGACGGTACGACACTGATGGAGACGGTACGACACTGACGGAGACGGTACGACACTGACGGAGACGGTACGACACTGACGGAGACGGTACGACACTGACGGAGACGGTACGACACTGACGGAGACGGTACGACACTGACGGAGACGGTACGACACTGATGGAGACGGTACGACACTGACGGAGACGGTACGACACTGACGGAGACGGTACGACACTGACGGAGACGGTACGATTGATTTTGAAGGTTCATTTAGTTAGCATCATTCGTGCAAAACCACTAATGGGGATTGTTTTCATAAATGAAATTATTTTCAAAAATTCGGAATGAAATACAACAGCAATCCTGGCTTCGTTCACTAAAACGTAATTGTTAAGAGGTCTAGTTTAAAAATCCCTTTAAACTTTTGAGTGAGAAATATATACTCGCTAATTAAAATAACATTTTGTCAAGGCTTATACGTTAGTACCAAGTGTTATTTTGTAATACATTGTTACCATTTGTTACAGAATTTTACGCCTTATTCACGACGATGATCTGAAGACACAGTGACTCAAACCAATGGTAAAATGGACTTGTATATCATACTGTTTTTCTGTACATATCGACCAGGAACACTGTTTTAGTTTTAAATTATTTGTTTCTTTTTAACTCTATAAATCATTTCAATCACCTTCTCCTGATAAATTACATGTCATTAAAGCGTTGTAAATTTGTCAAACTAATTGCACTTCTTCTCTGCAATTCGAAAAACAAAAATTATAATATTTCCGCCTTTTAACATTAAAATGATATATAAATAGCTGGTACTCATGATATTTGTTTGTTTAGGGCTGTAAATCAATAAATCTTAATAAACTGGTCCATAATTTAAAGCAGTTTTTATTTGTGTAAAGGCTTGGTTACAATAAAGAAGAACTTCTAAGGTATTAACTTGATCAAAAGATGGATGCGATAAGTCATATAGGAAATTTTGGTATTTGCTACATTACGTAGCAAATACCAAAATACTCTAGTCATGCTGCTTCATTGTACGTTGAAATAGAAGAAGTATATATGTATTAGTAACAACAGGTATACAGTGTATATATGTATGAGTAACAACAGGTATACAGTGTATATATGTATTAGTAACAACAGGTATACAATGTATATATGTATAAGTAACAACAGGTATACAGTGTATATATGTATAAGTAACAACAGGTATACAGTGTATATATGTATAAGTAACAACAGGTATACAGTGTATATATGTATTAGTAACAACAGGTATACAGTGTATATATGTATAAGTAACAACAGGTATACAGTGTATATATGTATAAGTAACAACAGGTATACAGTGTATATATGTATAAGTAACAACAGGTATACAATGTATATATGTATTAGTAACAACAGGTATACAGTGTATATATGTATAAGTAACAACAGGTATACAATGTATATATGTATAAGTAACAACAGGTATACAATGTATATATGTATTAGTAACAACAGGTATACAGTGTATATATGTATTAGTAACAACAGGTATACAGTGTATATATGTATAAGTAACAACAGGTATACAGTGTATATATGTATTAGTAACAACAGGTATACAGTGTATATATGTATTAGTAACAACAGGTATACAGTGTATATATGTATAAGTAACAACAGGTATACAGTGTATATATGTATAAGTAACAACAGGTATACAGTGTATATATGTATAAGTAACAGCAGGTATACAGTGTATATATGTATAAGTAACAACAGGTATACAGTGTATATATGTATTAGTAACAACAGGTATACAATGTATATATGTATAAGTAACAACAGGTATACAATGTATATATGTATAAGTAACAACAGGTATACAGTGTATATATGTATTAGTAACAACAGGTATACAGTGTATATATGTATTAGTAACAACAGGTATACAGTGAATATATGTATTAGTAACAACAGGTATACAGTGAATATATGTATTAGTAACAACAGGTATACAGTGTATATATGTATTAGTAACAACAGGTATACAATGTATATGTATTACTAGCAACAAGTATACAATGTATATGTATTACTAGCAACAGGTATACAATGTATATGTATTAATAGCAACAAGTATACAGTGTATATGTATTACATTTGTAGTACATGTAGCAATAGGTATACAGTGTATATGTATTATAATATGCAGTGAAATGTGAACTGTCTGCATTTTTCATTAAAACATTATAATCCCCTCATAAAGTATAGACTTCAACTATTTGTTTAACCAACAATTGAAATCGGTAGCCCTCGTATAAACCCCCAAAATGCCTTAGTATCAGCTGGTCATAATTGCATGTACTCGTTCCACGGCTTATTGATTAATTTCTTATACAATCACAATATGAAAGTATTGTATTTATTTGTATTGTATCTTGATGCCTTCTACAGAGTTTAGTGTCATGCTAGTTTGTCATCTTACTCCCTAACATAATGTCTATCAGAAGGATAACAAAGATTCACGTTTTTTGATTTTATGGCATTGCTTCGTAAAAATAGTTCCGTTTCGGTCCCCTATCAGAATAATTTATGTTTCGGTAACAGTTTCTTTATCAAAAGCGGCTTTTCCTTTCATAAACTTTCAAGATTTGAACTTTCTAATGACTATCTAATTGCATATACATTAAATCAAACGGTTTTCGTGGATCAAATGCATGTATCGCCCCCCCCCCCACTCCTACATGTACCCAGACACATGACATAGAAATATGAAAGAATAGGATTTATGCTATGAAATATTGCAACAACACGATTTTCTTTTTTTTATCAGTATGAGCATACTTTTATATCATGTGCTAATTTGCAGAAGCATGCTTTTTTTCAAATGGAATGTTAAACGAATGTTGTTAAATAACAACCACTTAATGCGCGATGAAAAAAAGATCAATACCCGTTTTAAATGAGAATTATTTTTTACTGTCTATAATTCGGTTTTTTTTTTTACTTTTGCAGATAAAAAATACCTACGGCACATCAAGTATTATTACTTTGACAACGTGTGACGTCATGTTAAGTTTTGCTGATCAGGTACAATCTGTGATGAACGATCTTCCTGCTCTACATCAAGAAAATTTACTTCAGGAAAAAAAATCATCGAATGAGTGTACCGCAGTAACTCGCCCTGTGATATAGCCTTATTTGGGCTTCAAATATACATAACGTCATGCAGAAATTCGATGACAACAATCTTTTCGTAAATGGAGAATCTGTAATAATAAAAGTGATAGTTTGCTTACTGTTGCAAATAAAGTGCTTCGTTAATATTCACAGCAACCTATTATTGCCGGGGAAGCTGTAAAGCGAAAAGACCTCTTGCCACATGTGGAAGTGTTCACCTTTAGAATCTTAACAAGGTTTTCTTGTCTTTACCTGTGATAGCTAAGACTTAACAGGGTTATCTTGTTCTTACCTGTGATAGCTAAGACTTAAAAAGGTTTTCTTGTCCTTACCTGTAATAGCTAAGACTTAACAAGGTTATCTCGTCCTTACCTGTGATAGCTAAGACTTAACAAGGTTATTTGTCCTTACCTGTGAAAGCTAAGACTGAACACGGTCATCTTGTTATTACCTGTGATAGCTAAGACTTTACACGGTTATCTTGTCCTTACCTGTGATAGCTAAGACTTTAAAAGGTTATCTTGTCCTTACCTGTGATAGCTAAGACTGAACACGGTTATCTTGTCCTTACCTGTGATAGCTAAGACTTAACAAGGTTATCTTGTCCTTACCTGTGATAGCTAAGACTTAACAAGGTTATCTTGTCCTTAACAGTGAAAGCTAAGACTTAACACGGTTATCTTGTCCATACCTGTGATAGCTAAGACTTAACAAGGTTATCTTGTCCTTACCTGTGATAGCTAAGACTTAACACGGTTATCTTGTCCTTACCTGTGATAGCTAAGACTTAACACGGTTATCTTGTCCTTACCTGTGATAGCTAAGACTGAACACGGTTATCTTGCCCTTACCTGTGATAGCTAAGACTTAACAAGGTTATCTTGTCCTTACCTGTGATAGCTAAGACTTAACACGGTTATCTTGTCCTTACCTGTGATAGCTAAGACTTAACAAGGTTATCTTGTCCTTACCTGTGATAGCTAAGACGTAACACGGTTATCTTGTCCCTACCTGTGATAGCTAAGACTTAACACGGTTATCTTGTCCTTACCTGTGATAGCTAAGACTTAACACGGTTATCTTGGCCTTACCTGTGATAGCTAAGACTTAACACGGTTATCTTGTCCTTACCTGTGATAACTAAAACTTAACACGGTTATCTTGTCCTTACATCTGATAGCTAAGACTTAACAAGGTTATCTTGTACTTACCTGTAATAGCTAAGACTTAACAAGGTTATTTTGTCCTTACCTGTGATAGCTAAGACTGAACACGGTTATCTTGTCCTTACATGTGATAGCTAAGACTTAACAGGGTTATTTTGTCCTTACCTGTGATAACTAAGACTTAACAGGGTTATCTTGTCCTTACCTGTGATAGCTAAGACTTAACAGGGTTATCTTGTCCCTACCTGTGATAGCTAAGACTTAACAAGGTTATCTTGTCCTTACCTGTGATAGCTAAGACTTAAAAAGGTTATCTTGTCCTTAACTGTGATAGCTAAGACTTAACAAGGTTACAATGTCCTTGCCTGTGATAGCTAAGACTTAAAAAGGTTATCTTGTCCTTACCTGTGATAACTAAGACTTAACACGGTTATCCTGTCCTTACCTGTGATAGCTAAGACTTAACAGGGTTATCTTGTCCTTACCTGTGATAGCTAAGACTTAACACGCTTATATTGTCCTTACCTGTGATAGCTAAGACTTAACAAGGTTATCTTGTCCTTACCTGTGATAGCACGACTGAACACGGTTATCTTGTCCTTACCTGTGATAGCTAAGACTGAACACGGTTATCTTGTCCTTACCTGTGATAGCTAAGACTTAACACGGTTATCGTGTCCTTACTTGTGATAGCTAAAACTTAACAAGGTTATCTTGTCCTTACCTGTGATAGCTAAGACTGAACACGGTTATCTTGTCCTTACCTGTGATAGCTAAGACTGAACACGGTTATCTTGTCCTAATCTGTGATAGCTAAGACTTAAAAGGGTTATCTTGTCCTTACCTGTGATAGCTAAGACTGAACACGGTTATCTTGTCCTTACCTTTGATAGCTAAGACTTAAAAGGGATATCTTGTCCTTACCTGTGATAGCTAAGACTTAACAAGGTTATCTTGTCCTTACCTGTGATAGCTAAAACTTTAAAAGGTTACCTTGTCCTTACTTGTGATAGCTAAAACTTAACAAGGTTATCTTGTCCTTACCTGTGATAGCTAAAACTTTAAAAGGTTATCTTGTCCTTACTTGTGATAGCTAAAACTTAACAAGGTTATCTTGTCCTTACCTGTGATAGCTAAAACTTAACAAGGTTATCTTGTCCCTACCTGTGATAGCTAAGACTTAAAAGGGTTATCTTGTCCTTACCTGTGATAGCTAAGACTTTAAAAGATTATTTTGTCCTTACTTGTGATAGCTAAGACTTAACAAGGTTATCTTGTCCTTACCTGGTATGGCAACGCCATGTATAACTCGGTCAAATTCACTTTTAGTGTATACCTTTTCATCGTTTTAGATAAAAGACTAAATAACTTTGAGTCTAACTTAAAAGTTTATGTTTCAGAACCTGTAACACGTTTTAATCCTTTTTGCAACTAAGTAAATGGATTGAGTCGGATAATATGTTGTTAATATTCTGACGGTCTTACGTCTTTAACGCATTAACTTTCAAATGATTTGTATGGTATTTTTATGTCTAGAAACAAGGAATAATACGATTATGCTTTCATATTTCCAAGGAAACAAATAACTTTTGATTTGGTACAAAATATTGACATAATGTATCACTTTTTATGTATAAATATCATTATGTAAATCATTTACGTAGACGTACAAATATAAGAATAGGATGTCAGTGCGAAATTAAAAAATAATTAAAACATTACTGCATTCCTCATCCTTGATATCCAGGGGTAACGATCACCTTCGCTCTTTCCACACCTGGTACATGTATATGCATGACAAAGCTAAAAGTTCTGTGTGCGCCACCTTGTTGATGAGACAGGAAGATTGGTTCGACTTTGTACTCCAAAAGAATTCCGTGGTCACATAACGGTAAAGATTGACAGGCTTTGAAGTCGGTTGTTGCTCATTTGTAATCTTCAAAGGATAAGCATGCAGCCTTACGATTGGTAATTTTCTTTTTA
Source organism: Mimachlamys varia (assembly GCA_947623455.1). NCBI lineage: Eukaryota > Metazoa > Mollusca > Bivalvia > Pectinida > Pectinidae > Mimachlamys > Mimachlamys varia. Next base: position 56,738,465 of record OX392528.1, read on the forward strand.
CTTGGATGCGCCTTCAGTTTTGCCATGCCATATTGCAGGGGTGTAGAGAGCGGAGGTGATCGAAACCCCTTGATGTTAAGGATGATACATGTACATGTAGAATCCTCTGCCATAAACAAGAAACTATCATGCTGTCAGACACATATTGTGAAAGCTTAATATTTTACTGTTACACGCAATGAGTAAACTCATTTTCCCTCTTTATGTAGCATGGCAATGCCTTATTATGCTCGTAACATTGTATTTATTATTCATAATAAACAAAGTTATTTAATATAGTCTCGTCTCATTATTTCGCTTTCCATCAACCGTTTTCCTTAGATAAATCTTTCAATGACGTCTTCTTAACAAGCTGAACTCAACATCATTGTGGTACTACATGTAACAGCTTCACGTTGTGTGAAACCAAAATCTGGAGTCTTATTAATAGTTTGACTTTCATATGGGCTGCTATGCTTGAAAAAAAGGTCAGTTGAACATTTCATTTTTAACTGAGGGGCCAGATTTATTAACAGGCTAACATTAAGGGAACTGATGATGAAGTTGGGGTAAATGTAAGGTTGAATCAGAGAGAAAAAAAACTCCGTAATTCAGAGTAACATGGGCATTTCCACGTAAAATGGAGCTCATCTTCAACACCATCTGTGTTAATTGTGCTAACTCTATAGTTTCTCTGTAAAGTTTGGTAGCGACTCTTTTCATGATCATAAAAAAGTCCTTTTGAAGATGTTTAAATGTTTTCTTTACAAAATATCAAAAAATATTCTCCGTAATTACAATGTGCATTAAAATATATATCTTCACTGTTAGGGTATTCGTATTCGTAAATATAGCCTTAACCAACATTGTATAATTCGTTTTTGATTTTCAAAATCAATTTATTTTTATTCGCCTGCAAAGCGCAGAGCTAAACGTTACTTTGAGAGAGTTCGACAAGAGTTATATCCCTTCTGCCCTGCCAACTGAGATTTATATATATACAGGATAACGGTTTTATTGTTGACTAGTATGGCAATGTCAATATTCTTTAATATGTGCAGCGTTAGATAGGTAGATAGCATTCGTATTGATTATATACAGGATTTTTTTTACAGTTATACATTATTGACTAAAAGATGGGATCAACAAAATAAGGAAGCAAGTTAATCGGACTTGTGACTGACAGACCTGGCTTCCTACCTAACAAGTCTTGGTATGGATCGATTACCATTCTAAGTTTTTTTTATCATTATTGATATTTCACAAAGGGTTTGTAATGTGTATGTAGAATGTGTGCTCGCCACTGCAACAAAGGGTGTTTTAATGTACATCCACGTACACTGTATTCATTTGCTTGACATACATGTGATTGTGTATGTTTAAATGATACATGTACAAAATGTACCACTATTTACTCCCAACGTTATTTAAAAAAAAAAACTCTGTTTATTAATCATATAATATCTAATGTAATCTATGCTCGATAATTCTGATTACTTTGTTAGGTTCTGGATTAATAACAACACAGAGCTAAGTATTTACACATAATTCAAATATGTCAATATATATTACAAACATATCAACATATCATTGGATATTTATTGAGTACAATCAATACTTTTGTAGTATATGAAAACCCACGGATCAGTTAGCAAATTTTATAAGATATCCAGTCATGAGATACGAAGAATAAAAGTTTATAACAATGAATGAATTTGCTTGTGACATAAATCAGAACACTTTTATATGACCATGGATCCTTTACCAAAACGAATGACGCACAATAAATTAGTACCACTAGAAGCACAAACTTACAAGTGGTTGAATCATTTCACTCTATCTTTCATTCATTCAACAAACATCTGTCACTTTAATCGAAACTATGTAAGCTCTTTACATGGACCAACATTCTGTGTCGTTTGAACTTTACAAGTCTCTCCGATCAGGACATAGCGAGTTCACATTGGTAGATATTTGGAGGACCATTTAAAGGCATTGTATTCCAACAAAAGACCGTGTACGGTACGCACAAACACACACTGGATCTATACCAGCGCGAGTAGCAAGCTAAACGATCGAAGTCCTCGATGTTTATCGCAGACAAGTTTGTGATTGACCTATAAAAAAATCTAGTCTTTTTTATTCTGCCGCTATAGGGTATAGTAACACGCAGGTTGTGTACTGCTGTACTGTACGACGGAATACAAAGATTGCACCATAACACCGGCTGTGACATTTAAACAAGCGAACTGAGGAATAGCATTAACCAGTTTTCACGTTGTTCTTTTTCTTCGAGGTGTGATTGTCACTATGAGCAAGGTAAGCACACATATTGGTTTGTCAGGTAAATATCTCCCATTGTCAACCACCAGATACAGTAAACATAGGCGACGACCGTAATCCTTCCACTCATGGCGGTCCATATAAAACTTGTAATTTCCTATCCTATTCTGTCCTGATTAATCCGTTCCTACGGACAACTTTGATCTATCTGTCGTTTATATTCTTGATATTGGATGTGTCACAAACGTAAGGAATACGTACACGTTTTTATTTCTACCTTGGGATAATTTGTGGCAGATCTAGATTGGTGTATGTACATGTAAGGTATCCCTCAACCACATTTCAAACCTTTGCCCTCCCAACCACACCCCATCTCAGCCCCTCCAAGCCTTATAACTCATTGACGTGCGTGCATGTCCCTGTACTAGGAAATTCGTTATCGAATATGTGTTGCTATGTCGTGAATCAAATATCATGTTAGTAATCATCAGATAGGCAGAGGTAAATTATATTTATAGAGATCATTATACAGTCACCTGCGTATTTACCGTTTCTGCTGGTGTCATTACAGTGTTTCTAGTAGTACAACATACACATGGTAGGTGATAAATACAGACCCATATAACTTCACTATCGAACATCAAGCTACTAATATATTCACAAATACACTGCAGAGTACTCTATACTGAACCTCGACTATGGTATCGCTAGTGGCCGAGCGACAATCGCCATTTAAAACCAATTGACAGGTCGTAAATAAACGGATAGCGGGATCTTTTACACGGCCTGGTATAGATGGATAATTGATTTCGATATACGGACTCATTCGATAGCAGTAATAAAGGTGTAATTGACCTTGTGCCAGGACATCAGATTGAAATGAAAATACATTTACCTTCAGAAAGAATATTACTTCTGAAATTCGGCTGGTATTGGTTATCTTGCTTAATTGTCTACACAAGAAAATATAGTGAACTACAATAATGTACATTGGTCAGCTAAAACCCATAACGTTGTATCTAATCTTATTCATTTCATCATCATGTTTGTGTTTAAAATTTTTTGATTCGCTTAAGTCAAGCATTATATAAATAGTTTTAACTCATTTACGCCTAACGCAATCCAAAATCTCAAAAGCTAGCTGTCTATGTCAGATTCCATGAGAATAAAATTGGTGTTTTGACAACGCTTCACAACATGTAGATAATAATTTGATACTTATACTGCATAGATAAAGAAGTTATTACAATCTAAGCTAATGTGATAATATGAAAAAATGCATATAAATACTACATCTACTGTAGATAAACAAATGTCAGTATATACATGTTGTCTAATTAAGTTGGTACCCTAATATGCAGACGTGAAAAGGTACGTCTTCAGATGTTTCTTGAATTTGGCCGGAGTATTCGTTTTTCGGATAGCTGATGGTAAGCTATTCCACAGTGTGGCCGAAACTTTCCCAAAACACCGATTAGTTTGTAATGTTATAATACTTTTTACTTGTGATGCCACAATGGTTGGTAATTTACGTGTTACCTATGTACACATTTATAGACTAAATAATACATAGTATTAAAAGTCGTCAGATAGACTTCTTAAATAAACATCCCATTACCATAATCATATAAAATGTTCGACTTTGTTCTTATTTGTATCTATTGATTCCACCATTACGTTAAGGAATATCATAAGTGTACAATTCCTGACCTGGCATTATATGTTATCGGATATATAATTACACTCTATACGTTCCATTATTACGATATCTTATATCTTAAGTCTCACTTAATTGTCAGTCAAATTATGACTACAATACAACACTAGAAGAGTAATTTGGTCGAATCATAATCTCAATGGACTACATATTCATCAATTATGGGGCTTTGGTAAGGTCAATATGGTGTTATACCAACCTGGTAAAATAAATGACTAGCCGGGGGCGAAGTCTGAGGTCAATATTTTAGATTCTACGAGGTTTGTATAACACCATATTGACCGAATAAATAGTGGGGCATTATGACGTCACGATGAGCATGACGTCATAAACGCAAGATTGACTCGATTGACTCAGTGTTTCTAGTATAAATGCATCTATATGTAGAAACACCAGGTCAATGTCACAAAATATGGACCTCCACGTGACCATATTTTAGTCAATGAGAATTGAAGAAAGTCGGACCATAACTAATATTGTATTTTATTACATTTTTACCAGTGGAATATCGAAAATTATTCATTCTATAAAAGTGAAATTTTTCACTGGTGAGAAATGTATTTTTTAATAGATATCACTTTTTCTTATTTGATCAATCAAAACGCTGCTTACAAACAAGATTTGGGAAAATCAAAAGCTGCCAATGTAGATTTTGCTATAAAAATGTAATAAACAGAATATCTAACAGTATCTTCAGTAATACCAAACATATTTCACTCGTGTGGCCAATATTTTGACCACACGGAAATTGCAGTCAGCTTTCTGTGCACACTAGTAAAAAATTTCAAAATATTAGCCCCACTCGTGAGAAATGTTTTGTATTACTGAAGACACTGTTAGATATCCTCTATATATCTGCCTTTGATTCGCACACTCGAAGTATTATTTAGTGGAAGAGTCAGCCCACAGGTCCTGTGCAACGAATTAGTTCAGTATGCTGTGTCAAGTAGAAATATGCGTTGTACTGTTTAGATGGGTTATATTTAGTCTGAACCAGCTTATTGATATATTAATAAATAAAATGTAACGTTAACTAAAACATGAAACTAAATCCTCTTTACATTTTAACATGCATTTCCATAAATATCTGAAAGCAAGATCATAGCACTATAAGCCGCCATTTTTGGAACGTGTGTTAAAAAAACAAACTACTAAATATACATCCTGTGTTTACAAGAACATTTAAAATCAATATTCTACCCTGTGTGAGCTGTTCTTGCATTGAAAAAGCCGTTTAGAAAGAGGTCTCATACAAACTGACGGGTAAGTTCAATATTGACGTTAAAGCTATTGGAGTTGAATTTTAAACACCGTCACTAATACAACTGTACATGGTTGTTGTCGGAGGTTCACGTGGCCTTGTAGACATCTAAACTATTTGTATGAAGCCTTTAGAGTTGAAGGCTTTATGTTTATTGTGTAAACCATTCCCTGAGTGTTAAACACTGTTGAAAGCCGCTTCAAACGATGAACGCGTCACCAACTAATTGTAAATTAAGTAACCTTCTTTATGGAAAATGTTCTTGAGATGGGATAAAATGTGACTATTAGGTAAACGAGCAAATGATGCAACTGTCAGGAAAATGATGGCCGTTAGAATTAAATACATTTCGTCGAAATCCGTCTTCTTTTTTATGACTTTGAGCGAGATATTCTTGCAATATTTAAACATTTCATTTCATGAATATACTGTGTCATATCTTCAATCTTTTTTAATTGCATTAATCAATTCTATTTACATATTTGTTTATTCCGCTTTAAAATTATCATTTATGGCTTATTTTTTTTAATGTCCAATGAAGATACAAATTTGCTTCTTATTTACAATGTATTTTTTCCCCTTTTCTCTTTTTATGTATCTGCTCCTTTTTAAACCAAATATTTATTTCCAGGGGCAGCAGCAGCAGTGTAATACATACAGGGGACATTTCCATGAATCAAAGACACAAGAGAACAAACAGGAACACTATTCCGACAATGGTAAGTCTCCAAATACCTTCTATTTTATATTCTACCTTATATTCCTTTTTTTCCATCCCCTATTCCCTCTTCGTTCCTTCTCTTCAATTAAATGTTCGAATACTCACGTATAACCATTTTTTTTTTGTTTCGCTCAATTTTCTTTCATTAGAAACGAAAACCGGTAATTCATTATTCACCAAACACGTTTTGAAGGTCAAAATATATATTTGTTATTTGTGTATATGTAAGTTGTAGCTGAACAACTGTCAATAACAAAAGACTATATAATACCAGAGATATGTGTGCAAAAACAATGATTGTTGGTAAAAATTGAATGGATCTGTGTATGAAAGTGAAAAATTGATGTACAGATGTAATATTCTGTTTGAAAAAAATTAAAAATTTCAACCAAAAACACTTTGACGAGAAGCCAGGATAATATTTATTCATGGACGAAGTATCCATGGATGGTAGCAAATCAGAAGGTGATTAATTTTACACTGATAGTACATGCTAGTATCAACAAATTAGAATTTCATGCAGCCTGCATGCCATTCAACTATCTGGGTGTAGTTTGGATGCAATTAACCTTAAAACTGTCTTTAGAATATTACAACATAAGTGCTCATATGTTTTGAAGAGTTGTCGAGATATGATTGTCACCGGTTGGTTATTTGACTCATTTATGTTTTTGACATTGTTGATCAACATGAAGAATGTTAAACGTACATTCGTATGCGTCATCTTTCAGATCTACGAGACTTGGTGGACAGTTTTGGGAGGAACAGAGAAGGGAAAATGGCAACAAGAGAACTACGCATGTGTTTTAATTTGCTTGGATTAAACCCCCACGAATCTGAACTTCGCGAAACATTGACCATACTGACACACGAGAAGAACGGTAACGTATTCACAGAAATAAGTTGGGTAATATTACAGGAAAACGGTTTAATCTTTTTTACGAGTAATATATTAAGGATGAATTTTTCTAAGGTTTCAGTCACGTTCAAGTCTCGTTTTAATCTCATTTAAACGTTTACCATTGTATTGAATAATTTTTAGCGTATATGCATCTGAAAATTGTGTCAAAAGTATAGGTATCTGTTGCTTGTAGAACATTTTTACATGAATTTAAAAAAATTACCAATTCTGCGGCCATTTTGAAAATCCGTATTTCTGTGTTTATTTTGCACTTTTTGAAAGGCTGAAATTTCACCTTTTGATGTTGGATTAAACTTTTAAAAACGTCAGTGTTTCGCCATTTTTAATCATAGCAAGCTAATTTTTGCTGTACAACTTTATAGTGTTCAATATTATATATGTTGCAACAAAGTGGATCATTAAATACTTTTTGTATTTTTTTCATATTTTTAGTGTCACTGGAGCACTTTTTATTTTTGAACCTGAAATTGTGAAAAATAACACAAACAGTAACGGGACAAACAATAAAGCACGCTAATCCCCCTTTTTATGACGGTTTTAGACAGAGAACCCCATTTTCGTTTCATATGCTAAATATTAAAAAAATGTTTAATTGAAGAACTTTTTTAATTTCACGTTAAATCTGCAAAAATTGGTGAAAAATGGGGATTTTCACATTAAAAAATAAAGGGTAGAGGTAACTAAAATTGTTTGCCTGGGTTTAAATATGTAGTCAGAGAAATTTTACTTCCATAATTTAAAAGAAAATAGTATTTTGATAATTACTGAAAATATTCATACATTTTGGATTACAAATACGGAAGATATTGTATGAAGATGTCCTGCAATTGGTCAACACTGCAAAATTCACTTAAAATCACTAATTATGTCATATTGGTACCTTTTACTGCTTTGGTTGATTTAATACCATATGGAAATTTTAGTTTTTGACATATCCATTTTACAAGCGAAAATTCGTAAACTTCCTTCTTAAACGCCATTCTTAAACGACCTTCTTACAGATGGCATTGTCAACACTGAAGACTTTGTAGTGCTGATGCGATCGAAGCTCGGACCGGATGAGTTGAGTAAGGAAGAACTCCAGGAAGCTTTTGCTCAGTTTGACGAGGACGGAAGTGGCGCCATTAGTCCGGACGAGCTTCGGCAGATCCTTGCGGCCTCTTCACTTTCCGAAGAACAAATCGATCAACTCATCATTGACGCAGACACAGATGGGGACGGCGAAATTGACTTCGATGGTAAGTATCAATTAATCTTAATTACTGCAAAACATTTAAAATTTGTGTATGCATATTTCTGTATATTTGTGTTCTTTGCATGTATGAACAATTTTAATTGAGAATTGGAATTTAAATACTTCAGTATATGTGTTTATTATATTGTGGATTTTTGTGTCGTTATGATTCATTACGATATTTGATTTTTGATAAACATATTTTCTACTATAAACAGTATAACACGATTATAAGTCTAACACAATCATCATTGTAACAAGATAGTTAATTAAAATATTGTCAGCATAATATATTATCTGTATAACCTACTTGTTATTGAAATACGATTATCAGTATAGTACGATCGTCAGTGTAACTCTATTGTCTGTGACACAATATTGCCACTGTACGACCTCTTTAACACTGTGCGAACTAGTATGAATCATAATGCTACATTGATATACCCTATAGTAACGTTAACATCTTCGATTATTTTGAAATTAAGAAAACAAAACATTAATTCATTATAAAAGATATCTTTTATTAGTCCAACACGGAAACATCGTTCGCTTGAACAATATATAAAACCACTGCCAAACAATGGTTTCAAATGTTTCAGCTGTATACTAACAGACGACCAAAGTTACAACAAAAAAGAAATATTAATTTTTTTTTTCTGTCGACCTAAGCTGAAATACTTCAACAAGAGTTAAGTCTCATTTGAAGAAATATTAAAATTTTCTATCAACTGCGCATGCCTAGACAGGTGTTGTGTGGATAACTAAATACCTTAGATAGAATGGTACAGCATGTTGAATACTGTGCTGGTATAATAGGGTGTCAGTCTGATTTAAATTCAGATCGTTATTCTCGATCTGTTATGTAACAGCATCCCGAAAGCAGTCATGTTCTGGTGACCTTTGTGGCTTTTTTACTTCTACTCCAATATAATTTTCAACTTAAAGACAGGACAAAGCTGTCAATCAACGCATATAATGCCATAATGCACAACAAAGAACGGTTTTTTGCCGAGCAATATTCACTTTGAAGATTCAGTAGCCAGTAATTTGATTGTCTAATGCAAAAGTCACCAGAACAAGACTTGTTATGGGATGTTGTCAGATCCTTGTACAGCGTAGTAAGAATAAGGATCTGCATTTTCATGTGCTAACTTTTTTGTGTATAGGTTACTGCATGGGTTTCGGGTAATACGGGGTTTGTAACGCCCTCGCTATCGCTCGGGTGTCATTAGTCCCAAGTGACAAGAACTCATGCAATAACTGACTTACTGCATACTTTGTACCTCGAACACACACAATGAGTGAATGTCTACCATACACATGCTTCACCTGTAGATCTTATCTGTGTCAGTGAGTACTTATCATTGATAGTAACAAAGTATGTATTGCCCACACTTTCCTATTGTGAGAGGTGGAAAGTATGTAGTAATACATTTTATTAATATATGTATTGCTCTATTGTAACTATATTGGTATCATTTGTAACTGATATTGGAATCATTTGGAACTTTATTCCAGAGTTTTACACCTTATTCACGACGATGATCTGATGATAGGGAGACAAACCAGTGGTACATAGTTATTGTATATCATTGTGCTTATAACATCATGTGTTACATATTTTACACACATGTTGTTTATTCTCATTTTATCTATCCATCATTTCTTATTCTCTCGATAAAATCTTTAAACCGTAGTGAATTATTAATGCTTGTAATATTACCATAACGCAAATAAAAATCGTTCATATCCACTCAATTGTAATATAAAACATTATAATTGGTTTTTGAATTTTTTTTATATGACTGTTGTATATTATGATATTTCAACCGTGAGATCTATTCAATTTTTGTAATGATATATTTTTAAGGATAAACACTTTATATGTTTATATATTCGAATTATGATCTCATAAACTAAACAAAATCGCAGGTAAGTCCTTTTAACCACGTTTTTTTTCTGTGAACTGGTTCTTTAAAGTCCCATCTATAGACACTTATTTCAATTTCAACACAGTTGTGTCTCAAACTGGGTAATTTGCATAGCACCGCTCACTTGCCGATGCAGAGAGTTTTGGCACCTGCACAAGTATAATTATACAGTTAATACCATTGTAGACCGTACTTTTTAAGAAATATTACTTTTACTTTTTTTTTCTGGAAACATAATTCCTCCCACCCCATTCTTTATTAATCCCTGCTTTGGCGTCAGGCCGTCAGAAATATAGTTGCTCCTTCATCAGTAAACTTCCTTCATTATGAAAACGTTGCAAATGTTGTGGTAGATGTAATAGGGAACATTTTCCATGAAAAAATGTTTAGAACATAACACGAGTGTATTGAACAATTACTAACTATTACCAAAAATCATTATATGTAATTTATACATGTAGTATTTTATATATTTATAAAATATATAGTATTATGTAGACATATTTTATCTTCACGTTCCCTTTTCTTTGTAATCGTCTGTCGAATTAACATATGTTTTCATGTTCTTTATTGACTTAGTGTTATAAGAAGTGCCACCTTATTTTGTTTTCTCTCTAAAGTTATTCAGATCATATGAACTTCTGTTTTTTCCCGGCATACAGTACAATATCAATAACTGAATTTGAAAGGTACAACAGGTGTGTGTGTATTACGTCATCTTTTGAAATGGAAACAAATATCAAAATTATCCAACTTATCACACTTGTCCACAAAAACATATTCAACCCGTTGCAATTAAATGCATTTTCAGTGATTTCTTACAGTATCAAAGTATCCAATTTGAAAGGATATCTTGTGACTTCAAAGTATCCAGTTTTTAAGGGTACATGCATCTTGATTCATTGAAGTATCCGTCTTATAAAGAACTCTTGAGATATCAAAGTATCCTTTATGTAAATATATCTTGACATATCAAAGTATCCGTCTTTAAAAGGTTATCTTGAGACATCGAAGTATCCGTTTTTCAGGGATATCTCAAGGTTTTCGAAGTATCCGTTTTGTTTTGACATCCTAGGGAAACGAAGTATCCGTTTTATAAGTATAATTTGAGGTGTAGAAGAATTGTTGTTCCTTTATCAAAAGTTGCATGTATTTTTATATACGTCAGTGAATTGCGAGCGTATTTTGCTTTTTGAATGAGTATGAAGGTAGCATGTAATAATCAAATATATTATTATATGGAAACTATATACGTTACTTATCATATTATCAACTTCAGTTAATTGTATTTAATATTTTCGTTTATACTTGCATTAACTAATACGATATTGTTTATCACATCAACAACAACCAAACACAGAAAGGAATGATCTAAATATTTCTTCCTTTTCCTTATTATTCATTATTGATTTATTACAACACACATAATTGTTTACCTTACCTACATTGTATACAAAACTACCCTTTTATTCAACCAGAAAATTACTTATACCTTGAAAAACTTAGAGAAGAAATATTTCAAACTCTTGCTTGACAAACTTGAAATTTAATTCTTAAAATTATCTTAATATTGTGATCAAATTTATCGAATTGGAAATAAGTTCATATCGTTATTATTATTGGTTTAACATACATGTAAATTATATTTTCATCAACTGTTGGTACTTTCAGGAAAGAAATGTATAATCACAATATAGATTACAATTAACTTCCATAGATCATTTCTTATGTGCATTCCATGTTGTCCTGACAACCATTGGGGTTTTATAACTGTGGATACCAACTCCATTTTTATGTTTAGGAAAACTTCGATACATACCCTTCGAGTTACTGACATCTTATTTTAAAAACTACCGACACCACTTCTTATTATACTTTTAATATTGTTTTGTTTTGTTACGTAAGTGTTTTATGTTATTTTTTGTTTGTGTCTTGATAAAGGAGCGGATAGTTCTCAAAATGTGACAGCACTAGTTTGTCTACACTGTTGGAATTATTTATTTGACCTTTATGATACTTTCAGTCATTCGTATCCTATACATATCCGTGTGTAAGGATCAAGTGTTACTTGGAAAACCATCATTGATATTACTTCTTTCACCTATAGCATTTAAATATATACATCTTGCAACTTGTATTTTCTTGATAATTCATTAATGCAGACTACTTGATATAATGTCAAATATATTATAACGCCATCACTACGGGATAAATGATAAAGTAGTTTTTGTTATAACAGTAGCATTTTGCATTGTTTTCGTTTTCATTTATTTATTTTTTCTATATATTTTACAAATATATATCCAAGTATTAAATTCGTTTCTTGTCTGATGCCAGCTTTGAACTTTATAGAGCGATTGGTTGATTTATTGCCTTTTCTTTTGTTTTCATTTGTTGTAGTAAGGTTTGTATTACTGCGTTAAGATTTGATATAGCTATCCCTGTACCGCCAACTGAATATAAAAGGGTTACTAGTGTAAATATATAAAATATTCGGTCTTTCCCATGTAGGTATTATATATCACCTACCTTTACTAATACTCGGCGCTGATTATAAATGAATATATAAATATATACTGTTTTTACGTAGATTGTGGGTTAAATAAGCCATCCTTTTTGCTGTACAATGTAACAATGACATTGGTATTCTGCTTATCACTGCTATAACCACACATTTGCTACTCAATGTATGTGAGGTACACACGTTCAAAAACGTAAATGAAAACTTGATCCAAAACGGAACACTCGGTTTAAATATGTGTTTCAAATATTAATCCAAAATACATGTGTACTCCTGTCTAGAGGTCTCGTGTTTCTCTGATGCGGAGAAACCTGAAGTTAAGTTCAGGAACACAACAGTTCTTGAATTGAACTGACATTGCCCTTAAGAAGAGGAGAAAGAGGGAACGATGGCTTATTGAACCTTAATTTAGAACAGGACTTTATCAATTTTACAATATTTTCTCCATTAAACAGTGAAAGGGGGCTATTGTACACTGTGAGCTTGTAAAATGAAATCTGAGAAATAATGTTTTGGAATGTTTTAAATAAAAGTTTTAAGTGCATTGACGTTTTCAGGTATGGCGGTGAAGTTGTTAAGAAATATCACTGGATAGAAATAATCATGTTGTGTTACGTCGGGCGCGTTTTCCAATAATCAATCTTCTAGTGTTATGTAAAAAAAATAATAATACCATAATGTTCTTTTAGCATGACATATAATGTTTTAACATCCGAATGCTTAAAAACAGAATTGCACAATTATAAAATGTATTGATCGAGTTTAGAATCTACAAAATGCGAATCCTATACTAAACTATAGATGTATTGTGGTCATTCGGGGAACAAAATGGAAAAGCAATTGCATTGATCGACGGAAACTATCTAGACATTTTTTCAATTCAAAAAGACTCTTATTTTATTTCAAGTGAACAGACAATGAAAGAAATTTCTTTGCACCTATAGCAAATGTTGGAAATATATTAATTCTTTTGAAGTAGAAAAAATATTTAAATTTTTCTTGATTAAAGAAATATGTTGTTTGGATATTGTACATAATGTTATGTGCATGTAGCACTTGCGTTGGCCGTTTCTGGTAAAAGTGATTTCATCTTTAATTGCTTATCCATAATAAAGAAAGGGCAAGTCGATGATATTACATCGTTGCCTTGACAATCAGACCAAGATATACATGTGTAAATACAACATTGATGTATGTATCTTAAGATATCCGAACCCAGTTGTTAGCTTAATCACTATCTAGCAATATCTTTCTGTCTTTATAAATTCTGTCAATAAACAAGGTACCACCCCGAGAAGCTGCATGTACATTGACTGTACTGCATGCATGATATCTAGAAATTGGTAACCAAGTCATCGGTTTCATTTTCAAGTTACATGATAATAAAAAAATGTGCTGGTCATTGATTTAGCTATTCACCTTTTGAACAACTGGGCCAGGTGAAAAATATGATTCGCCTGGAATAATTATTTTGATTATGGTTTATTTCTTCTTACAGAGTTCTATACCTTATTTACAACTATGATGGGATGAGGAAACTTTACAGCATATTACTTACCATTCCTAAGTCATCAGCAGAGGTCGCGTGACGTCATGATCTCGGACTTTGTTGACCACGTGGTTACGTTTATGGACAATCTGTGATAAAAGGGTATTTTTCTAATCTCGGATTATAAAAATACTCGACCTACTTTATGTGCTGTTTATTTATTCTTGTTTAATTTTTTTTTTTTTTGTATTTATGTTTATTTTCGTAAATGTTTGTGATAACAAATTATTGTTTAAGACTTAGATTTTTAGATACTCATTGATCGGCTTCGTTTTTAAGTGCAAAGTTATTTATGCTTTGATGTTTTAAAGACATTTTTCTAAATACGTGTCTAGCTGTCCTGTCTACCTAAGCATTAAATGTTTTAGAAAATGTTGTCACTGTGTTATAGGACTGTAATCTTATCTCTTGCTGATCATTTATTACTTATATTTACATTTTGATAAAATCATTGTACTTTTTATTTGTATTTTGGAACAGTTTTTGAACAGGAAATTAAGTGTAGGCGACCACGAAATTAATGACGTAACAATAGCGATTGGTGATGCTACAATGGTAAATGTTGCTATGTACTTAGTTACATTATGTACATAACAACATTTACTTTCACAATGCATTGCAATGGAAGGATGCAGAACAGAAATGTAAATATATTTCTACCACAATACCCCGTGTTATTCCACTCTCAGACCATTGTATAACCGTGATGACTGTTGGATAAATATATGGTATATACTACTAGTGGAATATGACCTTACGGACCTTTGATTGGTTGAGCAGTTGAAATTTGACCGGAAATCATGTGGGCCAATGCAACGTGCTGATTGTTGACGTCGTCATCGATTGTTGACGTCGTCACAATGTGGCGGGAATATATACGAGATGACGTGTTTTCGCGGTTCACAGAAACCAACACTACCACTGCGGCTTAATAGTATTGTGGTAGAAATAGGTCACATCACTCGTTGTTGTTGGATATGGAATTTATTTCACTTTTGTTAATTATTTTTTTAAAGTTACAAAGGACACTCGCTAAAGTTCGTGTTTTTTGTAACTTTAAAAAAATAATTAACTCTAGTGAAATAAATTCCATATCCAACAACCACTCGTTGTGTAACCTCTATATATACAGTTAAACCTCGTTTTCCAAACCCGAGTACGCGAATCCCAAATTGAATGATTCCGTCGATCCCGGCCGTTCTTCACACTAAACATTCGAACTACTCACTTTACTCAAACGCTCTGATAACTCGAACTTTCCCTATGGTCCCGTCGACTTTGAGATAATGAGGTTCGACTGTATTGGCAGCATTGTAACGATATTTTGTACCGCTATTTCAACACTTGTGAAGGGTAAATATTTCATACAGGCTTATAATGCGTCTAATTTCATGTAATTCGTTTCGGAGCATGTTGGAAATTATTTTGATTGATCAATTTGAGTCTTGAATAAATTATGGTACTATACAGTAATATTGATTTCGTTGTTTTTTCTTTGCTCATCACTTTAAACCATTGTACTTGTCAAGTTTCAAAAAGAAACATGATACAAGTCAGTATTTTGAAACACGTATACCATCTCAACTGCAGTGGAAGGTGTCTCGTTATTCTACCACTAGCCCTCCGCCTTAAGGTTGCGCGTACAAAACGTACGTGGGGCAATTGCAAGGTACAGACAGTGGTCTTTCTCCGGGGTCTCATGCAAAGCAAAATGAAACAATTTCGAAAAATGTAAAAATGTTTTGTGGGTAATGAGTAGCAAATCTTTTTAAAGCTTAGACAAAATGGGGAACTATACACATATTGGTAGTATACCTTAAGGGAATAAAATTGTAGGATGCGTCATCATCACTTTACTTTCAACCAAGTATAACAGGAGAGGAAAAATGCACGGCCAGACCGGGGTTCGAACCCGAGACCTTCCGAACTCTATGATACAATGACCCACCAGCTGTCGGTATGGCAATAAACTGTGTTCTTTTGTTGTGTACATTGGATAGAAAAGAATTAATTATAAAACAAGTTCATGGAGGTGGCAAAACACCCCATGTAATTACCACAGGGATTTAGATGTACTTTATTGAATACTGTGCGTAGTGGAAACGTGAGGCGACGACCAAGTTACGCAAAGGGGAAGGGGCTGATATTTATATTGTTACTTTCATCACTGTGGCTAATGCTGTTTACTATCTATGTTACATTATATTAATATCACGACAGCACGGTTTGATGTTGACAATAACCTTCTGTTGTATTGCTGTAACTACGTTCTTGTTAACATGTCGATATTGTACATGGAGTAATCTAGATCTATACAGATATCGTAGGGACTTAACTTCGCTCATTTACAAAACCACAAAGTTTAAAATCTCAGCCAATGTTTCTGGTAAATACCAAATATGTGATTATCACATTTTGACCAATCAGGTCTCATTATTATCAATTATATTGTCATTTAATTTTCACTCGAAATTTTTCAGGGAATCTCGATTACATTAATAGTGAACAATAATCCTACTGTTAGATTTTAAATATATATATATTATATATCTTTTATTTTAGAATCGGCACAAAACACAGAAAACAAATCATTACAAAACATTAGAACCATTTATATACATGTATATTTTTTTTAAATGCAAGAGATTTTTTCCCGCCGACGGAAATGCCCCAAGCTCAGTGGTCACTGGCAGGATTGAAACACACCGTCAGTGAAAGAAAGAAGATATTTGGAAAGTGTGCGATTTGAGTATTATGCCAGTCAGTGTATCGTAATACATACATGATGAAAAGGGTTAACTACGGTGTGCACTTTGCATAAATCCGCGAAGCGGTTTATGCAAAAAAGTGCACACAGTTTTTTCGGTATATACCGTATAACCCTAAAAAGTATTGTGGTTATTCCTTATAATTTCATTTCCGAAGATACATATATAAGACAAAAGCCTTATGCAATGATTTCGTATTAATAATAACAAAAATCGAATGGATTTGCAAAATACACAACCATGTGCATACATTTCACCACAAAACAACTTCCACCAATCAGAAGTTAGATTACAAAATACCGCGCCAAACATGGCGGTATATGACGTCATCACTTTTTGCGTTGTCTGATTTTTGAGGTTATACAATATAACCTGAAAAAGTTTAACATTGCGGGAATAGACAAAATTAAATTATATATGTATGTAATACAAAAAACCTGATTAAATGGTAATCGGTGATAAGTATGTTTTATTCATATTACATGTAGTCCGGACCAATTAAAGGTAAAATTGGGTACATCTTAAAAACACCATCACTCAAGAATCGACTTTCGGACTAGCTGCTTACATGTATAAGGTAAAAGGACTTGAGGGCAAGGACTACAAAGTCTGAGAACTAAAAAGATTGTGACGATTATGATTTGAACAGCCAAACACCTGATGATGGTGGGATAAAACAAACTATTTGCCAATTTTCAATGATGCGGCATTTGCATAATTTCCTAAGCGACAAACAGAGCGAGACTGCTATATATCTGTTTCACATTAAAAAAAATACAGATTTTTGTTATTTTCTGCTAATCATATATTACATATTGTAATATTCGATAAATTCTTTAAGGTCAAATCGTAAATTTATGTCCTTTAATTCGGCTAGCGGCGTCAGACATACCAGCCTTGTGGCATACCAGAAAAGTGATTATTGTTCGGAGGAATTCTTCTGGGCCGAGGTAAAATATATTTCTCGATGAAATCAAGATGGCGACCATAAAACTTGCCAATAGTCTTCATCAACCTGCATCTCTCGAATCCCCGTGCCGTAAGATTTTTCGTCAGCAGTTGACATCTATCACGAAAATCCCGATATTCAGAGCAAGCCCTAGAATAACGAATTAACTGCGACATATAAACACCATAGGATGGAGAATCAGGGGTGTTAAAAAAGGGAAAGTTCACGGTCGGAAATTCGACCCTACAAAACTGACCCTTTTTTTCCCGGCAGACAACGATTGTCATTTCAATGTACAACGAATTCTAAAAATTAAGTTAAAAGACTAACGTACAAACGCAAGTATGTTAAGTTAGCATATGAGTGGATGGGGAATTCTACTCTCCGGATCATCACTGGTGGGTCACTTTCCTTATCCACATCAGACCGATATAAAGAGGCTCATAAATTTACATGTATAAGGGTAGGATAAAAGATAATAAAGTAAATCTGATGACAGATCCAGAATTATATAATCATTTGACATGACATAAACGCATACTGTATGGTGGCTAATTTAGGACATCGTAATGTGGCATCGTGTTATCGAGATCCATAAAACAGTGGTAGTACAGAATGGCTCGAACCAGCCACCAGAATACACAACTCGAGGTGACAATCGCAACGTGATTGTTAAAGTGATGATGACGCATACTGCGATTCCCTTTAAGGTACACTACCAATATGTGTACAGTTTCCCCATTTTGTCAAAATTAAAATACAGTTGCGCATTACGCACAAACAATGAAACAATTTTTACATTTTCGAAATTGTTTCATTTTCGTTGAATCAGACCCCGGATAAAGACCACTCTCCGTACCTTGCAATTTTCCCCCGTACGTTTCGTAATCGCAACGTTAAGGCGGAAGGCTAGTGGTAGAATGATGAGACACCTTAACCACTGCAGTTGAGATGGTATACGTGTTTCAAAATATTGACTGGTACCATGTTTCTTTTGATGCACTAAAATGAAACATTTTTCGTTGCATCAGGGGTCTCCGGTTTTCCTCCAACCCCAAAACCTGGCACGTCCTTAAATACTCTTGGCTGTTGATGCAATTTTTGTAAGACGTAAAACAAAAATAAAACAAACCAAAAATCAACTTAATTCAATGGATCCCTTATAAATGGTACTTTGAACGTGCTTTAAGATACCTTCTTAGATGGAATGTTTAGGTTGCCTAACGCGAGGGTTGCCCTATTTAACCTCCAGGGAGTAAACTACGTGATTATGTTAAAAAGCAGGGTTTACGTGTTTTGCCTGAACAGATGTTGACGTGACGTCATTTCAATTTTTCGTGACTAAAAATATTGGATCATATGATCGGGGATTCCTTCGCCTTAATCCACGGATGAGACAGTGGTCACAGTGGGAAATTGTCCCAAGGTAAACAAACCGCGTTTAAACACGTGTTCACTCCGTGACTTGTGATTTATCATGACGTCACAATCGGAAGTCAAAATTAGAAGAAAAAAAAATGAATAATAAAAATAATAACCATACCGTCAGGTTACGTAGTGTGGCAATTCTAGACAACAGGTGATGTCATCCGAAACACTTACACATTATTGTTTAAGCTTACCTGAGTGTCTTCCGTTGGCACTTTAATATCAAATATGGTACGTGTTTTAGTCTTTCCGAACATGGCTTTAGTTTGGGTCAAATATCATATTAAGCAATTTTGTGATATATTTGCACTGCCAATGACCCGTTCAGTAAAGAAAATGTCGGTTAAGAAGTAGTGCAGAGTCAATAGTTGTGTTAGAATGAATATTCTTCTCTGAGAGTGAACAATTGGGGTAAGAATCAAGGCGTCCCTGAGCTTCAGACACTATGTTCTTCACTCGAGGCTATGGTGTAGACTTGCTGGCTGTTGCAAAGTAAAAAATGGGTCTAACAAAAAGAGTTCTTTTAAATGGCATGTCGTCCTAAACAACTGGGCATATTTAAGATGTTTAATGAAAATCCTATAGTCTTCCGAGGGCTGTCGTTCTAAACTACTGAGACATTCATCTTAGCTTCAGGAATAGCCAGGTAGGCAATCTATGGTCAGATTTCGATTCGTTGGTTTCTTGTTTTTGAAAACTGAAAGAGTTATGTCCCCTTAACCTTAAATAGCCTACCGTTGACCTAGCTGACAGAAACATATACCTGTTGGTATTTATAGGATAATTGTCATATTACAGAAGAGCCCGGTCATGGTAATTATCTTCTATTCACGCCATGTTAAGTCCCAATAGATTGGTATTGATCAGATATCTTATTTTTACAAATCATTAAAGAGCGTAGGGTTGAAACAGATTTTGTCCGTGTATAGTAAGCTTAACGGCAAATAAACGTTATTTGTAACTGTTGTATAACATACTTAATAAAAGATTTGTTACATTTAAAGCTAATTGTGTCAGTAAAGATATAATATTATATGTGAAACACACAAGAAATAACATTGGAGTATTTCAAATAAATCTGGAAAGTGCATTAAAAAAAAGAAAAACGGAAACTGCATGCCTAATCGGGCTTCGACTGAATATTACTCTCCGAGTCTCGCATTGGATCTTTTATAATTCAATTTGATTATTGGGATATAATTCAGTATGTACATAAGTATTGAGATATATGGTAGACAGTCTACTGGTCGTACGCATGCCATTGTTAAACAACAGACACTAGTGTGTAGAATACCTATTTACACACGTACAGTAATAATGTGTGTGTGTGACCCTATCCTCGATACCCAGGGGTTACGCTCACCTACGTTCTCTACAACCCTGGACTATGTCGTGGCAAAATAGAAGCCTCTGTGTGTGCCACTTTGTTGATGAGGTAAACAGACTTGTTTAACCTTCTGATGTACATTAAAAACAATTGTATGGTCTCATAACAGTAAAAAAGCATTGAAGTCGATTGCGGCGCCTTTGTAATCTTCAAAAAACTGAAATTGGTCAGGTTTTTCACCCGAGTGTGCCTTCATGTTTGCAATGACATATTCCAGGAGGGTAGAGAGCGTAGGCAAACTTAACCTCTGGATATCGAGGATGGTTTTCTCCAATTGATTTACTGACAGGTTACTTCCCTTGGCCTGGCTCTGTATAACTAAAGTATTTTAGAACCATACATATATTCATCAAATGTCGATTAAACTTTGCCGAGACCTGTGAAACTTTTTCCAGTTTATTTTGTGTAGCATGGAAAAAGATATCAACAGGAAGTGATGACGTCATACAATGTGTATGAAGTTCAGAAGTACTGTTTGTGTCTGCATATAAAGAAGTAACCGAATGTCGTTAACTAATGTCGCCAACCATTTTCTAAAGCACTCACCAGATTCCCACACCGTTTTGAAATGGCCACCTAATTTGCGAGCTGCTGAAATGGTCCATTTAACTTTATTAGACGGCGGCCATTTTCAAAAACGTGTTTGAAACTGGTGATTGTTTTCGAAAATGGCTGGCGACATTTAGTTAAGGATATTTCGGCAACTTGATTACATGTGTATGCTAGTTGAAAAATATGTTCTTTCCACTGATAATCATAAAAAATCAAAATGAAACTGGCATAAAACATGAGTTGAATGGGGTTTTTTTAATCAATTTCAGGGCAGCTTCATACACATCCTCGATGGTCAGGGGTTTCGCTCACTTACACTGTCTTCACCCCTAGAGAATGCCATTGCAAATCTACAGGCACGAGGACAGCAGTGTGATCGGTCAAAGGTTAAAATAAACTGACCAATGGCTAGGCTGATACTTGTCTTTTGAAGATGACAAAGGGGCCGCATTCCACTTCAAAGCCGGTGAAATTCCATATTTATGCGACAATGTTTGTTGTACATCAAAGAGACCAACATGTCGCCTTGCCTCATCACTAAAGTGGCACAAACAGAATCTTCACTTTTGATATGACGTAGCCTATGCTCTAAGCGATTGTAGGTGAGCAAAACCCCTCGATATTGAGGATGCTTCATACAATATCTTCCAGATTTGTAATTAAATATGTTTAATAGTTTGAAGGAATGGCAAATAAAATATTGTCTGTTAAATTATAGAAGCAGAATAATTTCTTTAAAATATCCTCAACTCATAGTCAATTTAAGTTATTTTTACTCCTTATTAAATTTGTATATAATTATGTTTTCTTCATTATTTACAGAGTTAACGTTTTATATAAAAGGTCTGCTTTGAACTTATCTTAATATTTGATGGATCGAAAAGAAATTGGTTTTTCTTTCTAAAACACTTACATGTGTATATTGTTTAGTTTGTACTATGATGAGCACATCACGCAGAATATAACCCTAGATCATATCATCAGCGAATCATATACTGTTTTGATGACTTGATGTGTATCAGCTGAGTAATGTTCAGTGGATATTGTGAAAGTAATGATCATCGGAATGACATTACATTTAAGTCTTCTAAAGAAATTCCACTCTTTATAATTGTCAAATTCCCTGTGGTTGGGATGCTGCAGTTAAAGGCTTTCACAACAGTATCCACTTAGATTCAACTGAATGATCAGCAGTGCTAGTCCATCCAGTTGGTCATTTTTCATTGTTGAGAGCAGATATGTTTTCAGTCTATAGGTACATGTAATGCTGGTGGTTCTTTCACATCCTGCTATGCTGATCGTCAAAGCGCAGACTATTCTCAACATGTTGAGTTTGGGATAGAATATTTCATCACAGATCTGCATGTTAGCGCTGGTGCAACCCTCATCACGACATCTTCTCCACGAAATATCCTCAACATGTTGAGTTTGGGATGAAATCTTTCATCACAGACCTGCATGTAAGTGGTGATGCAGCCCTCATCACGCTATCTTCTACGCCATTTGTGGTACTTGCATTCGCATCGTAGGTTGTCTTCCTAAGGCAAATCCTCACTGCAGCGATCGAAAGGGGACTGGATTAATGGTGACAGAGCTCCATTTGGCATTTAAGAGACATCTGTTAAACGTTTTTGTCTGTTAGCAAGACTAACTTTTAGGGATGGTGCTTGACGGTGTAGACTCCCTCATTGAGGGTATAGCAAAATCGGGATACCTGGCTTCATGATAATTAACTTGTCTTCTGCTTCATCGACGACAACCGCCAGGTCAATCGTGGTCACATCCAAGACAGCACCAAAACTCAAAATGTGAATCTAGTAATTTTTGTCAATCACAACAAGTAAGCACACTAAGAAGCAAACTCAAAAACTCCGACCTTTTTATCCTACTAAAAAAAAACAAAATATTTATCGATGAGATAAAGATTGCGACCATAAAAGGCATCTCTCGAATCCCTGTGCAGTAAGTTTGTTCGTCAGTAGTAGACATCTATTACGAAAATCTCGACATTCAAAGCAAGCCCAAGAATTACGAATCAACTGCGAAATGTAAACAACATAGGGTCGAGATGCAGGGATGTTACTATTAAGAAAGGGAAAGTTTACGATCGGAAAATCGAACTCGTCACGTTTATCATACAGAGTAGTAGTAAGCTGTCCGTGTTGGTCAATGTTTAAGTAAAGATCGATGTAAGAAGCTGATGTAGGAGAGTCTGTTGTGTATTTAATCTCAAGTTCAGTTGGTATATACGATCGACTAGATCAACAAACGTCTTGTTATTTATAGACAACACATCGTTGATATACGAGGGGTGTTCCAAAAATAATGTCACTTGCATCGGTGCTCATATAGCGGAAGTGCTTTTGTTCATTTTAATTTGCTCTGCCCTTCAAAATACTCTCCGCCAGCCAGAACACACCTTTTTAGCCGGTCAATCCATTTTTGGAAGCATTTTTCATACACTTCAATGGGTACATCCATCAGACACTGATAAACAGCAGATCCAAGGGCATTTCTCGAATTGTATCTCCTTCAAGATAAATGATAAAAAATAGTCGCAGGGGGCCAAGTCCGGCGAATACGGAGGATGCGGAAGGACGGTAACCTTCTCTGACTCCAAAAAGTCAGTCACAATACGTGCCTTGTGAGCGGGTGCATTATCATGCAAAAGTCGGACATACTTAAGTCCTGTTTTGGGGCGGCGACTTTTGTAGTAGTTCTTCAACTTTCTCAGACCAACGTTTTTATAGAACTTGCCTGTGACCGTTCTGCCTTTTGGCACCGGGATTTGAATAGCTGGACCCTTATTAGTGAAAAAAAATAGCATACAAAACCTTCTTTACCGTTCGTATTCGTTTGGCAATACTTGGGCGTCTGGCATTTTTAGTGGCCCATATTCGGTTGGCAACCTTCCGCTTTGGTTCAAAATAATACACCCAGGTCTCATCACAAGTGACTATATTATCAAAAGCCTTTTTACTATATTTTGGGTGTATTTTTAGAAGATTTGTTTGCCATTGTTACACGCGTCTTCTTTAAATTTGCTCATCCGTTAACAAATGGGGTATCCATCTTGCATTTATCTTTCTAACTTTTAGGTGTTTCTTCAAAATTGCATGAACTCTTGCTAACGACAAGTTTGTCATTCGAGCCAATTGTCTTACGGTGAATCGAGCATCAGTTTGGAGGATATTTTGGATTTTTTCTATGTTACCTTTGGTCGTAGTTATTGCAGGACGACCTGGGTGAGCAGCATCTTTCAGTTGCTGCTGCCCAGCACTAAATTTACCTACCCACCTACAAACAGTCCTGTGAGACATTTGGCCCTCCCCTTCACCTCGTTTTCCTGTCATTTTGTGACTAGTCTAACGGATAGGCTATGAAACGATGTACACTGTACCGAGGCCAGTTAACGTGTGGACGAGATATTTACCTGTGTCACGAGCCAGTGATTACTCAATCGACACGAGGTGGTTTTGTGCATAAATTGCACGATTTCCGCGAAATAAAGCACAGATGACATTATTTATATGAAAGTGAAATTGAAAGATTTGACAAGGTCCTAGAGAAATTCAGCCTCGTATAAACACAAGTCAGCCGAAAACGAGTCGCAGTTAGTTCCTATTGAAATGCCATTAGTCTGTTGGAAAATCTTTCCTCTGAACTCAACAAAGATATTGTCGACCAGGAATCATTCGTACTATTTCTTCATCGGTATATTTCAGCCTAGCCTTTGTTGTGTTTTCAAAAAGTATGCTCCAAGATAGTGCACAGTTATGTACTTGTATCGCCGTCCACCTTTCTTAGAAAAGAATCACTAGCATCACTGAAAAATCCTATGAGGACGAAACAGCTGTATGATGCAGTTTAATTATTGTTTTCGGCATACTCTATCTATTACTAAATTTAAAAGGTGCAGCACATGTGTATGTTTCATAATGTACGTCATCTTTGAGAAGTGGGTTCTCAAGACGGATACGATCTTTTGAGTTTTTCAAAATCCACATTCCATTAACGCTACTCTTGGAGTATACAGTGTCACAATAAGACTAAAGCCCTGATTAAACTGTACTAAGAATGGCTGTACGAAGTTTTGATAATGGCTTAGCTGAGCAATGAGAGGAAATAGTGGTAAAACGTTGTTTATAAGGATCATTGTGCAGTTTAGGTATGTAATATAGACGAGGTAGGTCAGCGTCTTACATGTAATCATTAACGGGTATTTTGAATGATTGTAGTATCAGCAGGCCAATAATCTTCTGGTTTCACAAGAGTATCGGAATCTGACATCCTGCTGGTGTTCACCATGTTTTCGAAACAGCTAATCAAATTTACGGAATGTCTCCAAGGCATTTATTACGTCCTCCTCATATAATTTTTAGATTTTGATGGAATAAAATAATAAAAAAATTGTGTTCCCTTCAGTGTCATACCTTCAGATAGGGGGCGTTGAATTCGAATTTCGCATGTTGTGCGGTATGTGACTGTCGGGCCATTCAGCGATATTTTATAACTTTATAACTGAACTTATAACTGTTTTTCTGTAAAATTTAATTTAATTGTTTGAATACTTCGATATTAACGTGTATACATAAAGTGGGTTTTGATTTGTATAGTACTGGCGGCAATTATGCGCTCCATACAATAGATAATGGAATGATTTTTTTGTGTTGTGGTTTTCTATCGGAGGGTTTGGTATTTGATAAGCACATAAACAATCGATATTTGTTAATTTTTAATCTTTTTAAAAGTTTTTAAACGTTTAGCTCGGGGATTTTGTAGTCCCCCATGTTTACTGGAGCCTCCGTAGCCACAGTTAATCTCATTTGATTAGTGGTACGGTACATAATATACACATTTTGTAGTACACGATTTGAAATTATTCAGAATTAGCTTGATTTTACTTCTGAATTCATAAACAAAAGGGAGTTTCACGCACCTGGCCCTTCTGCTTCTACATTAGTTTAGAAATTTCGGATTCCCACCTTTTGGCCCCTAGCATCACTAAAGAGTCCTAGGAGGACGGAACAGCTGTATGGTGCAGTTTAATTCATTTTTCGGCAAACTGTACCTATAACTTAATTTGAAAAGAGCAGCATATATGTGTATTACGTTATCTTGAAACTATAAAAAAAGCTGACAATACATATTTCAAGTTTTACACAAGACCACCCTACACGCTCTTTGGACTATGTTGTGTATTATATACAATGTTCACTGTCAGCTTAACAATGTCTCCAAATCAACATATTACAGATATTAGCATTATAACTCAATTATGAAATATTAAAACAGTTTTATTCAAACAAAATTTAAAAAATCTGAAAATAATCAGACATTGTTTAATTTGTTCAAAGACCATATACTACATGTACACGTATCTGGATTTGAATATTAAAAGGTTCCTGGTTCGGACTGTCGTTTGAACACACTGGCACGGTGTGGAGCCAATACAGACCTAAGACAATGACTGACAGACATGTATTGAACACGTCAAAGGATTCCAATAACTATGTGATATTATCTAAATCCGGACAATACACAAGGCGATCGTGTTGATTGGGATAGGTTCGATTATAAATCATAAAAATACTATTTTGAATCTATTGTTGACCACTTGATATGATAACTTTGAATTCAAATGACGCTTTATATGATTATTGTTTTTAAATATCTTTACGGAGGATATTTCAAAATCGTTTTTGATGTCAATATCCAATAAATTAAACACATCACGATTTTAACAGACATGATTCAGTTTTAAGTTTCAGTGATTCTATTTGTCAAATGTTTAAATGGTCTGTTAAAGCATTCAGTCAAATGTTTATGTGCTTGGTTTTATCCTTTAATTATGATTATTTAAGGAAATCTGCAGAAGTCACGAATATTCTATTTTTAAATAAGATACAAGTCCATACGAATCTCAATACCTCCTTTGGAAAACAAGTGGTTTTGTCGTCATAAGACAGGGTATTGTTGGATTTTGTTTCATATTTTTGAAAATGTAAAAATTCTTATTAAATCAAATAGAATGAAAAGTTGATAAAGATAGAATAGGAAAACATATAAATAGATAAAAATATTACAACGAATAGAAATATAGCCAGAAAAGACTATGCTTGAATATTGATGGCACATGTATACATTTGTTGAATTTTGAAGACAATAAAATGAAGAAAATCATATGTGATCAATTTGTTAAGATAACCATACATCGGACGTTTCTTTTTCTGTTAATCTGTGATATTTTCAAAATCTTTTAAAACTCGAAAGAAAAAAATAATTCGGGTTTTTTTTTGGCATAATGCGGGTGATCTGATAACGTATTTTCATGGAAGCTGTCAAAAAATCTTATGTTGTTATGGCTTCATGGATATTGAAAAAATGCATTTTACTTTTCCGTCAATGGGTCCAAGCAAATATATTGCATATAAAAAATAAAAGGAAGACATTAAACGATTGCTTTGAAAAAAACCCCAGAGAAAGTGTGAAAGAAAAGAAGACAACACTTTTCAACACTACAATATTTTAGCCAAGTCTTCGATCGTCAAGCGTTTAAACCATATGAAGTCCAGTACATGATATTTTTGTATTCTTTTTCAATGTTTTACTGTAAAGGAGACGTCTGGTTTTCCACAATATATCTAGAAACAAAAAAAAAACCTGTAATTTTAAACTTTGATAAATTGAAAACAAAAATGTACTTTTAAATAACGAAGGCCACCCTGATAATCCGATGCGGTTGTTTATCAATCATCTTGTAAACAGTAAAGAAGCTTTACCCGGTAATACAGACAATTCAAAACTGGTGGTCCTTGACATTTAATTACAAATGTATATACCGCCACAGGTGTAATCGTAGCCCGGCCTACAATGGCGACGAGCCTTCTGTCTATTGCAGTTTGACAGGTGAATTGTTGTCAAATGTTTACTCCAAAGTTCATCCTGCAGTTTTAAACAGTATCACGAATCAGATCATCTTTGGTTAAGTCCAACACAATAAAACAATGACCCTCTAACACCTCCCGGTACCACGGGCGTGTCGAGAGCTAGCACAGAAAAACGAGTTCAGGACTAAAACAGTGTTGTTGTACGTACCACGGACTTTGTACGGCGTTTTAGTGTTATGGTTGTATGCACTACGGTGTATTCTGTCTTATAGACATGGTAAGTGGGTCTTATTGTTCATGATTTGGATGTTTTATATACATATATAGAAATGGTGTTTGTGAACATTTGCGCGGGTAAGTTGTACATGTCCGATATGAAATGCGTGTATTTGTTGTTGTCACGGGAATATCATCACTTGTACATGGTAATGCTGACTTCTTTGATAGATTGATGACACACCTGAGGTAAACCTGTATACAGGAATGTCAGAGTGAAGTAGCTCAAGTTGAAAAAAGATATTCCATTACTTTTCTTATAAATGTTGAGGAAAAAAACAAACAATCAGAATGACACAGGCTGTAAATTAAATGTGTGTTGTAGGGAGCATACAGCCTTAACTCTAGTACACTTGTACAATGTGTAAGTAGAAGGTAGCATACAGCCTTAACTCTAGTACAATGTGTAAGTAGAAGGTAACATATAGCCTTAACTCTATTACAAATCATAGTTAGTATGTGTCAGAGGTAGCATTATACATGCACAGATCGTAGATATCGTGAATTGTATCATTACATTACTATAACCAATGTTATAGATGTATGTCACTTGCACGAGGAAGTATATACTTGCATAACATTAAATACAAATCACTTGTGTAATGAATACAAATCTAATTGTGTCTTATAATAGAAGTTAGCTGTACGTAAATGGGATTCGAGCCATCCGATTCGAGCATACCTATGCCACTGCCAGGACAATAAGACAGTTTTGTCTTGTTACATCATATAATGTTATAATTACGTATTTACGCAAATGAAGGAGTTCTAGCACATTGCATTTACATAATTTATAATGGTGTCGATTGCCAATTGTTTAGAAAAAAATAAATATGTACACACCATATAACTGATAATATTTCCGCATAAAAATAAATGCTTGCTATGTTACCTCTGTAGACTCTACCGGAACTGTCGGAAACGGAACTTGCGCGTGAGTACAGTTTAAGCCATTGTTCATATTTTCTTTTAGAAGAGATGCAAGGTACGTTTGCTGTTTATTTAACCTGATATTTTCAAAAGAAAAAAAAATATACTTATTTGCTTACTACGCCATGAAATACTAAGATGGTAATAATCATTTATGAATTAATCATGGCTATACTTTATAATTTGCGTTATTCATATTTGTGAACAGAACTAGTGATTTTAGAAAATTTGGTTTATTTATAGGTTTGCGCGAGACTTTTAAAATGTTTGACCTTGACAACAATGGCAATGTCACAGTGGAGAATCTTACCCTGGTGATGCGGGCCTTGGGACAAAACCCAACACAGGTCGAGGTAGAAGATCTTTTAAAGGACAAAGACATCGACGGTAAGTTTACAACCAGAAGTAGCATATGTTTAACTCATTTACAGCTGATACGGACTTTCACTCGATAACCATTGCCCTGCAAACGAAAGTTACTTTCCAATAACTATACTCGAGAACGTGCAAAATGTCTATGACGTTGCGGAGCTATTTCGAGTTACAAGCTAAGCTGTGTTATGGCACGGGGTATGAGAAATTTTACACTTTAATAGTATTAAGATCGATACAAAGTGTCCCACCCCGTAGTGATGAAATATAAACTGTATATAGTGTATATGACCACTCAGGGGGCATTTTTATCGAAAACTGAATTCAAGGTACACAACAATTTGTATCGTATTTTATTTTCAGGCATCGTCGGAAACCCACGGTACACTTCTCGTTTGTATATCTTGGACTAAAACAGACAGATAATCTCGTTTTCGTACTAAAATTATAGCCATTATTATCAATTCTTTCATTCGTGGCTACATCCAGCCGGGGTTTCCCGTTTGTAGCTATACGATACAAACCTGTCGGACATATAATACTGTTGTAATACTTCAACCTTCACCCCCCCCCCCTCTTATTGTTAGGGATTTGCGATGGCTGAGCGGGTTGATTTAAACATAATTTATGTATTGCCTTCAAAATAGCAATGGGATTGGCCACAATTTTTACAACCTATACTAAGCCCTTTCCCTATAATAAAACATTTATATATTTACATAGTGGCTGAGTGGTTAGGTGTCCCAACATTCTACCACTGGCCATCCACCTCTGGGCTGCGAGCTCGAAACCCACGTGGTCATAGTTGCCATATAAATGTACTGACCGTAGGTCGGTGTTTTTTCTTCGGGTACTCCGGCTTTCCACCACATCAAAAACCTGGCACGTTTTTAAATGACACTGACTGTTTATAGAACGTAAAACAAAATAAACCAAGCCCCTCATATTTGTATAGTTTTTATTTTGTATTAGAAATGTAACAATTTGGTCAGTACATTTCCGTTGGTGTGGTTTTTCAGAGGGTTAAATTGATAGTAACTGCCGTTTAGTTTTACTACTTATTACACTAAAAGACTATTTATTGTATGTGTATTAATCTGGACCTAAACTTCAGCAAGATAGTTTGCTTTATGTGCTCTTCATCAGTTTTCAATTAAAAATCGTCAATGTTAACCTTAGCTTAGGTCCAAATTTAGCTGAACCAAATTAACTGTCTGCTGTTGGTCTCGTTCCAAAACATAGAACTATTTACGATATTTCTGCAATCTACGGAAATATGTGTGATGGCATGGATACATTTCATTCGAACGTACAGAGAAGAAATTGAATTCATATTTGCCATAAAGATAAATTTATGAGTCCCATACTTATATGCGTTTAACAGACGCTTGTATGGATAAAGAAAACGACCACATTTATGATAAAGATGGATAAAAAATACTTAGCAAACTAATATCGGTTAGTTCTGGCATTTCCCTTACGGCATAGACGTACTCAATGTTTGATCATACAATGTAATATTGATACTAGGATTGCGTCGGTGCAGAGTTGACCAACTTAATTTAATTATTGCCACAAAACTTGGCAGTGTTTACGTATATCTATTGTACCTACGTATAGATAAGGCTGACATATGTCTACCTCCACGTTCAGTATTGTTTGATAAGTCAGCTTAACATAAAAACAGTGTGCGCATTAATCTTCACTCCAGTGCAATGTTTCCATTTTCTTTATTTCAATATCTCGTTTTTCTTCTCCTTCTTCTTCTTCTTCTTCTTCTTCTTTTTCTTCTTCTTTCTCCGGTTTTAAGTCAAAATTCGTTTGACTAAATATTGGCAGTATAACGAGGGGTTAGAGCATTCTAGTCAAACAGAACTCTTCCATCAAACGCACGCGTTTTTAATATTTGTTTTCTTACTACATTTTGAGGACATGGAATATAATTTTTTTCTAAATTCAGTATAAATATGATTATTTGGTGGATATCGATCTTTATTGGGCTTTAACCCTCGAGACTCTCAAGCCCTCGACCTTGCTAGCCCTCGAGCACATAGTCTCATATCGGACTTGGGTTAATGCATACATCATGTTCTTATGATAAGTGCCAAATAATTGAAATCAATTAAAATGCGTTTTTCTATTCGCATTAAAGATATCAAAGAAACGTTTCAAATCCTAGAGTACCACGTGACGTTGGTGTAGTATTGTACTGTACATGTATATCGTGTCTACATGCATCCCAACACAGGAACCTGAACATTTATTATACATGTAGATAGGTTTGGACCTAAATTAAGGTGTTTATAGCATTGTTTTCACTTTCCCCACCCCCTGAATTGTAATACATTTGTATGATTGCCTATACGACCATTAATTGAGAGGGGGGGGGGCATTTTATCGAAAATTGATATAATTCCCACAAAGTGTAAACTTGCCCTAACGCCATACCAGTTTGATTTATTTGGAACAATAAAATAGAAGTAAAAGAAAAAAATTACCGCTTCATTTTAAGCGTAAAAAAATTGACGGATCCAGATAAATTTTACATGGGTTCACACTTTAGCGAGCGCTATTCACGATTCCGAATCATTTGAATGTTTGAAATAAAGGTAAAAATCATATTTCAAGCGTTTTTTTATCGTGATGATCATAATGTTTTTCAAAATACCACAATAGATGGTTAATCTTTCTAAGATCTATTGAACAGGTAACCAACATAGGGATCTCAAGCAGTCTTACCGTAAAAACAACTTTGCCGAAAATATCTTTAAGATACTGAAATATTAAGAAAGCGAATGAAAAGATATGTTGTTAGTGCGACTTTATTACACCTCTTTATCAAATTTCAACTTGATATTCGCAATCAATCGACCCTATATGATCGTTCGAATTTTTAAGGATTTCAATAAACAAAAAAATCGCTCGCTCGTTGCAATTTTGAAATCGCATTTTCCGAAAAGCAAATCAATTGGTTTGGCCTAAACACCTTTATTTAGGTCCAACATTAGCTGTAAAAATTATCAGGTCCCTGTGCATCCCAACGGTGGATAACGACCTTTGGCCCCCTGTCTCTGATATCCGTCGATGTAAATAACCTATTCGTAATTTGGGGCTGAATGATAAACTTAACGGGGTCTCTCGCGGTGTGCATAACACATCTACAAATTCCCTAAAGAAAATTCGAAGCCTAATTTGTTGCGCAGTCGAACAGGAACTCGGCTCCTCGGGATAGGTACCAATCTCTGCTGTTCTAACTAGACGATAATTGAGTAACGATTGTACTGGCTGTGAATTATCTATGAAATGCCAAATTTTTAAATCATCTGGTTTCCACATTAGATTGATAAGCTGGGCTAGTGTTAATACAAGCGCGGTTAGTATCCCCGAGGTTTTACACTGTACAGAAAATAAATACGCCATGCTTGTCTATTGAGCACATAGATCATCCGGACCATCGGTCCAAAAGAGGGGATTCCATCAAAATATAATGTATTAAATATCTTTAGCTTGAATATAGCGATTTTATTTCTGAAACTGTTTCATTAGTTGTCGCCCCATACGCTAATACTTTGTGGTTGAGTGGTTAAGTTGTCTGACCATCTGACCGTCTACGATCACCAGCCCTCCACTACTGAGTCACATTGTCCAAGCGGTTAAGGTGTCTGACCGTCTAATTATAATCTAGAAAACAATCCAATGTTTATTATGTTTAAACGTTAAACCGCGCACCTGTACATGATCTGTGTCTTCGTACCTGTGTACTGTTCCAGCAGATACCCGAACACCTTTCTGTTCAAAATACAAAAAACAATGAACAAGGATTTCTAAGACTATAACGGGAATCCTTTTTCAACTTTGACAGTAAATCTTATCCTTGATTCGAGCAAGGCAATAAATCAATTGATATTAAGAAAAAAACGGTCATAAATTATTTGTCACTCCAAAGCGCTCCGAATTCATACGTATTCGATTTCATGCTCTGCAGACAATGGGTTGAAATACATTTCGCAATGAATAATGAAAACCGATGAGTTACGAAGGACACCGAGAACGTTCCATTGTTCTCTATGTTTATCCGACTTGTACATGTATCACTTCAAACACTGCCAATATTAATCAATATCCATTATACAGCCATGTCTAACGGGTTCCAATCTTATATGGCAATGCCAGATCGAAATATAACGCAAATATTAGGACTAGATTATTCAGTGTTCCAGGGACGTATATGTGAGACACGTCCCTGGTTTTTCTAAACATGCTGAACATTTGAGCTTTATCAAATTCTTCCTTTGCTACCATGGTTTATTACTAAAATTCACGGATACGCATGTTTGTTTTTGCGTTTTTGTTGGTTTAAGTTTTGGTTCTAAGGTAATCATTATCGAGATTGAATCACGGTTTCTTCCGTCATCGAAATATTTACAAACATACAAATAAACTTTATTTATTTTAGAACAAATATGGGTCAAGCTATCCAAGTTGTATTAATTAGCCTTGTTTGCCCGGCGGCTTTGGTGAAAGGCAGATTCGCTATCCACTGCACTATATTCGAAGACATTTGTAGATTTCCGTTGTTTGTTTCTATAGTTAATACATAAATTAAACAACCGAATGTAAATTTAGATGGTCTGTCTTGTTTCGCGAATACTTTTAAACTCATGCAAAGTGACATCCAAATATGTTTCGTGATATGTGAGAACCATAATCTTGTACTCGTGGATTTATTTATAGTATCGTGAGAAAAGTACAAATCTTGGTCCGCCATTATTAAATACCTACGACGATAGATCGGTAGTTTGGATTGGTTTGGTTTAATATGGTAAATATACAATCGTCATCTCAACAGTTTAAGTCCATAGGGATATACCTCATTGTTACAAGATATCGTACATGTATGAATGTACATATGCGTAGCTGTATTTGATTATTTTTGATAACGCGGAGCTGATGCCCACTTAACAGTACCATCTAACTGGAATTCCTTTGCCTACAGCCTATAGCACTGCAATTGACGGTTTGCTGATTGTTGGCTTTGCTTAAGCCGACTTTACTTCAATTTCAGATGACTTTAGATAAAAAAAATAAATGAAAGATTGATGCAAAAATCACCATGATTCTTTAATGCTTTACTCCGAATACTTCAGTTTGAAGGAGTTTTTCTAAGGTCTGAACTATATCAAATTATAGCCATATCTTCTGACCATGTGAAACATTCTTTAATTTTCCATTATACTGATTTCAGCGTTTAAATGACGTATTTCTGTTACATGTTTACGTAAATCACCGCCCCTGCGATACCTGTGATGCTATGGGTTTCGACCCTTTAGAATGTCGAGATGTCGTGCCAAAATCCCATCGCTGAGCTTGCGTGTCCCGAAAAACAATAGACGGCGGTGCTCCGTACAGGTCCCGTATTCTCTAACGGCCTGTTAAGGTTACGGCAAATATCAGTTTTATTACCACCTCAATCAACTCTATATGTTTTTAATTGAATTTATCAGACGGAATATAAGTTTTTGATATTGGAACATGTTAGTTACAACATATGTTATCGGGTATCTTCATTTCAAACGTCCGTGTGTGAACATTTGTCATTTTTTGCCAGCATCTGATAACAAGCATATCACTGTGTAACATAATATTTCATATCTCAAAGCGAAGCATATTTCAAATATTGTGCATTTTATATTTGTTGTTTTTGACGTAATCAATTTTCTGAATAAATATCAAATGAATTATAAATTGAACGAAAAATTATTAATCTCCCCATCCTGCTTTCTTATTGTCCTATTTAATGGTAATCTAAGAAACAATTTTTCACTGAATATCACAAACTTCTGTTTAAAAATATGTTGCTAGGTGACGGAATGATCAATTTTGACGACTTTACAAAAATGATGAGATCAAAGATGGCGACAACGGAAGTGGAAGCGGAACTACGTCATGCGTTTAAAATGTTTGATAGAGACAATAGTGGTAAGATAAATTTTGAGGAGCTCCGAGTGGCCTTGACCTGTATCGGCGAGAAGCTTACAGATGAGGAGGTGAAGGAGATGCTCACGGAGGCTGACAGTAATGGGGATGGGGAGATCGATTATGAAGGTAAGATCACTCGAGAGGAAATCATTATTATAAAGGGCAAAGTGATGGAATCCCTGCCGAGCTGGTTCATAGTTATCATGACACTGTATAGAAGGCGATATTTTTGTATCGCATGTATATTTTACCTGTGGTTTTCTTCGTTTGTATACACAGTTTTTATAGCAAATGTAAGTTAAAAGGGTTTTCATTGAACCTTTCGGACGGTTATTGTAGATTTATAAAGGAAGAAAACACGTCACAAATTCGAAAACTTTAGAATTGTGCCGATTTTTCTTTCTTATTTAAATGTATACATATATGCTTTCGTTTTGACAAAACCAAGTGTGAACGGTGCAATATGTGTGTTTTTGTTACGTCACACATTGTAGGTATTATGTCATACATCCGGTATTGTCTTCAATCAACGATCATAATTATATGCTAGAACAAAACAACGATTCATTACGCTAAGGTAGTCTTCAGGAACATCATTTACTAATGTATTAAATGAAACTGAAAATTGATAGAACGGACATATGAATGCATTGCAAAAAAATAAATAAAAAATAAATAGATAAATAAGTTATAAGTTATGATCATTTATCGAAAAGAAATTCTAATAATTTTGCAACTATTCCTTAACCTTGCTTAATTTCTATTCCCATCAATAAAAAAAAATAAAAATAAATAGAAGAGAAATAACTAATTGTAATTCAACATTGTAATCATTTCAGTATCTTCCAAAACAAAACGTTATGCTTCACTGTGAATATTTTATCTCGCCTATATGAGATTAACGCCAAACACTCCTGTTTATTTTTGTATCGCATCAGCAATATTCCTAGAATCCTCGTCAATATACCATTAGGGCTCGACTCTATCGCCGAGGCAACCATAAGATAGTCGCCATTAGCATAACATATTTTACACAGACCTCGATTCATTCTTTGTTGACGACGGTTTTAAACTCTCGAATTCTCTCTGGGGTCAGAACGGCTCCTCGATGCTGACAAAAAAGACAATGTCCAGTATACATGAAGTCTCCCTGAGGCCAGCATGTGCGAGATGATAATTGATCACATTTACTTACATGAACAAATAATGTATTGTTTTAAGCTTAAGTTTTGTCATCTACACTCGTCAGATGAAATAGATAAATATATAAATAAATGCTAATAAAAAAGAATTAAATAACAAAATTAAACTGAGTTTCATTATTTAAGTAAGGGTTTTGTCCTTTGGACTTGAGTTCGTTAGACATACTCTTGTCTCTTGTTTTATTCCGAGTGGATGTCGAAGTAATACTCATTTTTCCGGATTTTGTTCCGTCTTTGGTGTTAATCAATAACGTGTCGGAGATATACGGTATGAAGTTATACAGATGACGTCACTGGTGTTAGTCAATAACGTGTCGGAGATATACGGTATGAAGTTATACAGATGACGTCACTGGTGTTAGTCAATAACGTGTCGGAGATATACGGTATGAAGTTATACAGATGACGTCACTGGTGTTAGTCAATAACGTGTCGGAGATATACGGTATGAAGTTATACAGATGACGTCACTGGTGTTAGTCAATAACGTGTCGGAGATATACGGTATGAAGTTATACAGATGACGTCACTGGTGTTAGTCAATAACGTGTCGGAGATATACGGTATGAAGTTATACAGATGACGTCACTGGTGTTAGTCAATAACGTGTCGGAGATATACGGTATGAAGTTATACAGATGACGTCACTGGTGTTAGTCAATAACGTGTCGGAGATATACGGTATGAAGTTATACAGATGACGTCACTGGTGTTAGTCAATAACGTGTCGGAGATATACGGTATGAAGTTATACAGATGACGTCTCTGGTGTTAGTCAATAACGTGTCGGAGATATACGGTATGAAGTTATACAGATGACGTGTCTGGTGTTAGTCAATAACGTGTCGGAGATATACGGTATGAAGTTATACAGATGTTAGTCAATAACGTGTCGGGAATATACGGTATGAAGTTATACAGATGACGTCACTGGTGTTAGTCAATAACGTGTCGGAGATATACGGTATGAAGTTATACAGATGACGTCACTGGTGTTAGTCAATAACGTGTCGGAGATATACGGTATGAAGTTATACAGATGTTAGTCAATAACGTGTCGGGAATATACGGTATGAAGTTATACAGATGACGTCACTGGTGTTAGTCAATAACGTGTCGGAGATATACGGAATGAAGTTATACAGATGACGTGTCTGGTGTTAGTCAATAACGTGTCGGAGATATACGGAATGAAGTTATACAGATGACGTGTCTGGTGTTAGTCAATAACGTGTCGGAGATACACGGTATGAAGTTATACAGATGTTAGTCAATAACGTGTCGGAGATATACGGTATGAAGTTATACAGATGACGTCTCTGGTACTGATGATGAGGACCAAGAGACAATGGTCGGAGTACGTGTACATCCATCTAGCTGCGCCTGTATTTTAATCTGTATGAATAGTTTGCCCTAGTCCACAGATATACCTTAATAATAATTAATAAGTGTATATGACATAACATAGTGAAACATAAATGGTTAATATATATATAATAAAAACACAAAAGTTTCATTGTTTATGTTATAAATTTTGTAAAGCCCTTATGGATACACAGATTTAATAGTCAAAATTCAGCTTGATACGTCAAGTGGTTAAAATAAAAAAAAAAAAAAAACAAAACCCGACTACCAGACACTGACGTTTTTTTCTTTAATGTTTGGACCATATATTTTCTCTCCTCAGCTATCCTCAGAAATCCTCAGATAATGTACTACAGAGAAACACAATTGCTCAATACATTTTTTGTTCATCTATGATATATAAATAAAAATGTACCACGCTTGCATTCCCAGTTCTCTGTTCGTCCTTTCATATCGCACAGACAACACCATATGTCTTTTATCGTACACCCACACATTTCTTCATATATATTTCATATTAACACTTACTTACACTCATTTTCCCCGATCTTTTAAAATGTTTAGACCTATTCAATATAAAAGCACTACTTTCAATCTACTTTGAAATAGGGCAATTATGTTTAAAACTGCTTATTCTTATAATCGTTAAGTTACCCAACAGCTTAAACGACCACAAAAACAATGTGTGTGACACATGAGGATGTCATCAGTGAGTTGTTTGAGCTAGTGAAATGATGAAACAACTCAAATTACAGAGCATAGATACGTCATTACTCAGCCATTGTACACCTATACCATTTTAATTAAAAGCAGTTACCAAACCAGTAAAACATTAAATCAACCCGACATTGATTATTACGATTTTCATGGTATGGACTTATGAAGTAGGCGCTGAAGTATCTGATGAATGCTTGTATTTTGCATTTTATATTTTGCTTTACGCATTCGAAAGATATTACTTCTAGCACGCATGCGAATGTTATACGTATCAGAGAATGTCCTTAAATGACTGAACCTGTGAAAGATACCTAAACCTTGTCACGTATAGAAATACGACGTTTCGTTAAGGCTTTATGTTATATGTATCACTTTGGGTAAAGGAGCAACATTCTAGGGTTTGTAATACATAATACTGTATGAAGCACTGCTAATATAAAAGTAGAAATGAAAAAAAAAAAACCGAAAAAGATCAAACGAACCAGCACAGACTTCAGAGCGATAACTCTGTCAATTTCAGTCATATTTGTTCTGTGGTTAGATCTCTTGTTTAAGATTAAGAGTTGTATGTTATCACTTCATTTAAAGCATCTGGCTTGTTTTTGTATTTTTCAGAGTTTGTGCAAATGATGTCGCACTGACACAGATAACGCCAAAACCCCGCCAGGCATGATACATCCGGGAACCATGCCATTGTGACGTCATACCGGATGTATACAATGTGTATAAATAACAATGAATGTGATTTAGCAATAACACATACTAGTTATCCCCGTCATAATATTGTATCGTGTTTCTTTGTTAAAAGTAACGCTTTGTTATCGATATTATTCTAATATTGTGGAGACAACTGCTTTAAGATTACGATATTATCAGTCAGTGCAGAAACATGCTAGGTAGATTGTGGCTGATACATTTGTAGACTTCCATTGTATATACATCTGAAAGTGTCCAGACGAAAGTACTTTCCGTTTCGGTAAATGGTGCCAGTAGCTAATTTTCATTACTTTCATTTTCGTTAATTAGGTTTGGCTAGTGACCTACGTGACGTTAAATTCCATGAATAATTTCCGTATTTTTTTATGAACATGTTCCTTTAAACAAATGCTTAATGCAATTACATTGCCATTTGAAGTAAAATTAATCATATCTTGCATTTGATCATTAGAGCTACAAGATCTGCTTCAAATTTGTGATTAACAATTTGCACTCGTCTTAAATTCTTAAAATTTTCCCCCTTTTTTAATTTTCACTTAAACCTGTTGATACAAAAAATCTTTCTTTCTTCCAATAGTTTCAATGTATGTGTATAACATTGTATTTGAATTCGCTCTAAGATATGCAATTCTTTGGCCTATTATAGATTGAATAAGGAATGTTTTGGAAAGTTTCCCTAATATTTGCTCCATTACGGCTTACACTATCACTTCGTAGTTAAGTCATACTGTTTTGTTTCTGAAAACGCAGCTTGCCCAAGTTTCTAAAAGTGAAACGGACTGTATAAGTATTTGTCTATACATTTAACATATACATGTACGTAATAAATCGGTGTTATTTCGTAGTTTATTTATAATTACATTATCTCGATATGTAGACATTAATACCATTCGGAGGCAAGGTGGTCTAGTGGTACAAGTAAGACACCGGGCTCGTGATCGAATAGTTGCGAGTTCGAGTCCCGATCACGGCACTTGTGTTGTATCCTTGAACAAGATTCTTTACTCCGCTTGTTCCAGTCTTCTCAGCTGTAAATGAGTACGTGGTTGGGCTGTGCTGGAAATTGTAGAATGTTAGCTGTGAGCGCCAATATGGCAGCACCGGTTGTTTGCTCCCCAGGGAGTTGAGAACGATATTGGCTGGTTGCTAAGGCATATAACCACGGATAATAATTTGTGAACCGCTTTGAGGCGACCTCCAAGTTGTGATAAAGCGGTATATAAGAACCTCGAATTATTATTATAATTATTATTTACTTTAACACAGCGACCCTGTTCAAAGCCTAGTATGTATGATTTTGTTCGCGGACACCACAGAAAGCTTCACCATTCTGCTGTTTCTGACATCATTTTGTGCTTATCTATCTGCAAGTGCCTACAAACTGAAATCGAAACTTGTCAAACTATTGTTAAAAGAGAGGGAGATCAATCTTTTATATCGTATTAACCTCGATATCTTGGGAAACAATCACCTATGCCATCTACATTTCTTGAAAAAATCTGTTTTGATGTACATCTTCGGAAAATGATGCACACAGAGCCTTCAGGTTGGCCATGACATATTCATGGGTTTAGAGAGCGTAGGTGAGTGTAATTCCTGGATATCGAGGACGATAGTGTATTGTTATTTAAATATAAGGTGTATTGGTCAATTTCATTTACATATATAAATGACTGAAGTGTGATTGCTAAATATCCTGCAAATATACAAACGAGCTGACCCACCAATTTAGTAACTTGTGTCCTAAACGATGTACACAAATTACACAGAGGTGACCAAAGACGTACAGTTGAGTAATAGATACAATATACGAAAATTTTGCACTATGAATCGGTAAAATAACGTTCCACAATATTACATGTCGGACAGTATATACATGGTCCAGCAAAATATTTGGTTAACCACGCTATACACATTCAAAGTAAATATTAATATAATTACACCTGTCTGTAGTTATTTGTGATTTAAAAAAATCGTTTAAATAGCATTAATCATTACAATGATTTCAATGTGTAGAACCAGGACTGACATTTCGACCGTAATTACGGTCAAGTGCGTGTGACTCTATGCTTAGCTCTACCGATTGTAACCATTATACTCTCTGTGTGAACTGGTAACATGTGTGAACACTTGTGTTTACATAAACCATTATACTAGCTATGTGAAATGGTTACATGTGTGTACACCTGTGTTTACATAAACCATTATACTAGCTATGTGAACTGGTAACATGTGTGTACACTTGTGTTTACATAAACCATTATACTCTCTGTGTGAACTGGTAACATGTGTGTACACTTGTGTTTACATAAACCATTATACTAGCTATGTGAACTGGTAACATGTGTGTACACCTGTATTTACATAAACCATTAAACTCTCTGTGTGAACTGGTTACACATGTGTACACCTGTGTTTACATAAACCATTATACTCTCTGTGTGAACTGGTTACATGTGTGTACACCTGTGTTTACATAAACCATTATACTAGCTATGTGAAATGGTTACATGTGTGTACACCTGTGTTTACATAAACCATTATACTAGCTATGTGAACTGGTAACATGTGTGTACACTTGTGTTTACATAAACCATTATACTCTCTGTGTGAACTGGTAACATGTGTGTACACTTGTGTTTACATAAACCATTATACTAGCTATGTGAACTGGTAACATGTGTGTACACCTGTATTTACATAAACCATTAAACTCTCTGTGTGAACTGGTTACATGTGTGTACACTTGTGTTTACATAAACCATTATACTCTCTGTGTGAACTGGTTACATGTGTGTACACCTGTGTTTACATAAACCATTATACTCTCTGTGTGAACTGGTAACATGTATGTACACTTGTGTTTGCATAAACCATTATACTCTCTGTGTGAACTGGTTACATGTGTGTACACCTGTGTTTACATAAACCATTATACTAGCTATGTGAACTGGTAACATGTGTGTACACCTGTGTTTACATAAACCATTATACTAGCTATGTGAACTGGTAACATGTGTGTACACTTTTGTTTACATAAACCATTATACTAGCTATGTGAACTGGTAACATGTGTGTACACCTGTATTTACATAAACCATTATACTCTCTGTGTGAACTGGTTACATGTGTGTACACTTGTATTTACATAAACCATTATACTCTCTGTGTGAACTGGTAACGTGTGTGTACACTTGTGTTTACATAAACCATTATACTAGCTATGTGAACTGGTAACATGTGTGTACCCCTGTGTTTACATAAACCATTATACTAGTTATGTGAACTGGTAACGTGTGTACACTTGTGTTTACATAAACCATTATACTCTCTGTGTGTGTGTACACCTGTGTTTACATAAACCATTATACTCTCTGTGTGAACTGGTAACATGTGTGTACACCTGTGTTTACATAAACCATTATACTCTCTGTGTGAACTGGTAACATGTGTGTACACCTGTGTTTACATAAACCATTATACTAGCTATGTGAACTGGTAACATGTGTGTACACTTGTGTTTACATAAACCATTATACTCTCTGTGTGTGTGTACACCTGTGTTTACATAAACCATTATACTAGCTATGTGAACTGGTAACATGTGTGTACACCTGTGTTTACATAAACCATTATACTAGCTATGTGAACTGGTAACATGTGTGTACACCTGTGTTTACATAAACCATTATACTCTCTGTTTGAACTGGTTACATGTGTGTACACCTGT
Organism: Mimachlamys varia; assembly: GCA_947623455.1. Taxonomy (NCBI): domain Eukaryota; kingdom Metazoa; phylum Mollusca; class Bivalvia; order Pectinida; family Pectinidae; genus Mimachlamys; species Mimachlamys varia. The sequence continues at coordinate 56,781,845 of OX392528.1, forward strand.
GTTTACATAAACCATTATACTAGCTATGTGAACTGGTAACATGTGTGTACACTTGTGTTTACATAAACCATTATACTCTCTGTGTGAACTGGTAACATGTGTGTACACTTGTGTTTACATAAACCATTATACTAGCTATGTGAACTGGTAACATGTGTGTACACCTGTGTTTACATAAACCATTATACTCTCTGTGTGAACTGGTTACATGTGTGTGTACACCTGTGTTTACATAAACCATTATACTCTCTGTGTGAACTGGTTACATGTGTGTACACCTGTATTTACATAAACCATTATACTCTCTGTGTGAACTGGTAACGTGTGTGTACACCTGTGTTTACATAAACCATTATACTCTCTGTGTGAACTGGTTACATGTGTGTACACTTGTGTTTACATAAACCATTATACTCTCTGTGTGAACTGGTTTCATGTGTGTACACCTGTGTTTACATAAACCATTAAACTCTCTGTGTGAACTGGTAACATGTATGTACACTTGTGTTTGCATAAACCATTATACTCTCTGTGTGAACTGGTTACATGTGTGTACACCTGTGTTTACATAAACCATTATACTAGCTATGTGAACTGGTAACATGTGTGTGTACACCTGTGTTTACATAAACCATTATACTAGCTATGTGAACTGGTAACATGTGTGTACACTTGTGTTTACATAAACCATTATACTAGCTATGTGAACTGGTTACATGTGTGTACACCTGTGTTTACATAAACCATTATACTCTCTGTGTGAACTGGTTACATGTGTGTACACTTGTGTTTACATAAACCATTATACTCTCTGTGTGAACTCGGAACATGTGTGTACACTTGTGTTTATATAAACCATTATACTCTCTGTGTGAACTGGTAACATGTGTGTACACTTGTGTTTATATAAACCATTATACTCTCTGTGTGAACTGGTAACATGTGTGAACACTTGTGTTTACATAAACCATTATACTCTCTGTGTGAACTGGTTACATGTGTGTACACTTGTGTTTACATAAACCATTACCCTGATAAGGCTTTAATTCCTGTCATCTATGTCGTACATACTTAACTATATATCCCTTATACTCTGTGTAAATAGGAAATAAAATGCTAAAATCCCTTTTGTGTTGTTCGTATGTCGTTTTTGTGTTGTGGTATATGGGTCTTGGTCATGCAATGATGATTATATGGTGTTAAGAGGGGGTTGTTTCGTAGTTCTTAAGAGACCTGATATTTTTCATATTGTATAAAACATACCATCGATATAGTAAATTAGATTACGGTAAAGAATTTGTTAAAATATTAAAACTATTCTTCAACATTGCGAATATATTTTGGAGTAGTAATATACAGAACAACAATAATCACAAAGATAATTTGATAGTGTGTCCTATTATACACCAAAGACCCGATACCAAGGCAAACAAACGAGCATCTGTCTGGGCGAACAGAAAACAAATGGAATTAGATAAGACAATATGTTTTGACTTTGTTTGTAAATAATAAAATAATTTCACCATTCAACAGACAGCATTCGGAACGATGTCATACGAAATCAGGAGTTAACTTAAACCTTTCCCATGAACTTTTTAATAGTCGCCCATGTAAATCAAACAGGATATCATTTTAATAGATATTCAGCTCGAACTAAAGGTTTATTAACATTTCTCTTGGCTTCACATAAAAAAAAATAATAATCATAATTTTTTATGAGACATGGCGTTCAAAATGGCTCTGAAACTTTTGTAAAAATGAAAAGAAAAATAGTCTATACACCCTTCAATTTGAAGCGGTTCAATCAAGATAATATAGAAAAAAACAGAGAATACAAAAGCGTCAACAAAATCATAATTCGAAGTCAAAATCGATTAAACTGGAGGAAAAAAAAAATAATGGAAAGATGTTCATGTACATGGAGACTCTCGTAAAAGCAAAAGAGAAAAGGACCAGATGGATATTTTGGACTGCCTTGAAACTACATATTCAAGATTCACCAAAAAGCTGTATACTCAGGAATGCGTAGATGTTGTATTCGCAGGATAACCTTGAAGCTATATGTTCAGGATAATCTAGAAGCTGTATACTGAGGCCAACCTAGAAGATATTGCTCAGGATAACCTAGAAACTATATCCTCAGGATAAAATAGAAAATGTATACTCAGGATAAACTAGAAACTGTATACTCAGGATAAACTAAAAACTGTATACTCAGGATAAACTAGAAACTATATACTCAGGATAACATAGAAACTGTATAATCAGGATTAACTAGAAACTGTATACTCAGGATAACATAGAAACTGTATACTCAGGATAACATAGAAACTGTATACTCAGGATTAACTAGAAACTGTATACTCAGGATAACATAGAAACTGTATACTCAGGATTAACTAGAAACTGTATACTCAGGATAACATAGAAACTGTATACTCAGGATAACATAGAAACTGTGTACTCAGGATTAACTAGAAACTGTATACTCAGGATAACATAGAAACTGTATACTCAGGATAACATAGAAACTGTATACTCAGGATAACATAGAAACTGTATACTCAGGATTAACTAGAAACTGTATACTCAGGATAACATAGAAACTGTATACTCAGGATTAACTAGAAACTGTATACTCAGGATAACATAGAAACTGTATACTCAGGATAACATAGAAACTGTGTACTCAGGATTAACTAGAAACTGTATACTCAGGATAACATAGAAACTGTATACTCAGGATAACATAGAAACTGTATACTCAGGATAACATAGAAACTGTATACTCAGGATTAACTAGAAACTGTATACTCAGGATAACATAGAAACTGTATACTCAGGATTAACTAGAAACTGTATACTCAGGATAACATAGAAACTGTATACTCAGGATAACATAGAAACTGTGTACTCAGGATTAACTAGAAACTGTATACTCAGGATAACATAGAAACTGTATACTCAGGATAACATAGGAACTGTATACTCAGGATAACAAAGAAACTGTATACTCAGGATAACATAGAAACTGTATACTCAGGATAACATAGAAACTGTATACTCAGGATAACATAGAAACTGTATACTCAGGATAACATAGAAACTGTATACTCAGGATTAACTAGAAACTGTATACTCAGGATAACATAGAAACTGTATACTCAGGATTAACTAGAAACTGTATACTCAGGATAACCTAGAAACTGTATACTCAGGATAAACTAAAAACTGTATACTCAGGATAAACTAGAAACTGTATACTCCTTATAAACAAGAGGCTGTATACTCAGGATGAACTAGAAACCGTATATTCAGGATAAACTGGAAACTGTATATCCAGGATAAATTAGAAACTGTATACTCAGGATTAACTAGAATCTGTATACTCAGGATAACCTAAACACTGTATACTCAGGACAAACTAGACGCTGTATACTCAGGATAACCTAAACACTGTATACTCAGGATAAACTAGAAACTGTATACTCAGGATAACCTAAACACTGTATAATCAGGATAAACTGGAAACTGTATACTCAGGATAAACTAGAAAATGTATACTCAAGATAACATAGAAGCTGTATACTCAGGACAAACTAGAAACTGTATACTCAGGATAAACTGGAAACTGTATACTCAGGATAACATAGAAGCTGTATACTCAGGATAAACTAGAAACTGTATACTCAGGATAACCTAGAAACTATATACTCAGGATAAACTAGAAACTGTATACTCAAGATAAACTGGAAACTGTATACTCAGGATAACATAGAAGCTGTATACTCAGGATAAACTAGAAACTATATACTCAGGATAAACTAGAAACTGTATACTCAGGATAAACTGGAAACTGTATACTCAGGATAAACTAGAAACTGTATACTCAGGATAAACTAGAAACTGTATACTCAGGATAACATAGAAACTATATACTCAGGATAAACTAGAAACTGTATACTCAGGATAAACTGGAAACTGTATACTCAGGATAAACTGGAAACTGTATACTCAGGATAAACTAGAAACTGTATACTCAGGATAAACTGGAAACTGTATACTCAGGATAACATAGAAACTATATACTCAGGATAAACTAGAAACTGTATACTCAGGATAAACTGGAAACTGTATACTCAGGATAAACTGGAAACTGTATACTCAGGATAAACTAGAAACTGTATACTCAGGATAAACTAGAAACTATATACTCAGGATAAACTGGAAACTGTATACTCAGGATAAACTAGAAACTATATACTCAGGATAACATAGAAACTGTATACTCAGGATAACATAGAAACTGTATACTCAGGATAACATAGAAACTGTATACTCAGGATAAATTAGAAACTGTATACTCAGGATAAACTTGAAACTGTATACTCAGGATAACATAGAAACTGTATACTCAGGATAAACTAGAGGTTGTATACTCAGGATAAACTAGAAACCGTATATTCAGGATAAACTGGAAACCGTATATTAAGGATAAACGAGAGACTGTATATCCAGGATAAACTAGAGGTTGTATATTCAGGATAAACTACAGGTTGTATATTCAGGATAAACTAGAGGTTGTATATCCAGGATAAACTAGAGGTTGCATATTCTGGATAAACTAGAGGTTGTATATCCAGGATAAACTAGAGGTTGTATATTTAGGATAAATTAGAGGTTGTATATTCAGGATAAACTAGAGGTTTTATATCCAGGATAAACTAGAGGTTGTATATCCAGGATAAACTAGAGGTTGTATATTCAGGATAAACTAGAGGTTGTATATTCAGGATAAACTAGAGGTTGTATATATAGGATAAACTAGAGGTTGTATATTCAGGATAAACTAGAGGTTGTATATTCAGGATAAACTAGAGGTTGTATATTCAGAATAAACTAGAGGTTGTATATATAGGATAAACTAGAGGTTGTATATTCAGGATAAACTAGAGGTTGTATATTCAGGATAAACTAGAGGTTGTATATATAGGATAAACTAGAGGTTGTATATCCAGGATAAACTAGAGGTTGTATATCCAGGATAAACTAGAGGTTGTATATTCAGGATAAACTAGAGGTTGTATATTCAGGATAAACTAGAGGTTGTATATATAGGATAAACTAGAGGTTGTATATATAGGATAAACTAGAGGTTGTATATTCAGGATAAACTAGAGGTTGTATATTCAGGATAAACTAGAGGTTGTATATATAGGATAAACTAGAGGTTGTATATCCAGGATAAACTAGAGGTTGTATATCCAGGATAAACTAGAGGTTGTATATTCAGGATAAACTAGAGGTTGTATATTCAGGATAAACTAGAGGTTGTATATTCAGGATAAACTAGAGACTGTATATTTAGGATAAACTAGAGGTTGTATATTCAGGATAAACTAAAGGTTGTATATTCAGGATAAACTAGAGGGTGTATATTCAGGATAAACCAAAGGCTGTATATTCAGGATAAAACCGAGGCTGTATATTCAGGATATAAGCTTTGTTATGCAGTTACCGATTCAGGCAACAATCAACGATTAATAATGGACGTCCAGTCATTGTATTTGTCATGTACTATACTGCTATACGTAGAACAATATGTCGCTCTTTCCAAATACTCACTCGGTTTTAGTGAAGCTATTGTCAAGTCGCGGCCCAGAACCTACTGTCGATTGATTCCGCTTCAGGTGTGTTTGTGTTTCATCGATTCTCCATGCAGGATCCAAAACTACCTGCGAGGTTAAATCTATTCAAATTACCCGTACCTTAGCATACATACAGCGTTTTTTCGGAACAAACAAATAAAAGAAAATATGTTCGACACAATTACACCAGGTGAATATACACACATATAAATATAAATACCGTTTTATCAAGGTATTAAATTTTACTTGTATATGAATTCAGAAACATGTATATTCGTAGATATCGATCTGTTTTTGATGAACGAAAAATAAAATATATATTCAACGATTTCAAAAGTTATTCATTTGTATCAAGGATCTATAGCACACATACACATTCACATATACATATGTATTGGGGGCTTTGTGTCGGTTTAAGTCTCGTGTCGATGATGCATTAATGACATTGTCTGATAGGTATATTACTCAGGTAAGAATCAATACCACTGAATAACGCCACAACACCTCGGTTCAGGAGTACAATCGCTTTGGAGTACCGTCCTCCTGGTATGAAACCTCGGTCACCTGAAACAATGAGCGGGTCACCAAACACGGCCCTATAACGAGATACTGTTAAGTGACGTGATCATGCAGAAAGGTTTATTGTGGAAATAGGACGATTTTTATTGCTTGTCAGAACAGAATATCAGCAGCCATTTTGAATATAGACAAATTGTCAAAAGATAAACACCGTACCTTCCTGTCGACTTGAGTAGATAAGTCAATTGTCCACATAGGAATCACCGTATACGGCTGCTGGAACGACCAAACATACATCATGGCGGTGAGTAGCTAATTCCTTCATTTATCATATACAAATTACATGTAATTAACACAGGTGTAAAATGTAAATATATATTATATGTGTACAAAAATATGTAGACTTCAATCGCATTTTACTTGTTTATTTATAGTCATTGACATATCTTAATTGCGAATAAGAATATAGTACATTTCTAACTTATTGATTTAAATGAAAGGGAAAATATCAATGCATTTAAGATGTTTATAAACAAAAAGATAATACAATAATTCAACACTGGAAACATATGATATATAGACCAAATCTATATAAGTAGCCATGTTTGATTTGCAGATTTGATTATAACTATGATTCAGTGGTAGGTATATAGTATGTTATCCACCATATATAGTTTTTGGCAAACTGCCAACACTAAATTAAAGGCGACACTATTTATGGACAATCCAGTGCGCTATAAGACATGTTTCAATCTGGATGAAGATCTTTTTAATCAAGGTTTCATACATTTACTATCACTAAATGGCTACAGTACATGTTCCGTAGTCAGTTAGAATTGATATAGTTTATTAATGACACCTTTCTTTAAATAAGCATATCACCTCATATTGTCTGTAATATTTTTTGTCTTTGTATTCTGAGATAACTGCTACAATGTTCCTGACCAATTGAATCCATTTTAGACACATAATAGTGGTAAACTAAATATTCAATGGTTTGCTATATTGACTTGGTTAATTAAAAATTGGTTTACCTGGTTATTTACGACTTACCAGTTTGTTTGTAAATGTCGCCGTTGTTACATTGTTGCAAGTGATCAGGGACATATTGTTTACTATTACATGTTTACAGCTCACAGCAGAACAACAAAAGGTATTTTGTCTGGCAATGGTTTGTTGTTGGGGACATTTTCATAAATCATTTTCATTGAACATCATTTCATTACATTACAAGAGTGAACATTTCTATCCTAACTTTTTGTTTGCTTTATTGAGATTAAACTGTGCATAGTAATTCATTTTTAGAGAAAAAATATTTCACATAAAAATAGTTAAATATTGTAAAGTTATATTAATCACGTTGCAGTTATATTGAATTGTTTTAAAAATACATTGCAATTTAAATTAATTTTATAGTGATGCGATAGTGTAGTTCATCATTAAACAGTTAGTGATGACGTAGTGAAGTGACCTACTACACAGCTAGTGATACCGTGGTGAAGGGTGTTTTTGTTACATAATACAAACGGTACGGGTATAATATGTAACATTCTCTTGACGTGTTTATAGTCAGAGTTGAACAAAAACAGATATCGATATATATTTTCGCATATATTTTTAGGAATATTTGTCCAATTTAGCTAAGTTACAAAACACAGCTAGGTTGCATAGTAAAAGTATTAAAATACGTTTCAGTCGCCTTAATCCTTCAAATCAAATATAGTATCCATGGAAATACTGCCAAAATAAATCTAATTATGCAAAATTTTAACTTTGGCCAATGGTGAATGCAATTAGGACTAAGTTTACTTTTCTATTATTCAGATCTTTATAATGTATCATATACCAAAAAGTACTGGCTCGTTTACATGAATGGACACTTGTGAGTTTTGGCTCGTGTATTTATGTTTTAGCTAATAAATGGAACTAAGTTAATCCATCGATCACTAAGGCTGTTTATAAGTTTATTGCAATCAATTAATTGTGTTTGTATGTAAGTAAAATTATGATAAAGTAAAATCATAGTTCATCAATCAATCGATCGATCAATCAATCAATCGATCAAACAATCAGTCAGTCAATAATTCAATCATTTGACGATGCCACACATAGTATCTACAGTGTTTCTAGTCATTTTAGATTTTAATACACAGCTGCCAATTGAGTTTTTGGTTTTTGAGGATGCGGTGCATAAACTTGTTTTGTTGTACAGTGTATCAATTTTCAGTTGACGACATCATTACAATTACCGTTTGAATACGCAGCCGTGTTTTTTATTAACGACTTATTCAATATTTTCTGTAGCTAGAGTGGTAGATATCAATTTATTAGAATTAGTACGAACATTTTATATCTAAGAACACATCTGAAATGAAGTTTGACTTTATAAATATATCAAGTTGATGAAGCACAATTACCATAGTACAAAATCAATGCTCAAAATGTTTTTCACTTATTGATTATGATAAGAGTATCACGTGAGAATGTAAACAACACAACCGAAATATGCTGCTAATCGACAGCTTACATGAAAATGTAGTTGAGTAATTTGATTATGTCTAGTTAATTAGTGACCAGAGGTTGTAAACCCTGTACAAGGAGCAGACATATTAGACAGAGTAAATTTCAATGTTTAAAAAATATAACGCAGTAGTTTGAAATATCTTGAGGGAATATTTCCTTAAAACATTTCTTTATGCTAATATTGTTCAAGTTTAGTTATATATATATACAAAACACTCAATATTTTTTCACAGCTTATAGATGAGACATTCGATGGACTTGCTGAGGAACAGATTGAGGGTGAGTTAGCCTCTGAAGACACATTTAAACTCTTCTAATAAAAAGGTTGAAACAGTTCAATCTGAAACGGAGGTGAATGCCGAGCTATGTAAACGTTGAATGAATGACATGTAATATATTTGCTGTTTGACCATTTCATTTAGACAATTCATCTTAGTGTAGAATCGAGTCAATTAAATAGCTAATGCAAACCACTGTTTCGGGTAATCGCCGATTTACTTAGAGAATAAAGATACCTTACATAGCTTACTGGATATGATTGAAAGTGATGACTAGGTTCTCTCTTTGAAGACTTGATATTTACTTCAAGTCGATGAAGAAGAAGACGCTTACTCTTCCGGAGCACCTAGTATTATTCTTTTGTACTTCCCCAAAGATCTCCGTGTAAATATCCCCTTTGTCCATAGTTTAATCGATTTTGAGGTCAGAATATAATTATGTTGATGCTTCGGTATTCTCTGATTGTACTTACAATAGTTTCGATTCTCGAAGACAGCCATGTCACAAAAAACCTTGATACATATATTTATTCGCCACCTCGCGTAGCATCAATTTCAATACTTCGTCCATTCTAACATATTCTTTCTTTGTCTCCCTTGATATTACACGTATCTGTTAACAATGTCTACATTGTAACATCGTAAAAAAGATACATGTAATATGATACATAGTACATTAAAAGTGATGCACTGAATCAAAGGAGGTTTCATAGCGGGAATAAAAACAAAAAATATATGAGGTTTTGATGTTATCTTTTGTCTTTTATCCCGTTTGAATAGGAAAGACTTTGTATCATTCTTTCATACCCTATTATAACAAGATACGAAAAGAATCTTTGAAATGTCTAGTGAGAATAGAATTTTGAGGATTATCAGAAAAAAACTAGTTGCTGTCAGCTCCTTCAAGAATAGCCATGTTATAATACACATGTTTTTTCTTCATCACCTTGCTGAAGAAATACTACGAGGCTGGACAATTTATCGTTTGTTTTTCTTGGATTCAAGTTAGATAATCCCTTGTTAGGGAGATGAATACAACACATTGGATACCACATAGACTATTGCCCGATAGAACTGACACAAATATCTATTGATTTTTATTGTACTTACAGTGTAGCCATCTTGGTTATAACAACTACTGTTTAGGGATGACAATGATTGATTATTCTACTTTGTATTGTATATCGAAATGTTTTGGTATACCGTTTAACCTCGCATGGACAGTGTCAGAACCATTGGTAGTCAGACCGTTTACCCTCGCATGGACAGTGTCAGAACCATTGGTAGTCAGACCGTTTACCTCGCATGGACAGTATCAGAACCATTGGTAGTCAGACCGTTTAACCTCGCATGGACAGTATCAGAACCATTGGTAGTCAGACCGTTTCCCCTCGCATGGACAGTATCAGAACCATTGGTAGTCAGACCGTTTAACCTCGCATGGACAGTATCAGAACCATTGGTAGTCAGACCGTTTAACCTCGCATGGACAGTATCAGAACCATTGGTAGTCAGACCGTTTCCCCTCGCATGGACAGTATCAGAACCATTGGTATTCAGACTGTTTACCTCGCATGGACAGTATCAGAACCATTGGTAGTCAGACCGTTTAACCTCGCATGGACAGTATCAGAACCATTGGTAGTCAGACCGTTTAACCTCGCATGGACAGTATCAGAACCATTGGTAGTCAGACCGTTTCCCCTCGCATGGACAGTATCAGAACCATTGGTATTCAGACTGTTTACCTCGCATGGACAGTATCAGAACCATTGGTAGTCAGACCGTTTAACCTCGCATGGACAGTATCAGAACCATTGGTAGTCAGACCGTTTACCTCGCATGGACAGTATCAGAACCATTGGTAGTCAGACCGTTTCCCCTCGCATGGACAGTATCAGAACCATTGGTAGTCAGACCGTTTAACCTCGCATGGACAGTGTCAGAACCATTGGTATTCAGACTGTTTAACCTTGCATGGACAGTATCAGAACCATTGGTAGTCAGACCGTTTACCTCGCATGGACAGTATCAGAACCATTGGTAGTCAGACCGTTTCCCCTCGCATGGACAGTATCAGAACCATTGGTAGTCAGACCGTTTAACCTCGCATGGACAGTGTCAGAACCATTGGTATTCAGACTGTTTAACCTTGCATGGACAGTATCAGAACCATTGGTAGTCAGACCGTTTACCTCGCATGGACAGTGTCAGAACCATTGGTAGTCAGACCGTTTAACCTCGCATGGACAGTATCAGAACCATTGGTAGTCAGACCGTTTAACCTCGCATGGACAGTGTCAGAACCATTGGTAGTCAGACCGTTTAACCTCGCATGGACAGTATCAGAACCATTGGTATTCAGACTGTTTAACCTCGCATGGACAGTATCAGAACCATTGGTAGTCAGACCGTTTAACCTTGCATGGACAGTGTCAGAACCATTGGTAGTCAGACCGTTTAACCTCACATGGACAGTATCAGAACCATTGGTAGTCAGACTGTTTACCTCGCATGGACAGTGTTAGAACCATTGGTATTCAGACTGTTTAACCTTGCATGGACAGTGTCAGAACCATTGGTAGTCACACCGTTTAACCTCACATGGACAGTATCAGAACCATTGGTAGTCAGACTGTTTACCTCGCATGGACAGTGTTAGAACCATTAGTAATCAGACCGTTTACCTCGCATGGACAGTGTCAGAACCATTGGTAGTCAGACACTGGCCTTTGGAATGAACAATTTAATTTTGAGTGCCTGGGAATTTTCGATTGAAAAAGTATTTAACGGTCAATTCTTGCTTACCACAATCAGATTACTGATCCATCTCCGGTCTCTTTAGTCAATGATGGTAGAAAAAGGAATAGTATCGCGGAACATTAGTTTATTTATAACTCGAATTTTCGAGTAAGTTAGTCGAAAATTTGAATTTTATCAAAAAATACTGAGTCGACATTTTGAGTTATAATATCAAAATTTTGGGTTAGTAAGTCGAAATTTCGAGCTATCTCAAGATTATCTCAAAGAATTGAGTTTATAAGTCATAATTTCAAGTTACAAAAAAACTGATGTTGCATCAATATACTTCCGTAAGATACAGTTATAATGTACTGATACATAATGTACTAATAGTTTATACACATATGACGTAAATACAAACAAAGATATTGAAGTGTTTGAAACAAAACGTTTGCCGCAGTGCTGCGTTGATGAAGTATTTTTTTCACTATTTGAAAAAGATTAATTCATGATTTTGGTTACATGCTAACAGCAGTAACTCTATCCGTTTCTAGTTACGACTTTAGAGTGAAGTTGGGCGGGGGTACGACCCTTTGCTAGGTTGTTTGATTAAACACGCCTTACGTCTTTGCATTTAATGACTGTTTATGAATGAATGAATGTTTTGAATGAATATTTCAAAAGCCTTTTTTTAATTTAATGAGTACCGTGGGTACCCAGAGAACATGTGCGTTCTTACACCATTCAAACATCTATACAGATATTTAATTGCTGTTTATTCTGTCGTTTAAATTTTTCCCATTCAAGCAACTCAGTTTCACCTCCCCTCCCAATCGTGAATTGGTTATTTTCACTTTAATTTCTTCTGTGGGGTTAAATGTTCCATGTGGTTAAATGGCAAAAAAACCCCACCAAAATTTATCTTAGACAAGCCAATATAAATGGTATTCAATGAGTTATTTATGTTTAAAAATGCCGGCATATTACATTAATATCTTGCTTTGGATGAATCTGTATTCCAATAATCTAAATGGGTCTTAGTTCAAGTTGTGGATACACAAAAAGAGAATACCGAAGGATCAACAGAAACATAACCCGAACTCAAAATCGATTAAACTAGGGGCAGCATATGAACAAATGCAATATCGATATGGAGATCCCTGTAAATACATAAGAAAATAAGACCAGGTACCCCAGAAGAGTAAGCAACCTCTGATGTTATGAAAAACAAAAGATTATGACTCCAAAATAGTTTTAGGAACCTAAGGTGTTCCTCTTCCTCTGTAAACTTATTGAAAACAATAAATGGTTTGTATTCTACTCTTTGTTACAATAGTGCTAATATTTGAGTTTGCCCCATAGAATACAGGATGGCTTTCCGCGTATTTGATAAGGATGGAGACGGCACTGTGTCGGCCACCGAACTGGGAACCGTGATGAGGTCCTTGGGAGAGAACCCAACAGAGGAGGAACTGGAGGCCCTGGTCCTCGAGGTGGACACAGACGGTAGGTGGCGTAGCTAATAAACCATGTATTTAGGCGAGAGACATAACCACAGGGGAGGGGTCTAATTATTGAGGAGGGCGTGGTAAATCATTACATAGATGCCGTCTCAAAACCACTGACGTCACTGTTGATAATCGCGATGGCTAACGTGTGGCCGGTACGAAAAAAGAAATGGTCGCTTATAATTAGCAATATTGCTATTTGTACACCACCCCCTCCGATCACCAGTGTTTTCACACCTGGGCGAGATATGTAAGTGTCCCGGGCCAGAGATGTATAAATATATGGTCTTCAATTTGTACAGGTATAACTTGGTAATAACTGGCAATGTTTACTCTAATGAAAACATGGAAATTTGTGTTGAAAGTTTACAGTGTCTTTTTGGTTGCTTTCAAACAAACTACAAAAAGTCGATTTCTAATTCTAAGAAAATATTAAATAGTAAGATCAGCTTATAGATGTAGCTAAACTATAGAAATATGCTTAAAACAACTAGCACGAAACAGTATATATTGTTAAGTCATTTCTCATTTAATACCAATAACGATTGTCATCGCACAAATTTAGTCGATAGTGTGCCCACATGTGCGATAGAAACAATCGCCCAGGATCGCATGGTTCTCACATCGTGCACACTTTGTAAACACACAGTTCACACATCGTGCGCACACCGCACATCGTGCGATTCCACAACTGTACTTTATTACAAGAACAAAAAAAGAACCCTTTGAAATGGAACAAGGGTGATACATTGTCTTTTTTTGGTTAATTACTTTTTTTTCTATTTTCGATTTAAGGTAACGGAACTATTGAGTTCGACGAGTTCGTTCGAATGATGAAAAAGAAGGACGCGAATAAAGGGAGTCCGGAAGAAATATTCGAGGCGTTCCGAGTGTTTGACCGTGAAGACAGAGGTTACATCACTGCTGATGAATTACGTCATATAATGACAAATCTCGGCGACAAACTCCCGGATGAAGATGTTGATGAAATGATACAACTTGCAGATATAGATGGTGACGGCACAATTGAATATGAAGGTACGTATGTAGATGAACTACGGCATTTATCAATTTTCCTGTGGCTAAAATGTGTCGGGTTTGATTTTGCATTGAGGTTTCACTTTTTCCATCGCTATTTTCGAATTGTTTGTCGGTGCATGCAACGCTTCATATCTGTAGCACATGATCCGGGTAGGTTATCAGTATGACAACAATGGAACAGTTCATCAGGAAATGTTGACGTGGTTATATGCACACGATTCCGAAAGTGCTTATCAAATTAGTATTCGGGACAATTGATGACGTTATTTGCAACTGAAAATGAACCATGCACATTTTACTTTAATGAAAGAGGAAAATTTGAAAATGATATCAGGACTTAATTACAAATTAACATGGTAATATGAGTTTGTTTTGCTGTTTTTTCAAGCTTCCCGAATGCATATTAATATTTCACACTGCTTAAAATTCTTATCCTGATGCCACTAGGCTTTCACTTATATCAGTTCATCGTTTTATCATTACAGAATTTGTTAAAATGTTGGCAAATCCTGAAGGAGTAAATCTGCCAGATGCTGAACAACAACTGGAACAAGTAGGATCTGGTCAAGGGGTCAAATGAAGGTCATCTTCGGCATTTCCCTACTTTGGTGTTCAGACTTGCCACAAAGCATGGCTACCTACAAGTCAATACGATATGTGTTACCTTCTGCTTATTTAATCCTGATTAGAACAGACAGCAGGAGCAAATGAAGATACTTTATTATTGATTTGATTTTCTTATTATTTCCATGCATCTGCATCGCATCATGCAAACTTGTAAGTAGCGGCGTTCATAGTATTATGAGGACACAAATGTAGTAATGTCATTTGTTGATACAACCATTCATATATATTTTCATTATTACGCTTGGAATTTAGCTTGGTTTACACAGTGGAAGGCTGTGAATTGAACGCTCCAATGACCATGATTGTTGGAACGTCTTTTCTATAAATAACGTTTATTATTGACGTTAGACACAAAAGCACAGACATTATCACAGAACATGTTTAATTCAATGCCTGTTGACGACTTGTTAGGGATGTAAATACCAGATTAAATGGTATATTTAATAGCTATACCGTAATGAAATGCCAAGCGAACGTAATGTATATTTACGATAACTCGCAGCATTGGTGTATGTGAGCCAGTGTATTCCATATATTGGTATGGTAATTAGCAGTACAGAGAGACCGATCGATGTTAACCACACAATGAGCATTTTATTCCTAAGCAAACAATACCAACTGTTCAACAGACTTTCTAACTAATTATTTCTATATTTTACCTCCCCTCTATAATCAAATACACCAGCTACCGGTATTGTCCCAGTACCAGACTACTGGACATATTATTCAATACATTTGGACCTGTATATCTCTACTCAGACGGTTGGTATTCTCCTACTGATACGAGCGCGAATTTTATTAGAGGTAATGTTATATATGGTCCGATTTTCCACAATTCTCTTTTGTTACGTTGAGTTAACTATTTGATTCTACCTGGTCCTTACCAAATTACCTGGTCCTTACCAAAATATTGACTTTACCAAAGGTCCTTACTTTTTACAAAGTAATAACGAATATGTTTCTTGGCTTATTCATCGGATATAAATCAAAACTCCTATGTTCCTAGATCCTATGTCTCAATAATTTGATACCTGTTTAATCAATACAGGTAGGATTCAATGCTCGAGATTCTTTTGTCTAAAAGATTCGTTACTTGTGTATACACTCTGGTTATAGGACTATAGGTCGGGTGTCTCAAGAAATCATTACCGGAATCACGATCCCCACCCCCTGATAGACATCAAAGTTGTAGGTCATGTGCATTAGCGTATTGCATGAACACCAAAAATCTTCGGCCAAGTGTTTATGTGGGCGATACCAGTAAAGTCCATTGTTTGGACACCAAAACCCTTGGCCCAGTGTTTCTGTGAGCGATACCAGTGAAGTCATTGTTTGTAAACCAAAAATCCTCGGCCCAGTGTTTATGTGGGCGATACCAGTGAAGTTATTGTTTGGACACCAAACCCCTCGGTCAAGTGTTTATGTGGGCGATACCAGTATAGTCCATTGTTTGGACACCAAAGCCTTCGGCCCAGTGTTTAAGTGAGCGATACCAGTATAGTTCATTGTTTTGACACCAAAACTCTCGACCCAGTGTTTAAGTGAGCGATACCAGTAAAGTTCATTGTTTTGACACCAAAGCCCTCGGCCCAGTGTTTAAGTGAGCGATACCAGTAAAGTCCATTGTTTGGACACCGAACCCCTCGGCCCAGTGTTTAAGTGAGCGATACCAGTATAGTCCATTGTTTGGACACCAAAGCCCTCGGCCCAGTGTTTAAGTAAGTGATACCAGTATCGTTCATTCTTTTGACACCAAAGCCCTCGGCCCTGTGTTTATGTAAACGTTATCATTATAATAAGTATGGATTTGCGCAATGATTCTGGTTACTATCTATACAATAATCATTTATCATATGATATCATCTTTTTCAGTTAAAATGTAATTTGGTATTGTTTTATGATTATTTACCTTATTGAAATGATATATTGAATACAAGGTCTTAAAACAAATGAATGAGGCATCGGTTGATATTCAAATTTTCGAAAAAAAAAGCATTATTAGAAAACATTCATCCAATATAATGCTACCGGGGATATTGATATAAGATGAATGTTTGTATATTTTCAGAGTTATATTAATCAGATCCTTAGGGCCAGAGTCCAGGGGTTTATATGTGCGATTACCAAGACGCGTGTTAAGTATCGCAGGGACAATATACCTGTATGTCAAAATGACACATAAGAAATTTTAAACGTAGCTAAACCAGTTTAACCAAAATTGATTTTGGTCTATAAATATGTTTTTTTAAACAGTACATCATTCTCGATATCCAGGGGTTACGCTCACATATATTCTCGACACCCCTGGAATATATCATGGCATAACTGAAGGCTCTCTATGCGCCACCTTGTTGATGAGGAAGGAAGACTAGTTCAACTCTTTGATTTAAATCATAAGTAATGCATCACATGGTCAGGTAACGATACAAATTGACAGCTTTTGAAGTCGGTCGTGGCTCCTTTGCAATATTCAAAAGACAAGTACGCAGTGTTGCGATTGTTCAGGTTTTGTTTTCCAGAGCGTGCCTTCAGTTTTGCCTTGGCATATTCTAGGGGTGTAAACAGCGTAGGTGAGCGTACATTTTACCGTTGGATATCGATGATGACGATGTATTTGTCATAGTATTAATTAAGTCGAAGTATGATCTCATCTTGTGCCTATTTGTATAGATGTGTGTTGCTGTTCTCTTTATATATGTATCATATATGGTATTTTTCTCTTTGAACTTTAAGTGATTCGATACATACGCTAGGTATGTATAAACAATCTATGAAATGAGAAATGGTTGCAGTTTGAACATAACTACGTTCTTCATGTGCATGGTAATACACAAACGTGCAAATATATCTATACAATATTCACCTTTGGAATATTTACATTCGAAGTTTTTTTACGGGGAAATGTCCAAACGTCATGGCCATAAAACAAATATTTCCAAACTCCAAATGTTCACCTTGTTATGCTGTATGTCAGTATTGAACAGAGATATTTTCCAGCCGTGAAAAACGAATAGTTTCTCTTGTTTCAAGTAAACGTACTATCTGTATTGATACATAATTTTTCGATATATTGAATCGTTTATACGTATTCTTACTTTTGTAAAAATTTGATTACAATAATAATGTATATTTCTCTAAATATGAAACAATATTACTTTATCTGTGATGAAAAAGACATTTTTGTTTCATTTGTTATTGATTAAAATGTTATATGTACATATTTTTATTGTTGTTCAATTTTATCGATGAGGTTTTATGCTACCGTTTTGTACATACTTGATTTTCAATAAAGCTGCTGATATACATTTTAAATGAGTTTGAAACATTTACTTCGTCTATTCCGTCCTCGAACAAGGAAGTACTACTAGTAACAGCTAAGATAATTAAATTGTACCGTTGATTATACATGTCATGTACAATTAAACCTTCCCTTTCGATTTCCATGTAATTGTTTTGTGGCGTGGCGATATAAGTTTGTTAGCGCATTAGTGGAATGAGGCCCAGGTTTCAAAAATTGGTCTTGCAATAATGTATTTTGTCATTCGGAGCACCACTGATGGATTTTTCATTTTTGTCCATTATCGTTTATGTCACTATCATACTTTTTGCTTACAATGCAAGTACTTTATGTATTGTAGTCATGTAAGAACATCAAATCTGTGAAGAGATAGTTGGAGATTCTGATAGTAATACGGGGACTATTTGATATTATATCCATTCAGTTTGTAATCTCAAAAACAGGACTGCAACATTAATACGAAATAATTATGAACTGAACTAACTTATGCAGATTAAACTCATAGCATACTGAAACTTTAGCTAAATCATAATTCGATCTTAAAACAATTATAAGAGGACAGGAAAAAAATACATGTGTATGCATCACGTAGAGCCGTAAAGGGTACGAACGATTTAGACTCGATCTTCCAAAGGATAAGCGCCTTCTGCTTCACTAACGATACAAACAATAAATATTTAAGTCAATTTAAGTTTATGCTTTATCTTTAAAGCGAGAACGGAGGCATTTTGTTTCGAGTATATTAAAAAAAAAATCCTTTCCAATCCGAGAAGGATACAGAATATTTCCAAGTGAAATCATGATGGCGACCTTAAAACGCTAATAGTCTTCATCAACCCGCATTGCTCGAGTGCTTTTGTTTTTCGATTATCAGAGAATACTAAAGCATCAACAATTCCACAATGCAAACTCAAAATCGATAAAACCAGAGACAAAATGCGATAACAAGGTGACACTTGAAACAGTACAAGATAATGAGCCCAGGTAATCCGGAAGAGTAGACGGCATCTGAATCATCGATCACACAGGCCATGTTAATCTACGCCACATCCAAGTTAATGCCAGGTCCTCAATGTGCGAATTGTAATATTGATTTGAATCATAATAAGTAGGCATACAGTACTAATGGGCATTTTGAAAAAAACCCGTTCACCATTATATCATACAAATATACAAAATACTTCTCAATTGTATCAAGATATAAGCCGTAGTCTTCATTAACCTACATCTCCCGAGTCCTTGTGCATTAAGTTTGTTCGTCAGCAGCCGACATGTATCAAGGAAATCCCAGCAACCTCTAGATTAAAGAACCAACCGCAGGATGTAAACAACATAGGTAAGCAGGGATGTTACTACAAAAATGTAATGTTCATGTATCATATAATTTAATAGTAAGATTTCCCGTAGGTTATTGTAAGCTGATGTAGAAGTGTCTATGGTGACTTTGATTTCAAGTTCAGAAGATCAGCAAACCTCTTGTTATTAATGGACAACGAATTGTCGATAGTCTAAAAGTGAAATGAACAGATAAGGCAAGATTTGAGTTAATTGCTACAAACTTACATGACTAATGCGATATTTTAACTTCATAACTAAATATCAATATATTTATTAATTTGCGAAAATGAATAGAAGATAATCTTAAACGTACGTCATGACTATCATCCAAACAGTAATACAAACGATACTATGTATTTTATGTCAATGCCAAAGTGTTATAATTAAAAAAAATAATTCATACAATATATATTGGGAAAATATCGTGAAAACACGACAATCATTATAAAGTATAAACACAAAACAATCACTCAAAGACGATATGTTTGAATTTAATGTAAAAATGTAGAATCGTATTAACACACATGTTAAATAATCAACAACGTCAACAAAAAGGGACAAAATTGTGTAACCGTTTCATCCAAATATTACAAAATACTGCACATTACTCTACCCTCAAATTAAAAAAAAAAATTACAATCAATTGGTTTAAAGACATCATGTGATCACCTCATACTTCTCCCTATTTTGGCGCTCGGTTACGTATTTAGCCGTGGGGCGCTGTGACCTGTCTGCTGACGAGGACAACATGGCGAAGCGACGTATGACGACGGCGACCAATATGCAGGGGAAAATGTCCAGAACGCAGTGAAAAACAAACAAAACTGCGCTAGTTTAATCCACTATTTAGAGGAAAAGGGACAGGATCGATCAAGGCACCGAGCAGTATACATTTCTACTATTCAGATCTGAATGATGTAGTGTCCTACTTCTATATGGAAGCACATGGGCTTTTATAGTTGTTTTTATCGAGAGTATGATTAAGAAGCAGCATTATCATTCTTCCAACAAAAGTGCCTCCATAGCTGATTGAATAAGTGATTTGTTTATGAGTTGGACTAGGAGACACAGTGGTCGAATGGTTGGACGCCGGGCTCGTGACTGAAGGGTTGCTAGTTTGAGTCCCAGTCATGACACTTGTGTGGTATCCTTGAGCAAGATACTTTACTCTCTTGTTCCAGTCTACTCAGCTGTAAATGAGTTCGTGGTTGGGTAGTGTTAGAAATTGCAGAATGCTAGCTGTGGGCGCCAAAATGGCAGTACCAGTTGTATGCTCCCCAATGAGTTGAGAACAATACTGGTTGGTTGCTAAGGCCCTATAACCACGGATAATAATTTGTGAACCGCTTTGAGATGGCCTTTATGGTCGTAATAAAACGGTATATAAGAACCTCGAATTATTATTATCATTACGGTTGTTGGAAGTAGAACACTTGTTTAACAGTGTTGTAATTTTCTCTTTTTGTTGCTTATTTTGGTTGTGTGCTTTGAATAACGAATAACGAAAGTGAAAACAGGATATTCCCCTATTATAAAAATAGCATGACGTCATGCAAATAAAGTAACAGACGTGGTCGAATTCTTCAAAGTCGGGCTAAACCTTTTATAATCTTCTTTTTTTCAAGCCCCTTAGGACATCAAACATATCTGAGAATACCGAAGGATCAGCAAAACATTAAATCGAACTCAAAATCGATTAATTATGGAAAAAACTATAAACAAAGAAAATGTCACGTACTCCCACCAGAAGAGTGTTTGATGACAAAACGAACACAGGTCTAAAACTAAATGGAGTCTGTGATAAAATAGTTGATTATAACTCATGAAGTTACACACACCTAAATATGTGCTTACTTCTTCGATCATAACATGTTAAACTGTAATTGTTTCTTTCTCAACGATGATGGGAACTTCTCTGATACATGTAAAAAAGCCTTTTTTTCTGTAAGAAATATGTTACTTAACATTTTAATATACTATATACGTATTAAACATTGGTCTATACTGTCTGCTGCGTATCCGCCTCTATACTAAACAAGCACGTTTCCCGTTGAATTGGGTTAACAGCGAAAAACACAGACACCTTGAACTGTCCCAAGCATATCGATCGTCAGACCTTCTCATGTATGACTGCAGCAAACGATCTCGTATTACTGAAAATATTGGAGAGAAAAACAATCGTTACGTTATTTTTCAGTTGTGATCCGCTCTGGTAATATAGCGAGAACACTTTCTTTCATGTCCAGTGAAAACACAAGCATTTAAGGATAAAAGCTAACAGTATCGTAAGCATATAAAGCGAAACTTTGCATTGTAGCTCCCGGCTGTAAACATATGGTACTAGACCAGACACCACTTTATACTAATTTCACAGGTGCCCTTACCCAAGAGACTATCAAAGTACTTTCATCGCTTCTGTTTTCTATTTCAAAGTTTAAATAATAGATTCAATGGGGAGCCCCTTAATCATATTACGATAGTGTATTTTAAAATCAACTCATGCTTTGTCGAAGATGCATAGACAATGTGCTACGACTGTTATAAATAATAAAGCACATTGGTGTTCTGATCTCACGGACCAGTGATCCATATCTGTATATTGATTCACCAAACAGTGTCGTGCATCTAAAGCGTAAGGCATTTACTAATGGACCTGTAGTGACGAATAAGGAGACAAAGAAAGTTCCAAGTCGGTAGACGTCATCCAAGATATCGGGAAAGAAATGGAGTCATACACACTGGATGGTTACTCTACGAAGGTAAATGATGATTCAAAGAAACCGACAGCCATCTTGTAAACCCGATGCTGTGAAATAGTGAGGCATTGTTCCATATACAAACATGTTGATTACTGAGGCAGTAACTCTTGTGTCAATGCAATTCCTCTGAGGTACTATAAAACAACACGGTACGACGGCGTGTAGTTCTCCTGCCGTGTATCGGTATTTACATGACTTTGTGTGTGAGCAATACAGTGTATGCATGACTATGCATTGTTTATACGGTCTCAATACGCTGTTTGCAATATTAATGAAATAATACTTTGGCAGGGAACGTTTGTTTTTGTAGAGCTGGCGTTTTTTTTAATAAATTTGACAATTTATCAGTCAAGATAATATTATTACAGAAACTGATGTTCATACTGGATCCGATGCCAGTTCCACATTTTGGACTTGTGTTAATTTGGACGGTATCCATGTCACGTGTGCAATGAATATTTGATGTAAACGTTCTTCCTGGCATTGACATCATAACACATATACCACTGAAGAGGTCAGCTTCGCTGGTCACTGTGCCGGCCAGTGTGGACATTAAATACCGGTCAGTTTCGAAGAGGGCAAACGCTTTGCTAACATGACTACAAAAGAACACCTGGTGAGTATATACTGCAATAGCATACCTTTGATTTAATTACATTCTTGGATTTTTTTCTAGTGAGAAATATTGTCAGACCATGGTATCTACTCAGGCATATTTATGTTTTTAAGTGCATCAAAATATAGCTAAATGGCAAGTCAATATTTAACAAAGATTAAAATTTGAAATAAAAAAGTAAATATTTTTCATTTTATTTATTTTCTTAATCAGAATCAAGAACTCAAATCATACAGCTGATACCGACTGCTTATTAGAATTTATCCAAGCCATGAAGTGAATTCGAATTCTTGGCATTTGCTAAACTATACATCAAGTTTAGGTAGTTTGGTAAAAATCAATAAAAGCAAAATACAGATAACCTGGAATAAGACAGACGTTCAACTAGGGTAAAACTAACTTGACATGGTTCTATAAGAATCCTGAAAGTTCCGCTTACGGGATACATCATTAATGGGTACTCAATTTGATTCATGTATAGAGGCCTATCACAAAATCCAATATAGATGGGGAGGGTAGAGATACTAAGTGACGGTGATATAGGTACTATTGTAAATTCCGCAGCTGTTTTGACAATGAACCTTTACCACCGTTACCTCGCATAATCTGCCTTGGCACTCAGAACGGGGCAAATCGATTGTGTTTATTGCATTATATCTACGAATACACTATATATCTACCTATCTCCTACATTGTACAGAGCACCTTTGGTTTGATTCGGCCATTACACTTACTGGGCTGTTTTCCGGATAAACGTTTTAACGGTTAGACCAAACTGTTCGTTTATAAGGTAAGGTCGTGCCCCGTTATCTGATGCTGAGTGTACGTGAACCTTGACATGTTACAGGTCCGTCAGGATTTATACATAAACATGCTACATTAAGAGACAGAGAAAACTGATGTTTCTTTTAAATAATTATCTCCCCGGGATTACATAATAGCATCTTTATGTTAAAGTAACGTGCTGATTTTTCAACCAAGACACCTGACAAATCTTCTTTGAGCAAATCTGCACCCTCTCGCCATCTATATTTTGCAAACAAGGCTGACTTAACCAATTTCAATCAGAATACAAGGACAGAACCATTTGTAACAAAGACTCAGTTTCATCATTTTATGTTTTGTCTATGATGATAAATCTAATACCTTTAACCCGTCTCACAGAACGTTTACATTCTTCTGAAATAGTAATAGTCAACATGACGAACCATCCTCGCCTGCCGCTGTGGTCATAATATACGACCTATATTGTTTTATTTACCAATGATCGTATAAGGCTTACTGTTTAGTTTTAAACTTTCATTTTATTTACAGTAACATCCCGTTTCCCCTCTCATTTGATTTCAAATTCACAATCGTGATCCGAATACCACAATTTCTATAGTATGTAACAACTACTGATGAACTAACCTACAACATAAAATGTCAACATATGCGTTTTTATGAAGACTGCAATGTCGGGAAAATTAAAATTGGGAAAATTTGTGTTATTTGGATGGTACAAATATTATTGTTTCGTTTGATTTATCGTTTAGCGACAGTTGTTCTCTCTTTGTGAACATTACTTTGGTTTGACTGATATTTGTAAAATGGATGTCGTTGATGAAGCAGATTACATTTTTACCGGTGAAATATCGAAAAATATTCATTCTATAAAAGTGATATTTTTCACTTGTGAGAAATATGAAATATTTCACTAGTGATGGGATCAATCAAAACACTGCTTACAAACGACATTTGGGAAATTTAAAAGCTGCTCTGGTAGGTTTTGCTTTAAATATGAAATAAACAGAGTAGATAACAGTATCATTAGTAATACCAAATATACATAACCCGTGTCGCTAATATTTTGTGCTGCACACTCATCGAAAATATCAAAATATTATCCTTATTCGTGACATGTATTTGCTCTTACTGAAGACACTGTTAGATATCCTCTATTTCTTTTCCGGTACACCTTGACGGTCTTCAGTCTTCTTGTACTTTTTAATGTTTTTTAGTTGAATTTGTATTCTCTAAGATTCCTCCTAAGTGTTAATGCGTATGTGAAATAGTACTTCGACAATAATATCATTTCAGAAATACTTCGCTTGAGTATTCTCGAGTTTTTAATGTGAATATCTAGACCATTTACGGTTCTGTTTTGACTCGCTAAGTTAACCTAAACTACCATTTTTGTCGATTTGTCAGTCGAATGTGCTACGGTTTCGTTTCAGGTGATATTGCTTCCTTGTTCACTTCATATAAAGTCAATACACTTATATCAATACATTTTGTCAAAACTCAAAATATATATTTCATCAGGATTGGTATAATTGTGGAATTATTATGATTAATGATTTGTTGAAAGATGGAAGTACACACACATTTTATTCTCAGAATGAATTTAATAATAGATATAATATAGAGACAGACCTTTTACAGTATTATGGTATCTTATCAGCAGTGAGAAGATATATGTCGGTAAATGATATTAATCACAATACAAACAATTGCATATTTAATCCTATTATACCTTTAACTTAAAAGATTTCTATAGTCGTACAAGGGAGACTAAAGATTGTATAAAATACCAACAGCAGGTAGGAGAAAGTGTGGAGAAATATTTCATATTAATGATGACATATGGAAGAAAATATTTCAGATTTGTTTTGTGTAACATCCAATGCAAAACTTCAATTGTTACAAGTAATAATTATACATTACAATCTAACTACAGATGTTTACTTATATACGACTCGTCTCACTGATTACCCATTGTGTGGTTTCTGTAATTTGGAGAAGGAAAATATGATTCATGTAATCTTGGAATGTAACAAAGTGTAGAACTTTTTACACTCCATAGCAATATTATTGGAAACATTTACAATAACTTTCTCTATTAATAAAGAATCCTTCGTATTTGGTTTAATTTCACAAACAGGTATAGTTTATAAGATTAATAATTAAATCTTACTTTTGATAAAACTTTATATCTACAGAGCAAGAAGTCTTAATAATACACTTTCAGTTAAAGCACTACAAAATACTATTAAATATTTCTATTCTGTGCAGAAACATATTTCGTACAAGAAAGGAGACTCTTTTATTTAAAAAACAATCAAATGATGATGATGATGATGGTTGTTAACATGGTGATTAAATGATGATGATGATGATGATGATGATGATGATGATGATGATGATGATGATGATGATGGTTGTTAACATGGTGATTAAATGATGATGATGATGATGATGATGATGGTTGTTAACATGGTGATTAAATGATGATGATGATGATGATGATGATGGTTGTTAACATGGTGATTAAATGATGATGATGATGATGATGATGATGACATTATGTCATGATGTTTATTATATGCATATGAATATGCATTGAATAGTATCAACAGTAAAATAGAATCCTCTAAATTATTAGATTACGTCATCGCGAATGAAGTACACGTGAAAAAAGCGTTTTGATATACAGGCCAATGCGACCGTTATAAGTTTTCAGCGACTTCTTAGATACGTCATGATGTTTCTGTAACACTTGTATCCTCACTAGACTACACGGACCTCGTCAATAAGACATTAAGACATCAGTATACGACAGGTGAGTGTCTTGCCTTGGCAAGAGGTTTATTAATACACCAGACGAGATGTTTGATCGTTTATGATTGTATATATTTCTCTTGTATGTGCCTCATATATATTGATATTGTTAGAGTATTCGATATGTGAAAAAAAAAGATGAAACGGGATGAAAAAAACGAAGCCTCACTGCTGGAGGCCGTGAGAAAATGTGATGCATGGAAACGATATCATGACTCTGTGGCATTTTTGTTGAAATAGCGCAAAACGGAAGAAAGAAAATTTATCATATTATAAAGTCATATCGGAGATTGTATTTCAATGTAAATAATATCTTGGCCTCATGTAGAAATATTTGGTATCCTTGTATGATATAATGGTGAACCTTTTTGGAATATGTTCATAGTTTGCTTACTTGTTGTGATTGAAAATGATGACTCGGTTCTCACTTTGAGGAAAGTGATGTTTATTGGATGTGACAAAGATTTACCTGGCGTGTGTCATCGATGAAGCTGAAGACGCTTACTCTTGCGGAACATCTACTGTTATTCTCTCATAATTTTACAAATGGTCTCCATGTAAATCTTTGTTAATATTTTACCCCTAGTTAGATCGATATGGTGTTCGGATCATGGTTTTGTTGACGCTTGTTTGGTAGGGACAATGTGTTTAAACACAAATTAAAATAAATCTGATACCCTGGTATTGGTTGTCTTGATTATTGCATATCTCTGATGATATAATTTGATAGTGCTGTCTTTGTGCGTTTGTTATGTGTGGAAGTAGAATACATATCATGTTGCAGCTTTTATATAGGCTTTGTTATACAGCCGATATCATCCAAGGTGTTCGTGTTACATGTGCTACACATGTAACAAGAGGTCATTATATTTTCAATTCCTTCGCTAGGAGTCGAACCCGGAACCTCTGGCTACTAGTCTTACGCTCAACCGATCGAGCTAAAGAGAAGATCTCTCTAGCCGAGCGGTACATTGCTGCTAGTATTTACCTGTGTTCCACATGTATCGTGTGCACCTGTTCCATTCCATCTCCCATCGTATACTCTTCATTTTGCGACTGTCGAGTGTTGTCCATGTACTCTTTGAGCACTCAGAAAAGGCAATACTGATTGCTTTTGATATAAGTGTACTAATCATCGCCTACTCTAGAAGAAAAAAACTTACTTAGTGTAATGTCATATTTTAGTATGAAGAGACAAAACAGAAATAGTTCCCTCGTTAATAGACTATCAAATAACCCCGAATAACGAGCTTCTTGTACTAATAAGTCGTTCAATCTCCCAAGTCTCTTAGAATGTTGTTTGTTCCTCGACAAATTTCATTCGCAGAATAAATTATGATGAAGCAGAGGACACTAACTCTTACAAAACACCTGGTCTTAATCTCTTGTACTTGCCCATAGTTAAATCGAGTTTGTGTTCGGATTATGGTTTTGTTGACGCTTCGGTATTTTCTTATTTTTTTTTTCCAACAGATTAAAATCACACGAAAAAAACAAAACTTTACTTCTATATCACGGATATCTTTATTACTCTGCACTAAGTATTACATGTATGATGTACTTTACTGCAAACTGTCTGGATGTTTAATATTTGTTCAATGGGTGTGATAATTATCTTTAGATACGAAACTTTCAAAATAAAGACATCCGTTATTAATATGTTTTTGACATACCTATGTTTCAGGCCAAGCTTGCGGCGCTACAGAGTTTGACAGAGGAACAGGTAGCCGGTAAGTGTTTGCTGATAGCATCACCTCATACTGTTCGTACCCTCTCTTTATTACCACATTAAAATCGTACGAAATAAAAAAAACAGCGATCGATCATGTATATACATTTCCTAACTGTTAATCTCCCTTCTTGGTACAACTGATGCAGTTATGTACTAGATATCACAGCAGGGCAGCAAACCAGAATACGGTTGAAATCAACATTAAGGAATGTTGATACATCGCTAAATCAAACCGAAATGTTCTGCTGTCTAATTCAGTTTGCACCTATCAACATTGAAATATTACAGTCAGTTATCTTCAAATTGTTTATCTTGTTTAAAAAAAAATGTCAGAAACTACGTTTTTATAAACAATTCTGGATTGCCTTCGCATTGTCCGATGCTTTTGATTTCCAATACATTTTACGAAATTTGCGTTTAATAAGTTCTATTGACTGAAACATAATATTGAAAAACTAATAAAATAAAAGCATTTGACTTTTTTGTACTGATTATGTTGGCCTGAGAGTTTTATCCCGATTCGTTTCGGTTAATTAAACTTGATCGCGTCAATAAAATGTAACATAAATGACGGTTATGTATTTATGGTATACGTAACAGTATAATTATATATAATGTGAAGGTTTTCATTAGTATACATATACCTTCTGCCTCCTGCTATATAGATTTAAAATCTGAACACCTTTACTGAGTGAGGTATCATTTCAAGCTATTGTCTGTCCGGAGACGTACTATCATGAGGTATAAGTCGTTTACATTGACCTATATACACACATAATGTATATCAGAGGAATCGTCTGCCAGATATTACAGTACCACTTATACCGTGCTACATACATAGAAGTAACCCTGCACTTTACTGACCGTATAACATAAAAGTATGTTTACTCCGATCTCTATCACCAGTATATTTCCTTGTCTATTTATACTGTTTAATACTACAATACTGTAAAATAGTTTTATGAGATATTGTTATTTTTGCAGTGTGAGGTAGTCGTAGATTGATTTGAATTTTAAGTTATTCTGTTTTTTTTTTATCAGAAATATGTTGTGGTTTAAAATATAACTAAAACAAAATAAAAACGAAAAAAAAAAGAAAATATTAGCGCATAAAACAATGTCATCCATACTTTCAGATAATGGACATTACGTATTAACCTAATGTGGTCTTCTACAAAAGACGTCAATGCTTGCAGCACCAGTTTTATTGTAGCTACATGTAAGTGCTACGTAAAGACTATTCTAATAGCACTATATCTAACCGGGTTAGAGAGTCTTTCGACTTAATTCGTTTATATCCGCTAAATTACTTATGTTGGGTGTGTTATAAATAATTAATCACATTGTTTGTATTCAATAAAATCACATGGCGTGTATTTGAAAAAGATTTCAAATTAAACGATATGTAAATATGAATAAACTGTATGATATCGATTATAATGACCAGGATGATTAGTCGGCCACTCTTGAGAATTGAACATTGTTATACAAGTGCAATATGTCTTTGTGTAGTTGTATTACCTGTACTCAATAAACGGTAATGATAACATGGTAATTGTATACCTAAGGTGGCGCCTTAAAATGAAGTCGACATTATATCCCAATACTTAATTACACACTACGTACAATGCTTACACGTCTAATAGTGCAAAACTACTCAAGTGGTCGTACAGTAACGTATTGTCGATAATGTATTGTCGACTGATTTTATACGCCAACCAACCTTATCTTTAACGATGTTTTTACTACAAAGTCGATGGGAAAAACAAATAATTTATTTTTGTTCTTCGCGGCTAGGAAGGACGTTCTTGAAATAGTATCATTGTTTTGTAGAGACTAGGTATTCCCTACCTAAATTTTGGTTTCGTCGGAACAGTGGGATATATAATACAACTGCAAATATAACAATGGTCGATTTTTATGAGACTAGAATAAAAGTTTATTTCCTCTTAAACAAAACTACATTGATCTCAACTGATATGTTATCGTAAGTTTTCATATGTATCTGACTAAATGAACATGATGTTTTCTCTTTCATATAAATCAAACTTTGAAATGCATGCATGCCATGTAAATGTTTTCAGGGAATGACTACTCTTTTTTGTGTATAAACTACAATAATATATGAGGAAAGATGTACAGTTGTGGTATCGCACAACGCACCAAAACATGCGTGCTTGCATCTTGCATACATCGTGAACACATCGTTCGCCCATTGTGCGCACAACTGGGCGATCTAATGATCGTGCGTTTATGTGTGCGATTGAATCGCACACACGCACGATTTGGTACAATTGGTCAATACATATTACGGAATGAAAAACATATGGAACCCTCTTGTCCAAAAACTATTTAAATTCGCATCATATTTATTGGGATTATGTCAATTTAACAATATACAGTAAACAGTATTACAGTGACCACGAGACAGCCAAATGCGGGTTTAGCTACCAGGTAATAGAAAAGCTAAATAACATGCCAGAGTTTTACCTGTCCGGTGTGCGGCGATACGCTACGACAGCCATTACCCAGCGACCGTTATGAAAACAACTGGACTCTTAATAATAATTAGTTATTTGAAAACCCCTCCCTTTCCCACCCTTTTACCTGTGTTTTCACACTTAGGCGAGTTTTGTAAGTGCCCCGGGCAAGATACACCTACATATATTGTCCATGTACAGATGCAGTGTATAACTTGGTAAAAACTGGCAATATTTACTTGAATGAGAACTTGTCAATATGTGTTGAATGTTTATATTTGTCTATTTGGTTTGTTTCAAAATCTACAGAAAGACTATTACTAATTTTAAGAAATATATAGATAGAGCTATCAGCTAATGTAAATAGTTAAAATATAGAAATAGATTTAAAACAACTAACGCGAAACCGTATATATTTTTAAACCATTTCTAAATTTACATCCACCACGATTGTCATCGCACAATGTGAGTTTATCGTGCGGCCACATGTGCGTTAGAAATAATCGCCCAGGATCGCATCGTTCGCACATCGTGCATACACCGTTCGCCCATCGTGCGCCCACTGCACATCGTGTAACGTTGTGCGATCCCACAACTGTATCATAAACAAAACCCATCTTATATAAGATTTGTACAAATGATTGATATATCATACATTACAATTTATATAAGGTAGCATCACCCTTATTCAAATATCATTCCAGAGATAAGAGAGGCGTTTAATGTGTTTGACAAGAATGGGGATGGAATTGTGTCGCTGAAGGAATTGGGGACAGTGATGAGGTCACTTGGACAAAACCCGACGGACGCCGAGGTACAGGAAATGATCAACGAGGTGGATGCTGATGGTATGGATGCTATTTTTTGTTAACTGTACCGATGGGCTAATTCGATAGGTTGTTATTTATTTATTGTTGTCAGAATGATCGACCTTTACTTTCAATATCATTGTGTCTACGGAGTATAGCATCAATATAAGGTGCAATCAATGTGCGAACGTTGTCGAAGTAGCTAGCCAATTGTTGATGATTTAAAAGTTGGTGTAGTGAAATGTTATACATTCACCCTTGAACCCTTTCTTTACAGGGAGTGGTACTATCGAGTTTCTGGAGTTCGTGAATATGATGAAGAGAAAGATAGACACCATTGACGACGCCGAGGAAGTAAGACAGGCCTGGCGAGTATTTGATCGTGATGGTCAAGGATTCATTCACGTGGACGAGATGAGATATGTGCTGACCAGTCTAGAGGAGGCTGACGTGTCCATTGAGGAGGTGGACGAGTTGTTAGAGGTTGCCGACAAAGACGGAGATGGGCTTCTTGAGTATGACGGTAAGAGTATGTTAGCAGGATGCCAAGTTTACTTACCAGAAATAATTGGGTAAAAGAGTGTCATGTTTTACTTAAAAGATTCATTTCCCTAGAGTGTCCCAAAATTGAGTAACTAGATAGTCAAGCAACAGACAAATATAGTATGCATTTCACATTTTGTCATATAACGATAGAATACCCTGGTATAATCTAAAATATTGACCGAGGCGACCAGGTCGGTTTAATACCATACTGACAGAATCAAAGGTCCTTGTTTTTTATATTACATAATGACACTTGTAGTAAGGCTCTATGACGTCACAATGTTTTGATGTCATAAACACAATGTTGACTCGTTGTTACTAAAAGTAGAATCATCATATCAATATCACAAAATATTGACCTCCATGTGACCATATTTAAGACAATGGGAATCGCAAAATATCGGAGCAAATCTAATACTTAAAGATAACAATATATTGTGTGACATGAACTTTTGTAAACGTGTAAATAATCTAAAGATGAACTGGTTTGGTTGAGTGTGATTGATACGGATAAAATTACCTTATTACGTAAGCAAAAAAATAAAAATACAAGTAAAATTAAGTAACATAACAAAAGCATGAAAGACATCGATAATGATTACAATAATTTACGAGCAAACAACTGTTAGATGTCAAGACGTTATTTGCATGGAAACGCATCATCAATGCTGTTCTGATTCACTCTTCGTTCCAGAGTTCGTGATGATGATTACAAAGAAAGATTGGAGATAGCACCATCCGCTCAGAGATGGAGAAGTTTGGTACAACGACGTAATGCAAACTATGGGCTTTACCGCAGTGATATGAATGCTTTTTTTTATCCATTGTCATTTTTATACTTTTATGAGATGAACCAATTTCCAGACAACATTTACATTTTCCAGACTTACACTGCGAACATTCCACATTTTTTTCAATTTTTATTCAGTATTACTGTATGTGCATTACATCTTTATATGTAAATATAACCACACAACGATGGCCTTCAAAATAAATTAACAGTCTTTCATTTCAATTCAACAAACACGCACACAAAAGTATATACAAAATACAAAGAATAAATTAAGGTTATATATATATATAATATTTTACAAATACGTGTGCCTAGTATAACAAAGGCTATATGCTGCTTTGTTGTGGGTTTTGTACTTCTTAACAAACAAAATGTCATAGTGTTAGAAATATAATATCTTAAACTGGCAAGTTAAGTTATTGTATTCAATATACCGAAATTATTATTTGCTAAAAGAACTTCTCCATTACCTTCAGACCGATACTCACTCATTTATTTGGCAAAAAGAAAAAACGTTAATTAAAAGTATTGTAAAACGTAGCTAATATATAAACTGAATTTAGCTCCAATACATGTGTTCTAACCCACTGAGATCAATATTAATCTTAAGCAATCTTTATATATTTAAGGGGTATTTGTTCCAATATGAAACGCATTCTCCTTGATAAAAATATAAACAAAAAGTAAGCAAGATATGGGCATCGGAATCGGTTTAGTTTAACATTCGTTATTGTCTTGAAAACAACAAGGGGATTTGGCAAAACTGATTTCAACTTATGAAACGCACTCTCCCATCCGAATCAACATGATAAGCATTAGCGTATATTACTTTAGTAATTTTGAAAATTTTATCTGCATTAATAGTTTTAAAAATGTCTTTTTGTTTTTTAGTTTTATTCTTCTTCTTAATTAAGCCCTAGAAAAAAAACCTTATATAAAGGAAAGCATGCACGAGCACCTTTCTAATTCAACATGTGTGGAGAAGTTATCCAATATTTAGAAAACTGTATGTTTTGAGGTGAAATAACAGACTATCATACATGTACGATATGATATTTCAACTATAAAAACCAGAAAAGGATACCTGTCTCACACATGCATTATGATGCGTATTTATGTTGTCTGTGATGAAATGCTATCTTATTGAATCGGTAGTGATCTCGTTTTTCTACTTTTTTATGTACTTAGTAACTCTAACGGTATTCATAGATACTATGAATACCATAGCTCTTCACCAACAGGTAAGGGGAAGCACTCTGTAAATCAGCTGGGCACATATATAACAGTTATATAACCAAAGACAATCATTAATACATTCATTTATCTTTTCAACATGAAGCATTTGAAATAATTTTTCAATTTCGACGCATGTTTTAAATATTTAATCTCCTTTACAAAAAATTTGTTTTTACAAATATGTATCTAACAAGCGCAACCATAAATATTACAAACACCGCGATAAACGTTTCTATTTCCTATCTACATCATGGTTATCGCTATTGACATGGCCAACCATATTTGACATTATTTCAGAAATGTGGAAGTCAATTTATTACAGTTTAAAATATAACATCATTTTTTTTATTTTTGTTGCTGTTTTAAGAATGTGTAATTGCTAATTAATGCCATGGTTTTCATTTCATCTTGGCGTCTTGTGTAGAGAATAAAATTCAGTACATAATTATATCACTCTGTACTTTTGATAAAGACACGAATATTTAAGTAAAGACATACTGTAACATCTTGTTATACTGCCACCATATCGGTCCTTTAGGGAGGTTACCTTTATAAAAGGGATTGACCTGGCGATTGATATATTATCTAAAAGGGAAGGGAGGGCTAGGCAATTATATGTAGCGAGATGACAAGGATTCGAGATACACTATATCCACGATTTACATAAATAAAAATAAATTAGAGAATACGGAAGCGTTAACAAAATCGTAATACATCAGGTGTAATATAAGGTGTTTTACGTAAGAGGTGTGGTTTGTAGATAATCTCAATGGTTGTAAGGGTATTGGAATGGAAAATGAAATTGATATCGTTAAATTCCAACGATAGACTTTTTAAAAGACCATTTTGGTATAGGCTAACTAAGATTATTTGCATTCCTATGTACATATAAACAATGTTCAAACGTGAATTCATCTTGCATGTTTTTATAACAAAAGGGTTGGCTCGTTTAGCTACATATGAATTTTTAGCTTATGTTGCTACTTGAGATAGTTTTGAATCGCGATTACGTACTTTAAACCATTTAATTGTCACCAATTCTGCACCATTTATCCTCAATAATCTCCTTTCCTTCGTTAATATCCTCTTTTCTGGAAAACAGTCATTCTATGACGTTTAAGTTCGCTAAGTGTAAATTCTCTTTAAGAATGTTTGTATAAACCAACATGTCTCAATAAGCATATCGTAATACGACACGATTTTGTGGAATATAGATTGTGAGTTTTAAAAAAGATTTATATAAATAAATGATTCAGTTTAGGACAAATCACTGAAATATTAACCGTTTACACATTAAAAAGTAACGTCATCAAATGTGAAAAAAATGAAAACGGTGGAAACGACGTGTAGATGCTTATGCTTCAAATTTGGTTTTAAACGTCACTGAAATAACTTAACTATGCAATATCAATTGTCTCCATTGCACCTTAAAAACTTATCTTGGAGTGTAATATACTTTTACCAATGTATGACTTCGAATAAAGGTGAATGTTTATCTTAATTGAGTTTTGTTTTACTCCTTCCTAAACTATCAATCTATTTGTGCTCATAACGCTCAAGTTTTATGCAATAGGTAATGACATTCAAACCCTGCCACTTGTCGAAGAAATCAAAATGATTCCTCAACTGAACACGTGTATAGCGATGTTAGAAAGTACTTGGCGCAGGCCATTCATCCCATACAGATGTACGATTATGTTCTCCAGGCAAGCACCGCCAAAACTAGAGCATCGTTTCATTCTATTACACAAGCATGCAAGTATTCACATCGCCCTGATTGATAATGTCACATGGCGCCTTTTGTCATAAATTCATTTTGTCTTACGTCACATAAGACGTTAATGCTTGCGGCTACTTTTAAAAACGAAGATAAAATATGAAAGTTTTCTTTAAGTTAGGTAAAACTATCTCCATAACCCATGCATTGGAAAACATTTGGCATATGTCTACAGATGATAATGCCACTGTGTGCGATAGTAGAAGAAGCCGAGACGATGAAGGGTAATGGTCCACTTTGTAGAAACATGATTGTGGAGAGTTAAAGTGTGTATTAAATCCATTCGTACGTACGTTTCACTATCACTATGGCATCCTTCAGTCCTTTTACATATACTCAGAATGTCCTTTGTAATCGTATCAACTCTTTGACATCATTGCCAGAAATTCTGAAATCAAATAATGACATCAAATGTACAACATTAACATTTTCAAATCAATACACAAAACAATTTAATGTTGTTTTAATATATAAATAGTTTAATGATCATATCAATAAAAAGTACAGTCTGAAATCTGAATCAGGAGTGAACTGAATCGGCACAAAATAATAACATACAATTTTCACAAATATAAAATCCAAGCTGATAAAGCAAATAAGAAATATCGCAAAAAATGTGCCTCACCGTCGTAGTTGATAAGACCGTCCCCGTCGAGATCTGCCTCACTAATCATCTCCTCTACCTCCTCGTCTGATAACTTTTCTCCAAGACAGGCCATAACAAGGCGAAGCTCCTCCCCGCTTATGTAACCGTTGCCATCTTTATCGAACACTCGGAATGCCTCTTTGATCTCTTGCTCACTGTCAGAATCCTTCATTTTCTTTACCATCATTTGTAGAAACTCATCGAACTCAATTGTACCGTTACCTAATATGAAAATAAGAAAAATAAATTGAATATTGAAATTGAATCCTGTAAATTTTAATATGATTAGAGCCTTTACGTCACAATAATTTGAGG
Source organism: Mimachlamys varia (assembly GCA_947623455.1). Classification (NCBI taxonomy): domain Eukaryota; kingdom Metazoa; phylum Mollusca; class Bivalvia; order Pectinida; family Pectinidae; genus Mimachlamys; species Mimachlamys varia. The sequence continues at coordinate 56,818,676 of OX392528.1, forward strand.
TTTGCTTATTATATACCACTTTGAAAAAACCTAGTTCGCAAGTCATCTTTGATTTTCTTTATCAACTCCCTAGAGAGCATACAACTGGTACTGGCATTTATGTACTCACAACAAGCACTTTATAAGTTTAGCTCTGACCAACCACGCACATATACTAGCTAAATGTTACCAAAGCATTACCTTGTGTCCTAAACAACATCTCGACAGTATTATATTTATCCAGTAATTTTAGCAGACATAAACATGACAATTTTAGCCACTAATTGAACATAGATATAAACAGGTTAAACTTCAAAACCACACGATATAAAAAGACTAATTCTTGAAAAGCATATGTTATAATTATGTAGTAAATAAATGTTCTTTATGACAAATATTAGTATGTCTAATTGCACATAGTCCATTGTGCACATACGTTATTGATACGTATATCTTACCATCAGTATCAACTTCTTTAATCATCTCTTGTAGTTCAGCATCCGAAGGGTTCTGTCCTAGAGCCTTCATCACCGTTCCAAGTTCCTTTGCCGAAACCGTACCATCACCATCTTTATCAAACAGACTAAAAGCCTCCTGGAATTCTAGAGGAGATATTAACATTATTCAGGCTGCTGTCGATAACTAATCGTTTAATCTAAAACGTTTGACACAATACCGAGACGCTTACGGTGAGCGATGTATAATCTTGTAGGTAGATGTATATCTAGGTAAGACAATTCAATAACCCTTAAAGCTGAACCTCATATATAAAAGCTATATATGGTCTTGATTTGATAGTTCCGTGTATTTGCCGTGATATTAAATGCTATGAGTTCTGATGTTTCAAATAATTTATAAACAGCTTGTCATCCAACTGTTGTTCTTCATTAAACATGCATACCGGGGTACATTTAAACACATTTTACACGCCTTTCTACATTTACTTATTTATGAAGTATACATTCAAATTCCTTGTAATACCACTTTTACATATATCCCATGAAATAATGGTTACTACACTCAAAAAGAAAAGATTCAATGCCAACAATATCTGTTCATGAATATTACACTATTTTGAAACAAACAGTACAGCTCAGATTTACGCTTTATAATTTTGTAAAACCGTTCTGTCCTTTATATTTTCTATCTGGGCCATTTCACCCGTTTGTTGATATGTAATGTAATGCCTTGCTCACCTGCGATTTGATCGGGTGAGAGGTCTATTTCATCATCCGCTTGTTCTGACGTCGTTGACTTTGAATGATAAAAAGTTTGGTCAAAATAGGGTAGTCAGAGTAGAGAAGTCAGAGTAGGGTAGTCAAAATAGGGTAGTCAGGGTAGGGTAGTCAGAGTAGAGTAGTCAGAGTAGGGTAGTCAAAGTAGGGTAGTCAGGGTAGGGTAGTCAGAGTAGAGTAGTCAGAGTAGGGTAGTCAAAGTAGGGTAGTCAGAGTAGGGTAGTCAGGGTCGGGTAGTCAGAGTAGGGTAGTCAGAGTAGGGTAGTCAGAGTAGGGTAGTCAGGGTCGGGTAGTCAGAGTAGGGTAGTCAGAGTAGGGTAGTCAGAGTAGGGTAGTCAGAGTAGGGTAGTCAGAGTAGGGTAGTCAGAGTAGGGTAGTCAGGGTCGGGTAGTCAGAGTAGGGTAGTCAGAGTAGGGTAGTCAAAATAGAGAAGTCAAAATAGGGTAGTCAGGGTAGGGTAGTCAGAGTAGGGTAGTCAAAATAGGGTAGTCAAAATAGGGTAGTCAGGGTCGGGTAGTCAGAGTAGGGTAGTCGGAGTAGGGTAGTCAGAGTAGGTTAGTCGGAATAGGGTAGTCAGAGTAGGGTAGTCAGAGTAGGGTAGTCAGAGTAGGGTAGTCAGAGTAGGTTAGTCAAAATAGGGAAGTCAGAGTAGGGTAGTCGGAGTGGGGTAGTCAGAGTAGGGTAGTCGGAGTAGGGTAGTCAAAATAGGGTAGTCAAAATAGGGTAGTCAGGGTAGGGTAGTCAGAGTAGGGTAGTCAAAATAGGGTAGTCAAAATAGGGTAGTCAGGGTCGGGTAGTCAGAGTAGGGTAGTCGGAGTAGGGTAGTCAGAGTAGGTTATTCGAAATAGGGTAGTCAGAGTAGGGTAGTCAGAGTAGGTTAGTCAAAATAGGGAAGTCAGAGTAGGGTAGTCGGAGTAGGATAGTCAGAGTAGGGTAGTCGGAGTAGGGTAGTCGGAATAGGGTAGTCGGAGTAGGGTAGTCAAAATAGGGTAGTCAGAGTAGGGTAGTCAGAGTAGGGTAGTCAGAGTAGGGTAGTCAGAGTAAGGTAGTCGGAATAGGGTAATCGGAGAAAGGGTAGTCGGAATAGGGTAGTCGGAGTAGGGTAGTCGGAGTAGGGTAGTCAGAGTAGGGAAGTCAGAGTAGGGTTGTCAGAGTAGGGTAGTCAGAGTAGGGTAGTCGGAATAGGGTAGTCGGAGTAGGGTAGTCGGAGTAGGGTAGTCGGAGTAGGGTAGTCAGAGTAGGGTAGTCAGAGTTGGGTAGTCAGATTAGGTTAGTCAGAGTAGGGTAGTCGGAGTAGGGTAGTCAGAGTAGGGTAGTCAGAGTAAGGTAGTCGGAATAGGGTAGTCGGAGTAAGGTAGTCGGAGTAGGGTAGTCGGAGTAAGGTAGTCGGAGTAGGGTAGTCGGAGTAGGGTAGTCGGAGTAAGGTAGTCGGAGTAGGGTAGTCGGAGTAGGGTAGTCGGAGTAAGGTAGTCGGAGTAGGGTAGTCGGAGTAGGGTAGTAAGAGTAGGGTAGTCGGAATAGGGTAGTCAGAATAGGATAGTCGGAATAGGGTAGTCTGAGTAGGGTAGTCAGAGTAGGTTAGTCGGAATAAGGTAGTCGGAGTAGGGTAGTCGGAGTAGTTAGTCAAAATAGGGTAGTCAGAGTTGGGTAGTCAGAGTAGGGTTGTCAGAGTAGGGTAGTCAGAGTAGGGTAGTCGGAATAGGGTAGTCGGAGTAAGGTAGTCGGAGTAGGGTAGTCAGAATAGGGTAGTCGGAATAGGGTAGTCGGAGTAGGGTAGTCGGAGTAGGGTAGTCGGAGTAGGGTAGTCGGAGTAGGGTAGTCAGAGTAGGGTAGTCAGAGTAGGTTAGTCGGAGTAGGGTAGTCGGAATAGGGTAGTCGGAGAAGGGTAGTCAGAGTAGGGTAGTCGGAATAGGGTAGGCGGAGTAGGGTAGTCAGAGTAGGGTAGTCAGAGTAGGGTAGTCGGAGTAAGGTAGTCGGAGTAGGGTAGTCGGAGTAGGGTAGTCGGAGTAGGGTAGTCAGAGTAGGGTAGTCAGAGTAGGTTAGTCAGAGTAGGGAAGTCGGAATAGGGTAGTCGGAGAAGGGTAGTCAGAGTAGGGTAGTCGGAATAGGGTAGGCGGAGTAGGGTAGTCAGAGTAAGGTAGTCGGAGTAGGGTAGTCGTAGTAGGGTAGTCAAAATTGGGTAGTCAGGGTAGGGTAGTCAGAGTAGGGTAGTCGGAGTAAGGTAGTCGGAGTAGGGTAGTCGGAGTAGGGGAGTCGGAGTAGGGTAGTCAGAGTAGGGTAGTCAAAATAGGGTAGTCAGAGTAGGGTAGTCGGAATAGGGTAGGCGGAGTAGGGTAGTCAGAGTAAGGTAGTCGGAGTAGGGTAGTCGGAGTAGGGGAGTCGGAATAGGGTAGTCAGAGTAGGGTAGTCGGAATAGGGTAGTCGTAGTAGGGTAGTCAAAATTGGGTAGTCAGGGTAGGGTAGTCAGAGTAGGGTAGTCGGAGTAAGGTAGTCGGAGTAGGGTAGTCGGAGTAGGGGAGTCGGAATAGGGTAGTCAGAGTAGGGTAGGAGGAGTAGGGTAGGAGGAGTAGGGTAGGAGGAGTAGAGTAGTCAGAGCAGGGTAGTCAGAGTAGGGTAGTCGGAGTAAGGTAGTCGGAGTAAGGTAGTCGGAGTAGGGGAGTCGGAGTAGGGTAGTCAAAGTAGGGTAGTCAGAGTAGGGTAGTCAGAGTAGGGTAGTCAGAGTAGGGTAGTCAGAGTAGGGTAGTCAGAATAGGGTAGTCGGAGTAGGGTAGTCGGAATAGGGTAGTCAAAAAAGGGTAGTCAAAATAGGGTAGTAAGGGTAGGGTAGTCAGAGTAGGGGAGTCAGGGTAGGGTAGTCGGAGTAGGTTAGTTAGAGTAAGGTAGTCTGAGTAGAGTAGTCGGAGTAGGGTGGTCAGAGTAGGATAGTCGGAATAGGGGAGTCGGAGTAGGGTAGTCAGGGTAGGGTAGTCGGAATAGGGTAGTCAAAATAGGGTAGTCAGGGTGGGGTTGTCAGAATAGGGTAGTCAGAGTAAGGTAATCAGGATAGGGTAGTCAGAATAAGGTAGTCGGAGTAGGGTAGTCAGAGTAAGGTAGTCAGAGTAGGGTAGTCAAAATAGGGTAGTCGGAGAAGGGTAGTCAGAGTAGGGTAGTCAGAATAGGGTAGTCAAAATAGGGTAGTCGGAGAAGGGTAGTCAGAGTAGGGTAGTCAGAGTAGGGTAGTCAGAATAGGGTAGTCAAAATAGGGTAGTCGGAGAAGGGTAGTCAGAGTAGGGTAGTCAGAGTAGGGTAGTCAAAATAGGGTAGTCGGAGAAGGGTAGTCAGAGTAGGGTAGTCAGAGTAGGGTAGTCAGAGTAGGGAAGTCAGAGTAGGGTAGTCGGAGAAGGGTAGTCAGAGTAGGGTAGTCAGAGTAGGGTAGTCAAAATAGGGAAGTCAGAGTAAGGTAGTCAGAGTAGGGTAGTCGGAGTATGGTTGTCGGAATAGGGTAGTCGGAGTAGGGTAGTCGGAATAGGGTAGTCGGAGTAGGGTAGTCGGAGTAGGGTAGTCAGAGTAGGGTAGTCAGAGTTGGGAAGTCGGAGTAGGGTAGTCAGAGTAGGGTAGTCAGAGTAGGGTAGTCAGAGTAGGTTAGTCAGATGACGTTAGTCAGAGTAGGGTAGTCGGAGTAGGGTAGTCAGAGTAGGGGAGTCGGAGTAGGGTAGTCAGATCTAGAGTAGTCAGAGTAAGGTAGTCGGAGTAGGGTAGTCGGAATAGGGTAGTCAGAGTAGGGTAGTCAGAGTAGGGTAGTCAGAGTAGGGTAGTCAGAGTAGGGTAGTCGGAATAGGATAGTCAGATCTAGAGTAGGGTAGTCAGAGTAGGGTAGTTGGAGTAGGGTAGTCAAAATTAATCTGTGGAATGGGGGCTAAGGTTTAGCATAGATGAAAGGTAAAAACAATAATATCCCGCAATAATTTGGGTTTGTGCATAGGATATAAATTTCTAATTCCAAATTTCCATGACAGAATACAGTATAACACCATATCATAGGCAAGGAAGGACCCTTAACCACATCATAGACATAAGCAGTCAGTCAGCAATACTAGAAAACTTTGAGCAAATTACGATTTTTTGTACAGTTAAAACAAGTCCAGACCACATCATCAGGCTAAGATCAATTGAAAATCGGTGATTAAAATAACTGCCGCATGCATACGCGTAGATAATACTAAAAACATTCAAAATATGAACTTAGTGTAATTAGTTAATATTCAACAGAAATAAATTGATGTTGTTTTCATTCAATGTTCGTATGCGATCAGAGATAGGCAACCGGAAAATCTATTTTTAAAACAATACACTGTAATTGGGTAAGGTATGTCATATACATCTTATCAATTATCCTTTTGAATAACCCCAGCATTATGCCCCCATGTCTATTTAAACCACATGCTAACCAAACCCAAGTTTTATCCAATTAATCGCCAAAAAGCAAGATAATTAAGCATGCAAATATACTTACCATTTTTAAGGAAATCCCTCTTTTCGCCTACATGGGGCCAGTTAGTCGTAAACTATATCTAGTCATGAACTGTAGTATTCTTCAGTGTGTCGGTTTTGTACTATTCAATAGTTGTTTTGATATCGGAACGAATCGATTTTTATGCATGGTTTGGTGGTTTTATAAGCCAGGGTATAAGCAATATGTGGATTGTTTTATATGGTGTGTATATCATTGTTTTTAATTATCTTGTACAGTTGTGACTAATTCTTTATAGGAACGTGTCTCGTTTCCACTCAGCCGTAATTTAATACTTCGGCTATTGTAAAGTCCGCCGATACGTTTAAAACAGACATACACGGGGTTGGTGCACGTCACTCACTCGGCAACTGGCAGAGCTTCTGGTGCCAAAGTCTGCAACGACAACAAGATCAAAATAATTAACAATAATGATATGGGTACATATAGGGCACGATATTACGCGTTTCAACAATAGCATATCAGAAGAAAAAAACTGAGGTTGGCATTATTTGATTGCATAATGCTGTAATCTAAATTTTACGTACCATCGCGTAACTATAAACTGATATTGTTGTGTATTACGTTAATGTATTTTTTATAATTCCATTGGCAATGTTTTAAATCTTTCACGTTGTATAGAAGTTTTCCATGAAGTCATCAATAATGAAACTCTACAATAACTTCTTCCCATAATTAAGTCATAAAAATGTTCCTGTGACGTCATAAACTTATTTATGAGTTATGGACGTCTGTTGAGACGCACATAGGATAAAATTGACATGACAGTATGTGATATCAACTAAAACCAAATTAATAATAATGATATCGAGTCGACATCAATAACCATCGACTTCTGTGTGTTTATGTTTCAACCAATGAATGCGACCAAATGGATAAAAACTATTCAACATAGAATGTATATCAATGGACGGTATTGATAAAACTAAAGAAAAAGTGTTAGTCTCCATTGCGTGGTACATGTATCATTGACCTTAAGGACTAGGTACAGGACAATTCAATATGGCGGAGGTGTTTTTACCAAAACTTGTTATTTTATTAAATACTGCAAAATGCATGACCAAAATAGACCACAAAGTACATTTTGTGATGGAGAATCGATAATTTCAACCATATTTTGGTACGTTTGGTGGTTTTTCTGATATTTGATGTTTTATGTCTAAAAACGCGTGCACGTTTGCAGAATACTTCGAAAGATAATAAAAACAATGAATATCATTTTTTGTTACTTTAATAAACACAGAATGATAGACGAGCCTTCGATTTTTGAATAAATCTCTCTTTCAATTGAAAACCGCAGAATAAGAGAACGTACTCGTCACATGAATGGCAATTTACGTACATTCAGGACACCGATTACATCTGGATCAAATTTTAAAAATTTCCATCGCCGATCGGCAAATTTATGTGGCACGCCGCATAGCCAAAACAAAAATCTTACCGTCTGCGGTATGACGAGTTATGACATTGTGTCAGATCTCTTAAATCAACATCTTCCCGTAGCATGTAGCGAAAAGTTATCCTATGCCCTCCATTTTCAACTATTTACTGTTTTAGATATTCATACGCCTTACTTAGAGCCATGGTGAAACATCGACAAAATTAACAATTAAATTGGGTTCAAGCATGCAGTAAAGGTAAATGCTACTTGGTATATCGTCACAAAGCAAAAACTGCCCGTTCCTATCACGATGAATTGTTTTTAGCGATTGCCAGTTTTCCATTTTTGGGCGAATGTATAGCACGTGAAAAGATGTTGTTCGGCACTTCCGGCAGTGTTTTTTAGGTAATTTAATGATTTTGAAAGAATTGTCAACAAAGTTTAATTTGTGTTGTATAATTTCTGATGGAATTCGTATATATTATACACTTCCGCATGGATCGGACAGTATTAACTCACTGATTATACCGATTCGTTCTCGGCTTCGCACCTGTCAAACATCGCTAGCGTAAATTGTTGCCATCGTAAACATGTGTGGCAGTTGAGGCACTATGGTATCAAAATACATTTCTCAAACTTAATTAGTAATTAGGTAACCGTATCGTAAATGTAAATTACGTTATGTCGGTGTTATTATTTCAATTTTATACCTTTTTTGACACGAAACTTACATTTACATGACAAATGACCTATTCAATATAAAATAATGCCCCTATATTGCCCCCACGAGATACAGGTAACTACTTTTACCTGAACTGAAAACAGCATGCAATGGACGACATTTTTTAGAGGGGGTACCTGTGTATTTCTCCCTGATACTCTGATTTACAAAACAAAATAGAAATTTTAACACTGGGTTATCATTCTATGAACATTGCAGTAACTTTGTATTATTTTTTTGAAATGTTTCAAGTAACTATATGAAACATATTTGCGCACTCCCATTTCGATATTATTTACTGAATATTTTTTTCCTAAGTACAGATTTTTTCAATTTGGGGGGCTTAATTGCATTTTATATCAATATTTAACATAATGGGATAAAGCTTATGCCATGTATTGGAAGGAAACATTAAAATCTCAACATTACCATTTTCATCCAGGTAACAACCAATATGGCTGTACCTAGTCCTTAATAGTGACAAGTGAACAGTCATAAATGTGTGTATGAACCATACACATGTGTTAAGAAACACACGTTGATGACACGTGAATATGCTGAATGGGATTCACTTTCAGGTTGGGTGAAGTCTATCAGGTCCTCTATTCAGAAAAGAATAAGCAATTTGCGTCACAAAATGAAAACTAAACACAAGTCGATATTTCTTGACCCCGATGTTCGAACAACTCCACGATCTGCATGAAAACTTGATCATTGTGGAATTACTGGGATTGAAGATGTCTTTTCGATCAAAGCATTTGATTTTTCCACCCTGTACACTACCAAGAAAGGTGGACAATCCAAGAAAGGCGGACAATCCAAGAAAGGCGGACAATCCAAGAAAGGCGGACAATCCAAGAAAGACGGACTACGATACAAATATATATTAGTGAGGTATCTTGGAACATACTTTGTGATAAATACGACAAAATCTAAGAGGAAATATATAGTAAGGATGATTGATGTCCTGGTCGACATTATTTTTGTTAGGAGGAAAGATTTTCCAGCAGACTGTTGGCATTCCCATGGGAACAAACTGTGCCCCACTCTTAGCTGATTTGTTTTTGTTTTCATACGAGGCTAAATTTGTGGAAGAGCTTATCAGGACAGGTAAAAAAAAACCTTGCCAAGTCTTTTAATTTCACTTTCAGATATATCGACGATGTGTTGTCTATAAACAATAATAACTTTGCTGACCACGTCGATCGTATATATTGACCCTTCTGAACTTTAAATAAAGGACACACCAGACTCTTCTACATCAGCTGCTTATTTCGATCTCTACTTAAAGTACGACCAATATGGACAGCTTGCTACTAAGTTATACGATAAACGTGATGATTTCAAGTTTCCAATCATGAACTTTCCATTTCTTTATAGTAACATCCCTGCTTCTCCAACCTATGGTGTTTACGTGCCGCAGTTGATTCGATATTTCAGGGCTTGCTCTAAATATCGTGGTTTTCGTGATCGATGCCGACTGCTGACAAACAAAGTATGGTAACAACACAAGGATTCGAGAGATGCAGGTTGATCAGAACTATGGTCGCCATCTTTGTCTCATTGATAACTATCTTATAGTGATATGAAGATGGACGTTTTTTAGTATGCCCATTAGTGTGTTTACTTGTTGTGATTGACAAGGATACTCGGTTCTCATTTTGATAACTTGATGTTTACTTGGATGTGACAAAGATTTACATGGCGGGTGTCGTCGATGAAGCAGAAGACACTTACGTTTCCGGAACACCTGGTCTTATTCTCTGGTACATTTGCAAGGGTCTCTATATAAAGCTTTTTTTGTTCATATTTTGTCTCTGGTTTAATCGATTTTGATTTCGGATTATTTTGTAAACGCTTCGGTATTCTCTAATTTATTTGCACTGTTAAGGACTCACACAACTAAATAATTTACTATATGTTATTACTTAACTTTCGCATATATTCACAAATACATGTACAGATATTGGAAAGGCTTCAAAGGATATTTTTGATGAGTTAACTGGCAATTTAGCTCGCTACAGGCGTTTGCTTCGGACAACTTGAAATTTACTTGTCAAACAAGTGAAATGGAACGGGAACACTCTTGGATTTTCGACCCCATATCAATTCGCCATATCATATCAAAATCTACCAAATGTATACATTATTGTAGAAAAATATCTATAGATTTCATTCAATGCAGAATATGTCAACAATTACCTATTTAAATTACTCACAATCACTGTACTTAGCTGGATCAAATTTTCGGTAGGGCTTACAATCGTATGCAACACTTCGTAATAGGCTGATTTAGTTGTGCGAGTTATTTAATAGGGATTGACTTGGATAATGCAAAACACATGGCTTTAAGTGATATAATGCATAACGACAGTTTGACCATAACAAATCTGAGGGTTTTGATATTTTTTAAGATCGTAGAAGAGAAACATGCACACGGAGAAACAAACGACGAAAAAATTGTATATCTTAACAGTAAAGTGGCTGTTATAAATGGTCAACAATTAAAAGTAACTAGAACATACATTACACATATATCGGGCATATACCAGATAAGATATATATATAAGTTTTTATCAGCAAGTGAATATAATTATTTAGATAATCATATCTATAATAGAAAACTTTTTTTTTTTGTGTGTTTTGTTATATTTGATAACAGAAAATAATATTTTATTGTAATGCTTATGTTAGTGTTAAGAAAAACACATTCTATTTTCGTATAAACTAGTGATCTGTTCCTTTTCTTTTTAATATCTTTTCTTTCAAAACATACAAACATCTGGTTACTAGGCTACTGAAGATAAATCACTTTTCAAATGTGCTATCTTCGTTTTTATCGAAAACATGTATTAACCCTGAGGGTTAAAGTAAAAGCAAAATGTTTACACCGAACTTTTGCTGCGATACTATGATATAACTCCGGAGCGGAGATTGCATATCTGATGGTAAGGAGGGGGAAAACTCTGGAACAGTTAAGGGCTCTTAGGGGAAATGTTTCAGATAATTAACATACAGTATTAATAGGGTTTGTTACTAACCGACTAACAATGAACCAGTGTATCGGAGGGGAAGAGAAGTGGTATAGTTACTCAGGGATGTTATTTCATATATACCTAAGCCCCGAACTAAACATGAAGGGAAGAAATTCGTGGTGGGATATATAAAGGATGAACAGTTATAGAGGAAGGGTCTGTTGCTTGGTCTATTTTAAAACAACAAAAATCTTCCAAATCAACCGTGTGTCCTGATTAATCTGAGATTGTGGAGCCTAACACTACAGAAAGCATGTCGTGAGATACTGGTACTGATAGCTTCACGAAGATTGGTTGCTCGACTCTTACAAGTGTTCTCTCCACCACAGCAGCCATAACCACGAAGACGCTAAAATCTCAAGATAAACAGTCATACATTGATATCACCTGATTCCCTCCTTCCTGCTTCAATAAGACACCGCCATCTATTTTTGTAAACAGAACACTACATGTGTCGGTTTGTGGTTTTAGGGCGGTGAACATAACATTTCTTCAATGCGTCTTTGAGGCATGATTAGTTAACTGTTATATCAAACTGGATTTTACAGAGCACAAAAGGGCTATAGATATTGATAACAAATTTAACGGCTGTGATTGTTCTTCATACGGGAGCTATCCGCGCGGGTTCTGTGTATCTAATTAAAACAGTTCGGTTCCATATCACTTCACAGTGTTCAATTATCGACTAAACTGCAATACACAAGAAGGCTTTAACCTTTCGAGAAAAGGACTATATTTTGTAAATGGGCCAAAAAGATTTGATATTCTGATATAAAGTACTGAAGATTGTTCCTGCCCGATCTTAATTACCAGAATAATTACTTTGTGACCAAGTAAGAAGGACGGACAACTGTGATGTCAGAATCGCCCTAGCCTACGGTGAGTTGTGGTTTTTTTCTACTTTTAGATACTTTTACTATCAGATAGAGGCAAAACTTACTCTTCATAGATATAAATGTATGTTAATGATTATAGCAGGCCTGTCTGATGTTTTGCAGCACCTGACTGCTCCACAGGTGAACAGCTGACGGTCATGTGTTAAGCAAATAAAACTAATATATGTTACCACCGCACACTTCGAAACAGTACGATCTGGGCTTATTTCATTGTCTAAGAGGATTGCAGACTTTTAAAACTTTTCACAGAACTTTTGTTTACAAACTCAACACCTAAACCAGCTTCGTATTATGTATGTGTCAAAGGAGACATGTGGCATAACAAATCACATTCGTTTTCACTCCATTGGATTATATGGTTTGTAAACATTGACCGCGAAGCCACCACACCTTGGTGTTAACCTGGTAACGCGAGGGCTATGGAGTAATCACCTACATAGGTAAATTAAGTTACAGTTATTTGTTCTGAATGCACGTTGAAGAATTGGCATCCTTTCAAGTAATTAGTTTCCATAAGATATGTTTGAGTGCGAAACCATGTATCAGAATTTATATGTACATGCTTACATATTATATATTAATGTGTGTGTACATGTATGATGTATGAAGTTCATTTTAAGGTATGCGTACATCTCGAAAACTAAAACATAATCATCTATCTGTTAAACAGAAACAAAATCGTTTCATTGAACACCAATAAATTGTGTGTGGATACACACAGAGTTATGAATCAATTTCAATATGATATATAACAGTTAAAATGCACTGTATGTAAAAAAGTTATTGAAAACAAATCATGCGTTTATCTTATATGCACACTGCTGTTTTTAATCCCCCCCCCCCCCCAGGAGAAAAACTATACTTGTTTGTTTACCAAGCAGCTGAAAAGTATAATAAAACTTACTTGTTTTACTTCAAAGTTTGTGTGGCGTATTTGCAGATTGAAACGGTGTACATGATGTCTATCTTGAATATCTCTCGATTGATTATTTTGCAGATGGAACATCTCTCACAGGACCAAATTGATGGTAAGTTTACGGCGTGGTGAAATACACTCTAAAATCATCCCACAGAAATATACACTCCTGTTTGTGACGTAATAAGGCCAGACGCCATAGTTCTCTATGCAGTTCATTAGCTATTAAGGTGCTATACAGCTTGCAGCTCCAAAACGCTACTTTTTAATAGAGCCTTTCGGCTATTAGTATGCTAGCGTATAGTACAGATACATTTCTCCAATTATAAAGTGAAGTAGAGAAGGGGAAACAGATAGATAGCACGAATGATGGAACGAGTTAGTTTTTGCCAGTAGAAGAGATCGGACAAAGCTTGGTCAGGATACCTCATCCAGCTTACATAAACTACATAAGTAAGCGATGCCATCTGACGACCCTTTTTACTCTATCACTTAAAGCCACTTCCGTTTCTTTTTCCCCCATACTGCCTAGTATACATGTACAACCATTTCCATGTGTATATATACATATATATACTAAGTATACACAGGTCATTATCGTAATATTCCATCAAGTTACGTAACGATTCCTGACAGTCACTGAAAGCCCACATTGTAGGGTTTTACTGTACCAGATGATAATTTCACATCCTGAAATTTTGAACGTGTGCACTATTTCTCTAATTTATCTATTTGCCATTCATATAACCTTCTGTACATATTTTAGATGTGTTAATTCGTGGTTTCGATGGTGATGTCTTAAATTTATTAATGAAATGATTAATTTTAGATAGTGTGTTATTAATGAGATTTTTCAATAACATTTTATTCTGTTAATTATTTTTGTTGTTATCATCATTTCTTTTGCTTGCAAAAAAAAGCTGACTGATTTCTCATCAGATATTATGATTATTATGAATTAATTGATTTTAAAAAAATCAACCTTTTCCTCAGTTCAGGCAGAAATCAGTGTTGTGACTTTTCCAAATCGAAGCTGCCTATACTTTTACCACTGAATCAGGGCATATTTATTTATACACAGAAATAATCTTGTTAATTAAGCATGATAATTTCGAGCAGATACCAGTTTTTTTTATTTGTATAAAGATATATCCGTTTCAAACTGTATCTTATTTGTACTCGTATAGTTTATTTTTACATTGCAGACTTATCATATTCAGTTCCGTATCTATTTACGTTAATTTGATTGTGGTTTCCTAAATACACAGGCGATATGTATTGCATCCGTGTGTACAACGTTCATTGTACTGTACGTAGGGCCGTCATAGTTTTCTGCACAAAATATTTCATATTAATTTCATGCATTAAAAGCAAATTTCTCTATCGCAGCAGATTGCTAGTCGTAAAGACATTTCTCTGATGTGGGTGATTATATTAATTAGATACACTATGAAATCTGAAAATAATTACTAAATTTACAGACGTCAGGCCCTATCCTGTAGGTCGTTCTGTATCTTACCAATGATTGTAATTCTGTAGGACACTGCTGGACTTACCCCGATTCTACAATAGTATACAGAGGTAAACTCTAATAACGTTGTTCACTTAGATATCTGATTGCTAAGTGTGTTACGTCATCAGTCTATACTAGGCAGGGATAATCTAGTAGTGAAGCGTAGTAGAGAAATTCTCCATAAAAACTTAGGGTCTGGTAGTCAGTCTTGCACAATACAATTATGTACATTTGTATATAGATGTTTTTTAAATTATTTTATTTCAGTAAATCTTCAGATCTTTTTGTCGACACAATTATGTACTAAGCGTTAGTTATACATACTTATAGTACATAGAGGATATCTTACAGTGTCTTCAGTAATACCAAATCTATTTCAGTAGCACGAGTGAAAAATATTAATTTATCACTCACACGAGTAAAATATGTTTGGTATTACTGAATATATGTAAATATAAACTTTATTTATTTTACAACAATTATGAAACAAGTTATCCAACTTATATTTATCACTCTTGTTTGCGCGCGAGGGGTCTTATTGTGGGAGGAAACCGGATTACCCGGAAGAAAACCCACGTGGTCGGGCAGGTGACCCCATACCTTTTCACGTACGGTCGGGGAAACGAACCCCGACCGCCTTGGTGAAAGCCAAGTGTGCTATCCACTGCACCACCCGACCGCCCAATTATTACTGAAGATACTGTAAAATAATCTGTTTATTTTATTTTTATAGCAAAATCTACCGAGGCAGCTTTCGATTTTTCCAAAAATCATTTGTTAGCCATGTTTGGTTGGCCAAATCAGAAAAAGTGAAACATATATATCACTAGTAAAAAATATCACTTTTATGGATTAAACAATTTTCGATATCACTGGTAGAAATGTAAAAAGCAGTGCTCTTGTATTTATTCGTATATAGCGATGCTGGTATCGATAGCTCGCCAAGGACATGACAAACTTTTTTTTTTTCAAATTATTGATGATTGGGAACACAACTGATTTAGCTCATGGACTGTCGTCGTTGTTTTTGTTTCGACTTCGTCCGTTGTATCATCTAGGTCAAGTCATTTATATCTTAAATCATGTATTTTACAACACATTAATTCATAATACATGCTACATGTAAATCAAATTCCCCTCTGTATATATAGTTCGGATTTTGCCCGTATGTGTTCAGTCTAGAGGACGTTTATATAAATGATCAGTAGTGATATAAACCAACTGTTGTATAGCGTTGTCGTCGATGAAGCCGAAGGCGCTTACTTCTCCGGAATACCTATTGTCTTATTATCTTGTACTTTTTACAAGCGTATACATGTAAATGTTTCCTTTGTTCATATTTTGTCCCTAGTTTAATCGATTTTGAGTTCAGATGATGATTCTGTTTACGCTTGGTTATTCTTGTTTTTTTGTGTATTTATTTTGTAACGTGTAAACGTTTCAACACACATCTTAAACTAAAGCTGATGAGTTTAAACTAACTATTATGGTTAGAAACTGTAAAGAAATGTTTGCATTAGTAGGCTTTCGTTACATATTGAAATGATATTGTACAAATCTAACTTCGTATTCCTGGTGGTAGTTGTAATGTTTCTATCTCCTTTTTTTTTTGCACCACATACAGAAGATTTCTCCAAAAATGATCCAATTATATTTGGTGAAAGGAAATAACACGATTTTTTGTAAAATATTTTTCTCATTAGATACATTTTTTATGCAGATATTTAAATACAATGATAAATATATAGTTAACAGTAACTGTAGTTCTTAAGATTCAAATTATGTGAATCTACACGTCTTGCTGGCGTCAATTACTAAGACCGGTTGTCCCGCATTGCGGGTCCGCTTCACAACCTAATCTTTATTTGACACAGATACTTAACTAGTTTAGATAGCTGAAACAACAAAAATAACTGATCGGCTGTGTGTCAGAGCAGCGAGAATTCACGGTTTTAATGATGCCATTTGGAATTCACATTCTAAAATCAAACAGATCGTGTCACTTTTAAACTGTCACAAATAAAAGCCTAATAGGATATCTCCCATACCTGTTTTTTATGTCCTATACATGTTAGATATGGCCTTTACCTGTTTTTATGCCCTATACATGTTAGATATGTCCTTTACCTGTTATATATGCCCTATACTTGTTAGATATGTCCCATACCTGTTTTTATGTCCTATACCTGTTATATATGCCCTATACCTGTTAGATATATCCTATACCTGTTAGATATGTCCTATACCTGTTAGATATGTCCCATACCTGTTATATATATCCTATACCTGTTAGATATGTCCTATACCTGTTAGATATATCCTTGACCTGTTAGATATGTCCTATACCTGTTAGATATGTCCTATACCTGTTAGATATGTCCTATAACTGTTAGATATGTCCTATACCTGTTAGATATGTCCTATACCTGTTAGATATGTCCTATACCTGTTAGATATGTCCTATAACTGTTAGATATGTCCTATACCTGTTAGATATGTCCTATACCTGTTTTTATGTCCTATATATGTTAGATATGTCCTATATATGTTAGATATGTCCTATACCTGTTAGATATGTCCTATGCATGTTAGATATGTCCTATACCTGTTAGATATGTCCTATACATGTTAGATATATCCTTTACCTGTTAGATATATCCTATACCTGTTAGATATATCCTATACCTGTTAGATATATCCTATACCTGTTAGATATGTCCTATACATGTTAGATATATCCTTTACCTGTTAGATATATCCTATACCTGTTAGATATATCCTATACCTGTTAGATATGTCCTATACCTATTAGATATGTCCTATACCTGTTAGATATGTTCTATAACTGTTAGATATGTTCTATAACTGTTAGATATATCCTATACCTGTTAGATATGTCCTATACCTGTTAGATATGTCCTATACCTGTAAGATATGTCCTATACCTGTTATATATGCCCTATACCTGTTAGATATGTCCTATACCTGTTAGATATGTCCTATACCTGTTAGATATATCCTATACCTGTTAGATATGTCCTATACCTGTTAGATATGCCCTATACCTGTTAGATATATCCTATACCTGTTAGATATGTCCTATACCTGTTAGATATGTCCTATACCTGTTATATATGCCCTATACCTGTTAGATATGTCCTATACCTGTTAGATATGTCCTATACCTGTTAGATATATCCTATACCTGTTATATATGTCCTATACCTGTTATATATGCCCTATACCTGTTAGATATATCCTATACCTGTTAGATATGTCCTATACCTGTTAGATATGTCCTATACCTGTTAGATATGTCCTATACCTGTTAGATATGTCCTATACCTGTTAGATATGTTCTATAACTGTTAGATATGTTCTATAACTGTTAGATATATCCTATACCTGTTAGATATGTTCTATAACTGTTAGATATATCCTATACCTATTAGATATATCCTATACCTATTAGATATATCCTTTACCTGTTAGATATATCCTTTACCTGTTAGATATGTCCCATACCTGTTTTTTATGTCCCATACCTGTTAGATATGTCCTATTCCTGTTAGATATTTCCTATACCTGTTAGATATATCCTTCACCTGTTAGATATATCCTATACCTGTTAGATATATCCTATACCTGTTAGATATGTCCTATACCTGTTAGATATATCCTATACCTGTTAGATATATCCTATACCTGTTAGATATGTCCTATACCTGTTTTTTTATGTCCCATACCTGTTAGATATATCCTTTACCTGTTAGATATGTCCCATACCTGTTTTTATGTCCCATACCTGTTAGATATATCCTATACCTGTTAGATATATCCTATACCTGTTAGATATATCCTATACCTGTTAGATATGTCCTATACCTGTTTTTTTATGTCCCATACCTGTTAGATATATCCTTTACCTGTTAGATATGTCCTATACCTGTTTTTTTATGTCCCATACCTGTTAGATATATCCTATACCTGTTAGATATGTCCTATACCTGTTAGATATATCCTATACCTGTTAGATATATCCTATACCTGTTAGATATATCCTATACCTGTTAGATATGTCCTATACCTGTTTTTTTATGTCCCATACCTGTTAGATATACCCTTTACCTGTTAGATATGTCCTATACCTGTGATATATGCCCTATACCTGTTAGATATGTCCTATACCTGATAAATAAGTCCCATACCTGTTAGATATATCCTATACCTGTTAGATATGTCCTATACCTGTTAGATATATCCTATACCTGTTAGATATATCCTATACCTGTTAGATATGTCCTATACCTGTTAGATATATCCTATACCTGTGATATATGCCCTATACCTGTTAGATATGTCCTATACCTGATAGATAAGTCCCATACCTGTTAGATATGTCCTATTCCTGTTAGATATTTCCTATACCTGTTAGATATATCCTTCACCTGTTAGATATATCCTATACCTGTTTTTATGTCCTATACCTGTTATATATGTCCTATACCTGTTATATATATCCTATACCTGTTAGATATGTCCTATAAATGTTAGATATGTCCTATACCTGTTAGATATGCCTATACCTGTTAGATATGTCCTATACCTGTAAGATATGTCCCATACCTGTTTTTTATGTCCCATACCTGTTAGATATATCCTTTACCTGTTAGATATGTCCCATACCTGTTTTTTATGTCCCATACCTGTTAGATATATCCTTCACCTGTTAGATATATCCTATACCTGTTAGATATATCCTATACCTGTTAGATATGTCCTATACCTGTTAGATATATCCTATACCTGTTATATATGTCCTATACCTGTTAGATATATCCTATACCTGTTAGATATGTCCTATACATGTTAGATATGTCCTATACCTGTTAGATATGTCCTATACATGTTAGATATGTCCTATACCTGTTAGATATATCCTTCACCTGTTAGATATATCCTATACCTGTTAGATATATCCTATACCTGTTAGATATGTCCTATACCTGTTAGATATGTCCTATACCTGTTAGATATATCCTATACCTGTTAGATATGCCCTATACCTGTTAGATATATCCTATACCGGTTAGATATGTCCTATACCTGTTAGATATGTCCTATACCTGTTAGATATGCCCTATACCTGTTATATATATCCTATACCTGTTAGATATGTCCTATACCTGTTATATATATTCTATACCGGTTAGATATGTCCTATACCTGTTAGATATGTCCTATACCTGTTAGATATGTCCTATACCTGTTAGATATGTCCTATACCTGTTAGATATATCCTTCACCTGTTAGATATATCCTATACCTGTTAGATATATCCTATACCTGTTAGATATGTCCTATACCTGTTAGATATATCCTTCACCTGTTAGATATATCCTATACCTGTTAGATATATCCTATACCTGTTAGATATGTCCTATACCTGTTAGATATATCCTATACCTGTTAAATATGTCCTATACCTGTTAGATATGTCCCATACCTGTTAGATATGTCCCATACCTGTTTTTATGTCCTATACCTGTTAGATATGTCCTATACCTGTTAGATATGCCCTTTACCTGTAAGATATGGCCTTTACCTGTTTTTTATGTCCTATAAATGTTAAATATGTCCTATACCTGTTAGATATGTCCTATACCTGTAAGATATGGCCTTTACCTGTTTGTTATGTCCTATACATGTTAGATATGTCCCATACCTGTTTTTTATGTCCCATACCTGTTAGATATGTCCTATTCCTGTTAGATATTTCCTATACCTGTTAGATATATCCTTCACCTGTTAGATATATCCTATACCTGTTAGATATATCCTATACCTGTTAGATATGTCCTATACCTGTTAGATATATCCTATACCTGTTAGATATATCCTATACCTGTTAGATATATCCTATACCTGTTTTTTTATGTCCCATACCTGTTAGATATATCCTTTACCTGTTAGATATGTCCCATACCTGTTTTTATGTCCCATACCTGTTAGATATATCCTATACCTGTTAGATATATCCTATACCTGTTAGATATATCCTATACCTGTTAGATATGTCCTATACCTGTTTTTTATGTCCCATACCTGTTAGATATATCCTTTACCTGTTAGATATATCCTTTACCTGTTAGATATGTCCTATACCTGTTTTTTTATGTCCCATACCTGTTAGATATATCCTATACCTGTTAGATATGTCCTATACCTGTTAGATATATCCTATACCTGTTAGATATATCCTATACCTGTTAGATATGTCCTATACCTGTTTTTTTATGTCCCATACCTGTTAGATATATCCTTTACCTGTTAGATATGTCCTATACCTGTGATATATGCGCTATACCTGTTAGATATGTCCTATACCTGATAAATAAGTTCCATACCTGTTAGATATATCCTATACCTGTTAGATATGTCCTATACCTGTTAGATATATCCTATACCTGTTAGATATATCCTATACCTGTTAGATATGTCCTATACCTGTTAGATATATCCTATACCTGTGATATATGCCCTATACCTGTTAGATATGTCCTATACCTGATAGATAAGTCCCATACCTGTTAGATATGTCCTATTCCTGTTAGATATTTCCTATACCTGTTAGATATATCCTTCACCTGTTAGATATATCCTATACCTGTTTTTATGTCCTATACCTGTTATATATGTCCTATACCTGTTATATATATCCTATACCTGTTAGATATGTCCTATAAATGTTAGATATGTCCTATACCTGTTAGATATGCCTATACCTGTTAGATATGTCCTATACCTGTTAGATATGTCCCATACCTGTTTTTTATGTCCCATACCTGTTAGATATATCCTTTACCTGTTAGATATGTCCCATACCTGTTAGATATGTCCTATACCTGTTAGATATGTCCTATACCTGTTAGATATATCCTATACCTGTTAGATATGCCCTATACCTGTTAGATATATCCTATACCGGTTAGATATGTCCTATACCTGTTAGATATGTCCTATACCTGTTAGATATGCCCTATACCTGTTATATATATCCTATACCTGTTAGATATGTCCTATACCTGTTATATATATTCTATACCGGTTAGATATGTCCTATACCTGTTAGATATGTCCTATACCTGTTAGATATGTCCTATACCTGTTAGATATGTCCTATACCTGTTAGATATATCCTTCACCTGTTAGATATATCCTATACCTGTTAGATATATCCTATACCTGTTAGATATGTCCTATACCTGTTAGATATATCCTTCACCTGTTAGATATATCCTATACCTGTTAGATATATCCTATACCTGTTAGATATGTCCTATACCTGTTAGATATATCCTATACCTGTTAAATATGTCCTATACCTGTTAGATATGTCCCATACCTGTTAGATATGTCCCATACCTGTTTTTATGTCCTATACCTGTTAGATATGTCCTATACCTGTTAGATATGCCCTTTACCTGTAAGATATGGCCTTTACCTGTTTTTTATGTCCTATAAATGTTAAATATGTCCTATACCTGTTAGATATGTCCTATACCTGTAAGATATGGCCTTTACCTGTTTGTTATGTCCTATACATGTTAGATATGTCCCATACCTGTTTTTTATGTCCCATACCTGTTAGATATGTCCTATTCCTGTTAGATATTTCCTATACCTGTTAGATATATCCTTCACCTGTTAGATATATCCTATACCTGTTAGATATATCCTATACCTGTTAGATATGTCCTATACCTGTTAGATATATCCTATACCTGTTAGATATATCCTATACCTGTTAGATATATCCTATACCTGTTAGATATGTCCTATACCTGTTTTTTTATGTCCCATACCTGTTAGATATATCCTTTACCTGTTAGATATGTCCCATACCTGTTTTTATGTCCCATACCTGTTAGATATATCCTATACCTGTTAGATATATCCTATACCTGTTAGATATATCCTATACCTGTTAGATATGTCCTATACCTGTTTTTTTTATGTCCCATACCTGTTAGATATATCCTTTACCTGTTAGATATATCCTTTACCTGTTAGATATGTCCTATACCTGTTTTTTTATGTCCCATACCTGTTAGATATATCCTATACCTGTTAGATATGTCCTATACCTGTTAGATATATCCTATACCTGTTAGATATGTCCTATACCTGTTTTTTTATGTCCCATACCTGTTAGATATATCCTTTACCTGTTAGATATGTCCTATACCTGTGATATATGCCCTATACCTGTTAGATATGTCCTATACCTGATAAATAAGTCCCATACCTGTTAGATATATCCTATACCTGTTAGATATGTCCTATACCTGTTAGATATATCCTATACCTGTTAGATATATCCTATACCTGTTAGATATGTCCTATACCTGTTAGATATATCCTATACCTGTGATATATGCCCTATACCTGTTAGATATGTCCTATACCTGATAGATAAGTCCCATACCTGTTAGATATGTCCTATTCCTGTTAGATATTTCCTATACCTGTTAGATATATCCTTCACCTGTTAGATATATCCTATACCTGTTTTTATGTCCTATACCTGTTATATATGTCCTATACCTGTTATATATATCCTATACCTGTTAGATATGTCCTATAAATGTTAGATATGTCCTATACCTGTTAGATATATCCTATACCTGTTAGATATATCCTATACCTGTTAGATATGTCCTATACCTGTTAGATATATCCTATACCTGTGATATATGCCCTATACCTGTTAGATATGTCCTATACCTGATAGATAAGTCCCATACCTGTTAGATATGTCCTATTCCTGTTAGATATTTCCTATACCTGTTAGATATATCCTTCACCTGTTAGATATATCCTATACCTGTTTTTATGTCCTATACCTGTTATATATGTCCTATACCTGTTATATATATCCTATACCTGTTAGATATGTCCTATAAATGTTAGATATGTCCTATACCTGTTAGATATGCCTATACCTGTTAGATATGTCCTATACCTGTTAGATATGTCCCATACCTGTTTTTTATGTCCCATACCTGTTAGATATATCCTTTACCTGTTAGATATGTCCCATACCTGTTAGATATGTCCTATACCTGTTAGATATGTCCTATACCTGTTAGATATATCCTATACCTGTTAGATATGCCCTATACCTGTTAGATATATCCTATACCGGTTAGATATGTCCTATACCTGTTAGATATGTCCTATACCTGTTAGATATGCCCTATACCTGTTATATATATCCTATACCTGTTAGATATGTCCTATACCTGTTATATATATTCTATACCGGTTAGATATGTCCTATACCTGTTAGATATGTCCTATACCTGTTAGATATGTCCTATACCTGTTAGATATGTCCTATACCTGTTAGATATATCCTTCACCTGTTAGATATATCCTATACCTGTTAGATATATCCTATACCTGTTAGATATGTCCTATACCTGTTAGATATATCCTTCACCTGTTAGATATATCCTATACCTGTTAGATATATCCTATACCTGTTAGATATGTCCTATACCTGTTAGATATATCCTATACCTGTTAAATATGTCCTATACCTGTTAGATATGTCCCATACCTGTTAGATATGTCCCATACCTGTTTTTATGTCCTATACCTGTTAGATATGTCCTATACCTGTTAGATATGCCCTTTACCTGTACGATATGGCCTTTACCTGTTTTTTATGTCCTATAAATGTTAAATATGTCCTATACCTGTTAGATATGTCCTATACCTGTAAGATATGGCCTTTACCTGTTTGTTATGTCCTATACATGTTAGATATGTCCCATACCTGTTTTTTATGTCCCATACCTGTTAGATATGTCCTATTCCTGTTAGATATTTCCTATACCTGTTAGATATATCCTTCACCTGTTAGATATATCCTATACCTGTTAGATATATCCTATACCTGTTAGATATGTCCTATACCTGTTAGATATATCCTATACCTGTTAGATATATCCTATACCTGTTAGATATATCCTATACCTGTTAGATATGTCCTATACCTGTTTTTTTATGTCCCATACCTGTTAGATATATCCTTTACCTGTTAGATATGTCCCATACCTGTTTTTATGTCCCATACCTGTTAGATATATCCTATACCTGTTAGATATATCCTATACCTGTTAGATATATCCTATACCTGTTAGATATGTCCTATACCTGTTTTTTTATGTCCCATACCTGTTAGATATATCCTTTACCTGTTAGATATATCCTTTACCTGTTAGATATGTCCTATACCTGTTTTTTTATGTCCCATACCTGTTAGATATATCCTATACCTGTTAGATATGTTCTATACCTGTTAGATATATCCTATACCTGTTAGATATATCCTATACCTGTTAGATATGTCCTATACCTGTTTTTTTATGTCCCATACCTGTTAGATATATCCTTTACCTGTTAGATATGTCCTATACCTGTGATATATGCCCTATACCTGTTAGATATGTCCTATACCTGATAAATAAGTCCCATACCTGTTAGATATATCCTATACCTGTTAGATATGTCCTATACCTGTTAGATATATCCTATACCTGTTAGATATATCCTATACCTGTTAGATATGTCCTATACCTGTTAGATATATCCTATACCTGTGATATATGCCCTATACCTGTTAGATATGTCCTATACCTGATAGATAAGTCCCATACCTGTTAGATATGTCCTATTCCTGTTAGATATTTCCTATACCTGTTAGATATATCCTTCACCTGTTAGATATATCCTATACCTGTTTTTATGTCCTATACCTGTTATATATGTCCTATACCTGTTATATATATCCTATACCTGTTAGATATGTCCTATAAATGTTAGATATGTCCTATACCTGTTAGATATGCCTATACCTGTTAGATATGTCCTATACCTGTTAGATATGTCCCATACCTGTTTTTTATGTCCCATACCTGTTAGATATATCCTTTACCTGTTAGATATGTCCCATACCTGTTTTTTATGTCCCATACCTGTTAGATATATCCTTCACCTGTTAGATATATCCTATACCTGTTAGATATATCCTATACCTGTTAGATATGTCCTATACCTGTTAGATATATCCTATACCTGTTAGATATGTCCTATACCTGTTAGATATATCCTATACCTGTCAGATATGTCCTATACATGTTAGATATGTCCTATACCTGTTAGATATGTCCTATACATGTTAGATATGTCCTATACCTGTTAGATATATCCTTCACCTGTTAGATATATCCTATACCTGTTAGATATATCCTATACCTGTTAGATATGTCCTATACCTGTTAGATATGTCCTATACCTGTTAGATATATCCTATACCTGTTAGATATGCCCTATACCTGTTAGATATATCCTATACCGGTTAGATATGTCCTATACCTGTTAGATATGTCCTATACCTGTTAGATATGCCCTTTACCTGTTATATATATCCTATACCTGTTAGATATGTCCTATACCTGTTATATATATTCTATACCGGTTAGATATGTCCTATACCTGTTAGATATGTCCTATACCTGTTAGATATGTCCTATACCTGTTAGATATGTCCTATACCTGTTAGATATATCCTTCACCTGTTAGATATATCCTATACCTGTTAGATATATCCTATACCTGTTAGATATGTCCTATACCTGTTAGATATATCCTTCACCTGTTAGATATATCCTATACCTGTTAGATATATCCTATACCTGTTAGATATATCCTATACCTGTTAAATATGTCCTATACCTGTTAGATATGTCCCATACCTGTTAGATATGTCCCATACCTGTTTTTATGTCCTATACCTGTTAGATATGTCCTATACCTGTTAGATATGCCCTTTACCTGTAAGATATGGCCTTTACCTGTTTTTTTATGTCCTATAAATGTTAAATATGTCCTATACCTGTTAGATATGTCCTATACCTGTAAGATATGGCCTTTACCTGTTTGTTATGTCCTATACATGTTAGATATGTGCTATACCTGTTAAATATGTCCCATACCTGTTTTTTATGTCCTAAACCTGTTAGATATGCCCTATATCTATTAGATATATCCTATAACTGTTAGATATATCCTATAACTGTTAGATATATCCTATACCTGTTAGATTTATCCTATACCTGTTAGATATGTCCCATACCTGTTAGATATATCCTATACCTGTTAGATATATCCTATACCTGTTATATATGTCCCATACCTGTTAGATATATCCTTTACCTGTTAGATATATCCTATACCTGTTAGATATGTTCTTTACCTGTTAGATATAATCTATACCTGTAAGATATGCCATATACCTGTTATATATATCCTTTACCTTTTAGATATGTCCTTTACCTTTTAGATATGTCCCATAACTGTTATATATGCCCTATACCTGTTAGATATGTCCTATACCTGTTAGATATATCCTATACCTGTAAGATATGTTCTATACCTGTTAGATATATCCTATACCTGTTAGATATATCCTATACCTGTTAGATATATCCTATACCTGTTAGATATGTCCTATACCTGTTAGATATATCCTATACCTGTTAGATATGTCCTATACATGTTAGATATATCCTATACCTGTTAGATATGTCCTATACCTGTTAGATATATCCTTTACCTGTTAGATATGTCCTATACCTGTTAGATATGTCCTATAACTGTTAGATATGCCCTATACCTGTAAGATATGTCCTATACCTGTTATATATGCCCTCGATACGTTTTAGGTATGTCCTGTTATTTAAAGAAATTTGACCTATCATAGCTTGTTCTCACTGATCGTGTTTGTATGTTCAGAGTTCAAAGAGGCGTTTAAGCTGTTCGACCGTGATGGGGACGGTACGGTGGACGTGGACGAACTCGGAACGGTGATGAAGTCGCTGGGCCAGGAACCGACGGAGCAGGAAGTCAGGGATATGATCAACGAAGTTGACAACGACCGTATGTATTAACAGTGCCTTATTATGTTTATGTTCTGTTTTATATATAATCACGATCATAAATGCTATGTACAGTACAGTACAGTACTCCTACAGTTGGTATACCTCTGATTGAAACTATTTGTCGTCATTAATATTGGCAAAATTAAATTATCCGCGAAATACGCAAAAATTTATCGCACGGAAGTTGGTTTACAGTATATGCCGTTAGTAAACTAAATTGTATCCATAAGCTGTATACTACAATTTACAGTGATAATGTCAGGGTATTAAACCAGGAGACGCGTCACGCTGAACAAATTAATTTTAATGTGCGATATGATCAAATCCATATGAATATTGTTACGAAACGTGACGGCATATAGAACCTGACGTAGGCATACAAATCAAACAGATCCGCCACGACGTAACGTTTTATCGGGTACCAGGGGCTGTAATTATATTTAACAATTATCATTGTGATAATTAGTACATATCGTACATGCACACATCCAGACTTGGACTATTATTACACTTCCATTTGGTTACAGTTCAGTTCTGTTTACGCATTCTGTGTTCGAAAATGAATGACATGCAACGTAAAAAGTAGTAAATTATCTTTGTTTCGCTTTCTACATTATCTTATCTCAGTTTCAGAAAATTGTTTTCTTACTTTGTATTTAAAACTGAAACTTACACAAACAGCTAATACACATAAAATAACAAGAAAACAATTATCAATCTTTGGATGATGAACAATGTGAATAATATAATTATGAAATTACTTAAACGTACTATTTTTAATCAGATATGAAGAAAATATACTTAATAACGTAATTGTATTACGTTTTCAACAGAAAGTGGCTCCATCGAGTTCCCGGAGTTCCTGCAATTAATGGCGAAGAAAATGAACGACACGGACACAGAACAGGAGATAAAGGACGCCTTTAAGGTGTTCGATACGAACGCGAGGGGCTATATCACGGCTAGTGAACTGAAAGACATTATGACCACTCTTGGGGAGAAACTGACCGACGAGGAAACGGACGAAATGATCAAATATTCCCGCGCGGATCTCGAAGGCCATATCAATTACGTCGGTGAGTAATTGGGGACAAATATCAACTGTACAAACATTTTCAATTTTAGAACCGAACGCCTAAAAATAGAGTATATAACACACGTGATATCGGGATGCATGTGTTCGTTTGTTATAAGGAGTATTTCCAAAACCATAGTTTACTTAGAAAAGATAAATTTAACAAACCTATGGTAAATGCATCTGGGCGTTTTTTAAAAAAAAAAATACATCGGTTAATAATGAGCTGAATGAAATATCATTGTGAATGAATGACATACATGTATAGATTGCTTACTCAGTAATTTGTATGGATTAGCATATCATTCTAAATAATGTGTTATGATGCACTGCTCGTTTATCTTCTTGTTGTGGATGCTTGCTTATATAATTAGCAAAGTTAGAAATTACCTCATTAATACCACGTAATGATTTCCCAAATATCTTTGAAATCAGGCTGAAATAATCAAACACACATATATATTCTGTATATAATAATTAAAAATGATTACGTTACTTATTTTTTATAAATATTGCATTTTGAAAATATGCGTTAAAATGCCTTAATAACTCAATAACAACTACTATATATACAGTACCTGGCTTTAAGCTACCTCGCTTGCATGGAATCCGAATATTTATACGTATTATTCGATATGATACAAAATAAAAAACTAGAAAATGAAATGAAAACGTTCTTTATATTTTAATACTACTTGCATTATGGTGTGCTGTCAATGTTATCATTAAAATATACTGCCTGTTATCTTACTGTTATTACTTTCTTAACTGTGCAAGTCTATGGGTTCAGATTACTTACATGGTAGTAATAGTTTAATGGCCATCTTAATTAATTATGTACCTCATTATTTCCGGAAGATGCCCTCAAAACTGATTAAAACAAAGTAGTTGAACTCTTTGTACCAATTAAAAATTGAGTGATATACACCTTTTGCTTCCGTACTTCAATCGAAAAGATGAGATATATATATCGTTTTTTATTGTTATTTTGCAGAGTTCGTGCGGTTGATGACAGCGCCGTGACGGTGTATTTACAGTATCATAGACTACACTACATGTGGTTGGAAATATGCCCAGGATTAACATCATAGAAACACTTATTCATAAATACATCATAATTCGAGTGTATGCAATCATTTTCACTTTGAAATAAAGTTTATTTCCATAACCCTTTGCCCGTTTAAGCAAGGTAACCGTTTGACTTCTAGACCTAGATTCGTTGCAAATCTTTGACAGGACTGTTTCATTATCAGCACAAGGAAGCTAATAACAATGATTTTTTTATTTATGAATGAGAAAACTCTACAGGAAAGCTTCATAAGATTTTAATGACGTCATATGTTGTCTATATCGTGTGATGTATCTGTAACGATTTGAATATTCATTAAAAAGATACATATTTATGCAACAGTTTTGTGTTCACTTTTTCACTGCTGTACACTATACATCATTGCAAATAATATCATAATATGGTACATGTACAGTGTATATATAGTATTTACATACCAATCATGACTTTATGTACATTTCCTGCTGCAACACTAAATTAATATTCGATCACAACAGATGTAACATACAATTATTTGTGGATAGGTGGGACTGGTTTGTTTATAGTTTACGTCCTTTAAACAGCTATAGCCATTTAAGGGCGTGTCAGATTTTGGTGAAGGAAAGCTGCAGTTCCCGTAAAAATCACCGACCTGCGGCAAGTACCTGGCAAAAGCTTCACATACTTATACTATCGACTATACGCGACCCAGAGGTTGAGGGCTAGTAGTAGCCGAATGTCAGACATCTTGACCACTTGGTCACCGCGGTTCCTGATATTTATTCAAATCAACATCTTCTAAGAACGTTTCACTGAAGCTGCATAAAATCATAACTGCATAACCAGAAAATAAAAAATGTTTATACATAAAAATGTATCTTTATAAGTATCTATAAATATGGCAAAGCAGCTACACAGGGGAATCTCATGTGGATTTAAGTACATTTGTATTACATATATACATTTAAAATGGATATATATGTGTTCATTCCCTTCTAAAAACATTATTAATGATAAGCATATTACAAATAAATACATTTTATTGATTTTAAACTCAAGCTTTTTTTCAGATTCATTGTATACTATACATGTAAGGCTACACGTGCCCAACTCTGAGTTACACAAATCCGTGAAAGCGATACATTAGATTTAATTCAATCAAAAGGAGACATATGGAGCTTGGAATTGATGTTTCAATTAGCTGTACACATCAGCCAATATTCATGTCCTTCCACTTTATTGAAGGTTCAGTAAACATTGACTGCATTGAGGTGGTATAAAGTTCTTATGTTTGTGTCAATTACATATGTCGCTGGTGGCTTGTATTTTAATTTGTAATAATCAGAGAAAGTGTTTTTCTCCTGCCACACAACTCCAACAACCCAGGTGAAGTATAAAATGGTCTGGGATGGGGGTATCTGTGCTGTAGCATTCAAGTGTGGTGGAACTATAAAAGATGCCGTTGAAAACATGGTCCAACTACAAACAGAACACAACACATCTCCAGCACACACGCACCCCCCAGTTCGCAGTTCATGATGATTATGACGTCACAATGGTAATGTTGACATTTTGTTCCGAAATGATTAGTTACTCACGCATATGTATACCTTTGTCGGTCATGTATCATTTTCCTGCCCGCTTACCTAACAGGCCTGACCCTTGTGAGTACCTACTCACCTCCTGACCAATCAATAGGGATCACTTATAGGGCTAACATATCAGGTGCTGTAGCACACACATCAGTTTGGATTTTGTCCCTGGACAGACTGGATCACATAAAGTTAAAAGGTTCATTTGATGTCGCCAGTGCCGACGAGTGAAACATGTTCAGCTAGTCTTAGCTAAAGAACATTAACGTTTAACAACGGGCAGTTGATATTTCTGCTTCAAACTGTCGTGATTCATATTTCTGACCCACCAGGGACGTGGTTTTTTGCACTGAAATCTACTTGGTGTTGTTTGTGACTGTTATATTGATGAAATGCCAAGAACTTTTCAAACAGTAATTAGCGTCACAGTGTACACATCGATACTGTTCGTAATCAGCTGTTCATATTCAGTGGGCCCATTCGGTTCGGAAGCGGGTGAAAACTCAACAGAGCATTCAAACACTATTATTACAAAATGAGTAAGACGAGACAAGTGAAAAGATTGGACTATAAAGCCATGCACGAGGGAACAGTAGAAGTTGGTGCAGACATTGAATCATCTTAGATGGGAGCACTGCATTGGATCTCTCGTTTGAACCGGACGCGC
The DNA here is from genome assembly GCA_947623455.1 of Mimachlamys varia. NCBI lineage: Eukaryota > Metazoa > Mollusca > Bivalvia > Pectinida > Pectinidae > Mimachlamys > Mimachlamys varia. The sequence continues at coordinate 56,850,254 of OX392528.1, forward strand.
CTAACGGGTCTACTTCCGGTAGCGAAACCGAAACCGAAAACAAAAAGTTGAGCAGGATGAAATATACGACACATGCGATATTGGGTCTGATGATGACGTCGAACTGAAGGAAGCGGACAATGAAATTGAAATGCTACGATAGCCGCTAAAAAGGGGGAATAATCGTGTGGTTCTGAAGAAGAAACAGAAGGAGATCAACAGGTTACAGAAGGAACTCTCCAAAATCCATATCCGCCGAGGCAGTGAGGGGACCGTTCAGAACAGTGACACTCGGAAGGGTACCAAGAAGCCATGTGTTTATATGTTATTTATATATCATATCTAAGTCATTAAAACTGTATGTTTATGTGATATGTAATGTATTACTATGGGATTAAAGCCTTTGGGGAAGTTTTTGTTTGCCTTTCATCTAATGGCGCGTAAGTCAAATGTGATCAGTACACATGGTTAGTTTTGTCCCCAGAAAATACTGGTCAGACAGGATATTACAGTTCAGAATGATCTGTTTTAGTATCCCTTAAATGGTTCAAATCTAATCAGTTTTGTAAAAGGAAACATGCAATTCCACTAGTGAGAATTCCTTCCTCCCCTCTATGTCCTGTTCTGGCATTCATCAATATGTGTGACCTACAAAATGTAGTTCAGGTAGATGCTGCTTCCCCAGCCTTTTCCCTCCCCGGTTCCAAACCGAAACCCATTATACTCAGGAACTGTCAGATCAATGAACTTTATATCATATCTGGGGTGAAAGGGCTTGAATGTATATTAAAACGTAATTTATAATTAAACAGGCAAAACTAGAATTTGTGTGATGTTATATATAAGAGGAGGTAATTACGTCATAATAACCACTTCAGTGTTATGGTTTCATAACACGGAACTGGCCTTAGTACACTGTAGTATTATATAGTGGCAATACAAAGCAAATGTAAATATTGGGAAATAACATGCATTGGGTACACTAGATGCATACAGTCTTGTGCAGTGGAATGTACATATGGAGCGGATCTAGAAATGTGTGACACATTAAACTTCGACATCAGTAGGTTTTAGTATAATAATATTATGTGCAAAAAACACTCCAAATTTTGACTGTTGTAGCCGAACTTCTGTCCAAAAATGAGGATCATTTTTAATTCGCGCATGATCTGTGTTTGATAAGCTTTCAAACTTATGTTTACGACTTACCTCCCTTCAGCAGATACTTGGGTCGTTTAAACAGCGGTTGACCGGTATTACATATATACGATGCCATACGCTAATCTCGCTTACTAACAGGTAGCAAATTAATACACATTATAACCAAATCTTGACACTCTACAACATAGTCATGTTAATCAATTAAACAAATACATTTTTAATAAGAATAAAAATCAATTTAATATTGCTGATACTATTACTTTACAATTCACTCGCAACAGCTTAAAGTACAATAAATCTATTTATGTAAACGTCAAATACTCGTACATTAAAAGCATTAAAATCCAAACCTAAAATGTCGGTAATGGCAGATTATCCTGGGGCTTTTCTCCCAAAGTACCTTCCAGATTGTTATTGTTCGTAATATACTATATAAATACACTGTGTACTAGTGATCGGGGTCAGAAATAAATAATCCATGGAAAGGTTAAATCAATTCCTACTAGTAATTAGAACGTGTTTGGTATAATATAAAACACACACTGCCTATATACGCATTGTGTTTGTGAAGCATGTGTTAGTTCCCAAAGACAAAGGGACAGTAGAAGCTATGGTAAGTTTTGTTTTATTCTATATATAAGTTTATGCAGCGAGAAAGCGTAAGCATTTCTGATCAAAGTTTGTAAAATTATCTTGAAAATAGCAATGACTAATTTGAATAAACACGTATATTAGCGTAAATCAATCAACTTTTCCTTAACAGGAGGCTCTTTTGTTTGCTACATATCTGTTTGTTAGGATCAGCGCATCATTACACTACTTCTCTGTACATGTAAGATATCTAAGGAAACCATGTGAAATGCATGTACACTTTATCTTATGTCAAAATTTCTGTTAATATTTTAACAGTTTTTTAATTGGGCAATTTTGCTTCCATCAATGTAAAATACATTAAATGTTTCACAAAATATTTTTAATGCAAACAATGATGAGGGGTCATACGTATTCTTTAAAAAAATAATTTAATTTGTGGTCTCGACTGTTACACGTAATTTCTCTAAATGCTATATCAATATATTAAATTATATTTCATTTAGGAGCTACAATGTATGTACACTTGAGATATAAGATGAGCAACATCTATTAGTAACTTTCTGACTTACAGGCTGCAGGCTTATCAGGAGACCTAGACGATAAAGGTAAGTTGTATTATAATTATATTTCAATTAGATGTTTATTTCACATTGTTAATCAAAATATTCATCAATATAGAAAACAACATGGTCTACCATGTCCTGTTTCATTGTTGTATTAGAACTTTACCAATGACAAAAATGGCCACTAATATCCTGCTATTTACAGTATACTGTACTAGAAGTCTCTATTAGACTGTTGCAAACTCCGACTTAGTAATACATTACATATCACATAAACATACAGTTTTAATAACTTAGATATGATATATAAATAACACATAAACACAAATGACGATCTCCGACACCAAATCACCTAGCCAGAAATACTTGCGGCCGTTACCACTGCGCCAACTCGACATCCCCGAAAAGGATGTTTCGATGTCGCAGTGATAGACGGTCCGGTATTCTGACGGTATTCACACGGGTAGGGGGCGTTTGTTCATAGGGTATTACATACGGGGTAGGAGGCGTTGTTCATAGTAAAATGATAAATAATGTTATATTCAAACATTTATATTATATGTTTATATACATAATAACTAAACAGCCAAAAGTCCACGCGCAAGTATATATACTGCACTGATCATTTGTAAATTGGACTGCCCAACATAAATATTACAAATATAGTTTAATTAATTACGGTCTATTATAATACGGACTATTATAATACATACGGACTATTATAATACATACGGTCTATTATAATTGCAATAAGGGCAGTGCTTTTACCTTTTGACAAAAATAATATTGAACAATAATTGTTTGCTTAGAAATAGAGGACGCATTTGCATTATTTGACGATGATGGAGACGGAACGATCACCATTAAGGAGCTTGGCGGAGTAATGCGGTCACTGGGCCAGAATCCCACCAATGACGAGCTCAAGGAGATAATGCTGGAAGTCGATGTTGACGGTTTGTGACTATATTACGTTTACATTAAAATATTGATGATTACATTCTATCCCTCATCATTCATTCAATAGCAATTGATCCCGTAAACTAGAGGTATCATCTTTTATTGCATTTTGTCTGTGGAATATAGAAAGTTGTAAAACTGATAAAAAACGTTTACACTTTATTTCCACTGCAGTGGTGAGCAGTGAATATATAAAATTTTGCAGTGACAGCATAAGGTTTTGCTACGCAAACCATTGAATTAAAACCACTGAATTAAAACCATTGAGTCAAACCATTGAATATCCTCTATATATCGCTATCATAGATAGTGACAAGCTATTTATTGTATTTAATGATCGAATGTTAATATGTTTTGAAAATGTCCGCTAGCCAGAACAATGAATAAAATCGGATCATTCTAGTCAGTAAAATGGAACTGCAGTCATGTGAACACAAATCTAGTCAGTCAAACGGAACTGTAGTAATGTGGACACCAATCTAGTCAGTCAAACGGAACTGCAGTTGTAACAGGAGAGGAAAATGCATGGCCAGACCGGGGTTCGAACCCGGGACCTTCCGAACTCTAGACGGACGCTCAACCAATTGAGCTATATGGCCGCCGACGATCGACCTGGTCTAGATCCGCTACCTTCCTCCCCCCTTCAACAAAGTCTTCGACCCCGAAGGCATCATGATTTACAACCCAGGTTCGGGTATCGCTTGCTTAAGTATGCACCCAGAATTTGAAACAAGGTTTGGTCACAGGCACCAAATGTAACAGGAGAGAGAATAGGGTGCTTCAACCGGGGATCGAACCCTCGATCTCCAGGTTCCTAGTTGGACGCTTAACCACTGAGCTAAAGGGAAATTCCCTCTAGCCCTAAGCTAGAAGGCGACCTTAATCCTATGTACAATTAACATCTGCCACACAGTCATGTGAACACCAACATCAGTTGATATCAGCTGGTTATATAAGTATTCGGAATGCCATAACAGCCTTATATGCCGTGGAAATAACAAACAATTAATTATATTATAACGATTTTGTTAAATGAGAGGATTCCTTTCTGACAGCCATTCAACACACACGGATTGGCTCGGATTTCGTTTCCAGTTGTCTCCCCTTATTAAATATTATACATGTAGTACACATTTTCCTATAACAGACCGCTGGTATGTTTTACAAGACACAGTTTACATTTCTGTAAATTTTGTCGAAAATGAACTAATAACATGTAAGCAGTGTGCTAGTGCTGTGAAAATGATAATAATAATATAATAATTAAATATTGTATTTGCGTGTCGTATGTTAACAAGACATAAGTATACTGTGTAGATGCGCTATAATCACCTATTTTATTTTAAACATCCGGCCAACTTTGGCCTATGAGACACCGATACAGAATGTTTTAATAAAACAACATAATAAAAGATTTCAGTTAAAATTGATAAGATAATATTTTTTTTGTATAAATCTTTATATTATGCAATTGTAATTAACCAAAATAAAAAAAATACCAGGTAATGAATTGATTTAGTTACACGATGATTACCTAACCCTTGTATATAACTTGTTACTACGATTGAATGTAGACGCACTGCTATCGTAGGAAAGATGTGAGCGAAAAAAGTTTATTTATCGCTTAATAGGTGAACTTGTTTGAAAAGCTAGTCAGTTTTCATTACGTTTCTATGCATATTGCATATATGAATGCTGTCCTTTTCCGAATTTATACCTGCAAGTTTATCTCACTCGGGTAATTAGGAAAGGTAAAAAATAAGCTAGTCAACACTTCTATTCGAGGAACAAAATAAAATCTGATGTATCCAAATATATTCTCGAATAAGAAATGCACTTAAAAACAATGAAGACCAACAAAGATATAACATGAATACTTCAAAAGATATAATGCCATGCAGTTTTTTTCTTTCAAACTTTAAATGTGTCTAATTAATCTGGTATATTACCACATATATAGCGGATTAAACATGTATATAAGTTATGTGATAAATAAAGTTTTACACTCATGTAATTATATTATGGAAAACTCTTTTAATAATCTAATACGTCCCTCACCTCGTGACATATTAAATTATTGACCTCGTTTAATAATTTTCATGTTACATTGACACTCATGTACGTTCCTCTATGTATTTACTTCTATAGGTAACGGTTACATTGACAAAGAAGAATTTAAGATGGTTATAACTAAGAAGGTGTCGGAGGAAGATTCAGAAGAAGACATCAGAGAGGCATTTCACGTGTTTGACAAGGAAGGAAAGGGCTATATCACTCACAAAGACATACGGACACTTCTCGCGAGACTTGGGGACGAGTTGCCATCAGACGCCATAGACGATATGATAGCTGAGGCCGACAATGATGGTAATGGTCAAGTTAGTATAGAAGGTGAGTATTTTTGGTTTTGTATTTTAGTTTGCGTTTTTTGCGCATACATTTGCATTGTGTTTTGGCAATGGGGTATATTTGGTTTATGTGAGGTGCACATACAATCACTTTTAAAAGTATCATTATTTCAATGCAGCCTACAACGAAGCCTGTTGTAAGTTTAAATACAGTTATCTCCAATAAAGTTTCCTTTGACTTCAATCTTAGCGAAAATGGACCACGGTTAACAGTGTAGCCTATTTTTTTTCAAAATAAAAATAATTTTAAAAATAACATTTCTTATATAATACTGAATGACAACGCAACGGTACTTCAACGTTCATTAATAAAAAATAGTTTTGAATCGAAGTAAACAAACCTTACTTTGACGTTTCATTTTGGATTATTCATATTTGATGTACATGTAGTTCAAAATCAGAGAGTACTAAACATTGATATGCACTCCTTATTTTCAGAATTCGTCGAAATTATGCAGCGGCCATGAAAGCGTGTCAATTAGTCGACTCTTATTGTTCAAAATCCTAGATAACTTTAAAAATGTCTAAGAATTATTTCCAACACCATATCTTGGTTAATGTATTTTACTTTAAGTAACGGATGTTTTAGTAAAAGTTGTTACATGCCTATAACACACATTGCCTGGTAGGGCTTTGTGAAAGTGTGTCAGAAATAGCAATGTGTGTTATAAAACTTTAACAACATTTGTTAAAACTTTCACTAAATATATTTACATTTTGATAGAATTGTTGTGCTTTATTTTGTTATTTCGAACAATTTTTGAACAACAGATCAAGCGTACATAACCATTAAATTGATGACGTCCCAAGAGATTGATGACGTAACAATAGCAAACGTTGTTACAGTCTAATAACAACATTTGCCTTCACAATTCATTACAATGGAAGGATGCAGAGTAAATGTTAATATAATATTGTAAATTGGATTTCAAAGATATCGTATTTGCATTAACTTCACACTGTTTTCATGCAGGACAGACTCAAGCTCTGTCGTTTAGATTTATGTATGTAAAGTACACAAGTCGAATGCAAACATAAGTAACTTATCTAGTAGCCATTTAAGGACTAGTGCATCTCCATAGCTGGATTTTGATATTTTAGTTGTGTTTCATCAGTCGCCTCCTGGGATTCGTTTTAGGCCCTTGCTTAGCATCACTGACGAGTCCCAGAAGGACCCAACAGTAACACACTAGCATCACTGACGAGTCCCAGAAGGACCCAACAGCTATACGATGCAGTTAAATTAATTATTTCACTCCACTTTAGCTGTTAAAAGTATGAAAGTGTTTTTCTTTTGTGTCTTTTTTTACATCGATTTCACCTGTCTTTGAAAAGACTGAATTGGTGTTAACTTTTAAGAAATAAAATCCGTTAGTGTTCACGGTTACATCTTAAGGAAGATGTTTGTCAATGTTAAATTGCAGTAATATGACCCTTATCGAGTGAAAATAATCTGAGGACGAAGAGTTATTATTCTGATAAAAAAATACAAGACGTTCATGTTATGTTACATATATACAAATGTATATTGGTTATAACATGGGCGTTCGAATCTGGACCCCGTCCCTTCGTTTGAATATGGACCCCGTCCCTTCGTTCGAATTTGGACTCCACCCCGTCGTTCGCCTACTACTCTAGCTCTACATGTTAAAATATAGTAGGCGAGTAAAGTGGGTGGGATCCAGATTCACCATTGTTTAAATATTCAGTTGAAAAATACGTTTTAGATGAGGTACACGTATAAGTCGATAAGAATAGAATAGAGGTTGAACCTGCACATGATTAAGATTGATATAATATCAAGTTGACAGGTTATCGTAGTTTTTGAGGTAAAATAAAAGGCAGTAGTGTATTGTTCATTATCGAAATATTTCAGCGATTAATTAAAGAGATGTGATGTAATAGGTTGATAATAACATTGACTTATTGAAAATGTGTTTTGTTGAATTGATTGTTTATTTATTTATTTTAATTCATTAAAAATTGATTATGCATATCATGTAAATAAAATGTTTTTTGTTTATAACCATTTTATTGTTATGCTATCGTTGCATCCGTTCAACAACTTCACCGGCCTTAAATTGGTAGTACAGCAATGGTATGCGTGTTAGCTGTACGTATATTGCTTCTTATGTGGCTTGTAAATTGACATCCAATCCAAAGGACGACTAAAATACTTACATGGTAGACCATTGATAAAAAATATGTTTTATCATATCACCCGTAAAGGTGCATTTGATTACTGAATCAAAACTTAACTGTTTGCGATATATAGAAAAAACCTTGCATGTAAAACTACCCATTTTTCATTATTCTAGTAGGTACATTGTACGGTCATATGATATCCTCAAGATAATCACATATAATGTAATTAAATAGCTACCTACCGACCCGAAGTAGTGAATTGTAGCAATCTGTAGATTATCTCACGGCTAAATAGTGTCAACACAATTAACTCTAACTCGTCTTTGATAAGCCAGACGCAGTCAGTGTACGCATCCGTCAAAGTCACCAGGATGCAACAGGACATTGTACAAATCTAATTATAGTAATTCTAACGGGCATGCCGTATTTATCAGCTATAATGCGACAAGACAATGCAAAATGGACAAAATATTACAAGACATGAGCAAGCAAACAATAGTTGTTTTTTTACGTTGACATGGCCAAAAATCCGTGCAAATAAGGGAGTACTTGCCAATCCGCGACATTTTTTAAACATGTTCAAAATTTGACCACGGATCAAACAACCGTAGTAGATCCTGGCTAAACGTTGCTTAACCAAGTACAGTCTACCAAACTGTTAAGTGTGAAAGTTGACAAATGCTTAAGTTAGGAAGACCATGTTAACTATGTGTTCACAAAAATCAATAAGGGTTTGGGCTTGTTGAGAAGAATTAAATAGTATCTTCCAACAAGTGCTAGAATTGATATGTTAATGCAAGTGTATTACCACACTGTTTATATTGCTCAACAGTATGGAGTGGATGTTCTCAAAATCAGATTCAAAAACTGTATAAAGCTCAAAAATAGGCAGCAAGGTTAATTCTAGATGTCCCCTATGACACTCAATCTGTTGATATGTTTTCTTTTTAAACTGGTTGCAATTAGCTGATTTTTATCAATTCAGGAGAAGTTCAATAGTGTATAACTCATCTGGTTCGAGAATACTTATCTGATGTTTTGGATAAACAGTCCAATATTCATACCAGATCGAGCCAAAACAACCCTTTACAAATTCCAAAACACCACACCAAATTTTATAGAAATAATTTTGTAGTTTAAGGATGCCAGATCTGGAACAAGTTACCAGTTACAAGTAACAAGAACATCAGCAAACATTACATCTTTTAAACGTTCCTTCTGTAGCATCCTTAGGGAACACAAGTGATTCCCTTTTTATCATTTCTATTGTTTCTTTTTCATATGAATGTGCTAAATTTTAGTTTGTTTACTCCTACTGTATCTTATCATAGTAGTACACGTTATACAATACGTACCTGTATCTTACCTGATATATTATAATCATAACTTATTTATGACCCAACAGTCTCATAACATAAGTGATATTTTAGATTGTGCTATATTAGCATATAACTATGTCAAATTTTATTTTTTGCCATATAAGCATGCATGTATATTAGGCCCATTTAATTGACAAAATATTTATGCATGAGATTTATGCATTCTATGATAATTTTAATTAAGATAGACTGTGATATTGTATACATGTATTTTACTAACAAGGGACCTTGTGGAAGATTAGCCTTTGACTAAACATATTAAATTTTATCCTCAGAAAATAAAGTTTTATCATTATTATAATGTACTGATCCGTTCTAGTCCCTATTAATCCATACTTTCTATAGTACTAGTTACACCACCTATTTGCTAAGGAAACGGTTTGCTACGGATTTGTCACGGAACGGCACAACCTCATTTTTTGTTCCTCCGTGGCGGTTGGTAGTATTCCGTATCAAACCATTCTTATTCGTACTAACCCTTACTTATACCGTAGCAAACCGCTGTTTATCCGCAGTGCAAACGCTCTGACCGGTGTCGTTCCGTATAAAACCGTATCATTTCCGTATTTAACCCTGTTGTACCGTAACAATCCGTATTTATTTTCCACCTTATCCTCGTTAGATACGTCGAAATCCGTAGTCACACCCTCGTGTTTCCGTATCGGACTGGTCATCCTAGAGACTGAATCAGTAGTGGAACCGGCGAGATGATCCATGAATGTGTGACCTTGACATTAATTAGTAAGCGAACGCCGACGTCAGTATATCATGGTATCCCTGAAAGTAATGAATTCAGTTCTGGGTGGAGCAGTAGCGATATGCCTTTGTTAAAATATAAAGATGTGGAAAATGATTTGCTGAATAGTAGTCGACGGACAAGTGATGCGGGACGATGACATGCTATAACCTGTTCATAAGAGGTTATAACTTCTTTAAGAAAGTCGTTTTTGTTATGCAAGATCAAAGTGTTTCCCGTCAATGTAGCAGGGTACCATACACAGTGGGTTTTGCTCACCAAACAGCCACCCGATGATATCCTGAAGGGCAGTTGTACATGTCCTGCTGGACACGTTGAAATGAGTTGCGTTGTAGATATGTGTATAAACATGGTACTGAAGATATGTTAATGTATACAATGGAGCCAACTATTATTGAGTTAGTTTCCCATCTAAAACAAAATTGACGACAAAGACACCGGACCCAGATCCAGAAGCAGACATTACATGTACATTAAAACCCTGTAGATAGACAATCGGATTAAATTACAGATCCTCCCTATTACTATTATGTGTAGGATCTGACAGCGACCAGTGGAAGGTCATATGCAGATGACCTTTTTATTCACCAATCAAATCGCTGCTTACCAGATTCTGAAAGTGAAAGCTAATTTCGATTTATTTTTACACTTGTCCTTAAACCAGAGTAAAGTAGCGAGAAACCCGAACGACCGTATACAAAAATGGCGCCGCCCAGTTCAGAGGTCTCTATGCCAAGGCGTGTGTTCTTTTTAGACATTATTTGTTTGATTTGTAGTTTTTCGTTTGTCCGAAAAGAATTTACAACTGAAGGTAAAGATATTATCATAAATTATACTAATCGAACTGTTATATAACGCCCTGAATGATTTTCTCGTCTTCGCTTCGATCCACCGCCATTTTTGCTCGTTTAACAAACACCGTTTTCAAGGTGCATGTTGATTGGCTGTTCATTTCCTAGACATGGAAATAATAAAGGTCATCTGCACATGACCTTCTGCTGGTTGTTCTCAAAACATACACACGATAGTAAAAGTGAGGATCTGTATTTTAACCAGATTGGGGAGAAGAGTAATCCCAGCAAGAGGAAGCTCGAATCAAGTACACCATGGTGCAAGATATCAACTAAAAGAAGAACATGTACGGCAATGAAAATCAAAGTATACCGATACCAAAACGTGTAATGTCTGGTGTAGAATCTGGAAGTTTCCTGGTTAGATTGATTGGCAAGCTGGACAGGTGTGCCTCTATAGCCCTCTTTGATCTGTTATCACAGGTGTCTCCCATAAAATGTCATGCAGCTAGTGATCTGAATTTGGCAAATTTTGAAGAAGTGGTTACATGTGAAATTATTGAGTATGAATCTGATAGGTACATCAATATCAACAGTAGTCTTGAAAGGGAAAAACTATCTGCAAACGAATGTGTAGAAGAGTTCGGATCTATTTCTGAAAGTTTTGTTGATGTAATTGAAGCTGGAACTGTTGGCCAGAACACCAAACCAGGGAAATTCGTATCACTGCAACAAGTTTTCATGATGTCGGTTAAAAACACCTGGAAAGGGAGAGCTGTCAAAACCTGGCATCTAAATTGTGCTTTAAGGAAACAGAAAACAAAAGAGAACATTCCTGCTATTAATTGGAGAAGGAAACAATAGCTTAAGTATCACGAGAAAGTTCAGGTAAAGGAATTTGATATTTTTCTTTCAAAAGGTTTTGGGTTACTGGGAGCTAGTCCACATGGAATGGTATCCTCTTTGCATGGTGTTCAACGTCTTATAGAAATCAAGCGTCCCTATAAATGTCGCCACTCCACAGTTGAGGATTCATGCCAATAAAAAAGGTCCTTCTGTTACACTGACAAACATAAAAACTTCATGTTGAGGAAATCCCGTCGGTACTAAACTCAATCCAGGGACAAATGAGTGCATGTAATATTACAAGACGTGACTTTGTTGTTTACACCACAACAGATACATGTATCAGGATTATAGAAGTAGTTTGACTCATTTTTGCGGAAGCTGCTCAAGAAGAAATTGATCAATTTCTACACAGATATGCGTGTTCCTCTCATTTATGAGGAGAACGCTCAACCCAAAGTCAAAGACAAATACATATGTTGTTAATGTAGGTAAACACTATTATTTGGTATCAAATGAATACTCATAGAGCATTTCATACAACTCACAATGGTGTTTGATAGGTTCATAGAATCAATCCATTTCAGAAATAACACACCCAAAATACGTTGGGGTTTATGGATTTGACACAGTACGTTTAATGTATTTTCAACCTTCACATGGCAAAGTTATTTAAAGTATGTTCATTTGTATAAAAAATACAACATAGGTATTTTTACTGAATTGATTGTGACGAAAACACATGTTTTTAGTATAATAAAACAACTTTAAAAACAGGATAGGGATACTACTAATAAATACAATAATGTATTTCATTATAAGTTCATTCAAGTTAACACATTCTGTTGTGCTGTCTGATTTATATTCCCTACTAACATGTAAATATATAAATATGTATTATCATATTTTTGTTCTAAGAATAAAGTTCCTAATCAATTAAAAATAAATATATTAATTTTTCACTTGAAACCTCATGCGGTGTAAACCGAAAGTATACAGTCAAAGGACCGATAGCTCTATCTAGGAATGACAACTCTGTATATCGCAAAGACAGAATACTTAGCTCTAAATGAGTACATGGTCGGACAGTGCTATAAATTGTAATATGCTAGCTGTGCGCGCCGAAACGGCAGCACCGGTTATAGTGTAGCTCCCCAGGGAGTAGAAATCGACAAGTAATTGGCTGGTTGCTATGACTACATGTATAAAGACATGGGTAACAATGTATGACCCGCTTTGAGACGACCTATAGATGGTGTTAAAGTGGTATATATGAACCTCCATTTGTTATTATTATTGGAAATTGCTTTGGTGTTTAAATGATACAGGTGCACTCTTTAAAGTATGATCACTTTAAAACCAGTGCCTCCCAAAATGTCCATATTGCTGATTTTCACCTGATGGTGTTTGTAAAACTCCCCACAGTGTGTCCGCCAACAGTCATTGTTTCCATCTATTAGTTTGCAAGTTACACAACCAAAAACATAATAGGCAATTTGAATTAATCGCGTTCGCTATATTTCTGTTAAGTGCACAAATTGTTAAGTCGGTATACATCATTTCAAATGGACCATTTATTTGAATTCGGGTATTCACGCTATTAATCTTGCACAAAATCTAAAAAGTAGTTCCGACCTTTACAACACGTGCAAAATAAATGGCAAAATATGAACAAAGGAAATAATTACAAAGGAATCTTAAAAAAGTACAAGGAAATTAGGCCATGTGTTCCAGAGGAGAAAGCTTCGCCTGCTTCAGCGACGACAAGGTGAAAACAAGGGCATCATTCTCAGTCACAACAAGTTGGTATACTACAGATAACAGATGCCGACCGTAACACTTTCTCATAGTCATCATGAACTTGTACTGTTCAAGGGTCTCCGTGTAAATCGTTCTTCCTTTGTTCACATTCGGTCTCTTAAACTAGTTCAATCCATTTCGAGCTACGATTAAAATCTTGTAAACGCTTTGAGATTGTTTGATTTTTTCACCACAACTTGTTGACATGAAACACTCCCGCGAGTTACATTAAACACTTCAATTCATTTTAACCGACAACATACAGCACATCTGATTGACATGAAATTTTCTTTGATTGACAAGAAACATTCCTATGAAAAATAAACAAACATGTTACATTCATGTAAACAATCTGAAGTCAATGCAGAGCGTCACGCCCGACTATTTAACAGTGACTGTGTTAAATCTAGTAAATTAAACACACATAAACACGCTACATGTGAGCTCATTAAACACTCCTTTGAATACGATTTGACCTCGGACACGTATTTAAAGACACAGGGGGCGTAACCTGACCTCCCTGTCGTGTTTGCAATGTTTCGAGAGGTGTCTGGTTGTGCAGGCAAGGTTGACCCAATACATTACCTATCAAAGACAACCGTGAGTATTTCTAAAGACGAGTTCAGGATCCATTGTAATACCCGTACAGTTTAGATGGTAATCTTTCAATAAACATTTAAACTATCATGCGCCTAGAGCCTTTGTATTTAATACGCTGCTATTATGAACATAATACCACCAGGGAACCTTTGAATCGCAGGGAGCTGTTTGGATATAAGAAACTCTCTCACGAAAGGAAAATAACAAATAATGACATTTGACTATGGTAAGTATATTTATACAAATAACAGTCTTATTGACACTGTTACAGTGTTGTAAACGTCCAGTATAAGGCTTTAAGGTAACGCCCGGGGAAAGATAGATGTAGAACATGGACACCCGATGATCACGACTAATGGCAGACACAGGAAACTTCCTCTGGAAGTCTAGAAGAGTAAGACAAGGCTTGTAAATTCACATTTGTATTAAACATTGTAATTCTTACATATTTTTAAATTAAACATTGTTGTTTACCAATATTTATGCTTGTATCCTTGAATGCGTTCTTACATATAATACATACTTATACCGGAAGTAGTTCAATGTCGCATACTTTGTCTATGAATATATATCTGATTTCATTTAGAAAATAAGAAAATTTGATGCAAATTTCGTTTTTATATCTTTCAGGATGAATTAAATGAAGAACAAGTTGCAGGTAAGTTATCAGATATTATTCTTTGATTTCAGCCTTCTGAAGAGTACATGTATTTATAATAGAAACTAAATGAAATGCGAGAAAACAATGACTGCATTTCAGAAAATGTTCTATCTTCACAATGATCAGTATATAGAATCATTTTCTCTCATATCTCGCCATGTTTGATAGGGTTTACCCATGTAAGAAAGCTATGTAAGAAAAATCTATCTTACATAGCATATCACGCGACGTGACGTCACAATGGCTCAACAATGACGTGACGTCACGAATACGGTAAACTCTGATGCCGGAAAGAGAAAACGACGGCGTGATGAAATTAAAACCTTTCATAAAATTTTAACGATAAACACCAGGAAGAGGAGATTATGTTTTTTTGCGCAAACTTTGTTTGCAAATATAGGGTATGCTTAAACTCGCTGTCGAATTCGTTTTCGTCCAAAAAGCTCAAGGAAAAAGTTGAAATTTCAAAAAGGAAGCCTGTTTAAACATATTTTCATGGGTTTAGAGCTTATTTGGGTAGTTGATATGAGAAAAAAAAGACTCTTTCATTATATGAGCATGAAGGATAGGGATATTCCACCCTCGGGATCACGAAATGTGTTAAAACCCTCGGCAAGCCTCGGGTTTCACCACATTTTGTGACCCCTCGGGTGGAATATCCCTATCCTACATACACGCATATGAAAGCGTCTTATAATCTTCGCTGGCATTGTGACAAACTTTCATGTTGAATATTCAACATGCGCTCTCATTTGACATAACATCAATACATAATACATTGGGGAACGAGGATTATGTCCATTTTATTATTCAACAGAAATAAACACTCTATGATGTGTTGAAATATGCATCTGATAAAGAAATTGCCTATAGGCAAAAACGCAGCTACATTGTAGATTTAAAGTAAATATACAGCACTTTCTGTTCTTAAAAAGCATATCAATATAAAATTTCGCATTAGCTAACATACACGATTTGATAGTAAAGATTAAAATTGTTGTATGTGCAATTTTCATTTAATACGATTAATAAAAGTTAAAGAGCGCGACGATTGAATTAATTGATTTAATCATAATCTGTTACTCGTGTATATAGAAAAAAATGTACAAGATTATAAGTCTATTTGTAATAAACAATTAACTGATTAAAACTTACGAAACGAATTTTAACTGACATTAACAGCATTACCTCTGGGTCGGGGGTTATATGCCCGAAAGGAAGCAGTCACCAAGTACAGTTTGTACATGTGATGGCCGTTGGTCAGTGATTTTTATCTCCGGGAACTCTGGCTTTCCTCCACCACTTTAGTAGTGCATGTCCTTATATGACCATAACTGTTAATAGCAGAGAGCGTTAACAACAAACCATTGCAAACGTTAAATTAGCATTACTTACAAATGTATTTATTTATTTCATCAAAATACATATTAGGTTTGTTTTCATATGCTATTCATCAACAGAACTCGAGGCTGCTTTCAGCATCTTCGACACTGATAACGATGGCTGCATCACCACCGACGAGTTGGCCACGGTGATGAGGAGCATGGGAGGGGCCACAACAGAGGAGGAACTCCAGGAGATGATCCAGGAGGCAGACGCCGACGGTTAGTGCACGAGTTACCGCAGATCTCTTACATTTCACGAGATATTGTCAAAATAAACTGTGAATTTATTTGTAACCGCATTTTGATTGGTTTCTCTGACTAAATGTTTTCCCCCTGAAGATAAGCATAGAGGACACCAATTGTGTGTTTGGGTGCTTTTTTTATGTACAACATTTCGAGTAGTGTTCAGACGTTTTCCGATGTACTTATAACGGGGACAAAGCATAGATCAGCAGCAATTCTCTGTCGTTTTCTGACATATCGCTTTCCGTTCTAACTCCGCATGTTACGAAAGTTTTTTTGGTATTTCCATATAGACTGTAACCAGTCTTTCTGAGGTTTTGAGGACTAACTGATCACGTATAAGGATCCGATCAATGTGTTCAAACATATGATAAGGGAATCCATGCACATTTGCCTTCATTCCAAATCTATTTCAAATCCATGTCGATGGTGCAATGTAATTTAATAGCAGGCATAATGTATATATACTCAAACGTTGTTGGTGAAACAAGTGTGTGCCATACGTCCATGGTAATCATAGTTCCTGTGTTTTAGTTACTAATACTTTTAAAGGCCCCGATAAATTAACCGCGGAGTCGTTTTTGTCTATGTTATTCATTTTTGTCTATATTTTAGTGTACAGTAAATATACCATGAGCCAATGATAAAAATAAATTTAAAAGCAAAGTGATTAAGTAGGATTTAAATATATATATTCTGCCATTAAAACATTATAGTGGACACATTCTATTTTTATTTGTATATTGTTATTATCATAGGTAGTGGTGATATCGATTTAGAAGAATTTCTTGCTCTGATGGCAAAGAAAATGAAGGACACTGATTCGGAGGAGGACCTGAAGCAGGCGTATAAGGTGTTCGACAAGGACAACAACGGGTACATCAGCCAAGCAGAACTTCGTACAGTGATGACCAACCTCGGCGAGAAGATGGACGATGACGAAGTCGAGGAAATGATCAAGGAGGCTGACCTTGATGGCGATGGACGAATTAATTACTCAGGTACTAAATTGCGTTGAACTTCGTTATCTCGAAGTCGACGGGACCATAGGAATACTTCGAGGTATCCGAGTATTCTAGTTACAGAGATGTATGTGAGTTTCAATGCTAGTGTAAAGCTTGGCTGGGACTGACAATTTAATTAAACGCTCTCGACACTCCTGTACTATGTCATGGCAAATCTTCAGGCACACTAGGGTAAAAAACTGACCAATCGCTATAGGCTGATGTCCGTCTTCTGAAGAGTACGAATGATTCACAACCAACTTCAAAACTTGTCATTTTTACCGTTTTTTACCACGAGTTTCTTTTGAGTAACATCAAAGGGTCGAGCGTGTCTTCTTGCCCCATCATGAAGTGTTTCACACATGGCCTTATGTTTAGCCAGGATATTTTCAAGAGGTGTAGAGAGCATAGGTGAGTGTAGCCCTGGATATTGAGGTGAAGAGAGCGTAGGTGAGTGAACCTCTGGATATTAAGGTTTAGAGTGCGTTGGTGAGAATAACTTTTGGATATTGAGGTTTTGAGAGCGTAGGTGAGCGTAACCACTGAATGTTTAGGTGTAGAGTGCGTAGGTGAGCGTAACCCCTGGATACTGAGGTGTATAGTGCGTAGGTGAGTGTAGCCCCTAGATATTGAGGTGGATAGTGCGTAGGTGAGTGTAGCCCCTGGATATTGAGGTGTTGAGTGCGTAGATGAGCGTAACCCCTAGGTTTTGAGGTTTTGAGAGCGTATGGGAGCGTAACCTCTGGATATTGTGGTGCAGAGTGCGTAGGTGAGTGTAACCCCGGGATATGAAGTGTATAGTGAGTAGGTGAGCGTAACCCCTGGATATTGAGTTTTTGAGAGCGTAGATGAGCGTAAATTCTGGATATTGAGGTGTAGAGTATGCAGGTGAACGTAACCTCTGGGTACTGAGGTGTATATTGCGCAGGTGAGTGTAACCCCTGGATATCAAGGATGTGTTGAATCGGGAAACACTCGTTTCCGTTCAAAACTAGAAAAATTACATCTCATTGAAAATTGTTTTGATGTTGTACCAGATGTTTACCACAACATTTCTATATCATATTGATAACTATTTATTGATACATGTAAAGGTATATAGGTTTTCATGTAGACATTGTGTCACTAATTGACTGTCCTTTCCTATAATGTTTACTAACGGGCCGTAAAACCGCATTATCTCCTACTTATATGGTATTACATTGAAGCTGACATTTAAATCCCCCTAACGTGGTATGAGTAATAGCGGGGTTATTATTGTCGTCTGCTCCCAGTTATCGTGTTTTCGGTTATATCATGTAGTTCTAATCGAACACCATTGTCATTTTACATCTATGTAGTACCGATGATCTACACATGTTTGCTTTGAAAACAGAAGCTCATTTGGCATAATCGCGCGATAAAAAAAAACAAAAAAAAAAACAGCAGCAACATAATACGAGGGAATAATATATTTCTACATGCTTATCATCTAAGTCCGTTCGTGTTTAGAGATCGCCTCTGTTAAGAAACCCTCTGTATCACTGCCAATGTTAGGAGACTGACTTCAACAAGAGACTAAGCGATGATCTTTAGCAAGAAGCCGCCTCGAATATTGTAAGGCCAATTATGTCTTAAGAGAACTCCAATATTGTTGTCGACATAATGTCTTAAAAGTCAACTTCTATCAATAGACCGCCTGTGTTAGATCACTGCATATACTCGGGAAACCGCCTGTGTTAGATCACTGCATATACTCGGGAAACCGTCTGTGTAAGGACAGTGCATATACTCGAGAAACCGTCTGTGCAAGGACACTGCACATACTCGAGAAACCGTCTGTGTAAGGACAGTGCATATACTCGAGAAACCGTCTGTGTAAGGACACTGCACATACTCGAGAAACCGTCTGTGTAAGGACAGTGCATATACTCGAGAAACCGTCTGTGTAAGGACACTGCATACACTCGAGAAACCGTCTGTGTAAGGACACTGCATATGTTAAAAAAGATACAGCCCGCATGGGTTACATGTGTACATTAAGAGATATCAGCTATGTTAAGAGACCGACTCTACTAAGAGACCGTCTGTGTTAAGAGACCGACTCTACTAAGAGACCGTCTGTGTTAAGAGACTGACTCTACTAAGAGACCGTCTGAGTTGAGGGACCGACTCTACTAAGAGACCGTCTGAGTTGAGAGACCGACTCTACTAAGAGACCGTCTGAGTTGAGAGACCGACTCTACTAAGAGACCGTCCGAGTTGAGAGACCACTTTTATTGTTCCCCATAGTAAAGATTTCCTGATAAACTCATCGTATATTAGGAGTGCTCAAATGACCATGTTTATGATTTTTTAACACGGATCGTTTGAGTTTATTTTCACTGTTACAAAATTTGATGAAAACTATTATGTTATTGTATCCCTACCTTGTTAATTCATGGTTTATTTTTTCCAACAGAATTTGTGGCGATGATGACAAGATCCTGACGAGCTGTCACCGGAAACGTTACTTTGATATACAAACTTTTACATATCATTACTGAGAAACGTGATAGACACTAATGTTGGGTGTGAGACGAGATATTCCAAATAGACGTGTTAATGAAGTTGATTTTCGGTAATAGCTTTGATCAATCAACTACATCAACACTCTCACACACAAATGGATATGTTAACTACGCATATATATTCGTTCTTTGTCAAGTAAAATATGTCATATTTATTTACATAAAGTTGATTTGACGTTTTCTTTTATCACCCAGTTTCAGTTAACACATTTTAGAACATAATCATGTAATGCAAGGACAGAATTTATATATTTCACACTCAGTTGAGTCCTTCACATGCATCAAAAGCAAAATATTGTTATTGTATCGTTGTCATAAGGCAAAGTCATTATCTTTATCATAGCTGGAACAAAAAGTAGTGTAATAGATTAATAGCCCTCATAAACAAACAGCTGCTGGAACAAAAGGTAATATTATAGATAAATAGCCCTCATATACGTACAGCTGCTGGAACAAAAGGTGATGTAATAGATAAAAAGCCCTCATAACCAAACAGCTGTTGGACCAAATATGATGTAATAGATAAATAGCCCTCATATACGTACAGCTTCTGGAACAAAACATGATGTAATAGATAAAAAGCCTTCATTAACATACAGCTGTTGGAGCAAAAGGTGATGTAATAGATAAATAGCCCTCATAAACAAACAGCTATTGGAACAAAAGGTGATGTAATATATAAATAGCCCTCATAAACAAACAGCTGTTGGAACAAAAGGTGATGTAATCGATAAATAGCCCTCATAAACAAACAGCTATTGGAACAAAACATGATGTAATAGATAAATAGCCCTCATAAACAAACATCTGCTGGAACAAAAGGTGATGTAATCGATAAATAGCCCTCATAAACAAACATCTGTTGGAACAAAAGGTGATGTAATAGATAAATAGCCCTCATAAACAAACAGCTGCTGGAACAAAACGTGATGTAATAGATAAATAGCCCTCATAAACAAACAGCTATTGGAACAAAAGGTGATGTAATAGATAAAAAGCCCTCATAAACAAACATCTGCTGGAACAAAAGGTGATATAATAGATAAAAAGCCCTCATAAACATACAGCTGTTGGAACAAAAGGTGATGTAATAGATAAATAATCCTTATAAACAAACAGCTGCTGGAACAAAATATGATGTAATAGATAAATAGCCCTCATAACCAAACAGCTGTTGGACCAAACATGATGTAATAGATGAATAGCCCTCATATACGTACAGCTTCTGGAACAAAACATGATGTAATATATAAATAGCCTTCATAAACATAAAGCTGTTGGAACAAAAGGTGATGTAATAGATAAATAGCCCTCATAAACAAACAGCTATTGGAACAAAATGTGGTGTAATAGATAAATAGCCCTCATAAACAAACATCTGCTGGAACAAAAGGTGATATAATAGATAAAAAGCCCTCATAAACATACAGCTGTTGGAACAAAAGGTGATGTAATAGATAAATAACCCTCATAAACAAACAGATGCTGGAACAAAATATGATGTAATAGATAAATAGCCCTCATAACCAAACAGCTGTTGGACCAAATATGATGTAATAGATAAATAGCCCTCATATACGTACAGCTTCTGGAACAAAACATGATGTAATATATAAATAGCCTTCATAAACATACAGCTGTTGGAACAAAAGGTGATGTAATAGATAAATAGCCCTCATAAACAAACAGCTATTGGAACAAAATGTGATGTAATAGATAAATAGCCCTCATAAACAAACAGCTGTTGGAACAAAAGGTGATGTAATAGATAAATAGCCTTCATAAACAAACAGCTATTGGAACAAAACATGATGTAATAGATAAATAGCACTCATAAACAAACAGCTGTTGGAACAAAAGGTGGTGTAATCGATAAATAGCCCTCATAAACAAACAGCTTTTGTGCAAAAGGTGATGTAATCGATAAAAAGCCCTCATAAACAAACAGCTGCTGGAACAAAACGTGATGTAATAGATAAATAGCCCTCATAAATAAACAGCTGTTGGAACAAAAGGTGATATAATAGATAAATAGCCCTCATAAACAAACATCTGCTGGAACAAAAGGTGATACAATTGATAAAAAGCCCTCATGAACAAACAGCTTCTGGAACAAAACATGATGATATAGATAAATAGCCTTCATAAACATACAGCTGCTTTAACAAAAGGTGATCTAATAGATAAATAGCCTTCATAAACATACAGCTGTTGGAACAAAAGGGGATCTAATAGATAAATAGCCCTCATATACGTACAGCTGCTGGAACAAAAGGTGATGTAATAGATAAATAGCCCTCATAACCAAACAGCTGTTGGACCAAATATGATGTAATAGATAAATAGCCCTCATATACGTACAGCTTCTGGAACAAAACATGATGTAATATATAAATAGCCTTCATAAACATACAGCTGTTGGAACAAAAGGTGATGTAATAGATAAATAGCCCTCATAAACAAACAGCTATTGGAACAAAATGTGATGTAATAGATAAATAGCCCTCATAAACAAACAGCTGTTGGAACAAAAGGTGATGTAATAGATAAATAGCCTTCATAAACAAACAGCTATTGGAACAAAACATGATGTAATAGATAAATAGCACTCATAAACAAACAGCTGTTGGAACAAAAGGTGGTGTAATCGATAAATAGCCCTCATAAACAAACAGCTTTTGTGCAAAAGGTGATGTAATCGATAAAAAGCCCTCATAAACAAACAGCTGCTGGAACAAAACGTGATGTAATAGATAAATAGCCCTCATAAATAAACAGCTGTTGGAACAAAAGGTGATATAATAGATAAATAGCCCTCATAAACAAACATCTGCTGGAACAAAAGGTGATACAATTGATAAAAAGCCCTCATGAACAAACAGCTTCTGGAACAAAACATGATGTAATAGATAAATAGCCTTCATAAACATACAGCTGCTTTAACAAAAGGTGATCTAATAGATAAATAGCCTTCATAAACATACAGCTGTTGGAACAAAAGGGGATCTAATAGATAAATAGCCCTCATATACGTACAGCTGCTGGAACAAAAGGTGATGTAATAGATAAATAGCCCTCATAACCAAACATCTGTTGGAACAAAAGATGATGTAATAGATAAATAGCCCTCATATACGTACAGCTTCTGGAACAAAACATGATGTAATAGATAAATAGCCTTCATAAACATACAGCTGTTGGAACAAAAGATGATGTAATAGATAAATAGCCCCCATAAACAAACAGCTATTGGAACAAAAGGTGATGTAATAGATAAATAGCCCTCATAAACAAACAGCTGTTGGAACAAAAGGTGATGTAATTGATAAATAGCCCTCATAAACAAACAGCTGTTGGAACAAAAGGTGATGTAATAGATAAATAGCCCTCATAAACAAACAGCTATTGGAACAAAATGTGGTGTAATAGATAAATAGCCCTCATAAACAAACATCTGCTGGAACAAAAGGTGATATAATAGATAAAAAGCCCTCATAAACATACAGCTGTTGGAACAAAAGGTGATGTAATAGATAAATAACCCTCATAAACAAACAGATGCTGGAACAAAATATGATGTAATAGATAAATAGCCCTCATAACCAAACAGCTGTTGGACCAAATATGATGTAATAGATAAATAGCCCTCATATACGTACAGCTTCTGGAACAAAACATGATGTAATATATAAATAGCCTTCATAAACATACAGCTGTTGGAACAAAAGGTGATGTAATAGATAAATAGCCCTCATAAACAAACAGCTATTGGAACAAAATATGATGTAATAGATAAATAGCCCTCATAAACAAACAGCTGTTGGAACAAAAGGTGATGTAATAGATAAATAGCCTTCATAAACAAACAGCTATTGGAACAAAACATGATGTAATAGATAAATAGCACTCATAAACAAACAGCTGTTGGATCAAAAGGTGGTGTAATCGATAAATAGCCCTCATAAACAAACAGCTTTTGTGCAAAAGGTGATGTAATCGATAAAAAGCCCTCATAAACAAACAGCTGCTGGAACAAAACGTGATGTAATAGATAAATAGCCCTCATAAATAAACAGCTGTTGGAACAAAAGGTGATATAATAGATAAATAGCCCTCATAAACAAACATCTGCTGGAACAAAAGGTGATACAATTGATAAAAAGCCCTCATGAACAAACAGCTTCTGGAACAAAACATGATGTAATAGATAAATAGCCTTCATAAACATACAGCTGCTTTAACAAAAGGTGATCTAATAGATAAATAGCCTTCATAAACAAACAGCTGTTGGAACAAAAGGGGATCTAATAGATAAATAGCCCTCATATACGTACAGCTGCTGGAACAAAAGGTGATGTAATAGATAAATAGCCCTCATAACCAAACATCTGTTGGAACAAAAGATGATGTAATAGATAAATAGCCCTCATATACGTACAGCTTCTGGAACAAAACATGATGTAATAGATAAATAGCCTTCATAAACATACAGCTGTTGGAACAAAAGATGATGTAATAGATAAATAGCCCCCATAAACAAACAGCTATTGGAACAAAAGGTGATGTAATAGATAAATAGCCCTCATAAACAAACAGCTGTTGGAGCAAAAGGTGATGTAATAGATAAATAGCCCTCATAAACAAACAGCTGCTGGAACAAAACGTGATGTAATAGATAAATAGCCCTCATAAACAAACAGCTATTGGAACAAAGGTGATGTAATAGATAAATAGCCCTCATAAACAAACAGCTGCTGGAACAAAAGGTAATGTAATAGATAAATAGCCCTCATAAACAAACAGCTTCTGGAACAAAACATGATGTAATAGATAAATAGCATTCATAAACATACAGCTGCTGGAACAAAAGGTGATCTAATAGATAAATAGCCCTCATAAACAAACAGCTGCTAGAACAAAAGGTGATGTAATAGATAAATTGCCCTCATAAACATACAGCTGTTGGAACAAAAGGTGATGTAATAGATAAATAGCCTTCATAAACAAACAGCTGTTGGACAAAAGGTGATGTAATAGAGAAATAACCCTCATAAACAAACAGCTGCTGGAACAAAATGTGATGTAATAGATAAATAGCCCTCATATACGTACAGCTGTTGGAACAAAAGGTGTTATAATAGATAAATAGCCCTCATAAACAAACAGCTGTTGGAACAAAATGTGATGTAATAGATAAATAGCCCTCATAAACAAACATCTGCTGGAACAAAAGGTGATATAATAGATAAAAAGCCCTCATAAACATACAGCTGTTGGAACAAAAGGTGATGTAATAGATAAATAACCCTCATAAACAAACAGCTGCTGGAACAAAATATGATGTAATAGATAAATAGCCCTCATAACCAAACAGCTGTTGGACCAAATATGATGTAATAGATAAATAGCCCTCATATACGTACAGCTTCTGGAACAAAACATGATGTAATATATAAATAACCCTCATAAACATACAGCTGTTGGACCAAAAGGTGATGTAATAGATAAATAGCCCTCATAAACAAACAGCTATTGGAACAAAATGTGATTTAATAGATAAATAGCACTCATAAACAAACAGCTGTTGGAACAAAAGGTGATGTAATCGATAAATAGCCCTCATAAACAAACAGCTGTTGGAACAAAAGGTGATGTAATAGATAAATAGCCTTCATAAACAAACAGCTATTGGAACAAAACATGATGTAATAGATAAATAGCACTCATAAACAAACAGCTGTTGGAACAAAAGGTGGTGTAATCGATAAATAGCCCTCATAAACAAACAGCTTTTGGAACAAAAGGTGATTTAAACGATAAAAAGCCCTCATAAACAAACAGCTGCTGGAACAAAAGGTGATGTAATAGATAAATAGCCCTCATAAACAAACAGCTGTTGGAACAAAAGGTGATGTAATAGATAAATAGCCCTCATAAACAAACATCTGCTGGAACAAAAGGTGATATAATAGATAAAAAGCCCTCATGAACAAACAGCTTCTGGAACAAAACATGATGTAATAGATAAATAGCCTTCATAAACATACAGCTGCTTTAACAAAAGGTGATCTAATAGATAAATAGCCTTCATAAACAAACAGCTGTTGGAACAAAAAGGGAACTAATAGACAAATAGCCCTCATATACGTACAGCTGCTGGAACAAAAGGTGATGTAATAGATAAATAGCCCTCATAACCAAATATCTGTTGGAACAAAAGGTGATGTAATAGATAAATAGCCCTCATAAACATACAGCTGTTGGAACAAAAGGTGATGTAATAGATAAATAACCCTCATAAACAAATAGCTGCTGGAACAAAATATGATGTAATAGATAAATAGCCCTCATAACCAAACAGCTGTTGGAACAAATATGATGTAATAGATAAATAGCCCTCATATACGTACAGCTTCTGGAACAAAACATGATGTAATAGATAAATAGCCTTCATAAACATACAGCTGTTGGAACAAAAGATGATGTAATAGATAAATAGCCCTCATAAACAAACAGCTGTTGGAACAAAAGGTGATGTAATAGATAAATAGCCCTCATAAACAAACAGCTATTGGAACAAAACATGATGTAATAGATAAATAGCCCTCATAAACAAACAGCTGTTGGAACAAAAGGTGATGTAATCGATAAATAGCCCTCATAAACAAACTGCTGTTGGAGCAAAAGGTGATGTAAAAGATAAATAGCCCTCATAAACAAACAGCTGCTGGAACAAAACGTGATGTAATAGATAAATAGCCCTCATAAACAAACAGCTATTGGAACAAAGGTGATGTAATAGATAAATAGCCCTCATAAACAAACAGCTGCTGGAACAAAAGGTGATGTAATAGATAAATAGCCCTCATAAACAAACAGCTTCTGGAACAAAACATGATGTAATAGATAAATAGCATTCATAAACATACAGCTGCTTTAACAAAAGGTGATCTAATAGATAAATAGCCCTCATAAACAAACAGCTGCTAGAACAAAAGGTGATGTAATAGATAAATTGCCCTCATAAACATACAGCTGTTGGAACAAAAGGTGATGTAATAGATAAATAGCCTTCATAAACAAACAGCTGTTGGACCAAATATGATGTAATAGAGAAATAACCCTCATAAACAAACAGCTGCTGGAACAAAATGTGATGTAATAGATAAATAGCCCTCATATACGTACAGCTGTTGGAACAAAAGGTGTTATAATAGATAAATAGCCCTCATAAACAAACAGCTGTTGGAACAAAATGTGATGTAATAGATAAATAGCCCTCATAAACAAACATCTGCTGGAACAAAAGGTGATATAATAGATAAAAAGCCCTCATAAACATACAGCTGTTGGAACAAAAGGTGATGTAATAGATAAATAACCCTCATAAACAAACAGCTGCTGGAACAAAATATGATGTAATAGATAAATAGCCCTCATAACCAAACAGCTGTTGGACCAAATATGATGTAATAGATAAATAGCCCTCATATACGTACAGCTTCTGGAACAAAACATGATGTAATATATAAATAACCCTCATAAACATACAGCTGTTGGACCAAAAGGTGATATAATAGATAAATAGCCCTCATAAACAAACAGCTATTGGAACAAAATGTGATTTAATAGATAAATAGCACTCATAAACAAACAGCTGTTGGAACAAAAGGTGATGTAATAGATAAATAGCCTTCATAAACAAACAGCTATTGGAACAAAACATGATGTAATAGATAAATAGCACTCATAAACAAACAGCTGTTGGAACAAAAGGTGGTGTAATCGATAAATAGCCCTCATAAACAAACAGCTTTTGGAACAAAAGGTGATTTAAACGATAAAAAGCCCTCATAAACAAACAGCTGCTGGAACAAAAGGTGATGTAATAGATAAATAGCCCTCATAAACAAACAGCTGTTGGAACAAAAGGTGATGTAATAGATAAATAGCCCTCATAAACAAACATCTGCTGGAACAAAAGGTGATATAATAGATAAAAAGCCCTCATGAACAAACAGCTTCTGGAACAAAACATGATGTAATAGATAAATAGCCTTCATAAACATACAGCTGCTTTAACAAAAGGTGATCTAATAGATAAATAGCCTTCATAAACAAACAGCTGTTGGAACAAAAAGGGAACTAATAGACAAATAGCCCTCATATACGTACAGCTGCTGGAACAAAAGGTGATGTAATAGATAAATAGCCCTCATAACCAAATATCTGTTGGAACAAAAGATGATGTAATAGATAAATAGCCCTCATAAACAAACAGCTGCTAGAACAAAAGGTGATGTAATAGATAAATAGCCCTCATAAACATACAGCTGTTGGAACAAAAGGTGATGTAATAGATAAATAACCCTCATAAACAAATAGCTGCTGGAACAAAATATGATGTAATAGATAAATAGCCCTTATAACCAAACAGCTGTTGGAACAAATATGATGTAATAGATAAATAGCCCTCATATACGTACAGCTTCTGGAACAAAACATGATGTAATAGATAAATAGCCTTCATAAACATACAGCTGTTGGAACAAAAGGTGATGTAATAGATAAAAATCCCTCATAAACAAACAGCTGTTGGAACAAAAGGTGATCTAATAGATAAATAGCCTTCATAAACAAACAGCTTTTGGAACAAAATGTGATGCAATAGATAAATAGCTTTCATAAACAAACAGCTGCTGGAACAAAAGGTGATGTATTAGATAAATAGCTTTCATAAACAAACAGCTGTTGGAACAAAAGGTGATCTAATAGATAAAAAGCTTTCATAAACAAACAGCTGTTGGAACAAAAGGTGATGTAATAGATAAATAACCCTCATAAACAAACAGCTGCTGGAACAAAAGGTGATGTAATAGATAAATAGCTTTCATAAACAAACAAATTTTACAGTTTTTTCGGAAACCTACTTTTCATCTTCGTGTAATATAGTTGCAATATAAATGTGAACTTTAGAAATCTGTCTTTACCATATTTAAAGATAAAATGTCCTTACGTAATGAAATTCATTGTAAACAACCCACGATTTTTAAAGAGCAACTGTTTCATGCGACCTACTGTTCGCAAGGTCAGCCTGTCTTATACGACATGTTGTCTAAATAGAATTGTTTTTACCCAGCTTACATACAGACCAACTGTTACATCCACTTCATATGGAGTGTAGAATCATATATTTATCACATTATCAAAATCAGTTTATTTATTTGTGCAAAAAGGTAATTCCCATACAACACTGAAGTATACAACGGTGTTTAAAAGACAACAGCAAGTGGCGTCATGTTATTATCCTGGGCATGACGTCACAATAGACTAATTGAAACTAACGACCAATCAAAACGCTTAAAGGTCATGTTACGCATGGGTCAATGCGTAAATATATATCAGATGGGTATATTTACTGCCTCTCGTTAATATATATCGACAAATTATAATTAATATTAGTCTTGGAATACGTCATCTGGTATGCTGTTTGAGTTGGTATTCTTTTTTGCAAGAGAACGAAACACGCGGAAATGATATCGGAAAATTAATCTAATTCCATAAGCTTTGATGTAAAGGATAGTAATTGAAACTGTAAAAGGAATGCTGAATTGGTCTATTTTCTATATGATTCAAATGTACCATATGCTACATGCACCAGATAATCCAGTTGCTTGTCAAACAATGTTGCACCAGTATGTTTGATTGTGTAGGAGGTTTCATGTAGTCCTCCCATTGATAATATATCATTCATGATGAACGACAAATTAAGAATCATTTTCATTGTTAGATATGAAAATTGTAATACGGCAACTTGCTGTCACCATTATAAACATTGTTCAACAAAGTAGGATTACAGTAGATTATGCCAAGACAAACATTGAAGGAAAACGGATGGTCCAAAGCATGTAAGCATATATGTATATAGTTACGTTAATACAATTAAATAGGAAGAAGAAGGGATAAATACATGTAACTCATTATACATATTTAATGTATTTAAGGATGCTTTTAATGCCAATATTCAAGAAAGCAGCCCTGGGGACCAGCATTAGATATGTGTAAGTTAGGAAAGATGAATACTATACTCCGGTGGATCAGTATTTTTATCTGTAAAATGAACGATGAATACAGTATCCCTATTGACCATTAAATATTAGTATAAAAAAGATTCATACATCTGTACAATACCCATACGGACCTTAGACAAGTTGGTATAAGAAGAGACGGATACCCTTACCAAAAGGACAGAGTATCAGTATTATACGAGATGGATACAGCACCCCTATTGTCAGTATTTCTCTGGTCTTGATGAAGAAGTCATGATGGACTGTCGGCATTCCAATGGAAGTCAAATTCCTTTCCGTTAGCCGTCCAGCTCTGAGAAACTGTGAACGAGTTTACCGAAGCTCTTACACTGTTGCAAAATAAAGCTTCTCTCTGCAGCGAACGGCGGCAATCATTCCAACTGAACAGAGAACCTTTAGGAATATAGTTAATGGAAACACGTTCCTTTCACTACATACAGAAAGAAAAGTACGGCGTACATTATGTATTGTTATGTCTAGCAAGGAGCAAAAAAAATAGACCTGTTGTTTTCACTTGTCAATTACAGGCAACTGACTATTCAGTAAACAACAATTGTTGTGTGCCCTTGCGAATAGCTGAACTACTTTGGAGGTAATGGGCTATCTCCTATTGAATGGTGTGATTTACTATCTCTGGTGATCTGACATGTATGTTACAGTATATGTCGGACAGGTATCACATACACAGTCTATACATCCGAGTCATATTTAGAAGAAATAAAAAACCTCCGTACGTTTCTAGGGGGGTATCAAATGACATTGTCTTACTGTTGGAGAATTGCTATTACTATTATTATAGGACCTCGCGTGAGACCAATAAAATAATCTTTATGTGTTACCCTCAAGGGGAAAAAACAAAGACAATGACGAAATTGACACCAGTGAATACCTGAGGTTGAAATCTTTACAATCTGTTGAAAAATAAAAGTCATGACGTGATTTGCTTTCATGTTTTCCATCAAAAGACCAACACAGGTGGTATGTTTCCATGATAAACATATTGCACTAGAGAGGACATTGTATAAGACTTTCCGACACTATGGTAAGTATCCTGTGAAAAAAATATCATATTAAGTTAAGTTTATGGTCCTATCAACGCAACGTCGGTAAGTAAATCTTATAACTTTGAGTAATACTTTATATAAATATATACATGTATACATATTCGTATTTAAAAAGTCTGTCTGTCTATATATAAACTGTATATGTTATCGATGGCTACGTTCATCTGTTTTATTTATGTACAGTAGATAAAACAGAGGGGTTGACAATGAGTACACTTTACTCTTTATTAATTTGCTTAAAAAATCTGATTATTGTGATTCATATAAATTCAGAGGTGTAACCATGATTGTTACTCGGGACATACTTATAAAGCCGCAATCACATGTGTGTCTAGCGTTAAGAAATATTGCAAAATTATGTGATGATTGTTCTTAAGTATCTGACAAACATAAGTTGTGCTATAATGTATACTCTTTGGTAAATAAGTATTTATTTTGCTATAATAACTGACATACATGTATCAACGCTATTCTATATCAATTGTGCCATAAATTTATTGATATATAGGTGATGTTCTGCTAGATTATTAGACATACTAATGTTAGTTTATTCGAAATACATGTATATACTCTAATAGCTTTTTCGATATATATTGTTATTTGTATAGATTATTCGACATGTACATGTTCTATTTGATTATTCGGGATATTGATGGTATACTATTTTTATCGACATATAAATGCTGCTAGAGTTTCGACTTAAAACAAATATTCTGTTGGATTATTCGAACTGATGCTCGGCTAGTCTCAGACTATTTGTCATATTGCTACTCTGTTAGATCCTTTGACACAATGATGTACTGGTTTATTCGACATAAATGCATGAATGCTTATGTGCCATAATAATGCCCTGCCAAATGACGTGTGATCAAGTTTGCTTGCCCCATTGCCTCTCAGAACAAGTATGTCTGCTATTTTCAGGACATTACCTCATTATTGACAGAAGTACAAATTGCTGGTAAGAATTTTGTTTAATATAGATTGATGTATGATATCATATTTCTTTTTAATTACATCAAAGGTTAATTTCACAAATATCAATTATTTACATTTTATTCATACATCAATTACGTATGTATACCTCGATCATCGTTATAATGACCTCTTGATAAATACGAGATAAAGCTTGTTTGTTGAACTAAACCCTAAGGGACGAAGATAGCCTATTAATCTTATTAATTCTAATTCAATGTTAATTGTCTCTAATGTTTTGTTTGGTATTTAACAGAGTTAAAGGAGGTGTTCAGTTTCTATGATAAAAAATGTTCCGGGTTCGTTGACCTAAGTGAGCTGGGGCCGATGATGAGGTCGATGGGCCTGAATCCCTCCGAGAAGGAAATACTCGAGTACACGGAGCAGTTCAGTGACAGTACGTGAACAATGTGTACTACGTCAACAATGTGTACTACGTCAACAATGTGGACTACGTAAACAATGTGCACTATGTAAACAATGTGCACTATGTAAACACGTCCACTTCGTATGCAATGCGTAAATAATGTGTACTTCGTAAATACGGTGCACAAAATAACAATGTGTACTACGTTAACAATGTGCACTATATTACCAATGTGTACTACGTTAACAATGTGTACTATATTACCAATGTGTACTACGTTAACAATGTGCACTATATTACCAATGTGTACTACGTTAACAATGTGTACTATATTACCAATGTGTACTACGTTAACAATGTGCACTATATTACCAATGTGTACTACGTTAACAATGTGCACTATATTACCAATGTGTACTACGTTAACAATGTGCACTGTATTACCAATGTGAACTACGTTAACAATGTGCACTATATTACCAATGTGTACTACGTTAACAATGTGCACTATATTACCAATATGAACTACGTTAACAATGTGCACTATATTACCAATGTGAACTACGTAAACAATGTGCATTATATTACCAATATGAACTACGTTAACAATGTGCACTATATTACCAATGTGAACTACGTTAACAATGTGCACTATATTACCAATATGAACTACGTTAACAATGTGCACTATATTACCAATGTGAACTACGTAAACAATGTGCATTACGTTAACGATGTGTACTACATGTACGCAAACAATACGAACTACTTTTTAATGAATAGTATAGTGACAACATATAAATGCACAACTTCGAAAGGAGGTTATTTGTGAATATATGACTTACAAAGCGATCTCTTTCATCTCTTTCATTTAGCCATGGAAGCGTAAAACTAACCTGCTTCAACTACCGATTAATGTATTATACATTGTAGGTATAGTTCGGTGTCATGTTGTCACATCAACAGTCCTCACTTTAAGGACATGACAAAAACGTAGCCGAACTTATATTGTGGGTGTCACCGAGGTAGCAAAAAACTTCTATCTTACTCGGTCATCAGATCACATTTTTGCATTTTCAATTATCTTTACATTGTTGATAGTTTTCCTTATTACAATGATTTTGATTCCGACAATGGCACTTGGGTATCAACTTTTCCTTCAACAGTGTAATTGTTTTATAATTGTCGCACTGGTGAATTTTAGATGTGTTATCTTTGTTGTATGGACTTGTCGAATTTAAACTGTTGTAGTAACGTTGGGTTTTAATCGGAAAACCGATGTACTTACTTTCTCAAAGGAAATAGCTGTCCAAATTGAAATTCAGAAATGTTCATATTAACAAATCAGCTCCCACAAAATGTCATTGTCGCTCCGTTACTCTCAGCACACGTAGGATCTGGCAACTTTAAATTAGAGGTCATGTGCCTGTGAACTTTTCCATTAGCCAATCAAATTACCGCGTACAGGATCTAGAATGTTGCTTGCCAAACGGATTGCATTATCCTATCCTTGCGTTAAGTTTTTTTGTCAAAATTACAGTAGAATAAGTGACGTATGTGATATTGCAAACGTTGTTGATTTAGTTAAAATTCATCAATGGACAAAGTGTTGTGAGATTAATTATCAGATGTCCCTTGTTGCGTCTCCATACTTATTATTCATGTTTGTATCACATCCAGGGCATGACAAGAATTTGGATTTTCGGGATGCCTTAGAGGTTGTGGTAGATTCACTTGCGTACCCTCAGGAAACTGAAGAGAGTCTGAGGGAGGCGTTCCGAGTATTAGACAGGGATGGGACAGGATACGTCAGTTGTGCCGAGCTCACACAAATGATGACGTCACGAGGGGAAAGATTATCAGACGATGACGTAAAGGAGATGATGCTTGAAGCTGACGACGGAGATGGTCACATCAAATATGAGGGTATTTCTTTAAAGACTGTCTTGTATAACATACTAAGTATACTAAGCATAAAATTATCGACCCTTCTTCCTTCATTGTACATATACATGTAAATGTGTAACTTACAAATGATTCGTTTTATCACATTTTTACTAGTGAAATATAAAAAATTATTCATTTTTTAAAAGTCATATTTTTGCATTTTTTTCACTAGTGAAAAATATCACTTTTGCTTATTTGACCAATCAAAACACCGCTTTCAAACTAGCATGTCAAAAATTTAAGTTGACTATCTAGTCGAATGCTGGTTAGCTTAACGACACGAACTTGACGAAGGCCTCAGAATGCCCAGAATTATTACATCTGTTACCTATGATTCGGAAACTTATCTTTGGGACACACGGTATTTAAATCCGGAATTAGTTTTCATTTATGCAAGCTAGCAATTCCACAGTATTTGTTTTATCGGAGGAAATTTAAATGCCAAAGGAATCACGTGGAGTGTCCACAGCGTCTCCAAGTTGCATGTCACACAACAATACACGTATAAGAGAATAAGGGTAATCTCTTACAGTGATAAGGATAAAGCATATCTCACATACGCCTGGTTGGTACTGGACAACAATGGATAAATAGATAGTTATAAACAAAACATTGTCAAAGACTCGAGATAAGCATTTTTCAAATAAGGATGACGTAACACATGCATATGCTGCACCCTTTTAATTTAGTAATAGATACAATATGCCAAAAAATGAATTAAACTGCTTTATATAGCTGTTACGTCCTCCGAGGACTCTTCAGTGATGCTAGGGGCCAAAAAGGTGGGAATCCAAAATGTCTAAATTAATGTAGAAGCAGCAGGATCAGGTGCGTAACCCCTTTAATTCATGAATGTAGAGGAACACTTAAACTAGTTCTGTTTAATTTCAAATCGTGTACTACGAAAGTCTCCTTTCTCAATCTTAGCGAAATTTTTAATTACAGTTAATTATTTGACACACCTGACTTGAAATATCTTTTTTGGTAGAATTTTTAATGTCAAAAAAATCATAAATGAATATACTTTTCAGTAAAAACAACGATGAAGTCATCGACTAAGGGAGATAATAATAATAATGATGATATACAACATTTGATATAGCGCCCTATCTAGCTAATATAAGCCACTCTAAAGCGCTTTACAGTATGATATGCAATTCTCATATATTCAATACAATTAACACATACAGTCCTATCATATGCAATTCTGAGGAGTTCATAGGAGCTGCCTTATCAGGCGCTAACTACTTACCCTTTACCACCTGGCTAATATTTCCATGTGTGTGTGTATATATGGGTGTGCTGGAGATGAAATGTGTTTTGTTTGTAGTGGGACCGTGTTTGAGATGTGCTGCATACTATTGTTGTTCTTCATTGATGGCATACCATATTTAATTCAGATGATAATATAACCGGGATTAATTTATTGTGTTTCCCGCTCATACTCTAGTTGTCCCTGTTAAATTTCATGAATCTGAATCATAAATAAATATGAATTGTTTTGTCGCAATAATCTTTTTACTGGAGGCCACACATGATCAAGTTCCCTAAAAAAGGAATATTAACGTTTTTATTGCGATTCAAACTACCATATTACCGTCCGCTTGTTAAGCTAGGTGATTTTAATGATTATATATTACGTGTTCGTATATCACTAAACGGATTAGAGAATGAACAAATTTCTATAATTTCTCACATTACGATAGTCACTTTACCATTCTCAATTTCAGAGTTCGCTAGACTGATCCTAGGGACGAGCTGAGCTGTGTGGACTTGTGCTACACGTGGGGTGATTTTACGACGTCATGCTACACTGTTTAAAATAACACTGCAACATTTGTCATGGAATTATTAACATGATTCTATAAGGCTCATGCTCCCTAGCGATATTACTCCGGAGGGTATGTTTGAAATCCGACTCGGAAATCCTGGCTATGTTATGGAGGACACTGGCAATACATCATAAGCATCCTATATCTAATTGATTCGTTCTCCGACCATTCAGGCTCTGAGGGATCTCGTCGCTGTATACTCTGGCTAAGTCCCATATCAACAAGGCTCATCATTCATACACCACTACGTGTTTTAGCTATGTAGTAACTCCACCAGCTTGCAGATTCCATTATAGATTTTCTACGGCTTGGCTATTTCAATTTCCTTTCTGTACAAAAATAGTTTATAATATATTTAATATGATAATAAAACGATAGTTTCATTCAAATTTTGTCTTGCTAGTATTTCTTGATAAAGGCCCATTGTTCAAAAGGGTTTTTTTGGGAGGTTTCACTTCGGTTACATTTCCATCTGTTGTGTCCTTCTGTTTTACTTCAAATATGCGTTTGCCCTTGTGAGGAAATAGATGTGGAATGTAGTGAAATAAGTTGACAAGTATGTTTTCAGACATTTATTAAGTATTAAGCTATATATGCTGCAAACATATATTTTCAGTAAGTCATATCATATACGGGCAGTTTAATATATGCAATCACCTGCAACGGTTTGCTTATCGGTTACTTTACGTTGTACGTGTCTTTCACGGAGTAACTAGGTTTTGGTAACGGCACAAATGAACGATGAGAAGAATCAACGACTTCGTCATAAGCCTCGCTCTTTTATTTCACTTCAGTTTAGTTTGATTTTGTTTGGCATCCTATAAGCATATAATGCCATTTATGGATTCCCTTCTGGTGTATGCGATATGTGTGTGTTGAGTGCGTATGTATTTTGGTGGCGGTGGTACGTTTGCAATTATGCAGAAAAGTCGACGTTATAATACATGTAACACTACACTGAAGTATACGATTGAAGACCCCAGCAGGTGTCTTACCCAGTCACTTTATGCTGCCGACGGGTGAAGTAGTCGTTTCACCCCGATAATGACGAGTAATGTATAGGAGGAACACATAAGAAACAATAGCATTTAGAAAGAAGAGAAAAGATAAGATTCCACATTTAGTCTCCTCTTACAACCATCTAATGAGGACAGCAAGTATAATTATTTCGCCCTTCGAGCAGAGCATACCTGCGAACCAGTGGTTGATGACTAGTGTTCTAAACGATGGTCAGACGTTCACATTTAAATCATTTAGTAAACGATTTCGAATATTCTACTACTTTCTACTGTTTGTCGACTGTTCACATTTTTTTCACTGTGATATGATCTGGTGCCATTTCAAGTTTACATCATTTCAGTTTTGTTGAAGATTAAACTCGGTTCGTAAGATATTCAGTAGGTTTTCATCCCAAACTGCAGATGAAA
Source organism: Mimachlamys varia (assembly GCA_947623455.1). Lineage (NCBI taxonomy): Eukaryota > Metazoa > Mollusca > Bivalvia > Pectinida > Pectinidae > Mimachlamys > Mimachlamys varia. The sequence goes on from OX392528.1 coordinate 56,887,773, forward strand.
GGACGTATTATTTTTGAATAGTTATATGTACCAACACAAGCAATTATGCCGATGCCAGTGTTCTGTCATCACTAGCAGGGTATCTTCCGATGACACTGATATCGATTTTAGTTTTACTGTGACAAATGCAAAGCATGTTGCCAGAAACGCTCCTTCAGAGGAAGGGTACATGATGTCTCCGTTTTTCTGTTTCTTTGATTTACATTTAATGTTTTGGTTTTTGTCATCAGAACATATTCATTAACATATATTGTTTATAGGCATACAAAGTGTAAATGACATCCAGACTTCTTTCCAAAAAGAAAACGCTAGCTCCAAAAACCTGCGGAAGAATCAATATTTAAGACTTTGTGTTGTCTACATTGTACCTATATCAGAATAACTCCGATATTTCCCCATCTATTTTGTTAGCATTGTATAGCTCAATCACATAATTGTGAATAGTTACTCGCCATGTACTACGGTTAACGTGTAACTGTAATATACATTCTGAGATTATCATCTATTACGCGAGATATATTTTAACTTAGCGTATTGTCGTGTGACTGCTAACTCTCAAACCAGCGTGTGTTAAGGCTGGCATGCATGTGCGTATGTGTGTATACGTTCATATCGGTACATGTATGTGTATACAACTTATGTATTATGTTTATGTATGCATGCGTGTAGGCATGTATTGTAGGCATGTATAGGCACGTACAATGTATACATATAAATACATGTATGTATATGCAAGTTAATTGAATGTATATGTGGGCATATGTATGATCGTTTGTATACAGGTATATTTGTATGAGCTTGCGTGTCCGTGTGTGCTGTATGCATATATGCAGAACGCTCAAGGCGCTGACTGGCACTTTTTGTTGTTTTTCAATTTATTGTACAAAATTGCTGAAAAATTTACATTTATCTCTGAATGGAAAAAACTCTCAAATCAAAATATATATAGATATTTGTTTTGTTTTCCTGTTAACCATAACCAGCAATAACATACAATACTAAAGAAACGCAAGTGGGTTTAGTATTTGTTGCTTTGGTTTTTCTTTTGTTGTAAATTCTGAGCTATATTTCTTTTTGATAATGTTCCGTTAAATCAAAATGACTTGTCAAATCAAGGTAATAATTTTACAATCATTTGATACATTGCCTTTGGGAGCTTATGACTATGTCTTTTGTGTGGCTCTACACGTCAGCTGAAATCCTACATCCTTACCGTGGATCATTAAAGGACGATGTCCTTTGTTCGAAATGCTAACACGCACGACCTAAGTTTAAGTTTCATTTCCAAACGCTCGCCCATCGATTCTACTACATAAACGCTAAGAACAAAAGCAAAGTCGCTAAAGCACGGTTCGCTTGAACAGTCCTATTTGATTTAAAAAATCAAAAATGAAGAACGGATGTTCTTTTCCAAAATTATTATGGTGATTTTGGTATCTTTTTATATGAAATATTATTCTTATATTCATATTTATTTTGTTTATACTCTAGATCATATCTACTGTGCTCCATTGTCTTACTCATTTATCAAGTTTATAAGGCGCTCGAAACAGAGCAAAGAATGTCAGCAAACATTTTTTTTCAATCACCGCAATGTTGAATGATTGTAAGTTAACCTTCCACGTACAAGACTTACATGTAGAAGATCGTCGGACGTAAACACGTAGCATGGTGAGTCTAAACAAAGGTTATTTTGATTTTAGCAGAAAATACTATTATTATTTAACGATAATATATAAAAACTGCTCTCGTCTAAGTAATGTGTAATATTTATCACTAGCAACAAATCTGTTTGTTCTGTCTTGAGACATAATTGTGCACTTCAATATTTTCAATGTATTTATTCTAGACAGAGGACACACAACTGCCAGAGTTTCGAGTGGTTGGTAAGTTACGTCTATTATTATTTACAATAACTGATAGTACAGCATTTGATTTACGATAAAGGAGATGGAATTTAGGTTTACTGAAAAAGGTGGGAATAAAATCATTTTTGTAATGTAAAACTGAGATGCGATGCAGAGAGTTCTGTCATAGCAAATTGGATATATTTCTTTATAGAGATGAACTACATATTTACATAACGTCCTCTTAAAGTACAAGTGTATCTGTAAAAAGAGTTTTCAATAAAGCTTCAGTTCAAATAAGGAACTATAATATAGATTAGTCGCTTGTTAGAGGCGCGTGAGATTCATGATACAGCCCCATCAACAAAGTGTTTACTAATGATATCATAGGGAAGAAGGTTGTGAACATTGCTACTGATATTGTGAATGAGGTACATATTCGATTAACAGTAGAAAAAAGTTTATATCATTTACAAAGTTTGTCACTAACGTTTACAAACAATAAACATATAGAATAATAATATACAGATAACAATGTGTCGATGTTTACGTATTTGAAGCACGTGTGTATTGTTTATGACATATGTGAAGTATGTGGGGAATGTGATTTGATATTCGTAGAGATGAAGGAGGTGTTTAGCTTGCTAGACAAAGATTGTGACGGGCTGATCCCTGTGGAACACCTGGGCCCCGCTCTCAGATCCATGGGACTTAACCCGACAGAGGAGGCCATCAAAGCTGCTGGAGAGGAGTTTAAGTCAAGTAGGTCGCCTTTATATATATACATTTTTACTTTTGACATAGTTTATTGAATTAAAATGCAACAATGATAGATACAAGCTATACAACTTCCATCAAGACCGCTCCTTTGCATAGAGGATATTACATGCGTGTCAATATAATATGGAATTTTTTAAACGTGTTCAATAATGTTACTTGTCATGAGCCTTTAGGCGATTTACATATTTAATTTATTTACAAGCTTAATTAAGGCCATATTACACTGACACGAGTGTAAGATTCTAGTTATTGCATGACCGATATTGACGAAAAATTACACGAACACACTCAAATTCATTTCTTTATTAGAAAGGCAAATTCTACTTTGACGGTATGATTTTCACTACAGGGAAAAATAATGACGCCATCAATACATCAATACTGCTTATGACGTCATAATAGTGTTATAACACAAGTATAATTCGATATTGATGACATAGCCGCATAACATGACTAAACGGGTCAGTTATATGATGAATACTTTTAAAACATTTAACATGGCAGTAATTAAGTTTTATACATGCACATGCTAGTTCAAACATATATAAACATCTTTATTTCCTAATATAATTACAATTTTAATTTAAACATATGTACATTACCTTTGATGTATGAACCTACAGGAAGATTGTATATCATGATAAAATTTGCCTCAAACAAATATTAAACTGAAAGTATAATTAAGCGAGATATGAGTTATCTCCCTTTGAGTATTATTTACTTGCAAAAGATAATAATAATCACGTTGCTATCATATCGTTGTCATAATGTTTTTACACGTGATTATTTTTGTCCAAAATAACTTGATTTTCAATAAAACCATAACTAAATAAAGGAATACAATATCACTGGATCAGATTTAAAAAAGGAGACAATCATGTATTCTTTTCTTTTTTTTATTTGTTTATTTTCAAAGTTTTTTCACATTACAATAGTATACATATTACAATTATACACAATATATTCCACTTTCACACACTTTTATAACACTCCATTCACTCTTTTTGTAAGTGGCATTTTATCTATTGTAATGCTATATATAGAAAGGATAGAAAAATCAGATCTAGAGTAGAAGAAAAAAAAGAATGAGAAGCAGAAAGAAAGAAAGAAGGAAGGAAGGAAAGAAAGAAAGAAAACGAAAGAAAAGGTATGAGAGGAGGAAGCAAAAATAAAAGTATGGAAAATAAAATGTCAGATATAAAAAGTTCAAATCTGGTATTAAATATGTAGATGTCAGTAGGTAATTAATCAAGATGTTTAATTTCGCAATTTTTTTTTTTTTTTCTCTGAAGAACAAATATTGTTATTAGGATAAGATTATGATCGGCAAATCACAGGTTTAGGGAATATCAATAAGTTTTTTCCATTTTTTCCACTCGTTCTGAAAATTCAAGAGATATTTTTCATCTTTACTATTTGCAATATATTTTTGAGTGATGTACTGCTCTTTAATTGAATTTATAATCCCATGTGCAGATAAAGGCACTTTACGACATCTTGAATTATATATATATTGTTTTATTATTAAAATAATACTATTGTCACATTTATTAAGTCCAATCATGTATTCTGATGAGACTGATCAAATGAAAATAAAATACTGGTCAATATGATTTTATTAGAAATCTAAGCTTACTCTTTCAGGACATCTGGTCGCATTCTGTACTAGGCCCTGTAAAACTAGTATGACTTGCCGATATGTTGCGCTGTAGTTGTAGCAATAAACTATCAGAAAATACCAAAGCGTCAACCAAACTATAACCAGAACTCAAAAATCGATTACATCAGGAGCAAAATATGACAAAAGATCATTTTACACGGACACCCGCATGTTAATTCTAGGTCAGATCCAAGCAAGTGCCATGACCTCAAATCTGAGGCATAATTCAATCATCTTTTAAAGTTAATATTGTGTTTACTGCTGGGTATCTTGTAATTAGGTTTAATTTCTTAATTAGCTTATTTGAATGGTTTTACTTCCGCATGTCCAGCGATTAATTCGGTTACCAATCCTGCGATATCATTTTGTTTATCCTCAACAAATGTTCATAGGGACAGTGCGTTTAACATGTATCGCCTGTAGTTAGTGTTGTTACAGTTATTACTGTACAATACAATGTTTATAATGTATGTTTATATCTAACATTCCAACCAGGAGAAAACCGGTCACTGAATTTCGACGAATGTCTGGGGATAGCAACAGAGTTAATGAATGAACCTGATGAGACCGAAGAAAGTTTACGCGAGGCGTTCCGATCTTTTGACAAGGAGAGAATCGGATGGATTGATAGCGCCGATCTACGTCAGGTCATGATCAACATGGGTGAACGACTAACAGAAGAGGAGGCATCCGACTTGATAGCGGACGCAAACGGTCTGGACGGACACATACAATACGGAGGTGAGGACAGATGGGGTCATTTTCAATGAAAACTTTATTATAAGTGTAGACGAACCTCGTTATCTCGTAGTCTGTGGGACCATTGAAAACTTCGAGTTATACAAGTATTCGAGTTGAGTGAGTTCGAATGTTTAGAGTAAAGTCTGGCCGTGAAGAACGAAATGCTTCGTGTTAAAAAGGGTACTAGAAATATACGAGTTTGAAATAACGAGGTTTATTCAGAAGATTCCAAATATGTATAACAATACGCTACTAGAGATTCAGAGAAAACAGAGACATTTACCAAAATAGTAGCATGTTACTATGATTACAATATACATTTGTAAGTTATATAATACAACCATTAGGATAGTTTAGTGTCAACTTCTTTAGACTGATGACCAGTATGAGGCGAACTGGTACCTACGTACACTGTATGTAGTGTACGAGAGAGTACTGGAATCGAGCGACTTCGTCGGTTGCATTATAACCTGCCGTTTCCAGTATCATCTCGTACACTTCATACGTTAGTACCAGTTCGCGTCACATTGGTCATTTTTCTGATGAAGGTGTCAGTGTTATCATTGAAACGTCACCCATAACTATACTATTGGTTGTGTTATATTTGTATAACGTTTATTCTATGGGCATTACCAACCTGACGAAATTTGTATTTCATGTTGAATAACGTTCATGATTCCATGAAGCTCAACAAGCATCTAAACGGTGTGGTATTTTACTCGTTAGAAATTAAGTTAAATCGTTAAAATACATTTTTCAAGAGTTTCTGTCTCTACAAAGAAAACATGTCTTTTACAAACCACAACATGTAAGCATCATAGTGTAAATTTATCCATATGTGTTTCAATTTAATGTTTCTTGCCTTCTTGACGGCCAAAGTCTTAATCGATCCAAATCATATCAAAATTAGTTTCATAATGATTTATTTTTTGAATGGATAGATATATTGTGTAAGATTAACTTTAAACAACTAGACGCCAAACGCAACCAAAAAATCAAATCAGTTCAAGTAGTAAAACATTGGAATAGACTTTGTGATTGTATTGGCCATCTGGTTAGCCTCTCCGTCAATCAATGTCAGTGTAGAAACTAAAACATCCAAAATAAATCTTATTTGTTTCCTTTCATGAACTGAATATCTTATTGTTTTAAAGTGACTGAAATTCGGTTAATTATATTCACTGTGGGCCCTTACGACCAAACTCGTCTCATTTAAAGACCCAACATACGTAACTTTCAGCAAAACTTAAAGCGAAAATCAAGCCTAATAAGTTTTTATATTTATAGATTTAGTTAAAATTAACTATTATAAGCATTATTCAAAATGAATTCATACGCGGTTACCGGTACAGCAGCAGTTGAAACTCGGTATTTGTAAACACGCGTTCATTTCTAACTTCGGCTTGTTGTTGAATTGGGCCCCACCTCAGTTATTTTCAATTCTTTAGTTTTTTCTGTCAAGCTCTTCTTGTTAGTTACCGCTCAGGTTTACTTCGTTCTAGGCTTATTTTTGCATGGTTATCAACTGGATTTTTGAAGATTTTTTCAGAATTACGAAAAATTTCCTGAAGTTACGTATATTGGGCCTTTAATGGTTTGTTTCCTGAAGTTACGTATATTGGGCCTTTAATGGTTTGATTGCTTCTTTGTCTAGCTGAAGTATCAGCTATGAGACAGTTTACCACCGAGAGCTCCTCACATGGGGTTTTTAAAACAGTTAAATGCTGTTTATGATTAAAATTTCAAAAATTTATTTCCTGATGCCTTCAAGATATTTCACATGTTTGAGGGTTAAGGATTTCCATACTTCAATTCTGTTATTTACTTCTCGCTTTGTAGGACAAAGTGGACTCAATGTCTCCTATAGCTCAACACCCGCACAAGATTTCATAAACACGCAAATTATGAGTAGTGACACGATGTATGATATATACGCATTCTAGACGAAATTGATTTTGAATTTGACAGTACTCTTAAAAAGGTTTGAATTCGTATATATACACTGTACGGGATTTATGCCACCTTCCTCCTCCTTTATTTCAATAATACTTTATAGCAATTTTTATTACCATATATTTGTTCCCTAGAATCACCAACGAATCCTTGAAGGACGACAAGCTTTATTGTGCAGTGTAATTGCTTTTGACATGCTGTATCGATTACTTAATCATTTCGGGTTGGTTTGGTTGATTGTACGTCCTATTAACAATCAGGGTCACTTAAGGACGACCTCTCTGTGTATTCGATGTATGTGTGTATGTGTGTGTGTGTGCGAGTGTATTTGGAAGGCCGCGATATGATCGTGTAAGCCTCTAATTCGGATATAATCATATCGGTACGAACATTTGTTTGCAATTTACGTTCATTAATATAGATATATTTTAAAATTATTTTACCACTATTATTCTTTTTATTTCAGAGTTTATCAAGCTGATTTTGAGTGACCGTTAGAATTCCGCAAGAGGACCTGGCAAACTATGTCTAAAACAAACCAGAAAAAAAAACAAAGAACCTGAATCTGTGTCTGTCCAACGAATGTTAAATCTTTGTCATTTATTTTATTTTATATAAAAAAAAAACGGTTAAGGACTCCAGTGTCCATTTATGCATGTGTCCTGACGTTATTGCAATGCGTTCTCGTCTCAACCACAGGGACACGTTACAATAGTAATGTAAGTATAAAATATGGGGGTCGATATAAACATAACACAAGGGACGAAGCTCCATACTGGAATTTCGAGGGCGCCAATTTCAAATGTAAATTAACAACACTTACTGTCAGTCTTTTTTAATGGGAATTCCTGCTATCGTTTCGTGATAAGTTATTGTTTTCACACAAACAATTTTTAATTGTCCTTCCATTCCCATACTCTCCATTTTTAAGCACTTTATCAAAAGTTTTCAAAAAGTGGTGCTATCGACCGGATGTTGCGCAACATTGTGGCAGGTTCGCACTGATTTATCAGTACAATCACGTATCACTAGATATATTATGTCAAATTCTTCTTAAGAAAGGCCTCTCCTAATTATGAAATATGTTTGGTTAATTTCAGATCGCACATAAAGCAATTAATTAACAATTACCCACCTGGACACAATATCAGACATATCTGTTTCAAATATTCCGCCAAAACATGTCCAATGCAAGATGAGTCTTTCTGTGTACATCGGGAGTTGTCTTACCTTTGGTTGCTATTGTCCTCTGCCTTCCGAAAGGTGTTGCGCAACATCCGGTCGATAGCGCCACTTTTTTGGAGGGAATATTGAAAACTTTTGACAAAGTGCTTAAAAATGGAGAGTATGAGAACAGATGGACAGTTAAGAATTGTTTGTGTGAAAACAATAACTTATCACGAAACAATAGCAGGAATTCCCATTAAAAAAGACTGACAGTAAGTGTTGTTAATTTATATTTGAAATTGGCACCCTCGAAATTCGCGATTCGGAGCTTCGTCCCTTGTGTTATGTTTATATCGACCCCCCCCCCTATATTTTATACAAACATTACTATTGTAACGTGCCCCTGTGTCTCAACCTATTTATACTGACGTCTAGTTAAGCTAATCTGCGTCCCTCCGTCCTCAGTATCCATCAGCGTATCTATATTTAGATACAGTTATTCAACAAGCACTATATATAGAGGCAGCCCTACCTAAATCAATGCAGATACTTTAATCAGAATATTTCTTCCTAATTCAGCGTTGATAACCTTGGCGCTCGGGGGCTTTGCTGGCAATTCCTGCAAATTTGTTATCTACATGATCCATCAATACGTCCATCTGTTTGAGGCACACGAATAACAACGGAACGCAATGACATAGAAGTACATGTTTGTAATATCAGAGATACTTTCTTATGTTAAACCTACTTCTGGATATAGAGATGTTCGTGATAGATGCCAGCTGCTGACAAACAAAATTACGACACATGAATTCGAGAGATACAGGCTAATATTTTCTTTGATAATACCCCCCCCCCCCTCCACTTGTTTGTTCGGTTTTGAGTTCTATTTAAGGTTTTTAATGACCCTTTGGTATTCTTTGATTTGAGGTATACTGCGTTTTGATATAGAGGACCTTTCAATGATACCTCAAGTAATATCCAATAGATACAAACATTTTACGGAATGCCAAGAGCATCGCTTATGAGTTAAAAGAACCATAGTTAAAATAAAGAGGTTCGTATATCAATATCGTTTTTTCATGACGTAGGTCGACTCAAAACGAGTTTCCGTGATTATAGGGCCCTAGCAACATCCTATATCTTTCTGAACTACCTTGATATAACTAGATATGACGATTTAAATACAAAATCAAAATAAACATCACATAACCAACAATAGCTTTGTAGTCTAATTGTTTGGGATATAAATAAAGATTGCTAGGATATGTTGTAATCGGTTGGTACTTTTAAGTGTAACAAACCAGACCTCAAACCATCATAACCTGACATCACATCCGGAAACATTTACTCGTAAAGTTTATTTTAAGTCGAACTCTGATTGGTCCCGGTTACTTTTTTTCATAATCAAACACAAATCTTTTGCTCTGACCATCAGACCAACTTCCTTGTACTCCCTTAAATCATAACAATAGTCATATGCAAACATTAAAAACAATGTTTTAAGATTCTTTACTTTTTCTTTCTAAATTATGTTCAAAATAATTTGTAACTATTAATATTCAAATAAAACTAGGCATCAGCAGAAATTCAATACTTGAGCATAGAACGATTTCATGGACACGAAAATATTTTGACTTAGCAGATACATTTGTATGCACTTTTATTAGATTTTTTTCTGCATACTGTAACTGTTAATGAATTTAAAAGATGCAGCATATATGTGTAAGGTCATCTTTAATGATAGGGCTGGCAGACTCCGATGGTGGTTTTTAAGACCTCGAGTTTTGCTGGAGCCTCCATATCCATAGTTATCTCATTTGAGTAGTGGCACGGTACATAATATAGACATTTTCGTAGTACACGATTTATCAATTTTACAGAACTAGTTTAAATTTACGTCTTAATTCATAAATTAAAGGGGTTCACGCAATTTCTGCTTCAACATTAGTTTATAAATTTTGGATTCCCACGTTTTGGCCCCTAACATCACTGATGAGTCCTAGGGGGACAAAACAGCTGTACAATGCAGTTTAATTCATTTTTTGGGCATACTATATTCATTACTGAATTTAATAGGTGCAGGATATGTGTGTGTTACGTCATCTTTGAAGACACAACGGCTAAGAGAACATAAAGTCATTTTAACGTTTACCTTTGCGTGGTTCTAGGATCGAGCGCGAACCATGATATTATGACCGTACAAAATGACACAATATGTAATCTACCCCATAGTATCATTTTTTCAACGGAAGTCATTTTTGCCAATAGCGTAATGTGCTACATTGATGACACGATTGCGTAGTGTTGTATATTTTGAAAGTAAACCCGTTTCAAAAATCGCTAAAGCTGAATTGTGTTTCTCGTTTTCACATCCACACGTTTACAAGATATGGCACCCATGAGCCCCCGTATGCTTACCTATACCTTTATTGTGTGTGGACGCATTGTCCCTGACGACTGCCATAGTGTATCATTGTGTACATAATTAAACGTGTGTAGCAGGCTTATCGGAATTAAATGGTATTTCATTACGCACATGTTGTTCTACCGGCCGTCTCACCTGGCGTTGTTGTTACCTTGGATCACGAGTGATAGCCCTACTTACTTATATACACACACAGTTGATTGAGCCGTATTATTAAGGGTTACGTAACGACGGTAATGATTCGGTATATTTGTGTGGAAAGCGTGCTGACCAATTCATCAGTATTGCCCGTAGGCGCGTTCGGTTGTGACAATTAGCGGAACACTTGGGAAAGAGATGAGATAACCGGAAGCCAAATAAACAGCCGCCTTCGTTAATTATTCATCTTGCACTTGTGACCAGATAGTTAGTGTCTGGTGCTGACAGCTGTCGCCTGGTTAGTGAATAAGTATATATACATGCTGAGAAAGGACCATATGTATATACTAAGGCTATAGGGGCAAATGATGCAGGGGAGACGGGGCTGTTTTTACAAGTCCGAAGAAATCGCCTTCATAAACATTGTTTATTAATCAATAATGAAAATAAAATCGTGTTTTAAAATCTAGCAAATGTTTCAAGTAGCTTGTTTGTATTTATTAAAAAGTGAATTGCATCTTAATTAAGTTCTTAATATTTGTTCATATGCATGAAAAGATAATTATTCATATGATCCATCCTTTGATCTAGGTCAGAACAAAAGCTATTTATGTCGATTAAATTCTACTCCATGGGTCTAACAATTCTATAGTATAGTTGCACTATATACATATATGTTTTTTGTAGATGGATGATGAAATTGACATTTATGTTCTATCAGACACAGACAATTGTATCCTAATAGACATTCACGTGTAGAAATGTACATTAATTTTGTACAAATGGCCAAGAACCACGCATGGATGAAGTTGATGGACAGAGTGCCTTTATTATCTGGCCCAAGGATCATGAAGAAATCTTAAGTCTAAATTATTCTTAAGTTTTACGTTTTACGATTAACGTTACAAAAAGTTCTTTTTCTTACTAATACAAGATGTAGGAATATGTATACATGAAAGTATTTTGGTATTGGTTGTTCATCACAGTTAAAGAAAAATAGATCACTAGTTTCTTGGCCTCTTACATACGTTACATAATCCTTCTTATCTGATAAACTCGACAACGTTTTACGGCCAATTGGCATTTTGAAAACAAAATGTATATATTTTCTAAAATAATATTATTCTTCACTTAATTTGAAGGCAAACATCGTCTTCACTAGTATATACCAACTTGTACTTGTTCGTCAATTACATATAAGGATTGTACCTCATTTTGACTGCGTATACGGTAGTATGCCCGTAGTTGGCAACGAACATATTCTATGGTGCGCGTTAGCATTTCGAATGCGCATCATTTGGAATCAATAGTTTGCTAGAAACAATTTATTATTTAATCAACAGAAATTGATTCCATATATGTTCCATGTTTCAAAATCTTGTAGGAACCAAACAATGGCCGACAGCGAATACTTATTTTTCTGAAGCGTGAACGACGCCATATTTGAACAAATATCAATCCGCCGAGCCTTTTTTCACTGCGTTTACGGTAATATATTTGCAGTCAGAGTTTACTAAGCACAAGAAGGGAGAGGTGTAAATATATACATTTAATTCAATAATATCATGCTTCATAGTTTCACCAGCATTGAAAACAAATATTGATTTATTTTATTCTAGTGTTACGTGGTTATGTAAATTTCGGAAATCGATAATTGCCCTATTACCGTTGTTATGACGCGGACAGACAGCCTCCTATTATAAGGCATGGGGACAAGAAATATAAAACGGATAGTGTGGTATTCCTAAATATAAAACAGATAGTGTGGTATTTCTAAATATAAAACAGATAATGCGGTATTTCTAAATATAAAACAGATAGTGTGGTATTCCTAAATATAAAACAGATAGTGTGGTATTCCTAAATATAAAACAGATAGTGTGGTATTCCTAAATATAAAACAGATAGTGTGGTATTCCTAAATATAAAACAGATAGTGTGGTATTCCTAAATATAAAACAGATAGTGTGGTATTCCTAAATATAAAACAGATACTGTGTTATTCCTAAATGTAAAACAGATAGTGTGGTATTCCTAAATATAAAACAGATAGTGTGGTATTCCTAAATATAAAACAGATAGTGTGGTATTCCTAAATATAAAACAGATAGTGTGGTATTCCTAAATATAAAACAGATAGTGTGGTATTCCTAAATATAAAACAGATAGTGTGGTATTCCTAAATATAAAACAAATAGTGTGGTATTCCTAAATATGAAACAGATAGTGTGGTATTCCTCAATATAAAACGGAAAGTGTGGTATTCCTAAATATAAAACAGATAGCGTGGTATTCCTCAATATAAAACAGATAGTGTGGTATTCCTAAATATAAAACGGATAGTGTGGTATTCCTAAATATAAAACAGATAGTGTGGTATTCCTAAATATGAAACAGATAGTGTGGTATTCCTAAATATAAACAGATAGTGTGGTATTCCTAAATATAAAACAGATAGTGTGGTATTCCTAAATATAAAACAGATAGTGTGGTATTCCTAAATATAAAACGGATAGTGTGGTATTCCTAAATATAAAACAGATACTGTGTTATTCCTAAATATAAAACAGATACTGTGTTATTCCTAAATATAAAACAGATAGCGTGTTATTCCTAAATATAAAACAGATAGTGTGGTATTCCTAAATATAAAACAGATAGTGTGGTATTCCTCAATATAAAACAGATAGTGTGGTATTCCTAAATATGAAACAGATAGCGTGGTATTCCTAAATATAAAACAGATAGTGTGGTATTCCTAAATATAAAACAGATACTGTGTTATTCCTAAATGTAAAACAGATAGTGTGGTATTCCTCAATATAAAACAGATAGTGTGGTATTCCTAAATGTAAAACAGATAGTGTGGTATTCCTAAACATAAAACAGATACTGTGGTATTGCTAAATATAAAACAGATAGTGTGGTATTCCTAAATATAAAACAGAAAAGTGTGGTATAATATGAAAAAGATAGTGTGGTATTCCTCAATATAAAACGGATAGTGTGGTATTCCTAAATATAAAACAGATAGTGTGGTATTCCTAAATATAAAACAGATAGTGTGGTATTCCTAAATATAAAACAGATAGTGTGGTATTCCTAAATATAAAACAGATAGTGTGGTATTCCTCAATATAAAACAGATAGTGTGTTATTCCTAAATGTAAAACAGATAGTGTGGTATTCCTCAATATAAAACAGATACTGTGTTATTCCTAAATGTAAAACAGATTGTGTGGTATTCCTCAATATAAAACAGATAATGTGGTATTCCTAAATATAAAACAGATAGTGTGGTATTCCTAAATATAAAACAGATACTGTGTTATTCCTAAATGTAAAACAGATAGTGTGGTATTCCTAAATATAAAACAGATAGTGTGGTATTCCTAAATATAAAACAGAAAAGTGTGGTATAATATGAAAAAGATAGTGTGGTATTCCTCAATATAAAACGGATAGTGTGGTATTCCTAAATATAAAACAGATAGTGTGGTATTCCTAAATATAAAACAGATAGTGTGGTATTCCTAAATATAAAACAGATAGTGTGGTATTCCTAAATATAAAACAGATAGTGTGGTATTCCTAAATATAAAACAGATAGCGTGTTATTCCTAAATATAAAACAGATAGTGTGGTATTCCTAAATATAAAACAGATACTGTGTTATTCCTAAATGTAAAACAGATTGTGTGGTATTCCTCAATATAAAACAGATAATGTGGTATTCCTAAATATAAAACAGATAGTGTGGTATTCCTAAATATAAAACAGATACTGTGTTATTCCTAAATGTAAAACAGATAGTGTGGTATTCCTCAATATAAAACAGATAGTGTGGTATTCCTAAATGTAAAACAGATAGTGTGGTATTCCTAAATATAAAACAGATACTGTGGTATTCCTAAATATAAAACAGATAGTGTGGTATTCCTAAATATAAAACAGAAAAGTGTGGTATAATATGAAAAAGATAGTGTGGTATTCCTCAATATAAAACGGATAGTGTGGTATTCCTAAATATAAAACAGATAGTGTGGTATTCCTAAATATAAAACAGATAGTGTGGTATTCCTAAATATAAAACAGATAGTGTGGTATTCCTAAATATAAAACAGATAGTGTGGTATTCCTCAATATAAAACAGATAGTGTGTTATTCCTAAATGTAAAACAGATAGTGTGGTATTCCTCAATATAAAACAGATACTGTGTTATTCCTAAATGTAAAACAGATTGTGTGGTATTCCTCAATATAAAACAGATAATGTGGTATTCCTAAATATAAAACAGATAGTGTGGTATTCCTAAATATAAAACAGATACTGTGTTATTCCTAAATGTAAAACAGATAGTGTGGTATTCCTAAATATAAAACAGATACTGTGTTATTCCTAAATATAAAACGGATAGTGTGGTATTCCTAAATATAAAACAGATAGTGTGGTATTCCTAAATATGAAACAGATGGTGTGGTATTCCTAAATGTAAAATAGATAGTGTGGTATTCCTAAATATAAAACAGATAGTGTGGTATTCCTAAATATAAAACAGATAGTGTGGTATTTCTAAATATAAAACGGATAGTGTGGTATTCCTCAATATAAAACAGATACTGTGTTATTCCTAAATATAAAACAGATACTGTGTTATTCCTAAATATAAAACAGATAGCGTGTTATTCCTAAATATAAAACAGATAGTGTGGTATTCCTAAATATAAAACAGATAGTGTGGTATTCCTCAATATAAAACAGATAGTGTGGTATTCCTAAATATGAAACAGATAGCGTGGTATTCCTAAATATAAAACAGATAGTGTGGTATTCCTAAATATAAAACAGATACTGTGTTATTCCTAAATGTAAAACAGATAGTGTGGTATTCCTCAATATAAAACAGATAGTGTGGTATTCCTAAATGTAAAACAGATAGTGTGGTATTCCTAAACATAAAACAGATACTGTGGTATTGCTAAATATAAAACAGATAGTGTGGTATTCCTAAATATAAAACAGATAGTGTGGTATTCCTAAATATAAAACAGAAAAGTGTGGTATAATATGAAAAAGATAGTGTGGTATTCCTCAATATAAAACGGATAGTGTGGTATTCCTAAATATAAAACAGATAGTGTGGTATTCCTAAATATAAAACAGATAGTGTAGTATTCCTAAATATAAAACAGATAGTGTGGTATTCCTAAATATAAAACAGATAGTGTGGTATTCCTCAATATAAAACAGATAGTGTGTTATTCCTAAATGTAAAACAGATAGTGTGGTATTCCTCAATATAAAACAGATACTGTGTTATTCCTAAATGTAAAACAGATAGTGTGTTATTCCTAAATATAAAACAGATAGTGTGGTATTCCTCAATATAAAACAGATAATGTGGTATTCCTAAATATAAAACAGATAGTGTGGTATTCCTAAATATAAAACAGATACTGTGTTATTCCTAAATGTAAAACAGATAGTGTGGTATTCCTAAATATAAAACAGATAATGTGGTATTCCTAAATGTAAAACAGATAGTGTGGTATTCCTAAATATAAAACAGATAGTGTGTTATTCCTAAATATAAAACAGATAGTGTGGTATTCCTAAATGTAAAACAGATAGTGTGTTATTCCTAAATATAAAACAGATAGTGTGGTATTCCTCAATATAAAACAGATAATGTGGTATTCCTAAATATAAAACAGATAGTGTGGTATTCCTAAATATAAAACAGATACTGTGTTATTCCTAAATGTAAAACAGATAGTGTGGTATTCCTAAATATAAAACAGATACTGTGTTATTCCTAAATGTAAAACAGATAGTGTGGTATTCCTAAATATAAAACAGATAGTGTGTTATTCCTAAATATAAAACAGATAGTGTGGTATTCCTAAATGTAAACCAGATAGTGTGGTATTCCTAAATATAAAACAGATACTGTGTTATTCCTAAATGTAAAACAGATAGTGTGGTATTCCTAAATGTAAAACAGATAGTGTGGTATTCCTAAATTTCCTATCAGTCTAATTGCTATGTACATACAGTTTCTATGGTAAATACAAATTTTGTTTTATCAATAATTACTGTATTGATACAATTCAGACAATGTTTACCTCGTCAATGAGATTTTGCTCATGACGGAACGGGATGAGTCGAAAGTGAGTATATTCTATTGGAAGTCAATAAAGTACTACAACGATTGTATCTGTCTGTTAGGCATGCTTGTACCTGCCTAGATATACCGGCGTACAGTTAAATCATTCCCAATCGAACGCAGTCAGCCGGTTATTAGGGAGACAACTGTGTTTTTATCAGCAATGTTTATTTGTGGTAATATCACCCAGCCTTGTGTAAATAAAAGCGAGAGATTGTTAGGTTACTGTGAAGTAATGGATCTGTCAAAGCCGCACACATTCAACAAGCATCAATCGGGATAACAACCTCTTGTTTCAATTCAACTGTGTTTATTTGTCACAATAAAATACCCGACCTTGAGTCACGGACTGAAGTATAGATACAATAGCTCTCCAAACTCGCATACACATGAAACTGACATCGTTTGTTCCAAAACCCATTAGGCCAAGCGTCATATGCGGTACCTTCCGAACAATACTATGTTAGGGGGGAAATGTCTTTCGCGGCATTGATTTTAACTGTTGTAAACAATATTATGCCTGGTTTTATAAAAGACACCTCATGTAGTTAGTGCCGTGGACGGGGGCGACATCTGCTTACTGAAACACTGCGGCGGGTTTCTCCAATATCATCGATTTTCATAGTAGTACACGTGTATCAACTGTGGCGTCCTCGAGTGTTTCCGTGCAGTGACGGATTTTACAGTGTTTAACAGTTCCCGCATGACTGCCGGAGTTTACACGTTATAGACATATTTCCATATATTTACAAACTAATGTAAATCGTAGACCTGTCAGATACGCTGTTAAACGGTTTTTGTCGAATAACAGGAGGGCAGCATTCTTCACGGCTGAGCGAATCTCGACCAAACGACAGCCTCGTTTTCGTTTAGTTCACGGGACGTTTCAACGCCACTCGAAACATTAACACGGACGAAAGGAACTCTTTAAACAAAATGGTAAGTTTGAATGCATGGCCACGTTCGTGGTTGTTCTTGTGTTTACCTTTTATGAATTGATATATCTGGTGATTTAGAAACGTTTAATACTTTCAGGAGTAAATTTGTAATGCTTTTCTCTCGCAAATTTAATGTTTAAACAGTTTAGTATCACTTTATAGCAATGGTGATTTATGGGTATTATTTGATATATATATCATTTGCAATTTTGTTGTGAGTCATCATTTTCTTTATTTGATTACAAAACAGAGTTTTTGAATTTACTTGTGGCTTGCACTGTGACAAATTTCACAGGAAATTACACCCGGAAATGATATACCTTTGTTTAGATATCACACTAAATCTCATTCGCTGTTGTGCTTGGTTGATGAAACTCAAATGATGGCG
Source organism: Mimachlamys varia (assembly GCA_947623455.1). Lineage (NCBI taxonomy): Eukaryota > Metazoa > Mollusca > Bivalvia > Pectinida > Pectinidae > Mimachlamys > Mimachlamys varia. The sequence goes on from OX392528.1 coordinate 56,905,980, forward strand.
TCTGTGTTGTTAACTGAAAGCGTGTTACTGGGATTCTACACGTCAATGTACCACATTATCACAGTGTGAATAGTCTCACACACTAATAGCTGAAACAAATGTCGGGTCGATGTGACTTTAACAAAATGTCACACAGTTCAAATGCAGATAGTCGTGTTAAATAGTAGAAAGTACCATAGCACATGTAACGGGATGGAAACGTTGGTGCTTCCGTAACAGCACACGCTTTATCGAATGGCTTTCGGGGTTTAAAGGGGGTTATTAGAGAAAAGGGAAATGGAAACGGTAGTCAGAACTCGTAACAAACTATATTGAGACATGATACTTAATCGTTAACAGAGTTTTTAGCAAAAGCAGAGGAGTTTGCACGAGTGCGTATTTGGCATGTAAGTATGCTTATATACATGTGATTTCATTGCTGGGCTTTTAATTAAACTACCGACCTACCGCTGGTATATGGATAGATGAGGAGCGGTAATATGGCTACATGGGTGGGGCAACACGGCTTGGTTGGGAAGAATGATACAGCTAGGTGGACAGGGGTGATACAGCTAGGTGGACAGGGGTAATATGGCTACATGGGTGGGGCAACACGGCTTAGTGGGGAAGAATGATACAGCTAGGTGGACAGGGGTGATACAGCTAGGTGGACAGGGGTAATATGGCTACATGGGTGGGGCAACACGGCTTGGTGGGGAAGAATGATACAGCTAGGTGGACAGGAGTGATACAGCTAAGAAGGCAAAGGTGATACGGCTTGGTAGGGAGGGGGATACAGCTGGGTGGGAAGGGTGATACAGCTAAGAAGGCAGCGGTGATACGGCTTTGTGGGGAGGGGTGATACAGCTAGGTGGGGAGGGGTGATACAGCTAATTGGGGTGGGTGATACAGCTAAGTAGGCAGAGGTGATAAGGATTGGTAGGGAGGGGGTACAGCTGGGTGGGGAAGGGTGATACAGCCAGGTGGCGAGGGGTGATACAGCTAAGTAGGCAGAGGTGATACGGCTTAGTAGGGAGGGGTGATACAGCTAAGTAGGCAGATGTGATACAGCGCGGTAGGGAGTGGGGTTACAGCTATTTTGGGAGGGGCGATACAGTTAAGTAGGCAGTGGTGATACGACTTGGTGGGGAGGGGTGATACAGCTAGGTCGGGAGGAGTGAAACAGCTAGGTTGAAAGGAACGATACAGCTAGGTCGGGAGGAGTGAAACAGCTAGGTTGAAAGGGGTGATACAGCTAGTTGGGTAAAGATGATATGGCTTGATGGGCCCCAAAGAATTTGCAATGGAGAAGGTTAGTTGGTAAATTCTAATGTCGAAAGTACAATTTTTATTGGAACTTTCTGTATAGGAGGAAATTCATTTGAATATCGGTTGTATACATGTACTATGGATGATGTATATAGCGCGAAGGATCATACAAAAGGACAATTTATCGTGCCCTCATCAGCAAAGTACCCGTACTTTATTGATAATGTGGGGTAAACATATTTATGTATGTGTATGTAAAAGACAAATTTAGGTCAGGATGACCCTCTTTCTATTGAATTGTTTTAAGAAAGCAGGAGAAGCATTGCTTTATGAACTCCATTGATTTATTTAACGAATTCTACTTGCGATGTGTCTCCTCGAGGTGATAGAGTGGGCGCGCCGTCAATTGGCCAAATGTTTGCTGGTGTGGAAAATTATCTGACTGCAATGTCAGAAGTGATTTCTGAAGTTATCAACAGACGTTCGTCGAGTGGCTATGCAAATGAATGTTTCGTGTCACACATTTGAAAAGCTGCAATATCTCCATAACAGTATCACTCATCATATTTCAACAAAATATTTATGAGAATATAATTAAATTTAATAACGTTCTTAACAAAATGCAATCATAATTATATGTTTTAATACCAAGACTGAAGTTAATTTGAGAAAGGAATTACACAATAAAATGACGGTTATTTCGGAAATATTGAAAAAAAAATCATTGGGATATGCGTGTTAGCACAAATGGTTTGTTGTAATAAATGTGGAAGAAAAAGATGAATTTTAGCACGTGTCTTCGAAGAACTTTCATCTAGCACATTTTCCGTCTGTAATATATTTCCAAACTATACAGTTGTATCTCATTTTCTCTAATAAATCTGGACTTGTCTTCAAGAAAAAAAATCTGATCTTGAAATTAGCTCACTGAGGTCGGTTTCTTACGGTGTACATTCATTTCAAACATTCAACTAACATTTTCGAAAAATCTTTTCGTCAATTTGGTTTGTTCGTTTTGAAACACGGTCGACTTGAACCACTGATACTTTTAGTCGAACACCTGTCATGACGCGCTTGTATGAAGCTTCCCAAATAAATAGAAGCGTTCGAGTGTAAAATAAAAAATTGTCGATCTAAGTGTTTACACATATGTGTAGTGTTGTGCGAAATGTCACTATACTAGAATCGATAAAACCTCTAGTGTTACCAGGACTTTTATGAGATCCCTGTTATGAATAATCAGATCTTTTATCAGACATCGTGAAACTAACAAACCTGCTTCAAATTGAAGATCATTTAAACGCTTCCTTTACTATAGAAGTTGAATTGTTCTCGACGTGGACATTTTAGCTGATTTCGCTTGCATTAAATCTCAGTGAATAGATCCACGCGCGAATATTTCTAACACTTCTAAAAATCTACGGTATCTAATAGTAATACTTGCACACAGTACAAAACAGCACGACTGACAGCGCGAATATTCCCTCAAATTTGGAGGCTGAATAAGCGAAAAAAACTTCAAATGAATAAACTAAAAATCAAAACATAATATTCTATTGGTTCATTGTGTCATCAATAAAAATCTAATAATTTACTTTTCGTTAGAAATTTTGTTATAGAATTAAACCGGATGAGTCAAGCAATATAATCGTCAATCATTTCAGGCGTGCCTTGGATCAGACCTTTCAGCAACAGGGTCTGGTGCTACATGTGAGTCGACGCTATGGTAATGCCCCCGTGATAATCGATATATAAGCAAGTCCTTCCGTTCTGTCATAAATATTTTATGCACTGTTTTGTTGTTTTGCAAGTAAATGTGACGGAACAGCCTGAAATAAACACGAAATAGACAAAGGCTGTTGAAAAGCCGAGCTGGTTGCGGTTTGCGGCGCAGCGACATTAATTTCGAACAAAGTGTATGTTAACCGGTCAATCGGTAGCCTTCTCAATAATATCGTCACCGGGTTTGTGGAGCGGATGTACACTGATAATGGTACTGGTGTTGTCCAGCAAGTCAGCGACAGACATTAGACATGAAGTCAACACGACCGCTTATATCAAATATCGATTGACATTGTGTCACTAGATAATATCATCGTTAATTATTAATGTCTGCTCTTGACAAAATTGCAATTATTTAATCATTTATTTGTTTAAGTAATTGACTGCATTTTGTCATTGAAATGCACATTTGAAAGAACTTTTTGCTCTGATATATGCTACGCAGTACTCTCGAGTTCAATATGACGTATAACTCGTTGTTCAAAACAGCTTTAAACCTGAAACATGTCAGTTATTGGTACATTTTCGACCATAAGGACTAATCTAGTTATGTGATACATGTATCTGAATATTGCCTTTGTCGTGAATATATGATTAATAATTGACACACACGACTTTTTGCATAAATGGCTTTAACATCAGTAAACAAAGACGAAAAGAATATATTCCAAACAAATTACACAGGTGTGACTTCCTTATTTTGGTTAATGTTTCTCAGAATTCAAAGGCCCACCACTTTCTGTTAACAACATTACATTGGTTTCCTGGTTTAATGGATGCATTAAAACTAATTTTGTTTAAATATAATAAACTGTACAGAAATAGTGCAGTACATGTTTTGTGACCAGGCTCAGTGAACTATCTCTACCTAAACATGGCATTTGAAGTACGGTTTGCACAGAGAGACCAAGATTGCGTTATAGGAAATATACTTTATATTTGTATTTATTACATTTTTACAAGTGAAATATCAGAAAAAAATGAACTTGATAAGATGTATATCATCACTGCTTATATCATCACTAGTGATTATATTAAGCCCAACACTCTCATCAGGGGTAAGCAGTACCCTTCGACCAAGGAAGCTCTGTTGAAGATATTAAGATACATCTGTCAAAGCTTTTCTCGTCATTCCCTTTGAGTGGGTCCTTCTCCATTATACTTTAAAGGAGGGGAAGTTCATTGGAAAGCATTTAAATCCCTTGTCTCAATGGTATAACAAAACTCTTTTTTTTACGAAAAGCAAATGGCTACAGAAAAATAATGCTTTTATTTGTTCCTCTAAGTTCTCAGTCTGGTCGAGCCACACTGCCCCACAAAGACCACACACGCATACCTTATACTCATAAAGAATGAGTTTTCCTTCAGTCCACTTGTTGTCTCGTCCATCCTCTCAAAAGAGGCTTCATCTACGATTTTGTAAGGATAATGTGACCGGGTGAGATGTTCTACTAAGGGCCTTTGGCAGCATACTTCAATGTGGGAGCACTTTAAATCAGCAAAAGGTCCGGACTATCGCAAGAAGGCTAACACTTATATACTGCAGCCTCTCAAAACATACATGCAACACACACCCACATTGCAATCAGCGGAAGTCTTCCTTTATGGCCATATATGTTCATAGGACGTTAAAACAATAACACTAGACCAAACAAAACAAAATTGAGCTTAGTTTGCCAAACAATGATTTGTAGCAATTTCAGTCAAAACCTACATGTACTAGACAGTTATGCAAACGTAAAGTGACATTTGTAAAGACAAAAATAGATGACAGACGCGGTTTCATTGTATGGGCTTGTGAGTTGAAATCGTATCTGCTGTTTACACAATATCATAATTTAAAGCTGAAACAAACGTAAAACACCACAGTTTAAAATAGCGTGACGGCATTGCATGATCTGCCAAGTCAAAGTGTGTGAACGATGAATCTCACATCATCTATTTGGTACAGAATGTGTTTATGTAGTTACTGACAAGCAGACTTATTCTTATGTTTTACTGGGATATATAAGTTTGATTCCCAACCCTGTAATAACAAAAATATGCTGTCTTATTTCGTTTTCGTTTTTAGGAGTTTCAATTAATGTGAAAATTTCGTTCGAAAGGCAAACCTTAGGTTGGTGTAACATTGGTGTGCAATGCAGCAGAAGTACGCATAATGATTCACAAGGAATTCCGAGACACAATATTTAATAGAGTTTTTTTTAAATCAATATGAAGAATTCTCAAGTTAGAAACGTTGTTATTTGTGGCATTGGTATATAATATAATGTAACAGCTCTGAATCATTGTTTTAACTTAAGACCAGGAAATGTCACAGAAAACGACCGTTGAAGGCCAGGGGTTGACCAGGGATGGGTGTTTTGCGTTATTTATTAGGCCATTACAACAGCAGCAGGTCTTTTCTTAGGCTATACAGAACCATTTCTGAGATTAAACTCTGCCGGTAGGTGGCTTTGCCATCGAAAAAAAAATCAGTAGAACTGTAGACAAAGCGAGCCGATGTGTAGAGAACGGTACACGACAATCAATACAGCTTTACGCCGAGTTGCCAAATAAGACAGCGAGTGTCACTGCAGTAGTACTTAGGATTTAAACCACCCTCGTTGTTACGGAAGAGGAACTACGAGAAGCCATGATTAATATTTTATTCGCTTAATTCCTTACGCACCGTTAGCTTCTAATGTATTTTACCTAACTCCATGTGATACTTATAAAAAACAAACGAAATCATTTATTTGACTAAGCATTATGTTCCTTTCTGAGTTTATGCCCAGTGTGATTGTGAAATAAACACGAACTTTAACGTAATCATTTCAGCTACTCTATTTTATATACGCTATTTTTGGTTTAATCTTAAACCATGGAGGTCATTCATTAATAAAAATAAGTCAGTTCAATTGATTGCGTATCTTAACTTCTTGGATTGTGAAAGAAGTCTCTTATTGCATTCATCATCATCCTTTTTACTCAGCCCACCGATAGGACTCGTGAGATTATATTTTTTTTCGAAAAAGAAAGTAAAATAAAATACAAAAATACACCATTTGATGACTTTAGCAATGAATTAACAGAAATGACGATATTTGTCATCGATTCTACATGTAGCATGCACATTTTCTAATTCAATTAAATTATTATTGATTGAGTCTCATAAAGCGACTAGAATATTTCATTTTATTCTCAAAATCTTTAAAGTATGAAATAACATAAAATACTGAGGACATATCTTCAAATACAGTTCGATATAAACATATCTACTTATATTTGTAGCTATTATAGGCGAGACAGTAGTATTAACGAACGGATCGGACCGACTTTTATCAGTTAAAACACTCGTGTTTACCTTTTGCAAAGACATGCGCACATAAATGCTTTTGTCTCACAAATGAGATTGCCTTACATTTTAACTCTCTAAGATCCATCCTCGATATCCATGGGTTACGCTTCGCTCTCTACTCACCTGGACTATGTCATAGCAAAACTGAAGGCACGATTAGGTAAGAAGCCTTTACTAATCGCTAGCCTGCATGTCTGTCCTTTGAAGATTACAAAGTGCCGGCAACCAACTTTAAATCCTGTCAATGTTTACCGTTATGTGACCACGATATTATTTTGGTGTCCAGGGGTGTAAAAAGCGTAGGTGAGTGTAACTCCTTAATGTCGAGGATTGTCTAAGATCTAAAGAACATCGAGTGGCATATGTATACTAGTATTCGTATCGAAGTGTATATATTACCTACATTGTAATATATACGTTTGATAGAAGTAAATAAAAAACTCATTTAACGTTTGATTAAGGAGGCTCGACCCTTTCGCAATTAAGCGCTAGATTTCCTTAAAACGTCATCGCTATATTTATCGCGTTTTCAGTTTTGCTTTTGTGTGCCCTCTTTAAAGGAGCATCCCGCGAAAGCTTACATTGAAGGTCTTGAATATACATGCTGTCTGCACTACCAATTATGTTAGCCTGCTATTCCAATATTCAAAGTCCACTAAAAATGTTTGTATTGGCCACTTATAAAATTGAATGCCACGATAAATATAGCGATGATCACGCGTCACGTGACAACTCACATTAATAATCAAACGTTAATTTCAAACGATATTCAAATGTAAAAAAAATAATTGTCGGTATCTCTGCAACATTTATCGACACCAGTACCTGACTGACACCGGTACAAATAGGTATGGACACAACCATGCATCGTCAGAAACCCAAATGACTTACGTTTAAGCGCAGTGTCATATGGGTTTCCGACGATGACTGTTTTTTCCCGATACGTTATATTCTGTATGTGAAAAGGTCTTTCTTTCTAGCATTTTTATTAAACCATACCTTTTTACTGTTATATTATAAAGGGAATATTACAAAATGCACTTTTAAGTTTAGCTCCACACGCATTTCATGTAACAGATGACTGAAGGAGTATCCCTTAGGAGACCCCTAAATCAAATCAAAGTTTTATTTGTGTGTATACGGCTACTCAGAGGAAATATGTAACATGCAAGCAGTTGGGCAGTTAGTTTCCCCTTTGAATACTTCCCATTCCTCATTATACTTCCACAGTGCAATCCTTGCGTTATATTTTGACAATTCGGCAACTTTTCGCTTGGTAGTTACATGTAGGTCACGCGGGTAGCCATTTTTTGTTTACCTCCGATGTAGCTTGTTTTGCGCATGCGTTATCAATTGTGACTCAACAAGTGACTACATTTAATTTTTATATATATACAATAATTCTAAATAAGCTTAAAAAATATAGTTTTACCGTGATGCCTCTTTAAAATAATATTGGCAGATATGAATTGTAATAACTGAATTCAATAGAATGAATGTTTCTAAACTGTTCTGTTGTTTTCACACTAATACTAAATTTCCCAGCAATGAACAACAGCATTCGACTTGAGTAGTGCTAGCATTTACGATAGCTATGACATAATTATTGTTTTAAATATCACAAATATTTGAAAGTGCATCTAGTTTATCTAAGAATGAGGGGAAATGAAACGATATTTATGGGTTTAATTTCGTTTCTTCAAGACGTTTATATCTAAGTTTCTGTTATTCAAACCAATATTTAAACAAATGCAGAACAGAAACAAAGTTATTTTTCAACTTTCAGCATTGCATATATTCAATGGCCGCAAATTTAAGCCAGTCGTGTGATGGGTCGCTCAACAGATAGAAATATTTTCGGCATTCATTGGTGTGTAACATACAATGGCTTACCTACTTTCGAACGTGTTCGATATGTAGATAAACCAATGCATGGTACACACCAATACATGACTACCGATACTTAGATATACATTTGTTTATCAATCAACATACAGTTGATGTAGACGTAAAATATACGTCAAACCATGTTTCAAAGTAAGGTGAAATCCTGACAGAAAACAGTCACTACGTGTAGTTGGCAGTCGAGCAGTGCAATCTCCTACGCTACAATTACATACATGTATGACGTTAATGTCCCAATGTATGTTATTGGGGAGTAACATTCATACGGAGTAGTAGATTCATCTAGTCTTTTCGTAGTGGAAATGTAAATATTCTATTAAGAAGACCTACACTACTTTTATGTTCGGATCACATTGCCTACACGACAAAGCTCTCTTGTGTGTACTAGTCACGTGACTTTACAAAATGTACGACTAGTGGTACCGCCAAACGTTTGACTAGTAGCACGTCAATCCGTGCTACTTCTTAAACTGATGTTATATACGACTGGTGATGTGTCTGTGCTTAACCAATCGAAAATAACATGCAAGAAATGTCTGTATCCTCTTACCATTTAGAATTGTAGGTAGGAAGCATTGTACATGACCGTTGATCTTGCTGTGACTGGTTTTGATTGTGCAAACCTCCACGACCTCTACGACTATTAGTGGCACGACCTCTCACCGATTTGCTTGCGATTCAAACATGCATTAGTCGCAGCAAGGTCGTATCCTGGTGGCAGGCCCCATTAGGAAGTAACAATCGTAGCACACGCGTGTTGGGCGAACACACTCGAGAAACTTAAAAATAATCTGTGATGCAGGTTGGTTTGATTGGGATGGATTAACTATTAGGTCAAGACATATATTCATATGTAAAAATAAGTTGTAATAGGCTAAAAACAAATCTTTCAAATTCATCTGAAACATCTCTGAGACACGGGAGCTCAACAAATTCTATAAAATGACCTTTGGTTCTTTTCGGCAAATCTCCCTCTGTTGAGGAAGACGTTTAAGAACACTGTACTTATCATTTTCTGAATCGGAATTCAGATTTTTTAAATGTTTCAAAAAAGGAAATAATCGAATTTCCATTATCTCTTTCTTCTTCCCAACTCATTACCACAACTTAACGACTTAACTATCACATTTGGAGACGGATGACGGATCGTATGGCCCGGCTGAGAGCGTGTGTTGTTTAACTCTGAGAATCCGTCATGGGGTCCCTGCACGCACGCTCCGTAGCATCGAAGTCTCAGTGTCTGAGATAACAGCCGTAATCACAGTGCTATTTATTCGGTAGTGATACCAGTATCACCCAAGGACGGACTATAAACCGGTACGCACGCCACCAGTAATTAGACAACCGACTCCCCTTGCAACTGTGCATAACAAATTTCCACTGGTGTTTCGCCCTGTCTAGTTGATATTTTTGGATCGGTGTTCAGTGTTTTATCAGCATCCCCCACTTAATGAAAAAAGGTGAATAAGGAACAAAAAAAAATGAATAGAGAGACACTGACGAGTCTAGTGAAAGAGCGTGTTAAACGACCGGACATTTTAATTTGGTTCTACCGTCAAAACTTATCGAAATCAGTACAAATTCGGTTGGTTTTACTATCTAACATTTGTGTAAAAGTCACATCAGTATAAATGAATTGTGTCGCGTTCGTCCATTTGTCCTTTGCAATAAAATGGAATGGCCATTAAAAGCAATAATGATTAAAAGTTTATAGCAAAAATTGACAAACCTGATGTTCCAAGTCCTAAAAGGATCATCAAATGGACATTAAGAACCATTGACAGATACTATGTAGGTTTCCTACAGACAAGTGGCATCCGTTCCGAGGTCAACCACCAAAACCGGTAACTTATGTGGGTTAACGAAGATCAAAGTCAAGGCAAACACATACATTTTAATTGATTAATCATATGTAAGACATATTAAATTAGCATAACATGATAATGTTTAAGTCGTCACCTTTCCCCAGAGTAGGATAGAATGTCATCGGTAGAAAACACTGGCTCATTATTTATTACTTATTTAATTATTACAGTAGTTCTGTTACAATGCAGATGTCTATAGTGTTACAGTCAGTCGGTGATATGTGTGTTCACTTTATGAAATTGGTTAGTAAAATGTATTATAATTCATAATTCATTGACGGCATGAACTGTAACCAGATGTAGTATACAGTCGATATGAATACCATTTGGGTGACAGATAAATATTCATGTCGCCCGTTTTTAAATAGTCCTGCATATATTTCTTTGGAATATAGTCGGTAAACGTTCTCCCTTTATTTACTGGAAGAGTCTGATTTAAATCTCATCTATGTTGTTGATTTAGAGCAATTATACATATTATCTGTGGCGGAGCGAAAAGTTGACGTAACGTAGTCCAAGATGGCGCCAGAAATGACGTCATAATAGCCTGATTTAAAGCAGTGTCATTTAAGATATTGATTCAAAGCCATTAAATATGTTATCTGAAGCGGAGTGCAAAGCTTTGGTATGGCTTTAGTCAAACATTGCGTCAGAATAACGTCATGTGATGCGCCATTGCAAATTGTAGTATCCATAAGCATTGAACTGTTACCGGATATACATGTAGTGTACAGTCGATATGGATACAATTTGGGTGACAGATAAATAGAATATATGGTCAGAGACTGATTTCGGTGTCTACTTGTATACAGGTGACTGACGCAGCACAGAGAAAATGTCGGGCAATACTCTTACTTTGAGTCATTATCCCAGAATGTAAAAGAAAGGGAAATAAGCAAGTGATAACGATAAAATACTACTCATATTTTCTTGTATCTATCATTTGGTGTGTTACCCAGCTCGGCCTATTTCCAAAGCTACCTGTTCAAATGGCTAACAAATCACAGAGCGAATTCAAAAGCTAAGCCAACAAGCCCCGAGTTTAACTTTGTGTTGACACAAGCGCTTGTAAAAAGTACACCTTCAAAGGAATCAAAATCCAAGCAACTTTTAAATTATTTACCGTTACATCTTTCGTGGAAATGAATCCGGTATGATAGTAACATATTGACGGACAAATCACAACGAAATACAATTTATAACATTAACAATCTTTCATAATACATTTCTTTCAGTTTTCGATCGGCAAACTAATGAATTATTTTGGCTTTCTAATCAAGAATGTGTAACATTTGACAGCGGTTCTTTAATATATGTATATGGTTTCACTGTCGAGAAGAAAATCGAACAGGGAAGTGTATTAATCAAGAAATTGTGAAATAATGCGGTTGAAGAAAGATTGGTTCGCCACGTGGTTGCACGCTTTTTAGATACATGTATATGCCATGCCGGCTCAGAGTTATGCCGTAACGAACGATACCAAGCTTGTAAAATTGAGTTGGAGACGAATATATGAAACTTCTCAAACAAGCATATAATTGAAAGTTAAGCGTATTTGATATAATTTAGAATGATGGAGAAGTGATATGGCCAATGTAGATGCAGACAATTTCGTTTTCATCGAGCGTGTTCAGAGATACGTAGTTTTCCGTAGAGCGTGGGGAATTGCGCGCTTGGTGTGACTCAATGGTGCCCGTCCATGGCTAACGTCATCATGGCGGACATACAACTCGATGGAGATAACGCGTGGGTATGTTGATGCATAAATCATGGGATTTTAACATCATGAATCGATGCACGTGCTACGCGTGCGATGTATCACTGTAAAATTAGTGGAGGTAAAAAATCAATAGATTTGCGGAAATGTGAAAAATTACCTGTGATATATCGGTCAATCTAGGGAAACACGGGGTTCAATAGTTCAGTCTATCCACCCATTTCGTTCGTACTATTTATCAATAAATATACAGTCCTGCTATATTGTACACGCGCAACACAAAATCGTAAAATCGTTATTTCGTAAACTTTAATTTTACAACAGTAACCTCCCTTTCAATTTGTTTTCAATGATTAATGTACGTTGTTGCCATATTAAGAAAAAATGTGCAGATCAAATAGCTTATATATATAAATTTTTGGGTTTGTATTTTCAAAGAACGATTATGAATATTTTGGTGTTTATTTGAACTTTATTTGTATATGAAAATATGTGTTTTCATTTCAGAAATGACTCACTAGAGGTAACAATTGAATTACATGCCAATCAAACTTGCCGTTCTAAATTTTTTGTTTGTTTTGTTTTGATTTTTTTTAATTTGGCACTGAACTTTTTTCGGGGATAGGATAAGGCTATGATAACGATACACTCGATGTTCTATAATCTCAGAATATCCAACCATGCACTGTACACTTTTTTTCTAAACAACATGGTGGACTCTGTAGGATGCACTCGAATCGAATCGGGAAAAAATCTGTCCATCTGTCCGTATGTAAATATAATACTTTCGGATCCGACTAGGAAAGTCAGTCCATCTGTTCCTGGATAAGTTTAATCATCTGCTTTAATTGTCTCTGGTTGTGTAATTAATTGGTATTGACTTTGGCAAATACCATCCTTATTTCGAAATATCGGCTAATTAGCAGGGAAAAGTGAGAAGGAAATACTATAACGGGTCAGAAAGTCCGTATTGATTTGCAGCTCGACTGGCCGCGTTAAACGGTGTTCGGACAGGTTCACTGTTTATCCGCCCCGATACGACAGACTTGGTCGTACTAATGGTAGTCTCACCACTATAGTAGTGAATATCCTCAGTCATTATTTCGTTCCGTGCAACTAAGTGAACTATGAAAAAAAAACAAATTACATTTATTCATGAATCATAAAGAAATAACGATGAATTATGTCTCGAGCGCACGAGCTTTGTCACGATGGTGTGCTCGTGTTTTAAGTTGGGTAGACATGCAATCAGGGACTAGCACAATGCATTTAACTTATTTAAAAATGACTAATCTTTAATTAAAGCCTTACAGATGTGAAAAGGGTAATTATTATCTCTGCATTCTCGATACTAAATAACCAACACTCTTAAATACTTATCATGATCAGTTACACTTTTGTATTATATCAAATAGATTATCTGAATCATCACTGACCTTTCCTTTTGTGACCTTTCAACTTTTTTTTTGTTTTCATGCTATATACCATTACAACAGCATTTGGAGAATTTCTGTTTGCGTTACCAAAGCAACAGTTATTTCAACCATCGATACCGTTTCCGGTTTTGGCTATTGATGGCTGGATGCTATCGAGGAGGGCCGGGGACGTTACGTCAGCGGAGCGTGTTGAAGAACAATATATATCTTAATTACAAATCTTGATTTATTATATTTTAACCGGTAAAATTCAAAACATAATTTATTCCAATTTTTTGAAATTTGTGACTAGATTTGTAGTTAGAAATATGATATTTTCACTAGTGAAAAAATCACTTTTTCTGATATTGACCAATCACCACACTGTTTGCATATGACAAAGGGGAGCATGAAAATGTACCAGCCTAGGGTAGATTTTGCTTTACAAACATGTTTTAAAGATAATATCTAGCGTTCGGGACGCTCCCTAGATTTTTGCTTAAAAAAGTTCACGCTCAATAGCTTTTCATGATACAGGCATATGGATTTATCATTTTTTCTGGTCGTATAGAAAGCCAATTCCCATGCATATTTGTGTCATTGAAACAGCTATTGACGCATGCGTAACCATCCTCAAGTACGACTCTTATATACCTTGGTATTTAGGCATTTCTCAAAGTGCAGTGGAAGATCCGTTTACCATAGTCCGCCCCGAAACCTGTCACGTGACATGTGTGACTGCTCGTACCCGTGGTCGTGCCACGTGACAACCTGTCGATGATTCCTTAGTCAGGAGCTGGAGAGCAATGCCAGGAATAGGGAAATTCTCGTCTATGAATAATTCAGTCATTAAATATTTACTCTTGAAATCATTGGCAGATGTAATAAGAGTTCCGTAGTAAATCGATGTAATGCTTGTACTGCATTCTAACACAGCTACGTATCACTGACTTCAGTAAAGAGTGACAGGTGTATCGATAGCAGACAACCCTCGGAGGCTCGCGCGCGCACGTGACAGGTCTGGACCCGATTCAGGCTTGTCCCAAGCGATCTGCGATACCTTTGCCAGCCACATCCAATGTACCGTTGCTACAGACATGTGGAATGTATCAGTCGCTATTACGTGTTTAAAAAACGTTTACGGTCGATAATCGGATTCAGCATTTTACAATGTTGAGCTAAACATATAGTTCAATATTTAGAACGATTTTGATACAATAGAATAAAATAAATTTGTTGATTTTGAAATTGTCAATTAAGATACACAAAAACTTTATGTACTTGAATGTCCCGGAACGAGTAATGTTTTACATAAACCTTTTCTGACAGGAAATCATACCTTTTGTAATCTGATTAAAAAGTTTTAAAGATGGAATAAACCTTAGTTTCATCTTGTTATGTTATGCCGAGTGTACAATAACATCGCAACTAAACGTCAATTCGAAGCCTGGTCCTCAGATTGTAATAATTGAGATGTAACAAGACCCTGTTGTGTCTCAGCTTTTTAATTGTAGGAGGCGACTAAATTTGGGATCTTAATTTTTTCTCTTTTTTCCTAAGCAACTTGCTCTTCCCTATTGTTTCCCTTGAAACCACCCTACTTTTGGCCTTCGCCCTTGTGAGGAAGGCTTTGGGGTCTGTCCCATGGCCGAGTCTCTAACAATGGTAGTGACTCCTACTTGCTTGACGCTCAGTCTTTTTGGTATGGAGTGGAGCGACTGGTTCACCCGTTATCAGTGTTCTTCTGCGGGTCTTCGGCAGTCTTGCCCATAGTCGTCATCAACCTGTATCTTTCGAATCCCGTAAGTTTGTTGTCAGCGGTTGACATCTATCACAAAAATCTCGATTTTCAGAGCAAGCCGTAGCAATGTTAGAAATTAATAACTAGTTGACATTATATACAAATTAAACAGTTCGCTTCACGTTACAAAGACACTGTACAACAAATATTAAAAAACGCAATCTGATTAAAAAGAAGATCCCTATTCTCAGTCCGTTATATCAGTATTTGACAACATCACATACGCGGTAGTGTTAAGACCTTTGTCGCCTCTTTACTTCATTCTATGATATGAACTTGTTTCATGATTGCTCTCATAGACTTTTCTTATAGATGACAGAGGACAGTTGTCATCTGCACCAAGTCATTTCGTCACAACATGCACATTAATCTTCTTGTGACGAAATTACTTAACGCAAAAATAGGATCAAGTTAGCTTTTTCGTCCAACATTCACTCCCGAGATTCTGGAATTGAAAATGTGATTGGCTAACGCACAAAGGTCACCAGAACATGACCTAACATTAGATGTTGTCAGATCCTTTTACTTATAGAACATATTGAAAGTAAGGGTCTGTGTTTTAATCAGATTGAAAATTCTAGTTTTGCGCAGTACGTCCTTGTTTCGGTTTAAAACTTGTACTAACATAGACAATATGACAAGAAACACTAGACTTTGCTGGCGCCATGTGCAACATTGTTACGTACACTAGATTTCGAGTTTCGCATTTTACACGAAATGTACTGATTTGTTGAGATCTTTCAACATGGAAATCAATCCGTAAGGATCACGAAACTCATTCATCAGACATTCGGCAACAATGCAGGGGATCCTGGCTTTAAAGTTTCGACATGTTTTGCATAATTTTGCACACGAGATCGATGAGGAAGTCCCAATTATTCTCAATTCTCGTCATTGTCGCCTTTCAAATGGGAAATTTTGTCTGAGAAGTTTAGCGTTCTTATGGCACATTAAGATCAATACCGGGCCTCAATTAACAAACTCTTGCAGAATGTTTTAGTTTTCGTGTTGTTTTTCTTCTTCTTTTTCTTTCTTATAGTTTTAATTAACTCGGTGTATCATTGAAAAGGTGTAAGAATTGAAAGTATCTGCAACAAAAATAAAGGCGAGTCAATATTCAATGTCTTATCAAATTAATGATAATCTCTTTTCATCAGCAAGTTAACTATGTCGAGAGCATATGTCAGTATATTCTGGCCCCAGCTTCTTAAAAACGCTTGATATAGAAACGTTATAAGTAACTTGCAATTGAAGAACATATCATTTTATCATTTGACGTGTTTTTATTCGAAGAAAACTTGATTATTGACTAGTTATTAGTCCAGTGTTCTATTTAAGTTAGACATTCATGGGTTTTTTTTACCTTGTCGGTGGCCGAGTGGTTGAAGTGAGGCTGATATTCTACCACAAGCCCTCCGCCTCTTGGTTGCGAGTTTGAAACCCATATTGGGCAGTACTGACCGTAGGTTGGTGGTTTTTCTCTGGGTTCTCCACCTTTCCTCCATCTTCAAAACCTTGCACGTCCTTACATGTTATAGGACGTTAAACAAAATAAACCAAACCTTTGAACAAAGGAAATGTGTGATTGTTGTTGGAAATGCGCCGTCAATATATTCATTGAATATAGAATACGGCAATTATTCTAGTAACAATAATACATGCATACTTCTCGGGGGAATTGCTCCTATCCAAAGCTATATACGTCCAGCAATAAATAATAGCAAACAGGCGTATGTACAGCTCACATATCAACAGTCAATCAGTCAGTATGTGCTATATCAAAGTAAACAGGATAATAGAGTTACGTTTGGTGCTTTCGTTTACAACGTCAGGATTATTCAGGTACAGTCTAACCCCGTCAGATATATCCAAGTACAGTCTAACCACGTCCGAGTTATCCAAGTACAGTCTAACCACGTCAGAGTTATCCAGGTACAGTCTTACCACGTCAGAGTTATCCAGGTACAGTCTAACCACGTCAGAGTTATCCAAGTACAGTCTAGCCACGTCAGAGTTATCCAAGTACAGTCTAACCACGTCAGAATTATCCAAGTACAGTCTAACCACGTCAGAGTTATCCAGGTACAGTCTAACCACGTCAGAGTTATCCAGGTACAGTCTAACCACGTCAGAGTTATCCAAGTACAGTCTAACCACGTCAGAGTTATCCAAGTACAGTCTAACCACGTCAGAGTTATCCAGGTACAGTCTAACCACGTCAGAGTTATCAAAGTACAGTCTAACCACGTCAGAGTTATCCAAGTACAGTCAAACCCCGTCAGAGTTATCTAAGTACAGTCTAACCACGTCAGAGTTATCCAGGTACAGTCTAACCACGTCAGAGTTATCCAGGTACAGTCTAACCACGTCAGAGTTATCCAGGTACAGTCTAACCACGTCAGAGTTATCCAAGTACAGTCTAACCACGTCAGAGTTATCCAAGTACAGTCTAACCACGTCAGAGTTATCCAGGTACAGTCTAACCACGTCAGAGTTATCCAAGTACAGTCTAACCACGTCAGAGTTATCCACGTACAGTCTAACCACGTCAGAGTTATCCAGGTACAGTCTAACCACGTCAGAGTTATCCAGGTACAGTCTAACCACGTCAGAGTTATCCAGGTACAGTCTAACCACGTCAGAGTTATCAAAGTACAGTCTAACCACGTCAGAGTTATCCAGGTACAGTCTAACCACGTCAGAGTTATCCAAGTACAGTCTAACCACGTCAGAGTTATCCAAGTACAGTCTAACCACGTCAGAGTTATCCAAGTACAGTCTAACCACGTCAGAGTTATCCAGGTATAGTCTAACCACGTCAGAGTTATCCAGGTACAGTCTAAACCCGTCAGAGTTATCCAAGTACAGTCTAACCACGTCAGAGTTATCCAGGTACAGTCTAGCCACGTCAGAGTTATCCAGGTACAGTCTAACCACGTCAGAGTTATCCAGGTACAGTCTAACCACGTCAGAGTTATCCAGGTACAGTCTAACCCCGTCAGAGTTATCCAGGTACAGTCTAACCACGTCAGAGTTATCTAAGTACAGTCTAACCACGTCAGAGTTATCCAGGTACAGTCTAACCACGTCAGAGTTATCCAGGTACAGTCTAGCCACGTCAGAGTTATCCAAGTACAGTCTAACCCCGTCAGAGTTATCCAGGTACAGTCTAGCCACGTCAGAGTTATCCAAGTACAGTCTAACCCCGTCAGAGTTATCTAAGTACAGTCTAACCACGTCAGAGTTATCTAAGTACAGTCTAACCATGTCAGAGTTATCCAGGTACAGTCTAACCACGTCAGAGTGATCCAAGTACAGTCTAACCACGTCAGAGTTATCCAGGTACAGTCTAGCCACGTCAGAGTTATCCAAGTACAGTCTAACCCCGTCAGAGTTATCTAAGTACAGTCTAACCACGTCAGAGTTATCTAAGTACAGTCTAACCATGTCAGAGTTATCCAGGTACAGTCTAGCCACGTCAGAGTTATCCAGGTACAGTCTAACCACGTCAGAGTTATCCAGGTACAGTCTAACCACGTCAGAGTTATCCAGGTACAGTCTAACCACGTCAGAGTTATCCAGGTACAGTCTAACCACGTCAGAGTTATCCAGGTACAGTCTAACCACGTCAGAGTTATCCAAGTACAGTCTAACCACGTCAGAGTTATCCAAGTACAGTCTAACCACGTCAGAGTTATCCAGGTACAGTCTAACCACGTCAGAGTTATCCAGGTACAGTCTAACCCCGTCAGAGTTATCCAGGTACAGTCTAGCCACGTCAGAGTTATCCAGGTACAGTCTAACCACGTCAGAGTTATCCACGTACAGTCTAACCACGTCAGAGTTATCCAGGTACAGTCCAACCACGTCAGAGTTATCCAGGTACAGTCTAACCACGTCAGAGTTATCCAGGTATAGTCTAGCCACGTCAGAGTTATCTAAGTACAGTCTAACCACGTCAGAGTTATCCAGGTACAGTCTAGCCACGTCACCTCGACCTTGTGTATCTCGAAGACCCCGTTTAATTGGAGGTATTTCGTCGGTTCCTGCCAGACCAAACATTTAGTTTTCGAGCCCACCGAACTTGATTACGCGAATAACTCGATTTTTTCGTTTTCTGCTAATTTCGAGATAACGAGGTCCGACTGTAAATACATCGAGATAGTCAGGAAACAGAAATTACTTTTAAAAAGAAATTCGGTCATTTAATAGTATTTTTAAAGCATCTCCATTTACAATGCATTTAATTCAAACAGGGATTTTCAAAAAATGTCTATTTTCTCTTCATCAACATTCGTATCCAATTACAGCAAAATATCTGTGTTTCTAAAACGAAACATGTTCTTTGCCGAAAGATAGTGAGATATCCGTGACGCTTACGTGACCCTCCCGTGACCCTCCCGTGACGCTCTTACTGATTTGAAAAAAAAAATGTATTGATAATTTTGAAAATGAACAACGTCCGCACTTTTTTATAAAGGCAAACATGAATGTATAAATATACATCAAAGCTTTAACGCAGATGCCGTCACGAAACAACACAAACAATGACAGAAATACGAACCAAACGATTTTATTTGAAAATTTGAAATCGATCGAAAACATAAATTTATAATGATAAATAAAGTTAAATATAGAGAAATATTTCCACTCAACATTGTTAAAACAGCGTACGTAGGAATAAAGTGCTAATAATACCATTTTCATCAGCTGAAAACACGTCATTTTATGTAAAATGGTTTCATATTTGAACCATATTGTTTATTAATACCATTTTAAAACACTAACTATCTAATAAGTTAAGTCCCTGTTGACAATGTCATCCTCAATGCTGCTGCTGCTGCTGCTGATGATGATGATGAGGATGATGATGAGGATGATGATGAGGATGATTTATTTGTCATCTATAAAACAGCAAAAAGAAAACAAATAAACAAAGAATACCAAAACATCAACAAAACCACAATTCGAACTAAAACTCGATTAATTTGTTGGCAAATATGAACAAACGGAATACGGGGAAAATACAAGAGAATCGGACCAGGCATTACAGGAGGACGAACGTCTTTTAACTCATTGACGATACCCGCCATGTAGATTTATGTCAAGTAAATGTCACATCCTTAAAGTGAGACATGATATAGCAACATAGCATATACTGATCATATTAAAAAGATCCCACCTTCATATTTCATGAAAAATACAGCAATTTTCTCAATGAGATCATAAGACTATAATGTCATTGAAGAAAGTACAGGAGAATAGGTTTGAATGAATGAATGAATGAAGTACATATTTCTTTTCTTTACAGTGAATGTGTTAAACGTAATTGGAAAAAATGTCAAATTACCAGTTAATGAACTTCTCTTTCTTCTTTTTCCAGGAGCAGATGGAAGCTGATACGCTGGCTGGTGCGTATTTGTCTGGTTTTCACTTATCTTTTTGTAGATTTTGAACAAAGTTTGCAAACATTTTCTTTGGTTGGAAAGTATGATTTATAAATAGATTATTTTACACAACCAATAATTATTTTTATTTGACGTTTCGATGACTAGTATATTATGTGCTATTTCATCATTAGATGAATGACTAGCAAAGCTTTTGCACACAAAGGTGTAAATTGTGTATGAGTTGGTTACGAAAACTCGGTCGTTTCCATTGACACTCTCTGTATTATAATAAAGTAACTATACCGAAATGACTCGATTCACCTAGGCTTTGTGAGTCATTTCGTTATATTTACAGTCTACACTGATATTCACTCTATAACCATTGTACTACAAACTTGAGCTATTTTCCAATAACTATACTTGAGAACGTGCAAAATTTCTATGACGTCGGCAACAATACATGTGGGCGGAACTATGCAAATTATTCCGTTCGAATCACAATTGTATGACGTCATCAACAATTGACATGGGCGGGGCTAGCTACGGCTTATGCAAACTTCATGCTGTTTAATTTATTGAACTGTTTTCACGTTTGTAAGTTTTAAAATGAAAATATATGTCTGCAGATGGGGCTAAATTGAACAAAAACGTTATGAACCATTTACAGGAAAATACTGTAAATATAAGGATTAACCTTTGATTTTGTTTAGTTCATTAGAGCATAAATCCAATGGAGCAGTCGGTAAATTTAACGTATAAGCTTCGCGTTTACTCAATTTACCTCGTGCTCCATTGGATTTATGATCTAATAAACTAAACAAAATCAAAGGTTAATCCTTAAACAATACATTTTCACTATTGTATATACGCCGAACAGCGTAGACGAAATGAAATTGATGATTATCGACTAGTTACACCTTTTGTGTACATGCGCTTTGCTGGTCATTTGTCTATGTGGCTTTTTATTGGTTGTGCAAAATAATCTTTACATAAATTCTGAGCAGATATTTAGCAAACAACAAGCATCTGTGAAAGTCTTTGTTATTTTCCATTCTCCATTTTCACATTAATTTCAATAGAAGTATTGCTATCTTAGATCGGTTATCAGTGTACTACAGTCAATGCCATCACAAGAAAACTTTCTTTCCGCACAACAAACGTCAGGGTCCCATGCATGTCAAGTCTGATTGATCAAGTCAATTTTATTTGTACAGTATCTTAAATAAGTTAGATAAAAACATTAAAAACTGAGGAAGACAAGTGCCTTTGTACCCTACGACTTGGTTAATACTTTTTACCTTAAAACGTGGTTAAGACTTTGAACCCTACGACTTGGGTAAGACTTTGTACCCTTAGACTTGGTTAAAACTTTGTATCCTCAGACTTGGTTAAGACTTTGAACCCTAAGACTCGGGTATGACTTTGTGCCCTAAGACTTGGTTAATACTTTGTATCCTCAGACTTGGTTAAGACTTTGTATCCTCAGACTTGGTTAATACTTTGTATCCTCAGACTTGGTTAAGACTTTGTATCCTCGGACTTGGTTAAGACTTTGAACCCTAGGACTCGGGTAAGACTTTGTACCATAAGACTCGGTAAGACTTTGTACCCTAAGACTTGGTTAAGACTTTGTACCCCAAGACTCGGTTAAGACTTTGTGCCCTAAGACTTGGTTAAGAATTTGTGCCCTAAGACTCGGTTAAGACTGAGAACACACGATAATACAAAATGCAACTATAATGTACCTAATAGTAATACAGGAAAGAGAACAAAATAAATAAACGTTTGACAATGGGACCAATATGATTATCGCTAGAAATCAGCATATTTAATAAATAGTGCTTGTAGATACAGAAAAGAAAACAACGAAATAGCTAAAGGTTTGATAAAAAGTACATGATAATAACTACAAAAGTACATACAAAATGTATTTTAAATGTGATTTTGATTACAGAAAAGCAAACGAAGTAATTGAAAGTTTCATAAAGTGTTCATGACAATCACTAGAAATGCACAAATAAAAAAAACTATTAGAGAATACCAAAGCTTCTGCAGAACCATGACCCGAACTCAAAGTCGCACAAACAAAAGACAGCTTGGGTGTCGACGATGAGGCAGAAGACGTTTACTCTTCCGGAACACTTGGGCCCGTATTCATGAAACCTTCCTAATGCTCAAGCATGAATTTCGTGCTCAAGCCTTATTTCTTGTTCTGGCTATAAATTATTTAACAAATCTAAATTTGTCAGAGTTTTGGATAAAAGTTGAACAGACATGAAGCCAAAACCTGTTTTCAACATTTACATTGACTTTTTGACTCCTCGACATCATTGAGGAGAGTTTCAAAAAAGCAGGCTTGAGCACAGAATCCATGCTTGAGCATGAGAACGGTTTCATGAATACGGGCCCTGGTCTTATTCTCTTGTACTTTTGCAAGGGTCTCCGTGTAAATCTTTCCTTTGTTCAATTTTGCCCCTGGTTTAATCGATTTTGAGTTTGGATTATGATTATGTTGACGCTTCGGTATTCTCTTATTTTATTTATTATCAAACAAGGGATGGTAAACACGTAGACCTTAAATAAACAATGAGACAAGACCAGGTTTTCTGGAGGAGTAAGCGTTTTCTACTTCATCGAGGACTCCCGCCAAGTAAATCTAGGTCTATACCCAAATCACGTCCTCAAATGGGAAATGATGCATACCGAAATTAATCATCTATATAATATAGAGATTGACGTTTTTGAATAAAAACCCATCTTCATATTATTCTAGGATCTGCAACAGTGTTTATGCAAATACTATTATAACTACACCAAACCAAATAGCATTATAACTATACCAAAACTAATTGCATTATAACTATACTATAACAAATAGCATTATTACTATACCAAAACAAATAGCGTTATAACTATACCAAAACAAATAGCATTATTACTACACCAAAACAAATAGCATTATTACTATACCAAAACAAATAGCATTATAGCTACACCAAAACAAATAGCGTTATAACTACACCAAAACAAATAGCATTATAACTATACCAAAACAAATAACATTATAACTATACCAAAACAAATAGCATTATAACTATACCAAAACAAATCGCATTATAACTATACCAAACCAAATAGCATTATTACTATACCAAAACAAATAGCATTATAGCTACACCAAAACAAATAGCATTATTACTATACCAAAACAAATAGCATTATTACTATACCAAAACAAATAGCATTATAGCTTTACCTATAGGTCTAATCAATATGCATCTCTGGAATCCATGCGTTTTTGTTAGCAATCGACGTTGATTTAAATTTAATCTAAAATCATACATTGATAAATGTAAAAGCAGAACGGAATTGTTTTTTGAAAATTTGCTGTGCACAAATGCAAAATATGGTATTTCTCAAACCAATGGATTTATATTGATATTTGCGTGGTAAATCCATTATCTAAACATACCAGGGAGATTTAAGTGACAATAAATGGCACCCAGTCCATGACGTTTTTGACGTCATTTTTGGCATAGAAACGGTGACTGATCGCCGTGAATGTGCCATTTATTCATTTATTAATTAAGCATTTATTACTAGCTAAATATAATTGAAATCAAAACAAGTCAATTACATGGGTAGAGAATGAAAATATAAGCATTAAAGTGTTATTTATGGTCGTTACAAATGACAAAACTTCGCAGAAAAATGTCATATTCATATAACATTTGCATGTAAAGCCATAAAGGCAATATCAAAACATTGCATTGATTAATTAACAATGGTTTCGAAAGTAAGTCCCAAAGCACCTTGAACGATGCTTTCGTCTTCAGAAGAAAATTGATTAACCAAGATATTCCGAATGAGATGACGTATCTGATTTCTATTAATTACGAAAGTCTGTCATATTTCCTGTCACTATCAATATGACATTTCAATGTTAAGCGTATTCAACATAATTAATTCGACTTTTATCGAAACTAATCAGCTGGATCAATTACCATGGGGCCTATCGTATACTGTACAATCGTCACGAGACTTCGCGTAACGTATACTCTGTTATCACCCGAGGTTCTCATGGCGGGTTTCAGATACCATCGATCCGTTAAAGCCAGGTTAAGGTCAAACTAAACAGTGTTACCATGGTAACGTAACCACATCAAACTGACCGCAGTAATATCCGATCACATTTATTTATGACTCATGAAATGTTATCCATTATTGATTATTAAAAGAGAAACATGTTTATGGTACTCGATCATGTGATAATTTGGTCGGTAAGATACATTATGTACACTCGTTTTAACATTGATATCAAGATAAACAAAATATCTTATAATTTGAAATTTGACATCTCAAAAGTGGTGAAATTAAACTGCATATGATATTAATCCAAATTATGATGACTCTTCTTATGAAATTTATTTGAACAAAAATCCTTATTTAAATACACAGCGACGCAATCTTATATCGCAACTAAAGTTAAATATCTGTGTTTTCAATTCATTTTCGTACAACAGTTATGTTGAGACAGTTTAATGCTATCTGAAAAAATGATTTCATATATTGAAGTAGTCAATGCAGGAAAGATAATTTTACGTCAGAACATCCAAAATCAGTGGTGATTTCACCAAAAAGCCTGGGCATAAATCAAGATACAATTCATTCCATGATATTTCAGTTTATATATTATAGCGGAAGTAGTTTAGTGAGAGGAAAAACATAAAAGTTGATCGTCATTCCATTACAGACTACAAGGAGGCATTTTCACTTTTTGACAAAGATGGAGATGGAAAAATTACCTCCGAGGAACTTCAGGATGTGATGAAATCCCTCGGTAAAAACCCGTCGGATAGTGACATCCGGGACATAATTAATGACGTCGACGAAGACGGTAAGTCAGGTTATGTAGCCTTATAAGGGCGGATGCTGAGATGCAATGTAAATGAAATCATATGGCGCCTTAAATGTATGTCATGAACTATATTTAAGTTTGAAAAGTCTACTAGTTTACAAGAAAGTTAATGTTCTGGCTATTTTGTTCGCTTGATCGATACTAGTTTCAATTTGCCATTTCGTAAATATTTTAATCCAAAGTACTCTTCAGATGTCTGTGCTTTGACGAATATAATACTGTATATACTTGTTACGAGTTATCGAAATGCCCCACATCGTGCCAGACATCTTTCTGCAAGAAGTTTGTGTATTCCTCATAAAAACTTTTTTTCTTATATATACATTTTTCTTTCCTTTTCAACAATTCCTATTTGAATTTTTTCCATCTGCCATACATGTTTTCTGTTCTTGTAGAAAGTGGCACAATCGAATTCACTGAGTTTGTAAACATGATGCAGAAAAGTAACTCTAGGACTACCCGTGAGGATTATGAGGAAGCATTTAAAATGTTCGACGAGGATAAAAACGGATTGATCAGCAAAAAAGAATTAAAAAATGTTATGAAACGACTTGGCGAGAACCTGTCGGAGGACGAGCTGGATATGATGATGAAGGCGGCTGACATTGACGGCGACGGCCATGTAGATATGGACGGTAGGTAAAAGTAGAAAGGTCATAGTGATTTTACATTAGTTTAGAAATTTTTGATTCACATATTTTGGTCCCTGGCATCACTGACGAGTCCCAGAAGTATGAAACAGCTATATCATACTGTATATCTTTTTCGACATATTGTATCTATTACTATATTTAAATGGTGCAGCATGTATATGTGTTACGTCTTGTACTTATGGTGGTCTATTGAACTTTGGCAGAAGGTTCAAATCTGATGGTATTCATGCCAAAGTACTGGAATTTGTGACGATTGTAGATAGTTCCCGCGTTTCGAAGAATACCGGGAAATATTTGACCTTTATACGTAAAACATGTATCTGTTTTGGTCAATCCAATTGAGGCAGGTTGAGTCAGGAAGAACATGTTATGGTACGAGAGGCCATTCTAGTTTAATTACTTTTTAATGTGTTGAATGTAATATTAAATGTCTAAGGAGTATATTATAGAGTACTATGTTAAAAGCTCAATATACGTACCTTCAGAGAATTTTTCGTTATTCTGGAATAGTCTGTAAAAAACATCCAGTTGATAACCATGCAAAAATAAGACAAAAACGAAGTAAACCTGAGCGGTAACTAACAAAAAACTCTTGACAAAGAATTGAAAATAATTTAGATGTGGACCACGGAAATAACAAGTTAGACGACAGATAAAATGGGTGCATGTTTCCCAATACTGAATTTCAACTGTTGCTGTACCAATACCCATGTAAGAATTCATCTTGAATATTGCTGATATCAATTAATCTTAACTAAATCTATGTGATCTTGTTGTTCGTTTAATTCTTTCCGGAACTTACGTATATTGGACCTTTAATCAACTCACCATTGAGAGATTGTCAGATTTAAAGAAGTTATATTCGAAGTACCAGATTATTTGACAATTAAGTGTATAATGATTTTAAGCTCTACATTTGAGTCATATTCCGACTATGTATTTCACAGCACAACATCGATGATAGAGTAAAATAACAAGGTTTGACAGGTTCCTATGACTTGCTAAACATATCGAGATTTTCGTGATACATGTAGATGTCGACTGCTGACAAACAATTTTACTACATGTGAGGTAAACAACTAGTAGATGATATGTCGAACATTATGAAAGTGATGTCGAAATCTCTTTTCAATCTACATGTAACAACTTTTCTACTTCTCCTATATAATATACATATCCTATTGAAACGATTAAGAATGGCTCAAACATTCTCACTTTGAGGACGTGATATCTAATAGAAAATTGCCGAGATTCATATGGCGGGTGTCGTAAATGAAGCATAAGACGCTTACCCCTCTGGAATATCTGGTCTTTCGGTCTTGAACATTTTCTGAAGTTTTCATGAAATGAATTTCTAACTACTTATCCAGGGTTTTCTACATGCGAACTTTTAATCTACGCTATAAAAGTATGCAACGACAATTGCTCAGGGTCGCTGAAGTTTTAACCATACATCTAAAACAGACTTGCCAAATGGAACTTTAGGCTCATCATTGCAATTTTTTAAGGAAAGTTAAAACTATTCATCGTTCCTATATTATGTATAAATGGCAATATCAGTAAACGGGATCATCTTCATGAAATCTGTCACTCCTTAAGGTTCAACAAGCCACTAAAACATACAAAAGCCACACTAAATGTCACCCCCCCCCCCCCGTTTAGTTATATCCAAAGATCCTTATCATAAATCAGAATTTCTTCCACGCTTCCCTGTGCTATTCAACTCTCAGACCATTGTTTAAACGTGCTGACTATTAGCAAAAATATATGGTATACCACTAGTGGTATATGACTTCCCAGACTTTTGATTGGTTCAGAAGTTGAGCATTGGCCAGAAATCATGTGGTTCAATGCAACGTGCCGATTGTTGACGTCGTCTTCGATTGTTAACGTCGTCA
Organism: Mimachlamys varia; assembly: GCA_947623455.1. Classification (NCBI taxonomy): domain Eukaryota; kingdom Metazoa; phylum Mollusca; class Bivalvia; order Pectinida; family Pectinidae; genus Mimachlamys; species Mimachlamys varia. Next base: position 56,933,912 of record OX392528.1, read on the forward strand.
CAATTTTGCGGGAATATAAACGAGATGATGTATTTTCGCGAACATATTCCGCAGTTCATTCCCAGAAACAACACTGATACTGGCGACTTAATACCATTGTGGTAGATACAGGTCACACCACACATGGTTATTGGATATGGAATTTATTTCACTCTCGTTAATTATTTTTTCAAAGTTACAAAAGACACCAAAAATAATTAACTCGAGTGAAATAATTTCCATATCCAACAACCACTGGTTGTGTGACCTCCATATATCTATTTAATTGAGATATATTGAATTTGTATGTAGGCTATTTAAAAATACACAACTACATTTAGGTGGACGTAATCAATAATAAGGCATTAAGGCTGATGTCTTCAAACAAAAAAGCTCACCGGATTTATACCATGTCAATCTCTTCAGTAAATAAATTACATATCTTAGTTACGATCATAATCGAGGTCTAATTTAGGGTGGTTTCTGCTAGTGTTTCATTGAGAAGCTTTCTACTTCCTTGTGTGATATTAATATGGACCTTTTTCAATATGTTAAAAAAATGAGTCCGTTCGGACTTTAAAGACAATACCTTAACTTGGATTTGACCCAGCTTTTCATAGCAGTTGTCGTCTATAAAGCAGAAGACGTTTACTCTTCCGGAACACCTGGTCTTAGTTTCTTGTCCAATTGTTCATATTTTACTCCTAGTTTAACCGATTTTAGTTCAGATTAGGGACGAGATTTAATGTCCTTATCACAAAGAAGTCGTCCTGTGAGCCAAACATTAATAAGGACATTCACAAGTTATAGTAATGCATCTGTAATAACGACGTCGCCTACACTCAAATGAGTATTATGGATGACCTTTAAACGAAGTGTTGCTGTGATCAAACCCTTTTAGATGATGATCATGATTCTTCTAGGCTCACCACGAAATGTTGATTTTGTGTCAATGTTGATTTTGTGTCAATGTTGATTTTGTGTCAATGTTGATTTTGATGAGATGTAGAGCTATGGGCAAGTTTAAAGGTCGCCATCTTTGTCTCATTGAGAAACATTCTGTATCCTTGTGTGAGATGAAGATGGACGTTTTAAGTATGCTCATTAGTGTGCTTACTTTTTGCGATTGACAGTGATGATTGGGTTATCATTTTCTGGACTTTTTCGTATCTTGTCCCTAGTTTTTTTTATTTTGAGTTCGGATTATGGTTTTGTTGAGACACGTATTGTTTAACTTTGGAATTATTAACGTCACATCAACACAATAATAAAACTAAGTAATAACTAAACAAAAAGATATATTAGAATAAGACCATGCCTTCTGGACAGTAAGTTCATTCAATTGATGCATTCCTCAACGGAGCTTTAAATCAAATTTAAATAATGGCGCGCCCTCAATTTAAAACAGCATTTTCGAGACTTAGACGTAGTTTGTTTACTGTTCCGGAACACCTGGTCTTATTCCCTAGTACGTTTACAAGGGTCTCCATGTAAATCTTTTCCTTTTGTATATACTTTGCCCCTACTTTAACTGACTGACGCTTTGGTATTCTCTGATATATTTATTTTGAGTTCTGATCGCAGTTTTGTTGACGCTTCCGTATTCTCTATTTTTTCTTCAAGTTTTAACAATGTAATATTTCAGTCTATCGAGTTTCTATTTTATATTTCAGAGTTTGTGAAAATGATGAACCCCGATGATCAGAGAGAAGAACCGTGCCCATGATTGAAAAACTAACGGCCAAACTTCCTATGCATTATTCATTAAAGACACGTAATCGTCACATCAAAGAGTTAGCAATCGGCTCAAAAGCCGAGAGTGCCTCTCGCCCATATCATCTTTTGATGTGTCCGGATAGACGGACTGGTATTGAATATGTGTTCGGGCGGTCGGACGGTTATAACAAGACGGAGTAGCCATTCAATGTTTACTAATGGTGAACTTTTTGCTCGACGCTTTTTTCCGGATTTCGATCTTTTTTTGTAAATATTCTATTTTTGTCATCAAGATACAAGGACGACGCAAGTTCGTATATACGGATAATGGCTGTCAATACCAAAGCTTGATTTGTCTCTTTTCAGTCACCAGTAGAAATCTGAATATATAGTACATGTACATAAATGTTTTTCTTCTACATTTTAGATACTATTTTGTGCATTACGAGTTGCTAGCCGAATTGTAGGCTGCGGGGTCTGCATCTGTTTTTTGTGGTCAATAACGCTGTTGTGATAGTCGAAATTTTTGTCAAAACAATTTGTTTCGAAAGAAATATACATGAGAAATCTGTCCTTTGAAGTGTTGAACTGCTTGCATTTTTGATATATTCTTTTAATCGTTTTAATTACTTGTCAATATTGGTGTTTTTCCATAAACGTGTGTTACATATTTGTTTTATAAAGACATTTCTTATTTTGGTCTAAACATATACTGTAAAAACCAATATTTTTGCGCGTGGAAAAATTTTGCTTAGTCAGCTTCCGAACTGTTCGCGGTGTGTCAATTTTCGCGCATCGCTCATGCTGTTTTGTACTGTACACGTATAATACTATTATAGTTTGAGTGGTGTTAAATATGTTCGCGGATGGATATATACGCGAATATTTCATGCAAGCGAAATAAACGAAAATTTTCACACCGCAAACAATTCCATTTCTACAGTATGTCAATAGATAAATAAAGGACTTTGGTGATCAATTCATCTAGTAAGTTAAAAGTCTCAATGAAAAGCATTGACACTGTTTATTATTGGCATGTGATAAAGTTATATTTGACATGGCGAACACGTCCTTTGACCACTGTGCACACGGGGAACGGTTCTTCAATCACATCCTACCACGGGGTTGTGCAATGATTATACACTTTACGAAATCAAAATGTATGTTTGTTTCGGATGTTTGTTTCTGATTGGCTATTTTTATCTTAACGTAATAACGTCGTTTTATATTCAAGGTGAAGGTACGGACCGCAATGTATTAGTTATTTCTTCCTATTGAGGACTTAATGAACGTTGTGTCGCCAATGGATATGTTTTTGTGAATATTTATATTTCGTTTTCAGTTCAGGCGATGTTTTCAGTTCAGGCAATGTTTTCAGTTCAAACGATGTTTTCAGTTCAGGCGATGTTTTCAGTTCAGGCGATGTTTTCAAGTAATCAATTACTATATTCTTCTTTGAACAAATATTACAGAAAGAAAAAAAAACGTTTTATGACTACTGGGCAGTATTTTTCAAGTTGATTTGATTAACTTAGTTGATGTGTGTGTGTACCGAAATTGATTTGTGATTTTACATATGTACCTTTTTGTACTAATTTTATCAGGGCCATTTAATTCCATAGTTTTGCATATTAAAGATACAATCCCGTGAATATAGGCGAAACTTCATTATGCCACTTGAAGTCGTCGCTCTTGCATTACAACATACATATTTGTGTTCCCCTGGGCAGTGTTAGATATATTGACTAACATTAATATTCAAATGAAGCTCTAACTCACTTGACGCCAGCACAAACATACTTAATGAATATTTCTTTCCTGTTTTCAACTTTTGAATGATAATTATTGTAACATTATACGGAATTGCTTCTATAATAAAGAAAACAGTTTCTTAACAAATTCATTTTGATCGCTTACGTAACGGTTAAAGTAGAACTATGAAAAAGAAAGCAGAGGTACAACAGGCATCATCACATTAAAATCATAGTACTATGCATGTCATGGGCTTTTTGTTGCTTGATAGGAATGCAAATGGATGTGACATGTAACATACGATAAATTTCTGAAGGAAACTGTGCCGTGGATTGGCACTGGGAGAGATCAAATTGGTACAATTGTTATGCAATAAGGACATAGAACACTACTGCAAACGCGTTTCTAATTGTGACAATTTTGAATTAAAATAAGCTAGGTAAATGTTGTGAAACGGATCTACAAACAATGCGACGGCAACTAAAAGATGTTTCCCAATATCCGTGGTATTGCTTCCTTAACTGGTACAAACTAAAAACATTCCACTGTTTTAAGCAATAATTTTTTGTCTGGTTGTTGGTATTTGTTTCACATGAATGTCTGTTACTTGATGTTTATATACATTTATATTCCGAAATATGTCTTGCTTTAGCGTCCATTTTCTTTCTAAATTTTATATTTGGAAGATGATTAGACAGATAGATCTTACTCAGGAGGTAACGAGACCTTATCCGGGAGGTAACGAGACCTCACTCGGGAGGTAACGAGACCTTACTCGGGAGGTAACGAGACCTTACTCGGGAGGTAACGAGACCTTAACCGGGAGGCAACGAGACCTTACTCGGAAGGTAACGAGACCTTACTCGGGAGGTAACGAGACCTTACTCGGGAGGTAACGAGACCTTACTCGGAAGGTAACGAGACCTTATCCGGGAGGTAACGAGACCTTACTCGGAAGGTAACGAGACCTTACTCGGGAGGTAACGAGACCTTACTCGGAAGGTAACGAGACCTTATCCGGGAGGTAACGAGACCTTACTCGGGAGGTAACGAGACCTTACCCGGGAGGTAACAAGACCTTACTAGGGAGGTAACGAGACCTTACTTGGGAGGTAATGTAATGAATGAACGACGATGCAGAGAAAGTTAAACAGTGAAAATAACAATTTATTTATAATCGTATTACAATGTCCTGTTTTGCAGTATTTAAATGTTGTTGTGTATATTTCGATGTGTTTGTCCTCGTTTTGAATATATATATATATACTTAGTGTTTTCTTACCATCGTTATTAAACTTTTTGACATTAGAGATGTGTTTGTTTTTTATTATATTTATTATATTATATTTATTATATTATATTTATTATATTTTTATTTATTATATTTGCATTTTTTAAAAGAATTTTTACTATTTTTGTCAAAGGGAGACGATTGATGCAGCGAGGTATATACTAAAACAGTACTTGAACTAAATCTTACTTATACACTCATATATTTATTCTGTTGGTGAAATTGAAAAACATATCGACACATGATTATGATTTGGGAACGATTGAGATGGGAAACAGGGGCAGTGATTGCTTTATATAAGGACATTGTTCATTGTAAAAGAACAACACAATAACATCATGACAACGATAAAAAAAAACAATATTTTACGAGAAGGACAAGTTCACGCCTCTTTGTGTGACAACCTCCTAGTGACCACATAGACGTACATTAAAGAAGGGAATTCCACCCCGATTCTGTTTTTGAACATTTCTTAGAACTGGTCTTGTGCTGACGATTACGACCCGATTACAGAGAAGAAGACATTTCTAAACCTATTTAGTAGGTAGTATACAGACGGGAAGTTCTGATGGACGGCAAGGTCTATCTACTGTCCATCAAGAAACATGAAATTATTATAGATATCAAAACAACAACAACAGATCAAAAACGCTATATCTGTATCAATATAGATTATTTGCATTTATCTAAATAGATTATATTTGTTTGATGTCGAATAAATTGACAATGAAACTATTAATGACGAATAGTGTTTAACATGTAATTTTATTTTTTGTATTGACACTTTGTGTGAAATACATACGTGTCTATGAAAAACAAAAAAGTACCGAAGCATCAACAACAAAATGCCTCAAATGAGAACTGAAGCACAATTCTCAATCACGACAGGCAGTCATGTACTGTATGCTAATGAGAATATGCAAAATGTCCATCTTCATCACATACAAGGATGTAGAATAGTTCTCAATGAGACCAAGATGATGGTGATAAATCCTGAGAATGTTATATGTTTGAGGCTACATCCCTGAAACACTATGCTGAGACACCATCATTCAGCTCGGTCACAATTGACATTGTTAATCCTCACATGGTTTCAAAGTCGACTGTCCTTCTTACTTGGTCCGATGATTAATATTAAAGCTAAACGAGCGATATTGATAAGCAAATCAATTGTAAGTAAATTATATAAAAAACAAACAAAAAAACATCCATCTATGCCAACCAGTTATGTAAGTCAAAAGAACACGCGCCTATAACACAATGTAATCATCATTGCTACTATTAAATGATAAATCAGATGTAATGCTATATTTATTGGATAATTTATAATAGACCTATTTTGTAAACTAACATCTGCATGGAATGGTTTTAGGGGTCGTCATTGAACACTTAAATCACACTAAGTCATTACAAACACATTTTGATTGCTTCATTTTATATATATCAAAGGATTATAAAAACAAGCATTTGTTGGTTTTTTTCTTTTTTTCTCTCGTTTCATAGAATGTCATTATAACTTAAGTGACTCATTTTTTAATCAAGAAATTGAATAGAACTTAATAATATTTCACTTGTGCACAAAGGAATAAATGGAAGGAGTTCTGCTATATGTACATAAAAACAGTTTGTTCAAAATATAATTTATTCTGTCTTCAAAAGCAAGAGCAAGAAATTAGCACCCAGACGTATAGCATTCTCTTACGCGCAGTTCTGGCCCATTTTCCTGTAACATGTATTCGATTAGTGAAAAAAATTTAGAATCTGCACATGTACTTATTATTCATTGGATATTTTTCAATATTTTCAAATCAGAAATTTCTTTGAATGAAAGGGAAAAATACCTACCTATCTAGATTTTTACAATTTTTTGGGGGCGGTTTTTTCTTTAGTTCATAGGCGCACCCATGCGGCTTCATGACGATTCCTGGATGTACGAAACAGTTGTATGGTACACTTAATTCATTACTTAACACGGTCAATCTTATTTTGAATAATATTGGTGCTATACTTAAATTTATGTATGTCGTTTGTTCCGTCCTCTTAAATATACCTATAAGGGTTTTCTTAAAAGCGATAAATGTGGAAGAATATTTTCTATATATAAATCATATGGCCTAACGATTGGATTATACCCTATGATTGCATTTTAAGAAGTAATTCCCCCTGAATGTGGGCGAACAAAAATCCGTCTAATAACAAAGATTATTTGACATTTACATAAGTCTGTCAACAACCTCAACATATAGCGTGCTTCCAAGACGATCATGGCGGAAGTAGAACGAATCAAATTAATTTCCTGATTTCTGTCAGTTAGACGTTTTCTTACTACAGCGCTAATGTATAGACATTATTTGTGAACATGATTTCCGGTAAAAACACCAAGCACATACCATTGGTTATGACGGGGCAGGAATCTAGTACCATGACATCGATCAAACAATTTAAAGCCGAATATATGACCGTTTCCTAATTACATTAACTAGAAGTCAAGAACTCTCTTATTTTTGGTTGTTTTCGGATTGATAATTTCGCGTAACGTGTTCGTCAGCAATTTGTTGCGAACACGACTAATGACCATGAGTTGATGTCATTGATAAGTAAGTTCTTCGTGAAGCCATTAGTATTCAGTTAACACATAAAGGAGTACGCTGCGTAGCATACCCATAGAAATGTTAAGACCAATGTCAGCAATGAAAATCATCTTGTGTCAACGCGTCAACAAAACCATAATCCAAACTCAAAATCGATAACACTTGGGGCAAAATATGAAAAACGATTTTCATGTAGACCCTTGTAAAATTACAAGAGAATAAGACAATGTGTTCCGAACGAGTAAGCGTCATCTGCTTACGACAGTAGAATATAAAGCTCAAGTTTTGTCCACTTCAGAACTCCAGGGTTTGCTCACGTACAATACATTATCGGAGCATAATATTGGAAGTGGCTTTTGAATTGCACACTTAAAAATTAATCACAATTAATAAAGTTCACACTGCTATTCATATTCTTCATATTTTTTCCTACTTGAATCAATTTTAAGTTCGGGTTATGGTTTTGTTGAAGATTAAACAATTATCGACCTTTCTTCGGGAGAACACGAGGATTTATCGATCTGAGAAAGCGATATTTCCCGAGGCCGATCGAAGATCGATAAATCCTCGTATTCACCTAAAAAAGGTCGATAACTGTTTTATTATTTGATATTTGTCTACGTTAATATCTTTCGTATTTTTCTTTCGGATTTCGAAGTAGATCTAAATGTTGCTCAGAATTTCAGCCTGATCGTTTACCGGCATCTGTCGGAAGTCCGTTTCCGTGCACTTTTCTGCTTCAAAACAACAGAGGACAGTATTGATATTTCTTTTGCTATTCTATTATTCTGGCATCCTTTTCGTTTAACAGCCAAGCTACATCCTCCTCAGAAATACTTACAAATCTTATTTTGTTTATAATAACACAGGTGAAGCGTCGCTGCCGTCTGCCATATTTACACTATACGGAGATTTTTTTTATTGATGTCTGATTGGTCAATATTCCAAAGTAGGTGTTTTGGATTCAGTTATTAACCTGCGAGGCTCGTGGCGGGGTATTTGGATTTCAATATTGACCTCTCGTACAGACTTTCGTTATTGCAGGGTAATATCGCATTTTTTTCTGCCTTGCACGAGCTGTTTAGACCAATCAGCATTGAGTAAATAACAAAGTCATATAATACTCAGTATTCTCTTATCTTTTTCAAAGATGTATTTAAGCTTTGTTTTTAATATGCTCATTAGCATGTCTATTTCCTGTGATGCCTCAATTCTCACTTTGAGAACGGCACATTTACTTGATTTACATGGCATGTGTCGTCGATAAAGTTTAAGAGGCTTACCGGGAAACCTTGACTTTTTTGTAATTGTTTAAGAGTCTCTGTGCTAGCATTTTCTTTGTTCATATTTTGCCCCTTATTTAATCGAATTATGGTTTTGTTTTGGCATTTTCTGACATTTCTCGTAAGCATATATCTGTCATTACGCCAGACCTCAGTCTGGGTGATAATTGGAACATGATTGGACATAGTTATGTAGTTCGTAGCCAAATATCCGTGTGATTAGCATTATAAACCGATAAAAAAAACATGTAATCTAACATGTCATTATGTTATTTACCTATGCTTGTTATCAAAATTATCGGCTGTGAAAACCCACTTCTCAGCCAGTGACTGTTAGCGTATTTATTTTTGTGATGTTTTTTTTCTCATAGCCACCAGCCATATGGTGTAATTACGGGAATCATTTGTAATAATTATGACAGAAAAAATATCCGATAGTTACGAAACTGGTTTCAACTCGTTGTAAAAACGAGTTGAAAATAGTCTTGTTTCCAAAAAGAATTTTTATATCTGTTTTATTATTATATACTATTTTTTCATTTTTATTAGAAACCCTCCACAGAAATGAAAAAAATATATACTTTGTCGACTTGAATTCGGAACCATGTTTTAAAAGTATATTTAACCATAGATAATAATGAATATCAATGTTTCAGTATTGGTTTCCTTATTATGGCATACTCAGATATAGGACGTGAACGTAGAATACCATTGCATCTAGAATATCAAGGAAATCTGAGGCGTCAACGAAATTACCATTTAAATTTAAAATCTATTAAACTGGGGACACAGCATCAACAAAGAACGGATTTACACGGAAACATTTCCGAGGGAATAAAATCAGGTGTTCTGAAAATGCTAGTATTGATGACAGGTATATATGTGTATACGACATACGAACGTGCATCAGAGATGGGATAGGGAAGGCGAAAACCGCGTGCGGTGTACATGTAAGTATGCTGTATGTACGGTGTACATGTAAGTATGTTGTATGTACGGTATACATGTAAGTATGTTGTATGTACGGTATACATGTAAGTATGTTGTATGTACGGTATACATGTAAGTATGTTGTACGTACGGTATACATGTAAGTATGTTGTACGTACGGTGTACATGTAAGTATGTTGTACGTACGGTGTACATGTAAGTATGTTGTACGTACGGTATACATGTAAGTATGTTGTACGTACGGTGTACATGTAAGTATGTTGTACGTACGGTATACATGTAAGTATGTTGTACGTACGGTGTACATGTAAGTATGTTGTACGTACGATGTACATGTAAGTATGTTGTACGTACGGTGTACATGTAAGTATGTTGTACGTACGGTATACATGTAAGTATGTTGTACGTTCGGTGTACATGTAAGTATGTTGTACGTTCGGTGTACATGTAAGTATGCTGTACGTACGGTGTACATATAAGTATGCTGTACGTACGGTATACATGTAAGTATGTTGTACGTTCGGTGTACATGTAAGTATGTTGTACGCACGGTGTACATGTAAGTATGTTGTACGTACGGTGTACATATAAGTATGCTGTACGTACGGTGTACATGTAAGTATGTTGTACGTACGGTGTACATGTAGGTATGTTGTACGTACGGTATACATGTAAGTATGTTGTTCGTACGGTGTACATGTTAGTATGTTGTACGTACGGTGTACATGTAAGTATGTTGTACGTACGACGTACATTTAAGTATGTTGTACGTACGGTGTACATGTAAGTATGTTGTACGTACGGTATACATGTAAGTATGCTGTACGTACGGTGTACATGTTAGTATGTTGTACGTACGGTGTACATGTAAGTATGTTGTACGTACGACGTACATTTAAGTATGTTGTACGTACGGTGTACATGTAAGTATGTTGTACGTACGGTGTACATATAAGTATGCTGTACGTACGGTATACATGTAAGTATGTTGTACGTTCGGTGTACATGTAAGTATGTTGTACGTACGACGTACATTTAAGTATGTTGTACGTACGGTGTACATGTAAGTATGTTGTACGTACGGTGTACATGTAAGTATGTTTTACGTACGGTGTACATGTAAGTATGTTGTACGTACGAGGTACATGTTAGTATGTTGTACGTACGGTGTACATGTAAGTATGTTGTACGTACGGTGTACATTTAAGTATGTTGTACGTACGGTGTACATGTAAGTATGTTGTACGTACGGTGTGCATGTAAGTATGTTGTACGTACGGTGTACATGTAAGTATGTTGTACGTACGGTGTGCATGTAAGTATGTTGTACGTACGGTGTGCATGTAAGTATGTTGTACGTATGGTGTACATGTAAGTATGTTGTACGTACGGTGTGCATGTAAGTATGTTGTACGTACGGTGTGCATGTAAGTATGTTGTACGTACGGTGTACATGTAAGTATGTTGTACGTACGGTGTACATGTAAGTATGTTGTACGTACGGTGTACATGTAAGTATGTTGTACGCACGGTGTACATGTAAGTATGTTGTACGTACGGTGTGCATGTAAGTATGTTGTACGTACGGTGTGCATGTAAGTATGTTGTACGTACGGTGTACATGTAAGTATGTTGTACGTACGGTGTACATGTAAGTATGCTGTACGTACGGTGTACATGTAAGTATGTTGTACGTACGGTGTACATGTAAGTATGTTGTATGTACGACGTACATGTAAGTATGTTGTACGTACGGTGTACATGTAAGTATGTTGTACGTACGGTGTACATGTAAGTATGTTGTACGTACGGTGTACATGTAAGTATGCTGTACGTACGGTGTACATGTAAGTATGTTGTACGTACGGTGTACATGTAAGTATGTTGTATGTACGACGTACATGTAAGTATGTTGTACGTACGGTGTACATGTAAGTATGTTGTACGTACGGTGTACATGTAAGTATGTTGTACGTACGGTGTACATGTAAGTATGCTGTATGTACGGTGTACATGTAAGTATGTTGTACGTACGACGTACATGTAAGTATGTTGTACGTACGATGTACATGTAAGTATGTTGTACGTAGGGTGTACATGTAAGTATGATGTACGTACGAGGTACATGTAAGTATGCTGTACGTACGAGGTACATGTAAGTATGTTGTACGTACGGTGTATATGTAAGTATGATGTACGTACGGTGTACATGTAAGTATGTTGTACGTACTGTGTACATGTAAGTATGCTGTACGTACGAAGTACATGTAAGTATGTTGTACGTATGGTGTACATGTAAGTATGCTGTACGTACTGTGTACATGTAAATATGCTGTACGTACGGTGTACATGTAAGTATGATGTACGTACGGTGTACATGTAAGTATGTTGTACGTACGGTGTACATGTAAGTATGATGTACGTACGGTGTACATGTAAGTATGATGTACGTACGGTGTACATATAAGTATGTTGTACGTACTGTGTACATGTAAGTATGATGTACGTACGGTGTACATGTAAGTATGATGTACGTACGGTGTACATGTAAGTATGTTGTACGTACTGTGTACATGTAAGTATGCTGTACGTACGACGTACATGTAAGTATGTTGTACGTACGGTGTACATGTAAGTATGTTGTACGTACGGTATACATGTAAGTATGTTGTACGTATGGTGTACATGTAAGTATGTTGTACGTACGCTGTACATATAAGTATGATGTACGTACGAAGTACATGTAAGAATGTTGTACGTACGACGTACATGTAAGTATGTTGTACGTACGGTATACATGTAAGTATGTTGTACGTACGGTGTACATGTAAGTATGATGTACGTCCTGTGTACATGTAAGTATGCTGTACGTACGAAGTACATGTAAGTATGTTGTACGTATGGTGTACATGTAAGTATGATGTACGTACGGTGTACATGTAAGTATGTTGTACGTACGGTGTACATGTAAGTATGCTGTACGTTCGAGGTACATGTAAGTATGTTTTACGTACGGTGTACATGTAAATATTTTGTACGTACGGTGTACATGTAAGTATGTTGTACGTATGGTGTACATGTAAGTATGTTGTATGTACGGTATACATGTAAGTATGTTGTACGTATGGTGTACATGTAAGTATGCTGTACGTACTGTGTACATGTAAGTATGTTGTACGTATGGTGTACATGTAAGTATGCTGTACGTATGGTGTACATGTAAGTATGTTGTACGTACGGTGTACATGTAAGTATGTTGTACGTACGGTGTATATGTAAGTATGTTGTACGTACGGTGTACATGTAAGTATGATGTACGTATTGTGTACATGTAAGTATGCTGTACGTACGAAGTACATGTAAGTATGTTGTACGTATGTTGTACATGTAAGTATGCTGTACGTACGAGGTACATGTAAGTATGTTGTACGTACGGTGTACATGTAAGTATGTTGTACGCACGGTGTACATGTAAGTATGTTGTACGTACGGTGTACATGTAAGTATGCTGTACGTACGGTGTACATGTAAGTATGATGTACGTACGGTGTACATGTAAGTATGATGTACGTACGGTGTACATGTAAGTATGTTGTACGCACGGTGTACATGTAAATATGTTGTACGTACGGTGTACATGTAAGTATGTTGTACGCACGGTGTACATGTAAGTATGTTGTACGCACGGTGTACATGTAAGTATGTTGTACGCACGGTGTACATGTAAGTATGTTGTACGTACGGTGTACATGTAAGTATGTTAACGCACGGTTTACATGTAAGTATGCTGTACGTACGGTGTACATGTAAGTATGTTGTACGTACGACGTACATGTAACTATGCTGTACGCACGGTGTACATGTAAGTATGCTGTACGTACGGTGTACATGTAAGTATGTTGTACGTACGGTGCACATGTAACTATGTTGTACGTACGGTGTACATGTAAGTATGCTGTATGTGCGATGTACATGTATTTTTCATTTGACAATGATAAGCCCATGGTATTTTTCTTAAATCAACATTAACTCCCCAAGGAACAAAACCTGTTTTGACAAAGATGTATTCAGAAACAGATATTGAAGTTTTCATCGCAACGTTATACATGTATCATAATTCGGCCCATTGGTAGATTGCTATTCCATGTTACGTCATTGCTAATGCGAAGTAACGTCCGTCATTGAAAAAACAGGAAATGAAATTGAGGACGAAATCAATGCTCTCCAACTTTTTTTGTTTAATAAAAAATCATTGCATTTAGGAAAACTAAAGATATCAAAACAATTACATTAATAGTAACCCTGGATTAGAAATTTTCATTTGGACAAATAATATGGTTATCAACCTACCAATAAAATTTGATATCGAATCAATAAGTTAACCATATGCGTAATAACCAACTTTTATCTCTCATTTACACCTGAAGTCTTACATAAATCTATTTGATATGTTCTATTTAAAAGTTTGAATAGTCCATTATAAGATTTCAGAGGTGAATGAGGTAATATGGATTTGAACGTTACATCGTGTGTACGTGTATATCGATTTTAAATACATACGTAGTACCTTATGCTATACGTTTATATCACGGCAAGACGAAACAATAACCATAGAAATGATATGTCGAAAGAATAGAAGGTTAATATCTCGTTGTGACGCACAGCCAGTGTCAATGATCCCATCTGCATTCAAAACTGGACTACTGGAGAAAACACAAATGGCAGTGTTCAATGGTACGCAGAAAAAGCCAAAACACTTGAACTTATGGAAGTTAGCTATCTTTTAATATCCAATACAATATAACAATACCACAGCGACTTGAATGCGTCCCACGGAATGACTGCCTTACAGAACACCTCTGGGTGTCGATTCCTTGGAGTGCCCCTTTTTATAACGTCATTGATTATCTTACATACCTAGTGATTATTCCCGTGGTATTCATTTGTCGAGGCATGTTTAGAAAACAGCAGGAACCCTGAGGAAGGTCGTTGTACGAAGGGTATGGTGTAACCAACATACACAGAAGGAAGTACAAATTGTATATTGAGGATTTGTAGAAAGTTTACACACATATTTAAACAGCAGTGTAAAATCGATGTGGAAAGAAAAGACTTGACTTCACATTGTAGTAAGAGACTCACACGGGACAATCATAACTTCAAAAAACGAAGAAAAATGGTAAGTAAACATATAATTTAATCATTTTCCTTCCGCGTACCTAGTATTGTTTCAAAACACTGTACGAACACATCGTAATTGGCATATCTATATTTCAAACTGTAATAGCTTTGTTACTCTGTACTTGAATTGGTCCGGAATTTGAGAAAGGGCCAATATTTGTTTCCGGTATCCTAGGGTAGTTTTATATGTATCTTTCATACAAGCCAAATACAATAATAAAACTTATTCTGATTATGATGCAGTTTAATTGATATAATGGTCATTTTGTCTGTGTTTTAGTATGCTGCATTACCCGTAATAAACCCCCCGTTGTATTTCATATATATGTGTTGAATTAATGACAGACATCTGACCAAAACAAGTTACAACAAGGGCTTACCGCGCTTTACCTATATTACTATATCCGCCCAGACATTAATTATCACTTTCCTTGCTTGTAGATATATGTATTAGTAATAAGTATTTGTATCATAAATGCACAGTCTCATGAATTAGAACATGAGTTGTAGACATTTCATAACAATACAAAATACATGTATATATATGTAGGAGTAAATAGTAGCTATGGTTTGATCGATCTTTGGTTAGCGGTACCGTGATGAATAGCGATATATTAGTTCAGGCTGGTGACACCCATTGGATATTTTAGGTGATATTGATTTTACGTCAAGTAGGCTATCAGTCAAGAACTAGTTATATTATATTTTATTTGTGCAAATTCACATTTGTTTAAGAATAGATCGAATTTACACACATCCTGTGAAGGTGAAACATGAAGGGTTAATAGCGTTTATACAAACTGAGCTTATAATATCACAAGATGAACAAAAAAAAGAAGATCGTCTTCGCGGGTTTCTGACGATGCTATATTGTAACTAGTAACCATGAGTTCCTCGTTGTTCATTTCATATTATGAAATAATTTGACAGGACAAAAATTAACTGTTAACAAAAACAATATTTTGAACTTAAAACCGATGTGACAGAAGGAAATGTAAACAAATGAAGTGTGATACGAACATAGATGATACATTACAATGAAAAGGAGACCAGGGCTCGTATTACTGAAACCGTTCTCATGCTCAAGCATAGATTTGTGCTCAAGTCGAAATTCTTGTTTCAGTTTAAATTGAAATATTTATTCTGTTTATGCTTTAAGATGAAATATAAGTAACTTAAAGCAGAAATATATTAATAGTGTTTTTATTCGTTTTTTTCATTGTTTAAGTATTTTAGGCGAGTTACAAAATAGCTGGTTTTAATTTACACTATATTAGTGTATATTATGTCAAATTTTATTTCTTTGCTGAATTAGCATTTATGTATATTTGACTTATAAGTGCTTTAATCATCTCAATAGCAACAGCTGTGTGATATGCAGGTGTTCAATATTAATAAATAGTATAATTTTATTATTCTGGTAAATGTGATATATGCCACTATGTGCTGCTGTGTTATACATGTATTACCCAAATATTTTACTTACATTGGTGTAATTTCATACTAGCTTGTCTGTGATAGTGTACAGCTTTGCATGTCTCTATGTATTTTAGTTACATTTGTAATTACCTTGTTTTATGTTTGTCTTTTACTATGTTTGTCGCAGAAATAGCGCTACAGCGCTAATGTTGCTTGTTTTATATATTGCGACTTTAAATAAAGCTTCTTGTATCTTGTATCTTGTATCTAGCTGGTTTGATCACAGAATCCATGCTTGAGTACGAGAATAGTTTCATGAATACGGACCAAGGTATTCCCAAGTCGTTTTCTTCGACTATAATCATCATTGACATTTAGGTACATTGGAACACAATGTGATCAAAGAGTAAAAGAACCACATTTTTTTTAAAAATATGATGACAACAATAAGCATTGAACTGCCAGTAAACTTGTACAGCCAGCATCTCTTGAAACAAAGTTGTCTGTCGACAGGCACTAGATATATATGACACAAGGCTGTCTGTCGACCGGCTCTAGATATATATAAAACAAGGCTGTCTGTCGACCGGCTCTAGATATATATGAAACAAAGTTGTCTGTCGACCGGCTCTAGATATATATGAAACAAAGTTGTCTGTCGACCGGCTCTAGATATATATGAAACAAGGCTGTCTGTCGACCGGCTCTAGATATATATGAAACAAGGCTGTCTGTCGACCGGCTCTAGATATATATGAAACAAAGTTGTCTGTCGACCGGCTCTAGATATATATGAAACAAAGTTGTCTGTCGACCGGCACTAGATATATATATAACAAAGCTGTCTATCGACCGGTACTAGATATATATAAAACAGGGCTGTCTGTCGACAGGCACTAGATATATATATAACAAAGCTGTCTGTCGACCGGCTCTAGATATATATGAAACAAAGTTGTCTGTCGACCGGCACTAGATATATATATAACAAAGCTGTCTGTCGACCGGCTCTAGATATATATGAAACAAAGTTGTCTGTCGACAGGCACTAGATATATATGACACAAGGCTGTCCGTCGACCGGCTCTAGATATATATGACACAAGGCTGTCTGTCGACCGGCTCTAGATATATATGACACAAGGCTGTCTGTCGACCGGCTCTAGATATATATGACACAAGGCTGTCTGTCGACCGGCTCTAGATATATATGAAACAAGGCTGTCTGTCGAGAGACACTAGATATATATAAAACAAGGCTGTCTGTCGACCGGCACTAGATATATATAAAACAGGGCTGTCTGTCGACAGGCACTAGATATATATAAAACAAGGCTGTCTGTCGACCGGCTCTAGATATATATAAAACAAGGCTGTCTGTCGACCGGCTCTAGATATATATAAAACAAGGCTGTCTGTCGACCGGCACTAGATATATATAAAACAGGGCTGTCTGTCGACAGGCACTAGATATATATAAAACAAGGCTGTCTGTCGACCGGCTCTAGATATATATGAAACAAAGTTGTCTGTCGACCGGCACTAGATATATATAAAACAAGGCTGTCTGTCGACCGGCTCTAGATATATATGAAACAAAGTTGTCTGTCGACCGGCACTAGATATATATGAAACAAGGCTGTCTGTCGACCGGCTCTAGATATATATGAAACAAAGTTGTCTGTCGACCGGCACTAGATATATATATAACAAAGCTGTCTGTCGACCGGCTCTAGATATATATGAAACAAAGTTGTCTGTCGACCGGCACTAGATATATATATAACAAAGCTGTCTGTCGACCGGCTCTACATATATATGACACAAGGCTGTCTGTCGACCGGCTCTAGATATATATGAAACAAGGCTGTCTGTCGACCGGCTCTAGATATATATATAACAAAGCTGTCTATCGACCGGCTCTAGATATATATATAACAAAGCTGTCTATCGACCGGCACTAGATATATATAAAACAGGGCTGTCTGTCGACAGGCACTAGATATATATATAACAAAGCTGTCTGTCGACCGGCTCTAGATATATATGAAACAAAGTTGTCTGTCGACCGGCACTAGATATATATATAACAAAGCTGTCTGTCGACCGGCTCTAGATATATATGACACAAGGCTGTCTGTCGACCGGCACTAGATATATATGACACAAGGCTGTCTGTCGACCGGCTCTAGATATATATGAAACAAGGCTGTCTGTCGAGAGACACTAGATATAAATGAAACAAAGTTGTCTGTCGACCGGCTCTAGATATATATGAAACAAAGTTGTCTGTCGACCGGCACTAGATATATATGAAACAAGGCTGTCTGTCGACCGGCTCTAGATATATATGAAACAAGGCTGTCTGTCGACCGGCTCTAGATATATATGAAACAAAGTTGTCTGTCGACCGGCACTAGATATATATGAAACAAGGCTGTCTGTCGACCGGCTCTAGATATATATGAAACAAAGTTGTCTGTCGACCGGCACTAGATATATATATAACAAAGCTGTCTGTCGACCGGCTCTAGATATATATGAAACAAAGTTGTCTGTCGACCGGCACTAGATATATATGAAACAAAGCTGTCTGTCGACCGGCTCTAGATATATATGAAACAAGGCTGTCTGTCGACCGGCTCTAGATATATATGAAACAAGGCTGTCTGTCGACCGGCACTGATATATATGAAACAAGGCTGTCTGTCGACCGGCTCTAGATATATATGAAACAAGGCTGTCTGTCGACCGGCACTAGATATATATAAAACAAGGCTGTCTGTCGACCGGCACTAGATATATATAAAACAAGGCTGTCTGTCGACCGGCACTAGATATATATAAAACAAGGCTGTCAGTCGACCGGCACTAGATATATATAAAACAAGGCTGTCAGTCGACCGGCACTAGATATATATATGAAACAAGGCTGTCTGTCGACCGGCACTAGATATATATGAAACAAAGTTGTCTGTCGACCGGCACTAGATATATATAAAACAAGGCTGTCTGTCGACCGGCACTAGATATATATAAAACAAGGCTGTCAGTCGACCGGCACTAGATATATATAAAACAAGGCTGTCAGTCGACCGGCACTAGATATATATAAAACAAGGCTGTCTGTCGACCGGCACTAGATATATATAAAACAAGGCTGTCTGTCGACCGGCACTAGATATATATAAAACAAGGCTGTCTGTCGACCGGCACTAGATATATATAAAACAAGGCTGTCAGTCGACCGGCACTAGATATATATAAAACAAGGCTGTCAGTCGACCGGCACTAGATATATATATGAAACAAGGCTGTCTGTCGACCGGCACTAGATATATATAAAACAAGGCTGTCTGTCGAGAGACACTAGATATAAATGAAACAAAGTTGTCTGTCGACCGGCTCTAGATATAAATGAAACAAGGCTGTCTGTCGACCGGCTCTAGATATATATGACACAAGGCTGTCTGTCGACCGGCTCTAGATATATATGACACAAGGCTGTCTGTCGAGAGACACTAGATATATATGAAACAAAGCTGTCTGTCGACCGGCACTAGATATATATAAAACAAGGCTGTCTGTCGACCGGCACTAGATATATATAAAACAAGGCTGTCAGTCGATCGGCACTAGATATATACATGAAACAAGGCTTCTGTCGACCGGCACTAGATATATATAAAACAAGGCTGTCTGTCGATCGGCACTAGATATATATGAAACAAAGTTGTCTGTCGACCGGCACTAGATATATATAAAACAGGGCTGTCAGTCGACAGGCACTAGATATATATAGAACAGGGCTCTCCGTCTACCGGCACTTGATATATATAAAACAAGGCTGTCTGTCGACCGGCTCTAGATATATATGAAACAAAGTTGTCTGTCGAGAGACACTAGATATATATGAAACAAAGCTGTCTGTCGACCGGCACTAGATATATATAAATCAAGATTGTCTGTCGACCGGCTCTAGATATATATAAAACAAGGCTGTCTGTCGACCGGCACTAGATATAAATGAAACAAAGCTGTCTATCGACCGGCACTGATATATATGAAACAAGGCTGTCCGTCGACCGGCTCTAGATATATATGAAACAAGGCTGTCTGTCGACCGGCTCTAGATATATATGAAACAAGGCTGTCTGTCGACCGGCTCTAGATATATATGAAACAAAGTTGTCTGTCGAGAGACACTAGATATATATGAAACAAGGCTGTCTGTCGACCGGCACTAGATATATATAAATCAAGATTGTCTGTCGACCGGCTCTAGATATATATAAAACAAGGCTGTCTGTCGACCGGCACTAGATATATATGAAACAAGGCTGTCTGTCGACAGGCACTAGATATATATATAACAAAGCTGTCTGTCGACCGGCTCTAGATATATATGAAACAAAGTTGTCTGTCGACCGGCACTAGATATATATATAACAAAGCTGTCTGTCGACCGGCTCTAGATATATATGACACAAGGCTGTCTGTCGACCGGCACTAGATATATATGACACAAGGCTGTCTGTCGACCGGCTCTAGATATATATGAAACAAGGCTGTCTGTCGAGAGACACTAGATATAAATGAAACAAAGTTGTCTGTCGACCGGCTCTAGATATATATAAAACAAGGCTGTCTGTCGACCGGCTCTAGATATATATGAAACAAAGTTGTCTGTCGACCGGCACTAGATATATATGAAACAAGGCTGTCTGTCGACCGGCTTTAGATATATATGAAACAAAGTTGTCTGTCGACCGGCACTAGATATATATATAACAAAGCTGTCTGTCGACCGGCTCTAGATATATATGAAACAAAGTTGTCTGTCGACCGGCACTAGATATATATGAAACAAAGCTGTCTGTCGACCGGCTCTAGATATATATGAAACAAGGCTGTCTGTCGACCGGCTCTAGATATATATGAAACAAGGCTGTCTGTCGACCGGCACTGATATATATGAAACAAGGCTGTCTGTCGACCGGCTCTAGATATATATGAAACAAGGCTGTCTGTCGACCGGCACTAGATATATATAAAACAAGGCTGTCTGTCGACCGGCACTAGATATATATAAAACAAGGCTGTCTGTCGACCGGCACTAGATATATATAAAACAAGGCTGTCAGTCGACCGGCACTAGATATATATAAAACAAGGCTGTCAGTCGACCGGCACTAGATATATATAAAACAAGGCTGTCTGTCGAGAGACACTAGATATAAATGAAACAAAGTTGTCTGACGACCGGCTCTAGATATAAATGAAACAAGGCTGTCTGTCGACCGGCTCTAGATATATATGACACAAGGCTGTCTGTCGACCGGCTCTAGATATATATGACACAAGGCTGTCTGTCGAGAGACACTAGATATATATGAAACAAAGCTGTCTGTCGACCGGCACTAGATATATATAAAACAAGGCTGTCTGTCGACCGGCACTAGATATATATAAAACAAGGCTGTCAGTCGATCGGCACTAGATATATACATGAAACAAGGCTTCTGTCGACCGGCACTAGATATATATAAAACAAGGCTGTCTGTCGATCGGCACTAGATATATATGAAACAAAGTTGTCTGTCGACGGGCACTAGATATATATAAAACAGGGCTGTCAGTCGACAGGCACTAGATATATATAGAACAGGGCTCTCCGTCTACCGGCACTTGATATATATAAAACAAGGCTGTCTGTCGACCGGCTCTAGATATATATGAAACAAAGTTGTCTGTCGAGAGACACTAGATATATATGAAACAAAGCTGTCTGTCGACCGGCACTAGATATATATAAATCAAGATTGTCTGTCGACCGGCTCTAGATATATATAAAACAAGGCTGTCTGTCGACCGGCACTAGATATAAATGAAACAAAGCTGTCTATCGACCGGCACTGATATATATGAAACAAGGCTGTCCGTCGACCGGCTCTAGATATATATGAAACAAGGCTGTCTGTCGACCGGCTCTAGATATATATGAAACAAGGCTGTCTGTCGACCGGCTCTAGATATATATGAAACAAAGTTGTCTGTCGAGAGACACTAGATATATATGAAACAAGGCTGTCTGTCGACCGGCACTAGATATATATAAATCAAGATTGTCTGTCGACCGGCTCTAGATATATATAAAACAAGGCTGTCTGTCGACCGGCACTAGATATATATGAAACAAGGCTGTCTGTCGACCGGCACTAGATATATATGAAACAAGGCTGTCTGTCGACCGGCACTAGATATATATAAAACAAAGCTGTCTGTCGACCGGCACTAGATATATATTAAACAAAGCTGTCTGTCGACCGGCACTAGATATATATATAACAAGGTTGTCTGTCGACCGGTACTAGGTATATATTAAAACAAGGCTGTCTATCGACCGGCTTTAGATATATACGAAACAAAGTTGTCTGTCGAGAGACACTAGATATATATAAATCAAGATTGTCTGTCGACCGGCTCTAGATATATATGAAACAAGGCTGTCTGTCGACCGGCTCTAGATATATATGAAACAAAGCTGTCTGTCGACCGGTACTAGATATGTATGAAAAATGGGCGGATTGGTCGAGTGGTTAACACTCCGGCCTTCCATGCAAGCGGTCGGGGTTCGATCCCCGTAATCGTCATACGCATGGAACATTCAGAGAAAGTGTTTTTCTCCTGCCCACACAACTCCAACAACCCAGGTGGAGTAAAAAATGGTCTGTGATGGATGTGGCAGTATCTGTGATGTAGCATTCAAGTGTGGTGGCACTATAAAAGATGCCGTTGGAAACACGGTCCCACTTCAAACGGAACACAATGCATATCCACGCAAACATACACACACACATATGGAGATATTAGCCAGGTTGGTATAGGACAAGTAGTTGGCGCCCGATAAGGCAGCTCCTGCGAATTCCTCAGAATTGTATATGATATATGATAGAATTGTATGTGTTAATTGTATTGATTGTATAAGAATTGTATATATATGTACTGTAAAGCGCTTTAGAGTGGCTTATGTTAGCTAGATAGGGCGCTATATCAAATATTGTATATGATATGATGATTATGATGAAACAAAGTTGTCTGTCGACCGGCTCTAGATATACATGTATATAAAACAAAGCTGTCTGTCGACCGGCACTAGATATATATGAAACAAGGCTGTCTGTCGACCGGCACTAGATATATATGAAACAAGGCTGTCTGTCGACCGGCACTAGATATATATAAAACAAAGCTGTCTGTCGACCGGCACTAGATATATATTAAACAAAGCTGTCTGTCGACCGGCACTAGATATATATGAAACAAAGCTGTCTGTCGACCGGCACTAGATATATATGAAACAAGGCTGTCTGTCGACCGGCACTAGATATATATTAAACAAAGCTGTCTGTCGACCGGCACTAGATATATATATAACAAGGTTGTCTGTCGACCGGTACTAGGTATATATTAAAACAAGGTTGTCTGTCGACAGGCACTAGATATATATAACACAAGGCTGTCTGTCGACAGGCACTAGATATATATGAAACAAGGCTGTCTGTCAACCGGCACTAAATATATATAAAAAAGGCTGTCTGTCGACAGGCACTAGGTATAATTAAAACAAGGCTGTCTGTCGACAGGCACTAGATATATATAAAACAAGGCTGTCTGTCGACAGGCACTACATAATATAAAACAAGGTTGTCTGTCGACAGGCACTAGATATATATAAAACAAGGTTGTCTGTCGACCGACACTAGATATATACAAAACAAAGCTGTCTGTTGACCGGCACTAGATATATACAAAACAAAGCTGTCTGTCGACCGGCACTAGATATATATAAAACAAGGCTGTCTGTCGACAGGCACTAGATATATATAAAACAAGGTTGTCTGTCGACCGGCACTAGTTATATTTAAGCACTAACATTACCTTGATTAATATTTTGAATGTCAAATCAACTGAGACATTATAGCACTCTATGGTTTAAGAATTTGCAGGCATGTAATTGTCAGAATAGGACAAGTTAACAATAGAAAAATTGAAATTTCAATGTTTATCATGTTTGTCAATTACACTCTGGCTATATGTGTATGATCCCAACATTTCATTCCTTTATTTTTAAACGAATAAGCAAGGAAAATATGAATATGTCTTCATAGACCAAAAATTAGAAGGAAATAAATAGGTAATGATATGATAGCATTCCTGTAATTTCAGACGGAGGCGCTCTCAGAAGATCAAATTGATGGTAAGTCCAAGATATTCATTTTCTTTTACTTTCTATGGGACCTATCCGCACGACTTGGATATGATATTTTCAAAGTTTACGTTTTTTTTCAATTTTCTTTCTATTTAACAACTTACAAAAACTGTATATATTGCAGATCGATTAAGAGAGAATAATCCATATGCTCTATTTTTTTGGAGTTTTTAGAATTCAAAGAGGCGTTCAGTCTGTTTGACAAAGATGGCGACGGTACCATAACAACCAAAGAGTTGGGGACAGTGATGAGGTCACTAGGACAGAACCCGACAGAAGCTGAGTTACAGGACATGATCAACGAGGTGGACGCGGATGGTAATTAAATAATATTTGAAGAAACAATTTTCCTACTTTCCTACATAATTACGTAGAAGGTGATTTTCTTTTATTGTGACCCGGCGTTACTATCGATATAATCAAGTCAATCATTACATGACCCCATCTCACATGAACCTTCAAAGAATTCACAATTCCAAATGGAACTTTTCTCTTGGACAAGTTGATTACATAAGATCTTGTTCATTTATCCTAGCATCATTTTCTCATAATTTTATTTAATAGCAAACAAGGACTTTGATTTAGGTTAATGCATGTTACAAATAAATATTATGTAATTAAACACTAAAAAATACATCAACCGAGACGTTCATTAAAACACATAAATTATACACCTCATTAAAAGTCAGTAACTGATCACATGGAAAATATACCTTAGACAGGACAATAGGTGGCAGTGTATAGAAGGGTTTTGTGGCCATGGGTGATATTTTTGTACAATGAATAATCCCTAAAATAGCATGCATATGAAAATCTTAAAAAAAAAATAAGGAGTAAAATTGGCTTAAGCATGATAAAGTGGACTTTGTGGACGACTTCACATTTGTAAAAAGAAAAAAAATTTGGGTTAGAGATTAAAATTTTGACCCTTCCGAAATGGGTGTCTACACATGAAAAGCTAGCTTTACAGGAAGTGAAATTTCGACAACAGCACATGAGGGAAAATAGCAAAAAAATCTAAACATACGACCTATGCTAGGACAGATATAATTCTGCAACCAAGTAAGCTTTTATTTTAGATAGAACTTAAGAAAAAAAATCCTATCTGCATAGGTGAAATTTTGTGTAAAAAACAGTGATATTTTACATTTTCGGTCATTTTTGTTTTGAAATCATATTAATTTACAAAAATGTGTACATTTACATCTATGCAGTGTACGGTTAAATCTCTGTGTTGACAATTCTCAGGCATTGGTCTTTTTTTCCATAAATCTCTAGATCTACTGTACACAGCTACCATAACCATTCATACAATTTGAAGTGAATCAAAGCAATAGTAGGACTTACCACATGCAATCATACAACTAACATGGATACATACATACCTTGCCGAAAACTTGACTTGTCACATATGTATTATACCATCAATACTGTATGTCACATATGTCATATATAAATTAATTACATTTAATTACCGGTGAAATACTGAAAATTATTCATTCGAAAATGTGATACAGCTTTTTTTCTGATTGGACCATTCAAACCATTCCTTACAGAATCACACTGGGGCAAATTAAAGGCTGTCCCGGTAGATTTTGATATAAAAATGTACAATAAACAGAATATTTAACAGTGTCATCAGTAATACAAAATACATTTCATGAGAAGGGCTAATATTTAGATATTTTTCACGAGTGCTTAGCAATAATGTCACCATCCTCTATATATCATAACATTAACACTAAATACCACACATATATCATACCATTTACACTTAATAACACGCAAACATCATACCATTAAAACAAAATACCACACATACATCACACCATTAACACTTAATAACTCACATATATCATACCATTAACACTTAATATCACGTAGATATCATACCATTAACACTTAATATCACGTAGATATCATAACATTAACACTTAATATCACGTAGATATCATACCATTAACACTTAATATCACGTAGATATCATACCATTAACACTTAATATCACACATTTATCATACCATTAACACTTCATAACACGCATATATCATACCATTAACACTAAATACCATGCATATGTCATACCATTAACACTTAATAACACGCATATATCATACCATTAACACTAAATACCATGCATATGTCATGCTATTACCACTTAATAACACGCATACATCATACCATTGACACTTAATAACACGCATACATTATACCATTGACACTTAATAACACGCATACATCATACCATTGACACTTAATATCACGTAGATATCATACCATTGACACTTAATAACACGCATACATTATACCATTGACACTTAATAACACGCATACACCATACCATTGACACTTAATAACACGCATACACCATACCATTGACACTTAATAACACGCATACATCATACCATTGACACTTAATAACACGTATACATCACACCATTGACACTTAATAACACGTATACATCACACCATTGACACTTAATACTGTAAATCACTTACATTTCGCGAATACTTTATTTCGGGAATTTACCTCTTCAGACATATTCGCGAATATATGGTTTCCGAATGGTGATCTAGAACTGCCTCTAAGGAGAAAAGAAATACATGGTAGTGAACTCGTTTGTGTGCTATGTTCGGTCAAAGATACCGAAATGAGCAAAACATGTGATTTATCTGAAAAGTGCTGTTTTGGCCAACTGCAGGACAATTTCATTCAATATTTCCTAGATTTGTGATCAGATATGTCTGAATGTTTGCAGAATTGGCAAAAATACCATTTTTTTATTAATTACGACAGAAAAAACGTCTTTAAGTTATTCTTTCAGCTCAAAAAGTAAATTTTAGTTACACCTACCCCTTATTTTTTAAAGAGAAAATACTCCATTTTTCTTATTTTTTTGCAGATTTAATGCTTTATTATAATAAAGAAAAAATTTAGTGAAAAACGTTTTTAGATATTTGGCAAATCAAAAGGAAATAGGTTTCTCATTCAGAAGCAGTTATAAAAAGTGGGGGGTAGCAGGCTTGTTTTCTTGTCCCATTATAAAATTACATATCTAAAAATATACTCAAAATGTAAAAAAAAAAACAAATATCCTAGTTGCATAATAGTTGCATTGTAATGAACATAAAGAAGTTGTACACCAAACATGAACTAGCTGGAATGAAAAAATGGCGACGCACTGATGATTTTAAATGATCAATCAAACATAAAAATCATGAAAGCTTGGCCGTTCGTGAAGTGGAAGAAATATATAAAAATATTAATTTTCAAAACGGCTGCCATAATGGTCATTTCTTAAAAAAAAAATTCAGATGCATATTTTATATCAAAATTGATAATAAATTGTTAAAAATTACAAAAATATTTCACGGGAGATTAAAACGATATTTGCACGTGATTGAAACCTCACAAGAGCAGATCCTTAATGAAAATCGAGAATTATCAGCTTTTGGGGAAAACTCCTATATATTGGTAACCGAAAGAGCTAATCAGGACAGGTAACAAAAACCTTGCCTGTTCATATTTTGCCACTGGTTTAATCGATTTTGAGTTTGGATTATGATTTTGTTAACGCTTCTGTATTCTCTTATTTATTTTTACATTACATCATAACATCATCATAAGGCATTTATAATACAGTTGTACATGTATGCAGCCAGAGTCGTCGATTTGGTATGTTACACCAGAGGAAAACATGATCAAACTCATCTGATTGTTTCTTCTGACCAGATAAACGTATGTGCCCATGTCACTTACAGAAACATTTTGTTCACATCGTTAATTTTTTCGGCAAGGGTTTCAAGAAATTCGTTATTATTATTGACCATATGTTGGTGAGATGAATATTCCTAATTATTCAAATGCAGGTATTTAACCATGTAAAATTGAAAACATACGAAGCTGTACATAATATTATATGAGCAGTGTTCACTGTTTGTTAGTCTCAACCACTGAGAATTTATACAATGAGATACATTGTATACAGAAGCAAAAAATCTAATTTACATGTACTTAAGTCGTAAAAGGATTTAATTGTTATTGTTTTCTATCCTGGAATGGGAGTCCAATATCAATCTGTGTGTGTTGGATACCATTCCTTACATTTTAGTTTACACACAATATTGACCTTCTCCAGCTAAAAAGAAATGCTGATTACCAAATTCATTTCAGCAGCATTCCAACGGTTCAAACAGTCTCCAGACCATTCTAGTGCACCCTTTAATATCTTTCTATTCAAAAATCGAAGATCCATTTGATTTTATCTTCCTTGATGAATGAGTCTAATCAAGATTTATTGTGAGCCGGCTCAGGCAGACTAAGCTGTTTGAAATGTATTTGTACATAATAGTGTGCGCCGAGATGTATAGCTTTGCCTAACACTGTTAAAAGCCCAAGCCAACGGAGACATTCAATAAAAACACAATGCAATAAGACAATTTCTAGAAAAAACCCCGACACTAACCTAAAGATGATAGCCACAAATTTATACCATGATATACATGTTAGATTTCAAAACGATATTAAATCATTTACACAACAGAAAATATACTTAAGCTAAAATATTAATTCATAGTACCGAATACGGTGAACTGTAATTCAGTTTTGGTATATACATGCATTAATAATTGTACATTGTAAGCTGATGTTTTTAATATGCTCCAATCTGTTATAATTACAAATAGTAACTCAGTACTCACTTTGAGGATGCGACATTTACTTGAATTGATAATTATGACCCGGAAGCAGAAGACGCTTACTCTTCCAGCGTTACTCAAGTACACATACATCGCAGTGGTATATAGTAAGTCTAATTGCCAGCTATCTCCGTAGTCTAAAGTAAGTTGTGTGACCATGTACCTCAGTGGTCTTGACCAGGTATCTCAGTGGTATATTGCTAGTGCTTGTGACCCGGTATCTCAGTGGTCTATAGTTAGTGTTTGTAACCCGGTATTTCAGTCGTCTATAGCTAGTGCTTGTGACCCGGTATCTCAGTGGTCTATAGCTAGTGTTTGTGACCCAGTAACTCAGTGGTCTATAGTTAGTGTTTGTGACCATGTACCTCAGTGGTCTATAGTAAGTGTTTGTGACCCGGTATCTCAGTGGTATATTGCTAGTGTGTGTGACCAGGTATCTCAGTGGTTTATAGTAAGTATTTGTGACCAGGTATCTCAGTGTTCTATAGTAACCACAGGTATCTCAGTGGTCTATTGCTAGTGTGTGTGTCCAGGTATCTCAGTGGTATATTGCTTGTGTTTGTGACCCGGTATCTTATTGGTCTATTGCTAGTGTTTGTTATGAGATAGCTAAATAGTTTAAGTAAGTGTTTGTGACCAAATATCGCAGCGGTCTATAATTAAGGGTTTTTTAGCATAGCTATAGATATTTAACAAGCTTGTGCTATTATCAACAAAGTTCCTATTGGCTATTATTAAAACTTTGAATTTGAGCAAAAAGACTGTTTTCAAGTCAAATAAAATGTTGAGTTTGAGGCTTTTTTTCAATCTTCATTTTTTACCTTCAACTCAGCAATTAAACTATTTACCTAAAAAGCAGTCTTATTGCTATGTTCAGAAGTCTACAGAGTATTTTTGATGATTGAAATACCTCCCTCTATGTTATTTTTGTGTGATGTTATTCACAACCGCCATTTTGTTCTACGGTGTTCTATAGTAAGTATTTGTGACCAGGTATCTCATTGGTTTATAGTAAGTATTTGTGACCAGGTATCTCAGTGTTCTATAGTAAGTGTTTGTGAACAGTATCTCAGTGTTCTATAGTAAGGGTTTGTGACCAGGTATCTCAGTGGTTTATAGTAAGTATTTGTGACCAGGTATCTCAGTGTTCTATAGTAAGTGTTTGTGACCAGTATCTCAGTGTTCTATAGTAAGTGTTTGTGACCCGGTATCTCAGTGTTCTATAGTAAATGTTTGTGACCAGGTATCTCAGTGTTCTATAGTACATAATGTAAGTGTTTGTGACAAGTATCTCAGTGGTTTATAGTAATTATTTGTGACCAGGCATCTCAAGTTATATAGAAAGTGTTTTGATCAGGTATCTCAGTGGTCTCTAGTTAGTGTTTGTGACCAGGTATCTCAGTAGTATGTAGTAAGTGGCTGTGACCAGGTATCTCAGTGTTCTATAGTACATCTCTGTAAGTGTTTGTGACCAGGTAAATCAGTGGTATATAGAAAGTGTTTGTGACCAGGTATCTCAGTGTTCTATAGTAAGTGTTTGTGAACAGTATCTCAGTGTTCTATAGTAAGGGTTTGTGACCAGGTATCTCAGTGGTATATAGAAAGTGTTTTTGATCAGGTATCTCAGTGGTTTATAGTAAGTGTTCGTGATCAGGTGTCTCAGTGGTCTGTAGTAAGTGTTTGTGCCCAGGTATCTCAGTGTTTAATAGTAAGTGTTTGTGCCCAGGTATCTCAGTGTTTAATAGTAAGTGTTTGTGACCAGGTATCTCAGTGTTCTATAATAAGTGTTTGTGACCAGGTATATCAGTGGTCAAAAGTAAGTGTTTGTGACCAGGTATCTCAGTGTTTAATAGTAAGTGTTTGTGATCCGGTATCTCAGTGGTATATAGAAAGTGTTTTTGACCAGGTATCTCAGTAGTATGTAGTAAGTGTTGGTGATCAGGTATCTCGGTGTTTAAAAGTAAGTGTTTGTGATCGGGTATCTCAGTGGTATAAAATTAGTGTTTGTGATCAGGTATTTCAGTGGTTTATAGTTAGTGTTTATGATCAGGTATCTCGGTGGTATATATAAAGTGTTTGTGATCAGGTATCTCGGTGGTATATATAAAGTGTTTGTGATCAGGTATCTCGGTGGTATATATAAAGTGTTTGTGATCAGGTATCTCGGTGGTATATATAAAGTGTTTGTGATCAGGTATCTCAGTGGTCTGTAGTAAGTGTTTGTGATCAGGTATCTCGGTGGTCTGAAGTGACTGTGATCAGGTATCTCGGTGGTCTGTAGTGTTTGTGATCAGGTATCTCATTGGTCTGTAGTGTTTGTGATCAGGTATCTCATTGGTCTGTAGTGTTTGTGATCATGTATCTCAGTGGTATGTAGTGATTGTATCTCGGTGGTCTGTAGTGTTTGTGATCAGGTATCTCGGTGGTCTGTAGTGTTTGTGACCGGGTATCACATTGGTCTGTAGTAAGTGTTTGTGATCAGGTATCTAAGTGGTTTGTAGTAAGTGTTTATGATCAGGTAGCTCAGTGGTCTGTAATAAGTGTTTGTGATTAGGTATCTCAGTGGTCTGTAGTGTTTATGATCAGGTATCTCAGTGGTATGTAGTTAGTGTTTGTGATCAGGTATCTCGGTGGTCTGTAGTTAGTGTTTGTGCTCAGGTATCTCGGTGGTCTGTAGTGTTTGTGATCAGGTATCTTAGTAGTCTGTAGTTAGTGTTTGTGATCAGGTTTCTCGGTGGTCTGTAGTTAGTGTTTGTGATCAGGTATCTCGGTGGTCTATAGTGTTTGTGATCAGGTATCTCGGTGGTTTATAGTGTTTGTGATCAGGTATCTCAGTAGTTAGTAGTGATTGTATCTCGGTGGTCTGTAGTGTTTGTGATCATGTATCTCAGTAGTATGTAGTGATTGTATATCGGTGGTCTGTAGTGTTTGTGATCAGGTATCTCATTGGTCTGTAGTGTTTGTGATCATGTATCTCAGTAGTATGTAGTGATTGTATATCGGTGGTCTGTAGTGTTTGTGATCATGTATCTCAGTGGTCTGTAGTGATTGTATCTCGGTGGTCTGTAGTGTTTGTGATCAGGTATCTCATTGGTCTGTAGTGTTTGTGATCATGTATCTCAGTAGTATGTAGTGATTGTATATCGGTGGTCTGTAGTGTTTGTGATCAGGTATCTCGGAGGTCTGTAGTGTTTGTGACCGGGTATCTCATTGGTCTGTAGTAAGTGTTTGTGATCAGGTATCTCATTGGTCTGTAGTGTTTGTGATCATGTATCTCAGTAGTATGTAGTTATTCTATCTTGGTGGTCTGTAGTGTTTGTGATCAGGTATCTCGGTGGTCTGTAGTGTTTGTGATCAGGTATCTCATTGGTCTGTAGTGTTTGTGATCAGGTATCTCGGTGGTCTGTAGTGTTTGTGATCAGGTATCTCGGAGGTCTGTAGTGTTTGTGATCAGGTATCGCGGTGGTCTGTAGTGTTTGTGATCAGGTATCTCGGAGGTCTGTAGTGTTTGTGATCAGGTATCTCGGTGGTCTGTAGTGTTTATGATCAGGTATCTCCGTGGTCTGTAGTGTTTGTGATCAGGTATCTCGGTGGTCTGTAGTGTTTGTGATCAGGTATCTCTGTGGTATGTAGTTAGTGTTTGTGATCAGGTATCTCGGTGGTCTTTAATGTTTGTGATCAGGTATCTCGGTGGTCTCTAGTGTTTGTGATCAGGTATCTCAGTGGTCTGTAGTTAGTGTTTGTGATCAGGTATCTCGGTGGTCTTTAATGTTTGTGATCAGGTATCTCGGTGGTCTGTAGTGTTTGTGATCAGGTATCTCAGTGGTCTGTAGTTAGTGTTTGTGATCAGGTATCTCGGTGGTCTGTAGTGTTTGTGATCAGGTATCTCAGAGGTCTGTAGTGTTTGTGATCAGGGATCTCGGTGGTCTGTAGTGTTTGTGATCAGGTATCTCGGTGGTCTGTAGTGTTTATGATCAGGTATCTCGGTGGTCTGTAGTTAGTGTTTGTGATCAGGTATCTCGGTGGTCTGTAGTGTTTGTGATCAGGTATCCCGGTGGTCTGTAGTGTTTATGATCAGGTATCTCGGTGGTCTGTAGTGTTTGTGATCAGGTATCTCGGTGGTCTGTAGTGTTTGTGATCAGGTATCTCGGTGGTCTGTAGTGTTTGTGATCAGGTATCTCGCTGGTCTGTAGTGTTTGTGATCAGGTATCTCGGAGGTCTGTAGTGTTTGTGATCAGGTATCTCGGTGGTCTGTAGTGTTTGTGATCAGGTATCCCGGTGGTCTGTAGTGTTTGTGACCGGGTATATCATTGGTCTGTAGTAAGTGTTTGTGATCAGGTATCTCAGTGGTTTGTAGTTAGTGTTTATGATCAGGTAGCTCAGTGGTCTGTAGTAAGTGTTTGTGATCAGGTATCTCAGTGGTTTGTAGTGTTTATGATCAGGTATCTCAGTGGTCTGTAGTTAATGTTTGTGATCAGGTATCTCGGTGGTCTGTAGTTAGTGTTTGTGATCAGGTATCTCGGTGGTCTGTAGTGTTTGTGATCAGGTATCTTAGTAGTCTGTAGTTAGTGTTTGTGATCAGGTTTCTCGGTGGTCTGTAGTGTTTGTGATCAGGTATCTCAGTGGTTTATAGTAAGTGTTTGTGACCAGGTATCTCAGTAGTATGTAGTGTTTGTATCTCGGTGGTCTGTAGTGTTTGTGATCAGGTATCCCGTTGGTCTGTCGTGTTTGTGATCAGGTATCTCAGTAGTCTGTAGTGTTTGTGATCAGGTATCTCAGTAGTCTGTAGTTTTTCTATCTCGGTGGTCTGTAGTGTTTTTGATCAGGTATCTCGGTGGTCTGTAGTGTTTGTGATCAGGTATCTCAGTAGTCTGTAGTTATTCTATCTCGGTGGTCTGTAGTGTTTGTGAGCAGGTATCTCGGTGGTCTGTAGTGTTTGTGATCAGGTATCTCGGTGGTCTGTAGTGTTTGTGATCAGGTATCTCAGTGGTCTGTAGTAAGTGTTTGTGATCAGGTATCTCAGTAGTCTGTAGTTATTCTATCTCAGTGGTC
The DNA here is from genome assembly GCA_947623455.1 of Mimachlamys varia. NCBI lineage: Eukaryota > Metazoa > Mollusca > Bivalvia > Pectinida > Pectinidae > Mimachlamys > Mimachlamys varia. The sequence goes on from OX392528.1 coordinate 56,968,097, forward strand.
TGTAGTGTTTGTGATCAGGTATCTCAGTAGTATGTAGTGATTGTATCTCGGTGGTCTGTAGTGTTTGTGAGCAGGTATCTCAGTGGTCTGTAGTGTTTGTGATCAGGTATCTCGGTGGTCTGTAGTGTTTGTGATCAGGTATCTCGGTGGTCTGTAGTGTTTGTGATCAGGTATCTCTGTGGTATGTAGTTAGTGTTTGTGATCAGGTATCTCGGTGGTCTTTAATGTTTGTGATCAGGTATCTCGGTGGTCTGTAGTGTTTGTGATCAGGTATCTCAGTGGTCTGTAGTTAGTGTTTGTGATCAGGTATCTCGGTGGTCTTTAATGTTGTGATCAGGTATCTCGGTGGTCTGTAGTGTTTGTGATCAGGTATCTCAGTGGTCTGTAGTTAGTGTTTGTGATCAGGTATCTCGGTGGTCTGTAGTGTTTGTGATCAGGTATCTCAGAGGTCTGTAGTGTTTGTGATCAGGGATCTCGGTGGTCTGTAGTGTTTGTGATCAGGTATCTCGGTGGTCTGTAGTGTTTATGATCAGGTATCTCGGTGGTCTGTAGTTAGTGTTTGTGATCAGGTATCTCGGTGTTCTGTAGTGTTTGTGATCAGGTATCCCGGTGGTCTGTAGTGTTTATGGTCAGGTATCTCGGTGGTCTGTAGTGTTTGTGATCAGGTATCTCGGTGGTCTGTAGTGTTTGTGATCAGGTATCTCGGTGGTCTGTAGTGTTTGTGATCAGGTATCTCGCTGGTCTGTAGTGTTTGTGATCAGGTATCTCGGAGGTCTGTAGTGTTTGTGATCAGGTATCTCGGTGGTCTGTAGTGTTTGTGATCAGGTATCCCGGTGGTCTGTAGTGTTTGTGACCGGGTATCTCATTGGTCTGTAGTAAGTGTTTGTGATCAGGTATCTCAGTGGTTTGTAGTTAGTGTTTATGATCAGGTAGCTCAGTGGTCTGTAGTAAGTGTTTGTGATCAGGTATCTCAGTGGTTTGTAGTGTTTATGATCAGGTATCTCAGTGGTCTGTAGTTAATGTTTGTGATCAGGTATCTCGGTGGTCTGTAGTTAGTGTTTGTGATCAGGTATCTCGGTGGTCTGTAGTGTTTGTGATCAGGTATCTTAGTAGTCTGTAGTTAGTGTTTGTGATCAGGTTTCTCGGTGGTCTGTAGTGTTTGTAATCAGGTATCTCAGTGGTTTATAGTAAGTGTTTGTGACCAGTTATCTCAGTAGTATGTAGTGTTTGTATCTCGGTGGTCTGTAGTGTTTGTGATCAGGTATCCCGTTGGTCTGTCGTGTTTGTGATCAGGTATCTCAGTAGTCTGTAGTGTTTGTGATCAGGTATCTCAGTAGTCTGTAGTTTTTCTATCTCGGTGGTCTGTAGTGTTTTTGATCAGGTATCTCGGTGGTCTGTAGTGTTTGTGATCAGGTATCTCAGTAGTCTGTAGTTATTCTATCTCGGTGGTCTGTAGTGTTTGTGAGCAGGTATCTCGGTGGTCTGTAGTGTTTGTGATCAGGTATCTCGGTGGTCTGTAGTGTTTGTGATCAGGTATCTCAGTGGTCTGTAGTAAGTGTTTGTGATCAGGTATCTCAGTAGTCTGTAGTTATTCTATCTCAGTGGTCTGTAGTGTTTGTGATCAGGTATCTCAGTAGTATGTAGTGATTGTATCTCGGTGGTCTGTAGTGTTTGTGAGCAGGTATCTCAGTGGTCTGTAGTGTTTATGATCAGGTATCTCAGTAGTCTGTAGTTATTCTATCTCAATGGTCTGTAGTGTTTGTGATCAGGTATCTCAGTAGTATGTAGTGATTGTATCTCGGTGGTCTGTAGTGATTGTGATCAGGTATCTCGGTGGTCTGTAGTGTCTGTGATCAGGTATCTCTGTGGTCTGTAGTGTTTGTGATCAGGTATCTCGGTGGTCTGTAGTGTCTGTGATCAGGTATCTTAGTAGTCTGTAGTGAGTGTATCTCGGTGGTCTGAAGTAAGTGTTTGTGATCAGGTATCTCGGTGGTCTGTAGTGTTTGTGATCAGGTATCTCGGTGGTCTGTAGTGTCTGTGATCAGGTATCTTAGTAGTTTGTAGTGAGTGTATCTCGGTGGTCTGTAGTAAGTGTTTGTGATCAGGTATCTCGGTGGTCTGTAGTGTTTGCGATCAGGTATCTCAGTGGTCTGTAGTGTTTGTGATCAGGTATCTCAGTGGTCTATAGTGTTTGTTATCAGGTATTTCGGTGGTCTGTAGTGTTTGTGATCAGGTATCTCGGTGGTCTGTAGTGTTTGTGATCAGGTTTCTCGGTGGTCTGTAGTGTTTGTGATCAGGTATCTCGGTGGTCTGTAGTTAGTGTTTGTGATCAGGTATCACTGTGGTCTGTGGTGTTTGTGATCAGGTATCTCAGTGGTCTGTAGTGTTTGTGATCAGGTATCTCAGTGGTCTATAGTGTTTGTGATCAGGTATCCCGGTGGTCTGTAGTGTTTATGATCAGGTATCTCGGTGGTCTGTAGTGATTGTGATCAGGTATCTCGGTGGTCTGTAGTGTTTGTGATCAGGTATCTCGGTGGTCTGTAGTGATTGTGATCAGGTATCTCGGTGGTCTGTAGTGTTTGTGATCAGGTATCTCGGTGGTCTGTAGTGTTTGAGATCAGGTATCTCGGTTGTCTGTAGTGTTTGAGATCAGGTATCGCGGTTGTCTGTAGTGTTTGTGATCAGGTATCTCGGTGGTCTGTAGTGTTTGAGATCAGGTATCTCGGTTGTCTGTAGTGTTTGTGATCAGGTATCTCGGTGTTCTGTAGTGTTTGAGATCAGGTATCTCGGTGGTCTGTAGTGTTTGTGATCAGGTATCTCGGTGGTCTGTAGTGTTTATGATCAGGTATCTCGGTGGTCTATAGTGTTTATGATCAGGTATCTCGGTGGTCTGTAGCGATTGTATCTCGGTGGTCTGTAGTAAGTGTTTGTGATCAGGTATATCGGTGGTCTGTAGTTAGTGTTTGTGATCAGGTATCTCGGTGGTCTGTAGTGTTTGTGATCAGGTATCTCGGTGGTCTGTAGTTAGTGTTTATGATCAGGTATCTCGGTGGTCTGTAGTGTTTGTGATCAGGTATCTCGGTGGTCTGTAGTGTTTATGATCAGGTATCTCGGTGGTCTGTAGTGTTTGTGATCAGGTATCTCGGTGGTCTGTAGTGTTTGTGATCAGGTATCTCGGTGGTCTGTAGTGTTTGTGATCAGGTATCTCGGTGGTCTGTAGTGTTTGTGATCAGGTATCTCGGAGGTCTGTAGTGTTTGTGATCAGGTATCTCGGTGGTCTGTAGTTATTCTATCTCGGTGGTCTGTAGTGTTTGTGAGCAGGTATCTCGGTGGTCTGTAGTGTTTGTGATCAGGTATCTCGGTGGTCTGTAGTGTTTGTGATCAGGTATCTCAGTGGTCTGTAGTAAGTGTTTGTGATCAGGTATCTCAGTAGTCTGTAGTTATTCTATCTCAGTGGTCTGTAGTGTTTGTGATCAGGTATCTCAGTAGTATGTAGTGATTGTATCTCGGTGGTCTGTAGTGTTTGTGAGCAGGTATCTCAGTGGTCTGTAGTGTTTGTGATCAGGTATCTCGGTGGTCTGTAGTGTTTGTGATCAGGTATCTCGGTGGTCTGTAGTGTTTGTGATCAGGTATCTCTGTGGTATGTAGTTAGTGTTTGTGATCAGGTATCTCGGTGGTCTTTAATGTTTGTGATCAGGTATCTCGGTGGTCTGTAGTGTTTGTGATCAGGTATCTCAGTGGTCTGTAGTTAGTGTTTGTGATCAGGTATCTCGGTGGTCTTTAAAGTTGTGATCAGGTATCTCGGTGGTCTGTAGTGTTTGTGATCAGGTATCTCAGTGGTCTGTAGTTAGTGTTTGTGATCAGGTATCTCGGTGGTCTGTAGTGTTTGTGATCAGGTATCTCAGAGGTCTGTAGTGTTTGTGATCAGGGATCTCGGTGGTCTGTAGTGTTTGTGATCAGGTATCTCGGTGGTCTGTAGTGTTTATGATCAGGTATCTCGGTGGTCTGTAGTTAGTGTTTGTGATCAGGTATCTCGGTGTTCTGTAGTGTTTGTGATCAGGTATCCCGGTGGTCTGTAGTGTTTATGATCAGGTATCTCGGTGGTCTGTAGTGTTTGTGATCAGGTATCTCGGTGGTCTGTAGTGTTTGTGATCAGGTATCTCGGTGGTCTGTAGTGTTTGTGATCAGGTATCTCGCTGGTCTGTAGTGTTTGTGATCAGGTATCTCGGAGGTCTGTAGTGTTTGTGATCAGGTATCTCGGTGGTCTGTAGTGTTTGTGATCAGGTATCCCGGTGGTCTGTAGTGTTTGTGACCGGGTATCTCATTGGTCTGTAGTAAGTGTTTGTGATCAGGTATCTCAGTGGTTTGTAGTTAGTGTTTATGATCAGGTAGCTCAGTGGTCTGTAGTAAGTGTTTGTGATCAGGTATCTCAGTGGTTTGTAGTGTTTATGATCAGGTATCTCAGTGGTCTGTAGTTAATGTTTGTGATCAGGTATCTCGGTGGTCTGTAGTTAGTGTTTGTGATCAGGTATCTCGGTGGTCTGTAGTGTTTGTGATCAGGTATCTTAGTAGTCTGTAGTTAGTGTTTGTGATCAGGTTTCTCGGTGGTCTGTAGTGTTTGTAATCAGGTATCTCAGTGGTTTATAGTAAGTGTTTGTGACCAGTTATCTCAGTAGTATGTAGTGTTTGTATCTCGGTGGTCTGTAGTGTTTGTGATCAGGTATCCCGTTGGTCTGTCGTGTTTGTGATCAGGTATCTCAGTAGTCTGTAGTGTTTGTGATCAGGTATCTCAGTAGTCTGTAGTTTTTCTATCTCGGTGGTCTGTAGTGTTTTTGATCAGGTATCTCGGTGGTCTGTAGTGTTTGTGATCAGGTATCTCAGTAGTCTGTAGTTATTCTATCTCGGTGGTCTGTAGTGTTTGTGAGCAGGTATCTCGGTGGTCTGTAGTGTTTGTGATCAGGTATCTCGGTGGTCTGTAGTGTTTGTGATCAGGTATCTCAGTGGTCTGTAGTAAGTGTTTGTGATCAGGTATCTCAGTAGTCTGTAGTTATTCTATCTCAGTGGTCTGTAGTGTTTGTGATCAGGTATCTCAGTAGTATGTAGTGATTGTATCTCGGTGGTCTGTAGTGTTTGTGAGCAGGTATCTCAGTGGTCTGTAGTGTTTGTGATCAGGTATCTCGGTGGTCTGTAGTGTTTGTGATCAGGTATCTCGGTGGTCTGTAGTGTTTGTGATCAGGTATCTCTGTGGTATGTAGTTAGTGTTTGTGATCAGGTATCTCGGTGGTCTTTAATGTTTGTGATCAGGTATCTCGGTGGTCTGTAGTGTTTGTGATCAGGTATCTCAGTGGTCTGTAGTTAGTGTTTGTGATCAGGTATCTCGGTGGTCTTTAATGTTGTGATCAGGTATCTCGGTGGTCTGTAGTGTTTGTGATCAGGTATCTCAGTGGTCTGTAGTTAGTGTTTGTGATCAGGTATCTCGGTGGTCTGTAGTGTTTGTGATCAGGTATCTCAGAGGTCTGTAGTGTTTGTGATCAGGGATCTCGGTGGTCTGTAGTGTTTGTGATCAGGTATCTCGGTGGTCTGTAGTGTTTATGATCAGGTATCTCGGTGGTCTGTAGTTAGTGTTTGTGATCAGGTATCTCGGTGTTCTGTAGTGTTTGTGATCAGGTATCCCGGTGGTCTGTAGTGTTTATGATCAGGTATCTCGGTGGTCTGTAGTGTTTGTGATCAGGTATCTCGGTGGTCTGTAGTGTTTGTGATCAGGTATCTCGGTGGTCTGTAGTGTTTGTGATCAGGTATCTCGCTGGTCTGTAGTGTTTGTGATCAGGTATCTCGGAGGTCTGTAGTGTTTGTGATCAGGTATCTCGGTGGTCTGTAGTGTTTGTGATCAGGTATCCCGGTGGTCTGTAGTGTTTGTGACCGGGTATCTCATTGGTCTGTAGTAAGTGTTTGTGATCAGGTATCTCAGTGGTTTGTAGTTAGTGTTTATGATCAGGTAGCTCAGTGGTCTGTAGTAAGTGTTTGTGATCAGGTATCTCAGTGGTTTGTAGTGTTTATGATCAGGTATCTCAGTGGTCTGTAGTTAATGTTTGTGATCAGGTATCTCGGTGGTCTGTAGTTAGTGTTTGTGATCAGGTATCTCGGTGGTCTGTAGTGTTTGTGATCAGGTATCTTAGTAGTCTGTAGTTAGTGTTTGTGATCAGGTTTCTCGGTGGTCTGTAGTGTTTGTAATCAGGTATCTCAGTGGTTTATAGTAAGTGTTTGTGACCAGTTATCTCAGTAGTATGTAGTGTTTGTATCTCGGTGGTCTGTAGTGTTTGTGATCAGGTATCCCGTTGGTCTGTCGTGTTTGTGATCAGGTATCTCAGTAGTCTGTAGTGTTTGTGATCAGGTATCTCAGTAGTCTGTAGTTTTTCTATCTCGGTGGTCTGTAGTGTTTTTGATCAGGTATCTCGGTGGTCTGTAGTGTTTGTGATCAGGTATCTCAGTAGTCTGTAGTTATTCTATCTCGGTGGTCTGTAGTGTTTGTGAGCAGGTATCTCGGTGGTCTGTAGTGTTTGTGATCAGGTATCTCGGTGGTCTGTAGTGTTTGTGATCAGGTATCTCAGTGGTCTGTAGTAAGTGTTTGTGATCAGGTATCTCAGTAGTCTGTAGTTATTCTATCTCAGTGGTCTGTAGTGTTTGTGATCAGGTATCTCAGTAGTATGTAGTGATTGTATCTCGGTGGTCTGTAGTGTTTGTGAGCAGGTATCTCAGTGGTCTGTAGTGTTTGTGATCAGGTATCTCAGTAGTCTGTAGTTATTCTATCTCAGTGGTCTGTAGTGTTTGTGATCAGGTATCTCAGTAGTATGTAGTGATTGTATCTCGGTGGTCTGTAGTGATTGTGATCAGGTATCTCGGTGGTCTGTAGTGTCTGTGATCAGGTATCTCTGTGGTCTGTAGTGTTTGTGATCAGGTATCTCGGTGGTCTGTAGTGTCTGTGATCAGGTATCTTAGTAGTCTGTAGTGAGTGTATCTCGGTGGTCTGAAGTAAGTGTTTGTGATCAGGTATCTCGGTGGTCTGTAGTGTTTGTGATCAGGTATCTCGGTGGTCTGTAGTGTCTGTGATCAGGTATCTTAGTAGTTTGTAGTGAGTGTATCTCGGTGGTCTGTAGTAAGTGTTTGTGATCAGGTATCTCGGTGGTCTGTAGTGTTTGCGATCAGGTATCTCAGTGGTCTGTAGTGTTTGTGATCAGGTATCTCAGTGGTCTATAGTGTTTGTTATCAGGTATTTCGGTGGTCTGTAGTGTTTGTGATCAGGTATCTCGGTGGTCTGTAGTGTTTGTGATCAGGTTTCTCGGTGGTCTGTAGTGTTTGTGATCAGGTATCTCGGTGGTCTGTAGTTAGTGTTTGTGATCAGGTATCACTGTGGTCTGTGGTGTTTGTGATCAGGTATCTCAGTGGTCTGTAGTGTTTGTGATCAGGTATCTCAGTGGTCTATAGTGTTTGTGATCAGGTATCCCGGTGGTCTGTAGTGTTTATGATCAGGTATCTCGGTGGTCTGTAGTGATTGTGATCAGGTATCTCGGTGGTCTGTAGTGTTTGTGATCAGGTATCTCGGTGGTCTGTAGTGTTTGAGATCAGGTATCTCGGTTGTCTGTAGTGTTTGAGATCAGGTATCGCGGTTGTCTGTAGTGTTTGTGATCAGGTATCTCGGTGGTCTGTAGTGTTTGAGATCAGGTATCTCGGTTGTCTGTAGTGTTTGTGATCAGGTATCTCGGTGTTCTGTAGTGTTTGAGATCAGGTATCTCGGTGGTCTGTAGTGTTTGTGATCAGGTATCTCGGTGGTCTGTAGTGTTTATGATCAGGTATCTCGGTGGTCTATAGTGTTTATGATCAGGTATCTCGGTGGTCTGTAGCGATTGTATCTCGGTGGTCTGTAGTAAGTGTTTGTGATCAGGTATATCGGTGGTCTGTAGTTAGTGTTTGTGATCAGGTATCTCGGTGGTCTGTAGTGTTTGTGATCAGGTATCTCGGTGGTCTGTAGTTAGTGTTTATGATCAGGTATCTCGGTGGTCTGTAGTGTTTGTGATCAGGTATCTCGGTGGTCTGTAGTGTTTATGATCAGGTATCTCGGTGGTCTATAGTGTTTGTGATCAGGTATCTCGGTGGTCTATAGTGTTTGTGATCAGGTATCGCGGTGGTCTGTAGTGTTTGTGATCAGGTATCTCGGTGGTCTGTAGTGTTTGTGATCAGGTATCCCGGTGGTCTGTAGTGTTTGTGATCAGGTATCTCGGTGGTCTGTAGTGTTTATGATCAGGTATCTCGGTGGTCTGTAGTGTTTGAGATCAGGTATCTCGGTGGTCTGTAGTGTTTGTGATCAGGTATCACGGTGGTCTGTAGTGTTTGTGATCAGGTATCCCGGTGGTCTGTAGTGTTTGTGATCAGGTATCTCGGTGTTCTGTAGTGTTTGTGATCAGTGTTCTATACAGATGAAGTTAGTGACCCAGTTAAATCAGTAGCTAATAGTTGGTGTTTGTAACCAAGTATCTCTTGATGACTGTGAATCTTTAAAACAGCCATCTTGGAATTATGACAGCTCGCCAGAAAATGTCGTCTACATGTAAACAAAACGCTTTAATCAAAATCACAAACACGTTTCTTTGGAAACATGTATTAGTTCGTGACGTTTCCGGGCAACTAGTTTACTAACTTTTGGCTGTATATATATGCTGCATTGGATTAACAATTTGATTAGTCAAATTAATTGCATAAATAGAGTCAGGTAACAACTAGTGTTATAACAAGTTAAACTGTTCCTCAGTGGTGGGTTCGACATAATGATGTCATGGCAATACATCAATACGGTACCCTTTCTGTTGATGCTGCACCGTCCTATAATGTTCTTTTCACAGGTAATGGAGAGATTGATTTTGAGGAATTTTTGGCAATGATGGCGAGAAAAATGACGAGCATGGATTCTCACGAAGAATTGACTGAGGCTTTCAAAGTGTTCGACAGAGACGGTAACGGACTAATCAGCGCCGCCGAACTACGTCACGTGATGACAAATCTCGGCGAGAAGCTGACTGACGACGAAGTGGACGAGATGATACGAGAAGCAGATGTTGATGGAGATGGACACGTTAATTACGAAGGTAACAAACACGACTTAGAAATTAATATGACAAAAGTAACCCACGTAAGAATGAAGAAAATTACGAATTACACAAAATAAGCTTAGAAATTTAAAAAAAATGAAGAAAGTAACAAAGTAAGCATGGAAATTTAAAATTGTGAAAGTAGCAAACCCAGCATAGGGATGGAATATGACGAAAGTAACAAATAGTGCTTAGAGATGGAATATGACGAAAGTAACAAACCCAGCTTAGAGATGGAATATGACGAAAGTAACACATCCAGCTTGGAGATGGAAAATGAGGAAAGTAACTAGCTCAGCTGAGTGATGGAATATGAGGAAAGTAACAAACCCAGCTTAGAAATGTAAAATGACGAAAGTAATAATAGTGCTTAGAGATGGAATATGACGAAAGTAACAAACCCAGCTTAGAGATGGAAAATGACGAAAGTAACTAGCTCAGCTTAGTGATGGAATATGAGGAAAGTAACAAACCCAGCTTGGAGATGGAAAATGAGGAAAGTAACTAGCTCAGCTTAGTGATGGAAAATGAGGAAAGTAACAACCCAGCTTAGAGATGGAAAATGAGGAGAGTAACACACCTAGCTTAGAGATGGAAAATGAGGAAAGTAACAAACCCAGCTTAGAGATGGAAAATGAGGAAAGTAACTAGCTCAGCTTAGTGATGGAAAATGAGGAAAGTAACTAGCTCAGCTTAGTGATAGAAAATGAGGAAAGTAACAAACCCAGCTTAGAGATGGAAAATGAGGAAAGTAACTAGCTCAGCTTAGTGATGGAAAATGAGGAAAGTAACAAACCCAGCTTAGTGATGGAAAATGAGGAAAGTAACAAACCCAGCTTAGAGATGGAAAATGAGGAAAGTAACTAGCTCAGCTTAGTGATGGAAAATGAGGAAAGTAACAAACCCAGCTTAGAGATGGAAAATGAGGAAAGTAACACACCCAGCTTAGAGATGGAAAATGACGAAAGTAACTAGCTCAGCTGAGTGATGGAAAATGAGGAAAGTAACAAACTCGGATTAGAAATAATAACAGGGATATAGATACCACTTATAAGAGATGAGAAAATATTGGGATAAACAAATCACCGCTTCACGATAATAAGAATGGCGGTATCCTGGGTTCACGGTATTTGATATGAAGAATTATGGAGCTAAAAATCGATTTAAAATATAAACATAAAGGAGATAAAACAGTCTATCAGGGATAAAAATGTTCATCCCTGTTTTTTCCCTCTTTGTCTATAAGTGAAAGAGTAAATTCTGAGCTAGGTCAGTATCCATTTAAATTTAAACGTTAGATACTATAGGTATATAAAAACTCCAAAACAGAACTTACGAAGGAAGACAAATTTGACATGTCCTAGTATCGAGAACTTCTTCAACTGACCCTGAAAAACTCATCTCTCCACCAGAAACAATGTTTAAAAAGTATATTTCATTTTCATCGTCTGTAATGTATATTTTTTTTTTCAATTTCAGAGTTTGTGAAGATGATGACAACAAAATAAAGTTCTGTTGGTAATTTGTGTATGTACAATTTACAAATTCCAGTTCTAAAATAAACGGAACGAAACGTGTCATTATGACGGGTAAGTATGAAGGACAGAGAGCAAAGCATCACGTGATTGAGGACGCGTGGTACAAAGGAACGTTAACTCATAGAAGCCACTTACCTAATATGGCATAATATGTTTTCATAGAAGGAAAAATATTTACCTCATAATAGATAGATGTATTTTCTCTTTGATAAGTGTTGGTGTTTCCGCATTTTTGTCATGTTTTCTTTCTTATTTGTAAATAAAATTGGAATTGAAGATGTACACTGTAACACATATACATGCACGTCACCCAACTCCTTGTGGCATCAACAAACATTTAAGTCGAAATATGGAGTTGACAACATTTAGAAGTGTCAAAGGAACTACAAGTTCGACTGTTACCGGTACACGTTTCAATAAATGGTTATTGCTAACGGAGTTACCTCCCTTGCCATTGAACCGTAGTAACAATTTGACAATGTAGATTGATTTTGTTCGGAATGAGACATTTTTTTATTTTATTTTTAAATATCAATTAATTGATTGTGATACTGATTGGTTTAATTTCTAAATGTAGCTTGTATACAAAACTGCACTTTTAATCTGCCCTAACTATATATTGCTGCTAGTAACTGCACAGATCACAAGGACCTGATAATTCGTTATAGTTAGTTTTTGACCTAACTAACATGTACGGTGTTTAGAGCAATTCTACATTTTTGGGGGTTTGTATCAATTTTCGATGAAACGCCCTCTTCAATGACCATAAAGACTGTTGATGGGGATGGGGAGTGGGGCATTTTTTTTAAATTGCTCTAAACACAAACTGGCTGTAACAAATTCTCAAGTCCCAGTGGTTTGACGCAAGCAATCACTGTTTAATTCAAGGAATGTCCAGAACAGTACATTAAAAGATCCGTGTATCACTGTTTAGATCCGTGTATCACTGTTTAGATCCGTGTATCATTGTAAAGATCCGTGTATCACTGTTTAGAACCGTGTATCACTGTTTGGATCCGTGTATCACTGTTTAGATCCGTGTATCACTGTTTAGATCCGTGTATCACTGTTTAGATCCGTGTATCACTGTTTAGATCCGTGTATCATTGTAAAGATCCGTGTATCATTGTAAAGATCCGTGTATCACTGTTTAGAACCGTGTATCACTGTTTGGATCCGTGTATAACTGTTTAGATCCGTGTATCACTGTTTGGATCCGTGTATCATTGTAAAGATCCGTGTATCATTGTAAAGATCCGTGAATCACTGTTTTGAAAACGCTGCAATTGTTCTCTTGTGAATTGAGGTTTGCTAAATTGTTTGAGAAATGACACAAAACTTGTAGATCTTTTACAAAAGAGAAAGATGGAAAACAGTAAAAAATACAATCAATAAGAGACCTCTCTGATTTGAAGTGCCACAGAGTCGGACAACTAGTGACCAGATTCAGGGGTATCGCTTGTCCATCCCCGCTGCGTGGTTGTAGATATTTCAACAATGGCAGTAACTAAATGTGTTTGACAGAGAAATGATTTATCTAGGAATGAATTGAGTCAGAGATTACTACTACTTATGATTCCTCAACAAGTATTCCCCAACACTGAGAACGATTCCTCAACAAGTTTCCCCCGACACTGAGAACGATTCCTCAACAAGTATCCCCCGACACTGAGAATGGTTCCTCAACAAGTATCCCCCGACACTGAGAATGGTTCCTCAACAAGTTTCCCCCGACACTGAGAATGATTCCTCAACAAGTATCCCTCGACACTGAGAACGATTTCTCAACAAGTATCCCCCGACACTGAGAATGATTCCTCAACAAGTATCCCCCGACACTAAGAATGATTCCTCAACAACAAGTATCCCCCGACACTGAGAATGATTCCTCAACAACAAGTTTCCCCCGACACTGAGAATGATTCCTCAACAACAAGTATCCCCCGACACTGAGAATGATTCCTCAACAACAAGTTTCCCCCGACACTGAGAATGATTCTTCAACAAGTTTCCCCCGACACTGAGAACGATTTCTCAACAAGTATCCCCCGACACTGAGAACGATTCCTCCACAAGTATCCCCCGACATTGAGAATAATTCCTCCACAAGTATCCCCCGACACTGAGAATGGTTCCTCAATAAGTATCCCCCGACACTGAGAATGGTTCCTCAACAAGTATCCCCCGACACTGAGAATAATTCCTCAACAAGTTTCCCCCGACACTGAGAATGATTCCTCAACAACAAGTTTCCCCCGACACTGAGAATGATTCTTCAACAAGTTTCCCCCGACACTGAGAACGATTTCTCAACAAGTATCCCCCGACACTGAGAACGATTCCTCCACAAGTATCCCCCGACATTGAGAATAATTCCTCCACAAGTATCCCCCGACACTGAGAATGGTTTCTCAATAAGTATCCCCCGACACTGAGAATGGTTCCTCAACAAGTATCCCCCGACACTGAGAATAATTCCTCAACAAGTTTCCCCCGACACTGAGAATGATTCCTCAACAAGTATCCCCCGACACTGAGAATGATTCCTCCACAAGTATCCCCCGACACTGAGAATGATTCCTCAACAAGTATCCCCCGACACTGAGAATGATTCCTCAACAACAAGTATCCCCCGACACTGAGAATGATTCCTCAACAAGTATCCCCCGACACTAAGAATGATTCCTCAACAAGTATCCCCCGACACTGAAAACGATTCCTCAACAAGTATCCCCTGACACTGAGAACAATTCCTCAACAAGTATCCCCCGACACTGAGAACGATTCCTCAACAAGTATCCCACGACACTGAGAATGATTCCTCAACAAGTTTCCCCGACATTGAGAATAATTCCTCAACAAGTATCCCCCGACACTGAGAACGACTCCTCCACAAGTATCCCCCGACACTGAGAATGATTCCTCAACAAGTTTCCCACGACACTGAGAATGATTCCTCAACAAGTATCCCCCGACACTAAGAATGATTCCTCAACAAGTATCCCCCGAAACTGAGAATGATTCCTCAACAACAAGTATTCCCCGACACTGAGAACGATTCCTCAACAAGTATTCCCCGACACTGAGAATGATTCCTCAACAAGTATCCCCCGACACTGAGAACGATTCCTCAACAAGTATCCCCCGACACTGAGAATGATTCCTCAACAAGTTTCCCCCGACACTGAGAATGATTCCTCAACAAATATCCCCCGACACTGAGAATGATTCCTCAACAAATATCCCCCGACACTGAGAATGATTCCTCAACAAGTATCCCCTGACACTGAGAACAATTCCTCAACAAGTATCCTCCGTCACTGAGAACGATTCCTCCACAAGTATCCCCCGACACTGAGAATGGTTCCTCAATAAGTATCCCCCGACACTGAAAATGGTTCCTCAACAAGTATCCCCCGACACTGAGAATAATTCCTCAACAAGTTTCCCCCGACACTGAGAATGATTCCTCAACAAGTATCCCCTGACACTGAGAATGATTCCTCAACAAGTATCCCCCGACACTGAGAATGATTCCTCCACAAGTATCCCCCGACACTGAGAATGATTCCTCAACAAGTATCCCCCGACACTGAGAATGATTCCTCAACAACAAGTATCCCCCGACACTGAGAATGATTCCTCAACAAGTATCCCCCGACACTAAGAATGATTCCTCAACAAGTATCCCCCGACACTGAAAACGATTCCTCAACAAGTATCCCCTGACACTGAGAACAATTCCTCAACAAGTATCCCCCGACACTGAGAACGATTCCTCAACAAGTATCCCACGACACTGAGAATGATTCCTCAACAAGTTTCCCCGACATTGAGAATAATTCCTCAACAAGTATCCCCCGACACTGAGAACGACTCCTCCACAAGTATCCCCCGACACTGAGAATGATTCCTCAACAAGTTTCCCACGACACTGAGAATGATTCCTCAACAAGTATCCCCCGACACTAAGAATGATTCCTCAACAAGTATCCCCCGAAACTGAGAATGATTCCTCAACAACAAGTATTCCCCGACACTGAGAACGATTCCTCAACAAGTATTCCCCGACACTGAGAATGATTCCTCAACAAGTATCCCCCGACACTGAGAACGATTCCTCAACAAGTATTCCCCGACACTGAGAATGATTCCTCAACAACAAGTTTCCCCCGACACTGAGAATGATTCCTCAACAACAAGTATCCCCCGACACTGAGAATGATTCCTCAACAACAAGTTTCCCCCGACACTGAGAATGATTCTTCAACAAGTTTCCCCCGACACTGAGAACGATTTCTCAACAAGTATCCCCCGACACTGAGAACGATTCCTCCACAAGTATCCCCCGACATTGAGAATAATTCCTCCACAAGTATCCCCCGACACTGAGAATGGTTCCTCAATAAGTATCCCCCGACACTGAGAATGGTTCCTCAACAAGTATCCCCCGACACTGAGAATAATTCCTCAACAAGTTTCCCCCGACACTGAGAATGATTCCTCAACAACAAGTTTCCCCCGACACTGAGAATGATTCTTCAACAAGTTTCCCCCGACACTGAGAACGATTTCTCAACAAGTATCCCCCGACACTGAGAACGATTCCTCCACAAGTATCCCCCGACATTGAGAATAATTCCTCCACAAGTATCCCCCGACACTGAGAATGGTTTCTCAATAAGTATCCCCCGACACTGAGAATGGTTCCTCAACAAGTATCCCCCGACACTGAGAATAATTCCTCAACAAGTTTCCCCCGACACTGAGAATGATTCCTCAACAAGTATCCCCCGACACTGAGAATGATTCCTCCACAAGTATCCCCCGACACTGAGAATGATTCCTCAACAAGTATCCCCCGACACTGAGAATGATTCCTCAACAACAAGTATCCCCCGACACTGAGAATGATTCCTCAACAAGTATCCCCCGACACTAAGAATGATTCCTCAACAAGTATCCCCCGACACTGAAAACGATTCCTCAACAAGTATCCCCTGACACTGAGAACAATTCCTCAACAAGTATCCCCCGACACTGAGAACGATTCCTCAACAAGTATCCCACGACACTGAGAATGATTCCTCAACAAGTTTCCCCGACATTGAGAATAATTCCTCAACAAGTATCCCCCGACACTGAGAACGACTCCTCCACAAGTATCCCCCGACACTGAGAATGATTCCTCAACAAGTTTCCCACGACACTGAGAATGATTCCTCAACAAGTATCCCCCGACACTAAGAATGATTCCTCAACAAGTATCCCCCGAAACTGAGAATGATTCCTCAACAACAAGTATTCCCCGACACTGAGAACGATTCCTCAACAAGTATTCCCCGACACTGAGAATGATTCCTCAACAAGTATCCCCCGACACTGAGAACGATTCCTCAACAAGTATCCCCCGACACTGAGAATGATTCCTCAACAAGTTTCCCCCGACACTGAGAATGATTCCTCAACAAATATCCCCCGACACTGAGAATGATTCCTCAACAAATATCCCCCGACACTGAGAATGATTCCTCAACAAGTATCCCCTGACACTGAGAACAATTCCTCAACAAGTATCCTCCGTCACTGAGAACGATTCCTCCACAAGTATCCCCCGACACTGAGAATGGTTCCTCAATAAGTATCCCCCGACACTGAAAATGGTTCCTCAACAAGTATCCCCCGACACTGAGAATAATTCCTCAACAAGTTTCCCCCGACACTGAGAATGATTCCTCAACAAGTATCCCCTGACACTGAGAATGATTCCTCAACAAGTATCCCCCGACACTGAGAATGATTCCTCCACAAGTATCCCCCGACACTGAGAATGATTCCTCAACAAGTATCCCCCGACACTGAGAATGATTCCTCAACAACAAGTATCCCCCGACACTGAGAATGATTCCTCAACAAGTATCCCCCGACACTAAGAATGATTCCTCAACAAGTATCCCCCGACACTGAAAACGATTCCTCAACAAGTATCCCCTGACACTGAGAACAATTCCTCAACAAGTATCCCCCGACACTGAGAACGATTCCTCAACAAGTATCCCACGACACTGAGAATGATTCCTCAACAAGTTTCCCCGACATTGAGAATAATTCCTCAACAAGTATCCCCCGACACTGAGAACGACTCCTCCACAAGTATCCCCCGACACTGAGAATGATTCCTCAACAAGTTTCCCACGACACTGAGAATGATTCCTCAACAAGTATCCCCCGACACTAAGAATGATTCCTCAACAAGTATCCCCCGAAACTGAGAATGATTCCTCAACAACAAGTATTCCCCGACACTGAGAACGATTCCTCAACAAGTATTCCCCGACACTGAGAATGATTCCTCAACAAGTATCCCCCGACACTGAGAATGATTCCTCAACAAGTATCCCCCGACACTGAGAATGATTCCTCAACAAGTTTCCCCCGACACTGAGAATGATTCCTCAACAAATATCCCCCGACACTGAGAATGATTCCTCAACAAATATCCCCCGACACTGAGAATGATTCCTCAACAAGTATCCCCTGACACTGAGAACAATTCCTCAACAAGTATCCTCCGTCACTGAGAACGATTCCTCCACAAGTATCCCCCGACACTGAGAATGGTTCCTCAATAAGTATCCCCCGACACTGAAAATGGTTCCTCAACAAGTATCCCCCGACACTGAGAATAATTCCTCAACAAGTTTCCCCCGACACTGAGAATGATTCCTCAACAAGTATCCCCTGACACTGAGAACAATTCCTCAACAAGTATCCCCCGACACTGAGAACGATTCCTCCACAAGTATCCCCCGACACTGAGAATGGTTCCTCAATAAGTATCCCCCGACACTGAAAATGGTTCCTCAACAAGTATCCCCCGACACTGAGAATAATTCCTCAACAAGTTTCCACCGACACTGAGAATGATTCCTCAACAAGTATCCCCCGACACTGAGAATGATTCCTCCACAAGTATCCCCCGACACTGAGAATGATTCCTCAACAAGTATCCCATGACACTGAGAATGATTCCTCAACAAATATCCCCCGACACTGAGAACGATTCCTCAACAAGTATCCCCCGACACTGAGAATGATTCCTCAACAAGTTTCCCCCGACACTGAGAATGATTCCTCAACAAATATCCCCCGACACAGAGAATGATTCCTCAACAAGTTTCCCCCGACACTGAGAATGATTCCTCAACAAATATCCCCCGACACTGAGAATGATTCCTCAACAAGTTTCCCACGACACTGAGAATGATTCCTCAACAAGTATCCCCCGACACTAAGAATGATTCCTCAACAAGTATCCCCCGAAACTGAGAATGATTCCTCAACAACAAGTATCCCCCGAAACTGAGAATGATTCCTCAACAAGTATCCCCCGACACTAAGAATGATTCCTCAACAAGTATCCCCCGACACTGAGAACGATTCCTCAACAAGTATCCCCCGACACTGAGAACGATTCCTCGACAAGTATCCCCCGACACTGAGAACGATTCCTCAACAACTAATCCCCGACACTGAGAATGATTCCTCAACAAGTATCCCCCGACACTGAGAACGATTCCTCAACAAGTATCCCCCGACACTGAGAATAATTCCTCAACAAATATCCCCCGACACTGAGAATGATTCCTCAACAAGTATCCCCCGACACTGAGAATGATTCCTCCACAAGTATCCCCCGACACTGAGAATGATTCCTCAACAAGTTTCCCACGACACTGAGAATGATTCCTCAACAAGTATCCCCCGACACTAAGAATGATTCCTCAACAAGTATCCTCCGACACTGAGAATGATTCCTCAACAAGTATCCCCCGACACTGAGAATGATTCCTCAACAACAAGTATCCCCCGACACTGAGAATGATTCCTCAACAAGTATCCCCCGACACTAAGAATGATTCCTCAACAAGTATCCACCGACACTGAGAACGATTCCTCAACAAGTATCCCCCGCCACTGAGAACGATTCCTCAACAAGTATCCCCCGACACTGAGAATGATTCCTCAACAAGTACTCCACGACACTGAGAACAATTCCTCAACAAGTATCCCCCGACACTGAGAATGATTCCTCAACAAGTATTCCCCGACACTGAGAATGATTCCTCAACAAGTATCCCCCGACACTGAGAACGATTCCTCAACAAGTATCCCCTGACACTGAGAACAATTCCTCAACAAGTATCCCCCGACACTGAGAACGATTCCTCAACAAGTATCCCACGACACTGAGAATGATTCCTCAACAAGTATCCCCCGACACTGAGAACGATTCCTCCACAAGTATCCCCCGACACTGAGAATGATTCCTCAACAAGTTTCCCACGACACTGAGAATAATTCCTCAACAAGTATCCCCCGACACTAAGAATGATTCCTCAACAAGTATCCCCCGAAACTGAGAATGATTCCTCAACAACAAGTATCCCCCGAAACTGAGAATGATTCCTCAACAAGTATCCCCCGACACTAAGAATGATTCCTCAACAAGTATCCCCCGACACTGAGAACGATTCCTCAACAAGTATCCCCCGACACTGAGAACGATTCCTCGACAAGTATCCCCCGACACTGAGAACGATTCCTCAACAAGTATTCCCCGACACTGAGAATGATTCCTCAACAAGTATCCCCCGACACTGAGAACGATTCCTCAACAAGTATCCCCTGACACTGAGAACAATTCCTCAACAAGTATCCCCCGACACTGAGAACGATTCCTCAACAAGTATCCCCCGACACTGAGAATGATTCCTCAACAAGTTTCCCCCGACACTGAGAATGATTCCTCAACAAATATCCCCCGACACTGAGAATGATTCCTCAACAAGTTTCCCCCGACACTGAGAATGATTCCTCAACAAATATCCCCCGACACTGAGAATGATTCCTCAACAAATATCCCCCGACACTGAGAATGATTCCTCAACAAGTATCCCCTGACACTGAGAACAATTCCTCAACAAGTATCCTCCGACACTGAGAACGATTCCTCCACTAGTATCCCCCGACACTGAGAATGGTTCCTCAATAAGTATCCCCCGACACTGAAAATGGTTCCTCAACAAGTATCCCCCGACACTGAGAATAATTCCTCAACAAGTTTCCCCCGACACTGAGAATGATTCCTCAACAAGTATCCCCTGACACTGAGAACAATTCCTCAACAAGTATCCCCCGACACTGAGAATGGTTCCTCAATAAGTATCCCCCGACACTGAAAATGGTTCCTCAACAAGTATCCCCCGACACTGAGAATAATTCCTCAACAAGTTTCCCCCGACACTGAGAATGATTCCTCAACAAGTATCCCCCGACACTGAGAATGATTCCTCCACAAGTATCCCCCGACACTGAGAATGATTCCTCAACAAGTTTCCCACGACACTGAGAATGATTCCTCAACAAGTATCCCCCGACACTAAGAATGATTCCTCAACAAGTATCCCCCGACACTGAGAATGATTCCTCAACAAGTATCCCCCGACACTGAGAATGATTCCTCAACAACAAGTATCCCCCGACACTGAGAACGATTCCTCAACAAGTATCCCCCGACACTAAGAATGATTCCTCAACAAGTATCCCCCGACACTGAGAACGATTCCTCAACAAGTATCCCCCGACACTGAGAACGATTCCTCAACAAGTATCCCCTGACACTGAGAACAATTCCTCAACAAGTATCCCCCGACACTGAGAACGATTCCTCAACAAGTATCCCACGACACTGAGAATGATTCCTCAACAAGCTTCCCCGACATTGAGAATAATTTCTCAACAAGTATCCCCCGACACTGAGAACGATTCCTCCACAAGTATCCCCCGACACTGAGAACGATTCCTCCACAAGTATCCCCCGACATTGAGAATAATTCCTCCACAAGTATCCCCCGACACTGAGAATGGTTCCTCAATAAGTATCCCCCGACACTGAGAATGGTTCCTCAACAAGTATCCCCCGACACTGAGAATAATTCCTCAACAAGTTTCCCCCGACACTGAGAATGATTCCTCAACAAGTATCCCCCGACACTGAGAATGATTCCTCCACAAGTATCCCCCGACACTGAGAATGATTCCTCAACAAGTTTCCCACGACACTGAGAATGATTCCTCAACAAGTATCCCCCGACACTTAGAATGATTCCTCAACAAGTATCCCCCGACACTGAGAATGATTCCTCAACAAGTATCCCCCGACACTGAGAACGATTCCTCGACAAGTATCCCCCGACACTGAGAACGATTCCTCAACAAGTATCCCCTGACACTGAGAACAATTCCTCAACAAGTATCCCCCGACACTGAGAACGATTCCTCAACAAGTATCCCCCGACACTGAGAATGATTCCTCAACAAGTTTCCCCCGACACTTAGAATGATTCCTCAACAAATATCCCCCGACACAGAGAATGATTCCTCAACAAGTTTCCCCCGACACTGAGAATGATTCCTCAACAAATATCCCCCGACACTGAGAATGATTCCTCAACAAGTATCCCCCGACACTGAGAATGATTCCTCAACAAATATCCCCCGACACTGAGAATGATTCCTCAACAAGTATCCCCTGACACTGAGAACAATTCCTCAACAAGTATCCCCCGACACTGAGAACGATTCCTCCACAAGTATCCCCCGACACTGAGAATGGTTCCTCAATAAGTATCCCCCGACACTGAAAATGGTTCCTCAACAAGTATCCCCCGACACTGAGAATAATTCCTCAACAAATATCCCCCGACACTGAGAATGATTCCTCAACAAGTATCCCCCGACACTGAGAATGATTCCTCCACAAGTATCCCCCGACACTGAGAATGATTCCTCAACAAGTTTCCCACGACACTGAGAATGATTCCTCAACAAGTATCCCCCCGACACTAAGAATGATTCCTCAACAAGTATCCTCCGACACTGAGAATGATTCCTCAACAAGTATCCCCCGACACTGAGAATGATTCCTCAACAACAAGTATCCCCCGACACTGAGAATGATTCCTCAACAAGTATCCCCCGACACTAAGAATGATTCCTCAACAAGTATCAACCGACACTGAGAACGATTCCTCAACAAGTATCCCCCGCCACTGAGAACGATTCCTCAACAAGTATCCCCCGACACTGAGAACAATTCCTCAACAAGTACTCCCCGACACTGAGAACAATTCCTCAACAAGTATCCCCCAACACTGAGAACGATTCCTCAACAAGTATCCCACGACACTGAGAATGATTCCTCAACAAGTTTCCCCGACATTGAGAATAATTCCTCAACAAGTATCCCCCGACACTGAGAACGATTCCTCCACAAGTATCCTCCGACACTGAGAACGATTCCTCCACAAGTATCCCCCGACACTGAGAATGGTTCCTCAATAAGTATCCCCCGACACTGAAAATGGTTCCTCAACAAGTATCCCCCGACACTGAGAATAATTCCTCAACAAGTTTCCCCCGACACTGAGAATGATTCCTCAACAAGTATCCCCTGACACTGAGAACAATTCCTCAACAAGTATCCCCCGACACTGAGAACGATTCCTCCACAAGTATCCCCCGACACTGAGAATGGTTCCTCAATAAGTATCCCCCGACACTGAAAATGGTTCCTCAACAAGTATCCCCCGACACTGAGAATAATTCCTCAACAAGTTTCCCCCGACACTGAGAATGATTCCTCAACAAGTATCCCCCGACACTGAGAATGATTCCTCCACAAGTATCCCCCGACACTGAGAATGATTCCTCAACAAGTTTCCCACGACACTGAGAATGATTCCTCAACAAGTATCCCCCGACACTAAGAATGATTCCTCAACAAGTATCCTCCGACACTGAGAATGATTCCTCAACAACAAGTATCCCCCGACACTGAGAACGATTCCTCAACAAGTATCCCCCGACACTAAGAATGATTCCTCAACAAGTATCCCCCGACACTGAGAACGATTCCTCAACAAGTATCCCCCGACACTGAGAACGATTCCTCAACAAGTATCCCCTGACACTGAGAACAATTCCTCAACAAGTATCCCCCGACACTGAGAACGATTCCTCAACAAGTATCCCACGACACTGAGAATGATTCCTCAACAAGTTTCCCCGACATTGAGAATAATTTCTCAACAAGTATCCCCCGACACTGAGAACGATTCCTCCACAAGTATCCCACGACACTGAGAACGATTCCTCCACAAGTATCCCCCGACATTGAGAATAATTCCTCCACAAGTATCCCCCGACACTGAGAATGGTTCCTCAATAAGTATCCCCTGACACTGAGAATGGTTCCTCAACAAGTATCCCCCGACACTGAGAATAATTCCTCAACAAGTTTCCCCCGACACTGAGAATGATTCCTCAACAAGTATCCCCCGACACTGAGAATGATTCCTCCACAAGTATCCCCCGACACTGAGAATGATTCCTCAACAAGTTTCCCACGACACTGAGAATGATTCCTCAACAAGTATCCCCCGACACTTAGAATGATTCCTCAACAAGTATCCCCCGACACTGAGAATGATTCCTCAACAAGTATCCCCCGACACTGAGAACGATTCCTCGACAAGTATCCCCCGACACTGAGAACAATTCCTCAACAAGTATCCCCTGACACTGAGAACAATTCCTCAACAAGTATCCCCCGACACTGAGAACGATTCCTCAACAAGTATCCCCCGACACTGAGAATGATTCCTCAACAAGTTTCCCCCGACACTTAGAATGATTCCTCAACAAATATCCCCCGACACAGAGAATGATTCCTCAACAAGTTTCCCCCGACACAGAGAATGATTCCTCAACAAATATCCCCCGACACTGAGAATGATTCCTCAACAAGTATCCCCCGACACTGAGAATGATTCCTCAACAAATATCCCCCGACACTGAGAATGATTCCTCAACAAGTATCCCCTGACTCTGAGAACAATTCCTCAACAAGTATCCCCCGACACTGAGAACGATTCCTCCACAAGTATCCCCCGACACTGAGAATGGTTCCTCAATAAGTATCCCCCGACACTGAAAATGGTTCCTCAACAAGTATCCCCCGACACTGAGAATAATTCCTCAACAAATATCCCCCGACACTGAGAATGATTCCTCAACAAGTATCCCCCGACACTGAGAATGATTCCTCCACAAGTATCCCCCGACACTGAGAATGATTCCTCAACAAGTTTCCCCCGACACTGAGAATGATTCCTCAACAAGTACTCCACGACACTGAGAACAATTCCTCAACAAGTATCCCCCGACACTGAGAACGATTCCTCAACAAGTATCCCCCGACACTGAGAATGATTCCTCAACAAGTATTCCCCGACACTGAGAATGATTCCTCAACAAGTATCCCCCGACACTGAGAACGATTCCTCAACAAGTATCCCCTGACACTGAGAACAATTCCTCAACAAGTATCCCCCGACACTGAGAACGATTCCTCAACAAGTATCCCACGACACTGAGAATGATTCCTCAACAAGTATCCCCCGACACTGAGAACGATTCCTCCACAAGTATCCCCCGACACTGAGAATGATTCCTCAACAAGTTTCCCACGACACTGAGAATGATTCCTCAACAAGTATCCCCCGACACTAAGAATGATTCCTCAACAAGTATCCCCCGAAACTGAGAATGATTCCTCAACAACAAGTATCCCCCGAAACTGAGAATGATTCCTCAACAAGTATCCCCCGACACTAAGAATGATTCCTCAACAAGTATCCCCCGACACTGAGAACGATTCCTCAACAAGTATCCCCCGACACTGAGAACGATTCCTCGACAAGTATCCCCCGACACTGAGAACGATTCCTCAACAAGTATTCCCCGACACTGAGAATGATTCCTCAACAAGTATCCCCCGACACTGAGAACGATTCCTCAACAAGTATCCCCTGACACTGAGAACAATTCCTCAACAAGTATCCCCCGACACTGAGAACGATTCCTCAACAAGTATCCCCCGACACTGAGAATGATTCCTCAACAAGTTTCCCCCGACACTGAGAATGATTCCTCAACAAATATCCCCCGACACTGAGAATGATTCCTCAACAAGTTTCCCCCGACACTGAGAATGATTCCTCAACAAATATCCCCCGACACTGAGAATGATTCCTCAACAAATATCCCCCGACACTGAGAATGATTCCTCAACAAGTATCCCCTGACACTGAGAACAATTCCTCAACAAGTATCCTCCGACACTGAGAACGATTCCTCCACAAGTATCCCCCGACACTGAGAATGGTTCCTCAATAAGTATCCCCCGACACTGAAAATGGTTCCTCAACAAGTATCCCCCGACACTGAGAATAATTCCTCAACAAGTTTCCCCCGACACTGAGAATGATTCCTCAACAAGTATCCCCTGACACTGAGAACAATTCCTCAACAAGTATCCCCCGACACTGAGAATGGTTCCTCAATAAGTATCCCCCGACACTGAAAATGGTTCCTCAACAAGTATCCCCCGACACTGAGAATAATTCCTCAACAAGTTTCCCCCGACACTGAGAATGATTCCTCAACAAGTATCCCCCGACACTGAGAATGATTCCTCCACAAGTATCCCCCGACACTGAGAATGATTCCTCAACAAGTTTCCCACGACACTGAGAATGATTCCTCAACAAGTATCCCCCGACACTAAGAATGATTCCTCAACAAGTATCCCCCGACACTGAGAATGATTCCTCAACTAGTATCCCCCGACACTGAGAATGATTCCTCAACAACAAGTATCCCCCGACACTGAGAACGATTCCTCAACAAGTATCCCCCGACACTAAGAATGATTCCTCAACAAGTATCCCCAGACACTGAGAACGATTCCTCAACAAGTATCCCCCGACACTGAGAACGATTCCTCAACAAGTATCCCCTGACACTGAGAACAATTCCTCAACAAGTATCCCCCGACACTGAGAACGATTCCTCAACAAGTATCCCACGACACTGAGAATGATTCCTCAACAAGTTTCCCCGACATTGAGAATAATTTCTCAACAAGTATCCCCCGACACTGAGAACGATTCCTCCACAAGTATCCCCCGACACTGAGAACGATTCCTCCACAAGTATCCCCCGACATTGAGAATAATTCCTCCACAAGTATCCCCCGACACTGAGAATGGTTCCTCAATAAGTATCCCCCGACACTGAGAATGGTTCCTCAACAAGTATCCCACGACACTGAGAATAATTCCTCAACAAGTTTCCCCCGACACTGAGAATGATTCCTCAACAAGTATCCCCCGACACTGAGAATGATTCCTCCACAAGTATCCCTCGACACTGAGAATGATTCCTCAACAAGTTTCCCACGACACTGAGAATGATTCCTCAACAAGTATCCCCCGACACTTAGAATGATTCCTCAACAAGTATCCCCCGACACTGAGAATGATTCCTCAACAAGTATCCCCCGACACTGAGAACGATTCCTCGACAAGTATCCCCCGACACTGAGAACGATTCCTCAACAAGTATCCCCTGACACTGAGAACAATTCCTCAACAAGTATCCCCCGACACTGAGAACGATTCCTCAACAAGTATCCCCCGACACTGAGAATGATTCCTCAACAAGTTTCCCCCGACACTTAGAATGATTCCTCAACAAATATCCCCCGACACAGAGAATGATTCCTCAACAAGTTTCCCCCGACACTAAGAATGATTCCTCAACAAATATCCCCCGACACTGAGAATGATTCCTCAACAAGTATCCCCCGACACTGAGAATGATTCCTCAACAAATATCCCCCGACACTGAGAATGATTCCTCAACAAGTATCCCCTGACACTGAGAACAATTCCTCAACAAGTATCCCCCGACACTGAGAACGATTCCTCCACAAGTATTCCCCGACACTGAGAATGGTTCCTCAATAAGTATCCCCCGACACTGAAAATGGTTCCTCAACAAGTATCCCCCGACACTGAGAATAATTCCTCAACAAATATCCCCCGACACTGAGAATGATTCCTCAACAAGTATCCCCCGACACTGAGAATGATTCCTCCACAAGTATCCCCCGACACTGAGAATGATTCCTCAACAAGTTTCCCACGACACTGAGAATGATTCCTCAACAAGTATCCCCCGACACTAAGAATGATTCCTCAACAAGTATCCTCCGACACTGAGAATGATTCCTCAACAAGTATCCCCCGACACTGAGAATGATTCCTCAACAACAAGTATCCCCCGACACTGAGAATGATTCCTCAACAAGTATCCCCCGACACTAAGAATGATTCCTCAACAAGTATCAACCGACACTGAGAACGATTCCTCAACAAGTATCCCCCGCCACTGAGAACGATTCCTCAACAAGTATCCCCCGACACTGAGAATGATTCCTCAACAAGTACTCCCCGACACTAAGAACAATTCCTCAACAAGTATCCCCCAACACTGAGAACGATTCCTCAACAAGTATCCCACGACACTGAGAATGATTCCTCAACAAGTTTCCCCGACATTGAGAATAATTCCTCAACAAGTATCCCCCGACACTGAGAACGATTCCTCCACAAGTATCCTCCGACACTGAGAACGATTCCTCCACAAGTATCCCCCGACACTGAGAATGGTTCCTCAATAAGTATCCCCCGACACTGAAAATGGTTCCTCAACAAGTATCCCCCGACACTGAGAATAATTCCTCAACAAGTTTCCCCCGACACTGAGAATGATTCCTCAACAAGTATCCCCTGACACTGAGAACAATTCCTCAACAAGTATCCCCCGACACTGAGAACGATTCCTCCACAAGTATCCCCCGACACTGAGAATGGTTCCTCAATAAGTATCCCCCGACACTGAAAATGGTTCCTCAACAAGTATCCCCCGACACTGAGAATAATTCCTCAACAAGTTTCCCCCGACACTGAGAATGATTCCTCAACTAGTATCCCCCGACACTGAGAATGATTCCTCCACAAGTATCCCCCGACACTGAGAATGATTCCTCAACAAGTTTCCCACGACACTGAGAATGATTCCTCAACAAGTATCCCCCGACACTAAGAAGGATTCCTCAACAAGTATCCTCCGACACTGAGAATGATTCCTCAACAAGTATCCCCCGACACTGAGAATGATTCCTCAACAACAAGTATCCCCCGACACTGAGAATGATTCCTCAACAAGTATCCCCTGACACTGAGAACAATTCCTCAACAAGTATCCCCCGACACTGAGAATGGTTCCTCAATAAGTATCCCCCGACACTGAAAATGGTTCCTCAACAAGTATCCCCCGACACTGAGAATAATTCCTCAACAAGTTTCCCCCGACACTGAGAATGATTCCTCAACAAGTATCCCCCGACACTGAGAATGATTCCTCCACAAGTATCCCCCGACACTGAGAATGATTCCTCAACAAGTTTCCCACGACACTGAGAATGATTCCTCAACAAGTATCCCCCGACACTAAGAATGATTCCTCAACAAGTATCCCCCGACACTGAGAATGATTCCTCAACAAGTATCCCCCGACACTGAGAATGATTCCTCAACAACAAGTATCCCCCGACACTGAGAACGATTCCTCAACAAGTATCCCCCGACACTAAGAATGATTCCTCAACAAGTATCCCCCGACACTGAGAACGATTCCTCAACAAGTATCCCCCGACACTGAGAACGATTCCTCAACAAGTATCCCCCGACACTGAGAACAATTCCTCAACAAGTATCCCCCGACACTGAGAACGATTCCTCAACAAGTATCCCACGACACTGAGAATGATTCCTCAACAAGTTTCCCCGACATTGAGAATAATTTCTCAACAAGTATCCCCCGACACTGAGAACGATTCCTCCACAAGTATCCCCCGACACTGAGAACGATTCCTCCACAAGTATCCCCCGACATTGAGAATAATTCCTCCACAAGTATCCCCCGACACTGAGAATGGTTCCTCAATAAGTATCCCCCGACACTGAGAATGGTTCCTCAACAAGTATCCCCCGACACTGAGAACGATTCCTCAACAAGTATCCCCCGACACTGAGAACAATTCCTCAACAAGTATCCCCCGACACTGAGAACGATTCCTCAACAAGTATCCCACGACACTGAGAATGATTCCTCAACAAGTTTCCCCGACATTGAGAATAATTTCTCAACAAGTATCCCCCGACACTGAGAACGATTCCTCAACAAGTATCCCCCGCCACTGAGAATGATTCCTCAACAAGTATCCCCCGACACTGAGAATGATTCCTCAACAAGTACTCCCCGACACTAAGAACAATTCCTCAACAAGTATCCCCCAACACTGAGAACGATTCCTCAACAAGTATCCCACGACACTGAGAATGATTCCTCAACAAGTTTCCCCGACATTGAGAATAATTCCTCAACAAGTATCCCCCGACACTGAGAACGATTCCTCCACAAGTATCCTCCGACACTGAGAACGATTCCTCCACAAGTATCCCCCGACACTGAGAATGGTTCCTCAATAAGTATCCCCCGACACTGAAAATGGTTCCTCAACAAGTATCCCCCGACACTGAGAATAATTCCTCAACAAGTTTCCCCCGACACTGAGAATGATTCCTCAACAAGTATCCCCTGACACTGAGAACAATTCCTCAACAAGTATCCCCCGACACTGAGAACGATTCCTCCACAAGTATCCCCCGACACTGAGAATGGTTCCTCAATAAGTATCCCCCGACACTGAAAATGGTTCCTCAACAAGTATCCCCCGACACTGAGAATAATTCCTCAACAAGTTTCCCCCGACACTGAGAATGATTCCTCAACTAGTATCCCCCGACACTGAGAATGATTCCTCCACAAGTATCCCCCGACACTGAGAATGATTCCTCAACAAGTTTCCCACGACACTGAGAATGATTCCTCAACAAGTATCCCCCGACACTAAGAATGATTCCTCAACAAGTATCCTCCGACACTGAGAATGATTCCTCAACAAGTATCCCCCGACACTGAGAATGATTCCTCAACAACAAGTATCCCCCGACACTGAGAATGATTCCTCAACAAGTATCCCCTGACACTGAGAACAATTCCTCAACAAGTATCCCCCGACACTGAGAATGGTTCCTCAATAAGTATCCCCCGACACTGAAAATGGTTCCTCAACAAGTATCCCCCGACACTGAGAATAATTCCTCAACAAGTTTCCCCCGACACTGAGAATGATTCCTCAACAAGTATCCCCCGACACTGAGAATGATTCCTCCACAAGTATCCCCCGACACTGAGAATGATTCCTCAACAAGTTTCCCACGACACTGAGAATGATTCCTCAACAAGTATCCCCCGACACTAAGAATGATTCCTCAACAAGTATCCCCCGACACTGAGAATGATTCCTCAACAAGTATCCCCCGACACTGAGAATGATTCCTCAACAACAAGTATCCCCCGACACTGAGAACGATTCCTCAACAAGTATCCCCCGACACTAAGAATGATTCCTCAACAAGTATCCCCCGACACTGAGAACGATTCCTCAACAAGTATCCCCCGACACTGAGAACGATTCCTCAACAAGTATCCCCCGACACTGAGAACAATTCCTCAACAAGTATCCCCCGACACTGAGAACGATTCCTCAACAAGTATCCCACGACACTGAGAATGATTCCTCAACAAGTTTCCCCGACATTGAGAATAATTTCTCAACAAGTATCCCCCGACACTGAGAACGATTCCTCCACAAGTATCCCCCGACACTGAGAACGATTCCTCCACAAGTATCCCCCGACATTGAGAATAATTCCTCCACAAGTATCCCCCGACACTGAGAATGGTTCCTCAATAAGTATCCCCCGACACTGAGAATGGTTCCTCAACAAGTATCCCCCGACACTGAGAATAATTCCTCAACAAGTTTCCCCCGACACTGAGAACGATTCCTCAACAAGTATCCCCCGACACTAAGAAGGATTCCTCAACAAGTATCCTCCGACACTGAGAATGATTCCTCAACAAGTATCCCCCGACACTGAGAACGATTCCTCAACAAGTATCCCCCGACACTGAGAACGATTCCTCAACAAGTATCCCCCGACACTGAGAACAATTCCTCAACAAGTATCCCCCGACACTGAGAACGATTCCTCAACAAGTATCCCACGACACTGAGAATGATTCCTCAACAAGTTTCCCCGACATTGAGAATAATTTCTCAACAAGTATCCCCCGACACTGAGAACGATTCCTCCACAAGTATCCCCCGACACTGAGAACGATTCCTCCACAAGTATCCCCCGACATTGAGAATAATTCCTCCACAAGTATCCCCCGACACTGAGAATGGTTCCTCAATAAGTATCCCCCGACACTGAGAATGGTTCCTCAACAAGTATCCCCCGACACTGAGAACGATTCCTCAACAAGTATCCCCCGACACTGAGAACAATTCCTCAACAAGTATCCCCCGACACTGAGAACGATTCCTCAACAAGTATCCCACGACACTGAGAATGATTCCTCAACAAGTTTCCCCGACATTGAGAATAATTTCTCAACAAGTATCCCCCGACACTGAGAACGATTCCTCAACAAGTATCCCCCGCCACTGAGAACGATTCCTCAACAAGTATCCCCCGACACTGAGAATGATTCCTCAACAAGTACTCCCCGACACTAAGAACAATTCCTCAACAAGTATCCCCCAACACTGAGAACGATTCCTCAACAAGTATCCCACGACACTGAGAATGATTCCTCAACAAGTTTCCCCGACATTGAGAATAATTCCTCAACAAGTATCCCCCGACACTGAGAACGATTCCTCCACAAGTATCCTCCGACACTGAGAACGATTCCTCCACAAGTATCCCCCGACACTGAGAATGGTTCCTCAATAAGTATCCCCCGACACTGAAAATGGTTCCTCAACAAGTATCCCCCGACACTGAGAATAATTCCTCAACAAGTTTCCCCCGACACTGAGAATGATTCCTCAACAAGTATCCCCTGACACTGAGAACAATTCCTCAACAAGTATCCCCCGACACTGAGAACGATTCCTCCACAAGTATCCCCCGACACTGAGAATGGTTCCTCAATAAGTATCCCCCGACACTGAAAATGGTTCCTCAACAAGTATCCCCCGACACTGAGAATAATTCCTCAACAAGTTTCCCCCGACACTGAGAATGATTCCTCAACTAGTATCCCCCGACACTGAGAATGATTCCTCCACAAGTATCCCCCGACACTGAGAATGATTCCTCAACAAGTTTCCCACGACACTGAGAATGATTCCTCAACAAGTATCCCCCGACACTAAGAATGATTCCTCAACAAGTATCCTCCGACACTGAGAATGATTCCTCAACAAGTATCCCCCGACACTGAGAATGATTCCTCAACAACAAGTATCCCCCGACACTGAGAATGATTCCTCAACAAGTATCCCCTGACACTGAGAACAATTCCTCAACAAGTATCCCCCGACACTGAGAATGGTTCCTCAATAAGTATCCCCCGACACTGAAAATGGTTCCTCAACAAGTATCCCCCGACACTGAGAATAATTCCTCAACAAGTTTCCCCCGACACTGAGAATGATTCCTCAACAAGTATCCCCCGACACTGAGAATGATTCCTCCACAAGTATCCCCCGACACTGAGAATGATTCCTCAACAAGTTTCCCACGACACTGAGAATGATTCCTCAACAAGTATCCCCCGACACTAAGAATGATTCCTCAACAAGTATCCCCCGACACTGAGAATGATTCCTCAACAAGTATCCCCCGACACTGAGAATGATTCCTCAACAACAAGTATCCCCCGACACTGAGAACGATTCCTCAACAAGTATCCCCCGACACTAAGAATGATTCCTCAACAAGTATCCCCCGACACTGAGAACGATTCCTCAACAAGTATCCCCCGACACTGAGAACGATTCCTCAACAAGTATCCCCCGACACTGAGAACAATTCCTCAACAAGTATCCCCCGACACTGAGAACGATTCCTCAACAAGTATCCCACGACACTGAGAATGATTCCTCAACAAGTTTCCCCGACATTGAGAATAATTTCTCAACAAGTATCCCCCGACACTGAGAACGATTCCTCCACAAGTATCCCCCGACACTGAGAACGATTCCTCCACAAGTATCCCCCGACATTGAGAATAATTCCTCCACAAGTATCCCCCGACACTGAGAATGGTTCCTCAATAAGTATCCCCCGACACTGAGAATGGTTCCTCAACAAGTATCCCCCGACACTGAGAATAATTCCTCAACAAGTTTCCCCCGACACTGAGAATGATTCCTCAACAAGTATCCCCCGACACTGAGAATGATTCCTCCACAAGTATCCCCCGACACTGAGAATGATTCCTCAACAAGTTTCCCACGACACTGAGAATGATTCCTCAACAAGTA
Organism: Mimachlamys varia; assembly: GCA_947623455.1. Taxonomy (NCBI): domain Eukaryota; kingdom Metazoa; phylum Mollusca; class Bivalvia; order Pectinida; family Pectinidae; genus Mimachlamys; species Mimachlamys varia. The sequence continues at coordinate 57,001,219 of OX392528.1, forward strand.
TCCCCCGACACTTAGAATGATTCCTCAACAAGTATCCCCCGACACTGAGAATGATTCCTCAACAAGTATCCCCCGACACTGAGAACGATTCCTCGACAAGTATCCCCCGACACTGAGAACGATTCCTCAACAAGTATCCCCTGACACTGAGAACAATTCCTCAACAAGTATCCCCCGACACTGAGAACGATTCCTCAACAAGTATCCCCCGACACTGAGAATGATTCCTCAACAAGTTTCCCCCGACACTTAGAATGATTCCTCAACAAATATCCCCCGACACAGAGAATGATTCCTCAACAAGTTTCCCCCGACACTGAGAATGATTCCTCAACAAATATTCCCCGACACTGAGAATGATTCCTCAACAAGTATCCCCCGACACTGAGAATGATTCCTCAACAAATATCCCCCGACACTGAGAATGATTCCTCAACAAGTATCCCCTGACACTGAGAACAATTCCTCAACAAGTATCCCCCGACACTGAGAACGATTCCTCCACAAGTATCCCCCGACACTGAGAATGGTTCCTCAATAAGTATCCCCCGACACTGAAAATGGTTCCTCAACAAGTATTCCCCGACACTGAGAATAATTCCTCAACAAATATCCCCCGACACTGAGAATGATTCCTCAACAAGTATCCCCCGACACTGAGAATGATTCCTCCACAAGTATCCCCCGACACTGAGAATGATTCCTCAACAAGTTTCCCACGACACTGAGAATGATTCCTCAACAAGTATCCCCCGACACTAAGAATGATTCCTCAACAAGTATCCTCCGACACTGAGAATGATTCCTCAACAAGTATCCCCCGACACTGAGAATGATTCCTCAACAACAAGTATCCCCCGACACTGAGAATGATTCCTCAACAAGTATCCCCCGACACTAAGAATGATTCCTCAACAAGTATCAACCGACACTGAGAACGATTCCTCAACAAGTATCCCCCGCCACTGAGAACGATTCCTCAACAAGTATCCCCCGACACTGAGAATGATTCCTCAACAAGTACTCCCCGACACTGAGAACAATTCCTCAACAAGTATCCCCCAACACTGAGAACGATTCCTCAACAAGTATCCCACGACACTGAGAATGATTCCTCAACAAGTTTCCCCGACATTGAGAATAATTCCTCAACAAGTATCCCCCGACACTGAGAACGATTCCTCCACAAGTATCCTCCGACACTGAGAACGATTCCTCCACAAGTATCCCCCGACACTGAGAATGGTTCCTCAATAAGTATCCCCCGACACTGAAAATGGTTCCTCAACAAGTATCCCCCGACACTGAGAATAATTCCTCAACAAGTTTCCCCCGACACTGAGAATGATTCCTCAACAAGTATCCCCTGACACTGAGAACAATTCCTCAACAAGTATCCCCCGACACTGAGAACGATTCCTCCACAAGTATCCCCCGACACTGAGAATGGTTCCTCAATAAGTATCCCCCGACACTGAAAATGGTTCCTCAACAAGTATCCCCCGACACTGAGAATAATTCCTCAACAAGTTTCCCCCGACACTGAGAATGATTCCTCAACAAGTATCCCCCGACACTGAGAATGATTCCTCCACAAGTATCCCCCGACACTGAGAATGATTCCTCAACAAGTTTCCCACGACACTGAGAATGATTCCTCAACAAGTATCCCCCGACACTAAGAATGATTCCTCAACAAGTATCCTCCGACACTGAGAATGATTCCTCAACAAGTATCCCCCGACACTGAGAATGATTCCTCAACAACAAGTATCCCCCGACACTGAGAACGATTCCTCAACAAGTATCCCCCGACACTAAGAATGATTCCTCAACAAGTATCCCCCGACACTGAGAACGATTCCTCAACAAGTATCCCCCGACACTGAGAACGATTCCTCAACAAGTATCCCCTGACACTGAGAACAATTCCTCAACAAGTATCCCCCGACACTGAGAACGATTCCTCAACAAGTATCCCACGACACTGAGAATGATTCCTCAACAAGTTTCCCCGACATTGAGAATAATTTCTCAACAAGTATCCCCCGACACTGAGAACGATTCCTCCACAAGTATCCCCCGACACTGAGAACGATTCCTCCACAAGTATCCCCCGACATTGAGAATAATTCCTCCACAAGTATCCCCCGACACTGAGAATGGTTCCTCAATAAGTATCCCCCGACACTGAGAATGGTTCCTCAACAAGTATCCCCCGACACTGAGAATAATTCCTCAACAAGTTTCCCCCGACACTGAGAATGATTCCTCAACAAGTATCCCCCGACACTGAGAATGATTCCTCCACAAGTATCCCCCGACACTGAGAATGATTCCTCAACAAGTTTCCCACGACACTGAGAATGATTCCTCAACAAGTATCCCCCGACACTTAGAATGATTCCTCAACAAGTATCCCCCGACACTGAGAATGATTCCTCAACAAGTATCCCCCGACACTGAGAACGATTCCTCGACAAGTATCCCCCGACACTGAGAACGATTCCTCAACAAGTATCCCCTGACACTGAGAACAATTCCTCAACAAGTATCCCCCGACACTGAGAACGATTCCTCAACAAGTATCCCCCGACACTGAGAATGATTCCTCAACAAGTTTCCCCCGACACTTAGAATGATTCCTCAACAAATATCCCCCGACACAGAGAATGATTCCTCAACAAGTTTCCCCCGACACTGAGAATGATTCCTCAACAAATATCCCCCGACACTGAGAATGATTCCTCAACAAGTATCCCCCGACACTGAGAATGATTCCTCAACAAATATCCCCCGACACTGAGAATGATTCCTCAACAAGTATCCCCTGACTCTGAGAACAATTCCTCAACAAGTATCCCCCGACACTAAGAATGATTCCTCAACAAGTATCCTCCGACACTGAGAATGATTCCTCAACAAGTATCCCCCGACACTGAGAATGATTCCTCAACAACAAGTATCCCCCGACACTGAGAATGATTCCTCAACAAGTATCCCCCGACACTAAGAATGATTCCTCAACAAGTATCAACCGACACTGAGAACGATTCCTCAACAAGTATCCCCCGCCACTGAGAACGATTCCTCAACAAGTATCCCCCGACACTGAGAATGATTCCTCAACAAGTACTCCCCGACACTGAGAACAATTCCTCAACAAGTATCCCCCAACACTGAGAACGATTCCTCAACAAGTATCCCACGACACTGAGAATGATTCCTCAACAAGTTTCCTCGACATTGAGAATAATTCCTCAACAAGTATCCCCCGACACTGAGAACGATTCCTCCACAAGTATCCCCCGACACTGAGAATGATTCCTCAACAAGCATCCCCCGACACTGAGAATGATTCCTCAACAAGTATCCCCCGACACTGAGAATAATTCCTCCACAAGTATCCCCCGACACTGAGAATGATTCCTCAACAAGTATCCCCGACACTGAGAATGATTCCTCAACAAGTATCCCCCGACACTGAGAATGATTTCTCAACAAGCATCCACCGACACTGAGAATGATTCCTCAACAAGTATCCCCCGACACTGAGAATGATTCCTCAACAAGCATCCCCCGACACTGAGAATGATTCCTCAACAAGTATCCCCCGACACTGAGAATGATTCCTCAACAAGTATCCCCCGACACTGAGAATGGTTCCTCAACAAGTATCCCCCGACACTGAGAATAATTCCTCAACAAGTATCTCCGACACTGAGAATGATTCCTCAACAAGTATCCCCCGACACTGAGAATAATTCCTCAACAAGTATCCCCCGACACTGAGAATGATTCCTCAACAAGTATCCCACGACACTGAGAATGATTCCTCAACAACTATCCCCGACACTGAGAATGATTCCTCAACAAGTTTCCCCCGACATTGAGAATGATTCCTCAACAAATATCCCCCGACACTGAGAATGATTCCTCAACAAGCATCCCCCGACACTGAGAATGATTCCTCAACAAGTATCCCCTGCCACTGAGAACAATTCCTCAACAAGTATCCCCCGACACTGAGAACGATTCCTCCACAAGTATCCCCTGACACTGAGAATGATTCCTCAACAAGTTTCCCCCGACACTGAGAACGATTCCTCCACAAGTATCCCCCTACACTGAGAATGATTCCTCAACAAGTATCCCCCGACACTGAGAACGATTCCTCAACAAATATCCCCCGACACTGAGAATGAATCCTCAACAAGTATCCCCCGACACTAAGAATGATTCCTCAACAAGTTTCCCCCGACACTGAGAATGATTCCTCAACAAGTATCCCCCGACACTGAGAATGATTCCTCAACAACAAGTATCCCCCGACACTGAGAATGATTCCTCGACAAGTATCCCCCGACACTGAGAATGATTCCTCAACAAGTATCCCCCGACACTGAGAATGATTCCTCAACAAGTATCCCCCGACACTGAGAATGGTTCCTCAACAAGTATTCCCCGACACTGAGAATGATTCCTCAACAAGTATCCCCCGACACTGAGAATGGTTCCTCAACAAGTATCCCCCGACACTGAGAATGGTTCCTCAACAAGTATCCCCCGACACTGAGAATGATTCCTCAACAACAAGTATCTCCGACACTGAGAATGGTTCCTCAACAAGTATCCCCCGACACTGAGAATGGTTCCTCAACAAGTATCCCCCGACACTGAGAATGATTCCTCAACAAGTATCCCCCGACACTGAGAACGATTCCTCCACAAGTATCCCCCGACACTGAGAATGTTTCTCAACAAGTATCCCCCGACACTAAGAATGATTCCTCAACAAGTATCCTCCGACACTGAGAATGATTCCTCAATAAGTATCCCCCGACACTGAGAATGATTCCTCAACAACAAGTATCCCCCGACACTGAGAATGATTCCTCAACAAGTATCCCCCGACACTAAGAATGATTCCTCAACAAGTATCCCCCGACACTGAGAACGATTCCTCAACAAGTATCCCCCGCCACTGAGAACGATTCCTCAACAAGTATCCCCCGACACTGAGAATGATTCCTCAACAAGTATTCCCCGACACTGAGAACAATTCCTCAACAAGTATCCCCCAACACTGAGAACGATTCCTCAACAAGTATCCTACGACACTGAGAATGATTCCTCAACAAGTTTCCCCGACATTGAGAATAATTCCTCAACAAGTATCCCCCGACACTGAGAACGATTCCACCACAAGTATCCCCCGACACTGAGAATGATTCCTCAACAAGCATCCCCCGACACTGAGAATCATTCCTCCACAAGTATCCCCCGACACTGAGAATGATTCCTCAACAAGTATCCCCCGACACTGAGAATGATTCCTCAAAAAGCATCCCCCGACACTGAGAATGATTCCTCAACAAGTATCCCCCGACACTGAGAATGATTCCTCAACAAGTATCCCCCGACACTGAGAATGATTCCTCAACAAGTATCCCCCGACACTGAGAATGGTTCCTCAACAAGTATCCCCCGACAATGAGAATGATTCCTCAACAAGTATCCCCGACACTGAGAATGGTTCCTCAACAAGTATACCCGACACTGAGAATGATTCCTCAACAAGTATCCCCCGACACTGAGAATAATTCCTCAACAAGTATCCCCCGACACTGAAAACGATTCCTCCACAAGTATCCCCCGACACTGAGAATGGTTCCTCAATAAGTATCCCCCGACACTGAAAATGGTTCCTCAACAAGTATCCCCCGACACTGAGAATAATTCCTCAACAAGTATCTCCGACACTGAGAATGATTCCTCAACAAGTATCCCCCGACACTGAGAATAATTCCTCAACAAGTATCTCCGACACTGAGAATGATTCCTCAACAAGCATCCCCCGACACTGAGAATCATTCCTCCACAAGTATCCCCCGACACTGAGAATGATTCCTCAACAAGTATCCCCCGACACTGAGAATGATTCCTCAACAAGTATCCCCCGACACTGAGAATGGTTCCTCAACAAGTATCCCCCGACACTGAGAATAATTCCTCAACAAGTATCTCCGACACTGAGAATGATTCCTCAACAAGTATCCCCCGACACTGAGAATAATTCCTCAACAAGTATCCCCCGACACTGAGAATGATTCCTCAACAAGTATCCCACGACACTGAGAATGATTCCTCAACAACTATCCCCGACACTGAGAATGATTCCTCAACAAGTTTCCCCCGACATTGAGAATGATTCCTCAACAAATATACCCCGACACTGAGAATGATTCCTCAACAAATATCCCCCGACACTGAAAATGATTCCTCAACAAGTATCCCCTGCCACTGAGAACAATTCCTCAACAAGTATCCCCCGACACTGAGAACGATTCCTCCACAAGTATCCCCTGACACTGAGAATGATTCCTCAACAAGTTTCCCCCGACACTGAGAACTATTCCTCCACAAGTATCCCCCTACACTGAGAATGATTCCTCAACAAGTATCCCCCGACACTGAGAACGATTCCTCAACAAATATCCCCCGACACTGAGAATGAATCCTCAACAAGTATCACCCGACACTAAGAATGATTCCTCAACAAGTTTCCCCCGACACTGAGAACGATTCCTCAACAAGTATCCCCCGACACTGAGAATGATTCCTCAACAACAAGTATCCCCCGACACTGAGAATGATTCCTCGACAAGTATCCCCCGACACTGAGAATGATTCCTCAACAAGTATCCCCCGACACTGAGAATGATTCCTCAACAAGTATCCCCCGACACTGAGAATGGTTCCTCAACAAGTATTCCCCGACACTGAGAATGATTCCTCAACAAGTATCCCCCGACACTGAGAATGGTTCCTCAACAAGTATCCCCCGACACTGAGAATGGTTCCTCAACAAGTATCCCCCGACACTGAGAATGATTCCTCAACAACAAGTATCTCCGACACTGAGAATGGTTCCTCAACAAGTATCCCCCGACACTGAGAATGATTCCTCAACAAGTATCCCCCGACACTGAGAACGATTCCTCCACAAGTATCCCCCGACACTGAGAATGGTTCCTCAACAAGTATCCCCCGACACTAAGAATGATTCCTCAACAAGTATTCTCCGACACTGAGAATGATTCCTCAATAAGTATCCCCCGACACTGAGAATGATTCCTCAACAACAAGTATCCCCCGACACTGAGAATGATTCCTCAACAAGTATCCCCCGACACTAAGAATGATTCCTCAACAAGTATCCACCGACACTGAGAACGATTCCTCAACAAGTATCCCCCGCCACTGAGAATCATTCCTCAACAAGTATCCCCCGACACTGAGAATGATTCCTCAACAAGTATTCCCCGACACTGAGAACAATTCCTCAACAAGTATCCCCCAACACTGAGAACGATTCCTCAACAAGTATCCTACGACACTGAGAATGATTCCTCAACAAGTTTCCCCGACATTGAGAATAATTCCTCAACAAGTATCCCCCGACACTGAGAACGATTCCACCACAAGTATCCCCCGACACTGAGAATGATTCCTCAACAAGCATCCCCCGACACTGAGAATCATTCCTCCACAAGTATCCCCCGACACTGAGAATGATTCCTCAACAAGTATCCCCCGACACTGAGAATGATTCCTCAAAAAGCATCCCCCGACACTGAGAATGATTCCTCAACAAGTATCCCCCGACACTGAGAATGATTCCTCAACAAGTATCCCCCGACACTGAGAATGATTCCTCAACAAGTATCCCCCGACACTGAGAATGGTTCCTCAACAAGTATCCCCCGACACTGAGAATGATTCCTCAACAAGTATCCCCGACACTGAGAATGGTTCCTCAACAAGTATACCCGACACTGAGAATGATTCCTCAACAAGTATCCCCCGACACTGAGAATAATTCCTCAACAAGTATCCCCCGACACTGAAAACGATTCCTCCACAAGTATCCCCCGACACTGAGAATGGTTCCTCAATAAGTATCCCCCGACACTGAAAATGGTTCCTCAACAAGTATCCCCCGACACTGAGAATAATTCCTCAACAAGTATCTCCGACACTGAGAATGATTCCTCAACAAGTATCCCCCGACACTGAGAATAATTCCTCAACAAGTATCTCCGACACTGAGAATGATTCCTCAACAAGCATCCCCCGACACTGAGAATCATTCCTCCACAAGTATCCCCCGACACTGAGAATGATTCCTCAACAAGTATCCCCCGACACTGAGAATGATTCCTCAACAAGCATCCCCCGACACTGAGAATGATTCCTCAACAAGTATCCCCGACACTGAGAATGATTCCTCAACAAGTATCCCCCGACACTGAGAATGATTCCTCAACAAGTATCCCCCGACACTGAGAATGGTTCCTCAACAAGTATCCCCCGACACTGAGAATGATTCCTCAACAAGTATCCCCGACACTGAGAATGGTTCCTCAACAAGTATCCCCGACACTGAGACTGATTCCTCAACAAGTATCCCCCGACACTGAGAATAATTCCTCAACAAGCATCCCCCGACACTGAAAACGATTCCTCCACAAGTATCCCCCGACACTGAGAATGGTTCCTCAATAAGTATCCCCCGACACTGAAAATGGTTCCTCAACAAGTATCCCCCGACACTGAGAATAATTCCTCAACAAGTATCCCCCGACACTGAGAATGATTCCTCAACAAGTATCCCACGACACTGAGAATGATTCCTCAACAACAAACCCCGACACTGAGAATGATTCCTCAACAAGTTTCCCCCGACATTGAGAATGATTCCTCAACAAATATCCCCCGACACTGAGAATGATTCCTCAACAAATATCCCCCGACACTGAGAATGATTCCTCAACAAGTATCCCCTGACACTGAGAACAATTCCTCAACAAGTATCCCCCGACACTGAGAACGATTCCTCCACAAGTATCCCCTGACACTGAGAATGATTCCTCAACAAGTTTCCCCCGACACTGAGAACGATTCCTCCACAAGTATCCCCCTACACTGAGAATGATTCCTCAACAAGTATCCCCCGACACTGAGAACGATTCCTCAACAAATATCCCCCGACACTGAGAATGAATCCTCAACAAGTATCCCCCGACACTAAGAATGATTCCTCAACAAGTTTCCCCCGACAGTGAGAATGATTCCTCAACAAGTATCCCCCGACACTGAGAATGATTCCTCAACAACAAGTATCCCCCGACACTGAGAATGATTCCTCGACAAGTATCCCCCGACACTGAGAATGATTCCTCAACAAGTATCCCCCGACACTGAGAATGATTCCTCAACAAGTATCCCCCGATACTGAGAATGGTTCCTCAACAAGTATTCCCCGACACTGAGAATGATTCCTCAACAAGTATCCCCCGACACTGAGAATGGTTCCTCAACAAGTATCCCCCGACACTGAGAATGATTCCTCAACAACAAGTATCTCCGACACTGAGAATGGTTCCTCAACAAGTATCCCCCGACACTGAGAATGATTCCTCAACAAGTATCCCCCGACATTGAGAACAATTCCTCAACAAGTATCCCCCGACACTGAGAATGGTTCCTCAACAAGTATCCCCCGACACTGAGAATGATTCCTCAACAAGTATCCCCCGACACTGAGAATGATTCCTCAACAAGTATCCCCCGACACTGAGAATAATTCCTCAACAAGTATCCCCCGACACTGAGAAGTGCTCCTCAACAAGTATCCCCGACACTGAGAATGGTTCCTCAACAAGTATCCCCAGACACTGAGAATGATTCCTCAACAAGTATCCCCCGACACTGAGAATAATTCCTCAACAAGTATCCCCCGACACTGAAAACGATTCCTCCACAAGTATCCCCCGACACTGAGAATGGTTCCTCAATAAGTATCCCCCGACACTGAAAATGGTTCCTCAACAAGTATCCCCCGACACTGAGGATAATTCCTCAACAAGTATCTCCGACACTGAGAATGATTCCTCAAAAAGTATCCCCCGACACTGAGAATAATTCCTCAACAAGTATCCCCCGACACTGAGAATGATTCCTCAACAAGTATCCCACGACACTGAGAATGATTCCTCAACAACTATCCCCGACACTGAGAATGATTCCTCAACAAGTTTCCCCCGACATTGAGAATGATTCCTCAACAAATATCCCACGACACTGAGAACGATTCCTCAACAAATATCCCCCGACACTGAGAATGATTCCTCAACAAGTATCCCCTGACACTGAGAACAATTCCTCAACAAGTATCCCCCGACACTGAGAACGATTCCTCCACAAGTATCCCCTGACACTGAGAATGATTCCTCAACAGGTTTCCCCCGACACTGAGAACGATTCCTCCACAAGTATCCCCCTACACTGAGAATGATTCCTCAACAAGTATCACCCGACACTGAGAACGATTCCTCAACAAATATCCCCCGACACTGAGAATGAATCCTCAACAAGTATCCCCCGACACTAAGAATGATTCCTCAACAAGTTTCCCCCGACACTGAGAATGATTCCTCAACAAGTATCCCCCGACACTGAGAATGATTCCTCAACAACAAGTATCCCCCGACACTGAGAATGATTCCTCGACAAGTATCCCCCGACACTGAGAATGATTCCTCAACAAGTATCCCCCGACACTGAGAATGATTCCTCAACAAGTATCCCCCGACACTGAGAATGGTTCCTCAACAAGTATCCCCCGACACTGAGAATGGTTCCTCAACAAGTATCCCCCGACACTGAGAATGGTTCCTCAACAAGTATCCCCCGACACTGAGAATGATTCCTCAACAACAAGTATCTCCGACACTGAGAATGGTTCCTCAACAAGTATCCCCCGACACTGAGAATGGTTCCTCAACAAGTATCCCCCGACACTGAGAACAATTCCTCAACAAGTATCCCCCGACACTGAGAATGATTCCTCAACAAGTTTCCCCCGACACTGAGAATAATTCCTCAACAAGTATCCCCCGACACTGAGAACGATTCCTCAACAAGTATCCCCCGACACTAAGAATGATTCCTCAACAAGCATCCCCCGACACTGAGAATGATTCCTCAACAAGTATCCCCCGACACTGAGAATAATTCCTCCACAAGTATCCCCCGACATTGAGAACAATTCCTCAACAAGTATCCCCCGACACTGAGAATGGTTCCTCAACAAGTATCCCCCGACACTGAGAATGATTCCTCAACAAGTATCCCCCGACACTGAGAATGATTCCTCAACAAGTATCCCCCGACACTGAGAATAATTCCTCAACAAGTATCCCCCGACACTGAGAAGTGCTCCTCAACAAGTATCCCCGACACTGAGAATGGTTCCTCAACAAGTATCCCCAGACACTGAGAATGATTCCTCAACAAGTATCCCCCGACACTGAGAATAATTCCTCAACAAGTATCCCCCGACACTGAAAACGATTCCTCCACAAGTATCCCCCGACACTGAGAATGGTTCCTCAATAAGTATCCCCCGACACTGAAAATGGTTCCTCAACAAGTATCCCCCGACACTGAGGATAATTCCTCAACAAGTATCTCCGACACTGAGAATGATTCCTCAAAAAGTATCCCCCGACACTGAGAATAATTCCTCAACAAGTATCCCCCGACACTGAGAATGATTCCTCAACAAGTATCCCACGACACTGAGAATGATTCCTCAACAACTATCCCCGACACTGAGAATGATTCCTCAACAAGTTTCCCCCGACATTGAGAATGATTCCTCAACAAATATCCCACGACACTGAGAACGATTCCTCAACAAATATCCCCCGACACTGAGAATGATTCCTCAACAAGTATCCCCTGACACTGAGAACAATTCCTCAACAAGTATCCCCCGACACTGAGAACGATTCCTCCACAAGTATCCCCTGACACTGAGAATGATTCCTCAACAGGTTTCCCCCGACACTGAGAACGATTCCTCCACAAGTATCCCCCTACACTGAGAATGATTCCTCAACAAGTATCACCCGACACTGAGAACGATTCCTCAACAAATATCCCCCGACACTGAGAATGAATCCTCAACAAGTATCCCCCGACACTAAGAATGATTCCTCAACAAGTTTCCCCCGACACTGAGAATGATTCCTCAACAAGTATCCCCCGACACTGAGAATGATTCCTCAACAACAAGTATCCCCCGACACTGAGAATGATTCCTCGACAAGTATCCCCCGACACTGAGAATGATTCCTCAACAAGTATCCCCCGACACTGAGAATGATTCCTCAACAAGTATCCCCCGACACTGAGAATGGTTCCTCAACAAGTATCCCCCGACACTGAGAATGGTTCCTCAACAAGTATCCCCCGACACTGAGAATGGTTCCTCAACAAGTATCCCCCGACACTGAGAATGATTCCTCAACAACAAGTATCTCCGACACTGAGAATGGTTCCTCAACAAGTATCCCCCGACACTGAGAATGGTTCCTCAACAAGTATCCCCCGACACTGAGAACAATTCCTCAACAAGTATCCCCCGACACTGAGAATGATTCCTCAACAAGTTTCCCCCGACACTGAGAATAATTCCTCAACAAGTATCCCCCGACACTGAGAACGATTCCTCAACAAGTATCCCCCGACACTAAGAATGATTCCTCAACAAGCATCCCCCGACACTGAGAATGATTCCTCAACAAGTATCCCCCGACACTGAGAATAATTCCTCCACAAGTATCCCCCGACACTGAGAATGATTCCTCAACAAGTATCCCCCGACATTGAGAATAATTCCTCAACAAGTATCCCCCGACACTGAGAACGATTCCTCCACAAGTATCCCCCGACACTGAGAATGATTCCTCAACAAGTATCCCCCGACACTGAGAATGATTCCTCAACAAGCATCCCCCGACACTGAGAATGATTCCTCAACAAGTATCCCCCGACACTGAGAATGATTCCTCAACAAGTATCCCCCGACACTGAGAATGATTCCTCAACAAGTATCCCCCGACACTGAGAATGGTTCCTCAACAAGTTTCCCCGACACTGAGAATGATTCCTCAACAAGTATCCCCGACACTGAGAACGATTCCTCCACAAGTATCCCCCGACACTGAGAATGGTTCCTCAATAAGTATCCCCCGACACTGAAAATGGTTCCTCAACAAGTATCCCCCGACACTGAGAATAATTCCTCAACAAATATACCCCGACACTGAGAATGATTCCTCAACAAGTATCCCCCGACACTGAGAATGATTCCTCCACAAATATCCCCCGACACTGAGAATGATTCCTCAACAAGTTTCCCACGACACTGAGAATGATTCCTCAACAAGTATCCCCCGACACTAAGAATGATTCCTCAACAAGTATCCTCCGACACTGAGAATGATTCCTCAACAAGTATCCCCCGACACTGAGAATGATTCCTCAACAACAAGTATCCCCCGACACTGAGAATGATTCCTCAACAAGTATCCCCCGACACTAAGAATGATTCCTCAACAAGTATCCACCGACACTGAGAACGATTCCTCAACAAGTATCCCCCGCCACTGAGAACGATTCCTCAACAAGTATCCCCCGACACTGAGAATGATTCCTCAACAAGTATTCCCCGACACTGAGAACAATTCCTCAACAAGTATCCCCCAACACTGAGAACGATTCCTCAACAAGTATCCCACGACACTGAGAATGATTCCTCAACAAGTTTCCCCGACATTGAGAATAATTCCTCAACAAGTATCCCCCGACACTGAGAACGATTCCTCCACAAGTATCCCCCGACACTGAGAATGATTCCTCAACAAGCATCCCCCGACACTGAGAATGATTCCTCAACAAGTATCCCCCGACACTGAGAATAATTCCTCCACAAGTATCCCCCGACACTGAGAATGATTCCTCAGCAAGTATCCCCGACACTGAGAATGATTCCTCAACAAGTATCCCCCGACACTGAGAATGATTCCTCAACAAGCATCCCCCGACACTGAGAATGATTCCTCAACAAGTATCCCCCGACACTGAGAATGATTCCTCAACAAGCATCCCCCGACACTGAGAATGATTCCTCAACAAGTATCCCCCGACACTGAGAATGATTCCTCAACAAGTATCCCCCGACACTGAGAATGATTCCTCAACAAGTATCCCCCGACACTGAGAATGGTTCCTCAACAAGTATCCCCCGACACTGAGAACAATTCCTCAACAAGTATCCCCCGACACTGAGAATGATTCCTCAACAAGTTTCCCCCGACACTGAGAATAATTCCTCAACAAGTATCCCCCGACACTGAGAACGATTCCTCAACAAGTATCCCCCGACACTAAGAATGATTCCTCAACAAGCATCCCCCGACACTGAGAATGATTCCTCAACAAGTATCCCCCGACACTGAGAATAATTCCTCCACAAGTATCCCCCGACACTGAGAATGATTCCTCAACAAGTATCCCCCGACATTGAGAATAATTCCTCAACAAGTATCCCCCGACACTGAGAACGATTCCTCCACAAGTATCCCCCGACACTGAGAATGATTCCTCAACAAGTATCCCCCGACACTGAGAATGATTCCTCAACAAGCATCCCCCGACACTGAGAATGATTCCTCAACAAGTATCCCCCGACACTGAGAATGATTCCTCAACAAGTATCCCCCGACACTGAGAATGATTCCTCAACAAGTATCCCCCGACACTGAGAATGGTTCCTCAACAAGTTTCCCCGACACTGAGAATGATTCCTCAACAAGTATCCCCGACACTGAGAATGGTTCCTCAACAAGTATCCCCGACACTGAGAATGATTCCTCAACAAGTATCCCCCGACACTGAGAATAATTCCTCAACAAGTATCCCCCGACACTGAAAACGATTCCTCCACAAGTATCCCCCGACACTGAGAATGGTTCCTCAATAAGTATCACCCGACACTGAAAATGGTTCCTCAACAAGTATCCCCCGACACTGAGAATGATTCCTCAACAGGTATCTCCGACACTGAGAATGATTCCTCAACAAGTATCCCCCGACACTGAGAATAATTCCTCAACAAGTATCCCCCGACACTGAGAATGATTCCTCAACAAGTATCCCACGACACTGAGAATGATTCCTCAACAACTATCCCCGACACTGAGAATGATTCCTCAACAAGTTTCCCCCGACATTGAGAATGATTCCTCAACAAATATCCCCCGACACTGAGAATGATTCCTCAACAAATATCCCCCGACACTGAGAATGATTCCTCAACAAGTATCCCCTGCCACTGAGAACAATTCCTCAACAAGTATCCCCCGACACTGAGAACGATTCCTCAACAAGTATCCCCTGACACTGAGAATGATTCCTCAACAAGTTTCCCCCGACACTGAGAACGATTCCTCCACAAGTATCCCCTTACACTGAGAACAATTCCTCAACAAGTATCCCCCAACACTGAGAACGATTCCTCAACAAGTATCCCACGACACTGAGAATGATTCCTCAACAAGTTTCCCCGACATTGAGAATAATTCCTCAACAAGTATCCCCCGACACTGAGAACGATTCCTCCACAAGTATCCCCCGACACTGAGAATGATTCCTCAACAAGCATCCCCCGACACTGAGAATGATTCCTCAACAAGTATCCCCCGACACTGAGAATAATTCCTCCACAAGTATCCCCCGACACTGAGAATGATTCCTCAGCAAGTATCCCCGACACTGAGAATGATTCCTCAACAAGTATCCCCCGACACTGAGAATGATTCCTCAACAAGCATCCCCCGACACTGAGAATGATTCCTCAACAAGTATCCCCCGACACTGAGAATGATTTTTCAACAAGCATCCCCCGACACTGAGAATGATTCCTCAACAAGTATCCCCCGACACTGAGAATGATTCCTCAACAAGTATCCCCCGACACTGAGAATGATTCCTCAACAAGTATCCCCCGACACTGAGAATGGTTCCTCAACAAGTATCCCCCGACACTGAGAACAATTCCTCAACAAGTATCCCCCGACACTGAGAATGATTCCTCAACAAGTTTCCCCCGACACTGAGAATAATTCCTCAACAAGTATCCCCCGACACTGAGAACGATTCCTCAACAAGTATCCCCCGACACTAAGAATGATTCCTCAACAAGCATCCCCCGACACTGAGAATGATTCCTCAACAAGTATCCCCCGACACTGAGAATAATTCCTCCACAAGTATCCCCCGACACTGAGAATGATTCCTCAACAAGTATCCCCCGACATTGAGAATAATTCCTCAACAAGTATCCCCCGACACTGAGAACGATTCCTCCACAAGTATCCCCCGACACTGAGAATGATTCCTCAACAAGTATCCCCCGACACTGAGAATGATTCCTCAACAAGCATCCCCCGACACTGAGAATGATTCCTCAACAAGTATCCCCCGACACTGAGAATGATTCCTCAACAAGTATCCCCCGACACTGAGAATGATTCCTCAACAAGTATCCCCCGACACTGAGAATGGTTCCTCAACAAGTTTCCCCGACACTGAGAATGATTCCTCAACAAGTATCCCCGACACTGAGAATGGTTCCTCAACAAGTATCCCCGACACTGAGAATGATTCCTCAACAAGTATCCCCCGACACTGAGAATAATTCCTCAACAAGTATCCCCCGACACTGAAAACGATTCCTCCACAAGTATCCCCCGACACTGAGAATGGTTCCTCAATAAGTATCACCCGACACTGAAAATGGTTCCTCAACAAGTATCCCCCGACACTGAGAATGATTCCTCAACAAGTATCTCCGACACTGAGAATGATTCCTCAACAAGTATCCCCCGACACTGAGAATAATTCCTCAACAAGTATCCCCCGACACTGAGAATGATTCCTCAACAAGTATCCCACGACACTGAGAATGATTCCTCAACAACTATCCCCGACACTGAGAATGATTCCTCAACAAGTTTCCCCCGACATTGAGAATGATTCCTCAACAAATATCCCCCGACACTGAGAATGATTCCTCAACAAATATCCCCTGACACTGAGAATGATTCCTCAACAAGTATCCCCTGCCACTGAGAACAATTCCTCAACAAGTATCCCCCGACACTGAGAACGATTCCTCAACAAGTATCCCCTGACACTGAGAATGATTCCTCAACAAGTTTCCCCCGACACTGAGAACGATTCCTCCACAAGTATCCCCTTACACTGAGAATGATTCCTCAACAAGTATCCCCCGACACTGAGAACGATTCCTCAACAAATATCCCCCGACACTGAGAATGAATCCTCAACAAGTATCCCCCGACACTAAGAATGATTCCTCAACAAGTTTCCCCCGACACTGAGAATGATTCCTCAACAAGTATCCCCCGACACTGAGAATGATTCCTCAACAACAAGTATCCCCCGACACTGAGAATGATTCCTCGACAAGTATCCCCCGACACTGAGAATGATTCCTCAACAAGTATCCCCCGACACTGAGAATGATTCCTCAACAAGTATCCCCCGACACTGAGAACGGTTCCTCAACAAGTATTCCCCGACACTGAGAATGATTCCTCAACAAGTATCCCCCGACACTGAGAATGGTTCCTCAACAAGTATCCCCCGACACTGAGAATGGTTCCTCAACAAGTATCTCCCGACACTGAGAATGATTCCTCAACAACAAGTATCTCCGACACTGAGAATGGTTCCTCAACAAGTATCCCCCGACACTGAGAATGATTCCTCAACAAGTATCCCCCGACACTGAGAACAATTCCTCAACAAGTATCCCCCGACACTGAGAATGGTTCCTCAACAAGTATCCCCCGACACTGAGAATGATTCCTCAACAAGTATCCCCCGACTTTGAGAATGATTCCTCAACAAGTATCCCCCGACACTGAGAATAATTCCTCAACAGGTATCCCCCGACTTTGAGAATGATTCCTCAACAAGTATCCCCCGACACTGAGAATAATTCCTCAACAAGTATCCCCCGACACTGAGAAGTGTTCCTCAACAAGTATCCCCGACACTGAGAATGGTTCCTCAACAAGTATCCCCCGACACTGAGAATGATTCCTCAACAAGTATCCCCCGACACTGAGAATAATTCCTCAACAAGTTTCCCCCGACAGTGAGAACGATTCCTCAACAAGTATCCCCCGACACTGAGAATAATTCCTCAACAACAAGTATCCCCCGACACTGAGAATGATTTCTCAACAAGCATCCCCCGACACTGAGAATGATTCCTCATCAAGTATCCCCCGACACTGAGAATGATTCCTCAACAACAAATTTCCCCGACACTGAGAATGGTTCCTCAACAAGTATCCCCCGACACTGAGAATGGTTCCTCAACAAGTATCCCCCGACACTGAGAATGGTTCCTCAACAAGTATCCCCCGACACAGAGAAAAATTCCTCAACAAGTATCCCCCGACACTGAGAATGATTCCTCAACAAGTATCCCCCGACACTGAGAACGATTCCTCAACAAATATCCCCCGACACTGAGAATGAATCCTCAACAAGTATCCCCCGACACTAAGAATGATTCCTCAACAAGTTTCCCACGACACTGAGAATGATTCCTCAACAAGTATCCCCCGACACTGAGAATGATTCCTCAACAACAAGTATCCCCTGACACTGAGAATGATTCCTCAACAAGTTTCCCTCGACACTGAGAACGATTCCTCAACAAGTATCCCCCGACACTGAGAATGATTCCTCAACAAGTATCCCCCGACACTGAGAATGATTCCTCAACAAGTATCCCCCGACACTGAGAATGATTCCTCAACAAGTATCCCCCGACACTGAGAATGGTTCCTCAACAAGTATCCCCCTACACTGAGAATGGTTCCTCAACAAGTATCCCCCGACACTGAGAATGATTCCTCAACAACAAGTATCCCCGACACTGAGAATGGTTCCTCAACAAGTATCCCCCGACACTGAGAATGGTTCCTCAACAAGTATCCCCCGACACTGAGAATGGTTCCTCAACAAGTATCCCCCGACACTGAGAATGATTCCTCAACAACAAATATCACCCAACACTGAGAATGGTTCCTCAACAAGTATCCCCGACACTGAGAATGGTTCCTCAACAACAAGTATCCCCTGACACTGAGAATGATTCCTCAACAAGTTTCCCCCGACACTGAGAACGATTCCTCCACAAGTATCCCCCTACACTGAGAATGATTCCTCAACAAGTATCCCCCGACACTGAGAACGATTCCTCAACAAATATCCCCCGACACTGAGAATGAATCCTCAACAAGTATCCCCCGACACTAAGAATGATTCCTCAACAAGTTTCCCCCGACACTGAGAATGATTCCTCAACAAGTATCCCCCGACACTGAGAATGATTCCTCAACAACAAGTATCCCCCGACACTGAGAATGATTCCTCGACAAGTATCCCCCGACACTGAGAATGATTCCTCAACAAGTATCCCCCGACACTGAGAACGGTTCCTCAACAAGTATTCCCCGACACTGAGAATGATTCCTCAACAAGTATCCCCCGACACTGAGAATGGTTCCTCAACAAGTATCCCCCGACACTGAGAATGGTTCCTCAACAAGTATCTCCCGACACTGAGAATGATTCCTCAACAACAAGTATCTCCGACACTGAGAATGATTCCTCAACAAGTATCCCCCGACACTGAGAATGATTCCTCAACAAGTATCCCCCGACACTGAGAACAATTCCTTAACAAGTATCCCACGACACTGAGAATGGTTCCTCAACAAGTATCCCCCGACACTGAGAATGATTCCTCAACAAGTATCCCCCGACTTTGAGAATGATTCCTCAACAAGTATCCCCCGACACTGAGAATAATTCCTCAACAAGTATCCCCCGACACTGAGAATGATTCCTCAACAAGTATCCCCCGACACTGAGAACGATTCCTCAACAACAAGTATCCCCCGACACTGAGAATGATTCCTCAACAAGTTTCCCCCGACACTGAGAACGATTCCTCAACAAGTATCCCCCTACACTGAGAATGATTCCTCAACAAGTATCCCCCGACACTGAGAACGATTCCTCAACAAATATCCCCCGACACTGAGAATGAATCCTCAACAAGTATCCCCCGACACTAAGAATGATTCCTCAACAACAAGTATCCCCGACACTGAGAATGATTCCTCGATAAGTATCCTCCGACACTGAGAATGATTCCTCAACAAGTATCCCCCGACACTGAGAATGATTTCTCAACAAGTATCCCCCGACACTGAGAATGGTTCCTCAACAAGTATCCCCCGACACTGAGAATGGTTCCTCAACAAGTATCCCCCGACACTGAGAATGGTTCCTCAACAAGTATCCCCCGACACTGAGAATGGTTCCTCAACAAGTATCCCCCAACACTGAGAATGGTTCCTCAACAAGTATCCCCGACACTGAGAATGGTTCCTCAACAACAAGTATCCCCCGACACTGAGAATGATTCCTCAACAAGTATCCCCCGACACTGAGAATAATTCCTCAACAAGTATCCCCCGACACTGAGAACGATTCCTCAACAAGTATCCCCCGACACTGAAAATAATTCCTCAACAACAAGTATCCCCCGACACTGAGAATGATTCCTCAACAAGCATCCCCCGACACTGAGAATGATTCCTCAACAAGTATCCCCCGACACTGAGAATGATTCCTCAACAACAAATATCCCCCGACACTGAGAATGATTCCTCAACAAGTTTCCCCCGACACTGAGAATGATTCCTCAACAAGTATCCCCGACACTGAGAATGATTCCTCAACAAGTATCCCCTGACACTGAGAACAATTCCTCAACAAGTATCCCCCGACACTGAGAACGATTCCTCCACAAGTATCCCCTGACACTGAGAATGATTCCTCAACAAGTTTCCCCCGACACTGAGAACGATTCCTCCACAAGTATCCCCCTACACTGAGAATGATTCCTCAACAAGTATCCCCCGACACTGAGAACGATTCCTCAACAAATATCCCCCGACACTGAGAATGAATCCTCAACAAGTATCCCCCGACACTAAGAATGATTCCTCAACAAGTTTCCCCCGACACTGAGAATGATTCCTCAACAAGTATCCCCCGACACTGAGAATGATTCCTCAACAACAAGTATCCCCCGACACTGAGAATGATTCCTCGATAAGTATCCTCCGACACTGAGAATGATTCCTCAACAAGTATCCCCCGACACTGAGAATGATTCCTCAACAAGTATCCCCCGACACTGAGAATGGTTCCTCAACAAGTATCCCCCGACACTGAGAATGATTCCTCAACAAGTATCCCCCGACACTGAGAATGGTTCCTCAACAAGTATCCCCCGACACTGAGAATGGTTCCTCAACAAGTATCCCCCGACACTGAGAATGATTCCTCAACAACAAGTATCCCCCGACACTGAGAATGGTTCCTCAACAAGTATCCCCCGACACTGAGAATGATTCCTCAACAAGTATCCCCCGACACTGAGAATAATTCCTCAACAAGTATCCCCCGACACTGAGAACGATTCCTCAACAAGTATCCCCCGACACTGAGAATAATTCCTCAACAACAAGTATCCCCCGACACTGAGAATGATTCCTCAACAAGCATCCCCCGACACTGAGAATGATTCCTCAACAAGTATCCCCCGACACTGAGAACGATTCCTCAATAACAAATATCCCCCGACACTGAGAATGATTCCTCAACAAGTTTCCCCCGACACTGAGAATGATTCCTCAACAAGTATCCCCGACACTGAGAATGATTCTTCAACAAGTATCCCCCGACACTGAGAATAATTCCTCAACAAGTATCCCCCGACACTGAGAATGGTTCCTCAACAAGTATCTCCGACACTGAGAATGGTTCCTCAACAAGTATCCCCCGACACTGAGAATGATTCCTCAACAAGTATCCCCCGACACTGAGAATGGTTCCTCAACAAGTATCCCCCGACACTGAGAATGATTCCTCAACAAGTATCCCCCGACACTGAGAATGGTTCCTCAACAAGTATCCCCCGACACTGAGAATGGTTCCTTAACAAGTATCCCCCGACACTGAGAATGATTCCTCAACAAAAAGTATCCCCCGACACTGAGAATGGTTCCTCAACAAGTATCCCCGACGCTGAGAATGATTCCTCAACAAGTATCCCCCGACACTGAGAATAATTCCTCAACAAGTATCCCCCGACACTGAGAATGGTTCCTCAACAAGTATCTCCGACACTGAGAATGGTTCCTCAACAAGTATCCCCCGACACTGAGAATGATTCCTCAACAAGTATCCCCCGACACTGAGAATAATTCCTCAACAAGTATCCCCCGACACTGAGAACGATTCCTCAACAAGTATCCCCCGACACTGAGAATAATTCCTCAACAACAAGTATCCCCCGACACTGAGAATGATTCCTCAACAAGCATCCCCCGACACTGAGAATGATTCCTCAACAAGTATCCCCCGACACTGAGAACGATTCCTCAACAACAAATATCCCCCGACACTGAGAATGATTCCTCAACAAGTTTCCCCCGACACTGAGAATGATTCCTCAACAAGTATCCCCGACACTGAGAATGATTCCTCAACAAGTATCCCCCGACACTGAGAATAATTCCTCAACAAGTATCCCACGACACTGAGAATGATTCCTCAACAAGTTTCCCCCGACACTGAGAATGATTCCTCAGCAAACATCCCCCGACACTGAGAATGATTCCTCAACAAGTTTCCCCCGACATTGAGAATGATTCCTCAACAAATATACCCCGACACTGAGAATGATTCCTCAACAAGTATCCCCGACACTGAGAATGATTCCTCAACAAGTATCCCCCGACACTGAGAATAATTCCTCAACAAGTATCCCCCGACACTGAGAATGGTTCCTCAACAAGTATCCCCGACACTGAGAATGGTTCCTCAACAAGTATCCCCCGACACTGAGAATGATTCCTCAACAAGTATCCCCCGACACTGAGAATAATTCCTCAACAAGTTTCCCCCGACACTGAGAACGATTCCTCAACAAGTATCCCCCGACACTGAGAATAATTCCTCAACAACAAGTATCCCCCGACATTGAGAATGATTCCTCAACAAGCATCCCCCGACACTGAGAATGATTCCTCAACAAGTAACCCCCGACACTGAGAACGATTCCTCAACAACAAATATCCCCCGACACTGAGAATGATTCCTCAACAAGTTTCCCCCGACACTGAGAATGATTCCTCAACAAGTATCCCCGACACTGAGAATGATTCCTCAACAAGTATCCCCCGACACTGAGAATAATTCCTCAACAAGTATCCCCCGACACTGAGAATGATTCCTCAACAAGTTTCCCCCGACACTGAGAATGATTCCTCAACAAATATCCCCCGACACTGAGAATGATTCCTCAACAAGTTTCCCCCGACATTGAGAATGATTCCTCAACAAATATCCCCCGACACTGAGAATGATTCCTCAACAAGTATCCCCGACACTGAGAATGATTCATCAACAAATATCCCCCGACACTGAGAATGATTCCTCAACAAGTATCCCCTGCCACTGAGAACAATTCCTCAACAAGTATCCCCCGACACTGAGAACGATTCTTCCACAAGTATCCCCTGACACTGAGAATGATTTTTCAACAAGTTTCCCCCGACACTGAGAACGATTCCTCCACAAGTATCCCCCTACACTGAGAATGATTCCTCAACAAGTATCCCCCGACACTGAGAACGATTCCTCAACAAATATCCCCCGACACTGAGAATGAATCCTCAACAAGTATCCCCCGACACTAAGAATGATTCCTCAACAAGTTTCCCACGACACTGAGAATGATTCCTCAACAAGTATCCCCCGACACTGAGAATGATTCCTCAACAACAAGTATCCCCTGACACTGAGAATGATTCCTCAACAAGTTTCCCTCGACACTGAGAACGATTCCTCAACAAGTATCCCCCGACACTGAGAATGATTCCTCAACAAGTATCCCCCGACACTGAGAATGATTCCTCAACAAGTATCCCCCGACACTGAGAATGATTCCTCAACAAGTATCCCCCGACACTGAGAATGGTTCCTCAACAAGTATCCCCCTACACTGAGAATGGTTCCTCAACAAGTATCCCCCGACACTGAGAATGATTCCTCAACAACAAGTATCCCCGACACTGAGAATGGTTCCTCAACAAGTATCCCCCGACACTGAGAATGGTTCCTCAACAAGTATCCCCCGACACTGAGAACAATTCCTCAACAAGTATCCCCCGACACTGAGAACAATTCCTCAACAAGTATCCCCCGACACTGAGAATGATTCCTCAACAAGTATCCCCCGACACTGAGAATGATTCCTCAACAAGTATCCCGCGACACTGAGAATAATTCCTCAACAAGTATCCCCCGACACTGAGAAGTGTTCCTCAACAAGTATCCCCGACACTGAGAATGGTTCTTCAACAAGCATCCCCCGACACTCCGACACTGAGAATGATTCCTCAACAAGTATCCCCCGACACTGAGAATAATTCCTCAACAAGTTTCCCCCGACACTGAGAACGATTCCACAACAAGTATCCCCCGACACTGAGAATAATTCCTCAACAACAAGTATCCCCCGACACTGAGAATGATTCCTCAACAAGCATCCCCCGACACTGAGAATGATTCCTCAACAAGTATCCCCCGACACTGAGAACGATTCCTCAACAACAAATATCCCCCGACACTGAGAATGATTCCTCAACAAGTATCCCCCGACACTGAGAATGATTCCTCAACAACAAATATCCCCCGACACTGAGAATGGTTCCTCAACCAGTATCCCCCGACACTGAGAATGGTTCCTCAACAAGTATCCCCCGACACTGAGAATGGTTCCTCAACAAGTATCCCCCGACACAGAGAATAATTCCTCAACAAGTATCCCCCGACACTGAGAATGATTCCTCAACAAGTATCCCCCGACACTGAGAATAATTCCTCAACAAGTTTCCCCCGACACTGAGAACGATTCCACAACAAGTATCCCCCGACACTGAGAATAATTCCTCAACAACAAGTATCCCCCGACACTGAGAATGATTCCTCCACAAGTATCCCCCTACACTGAGAATGATTCCTCAACAAGTATCCCCCGACACTGAGAACGATTCCTCAACAAATATCCCCCGACACTGAGAATGAATCCTCAACAAGTATCCCCCGACACTAAGAATGATTCCTCAACAAGTTTCCCCCGACACTGAGAATGATTCCTCAACAAGTATCCCCGACACTGAGAATGATTCCTCAACAACAAGTATCCCCCGACACTGAGAATGATTCCTCGATAAGTATCCTCCGACACTGAGAATGATTCCTCAACAAGTATCCCCCGACACTGAGAATGATTCCTCAACAAGTATCCCCCGACACTGAGAATGGTTCCTCAACAAATATCCCCCGACACTGAGAATGATTCCTCAACAAGTATCCCCCGACACTGAGAATGGTTCCTCAAGAAGTATCCCCCGACACTGAGAATGGTTCCTCAACAAGTATCCCCCGACACTGAGAATGATTCCTCAACAACAATTATCCCCCGACACTGAGAATGGTTCCTCAACAAGTATCCCCCGACACTGAGAATGATTCCTCAACAAGTATCCCCCGACACTGAGAACAATTCCTCAACAAGTATTCCCCGACACTGAGAATGGTTCCTCAACAAGTATCCCCCGACACTGAGAATGATTCCTCAACAAGTATCCCCCGACACTGAGAATGATTCCTCAACAAGTATCCCCCGACACTGAGAATAATTCCTCAACAAGTATCCCCCGACACTGAGAATGATTCCTCAACAAGTATCCCCGACACTGAGAATGGTTCCTCAACAAGTATCCCCCCACACTGAGAATGATTCCTCAACAAGTATCCCCCGACACTGAGAATGATTCCTCAACAAGTATCCCCCGACACTGAGAATGGTTCCTCAACAAGTATTCCCCGACACTGAGAATGATTCCTCAACAAGAATCCCCCGACACTGAGAATGGTTCCTCAAGAAGTATCCCCCGACACTGAGAATGGTTCCTCAACAAGTATCCCCCGACACTGAGAATGATTCCTCAACAACAATTATCCCCCGACACTGAGAATGGTTCCTCAACAAGTATCCCCCGACACTGAGAATGATTCCTCAACAAGTATCCCCCGACACTGAGAACAATTCCTCAACAAGTATCCCCCGACACTGAGAATGGTTCCTCAACAAGTATCCCCCGACACTGAAAATGATTCCTCAACAAGTATCCCCCGACACTGAGAATGATTCCTCAACAAGTATCCCCCGACACTGAGAATAATTCCTCAACAAGTATCCCCCGACACTGAGAATGATTCCTCAACAAGTATCCCCGACACTGAGAATGGTTCCTCAACAAGTATCCCCCCACACTGAGAATGATTCCTCAACAAGTATCCCCCGACACTGAAAATAATTCCTCAACAAGTTTTCCCCGACACTGAGAACGATTCCTCAACAAGTATCCCCCGACACTGAGAATAATTCCTCAACAACAAGTATCCCCCGACACTGAGAATGATTCCTCAACAAGCATCCCCCGACACTGAGAATGATTCCTCAACAAGTATCCCCCGACACTGAGAACGATTCCTCAACAACAAATATCCCCCGACACTGAGAATGATTCCTCAACAACTATACCCCGACACTGAGAATGATTCCTCAACAACAAATATCCCCCGACACTGAGAATGGTTCCTCAACAAGTATCCCCCGACACTGAGAATGGTTTCTCAACAAGTATCCCCCGACACTGAGAATGGTTCCTCAACAAGTATCCCCCGACACTGAGAATAATTCCTCAACAAGTATCCCCCGACACTGAGAATGATTCCTCAACAAGTATCCCCCGACACTGAGAACGATTTCTCAACAAGTATCCCCCGACACTGAGAATGATTCCTCCACAAGTATCCCCCGACACTGAGAATAATTCCTCAACAAGTATCCCCCGACACTGAGAATGATTCCTCAACAAGTATCCCCCGACACTGAGAATGATTCCTCAACAACAAGTATCCCCCGACACTGAGAATGATTCCTCAACAAGTATCCCCCGACACTGAGAATAATTCCTCAACAAGTATCCCCCGACACTGAGAATGATTCCTCCACAAGTATCCCCCGACACTGAGAATAATTCCTCAACAAGTATCCCCCGACACTGAGAATGATTCCTCAACAAGTATCCCCCGACACTGAGAATGATTCCTCAACAACAAGTATCCCCCGACACTGAGAATGATTCCTCAACAAGTATCCCCCGACACTGAGAATAATTCCTCAACAAGTATCCCCCGACACTGAGAATGATTCCTCAACAAGTATCCCCCGACACTGAGAACGATTCCTCAACAAGTTTCCCCCGACACTGAGAACGATTCCTCCACAAGTATCCCCCTACACTGAGAATGATTCCTCAACAAGTATCCCCCGACACTGAGAACGATTCCTCAACAAATATCCCCCGACACTGAGAATGAATCCTCAACAAGTATCCCCCGACACTAAGAATGATTCCTCAACAAGTTTCCCCCGACACTGAGAATGATTCCTCAACAAGTATCCCCCGACACTGAGAATGATTCCTCAACAACAAGTATCCCCCGACACTGAGAATGATTCCTCGATAAGTATCCTCCGACACTGAGAATGATTCCTCAACAAGTATCCCCCGACACTGAGAATGATTCCTCAACAAGTATCCCCCGACACTGAGAATGGTTCCTCAACAAGTATCCCCCGACACTGAGAATGATTCCTCAACAAGTATCCCCCGACACTGAGAATGGTTCCTCAACAAGTATCCCCCGACACTGAGAATGGTTCCTCAACAAGTATCCCCCGACACTGAGAATGATTCCTCAACAACAAGTATCCCCCGACACTGAGAATGGTTCCTCAACAAGTATCCCCCGACACTGAGAATGATTCCTCAACAAGTATCCCCCGACACTGAGAATAATTCCTCAACAAGTATCCCCCGACACTGAGAACGATTCCTCAACAAGTATCCCCCGACACTGAGAATAATTCCTCAACAACAAGTATCCCCCGACACTGAGAATGATTCCTCAACAAGCATCCCCCGACACTGAGAATGATTCCTCAACAAGTATCCCCCGACACTGAGAACGATTCCTCAATAACAAATATCCCCCGACACTGAGAATGATTCCTCAACAAGTTTCCCCCGACACTGAGAATGATTCCTCAACAAGTATCCCCGACACTGAGAATGATTCTTCAACAAGTATCCCCCGACACTGAGAATAATTCCTCAACAAGTATCCCCCGACACTGAGAATGGTTCCTCAACAAGTATCTCCGACACTGAGAATGGTTCCTCAACAAGTATCCCCCGACACTGAGAATGATTCCTCAACAAGTATCCCCCGACACTGAGAATGGTTCCTCAACAAGTATCCCCCGACACTGAGAATGATTCCTCAACAAGTATCCCCCGACACTGAGAATGGTTCCTCAACAAGTATCCCCCGACACTGAGAATGGTTCCTTAACAAGTATCCCCCGACACTGAGAATGATTCCTCAACAAAAAGTATCCCCCGACACTGAGAATGGTTCCTCAACAAGTATCCCCGACGCTGAGAATGATTCCTCAACAAGTATCCCCCGACACTGAGAATAATTCCTCAACAAGTATCCCCCGACACTGAGAATGGTTCCTCAACAAGTATCTCCGACACTGAGAATGGTTCCTCAACAAGTATCCCCCGACACTGAGAATGATTCCTCAACAAGTATCCCCCGACACTGAGAATAATTCCTCAACAAGTATCCCCCGACACTGAGAACGATTCCTCAACAAGTATCCCCCGACACTGAGAATAATTCCTCAACAACAAGTATCCCCCGACACTGAGAATGATTCCTCAACAAGCATCCCCCGACACTGAGAATGATTCCTCAACAAGTATCCCCCGACACTGAGAACGATTCCTCAACAACAAATATCCCCCGACACTGAGAATGATTCCTCAACAAGTTTCCCCCGACACTGAGAATGATTCCTCAACAAGTATCCCCGACACTGAGAATGATTCCTCAACAAGTATCCCCCGACACTGAGAATAATTCCTCAACAAGTATCCCACGACACTGAGAATGATTCCTCAACAAGTTTCCCCCGACACTGAGAATGATTCCTCAGCAAATATCCCCCGACACTGAGAATGATTCCTCAACAAGTTTCCCCCGACATTGAGAATGATTCCTCAACAAATATACCCCGACACTGAGAATGATTCCTCAACAAGTATCCCCGACACTGAGAATGATTCCTCAACAAGTATCCCCCGACACTGAGAATAATTCCTCAACAAGTATCCCCCGACACTGAGAATGGTTCCTCAACAAGTATCCCCGACACTGAGAATGGTTCCTCAACAAGTATCCCCCGACACTGAGAATGATTCCTCAACAAGTATCCCCCGACACTGAGAATAATTCCTCAACAAGTTTCCCCCGACACTGAGAACGATTCCTCAACAAGTATCCCCCGACACTGAGAATAATTCCTCAACAACAAGTATCCCCCGACATTGAGAATGATTCCTCAACAAGCATCCCCCGACACTGAGAATGATTCCTCAACAAGTAACCCCCGACACTGAGAACGATTCCTCAACAACAAATATCCCCCGACACTGAGAATGATTCCTCAACAAGTTTCCCCCGACACTGAGAATGATTCCTCAACAAGTATCCCCGACACTGAGAATGATTCCTCAACAAGTATCCCCCGACACTGAGAATAATTCCTCAACAAGTATCCCCCGACACTGAGAATGATTCCTCAACAAGTTTCCCCCGACACTGAGAATGATTCCTCAACAAATATCCCCCGACACTGAGAATGATTCCTCAACAAGTTTCCCCCGACATTGAGAATGATTCCTCAACAAATATCCCCCGACACTGAGAATGATTCCTCAACAAGTATCCCCGACACTGAGAATGATTCATCAACAAATATCCCCCGACACTGAGAATGATTCCTCAACAAGTATCCCCTGCCACTGAGAACAATTCCTCAACAAGTATCCCCCGACACTGAGAACGATTCTTCCACAAGTATCCCCTGACACTGAGAATGATTTTTCAACAAGTTTCCCCCGACACTGAGAACGATTCCTCCACAAGTATCCCCCTACACTGAGAATGATTCCTCAACAAGTATCCCCCGACACTGAGAACGATTCCTCAACAAATATCCCCCGACACTGAGAATGAATCCTCAACAAGTATCCCCCGACACTAAGAATGATTCCTCAACAAGTTTCCCACGACACTGAGAATGATTCCTCAACAAGTATCCCCCGACACTGAGAATGATTCCTCAACAACAAGTATCCCCTGACACTGAGAATGATTCCTCAACAAGTTTCCCTCGACACTGAGAACGATTCCTCAACAAGTATCCCCCGACACTGAGAATGATTCCTCAACAAGTATCCCCCGACACTGAGAATGATTCCTCAACAAGTATCCCCCGACACTGAGAATGATTCCTCAACAAGTATCCCCCGACACTGAGAATGGTTCCTCAACAAGTATCCCCCTACACTGAGAATGGTTCCTCAACAAGTATCCCCCGACACTGAGAATGATTCCTCAACAACAAGTATCCCCGACACTGAGAATGGTTCCTCAACAAGTATCCCCCGACACTGAGAATGGTTCCTCAACAAGTATCCCCCGACACTGAGAACAATTCCTCAACAAGTATCCCCCGACACTGAGAACAATTCCTCAACAAGTATCCCCCGACACTGAGAATGATTCCTCAACAAGTATCCCCCGACACTGAGAATGATTCCTCAACAAGTATCCCGCGACACTGAGAATGATTCCTCAACAAGTATCCCCCGACACTGAGAAGTGTTCCTCAACAAGTATCCCCGACACTGAGAATGGTTCTTCAACAAGCATCCCCCGACACTCCGACACTGAGAATGATTCCTCAACAAGTATCCCCCGACACTGAGAATAATTCCTCAACAAGTTTCCCCCGACACTGAGAACGATTCCACAACAAGTATCCCCCGACACTGAGAATAATTCCTCAACAACAAGTATCCCCCGACACTGAGAATGATTCCTCAACAAGCATCCCCCGACACTGAGAATGATTCCTCAACAAGTATCCCCCGACACTGAGAACGATTCCTCAACAACAAATATCCCCCGACACTGAGAATGATTCCTCAACAAGTATCCCCCGACACTGAGAATGATTCCTCAACAACAAATATCCCCCGACACTGAGAATGGTTCCTCAACCAGTATCCCCCGACACTGAGAATGGTTCCTCAACAAGTATCCCCCGACACTGAGAATGGTTCCTCAACAAGTATCCCCCGACACAGAGAATAATTCCTCAACAAGTATCCCCCGACACTGAGAATGATTCCTCAACAAGTATCCCCCGACACTGAGAATAATTCCTCAACAAGTTTCCCCCGACACTGAGAACGATTCCACAACAAGTATCCCCCGACACTGAGAATAATTCCTCAACAACAAGTATCCCCCGACACTGAGAATGATTCCTCCACAAGTATCCCCCTACACTGAGAATGATTCCTCAACAAGTATCCCCCGACACTGAGAACGATTCCTCAACAAATATCCCCCGACACTGAGAATGAATCCTCAACAAGTATCCCCCGACACTAAGAATGATTCCTCAACAAGTTTCCCCCGACACTGAGAATGATTCCTCAACAAGTATCCCCGACACTGAGAATGATTCCTCAACAACAAGTATCCCCCGACACTGAGAATGATTCCTCGATAAGTATCCTCCGACACTGAGAATGATTCCTCAACAAGTATCCCCCGACACTGAGAATGATTCCTCAACAAGTATCCCCCGACACTGAGAATGGTTCCTCAACAAATATCCCCCGACACTGAGAATGATTCCTCAACAAGTATCCCCCGACACTGAGAATGGTTCCTCAAGAAGTATCCCCCGACACTGAGAATGGTTCCTCAACAAGTATCCCCCGACACTGAGAATGATTCCTCAACAACAATTATCCCCCGACACTGAGAATGGTTCCTCAACAAGTATCCCCCGACACTGAGAATGATTCCTCAACAAGTATCCCCCGACACTGAGAACAATTCCTCAACAAGTATTCCCCGACACTGAGAATGGTTCCTCAACAAGTATCCCCCGACACTGAGAATGATTCCTCAACAAGTATCCCCCGACACTGAGAATGATTCCTCAACAAGTATCCCCCGACACTGAGAATAATTCCTCAACAAGTATCCCCCGACACTGAGAATGATTCCTCAACAAGTATCCCCGACACTGAGAATGGTTCCTCGACAAGTATCCCCCCACACTGAGAATGATTCCTCAACAAGTATCCCCCGACACTGAGAATGATTCCTCAACAAGTATCCCCCGACACTGAGAATGGTTCCTCAACAAGTATTCCCCGACACTGAGAATGATTCCTCAACAAGAATCCCCCGACACTGAGAATGGTTCCTCAAGAAGTATCCCCCGACACTGAGAATGGTTCCTCAACAAGTATCCCCCGACACTGAGAATGATTCCTCAACAACAATTATCCCCCGACACTGAGAATGGTTCCTCAACAAGTATCCCCCGACACTGAGAATGATTCCTCAACAAGTATCCCCCGACACTGAGAACAATTCCTCAACAAGTATCCCCCGACACTGAGAATGGTTCCTCAACAAGTATCCCCCGACACTGAGAATGATTCCTCAACAAGTATCCCCCGACACTGAGAATGATTCCTCAACAAGTATCCCCCGACACTGAGAATAATTCCTCAACAAGTATCCCCCGACACTGAGAATGATTCCTCAACAAGTATCCCCGACACTGAGAATGGTTCCTCAACAAGTATCCCCCCACACTGAGAATGATTCCTCAACAAGTATCCCCCGACACTGAAAATAATTCCTCAACAAGTTTTCCCCGACACTGAGAACGATTCCTCAACAAGTATCCCCCGACACTGAGAATAATTCCTCAACAACAAGTATCCCCCGACACTGAGAATGATTCCTCAACAAGCATCCCCCGACACTGAGAATGATTCCTCAACAAGTATCCCCCGACACTGAGAACGATTCCTCAACAACAAATATCCCCCGACACTGAGAATGATTCCTCAACAACTATACCCCGACACTGAGAATGATTCCTCAACAACAAATATCCCCCGACACTGAGAATGGTTCCTCAACAAGTATCCCCCGACACTGAGAATGGTTTCTCAACAAGTATCCCCCGACACTGAGAATGGTTCCTCAACAAGTATCCCCCGACACTGAGAATAATTCCTCAACAAGTATCCCCCGACACTGAGAATGATTCCTCAACAAGTATCCCCCGACACTGAGAACGATTTCTCAACAAGTATCCCCCGACACTGAGAATGATTCCTCCACAAGTATCCCCCGACACTGAGAATAATTCCTCAACAAGTATCCCCCGACACTGAGAATGATTCCTCAACAAGTATCCCCCGACACTGAGAATGATTCCTCAACAACAAGTATCCCCCGACACTGAGAATGATTCCTCAACAAGTATCCCCCGACACTGAGAATAATTCCTCAACAAGTATCCCCCGACACTGAGAATGATTCCTCCACAAGTATCCCCCGACACTGAGAATAATTCCTCAACAAGTATCCCCCGACACTGAGAATGATTCCTCAACAAGTATCCCCCGACACTGAGAATGATTCCTCAACAACAAGTATCCCCCGACACTGAGAATGATTCCTCAACAAGTATCCCCCGACACTGAGAATAATTCCTCAACAAGTATCCCCCGACACTGAGAATGATTCCTCAACAAGTATCCCCCGACACTGAGAACGATTTCTCAACAAGTATCCCCCGACACTGAGAATGATTCCTCCACAAGTATCCCCCGACACTGAGAATGATTCCTCAACAACAAGTATCCCCCGACACTGAGAATGATTCCTCAACAACAAATATCCCCCGACACTGAGAATAATTCCTCAACAAGTTTCCCACGACACTGAGAATGATTCCTCAACAACAAGTTTCCCCCGACACTGAGAATGATTCCTCAACAAGTATCCCCCGACACTGAGAATGATTTCTCAACAAGTATCCCCCGACACTGAGAATGATTCCTCAACAACAAGTATACCCCGACACTGAGAATGATTCCTCAACAACAAATATCACCCGACACTGAGAATGTTTTGACTTTTAAAATATCCAGCCTGTGTTGACTTATAAAATATCCAGCCTGTGTTTACTTATAAAATACCCAGCCTATGTTGACTTATAAAATATTCAGCCTGTGTTGACTTATGAAATACTCAGCCTGTGTTGACTTATAAAATACTCAGCCTGTGTTGACTTATAAAATACTTAGCCTGTGTTAACTTATATAATACTCAGCCTGTGTTGACTTATAAAATATCCAGCCTGTGTTGACTTATAAAATATCCAGCCTGTGTTGACTTATAAAATACCCAGCCTGTGTTGACTTATAAAATACTCAGCCTGTGTTGACTTATAAAATATCCAGCCTGTGTTTACTTATAAAATACTCAGCCTGTTTTGACTTATAAAATATCCAGCCTGTGTTGACTTATAAAATACCCAGCCTGTGTTTACTTATAAAATATCCAGCCTGTGTTGACTTATACAATATCTAGCCTGTGTTTACTTATAAAATATCCAGCCTGTGTTGACTTTTAAAATATCCAGCCTGTGTTGACTTTTAAAATATCCAGCCTGTGTTGACTTATTAAAGGCCCAATATACGAAACTTCAGCGAAATTTTCGTAAACTGAAAATTTCTGAAAAAAAATCCAGTTGATAACCATGCAAAAATAAGCCGTTAAACGAAGTAAAGCTGAGCGGTAACTAACAAGAAACTCTTGACAAAAAATCCAAAGAATTGAAAATATTTCAGGTGGGGCCCTCTTCAACAACAAACCGGGGGTAGAAGACGGTTCGAAATGGACGCGTGTTTACAAATAGCGTGTTTCAACTGCTGATGTACCGGTAACCGCAAAGGAATTTATCTTGAGTATTGCTGATATCATTCAATCTTAACTAAATCTATAAATATAAAAAGATATTATGGTTTGATTTTCGCTTCAAGTTTTGCCGAAAGTTACGTATACTGGGCCTTTAATCATGAGTTATTAATCATGGTTAAATGAACGACATTTTCCCATGTATGAAATATTACCCTCGCTGTAAATTATTGCAGATACATGTATGCCTCACATAATGCAATGCCAACAAATAATGTTTATCCATGAAAAAAAATCAACATTGTTCTCCAATGCTGGTTGTATACAAAGAATACCGTTACCGCTGTAAACCTGACTTACGTAAGGCCTCAATCCTTCAGGAGATTTAAACACATCATACATTAAATCGTAATAAATGATACATGTCTATAGAACTGTCCCATTAAAACTCAAATGATGCCGTCAGTGGTAGCGGAACAATGCCATCTTAAGCACCAGACGAACTCGCTGGGATTTTAAAGTGGCCCTAACCCATTGTCATTGGAAGGTCAGTATGGTCTTATACGATAAATAGTTGACAGTCTTGTGTCATCAATGATCAATAAAAATTGCTTCTCGACAGTTAACAATGTGATCAATTCAGAGTTGGACTTGCTCGTATTGGTGTTAGAAGTCTAAGTTTCGAAAATCTGGCAGACAATCGATATATTTTCTAAACAATTGTGTAGTTGATGTTTTTTATTAATAAGTAAAATTCATCTAACACCGTCGACATATCCATATAGATCCATATTGATATATATATATATAAAAAAAACCCAGAAAAACAAAAAGGAAAATAATTTGCTTTTATCCGAAAGGACCATATGACTGCGTGATACATCATAACCATGTCATGAAAGAGGCAGGATGGATTAATATCGCCAAGAAAGTGATTTATTTCCTGTTTATCTGAGAAGACAAAGAAGAGTTATCAAACCTTAGGACCATTCTTCAATAAACAGTGTTTAGTTCTTTTGGATCACTTGCGGCATCAGTTCACCTAAAATGACGCTGGTATGTGTTTTACCTGTTTTCATTCTGATAAAATACATGTAATAATCTTACTACAAATTTATTCATTCAAATTTGATTTCTATGATATAATATATGATTGTTTTCATTTAATTCTTACATGATAAAATTTGCCATAACATATCGTACCGTTCATACATACGTTTAATTGATATGATATTCAAATTAATCAAACATTAATTGTATTTGATTCAAAATTTTATGAAAAAAAATGATGTGAAAATATGGATACATTTGAATTACAGAAATCGCTGATGGCTAAATATGACATGACTTTGGTTCAGATCAAAGGTATGTGGGATTGTAAACTTACACCATAAGTTAGCATTGTGTGTATGTCTAATATTCACCAGTAACAAATGCATACATTGTATGATATAGACATTACCGTTACATTGATAACCTCAATTATCTCCCTTTAGTTGCTGCTCAGTTCATACTATACAATGTTATAGCTTACTCATTAAGGATTTCTAATAAACAAGTATGCCTTAATTTTTTTCTATTTTCTGATAAAGATAGTTCACGCATGTCCCCTTCTGCTTAAAAAGTAGCTAAAATTCCAATATGGATGGCAACCCTTTTCGCTACATGTACTTACATATCGGAATTAAGCTCTAGTAGGACGAATCACAAGGACCTGAGAATTTGTTAGAGCTAGTTTTGGACCTAAACTAATGCACTAAAAGTAATTTTACACTTTTGGTGGGTTTAGTACAGTTTTCGATAAAAACAACCCCTCCATGGTGTCGTGTACATGTATAAAGGCCATCGAGGTGGCATTTTGTCGAAAATTGATTTAAACTAAACACATTAATTTAGTTCATGTCTAATATCAGCTCTAACAAGTTCTCAGGTCCCTGTTGGACGAAGCACCTGTATTACTAGATATCAGTTTGCCATAATGTCCAATGACCCTATCAAGGATTTTTCAAAGTAAGAAATAAGTAAAATCAACCAACAAACTATTTACAAGTTGACAAAGATACACATCTTGTAACGATATTTATTCATATGTTATCTGTTAAATTTGCTATAAACGCGTTTAAAAAAAATTCAGAATTATGCCTGTGTACATGTTGCAGTGTATGTAAAATATTTGCTTTCCCTCCAATACCCTCCGATAGAAAACCACAACACCAAATACATAGTGTAATAATTCCATTATTTGTTACATAGAGCGCATAATCGCCGACAGCATTTTACCCAAAAAATCTACTCATATCTCTCGTATACCCGTACAAACTCTGTGAATCCACGTCAATATTGACGTATTCTAACAGTTTTTCACAGAATCTCATTTTTACACAAAAATGTAAAAGTATAAAATAAAAAGCATGTGAACTGTCGGTGCGACTATCGCTGAATGACCCGACAGTCATATACCGCACCACCAGCACGTGCGACACCCGACTTCAACGCCCCCTATCAGAAGGTATGACACTGAAGGGAAAACTATTGTTGGCTTATTCTGTTCCATCAATTTCCGAAAAATATATTTACTGCAAACAAAACAAAACTTCCGAGTAAATTAAGGAAATTATCATAATTGGCATCGTTGATTGCTGCGATTTTAAGGACTTTAGATTGTTCAGCAAATACACAATATCGATACATTTCTAATTAAATTAATTTTCCAGAAATGCGTGACGTTTTTAAGATATTTGACAGCAATGGAGACGGTGTTATCAGTGAGAAGGAATTGGGAACAGTTTTCCGGTCACTGGGCGAGAGTCTGTCTGATAATGACCTCCACGATATGATGTTAGAGGTTGACGGAGACGGTATGTATGTAAGATTTGAACATATGAGTTAGTCGACAACAGTTTCCTTTTGTATTCTATAAACTTTATCAATTTTCAAAGAATTATGATACGAGTTATTCAACTTATAATAATCACTCTTTTTGACCCGGATGTCACAGTATAACGTGTAGTGCGCTGAGTACTGCCAAGAGCAAGATGCAATTCTTAAATAAGATATTTGTTTTGTTTATGGAGGCGTTAGTAACGTTTAAAACCCGGATATACGGAGTTTGAGACACCTACATGTAGCGGTTGTCTCTGTAATTACTCTAAATAAGGGAGACAACTTTTGCAGTATCTGATGCTTCGTTCAGAATACTGTGGGACATTTAGGGTAAATACGGACAAGGGGACACTTCTTACACGAATCTTACATAAATTTCACATATGATTAAATCTAAATCCGTTCATGTTAAATGTTTTTAAACGAACATTGTAGAATCATGCAGAATGCCCATACTTAAAAGGAAATGAAAACCCATCCAATATAGCTGTCGTATAAACGTCACAGTCTTTGAAATATATCTGAAGCAGCGATAGTGATTGTTGAAATCTCACATCTGATTAAAACTCTTTGGCTGAAAATCGCGACAAAAGTCGTGTTGGTAGAAATGACCCTCACTGTTGATCGCGACAAGATTATAATTTTCCATCGGTATTCCGGAAGTAAAATATCCTGTCTGAGGCTACGAAAGTAGAATACTTCTGATTGGTTCTGACGTCATGACTTTCGATCTTCTCTGGAGTTTAGGATAATACAAACGAACAAGCAGGAGAACTCAAGTCGAAGTGAGGTGAAACTTTCCTTCTCTCAACGTCAGTTCTGATAGAATATGCATAAACTTTATTCATTTTACAACAATTATGGAACAAGTTATGTAATTTATATTAATCATTCTTGTTTGCCCGGATGTTAGCGCGCGAGGGGTCTTATTTTGGGAGGAAAACGGAGTATCCAGAGAAAACCCAGATGGTCGGGCAGGTGACCCCATACCTTTTATGATAGAAAAAAAGACTTTGCATGTTGCAAATTAATTAGTAATCGATTAGATGTATCGCAATAAGCAACATTTTAATGCGTTCTTTTTATATGGGCTAAAGCAGGAAATATCGGGCGAACACTCAGATACGTGTGACAAAGGTAGGCTCGTTCATCGGTACCAACCAATAAATTTACCGATATTTCCACTTCTTCGATTCTCAGAAAGGATGTTTCTTAATATGAAATGTTAATCAAATCCTGACTGAGAAAAATTCATATGCCAAAATTTGTGGTAAGATGAATGAAAGACTAAAAAACAAAGCTTTGAAGTTACCTTATCATGTTTGTCCCTGGTTTTTACCTGATAATCGCTGGAAATATAAAAATTAGAAAATAGAAAATACACTAATAGAAAGTTTCTCTATGATGATGTACACTATTTTTGTTTTGTTATTTTTATAATGTTAACGGTAAAATTCTACGTTTAACCAACTTAATTAACAAAATATTACATTTTTAGTGATAGGTCACCTTAGATTGTCCAACCAAAAAGTCTGTTATATCTTTAACTTTAAATCTTATGTTTAAAAATTATGTGAACTTCACAAAAATGTATTTTCAGGGAACTGCGCAGATGTTGAGTGTTTACTTGTTTCGCCCGTCATTTTTTTACTTGAGATTGAACGACCAATGCAATCGTTTGTTGTCAGATTCCTTCACGGTGAAAACACAGTCCGTACTATTCAGTAGTGGCCCTTTAATCTAAATTGTACATGTAGAAACTGGCCGATCAGAGAGGTGGCACACACCTGGAAAGTTTTCCACCCTTTAGCTTTTATGACCATTGAGGGGGCATTTTTATCGAAAATTGATCTTAACCCCCCAAATGTGTAAAATTACTCTAAACACCCTATTTTAGGTCCAAAACTAGCTGTAACAAATTCTCAGGTCCCTGTGGTTGGAAGTACTACGATATATATATATGTATGTGTATAAGTACTACGATATATACATTGTATTTGTATGTTTACATGTTATGGAAGTACTACGATATATATATGTATGTGTACATGTTAGAAACTGTAATATGTAATGTCTTTGCATTGTGATGTGCATCTAAATGTGTCCAGAGTACTAGTGGGATGTCTATTTTTTGTTATAAAAATAACTTTTCAGATACATGTACTTATTACTTAAAGCAGAGCACCATTGAATTACAATTTTGGGTTTTTCAACTTCAATATCACTCCTTCTGTGAGAGGATACATGTATATTATATTAAGATTATATTAATATGGAATTATGCAGGATGTATCTGTCAAGATGAAAAAAAAAATTAACTGTTGAAAAAAAGTACATGAACAAAAACTTACAAAAGTAAAAAAAAAGTGCAATACAAACTTCGAAATTAGGTTTTTCGCTTGAAAAAGTTTAAAGGAACTTTTTTTAAATGCCAGTATACAATTTTGGCTTTCGACAACTCTACGTGTTAAATTGTTGTGTCGTTGATTTCAATACATGATGTGTATATTAAAAAATGCATTTATGACATGACTTACGTTTTGATTTGATCAAATTAGGAAACGGTGAAATTGATTTTACGGAGTTCCTTTCTATGATGTCTCGAAGGATGAAGGACCGAGGTTCGAAGGATGATCTGCGCGAGGCGTTCCGAGTGTTTGACTTGGACGGAGACGGATACATCACAGCTAACGAGTTACGTCACGCTATGACAAGCATGGGCGAGAAACTGACGGAAGAGGAGGTGGAGGAGATGATTACGGATGCGGACGCTGACGGAGATGGGCGGATAAACTATCTCGGTAAGATGTAAATGATAGTTTGGTGTATTTTCTGCAATATTCTTTCTTTGTTACACAAAGGACCGCAATGGCCAAGTGGTTAAGGTGTCCCGACATTCTGCCTCTAGCCTTCCACCTCTGGTTTGCGAGTTCGAAACCTACGTGGGGCAGTTGCCAGATACTGACCGTAGGTCGGTGGATTTTCTCCGGGTACTCCGGCTTTCATCCACCTCCAATGCCTGTTACATCCTCAAATGACCCTGGCTGTTATTGGACGTAACACACAATAAACCACAAAAAAATTAACACAAGTGGGAGTAACAATTGCAATTAACAGTTATTTCAAATAATATAATCTGCATTTAACTAATATTGTATACAGGTTGCCCCTTGTTTATTTCAGAAACCTAGCATTTTTGTTTTCATTCTCGTTGTAATATTCATATTAAAAACTGTCCCGACAAGAGGATTGCTTGTAGGCTTCCACTCATTGATATATTTAGAGGGGCACTTTAAAGTCACTGGCAGTGTATACCTGGGGGGATTTAAATGAAAAGGAGAGGTAGAAA
This sequence comes from Mimachlamys varia, assembly GCA_947623455.1. NCBI lineage: Eukaryota > Metazoa > Mollusca > Bivalvia > Pectinida > Pectinidae > Mimachlamys > Mimachlamys varia. Next base: position 57,042,572 of record OX392528.1, read on the forward strand.
GCTCCATAGCTACATGTACACGTGAGAAGTTAGAAATGTGTCAAGTATTAATCTAATTGACATTGCCAAGTTATATAGGTACATGTACTGTGTGAAGTAGATCTATTGTACAATTCATCAAAGAGTGTTTACACTTCATAACTATCATTAATACCTACCCCTATGGAGAGTTTGTATCTGCGTCATGATCAAATGTCTCAGGGTTTAAAGTTAATATTTTTCGAATAAGACTTTTCCTCCATACTCTTGCTACTAGTTCATATTCGATGCATAAATGAAGAGTAAATATATAAATGTAGAGTAAATGTAGAGTAAATGTAGAGTAAATATATAAATGTAGAGTAAATAGGTAAATGTAGAGTAAATGTAGAGTAGATATATGAATGTAGAGTAAATGTAGAGTAAATATATAAATGTAGAGTAAATATATAAATGTAGAGTAAATATATAAATGTAGAGTAAATAGGTAAATGTAGAGTAAATATATAAATGTAGAGTAAATGTAGAGTAAATATATAAATGTAGAGTAAATGTAGAGTAAATATATAAATGTAGTGTAAATATATAAATGTAGAGTAAATGTAGAGTAAATATATAAATGTAGAGTAAATGTAGAGTAAATATATAAATGTAGAGTAAATATATAAATGTAGAGTAAATAGGTAAATGTAGAGTAAATATATAAATGTAGAGTAAATGTAGAGTAAATATATAAATGTAGAGTAAATATATAAATGTAGAGTAAATGAAGAGTAAATATATAAATGTAGAGTAAATAGGTAAATGTAGAGTAAATATATAAATGTAGAGTAAATGTAAAGTAAATATATAAATGTAGAGTAAATATATAAATGTAGAGTAAATATATAAATGTAGAGTAAATGTAGAGTAAATATATAAATGTAGAGTAAATATATAAATGTAGAGTAAATATATAAATGTAGAGTAAATATATAAATGTAGAGTAAATATATAAATGTAGAGTAAATATATAAATGTAGAGTAAATGTAGAGTAAATATATAAATGTAGAGTAAATATATAAATGTAGAGTAAATATATAAATGTAGAGTAAATATATAAATGTAGAGTAAATGTAGAGTAAATATATAAATGTAGAGTAAATATATAAATGTAGAGTAAATGAAGAGTAAATATATAAATGTAGAGTAAATAGGTAAATGTAGAGTAAATATATAAATGTAGAGTAAATATATAAATGTAGAGTAAATATATAAATGTAGAGTAAATAGGTAAATGTAGAGTAAATATATAAATGTAGAGTAAATATATAAATGTAGAGTAAATGAAGAGTAAATATATAAATGTAGAGTAAATAGGTAAATGTAGAGTAAATAGGTAAATGTAGAGTAAATATATAAATGTAGAGTAAATGTAGAGTAAATATATAAATGTAGAGTAAATATATAAATGTAGAGTAAATGAAGAGTAAATATATAAATGTAGAGTAAATAGGTAAATGTAGAGTAAATATATAAATGTAGAGTAAATATATAAATGTAGAGTAAACAGGTAAATGTAGAGTAAATATATAAATGTAGAGTAAATATATAAATGTAGAGTAAATGTAAAGTAAATATATAAATGTAGAGTAAATATATAAATGTAGAGTAAATAGGTAAATGTAGAGTAAATATATAAATGTAGAGTAAATATATAAATGTAGAGTAAATATATAAATGTAGAGTAAATAGGTAAATGTAGAGTAAATATATAAATGTAGAGTAAATATATAAATGTAGAGTAAATATAAAGTAAATATATAAATGTAGAGTAAATATATAAATGTAGAGTAAATGTAGAGTAAATATATAAATATAGAGTAAATATATAAATGTAGAGTAAATGTAGAGTAAATATATAAATGTAGAGTAAATATATAAATGTAGAGTAAATAGGTAAATGTAGAGGAAATATATGAATGTAGAGTAAATGTAAAGTAAATATATAAATGTAGAGTAAATATATAAATGTAGAGTAAATGTAGAGTAAATATATAAATGTAGAGTAAATGTAGCTAATATATAAATATAGAGTAAATAGGTAAATGTAGAGTAAATATATAAATGTAGAGTAAATACATAAATGTAGAGTAAATATATAAATGTAGAGTAAATATATCAATGTAGAGTAAATGTAGAGTAAATATATAAATGTAGAGTAAATAGGTAAATGTAGAGTAAATATATAAATGTAGAGTAAATATATAAATGTAGAGTAAATATATAAATGTAGAGTAAATAGGTAAATGTAGAGTAAATATATAAATGTAGAGTAAATGTAAAGTAAATATATAAATGAAGAGTAAATATATAAATGTAGAGTAAATGTAGAGTAAATATATAAATGTAGAGTAAATATATAAATGTAGAGTAAATGTAGAGTAAATATATAAATGTAGAGTAAATATATAAATGTACAGTAAATATATAAATGTACAGTAAATATATAGATGTAGAGTAAATGAAGAGTAAATATATAAATGTAGAGTAAAAAGGTAAATGTAGAGTAAATATATAAATGTAGAGTAAATATATAAATGTAGAGTAAATATATAAATGTAGAGTAAATATATAAATGTAGAGTAAATAGGTAAATGTAGAGTTAATATATAAATGTAGAGTAAATGTAAAGTAAATATATAAATGAAGAGTAAATATATAAATGTAGAGTAAATGTAGAGTAAATATATAAATGTAGAGTAAATGTAGAGTAAATATATAAATGTAGAGTAAATATATAAATGTAGAGTAAATATATAAATGTTGAGTAAATGTAGAGTAAATATATAAATGTAGAGTAAATATATAAATGTAGAGTAAATATATGAATGTAGAGTAAATGTAGAGTAAATATATAAATGTAGAGTAAATATATAAATGTAGAGTAAATGTATAAATGTAGAGTAAATATATAAATGTAGAGTAAATGTAGAGTACATATATAAATGTAGAGTAAATATATAAATGTAGAGTAAATATATAAATGTAGAGTAAATATATAAATGTAGAGTAAATGTAGAGTACATATATAAATGTAGAGTAAATATATAAATGTAGAGTAAATACATAAATGTAGAGTAAATATATAAATGTAAAGTAAATATATAAATGTAGAGTAAATATATAAATGTAGAGTAAATGTAGAGTAAATATATAAATGTGGGGTAAATATATAAATGTAGAGTAAATATATAAATGTAGAGTAAATGTAGAGTAAATATATAAATGTAGAGTAAATGTAGAGTAAATATATAAATGTAGAGTAAATATATAAATGTAGAGTAAATGAAGAGTAAATATATAAATGTAGAGTAAATAGGTAAATGTAGAGTAAATATATAAATGTAGAGTAAATATATAAATGTAGAGTAAATGAAGAGTAAATATATAAATGTAGAGTAAATAGGTAAATGTAGAGTAAATATATAAATGTAGAGTAAATGTAGGGTAAATATATAAATGTAGAGTAAATATATAAATGTAGAGTAAATGTAGGGTAAATGTAGAGTAAATATATAAATGTAGAGTAAATATATAAATGTAGAGTAAATACACAAATATAGAGTAAATGTAGAGTAAATATATAAATGTAGAGTAAATAGGTAAATGTAGAGTAAATATATGAATGTAGAGTAAATGTAAAGTAAATATATAAATGTAGAGTAAATATATAAATGTAGAGTAAATGTAGAGTAAATATATAAATGTAGAGTAAATGTAGCTAATATATAAATATAGAGTAAATAGGTAAATGTAGAGTAAATATATAAATGTAGAGTAAATACATAAATGTAGAGTAAATGTAGAGTAAATATATAAATGTAGAGTAAATAGGTAAATGTAGAGTAAATATATAAATGTAGAGTAAATATATAAATGTAGAGTAAATATATAAATGTAGAGTAAATAGGTAAATGTAGAGTAAATATATAAATGTAGAGTAAATGTAAAGTAAATATATAAATGAAGAGTAAATATATAAATGTAGAGTAAATGTAGAGTAAATATATAAATGTAGAGTAAATATATAAATGTAGAGTAAATGTAGAGTAAATATATAAATGTAGAGTAAATATATAAATGTACAGTAAATATATAAATGTAGAGTAAATATATAAATGTAGAATAAATGAAGAGTAAATATATAAATGTAGAGTAAAAAGGTAAATGTAGAGTAAATATATAAATGTAGAGTAAATATATAAATGTAGAGTAAATATATAAATGTAGAGTAAATATATAAATGTAGAGTAAATAGGTAAATGTAGAGTTAATATATAAATGTAGAGTAAATGTAAAGTAAATATATAAATGAAGAGTAAATATATAAATGTAGAGTAAATGTATTGTAAATATATAAATGTAGAGTAAATGTAGAGTAAATATATAAATGTAGAGTAAATGTAGAGTAAATATATAAATGTAGATTAAATATATAAATGTAGAGTAAATGTAGAGTAAATATATAAATGTAGAGTAAATATATAAATGTAGAGTAAATATATGAATGTAGAGTAAATGTAGAGTAAATATAAAAATGTAGAGTAAATATATAAATGTAGAGTAAATATATGAATGTAGAGTAAATGTAGAGTAAATATATAAATGTAGAGTAAATATATAAATGTAGAGTAAATATATAAATGTAGAGTAAATATATAAATGTAGAGTAAATACATAAATGTAGAGTAAATATATAAATGTAGAGTAAATATATAAATGTAGAGTAAATGTAGAGTAAATATATAAATGTAGAGTAAATATATAAATGTAGAGTAAATACATAAATGTAGAGTAAATATATAAATGTAGAGTAAATATATAAATGTAGAGTAAATATATAAATGTAGAGTAAATGTAGAGTAAATATATAAATGTGGGGTAAATATATAAATGTAGAGTAAATATATAAATGTAGAGTAAATGTAGAGTAAATATATAAATGTAGAGTAAATGTAGAGTAAATATATAAATGTAGAGTAAATATATAAATGTAGAGTAAATGAAGAGTAAATATATAAATGTAGAGTAAATAGGTAAATGTAGAGTAAATGTATAATGTAGGGTAAATATATAAATGTAGAGTAAATACATAAATGTAGAGTAAATATATAAATGTAGAGTAAATATATAAATGTAGAGTAAATATATAAATGTAGAGTAAATGAAGAGTAAATATATAAATGTAGAGTAAATAGGTAAATGTAGAGTAAATGTATAATGTAGGGTAAATATATAAATGTAGAGTAAATACATAAATGTAGAGTAAATATATAAATGTAGAGTAAATATATAAATGTAGAGTAAATATATAAATGTAGAGTACAGTAAATATATAAATGTAGAGTAAATGTAGAGTACATATATAAATGTAGAGTAAATATATAAATGTAGAGTAAATACATAAATGTAGAGTAAATATATAAATGTAAAGTAAATATATAAATGTAGAGTAAATATATAAATGTAGAGTAAATGTAGAGTAAATATATAAATGTGGGGTAAATATATAAATGTAGAGTAAATATATAAATGTAGAGTAAATGTAGAGTAAATATATAAATGTAGAGTAAATGTAGAGTAAATATATAAATGTAGAGTAAATATATAAATGTAGAGTAAATATATAAATGTAGAGTAAATGAAGAGTAAATATATAAATGTAGAGTAAATAGGTAAATGTAGAGTAAATATATAAATGTAGAGTAAATGTAGGGTAAATATATAAATGTAGAGTAAATATATAAATGTAGAGTAAATGTAGGGTAAATGTAGAGTAAATATATAAATGTAGAGTAAATATATAAATGTAGAGTAAATACACAAATATAGAGTAAATGTAGAGTAAATATATAAATGTAGAGTAAATATATAAATGTAGAGTAAATGTAGAGTAAATATATAAATGTAGAGTAAATATATAAATGTAGAGTAAATAGGTAAATGTAGAGTAAATATATGAATGTAGAGTAAATGTAAAGTAAATATATAAATGTAGAGTAAATATATAAATGTAAAGTAAATGTAGAGTAAATATATAAATGTAGAGTAAATGTAGCTAATATATAAATATAGAGTAAATAGGTAAATGTAGAGTAAATATATAAATGTAGAGTAAATACATAAATGTAGAGTAAATATATAAATGTAGAGTAAATATATCAATGTAGAGTAAATGTAGAGTAAATATATAAATGTAGAGTAAATAGGTAAATGTAGAGTAAATATATAAATGTAGAGTAAATATATAAATGTAGAGTAAATATATAAATGTAGAGTAAATAGGTAAATGTAGAGTAAATATATAAATGTAGAGTAAATGTAAAGTAAATATATAAATGAAGAGTAAATATATAAATGTAGAGTAAATGTAGAGTAAATATATAAATGTAGAGTAAATATATAAATGTAGAGTAAATGTAGAGTAAATATATAAATGTAGAGTAAATATATAAATGTACAGTAAATATATAAATGTACAGTAAATATATAAATGTAGAATAAATGAAGAGTAAATATATAAATGTAGAGTAAAAAGGTAAATGTAGAGTAAATATATAAATGTAGAGTAAATATATAAATGTAGAGTAAATATATAAATGTAGAGTAAATATATAAATGTAGAGTAAATAGGTAAATGTAGAGTTAATATATAAATGTAGAGTAAATGTAGAGTAAATATATAAATGTAGAGTAAATGTAGAGTAAATATATAAATGTAGAGTAAATATATAAATGTAGAGTAAATATATAAATGTAGAGTAAATGTAGAGTACATATATAAATGTAGAGTAAATATATGAATGTAGAGGAAATGTAGAGTAAATATATAAATGTAGAGTAAATATATAAATGTAGAGTAAATATATAAATGTAGAGTAAATACATAAATGTAGAGTAAATATATAAATGTAGAGTAAATATATAAATGTAGAGTAAATGTAGAGTACATATATAAATGTAGAGTAAATATATAAATGTAGAGTAAATACATAAATGTAGAGTAAATATATAAATGTAGAGTAAATATATAAATGTAGAGTAAATATATAAATGTAGAGTAAATGTAGAGTAAATATATAAATGTGGGGTAAATATATAAATGTAGAGTAAATATATAAATGTAGAGTAAATGTAGAGTAAATATATAAATGTAGAGTAAATGTAGAGTAAATATATAAATGTAGAGTAAATATATAAATGTAGAGTAAATGAAGAGTAAATATATAAATGTAGAGTAAATAGGTAAATGTAGAGTAAATGTATAATGTAGAGTAAATATATAAATGTAGAGTAAATATATAAATGTAGAGTAAATATATAAATGTAGAGTAAATATATAAATGTAGAGTAAATATATAAATGTAGAGTAAATGTAGAGTACATATATAAATGTAGAGTAAATATATAAATGTAGAGTAAATACATAAATGTAGATTAAATTTATAAATGTAAAGTAAATATATAAATGTAGAGTAAATATATAAATGTAGAGTAAATGTAGAGTAAATATATAAATGTGGGGTAAATATATAAATGTAGAGTAAATATATAAATGTAGAGTAAATGTAGAGTAAATATATAAATGTAGAGTAAATGTAGAGTAAATATATAAATGTAGAGTAAATATATAAATGTAGAGTAAATGAAGAGTAAATATATAAATGTAGAGTAAATAGGTAAATGTAGAGTAAATATATAAATGTAGAGTAAATATATAAATGTAGAGTAAATGAAGAGTAAATATATAAATGTAGAGTAAATAGGTAAATGTAGAGTAAATATATAAATGTAGAGTAAATGTAGGGTAAATATATAAATGTAGAGTAAATATATAAATGTAGAGTAAATGTAGGGTAAATGTAGAGTAAATATATAAATGTAGAGTAAATATATAAATGTAGAGTAAATACACAAATATAGAGTAAATGTAGAGTAAATATATAAATGTAGAGTAAATATATAAATGTAGAGTAAATATATAAATGTAGAGTAAATGTAGAGTAAATATATAAATGTGGGGTAAATATATAAATGTAGAGTAAATACATAAATGTGGAGTAAATATATAAATGTAGAGTAAATAGGTAAATATAGAGTAAGTGGATAAAACGATTTTGAGATAATTTCACATCGTTGATACGTTCTTAGTACTTTTGATGTAAAATTGTGCTGAATTTTCCATTGATTTTTTAATTTGTATATATTTTTAAAAATACAATTCAATGTATAAGTATGTTAAAAGTGCTTGTTTTCAAACGTTACAAATGACACGAGCTTCAGCGAGTCTTCTGTAACTTTTGAAAATTTTAACTAACGAGAGTAAAATAAATACCATATCCAACAACCACTCGCTGTGTGACCTGTTTATACTTCAAATCAAGTCGAAAACAGCAGTTTTTCATTGCATTAGACATAAATGAACAACGGACAATATGGGCGTAAGCATAATATCGGATCGTATTTCCCCGCCAAATGATGACGACGTCAACAATTAGCAAATGATGCCATTCCGCTTAAACTGCACCATGTCAGCCAATCAAAATGTGTGTAGAGTGTTTTCCGAGTGTGGTATAAACAGAATGTTATTTTACAGTTGTAATGGTTATTTGATACCATGAAAGTTGAAAAATACCCATCTATTGTGGTAGATATGTAAATATCCCATTGAAACTCTTTCAGTAGAGCATATGTTTAAATCATTTTCCATTCCATATTAGACGTGTCCGTTTATTAAATTTTTCAGAATTCGTCGAAATGCTAGCATCCGAAAAAGTACCGTCGCCTATCCCACCGGAGCCAGTCTCAACAGAGCTTAGCACTGTTCCAGAATGACGTTCACGTTAATGGATACAGCATCATGGCAATTATGTACAAAGTTGCTTCCTTACCAGAAACATACAACGATATTGAAGAAATATTAATCTGTCTGAACATTGGAAGGCAACGTCAATTCTGGGAGAAAATAATCAATAGCTGGTCCCGACATGTATATATATAGTCTGAAGAGCTCCCACCGATGGAGTGAAAGCGCTAAGTAATGTGTCCGTGTCGTTTTTTATTTTTACATATATGTACATATATATTAATTTTTATATTATACTCATAATAGCAATCAGAGCGTAGGAAAATACAAATGTTGGAGCGAAAGTTGGCAACGCTACTTCGATTGCCTAGGAGAGCGATATAATACAGATATGAGGTCTACTGTTGCATTTTGTTTAAGTCTGCGTATTCTTCAATCGTTACCCAAGCTTGGATTCCGTGTTAAAGCTCCCTTCAACCATATGACAAGATCGAAAGATCAAGTGAAGACCTTATTTATCGTCAAAATTCTTCTCATTCGTTACAAGAAATGGATTTTTTTTATTATTTTATAACTGTAACTAGAAATCGGGTAAGATTTCATGTTTCTATGAGTATCTGTACGTGAATGGCTTAGCAAATAATTAAGTTTTCAAATGTTTCATGATCGCGGGTCCTGGTCAAGCCCTTCTGTGTTTTCATGACCGCGGGTCCTGGTCAAGCCCTTCTGTGTTTTCATGATCGCGGGTCCTGGTCAAGCCCTTCTGTGTTTTCATGATCGCGGGTCCTGGTCAAGCCCTTCTGTGTTTTCATGATCGCGGGTCCTGGTCTAGCCCTTCTGTGTTTTCATGATCGCGGGTCCTGGTCAAGCCCTTCTGTGTTTTCATACTCGGAGACCGTTGTTTACTATTCCGTTACTTGCTCCTCCACTTGATAGACTACATAATTGTATGTACCGTGTGATCTGATGTCTCCATGATACTCTATGTACCGTGTGATCTGATGTCTCCATGATACTCTATGTACCGTGTGTTCTGAAGTCTCCATGATACACTATGTACAGTGTGATCTGATGTCTCCATGATACACTATATACAGTGTGATCTGATGTCTCCATGATACCCTATGTACCGTGTGATCTGATGTCTCCATGATACACTATGTACCGTGTGATCTGATGTCTCCATGATACACTATGTACAGTGTGATCTGATGTCTCCATGATACACTGTGTACCGTGTGATCTGATGTCTCCATGATACACTATATACAGTGTTATCTGATGTCTCCATGATACACTATGTACCGTGTGATCTGATGTCTCCATGATACACTATACACAGTGAGATCTGATGTCTCCATGATACCCTATGTACCGTGTGATCTGATGTCTCCATGATACACTATACACAGTGAGATCTGATGTTTCCATGATACACTATACACAGTGAGATCTGATGTCTCCATGATACCCTATGTACCGTGTGATCTGATGTCTCCATGATACACTATGTACAGTGTGATCTGATGTTTCCATGATACACGATGTACAGTGTGATCTGATGTCTCCATGATACACTATGTACCGTGTGATCTGATGTTTCCATGATACACCATGTACAGTGTGATCTGATGTTTCCATGATACACTATATACAGTGTGATCTGATGTTTCAGTGATACACTATATACAGTGTGATCTGATGTCTCCGTGATACACGATGTACAGTGTGATCTGATGTCTCCATGATACACTATAAACAGTGTGATCTGATGTCTCCATGATACACTATGTACAGTGTGATCTGATGTCTCCATGATACACTATGTACCGTGTGATCTGATGTCTCCATGGTACTCTATATACAGTGTGATCTGATGTTTCAGTGATACACTATATACAGTGTGATCTGATGTCTCCATGGCACTCTATATACAGTGTGATCTGATGTCTCCATGATACACTATGTACAGTGTGATCTGATGTTTCCATGAAACACTATATACAGTGTGATCTGAAGTTTCCATGATACACTATGTACAGTGTGATCTGATGTCTCCATGATACACTGTGTACCGTGTGATCTGATGTCTCCATGATACACTATGTACAGTGTGATCTGATGTCTCCATGATACACTATGTACAGTGTGATCTGATGTCTCCATGGTACTCTATATACAGTGTGATCTGATGTCTCCATGGTACTCTATGTACAGTGTGATCTGATGTTTCCATGGTACTCTATGTACAGTGTGATCTGATGTCTCCATGATACACTGTGTACCGTGTGATCTGATGATTCCATGATACACTATGTACAGTGTGATCTGATGTCTCCATGATACACTATGTAGAGTGTTATCTGATGTCTCCATGAAACACTATATACAGTGTGATCTGATGTCTCCATGATACACTATGTACCGTGTGATCTGATGTCTCCATGGTACTCTATATACAGTGTGATCTGATGTTTCAGTGATACACTATCTACAGTGTGATCTGATGTTTCCATGATACACTATGTACAGTGTGATCTGATGATTCCATGATACACTATATACAATGTGATCTGATGTCTCCATGGTACTCTATATACAGTGTGATCTGATGTTTCAGTGATACACTATATACAGTGTGATCTGATGTTTCCATGATACACTGTGTACCGTGTGATCTGATGTTTCCATGATACACTATATACAATGTGATCTGATGTCTCCATGATACTCTATAAACAGTGTGATCTGATGTCTCCATGATACCCTATGTACCGTGTGATCTGATGTCTCCATGATCTCCTATGTACCGTGTGATCTGATGATTCCATGATACACTATGTACAGTGTGATCTGATGTCTCCATGATACACTATGTAGAGTGTTATCTGATGTCTCGATGAAACACTATATACAGTGTGATCTGATGTCTCCATGATACACTATGTACCGTGTGATCTGATGTCTCCATGGTACTCTATATACAGTGTGATCTGATGTTTCAGTGATACACTATATACAGTGTGATCTGATGTTTCCATGGTACACTGTGTACCGTGTGATCTGATGTTTCCATGATACACTATATACAATGTGATCTGATGTCTCCATGATACTCTATAAACAGTGTGATCTGATGTCTCCATGATACCCTATGTACCGTGTGATCTGATGTCTCCATGATCTCCTATGTACAGTGTGATCTGATGTCTCCATGATACACTATGTACAGTGTGATCTGATGTCTCCATGATACCCTATGTACCGTGTGATCTGATGTCTCCATGATACACTATGTACAGTGTGATCTGATGTTTCCATGATGCACTATGTTCAGTGTGATCTGATGTCTCCATGATACTCTATGTACAGTGTGTTCTGAAGTCTCCATGATACACTATGTACAGTGTGATCTGATGTCTCCATGATACTCTATGTACCGTGTGATCTGATGTCTCCATGATCTCCTATGTACCGTGTGATCTGATGTCTCCATGATACACTATGTACAGTGTGATCTGATGTCTCCATGATACCCTATGTACCGTGTGATCTGATGTCTCCATGATACACTATGTACCGTGTGATCTGATGTCTCCATGATACTCTATGTACCGTGTGATCTGATGTTTCAGTGATACACTATATACAGTGTGATCTGATGTTTCCATGATACACTATGTACAGTGTGATCTGATGATTCCATGATACACTATATACAATGTGATCTGATGTCTCCATGGTACTCTATATACAGTGTGATCTGATGTTTCAGTGATACACTATATACAGTGTGATCTGATGTCTCCATGGTACACTATGTACAGTGTGATCTGATGATTCCATGATACACTATATACAATGTGATCTGATGTTTCCATGATACACTATATACAATGTGATCTGATGTTTCAGTGATACACTATATACAGTGTGATCTGATGTTTCCATGGTACACTGTGTACCGTGTGATCTGATGTTTCCATGATACACTATATACAATGTGATCTGATGTCTCCATGATACTCTATAAACAGTGTGATCTGATGTCTCCATGATACCCTATGTACCGTGTGATCTGATGTCTCCATGATCTCCTATGTACAGTGTGATTTGATGTCTCCATGATACACTATGTACAGTGTGATCTGATGTCTCCATGATAGACTATGTACCGTGTGATCTGATGTCTCCATGATCTCCTATGTACAGTGTGATCTGATGTCTCCATGATACACTATATACAGTGTGATCTGATGTCTCCATGATACCCTATGTACCGTGTGATCTGATGTCTCCATGATCTCCTATGTACAGTGTCATCTGATGTCTCCATGATACACTATGTACAGTGAGATCTGATGTTTCCATGGTACACTATGTACAGTGTGATCTGATGTCTCCATGATGCACTATGTACAGTGTGATCTGATGTCTCCATGGTACACTATGTACCGTGTGATCTGATGTCTCCATGATACACTATGTACAGTGTGATCTGATGTCTCCATGATACACTATGTACAGTGTGATCTGATGTCTCCATGGTACTCTATGTACAGTGTGATCTGATGTCTCCATGGTACTCTATGTACAGTGTGATCTGATGTCTCCATGGTACACTATGTACCGTGTGATCTGATGTCTCCATGATACACTATGTACAGTGTGATCTGATGATTCCATGATACACTGTGTACCGTGTGATCTGATGTCTCCATGGTACTCTATGTACAGTGTGATCTGATGTCTCCATGGTACACTATGTACCGTGTGATCTGATGTCTCCATGATACACTATGTACAGTGTGATCTGATGTCTCCATGATACACTGTGTACCGTGTGATCTGATGATTCCATGATACACTATGTACAGTGTGATCTGATGTCTCCATGATACACTATGTAGAGTGTTATCTGATGTCTCCATGAAACACTATATACAGTGTGATCTGATGTCTCCATGATACACTATGTACCGTGTGATCTGATGTCTCCATGATACACTATGTACCGTGTGATCTGATGTCTCCATGATACTCTATATACAGTGTGATCTGATGTTTCAGTGATACACTATATACAGTGTGATCTGATGTTTCCATGGTACACTGTGTACCGTGTGATCTGATGTTTCCATGATACACTGTGTACAGTGTGATCTGATGTTTCAGTGATACACTATATACAGTGTGATCTGATGTCTCCATGATACACTATGTACCGTGTGATCTGATGTCTCCATGATACACTATGTACCGTGTGATCTGATGTCTCCATGGTACTCTATATACAGTGTGATCTGATGTTTCAGTGATACACTATATACAGTGTGATCTGATGTCTCCATGATACACTATATACAGTGTTATCTGATGTCTCCATGATACACTATATACAGTGTGATCTGATGTCTCCATGATACACTATGTACAGTATGATCTGATGTCTCCATGATACTCTATGTACAGTGTTATCTGATGTCTCCATGATACTCTATGTACAGTGTTATCTGATGTCTCCATGATACACTATGTACAGTGTGATCTGATGTCTCCATGATACTCTATGTACAGTGTGATCTGATGTCTCCATGATACACTGTGTACCGTGTGATCTGATGTCTCCATGATACACTGTGTACCGTGTGATCTGATGTCTCCATGATACACTATATACAGTGTTATCTGATGTCTCCATGATACACTATGTACAGTGTGATCTGATGTCTCCATGATACTCTATGTACAGTGTGATCTGATGTATCCATGATACACTGTGTACCGTGTGATCTGATGTCTCCATGATACACTATGTACAGTGTGATCTGATGTTTCTATGATACACTATGTACAATCTGATCTGATGTCTCCATGACACACTGTGTACAGTGTGATCTGATGTCTCCATGATACTCTATGTACAGTGTGATCTGATGTCTCCATGATACACTGTGTACCGTGTGATCTGATGTCTCCATGATACACTGTGTACCGTGTGATCTGATGTCTCCATGATACACTATGTACAGTGTGATCTGATGTCTCCATGATACTCTATGTACAGTGTTATCTGATGTATCCATGATACACTATGTACAGTGTGATCTGATGTCTCCATGATACTCTATGTACCGTGTGATCTGATGTCTCCATGATACACTGTGTACCATGTGATCTGATGTCTCCATGATACACTATGTACAGTGTGATCTGATGTTTCCATGATGCACTATGTTCAGTGTGATCTGATGTCTCCATGATATACTGTGTACCGTGTGATCTGATGTCTCCATGGTACACTGTGTACCGTGTGATCTGATGTCTCCATGATACACTACGTACAGTGTGATCTGATGTTTCCATGATGCACTATGTTCAGTGTGATCTGATGTCTCCATGATACACTGTGTACCGTGTGATCTGATGTCTCCATGATACACTATGTACAGTGTGATCTGATGTTTCTATGATACACTATGTACAATCTGATCTGATGTCTCCATGACACACTATGTACAGTGTGATCTGATGTTTCCATGATGCACGATGTACAGTGTGATCTGACGTTTCCATGGTACACTATGTACAGTGTGATCTGATGTCTCCATGATACACTATGTACAGTGTGATCTGATGTCTCCATGATACACTATGTACCGTGTGATCTGATGTTTCCATGGTACTCTATGTACAGTGTGATCTGATGTTTCCATGGTACTCTATGTACCGTGTGTTCTGAAGTCTCCATGGTACTCTATGTACAGTGTGATCTGATGTTTCCATGGTACACTATGTACCGTGTGATCTGATGTTTCCATGGTACTCTATGTACCGTGTGTTCTGAAGTCTCCATGGTACACTATGTACCGTGTGATCTGATGTTTCCATGATACACTATGTACCGTGTGATCTGATGTCTCCATGATACACTATGTACCGTGTGATCTGATGTTTCCATGGTACACTATGTACCGTGTGATCTGATGTTTCCATGGTACACTATGTACAGTGTGATCTGATGTCTCCATGATACACTGTGTACCGTGTGATCTGATGTTTCCATGGTACACTATGTACCGTGTGATCTGATGTTTCCATGGTACACTATGTACAGTGTGATCTGATGTCTCCATGGTACACTATGTACCGTGTGATCTGATGTTTCAGTGATACACTATATACAGTGTGATCTGATGTCTCCATGATACACTGTGTACCGTGTGATCTGATGTTTCCATGATACACTATGTACCGTGTGATCTGATGTCTCCATGATACACTATGTACAGTGTGATCTGATGTCTCCATGATACACTATGTACAGTGTGATCTGATGTCTCCATGATACACTATGTACAGTGTGATCTGATGTTTCCATGATACACTGTGTACCGTGTGATCTGATGTTTCCATGGTACACTATGTACCGTGTGATCTGATGTTTCCATGATACACTGTGTACCGTGTGATCTGATGTTTCCATGGTACTCTATGTACAGTGAAATCTGATCTGGATATATCAGAAAGCTCATGCTCTTATAATATCGTAATATATATCAGTATATTAATCCTAATATTACATGTAATTGTAGAACGTTTGCAGTAATGAATATTTGTTTTGGCATTGGCGGTAGTCGTCGATAAATCAGAGGACGCTTTTTCTTTCGGAACACCAGGTCGTATTCTCCTTTACTTCTTCAAGGGTCAACGTATTAATTTTTAATTCATATTTGAAATTTGAATGAAATCAAATGTTAGAACACTCAGTGTTCCCATGAGATATATTTACTTCAATTTTTCTTTAAATGCTTCTTTTTTTGTCACAGTTCAATTATTTGAAGTACACAGTTGATGCAAATCTAGGTCAAACTTTTTCATTGAGTATTAAAATTACATTATACTCCGTCCTTCAAATGGGCAACATCAAAGTCATAAGGACTTCCACAGGAATATCAGTTTCACGTTTGAAGAAGGAGTAATTATTTACCATACACATTAACCTTCAAATCAGACAGATATACTTACCTCGTTAAAGACGAAGGGTCTATATCGTTGCTTTGATACACATACCAAGCTAAACGTTTTCTCATTAGGATTAAAAACTAATGATTGTATTTAAGTGGAAATGAATATCGATACCCCTCACACCGATCCCTAGACCAAAACAAGTGTGTCATGGTTTTGCAAACAGTTTGAATTAAAGTTTATCAACGTTCCTAGTAACATGGTCAATTGTGTGAGAAATGGCATGTTTGTGACTTGATATAGCAATATGTATACATGTATAATTAAATGTAAATGTTACAAAAATAAAATTAGATTTTTTAAATCTTAGATATATATAAGCCATTTTTGTTGTCCCTGACGAAAATACTTGAGGGTCGTATAATAATAATATTATAAGAATAATATACATATATTGTAACATGGACAATAGCTTTAAGTATACTTTGTTTTCTCCCATTTTTTTTTATTAATTAAAGAAATGTTCTACGAGACTCCGTGTTTGAGATAAGTTAAAGTGAATGGGATGTCTTACTTTTGCTACAATAGTGTTGAAATATGACATAACACACACATATAATGACCTTTTGAATTAAGTATAATATGCAGTATTCCGAAAAAAATGAATTTAACTGCACCATACCATACAGCTGTCTCATCCTTCTGGGACTCGTTAGTTATGCTAGGGGCGAAAAGATTGGAATCGAATTTTATTAACTAATATAGAAGCAGAACGGTCAGGCGCGTGAAACCGAAAAGTAGTCCGACGGAATACAACGTGAAGTTTGAAGATCTTATGGATACTTTAACTGTACCATTAGGTGTGCGCCACGTCAGGACAACGTTGTATTCACTTCCCCTGGCTACATTACGAACTCTGCAAATGACTCAAACTAAAAATGTTCTAGATAACCTTATGGAAACTAGCGTCGAGGCTGCATAAGGTTATTAATGATTCGGCAGAAGTTCAACTTCAAGGCACCGTCAACTCGATATTTCATGAAAATCGAATTTGCCAATAAGGGGATTGATGCCATTAAAATCAGCAATATCTTGCACCAAAACTCTGTTCAAGCTAAAATATCACCGTACTTCCAATATACAAATGTACGATCATTTTCTACAGTTATTCTATACCTATTGCACCAAAGCTTTTTGATTACAAGCAAACATTGCAACAATTGAATATAGATGACCTTAGAATGACTCCTCCTTCAGCATCTTCATCTCAATATTGTTATGGTCCAGCTGGACACATAATAACTGGTAATCTGAATAATAACCTCAACATAAAGCTTCGGGAGCTTTTCATGAACGGTTCTAAGTATCGAGATAATCCATCCAACAACCGCAATGTGAATTTTAAGATTCTTTTGGACTCGATGGAAGATTACACCAGACAATTGACTGTCAGAGTGGGTGAAGTCTATCAGGTCCTCTATTCAGAAAAGAATAAGCAATTTGCGTCACAAAATGAAAACTAATCACAAGTCGATGTTTCTTGACCCCGATCTTCGAACAACACTCAGCGATCTAGGCCTGCTTGATTACATAGGTAACCTTACTTACACACTGACCAGTTTTTCGAAAGATGAACTACATGTTTCTGTATTACAACCACTGAATGAGCAAGACGCTGACATACCTCGTCTTTATTGAATACCGAAACTACACGAGGACCCTTATAAGCAACGTTGTATCGCTGGTTCTGCTAATTGCTCGACAAAGCGATTATCAAAACTTCTTACTACCATTCTTAGTACCATAAAATCAGGTCTTCAGTCTTATTGTAACACAATTTACTCCATAAGTGAAATCAATCGGATGTGGACTTTGAAAAACTTGAACGATCTTTTGATTAATATTGAACACCCCCTCCTAAAATGTCTTTTCGGTCAAAACATTTGATGTTTCCACCCTGTACACTACCATACCTCATACAAAATTGAAGGAATGTCTATGATTTCTTTTTATGAGAGCTTTTTGTTCCAAGAAAGGCGGACGACGATGCACATATATGGTAGTGAGCTATCTTGGAGCATACTTTGTGAAACATCCGACAAAAGCTAAGAGGAAATATACTGAAGAAGATACAGTACGGATGTTTGAATTTCTGGTCGACAATATTTTTGTTAAGTTCGGAGGAAAGATTTTCCAGTAGACTGTTGGCATTCCCGTGAAAACAAACTGTGCCCCTCTCTTAGTTGACTTGTTTTTTTTGTTTTCATACGAGGCAGAGCTAACCAGGACGGGTAACAAATAACCTTGCCAAATCCTTTAATTTCACTTTCAGATATATCGACGATGTGTTGTCTATAAACAACAAGACGTTTGCTGACCACGTCGATCATATATACCCTTCTGAACTTGAAATAAAGGACACAACATAGCTACTCTTATACATCAGCTACTTACCTCGATCTCTACTTAAACTACGACCAACGTGGACAGCTTACTACTAAGCTATACGATAAACGTGATGATTTCAATTTTCCGATCGTGAACTTTCCATTTCGTGGTAGTAACATCCCTGCTTACCCGACCTATGGTGTTTACATGTCGCAGTTGATTCGATATTCTAGGACTTGCTCTCGATATCGCGATTTTCGTGATCGATGTCGACTGCTGAAAAACAAACAAACAACACAGGGATTCGAGAGATGCCGGTTGATCAGAACCATGGGCAAGATTTATCGTCGTCATTGAGAAATATTCTGAATCGTTAAGTGATATGAAAAGATGGACGTTTTTGAGTATGCTCATTAGTGTGTTTACTTGTTGTGATTAACAATGATACTCGATTCTTATTTTGAGAACTTAATGATTACTTGGATGTGACAAAGATTTACATGGCGGGTGTCGTCGATGAAGTAGAACAAGCTTACTCTACTGGAACATCTGGTTTTATTTTTTTGTACTTTACAAGGGTCTCCATGTAAATATTTCCATTGTTCATATTTTGCCCATGGTTTAATCGATTTTGAGTTCAGATTATGGTTTTGTTAATGCTTCGGTATTTTTTAATTTATTTTAGTTTTTGAATATTGAATCGTGTACTACAAACATGTGTACAGTATATGTATATGATGCTTCAATAAGATTTTTTCCCTCCATTTGTATGAATATAAAACGTCAACTTAAAAAGGACAAATAAATAAAATGTTTGAATATAAATATATACTACTGTAAATTTTCATCTTAAACTGGCCTACGGAGCAGCGACAATTTTATACATTGAATCTTGTTTATTGTTATAGGGTACATTAAGACGGTTTAAATTAAAATTGAACTTAAAATAAAACATACATCTTTTCAATCGGGACCTGCAGCGTAAATAAACTGAAAATAACTTGATTATAACATAAAGCTCTTCATTTAGATTGTTTAGGTTTGATAAGAGAAAGAAAAAGCTGCCAAAACGTTTTAAATGCTTGTGTCACATTTACGTTAGGTAATAGCTGAACTTGGAGAAATGCGTGAAAATGTTCCGTTAAACATTGTATAGATTTAGATCAAAAATGCATTATTAGACCCCGACGGCAGACGTTTATAGTAAAAAAAAACCACCAATATATCAAACGTTCAGTTTTCTATTTAAACTTGTTATGAATCTAGATGCAACATGACATGCATACAAATTGTATATTTCAATTGTTGGTGACGTGGATGTGTATCAGGAGAGAGATAATACCGGGGTAAATGTAGCGTGTATTAGAGAGCCGAGAAGTCATTATGTGAAGGTTGGGTTCAGGTATCCTGACAAGAACCCAAGTTTCTTACCACCGGTATATAAATGTTTTGATATCACCCGTGTCAAGACATGTTTTCTGCGTGACGTGGAGAACTATTGATTTGAATATTCTGAAATGAACATTGATATAGACTTATTTAATGGAATGCTTCAATTCGAAGAGGCTTTTGCCCTTAGCTCTATACAGCCAATTTGGCATGGGCCTTCATAAACAATTTGGTGTTCTTTAAATCTTTGTATGTAACACTACTCGGATACTTTAAACAAGCCACACTTGACGAACGCAATATAATAATCGGATCCATTAAAACTCTATTTGTCTGATTCGAGCAGTCGAAATCAGTGTTTGCATGCTTTAACGACAAGTTAACACGAAGTTTATGTCAGTTTATTAACATTTGTCTATTGTGTTGCGTGGCGCTTCATACACTTCATATCCTTTGACGAACCGGGTCAACTACTGTGACTTCTGGTACTACATATATTGACGGAAGCATCCTGTCATCAACAAAATGGTAAGTTTCACTTTTATTTTCTAGTTTGATGAATAAAATATTATCTTAAACCGTTCTTTTTTTTAATTTTTTTTATCATTTTTATTTAAGAACAGTGAGTTACCTATGCTTACAGTGTCTTAGTTTCACAATGAAGTGACGTACATCTTGTGTAAATTAAAGGTTTTTGGTTGTTTTATTCTACATATGTTGTCAAGTGTCTCAGTTTTCTAAGTATCAATATGTTGTCAAGGGTCTCAGTTGTCTTAGTATCAATATGTTGTCAAGTGTCTCAGTTGTCTAAATCTCAATATGTTGTCAAGTATCTCAGTTGTCTTAGTATCAATATGTTGTCAAGTGTTACAGTTGTCTTAGTTTCAATATGTTGTCAAGTGTCTCAGTTGTCTTAGTATCAATATGTTGTCAAGTGTCTCAGTTGTCTAAGTATCAATATGTTGTCAAGTGTTACAGTTGTCTTAGTTTCAATATGTTGTCAAGTGTTACAGTTGTCTTAGTTTCAATATGTTGTGAAGTGTCTCAGTTGTCTTAGTATCAATATGTTGTCAAGTGTCTCAGTTGTCTAAGTATCTACAATATCATAATATAAATATGCAAGTATCGTAGTTGTTTAAGTCGAATGTATATGTTGTCAAAAAGTCTCAAATGTCGTCAACGAAATATGCTGTCCAGTTTCACATTTGTATCAATTTAGATATGCTCTCACTTGTCTGAATAATAATATGTAACTATGTTTTTGTGGTGTTATGTGTCTTTGTTATATTAAGTTAAGTTGTTGCTCTCATGTGTCTCAGTTGTTTCTTTGTAACTGCACTTCCTGTAATTTCAACTATACACGCTAACCAGTGTCTGTCATTACGTTACCTCTCACTTTATATGTCAACCGAGTTATTCTATAAATACTCACATACACTTATACGGTGTGTACTTATAGTACAGATTATTAATGTTTGAGTATATTGCACCAGTATAACACAAGTTTATTTATGTGAATTCTGCTGAATTGTAAAATTACTACATACAGAAAAACCCATGATCGTGATGATAGTGATGTTGTTTGTATGTTGTAGCTGCATTGTGACGTCAGTTTGCATGCTGTAGCTGCATTGTGACGTCAGTTTGTATGTTGTAGCTGCCTTGTGACGTCAATTTGTATGTTGTAGCTGCATTGTGACGTCAGTTCGTATGTTGTAGTTGCTTTGTGACACCAGTTCGTATGTTGTACATATTGTAGTTGCCTTCTGATAAAGTTTTATATTTATCTTATTTAATTGTTATAACTTGATCTGTGAAAATAGTCAGTAGTACCCATAATAAAGAGCATATTACTTAATATAAGCATAGTACATATCGTTCGGTGTTCCAACAAAAAACCCGGTAGGGTTCGGTAAGGATAGTTTATACCATCGATATATTACATTATATTTACTTTTGCGCTGCAACCCACTATATGAAGGTTACCAGCAAAAATGCATTTCATAAAAGTATGAAAGCAATGGTTCTCGAGACGTAGCACGTGGTTTATTATGACGTCATAGATCAAGCTTGTTCAATGAGAGTCCTGTCACGCTGCTTCGAATAACATGGAGAATGTCCTTGCGTCAAACGCTCAAAAGACTAATTATTATCATTGGCGCCAATTTTATTCAAGCTGGGCTGTTCCGCCAATGTCGTCAAAATGACGACACATATGCAAACGCAGGTAATAAACTATTAATTGGAAAAAATATAAATGAAGTTAAGCAATTGTTCTATAGTAAAAATGTAAATATATGGATTGAAAGTCATTTTTTTAACTTTCATAGTGCTATGAAAGGTCAGCCGTTACATCCATATTCAACATGAAGCCCTAGCGGGCTTCATTCAATATGGATGTAACGGCTGACCTTTCATAGCACTATGAAAGTTAAAAAAATGACTTTCAATCCCTATGTACAAACAGAGGAAAACAGCCACTATCTAAGGCACCAAATCGCCTAGCCAGAAATACCGGCGGCTGTTATCACGGTCGCATTGATAGACAGTCGTACATCCTGACATAACCGTAGTAGCTAATCATCTATCTGATGATGTGCATCCTAGGATACTAATTATACACAGTGTATGTTACTATTAGGATGGTAAAAGAAAAAGACTTGTATGTGTTTACATGGAACAGCAGTGTTGACTGAGAAGTCAGTTTTTCCTAACTGATTTAACTATATTACAGATTAAAGGAAAACTACTATTCAGTTCAATATCCCTATCCGTAAACTGTACCATGAACGTGCTGTTACATACAAAATATAATTACCTCAAGGCAACACAGTGGTGATACTCGAGAAGAATTGAATGAACGATAAAGGCAAATGAGGTTTGTACTTTTCGAACGGTTTTTTAAAAAAAAATCATAAAGCTCGTTGAGTTTAACGTGTGTATAGATGCATTCTAATTCTAATTTGGAATGTGTATTCAAGTAGTACCTTTTCAAAGATAGTTCGGAACTGATCAAATAACAAGAAAACCACCGCCTGTTTTTATTGAATAAAGAATAGCCAATGCTAATCCCAGTGTTTACTAGGCTTATGTCCACTGCGTCTGTCATGGTTAGTTGTTGATCGACATCTTCCTCCCCTTCGATTTTACAGGAATTATAGGATAGGTCATCCTCGATATACAGGGGTTACGCTCACCTACGCTCTCTAAAACCCTGCAATATGTCATGATAAAACTAAAGGCTCCGTATATGCCACCTTGTTAAGGAGGCAAGAATACTAGTTTGACCCTTTGATGTAATCACAAAATTTTGTTGTCACATAACGTTAAAAAACTGACAGGCGTTGTAGTCGGTTGCGGCTCCTTTGTAATTTCCAAAACACAGGAATCAGCCTAGCGATTGGTCAGTTGTTTTTCACCTGGGCGTCCCTTCAGTTTTGGCGTGACATATTTCAGAGATGTAGAGAACGTAGTTGATCGGAACCCTGCATATCGATGATGATGATAGGCTTGTGTTATCATCTGTTTTCGCGATGTTGCTTTTTGCCTGCATGTACATGTTTCTAAATATATTTGGCGTGTCTCTCGATCAACTTCCCAACTCAAGTATGTTCAAATACAATACCTTGATGAACAAACTGACGGCACAATGATTCGAGAGATACATGTTGATGAAGATGACAAGGGTTTATGGTCGCTATATTGGTCTCATTGAGAATATTCTACATCCTTGTACGACATGAAGATGGCATTTTTTTTAAATATGCTCATTAAAGTACCTGCTGTCGTCGTGTCGTCGATGAGGTAAAAGACGCTTACTCTTCTGGAGAAAGATTATTCTTTTGTTTGTATCCCCCCCCCTAGTTTAATCGATTTTGAATTCGGTTTTGTTGACGCTTTGGTATTCTCAGATTAAAAAAAAACCACATAATTTTATTTGTATATACGTGACTTGCAAAGTTAACAGTCCTATGTGCACTGAAGCATCTACATGTGTTTTTAATTCGGCTTTAAAGAGAATTTAAAACAAAGTTGTGAATATGTTTTATTTTCTTTGTTATAATAGAGTGATGCTGAAGAGGAACAATTATCTGCGCCGTCCATGGAACTGACAGAGCAACAACTGGAAGGTAATAAAACTTCATATTCGATATTTATATTTTAAATTAAAACTTGATGCATTAATATTATTGTTACTAACATAACATACTAGGCAGGAACTATATGTGATGTACATATATGTTTCCACAACAGTTTACTTAAGCATTAAATTGCACTCTGTTTCGAGTTATAGGCGATATGAACGCCCACAGCATTACAGGAAAATAGCATGAACTGTGCTAACTCAAAAACAGAATGCAGTTCTACACACAATTGTAAATTTAAATTTCAACTTCTAACCATACCCGAAAAAATAAAACAAATTGTAGCTCCAAGAAACACTGGTATGTTGAATTGGCAGAACAGCCCGTAGCGTGTGCTCCTTTTCGAGAGACGGAAACGTTTCAGGTGCTTTCTCCTAGAATGGCGACTTTGAAATATAGTCCTTGGAAAATACCTACATTGTACAGTACAAGGATTTTTTTTCTTTCTTTTGCACTGTTTCTGTCTAAGGATGCTTTAAAATAGCACTTGAAATAATTGTCGTCATTATAAATGACAACGAGTATTTATGACGTCATACTTCGGAGACATGTCTGCTGGACTTGAAAAATGAGTAAGATGGTCAGCCATGGAAAAGGTTGTTAGCGTCGTATTATTTGTTGCTGCTTTGCATAAAAACCCTAATGCAAGTATGCTACATTGCATATTTTGGTCGACTTCACTGCTGTTGGGGGATACGAATCGTCTTTCTACTTATATGCATGTACATGTATGTATGTGGTGTCAGATTGTTAACAATACAGTATTTCGGACGATAGGCCTACTGAAACAATACTGCACATTCCGGGAATCACGGAGGGGGACATCCTCTTCATTGCAGACAGTGAGTGATTAATGTTTAATGTTTAGTCACTAAACCTGGAGAGGTTCGCTTGTTATTAAATCAGTCTCCAACTATTTGGAAATGTACTACTTGAATACACATTCCACATAATTGTAATAAGAACGCGCTATACACGTGAATTTGTTACTTTAATTACTATTTATTCTCGAGTATCACCACTGTGTTGCCTTGAGGTAATTATATTTTGTATGTAACAGCACGTTCTTGCTACAGTTTACGGATAGGGATATGCTATTAAACTGGATAGTAGTTTTCCTTTAGTATGTAATATAGTTTAATCAGTTAGGATAACTGACTTCTTAGTCAACACTGCTGTTCCATGTAAACACTTACAAGTCTTTTTAAAAAAAAACAAAAACAAAAATAAACAAAACTTCCTAGCATCACTGCGTATAATTCGTATCAAAGTATGCAGATCATCTAATAGGTATTATGTTTTTTAAATAACCTCTACAACTTGATGTGTTACAGAATGTAGAAAAGCTCTACAACTTGATGTTTTACAGAATGTAGAAAAGCTTTTGAAATGTTTGACAAGGATGGCGATGGAACGGTGACAACTAAGGAGCTTACTGTTGTCATGCAGTCGATGGGTCAGAATCCCACAGAGGCTGCAGTGGCTGAGATGATCAATGAGGTTGACAAGGATGGTACGATATTATACGATAATATACGATATGCAATATTTCACGCTTTAGAATTATAGATTATCACACTACATTTTCAGGGTTTGTCGTGAGAACATTTTTTTCATCGCTCACACGTGGATGAGAAAATTGTTCGAACGACCAACCCTGAAAATACTGTGATAAACCTTTTATCATCTATATACTACTACCTTATATATTTCCTAATTTAAGAAAAGTCAATAAACACCGTAGTTTTGAAACGACTTCTAGGGTCATCGATCGCGATCTGTCTTTTGCAAACGTAAACAAACAGAAGATTTGCGCGGAGGAATACCACAAACACTAGAATTATGTGAAAAAAGTAATTTGAAAACAAAGATATCGCCATTTACTTTCTTATATACATACTTACGCTTGAAACGGTGTTTTTATTGTCAAAACATTATTTTCATTTTTTTGTTGGGAAAGTTAATCCGGAAATGACATCATGTACACGCGAGCAAACGTTCTTTTTGAGAAAATACGTTCTGTGTATAATACACATTGCTATTGCTATAAAGGCCTACCGGGATTTATTTAGTTTGTCATCAGTAGAAATGTGTGTTATAGGACTGTAACAACATTTTCTAAAACATTCATTGCTTAAATGAATGCATTTGAACCAAATTTGGTCAGAAACATCTTTGGGTGAAGGGGAACAGATGTTGCATAAATGTAGAAAGACCACCCCCTCCTCCTCCATGCTTCATTGCTTATATCTATCTTCATTATGATATTGATTTTTGTTTTTTGTTTGTTTTGAATTTTTTCATTTGTTTTCTGTTGCTTTTTGTTATTTGCTAGCACTTGCAAATTCTGTAAGTCATTGTTAGACTGTAATGTGTACTTGTATCACCAAAATGTACCAATTATGTTTCATTTCATGTTTTGTGAGTTCCAGGTAATGGTTCCGTGGACTTCGACGAGTTTTTAGGATTGATGACTAACTATCTGCAAGGCAAAGATCCAGAGGCTGAATTACGAGAATCGTTTAAAGTGTTTGACAAGGATGGAAATGGCTTTATCAGCGCTGCAGAATTAAGACTTGTCATGACAAACCTAGGCGAGAAGCTAACAGACGAGGAAGTAGATGAAATGGTTATGGAAGCAGATTTAGACGGAGACGGACAAATAGATTATGATGGTAGGTTATAATAGTAAATGAATTGTGTGTAATATATATAAATTCTTGTATTTTTCATTGAATATGGGATTGATACAACGATTTTATATTCACCTTACCGAGCCTCCAACGAGATTCGTGTCAGATCCATTATACCCCATTATACATTTTTGCATTTTTCATTCTTTAGAAACGATTTGTTTTACAATATTATCATACAAAACGCCGCCATTTTGATTCGAACGCGAAAGTCGATGACGTCATTTAATTATCTTTGGCCTGATGTCATAATCAGAACAATTATAATTAGGCTATATTACACATGTGCAATACGAAACAAATGTGATATGGGTGTAAACACTGTCTGATACGGCGATGATGAACACCAAAAATACAATTATTGATTTATTGATATTCGCCATACGCAAACTTCCGACTTGTGGAATACAGAAGACAACGTGCCCTTATTAAAGAAAAATGTCTACGCGAGTATTGAGTTATTTAGAAAAAACAACTAGTTGAACCGTTCCCAAATTTTAAACACAATATTTGACCTCATTGTTCCTCCTCGGAATTTAAAATATCCCGAACAACTTCAAAGAGTACCTCAAATCTACGGCAACTGCACCAGTCACACGTACATGGTTCGGTTGGGGTTTTACTTACTCTTTTTAATTGTCACGGCCTTCAACCAGTATAATTCGTATGTTTGTTGTCTTTTAATGTCAAATTTACACATTCAGTCCCATGATTGTAAAAAGAAAAGCCGCCATTTTTACCTTTTTGTCGGAAAAAAATATCTTCAAATAATCTGTTTCGCTTTTATGTCATGGTACACAAACTACTTATATGATATACACATGTTGTTTTCATCAACCTAACCTCGACTTCATCTAGAGATAATATGCATACAGACATATACCTTATAATTAGGAAGACATTCTACTACGCTTGTAACATATATAAAATGCTTATTATATTTTTTTTCAGAATTCGTTCGCATGATGACGGAGTGATTCTGGGCAGCATTTGACAATACTTTACATGTCTGTACTGTGCTGGTGATGATAACCAGGAGGTCATAACCCATAATGACCCGGGATCATAACACGATGGTGTAGGAGACAGTGACTCGAACTCAACAATTATTCAAATCCTTAAAAAATCGAATACGTGACCCCCTTTCTCTTATTTTTTTATCTGGTGCTGTTTCTGGTTATGAAGATATAAACATAGTTATTCGGAGTCAAGAAGCGGATAAGAATGAAGATTGATGGGCTACATGTATTAAGTCCAGACTTCAAAAGTGTCTTTGTCATGTTTATTTCATAAGGAACATTAACTCTTTTGAAATACTGTATGGATTTGATCAAAGGAACATGATTGATGTCATTGGATTAAGTTGAAATCAAGTAACAGTCGATACCCCCCCCCCCTTTTTTTTTTTTTTTATTTATGACAAGTAAGTTGGGGGAACATATTATATATTGATGTATAATTGGCAAATTGAGCTTTCGAGTATTTTCATTCCCTGTTATCAAAATAAAAAAGAAATAAATATATCAATGTTATCTTCATGTCTACAAATCATTTAATAGTTTGTTTGATGTTTACATGTTCATTGCATCTAGGGTCCCCGTTCTACTCATCCAGGTGTTTTTAAATTAATAAAGATGTGCCATAAAAGTGATACATGTATGAGGTAAATGTCAGTGGAAGTAGACCATAATTTGAAACCACAACTTCATATAATATCGCTCTAACCTGGTCGACGGGGGTGACATGGCTAACGTGCTAACGTTAAATCATACGGGAACTTAGGGGAAGTAACTGTGTAAAGGACAAATACATGTCATTGATACAAAGATCTTTAAACGAATCAACTATTTCGCTTTGTTTTCTTGTAGATATGTCTATGTTTTTTTTAAAATAATTATGTATGTTAAAAACAATTAATGTCATTGATGAACATGGTACATGAATCATTCACAATTTAACTAAAATATAATGATACATTTACGGCACGATATCGACACCGATGAACAAAACGAACATTTACGACATCCATGATTGTTCACAATGCACGTGAACCAAGTACGCCATTTGTTACACGTCATTGTAGTGCACAGTGATGAGGTCACCTGTGTTATGCAAAAATGTATGTTATTTTCCTCGTTTTAATTGGTCAAGGACTACAAAAAAAAGATTATAAGATGACGTAACACACACACATGTTGCACCCTTTAAATTTAGTAATAGATACAGTTCGACGACAAATGAAATGAACTGCACCAAACAGCTATTTCATTATTCACTCGAGGACGAAACGGCTGTATGATGCATCGTATTTCGGCAATGATGTTAGGAGCTAAATGGTGGGAATCGAAATGTTCAAAACTTACGTAAAAACAGGAAGGTCAGGTGCGAAAAACTTCTCTAGTTTATGAATTTAAAAGAAAATTAAATTAGTACTGTATAATTTCAAATCTTCTACGAAAGTGTGTGTATATAATGAACCATGCCACTACTCAAATGAGATAACTGTGCATAGCTATCAAGGCTCTAGCAAACCTTTGAGACTGAACAATCTACCCCCAGAGTCGACCAATGTGTATCCTGAGCGATAATGTAACATGATGTAAAGATATTCCAAGTGATGTATAACAATTGCTATATAGCTGCATAGGTATATCAGTTGACATCTGATATTGCCGTATTTTTTATTAAAATTGTAAGGGGTGTTTTGACTATTTCTAAACGAATGTTGTTAGCAATGGGAATAATATTACATAGTGTAAAATGCCCTTTAATAGCTAGAAGTGTATTATACATGTTTTTGTAAGAGATTTGTGTGAGAGAAAATCAAATACTTTAATAAGTATGTTGGTTGCCAAATTGACATAAATAAACAATATGGCACTTACCAATGCCACACGCCTAGTAATAATGTTTTGGATATTTTTTGTAGACTTTAAGAACTATAGCATCGTGTATACTATTTGAATGGCGTAAATGATAACATTCACTTTCATTCATCAATTCCGTGATAAAATCGACAACTAAAGGATTAACAACACAAATTTTTGAGAGATTCAGGTTTATTTCATTTTTGACACGTTTTATTGTCACTATCTTAATCTTGTTGGAAAATATAGTTAATCCACAGGTGATATGGTGATCCTATTTGTATGACACACATAAACCCTGTCGCGCAACACCGGGGCTATTATTTTCTACTTTCCATGTGGATGTTACCCTAGCCAAAATTACGTAGATTTTGAAAACGAAATATATTGAAATGTAAATACCGTTCCTGTTTATTTTTTCAATTTTTTTTTTATAATTTTGCAAACCGGACAAAAATCAAATAAATCCTTCTTTCGTCCAAAAAAAAAATAGTCATAAAAACTAGCATTAAATATTAATTTATATACCATTAGCAAATTGAAACAGAAGTTCAAGCAACGCAAATTTTTACATCACCATGAGATCATATTGTCTAAATTTTGTATTGGAAGTTGCACTAAAGATGAAACGAAAGAGATCCGTGCCTAAAAGAGATGCAAATTGAAATACATGTATGTTTTATTTGAAGATGTACCAAAAACAAAGTCATAGTGCGCTATCACTCTACATGGACCGTAACTAAAAAATATATGACAAAAACAATACCTTCTGCCATTTTGCTGAAGTCATTTTTATTTTGAAGTCACCAAAGCAATGAATATTACATTTAAATTCAACTTATATAAGATGTTCATTTTATTTATTCATTTTTTTTTCGTTACAACAAAACAAAATCTAACATTATAGTGATCATGTCATGTCGGTAGCGTTCAATGAAAGTCCAATATAATGGCGGGCTCAAACTATCTCTACCAAATCATTTAATAGCAGCAGGTGTTCGATCACAAAGTATACATTGGTTGATAGAATTAGGTCACTTTGTTCCATAAACAATTTATTAGCTAGGTCAGTGCAACCTGATTTATATATTAGTACAGAACAGTTATACCACCGACCACCTAACACTACTTCAAAGGTATTGTACATTTATTTATCAACAGTTCAAATACAATACTTCCAAATCGATATAATTCCAACGTGCACATTTTGAGCCTGATTGACGGCCTTTTGCATATTGTTTGCGTTGTAGGCATGCTTATGCAACTTAACAAGAACATTTGAAAACAATTTATAAGCTTTATTTTACTGAGATTTCTGTGGAGATAAAAGTGTAATAACAACAAAATGTGAGTTCGGTCATTTTAAGTCGACTAATATTTGTATTTCGATTTAAGAACACAATTTGTTTGATAAATCCATTGATTCAAATTTTAATTTAACGCACAGTGAAGTTGGCAATACTCTTTTCAGCTTAATACAGGTGAAATATCACATTTCATTACACTCAATAAGCCTAGAAAACAGAGAATATAGAAGCGTCAAAATTCATTTAATTTTACACTTTTCAAATTGATAAAATCAAATTCAAATTCAAATAAGCTTAAAATGAGATATCAAAGACCATCAACAAATTTAAACAGGAAGTGTGACGTAAGTTTTCATACATTTATTAAGCTGTTAATGCTGACACTCTAGTGTAATAAGCGTCACCGTGCTACTGTGCAATTATGTTTGTCTATACGTATATGAAACTGGTACATATTTTATTTTGAATTGGCTAATGGCGTTACTGCGACGTTCTTTAAACGGCTACTTCATGTTGCCTAAATCATTATTTATCACATGATATGTTTATATATAGAGAACATTCTAAACCCGTTCTCGTTCTACTACAGGTATCGATTTCTTTACAGGGTTGGGCAGTTTTATTATCAGGGATTCGAAACGTGCCCTGGGCTTATCCTAGCGGTAATGAGTTTAGCAAGCAACCAAAATCCCTTGGAAATCTTGTGTATACTGTCAATATCAAATTTACTATACTAAATATGCAATATTTAAAACTATCCTACCGATATACCGTCGACAAGTAAATATTTTACAGGATTTGATTTAGATGAAAATCACTTATGTGTAGAAAGGAATCACCGATATACCTTGACTATAAGATTGAACTGTTCAGTTTGTTTTGGTGGTGAGTGAGTTTTCGAGTAGGGTATTTAAATGTGCTTTAAAGGGAACCAGGTACTATTTTGATATGTATAATCCTATAAGTAAATGAAAAAGCGGTAACGTTCAGGCGATACGTGTTTGGCTTTAATCAGCTAACACAACACAACGTCTGGTTGGGGAGCAGTTTAGGATTTCCCCGTGATCTGACAGAGGGCGGCGCTATATCAACATAACACCAGTATAGGCCACAATGGTAAGCTGTATTTTAAACAATCTTATTTCCGTTTTCATGTACTTTTTCATATTTGTCAAGTTTAACATCTTTATAAACATGTAATATTCACTAATATTATATTTGTGTTATTGATAAGCTCAGTTCTAGTTGTATAGTTTATATATACTTACCTATTTGGAATGATGGAGCGAACATATGGATAAACTGTATTATTATAACCATCTGCTCTTGCATACATTTCTATTATAATGATGTAAAATCATGCATATGTGTCAATACAACATTGTAAACAAAGTACCAACTAGTATATACATACATTATACATGTATAATTCATATTAATCTTATATTGTGATGTAAAATCATGGATACGTGTCCAGATCACATTGTAAACGAAATTCAAAATAGTTTAGTTTATACATACATTATACATGTATAATTCTAAAGTAAAATGTAGATATTTACATTATACACAAAATATCATACATATTATTATTTCATCTGTGTATGGTAGGTACAAATATGTATATTCTAGGGACGGGAGGGATATAAAGTGATCCAATGAACACTAACATGTCCTATATTTATTGTTCATTATTATAAACATAGGCTGAAATATACACATGTACAACAATAATAATTTAATACATTACTGTAGCTACATCGTGTGTGCTGAACTTAAATCACTCTAAAATCATTATCAACACTTACCTGTGTTTGTATGCGTGTATACATATTTGATCTATTGTTTATAAAGCACAGCTCATATCGCAGTCTTTAGTTTACATTACGTCGTCGAGGAAAAGAATTCATATTGATAATGTCGAAGTAGGTCAGTATTCTTAGTTGATAGTATCATCTCGTTTTGACTCCAGTAATTATTGCAATTTCTCGAAAAAAAATCATAATTAAATAAGCATGGGGTTTATGCTTTATATTCCATCAAAGAAGGGTGGCAGGTGGTGCAGCGGATAGGGTACCTGCTTTTCACCAAGACGGCCGGGGTTCGACAAAATCTTTATAGTATATCGCAGATTTTACTTTTTAGATTATCCCCTTTTTCGTCATCATTTAATCTTGATCGTGGTCTTTTATTTTTTCAAAATATGTCCTTATGAAATATGCTAACAAGTCGAATGGTCTAATATTAGTGAGCTAGTGATCTATTGTGTTACATTCGATAAAGAGTCAAGGTGGGAAGCCATGGTAAAAATTCAATACATACAAACAAGAGTAACATTACTAACAATAGGCAAACCACTAATGGCCCTATTGTATATATAACGTGATATAACGGGACAGCTATCCTACCTCTCCTGGTTTTCCTTTGTAACCATTGAGTCACTGATTGATTCCGGACAACAGTACCTGTAAACTCAGGTGAGAATGTTTCGCAGGTACACAGCATGCAGGCATTGATTTATAGGTATGTGTTGTAAAGGGATTTATTCGTTTTTGTGTTGACAGAGCCTTAGCGAGACAGGCTTAACAGACGATGAAATCGAAGGTAAATATTTTTCGCAAACGCTTTAAAAATCAACGCATAGATAATAATCTATGATTTAACTCTTTAAATGTATCTCAATATTGAAAATTTAGGGATGGACTAAAGTTAAGCTTACAGCTTACCTTGAATTTTAATCATTTGGAAAACCATTTATCGTTTCGATCTGAAGTTTAAACTTTCTGCCTGGGTAATAGCTGTCGTTATGTTCATGTATATAAAAGGTAAGTTCTCATTATCATAGAACTTTAAACATTCTGTAAAGACGAGGGAACAATAAAATATAGCCAATATCATCCAAGTATATTACCTATAGAGGATATCGTTTTCGGTGGCAATTTCTTGCTTTATAAAAACTTATTTAATTTTATAATGATTCACTTACATGTACATGTATCTTCACTACATAATTCTAATCCAATAATAGTATTAACCAATAAATTGTGTTATTTTTTAAGCTAAATATTTGGAAGAATGTTTTAACGATTGTATTTCTTTTCAAGCAATTGTCTGTTTTGCGTTCATATATTGTCTTATGTTTTGGCATTATTGTATAGTAAGATGATTTTATTCAACACACAAATGCCACAAAATGACTAGCTTCATATTAACCTTTGTATTACAGAGTTTCGTGAAGCTTTCAGTCTATTCGATAAAGATGGAGACGGATCCATTCCCACTGCCGAACTCGGCACTGTTCTCCGAGCCCTCGGCCAGAACCCTTCAGCTGCCGAACTGAAACAAATGATCAACGAGGTTGATCAAGATGGTCAGTATATATATTACATGTCCTCAAGTGACCATACGTATTTTTAAATACTAGTTTTTATTATGAAAAACTAGTTCACATCCAACTTAATGTCACGGCATTAATGATGGACGAAAGACACACATGTTAATACAACATGCCTGGCTAGAACCATCGGTGATATTAGTTCTAAAACACTGTATTAAAAAGAAATGCGAATGCATAATATCATTTAAACCATTAAAAAGTGGGGTATATTGTTTCCGTTCAAATTAATACAGATTATAACGTAGACATTATGAACAGTGTCACTACTCAAGAGATAGTAATAATAAGTGGTTACGGATTAAAAATAGCCCACGTGTAGAGTCTACTACCTTGTAATTAAACTATGAGTGTAAGATACACCCATGTACTCTGGTGTTCGATACAACATGTTAAACACTCTGCACCATGTAGCTGTTTGGTACTTAAGGACTCATAGGTGACCAATGGGTCAATAGGTGTAACACAATTGTACCTCTTCCTGTTTTCTTTTACACATATAGCCTGCTCCCACTCATTTGTCTGCAGCCTTAGTAGGAGAGCGTTAACTTTGACACATCACATTCAAACATCCTCTTTTTGTACAGGAGATGGAACTGTGGATTTCCCGGAATTCCTTGTGCTTCTTGTCCGAAAGATGAAAGAAGCGGGAGGGGAAACCGAAATGCAAGAAGCATTTAAAGTTTTTGACAGGGACGGGAATGGAATGGTAACGGCAGCTGAAATCAGAAATGCCATGTACAACCTCGGAGAGAAACTAACAGACGAGGAAATAGACGAGATGATCAGAGAGGCTGACTTGGACGGAGACGGACAACTAAACTATGAAGGTAGAGTTAGATGTATTTAACGTAGCCATCAGAGTTACTGTGTTGCTGTATACATGTAGTTGTTAAATTTCGCGGGTGTAAAATTTCGCGAGTTTTTGTTTGGAACTTATTCGCGGAGGTTTAATTTCGCGAATCACAAAAAAATTAATATAGATTATTTAGTCAAAATTTACAAACACGGGATATTAATATTCGTCGCTATTGCGAATTTAACGAAATTAAAACTCTCGCAAATATTAGCAACTATAAAGTATGTTGTTGAAACACGTTTTACAATGACAACGTTCTGATTGCTTTATAACGCGTAACTGTATCTAAACTATTAGCAAACACAAATTCGACTTCATTGTTACTGAAAAAAAGTTATTATCCTAGTATTAGTATGATACAGCTTAAACATTCATACATTGTTTGACAAAAAATCAGTTTGATCCTGTGAGACAGACAATTGACCAATTGTTATGCAATGTGTATACAAATATATAAATGACTGCTATTTGATATTGATAACATTTACTTATTTGTATTTCAGAATTCACGTCCATACTACGCAAATAACCACGTAATAGTTGACGCCTTCCCGAAGTCAGCAGTATCGGTGGATTATTTATGACGTCAGATTCCGTAACACTGTGCAAAAATCCGGAATAATCATTTTTGTTTCAAGACCGTTATTTGCTAGTTGCATACCAACTTCCGGTTGTATTAACATACGTCTATTTCCCGCGTATTCGACGTCATCAATAGAAAATGTATCTGCTACATCATGTATGTGTCGAATCCGATTCTGCTGATACTAGTCAGGTGTTTACATGTGGAACAAAATGGGAAATAGGTTCATAAGGACGTAGTTAATATTGTGAATGGAGTGTTGAATCGGTGTTTAAATAAGAACTCTCGTTATTCATTTCACTCTCTGTGAAGGTAGTACAGACATTGAGCGCCACCTATTATCGTAAAGAAACTGGTGTTGTCATCTCTTCTTCATATTGTCGTTACATATTTCATAAAGCAATCAATAATAAAATTTTGATTTTTAACTTGTGTTTGTTGCTACATGTATGTAGTTAAGTTTTTTTGTTTCTCCACAGATATTTATGGGAAAACATCTATTATGTATTGTGAAGGTTAATCTTGTATTTGTTTTACAACAAAACACACCAATAGTTCCTCCTAAACAATACCTATTGTCAACTGCTATGTTACTGACACTTTATCTCCAAATATGCGCACGCATCCATCTTAGCATATTTTGATTAGTTGACGTCTTAGTCTGTTGGGTGTTGCTGGGATCCGTGATTTGAAATTTTACCCTGAATTTATATATAAACAAATGGTAAGTAATCTATTTCATTCTACAAAAATATTTACCGTCTGTGAATGGTTTAAAGTAAATTTCAAGGCGTGTTGTTTACGTCTTTCAACAGATTATCACACTTGGGAAAGAAAAGACAATATTATCTTAGCTTACCAGAACAATGATAAAGATCATACTGATTGATAGAGTTAATACTGAATACAATGTATATAGATTTCACTTAAACATATACTTCTATCGACAGCGTCATTGAACGCATATGGCATTTCATTGAAATACCTGTTTTCCTGTGTAAATTCATTAGAATAATCAAGAGGCCAGTAAGTTGGTTATTTGAACAAATTGCTAATATTGTATTATTATTTACATTTATAACAATCTAAATTGGTATATTAAGTATCAATACATTTTCAAAATATCTCAATCATAAACTCAAAAGATTGAGTGAACAGGCTTCGCCGACATGAGTCTTCTCCATTATTTTCAATTCTTTCCGTATTCTGCTTTATTCTCTTGTACTTTTACGAGAGTCTCCATGTAACTCTTTCCTTTGTTCCTATTTTGCCTCTAATTTAATCGGTTTTATTGACGCTTTGATATTCTGGTTTTTTTTTTTTCGTTTTTTTTTTAAACACGTTAGAAAAAAGTCATGTACATTTGTAGCATTTTGTTTACATATTTTAAATAACAATCCTTTTATTTACCATTACATGATGACATTTTATACACATTGACATCGTAAATACTTCATTCTATACTTCATGTATCATTATCGGTAATTATATGTTATTAATTTAACCGCCATAAAGTAATTCTGTCAGTTATACAAGACTATTTCAATGTCGTATTTTATTATATGTGTAAGTTTAAATAACGTTTTTGTGTATCAAACTAAGGTAATTCGGTGTGCTTCTACTCAATAAATTAAAATTGTTTACAGGCTGATGAACTGAACAAGAAACAAAGACAAGGTTAGTGTGTGTTTGGTACCATTTGTCATATGGCAATGGTCATTAGGAACGTTTACGCTCAATTTACATTGAAGGCATGTCAAGAGAACTGTCGTTAACATTTGTTTACGCTGCTATTTCTTCTGTTAATAATTTATCGGTGAGACAACTTCTTATTTCAACGTCTAATTCTTTATTCATGCAAGAAGCAATTTATCAAGAAAGGTACGCTAGCAATATAATGGCAGTCTTTTCATGAGATTCCCCGTTAGTACGTAGATATACGCAGAGTGCTTTATTATGAATGTACACAGACGTAAATGGACGAAAATACATAATGTGACCTTAAATGCAGTACACGCCAGCGAAAAATGCGGTAAAGGTTATGCTATTTTTAAGTCAACGAAACTATGAAAGCGCTCTCAAAAAAAAACAGATAAGAAGTCAAGAAGACAAACATGATATAAAAGCTTGGTACTTGGGTGATGCCCCTGGTATTGAAAGAATAACCTGCATTAATTATTAAGACACAATGAAAGTTCGTGGCGTTTTTATATCTCCCAAACCTACCCATATTTTGTTACAAACTTGGCTGGAATATTAGTCTCAGGAAGAGAAGATTCACTGCATATTTAATGGATAACGATGTGTAACGACTTAGAGATGACTTAACTTGTTCTCTCGTAGTGTTGTTGTATAATAACAACATGAACTTAAATAGTGCGTTATTTCGTATTTATGTAAATGCTTAAACTACATTTGTTACAGCTTTTTGTTCTCGATATTAATTTATAAAATAAAAAATATATCCCGATACAAGTCATCTTTATCTGAGCATATCTCAATCCTCAGAAAATACAATATTCCTTTCAACAGAATGTCTGGAAACCTTCCAGATCTTTGATCAAGATCGGGATGGGAGAGTAACAACGGACGAGCTCGGAGAGATGCTTAAAAACATGGGATTTGTTCCTACCGTAGAGGAACTACAAGAACTTGTCAGCGACGCAGATCCAGAAGGTACTTCATAACGAGTGTTGCCAAATAAGTTATACTTGTGATTACTTCTTGTACTAGAGTTATGTTCAAAGAAAGTTTGTAATACTTCAGTAATCGATACCTTATGTTTTGAATGGTGTAAAACGACTTTTTGAATCGTTCTTTCGTAGATTGTCCAGTTAAATGAAATTGATCTTGATAAATTACCGATTATAAATAATAATAAATGTATAAAATTTTACCGTGAATCTCTTTAATCGATATCATGAAATACTCACGCGTATTGTTTCTATATAACTGTTGTTTAATCGCAAATAAGCACAAAACAAATATATTACTTATTTCATCACCAATGTCATAACATACAACAAACATAAAATAAACTAAAAACCCTTGTATAAAGACCCTTGTATAAAGACCCTTGTAAAAGTACAAGAGAATAAGACCAGGTTTTCCTGACAACCAACATCCCTTGAAACCACGATATTTACTATGATGTGACAACTAGATTTACATGTGGTTGTCGTCGATATAGCAGAAGACGCTTACAATTCTGGAACTCCTGGTCCTATTCTTTTGCACTTTTTCATGAGAATTGATTTAAATCGTTCCCTTTTCATATGTTACCCTCGTGTTATCGATTTTGAGCTTAGGTCATGACTTTGATGAAGCTTCGTTCAATGACCAGTTCGTATTGTGAACAGTGTACCGTTCCTATGACCAGTGCAGTACATCTCATGACATACAATGTATCAATAGGATTAAAAAATGTATGACGTCATACTTGAAAGAAATACTTCAAAATCAGCCAAACACTATTTAAATCCTAATTTATTACTGAAGTACAAGTTAAAACATATTTGCTCATTTTTTTCTGCAGGTAATGGAGCCATTGACTGCAAAGGATTCATGAATCTATTCAAGATGTTTTACAACGACATGAAGACTGAGGATCATATAAAAGCCAGTTTCCGAGTGTATGACAAAAATGCTGACGGCTTCATAACTCATGCCGAACTCAAGTTGGTACTTCAGAATATCGGGGTTAATGTGTCTGACGATGAAATCAACGACATCATTGCACGGGTGGACCGCGATAACGACGGAAAGATCAACTTCAAGGGTAGGAAAAAGATCTAGAGTAGAGCTGGAAAATTGCTGCAATGTTTCGATGATTATAAAACTCTTTCATGAGTCTTTCATCCTCTTTCCAGGTTGTAAAGAGAACATTTCGGATTTAAAAATCCTGACGGTAGGTTTTGTGAAAGGTTTTAATTTCATATCACGTCGTCGTTTTTCTCTTTAGTGCACCATAGTGTACCGTATTCGTGACGTCACGTCATTGTTTAGTCAGTGTAACGTCACATCGCGTGATATGCTTTGTAAGATAGATTTTTCTTACATAGGTTTTTTCCATGAGTCAACATTATCCAACATGACGAGATATGAGAGAAAGTTAGATGTAAACGTACACTGTAGACGGATTTCGTATACAAGGGTGATCATGGAGAAAGCATTTAATATTGTTCTTTGATTAGGCCATGAGTTAAATGTACATATTTTACAGGTTGTTTTTAACCATTATTACTTCCTTTTTACCAGATAAATATGGCGAATTATCGACATTTCCTCACTTTAGTCTGTATCCCGAAGTAGGTAATACGTCGCAAGAAGGCTTTCTAAAAAGGCATGATAATTATAGGATTTTATATATCAAGTGAAAAATAAGTCATACATGAATTAATTAGTTTAAGCAATGAATGAACTTGTCTGCATAGACATACGAAAATGACCATTCGTTAATTAAGACAAAATATTATTAAAATGCCGCTGTTTTTAATTTTTCGCACACATATATTCATTGTTATAAATATTTACTATTCTTTATAATGTCCACAAAGAGATGTCAACACCTAGAGTTATCGTTCCTGTCAAACATTAAAATTGAACACTTAAACATGACTTTGTTAAACATGAGATGTTAATCAATTAAACTTATTTAAAATTATCTAACATTAAACATCATAAGACTTGAAACATTAGTCTTATTTGGGGAAAAATGAAAATAGTATTATACAATATGTTAACAAACAATTAACGGGTTGAAAGGCCCACGATAATAAATGAACTTGATAAGCTAACAAAAACAATTCTTAAACTCATTCCTTTTGTTTATTTTGATGTGTGTTAGTTTTTCTCATGAAAACATAACCTTTCCTCTGCCCTACACCTTCATTCTTTTGGTTTGTATGATTCGTTTTGTGGGAAGTAAAAAGCGTTTCCTTTGTTTGTATACAACAATATTGTTGATATTTTGTAAAACCTATAATTAACAATTTGACTTCTTTATTTGTTTTCAGAATTCCGTGCACAGCTGGACAAATAGGAAGAATGACTGAATTTGAAGGAAGTTGGCAATGCTGTATCTACTAAATATGATACGTGTTATACTTTTAAAGTTGATCTTTTCGGGTGTAAATATTTTTGGTTAATCCGCCTATAAACTGTTCGCGATGTAGACATGTTCGCGCTGTCAGTTGTGCTGTTTTATACTATATAAAATGCAGAGTTTGTGCAGTGTTTAATTCGCGGAGATTTAATGCAAGCAAAATATCTAGTTCACTTCAGTCTCGTTTATCTGAAAATGTGTACCAAAATTTTAAGAACTTATATTCTCTATTTATTTTGTCATCATATTTGTGCTAATCAATGGAATAAATAGTGATGTGAATTTTACTCTTCTGTTCATGTTTTCTACAGATAAAAGAAATCAAAACAATTGATGTCATGTTCTCAATAGACCGAGAATGAACATTTTATTTAGCTTGATCATTGAAAAGACCCAAATAAGGGCAGATTTAACAGAATGCGTGTGATATTTACATGTAAGGACGGGTGTGGACATCGACCATCTAGATTATAACTGATTACAAGCAATATTGTTTTTTATATTTTAAACAAATTGATAAAGTATGATTTATAATATGGATTGATAAATATGTACATTAACTGATGCTTAATATCTGCAATGAATTGTATATCAATATTCGAATAGCTACGCATTTTTGCATCGAGGGATACAACTTATATGAAATATGTCAATGTGAAACTGTTATAAAATATTAAACGCTGAGCATATTAATCAACTTGATTGGTATCTAATTTATACAAGTAACCCGACATGAAACCGTGAATGCTGAACTAGATATGCAACATGAATATGCCCATGAATATGCCGAACTCTAACAGTTAAGAATAACTGTGATATGTAACCTTGATATGTCAGCCTGCAACAACAGATACATGTAGCTGATAATACAACAATGTTAATGGACTTTCAACTGGAGTGTATCTTTTAATAGTGATTTGTCACAATATATAGCTTTGTGAAAAAGTCAGGAGAACATAAACGCGTCAACAAAACCCTAATCCGAGCTTAACATTGATTTAACTAGATCCTGAAAATCCCACATGATGATAAAACCAGGTGTTCGGGTAAGCCATGCATATTTAATCGGCTATACTCGGCATGTAAATATAGGCCACATTCAAGTCAACGGCACGTCCTGAAAGTGAGGACTTTGATATTTCCAAACATTATAATACGATATAAATGAACCAATGCAATACAGCGTTTACCTAGATTTGCATGACGGGTGTCGATGAAGCAGAAGACGCTTGCACTTTGTTCATACGAGGGGTGTTCCATAAATAATGTCATCTGTGCTTTATTTCGCGGAAATCGTGCAATTTATGCACAAATCCACCTCGCGTC
This sequence comes from Mimachlamys varia, assembly GCA_947623455.1. Lineage (NCBI taxonomy): Eukaryota > Metazoa > Mollusca > Bivalvia > Pectinida > Pectinidae > Mimachlamys > Mimachlamys varia. Next base: position 57,085,423 of record OX392528.1, read on the forward strand.
GATTGAGTGATCCCTGGCTCGTGACACAGGTAAATATCTCGTCCACACGTTCACTGGCCTCGGTACAGTGTACATCGTTTCATAGCCTATTCGTTAGACTAGACACAAAATCACAGGAAAACGCGGTGAAAATGTTCTTGAAATTAGGGCCTATATAAAAGGTAGGTCATTACTCGGCATAAAGGCTGTAGATATTCACCGCGAGGTGTGTGACATTTATGGGGAGGGCCAAATGTCTCACAGGACTGTTTGTAGGTGGGTAGGTAAATTTAGTGCTTTGCAGCAGCAACTGAAAGATGCTGCTCACCCAGGTCGTCCTGCAACAACTACGACCAAAGGTAACATAGAAAAAATCCGAAATATCCTCCAAACTGATGCTCGATTCACCGTAAGACAATTGGCTCGAATGACAAACTTGTCGTTAATTCATGCAATTTTGAAGAAACACCTAAAAGTTAGAAAGATAAATGCAAGATGGATACCTCATTTGTTAACGGATGAGCAAAAGAAGACGCGTGTAACAATGGCAAAAAAACTTCTCAAAATGTACCAAAAATATAGTAAAAAGGCTTTTGATAATATAGTCACTGGTGATGAGACCTGGGTGTATTATTTTGAACCAAAGCGGAAGGTTGCCAACCGAATATGGGCCACTAAAAATGCCAGACGCCTTAGTATTTCCAAACGAATACGAACGGTAAAGAAGGTTTTGTATGCTATTTTGTTCACTAATAAGGGTCCAGCTATTCAAATCCCGGTGCCAAAAGGCAGAACGGTCACAGGCAAGTTCTATAAAAATATTGTTCTGAGAAAGTTGAAGAACTACTACAAAAGTCGCCTCCCCAAAACAGGACTTAAATATGTCCGACTTTTGCATGATAATGCACCCGCTCACAAGGCACGTATTGTGACTGACTTTTTTAAGTCAGAGAAGGTTACCGTCCTTCCGCATCGCATCCTCCGTATCCGCCAGGCCGGCCCCCTGCGAATATTTTCTCTTTCCAAAACTTAAATATCATTTATCTGGAAGGAGATACAATTCGAGAAATGCCCTTGGATCTGCTGTTTATCAGCGGCTGATGGGTGAACCCATTGAAGAGTATGAAAAATGCTTCCAAAAATGGATTGACCGGCTAAAAAGGTGTGTTCTGGCTGGCGGAGAGTATTTTGAAGGGCAGAGCAAGCACTTCCGCTATATGAGCACCGATGCAAGTGACATTATTTTTGGAACACCCCTCGTATTTTGCCATTAGTTTAATTTATTTTGAGTTCTGATTATGGTTTTGTTGACGCTTTGGTTTTCGCTGATTTTATTTACATCAACTCATAAAACATGACATATTGCTTTATATAATGTAGAATGGAGCCTCGTTATACAGATTAGCGTGTAGAACACGAGGGGGCAATTATGAGAAGGTTCATGTCAATGGCGTTGCAAATTATCTTCTTATCAACGGGATTAAGTCGTTGTAGTCCAATTTGGCATTTGGCTTTAGTTGATCAAAAAACTTTCAGAACTCTCCAACTCATTTCTTTAACTAGAAACAAACAACGATTAGGGATCTTTTTGCTTCATATAATGTTGCGGCTATCGATACCACCACGTGGCCAAAGTCAACGCTAAGCAATCATGTAAAACACCATGCCTTATTCCAACAAGAGGCCCAATGGGCCTGCATCGCTAACCTGGAATTAATCTCTGACTGGTAACTCTAAAGTAGCCAAAATGGCCCCTTAGGGGTCCGAGTCACCATTTATGTAACAACCAGTTCCCCTTCCCCCAAGGATGTTTCTGACCAAATTTGGTCAAAATCATATCAGGACTTTTGACAAGAAGAGATTTAAAGGAATTACCTCTATTTTCCATATTGGGCCCCGCCCCTCTGGCCCCTTACGGGTCAAAGTCACCATTTATGCAAAATCTGTTCCCCTTCCCCCAACAATGTTTCTGACCAAATTTGGACAAAATCTGTTCATAACTTTTTGACAAGAAGAGATTTAAAGGAATTACCTTTATTTCCCTATTAGGCCCCACCCCTCTGGCCCCTTAGGGGTCAGACCCACTATTTGTACAATTTTGAATCCCCACCCCATAGTGATGCTACCAGCCAAATATGAGTGATATACATTGTACAGTTTCAGAAAAGAAGATGTTTTTTATCAATATAGCCAAATTGGCCACTTTTGGCCCCACCCCCCAGGCCCCTTGGGGGTCAGACCCACCATTTGTACAATTTTGAATCCTCACCCCATAGTAATGCTACCAGCCAAATATAAGCAATATACATTGCTCAGTTTCAGAAAAGAAGTTGTTTATATCAATATAGCCAAATTTACCTCTTGGCCCCACCCCCCAGGCCCCTTAGGGGTCAGACCCACCATTTGTACAATTTTGAATCCCCACCCCATAGTGATGCTACCAGCCAAATATGAGTGATATACATTGTACGGTTTCAGAAAAGAAGATGTTTTTTATCAATATAGCCAAATTGACCCCTTTTGACCCCGCCCCCCAGGCCCCTGGGGGCCAGCCCCACCATTTGTACAATTTTGAGTCCCCACCCAATAGGAATGCTTCTGACCAAATTTGGTTGAATTCCAACAAGTGGTTATTAAGAAGAAGTCAATTGTTGACGGACGGACGACGGACGACGGACGGACACCACGGTATGGCATAAGCTCACCCTGGTCCTTTGGACCAGGTGAGCTAATTAAAAGTGTGTCGCAAACCCCAGGGCCAAATCAAAAACCATGATTGTGATCATCTCTTTATGCCCAGTAATTGTATGTATAGTTTTGGGATGAGGATCTCAACCGTGTAAAAGTTATGACTCAGGGGTCAAATTAAAAGTGTGTGGCAGACCCCAGGGCCAAATCAAAAACCATGATTGTGATCGTCTCTTAATGCCCAGTAATTGTATGTATAGTTTCGGGGTGGGGATCTCGACCATTCAAAAGTTACGACTCAGTAGTCAATTTGCAAGGGTGTGGCAGACCCTTGGATCAAATATGAAATCATGATTGTGATTGTCTCTTAATGCCGAGCAATTGTATATATAGTTTTGGGGTGGGGATCTCAACTGTTTAAAAGTTATGACTCCGAAGTCAATTTACAAGGGCGTGGCAAACCCTGGGGTCAAAACATAAACCATGATTGTGATCATCTGATAATGCCCAGCAATTGTATATATAGTTTTGGGGTGGGGATCTCAACCGTTTAAAAGTTATGACTCAGGGGTCAAATTAAAAGGGTGTGGCAGACCCCAGGGCCAAATCAAAAACCATGATTGTGATCATCTCTTAATGCCCAGTAATTGTATATATAGTTTTGGGGTGGGGATCTCAACCGTTTAAAAGTTATGACTCAGGGGTCAAATTAAAAGGGTGTGGCAGACCCCAGGGCCAAATAAAAAACCATGATTGTGATTATCTCTTAATTTCTAGTAATTGTATATGTAGTTTTGGGGTGGGGATCTCAACCATTTAAAAGTTATGACTCAGGAGTCAAGTTTCAAGGGCATGGCAGACCCTGGAGTCAAATATAAAATCATAATTGTGATTGTCTCTTAATGCCCAGCAATTGTATATATAGTTTTGGGGTGGGGATCTCAGCCGTTTAAAAGTTATGAGTCAGGAGTCAAGTTGCAAGGGCTTGGCAGACCCTGGGGTCATATCTAAATCCATGATTGTGATCGAGGTTACCAAAACATTTGTATAAATTTGAATTCAAGCAACCTTTGGATTCTACCACTAGAATATAGATGTCATACATTGCTTAGTTTCAGGAAAGAGATCATTTATACCAATATTGTCTAATGTGCCCCTTTTGGCCCCACCCCTCAGGCCCCTCCGTGATCATAATCATATAATTTTGAATCCTAATCCCATAGTGATGATACCAGGCAAATATGAATAATATCCATTGCTTGGTTTCAGAGAAGAAGTCATTTTTATCATTATAGCCAAATTGACTCCTTTTGACCCCGCCCCCAGGCCCCTTGGGGGTCAGCCCCACCATTTGTACAATTTTGAATCCCCACTCAATAGTGATGCTACCAGCCAAATATGACCGATATATATTACTGGGTTTCAGAGAAGAAGTCGTTTATATCAATATAGTCAACTTACCCTTTTGGCCCCGCCCCCAGGCCCCTTGGGGGTCAGCCCCACCATTTGTACAACTTTGAATCCCCAACCCATAGTAATACTACCAGCCAAATATGAGCAATATACATTGCTCGGTTTCAGAGAAGAAGTCGTTTATATCAAATAGCCAAATTGACCCCTTTTGGCCCCGCCCCCCAGGCCCCTGGGGGGTCAGCCCAACCATTTGTACAATTTTGAGTCCCCACCCCATAGGGATGCTTCTGACCAAATTTGGTCAAATTCCGATCAGTGGTTATAAAGAAGAAGTCAATTGTTGACGGACGGACGACGGACGACGGACGACGGACGGACGACGGACGACGGACGCCACGGTATCGCATAAGCTCACCTTGGTCCTTTGGACCAGGTGAGCTAACAAGTATCTTTAAATGTCGTTGCTAAGACCCCCGATATAATAACCATCCCGGTATCACAAAGGGTAAGCATGTATAATTTAAAACTTCTTTGCAAAATCATATCACAGTCTTTAAGAAAAAAATCGAATTATGACTAATGGGTCATTACATTGCAGGCTGATGGTTTTGTAGCATGTTTCGTCAGAGGTTTAATCCTTTTTGGAAACGTAAAGGGTGACGTTTACATCATTGTATCTTTGCTACACCAGCCAGGACGAGATCAATAGTAACTTAAGCCCCGTCATACAGTAGAGCGTCAATATATATATGACTCCGGAGACTGCATCGGGCTGCATTGCGGAGCAACCTGGAAATCGTCAGACTCTATGCATGAATCATTAGTGTACCATGCAGATATGACAATGCTGTTAATGTGGAGAATTTGTTAATTAAGTATGGGTGAAATTTAACAAAAAATATCAATCAGTGTTGAACTCTCTGCAACAATTAAAGCACAGAAACACACACATTTGGTATAGTTTTTATATGTAGAAAACATGTTGTCGTGTAGATACACCTCTTACGCACGTGTATATATAGGAAACATAGATACCACAAACAATGTTAACAGATACCAACGAGCTAACAGCCAGTGAAATTATCAATATTGACCAAATGACAAAAAGGACAGGCACTTATGCAATGTACTAATACATGTACTCATGCAATGACAGAACACAGTATCCACAATATACAAATGTACAGAGGGTATCTAACACTCAGTAATACCAAATATATTTCACATTGGGGATAAGCTATGAGGACGAAACAGCTGAATGATGCAGTTTCATATTTTTTTCGACATACTGTAACTATTACTTAATTCAACAGGTGCAGCATATGTGTGTGCTACGTCATCTACACTTTTCCAATTATTCGAATGCACAGCATGATTGAAAAAATATTAAAATGTTAGCCATTCGAGTAAAATATATTTGGTTTTACTATAGATAATGATAGATATGCTGTTTATTACATTTATAGCAAAACCTATTCGGGCAGATTTTCGTTTTCTCCATTGTCGTTTGAAAACAATGTTTTGATTGGTCAACCCAGATCGAAAAGGTGACATTTTTTACTCGTATAATATATACCATATATATAAAGAATTAATATTTTTTTATTACTTACTGGTGCCATGGTGTCAATTTAGTTAAAGCACTCACCATATTTTTTCAACACACAATAGCAAAAGATCCACGAGCGTCCAAACTCTACAGAACATGTGCCAATACGTTCAAATAAACTGTAGTATAACAAGACATACCAAAGCGTCAATACACAATAACAGACCAGACCGTAGTACCATAACTCATCAAAAAAACAAACCAGTGTCAAAGATATGATAAAGTGTACCAGACCATAGTACCATAACTCATCATAAAAACAAACCAGTGTCAAAGATATGATAAAGTGTACCAGACCATAGTACCATAACTCATCATAAAAACAAACCAGTGTCAAAGATATGATAAAGTGTACCAGACCATAGTACCATAACTCATCAAAAAAACAAACCAGTGTCAAAGATATGATAAAGTGTACCAGACCATAGTACAATGTACCATAACTCATCATAAAAACTAACTAGTGTCAAAGATATGATAAAGTGTACCAGACCATAGTACACTGTACCATACCTCATCATAAAAACAAACCCGTGTCAAAGATATGATAAAGTATACAAGACCATAGTACCATAACTCATCATAAAAACAAACCAGTGTCAACGATATGATAAAGTATACCAGACCACAGTACCATAACTCATCATAAAAACAAACCCGTGTCAAAGATATGATAAAGTATACAAGACCATAGTGCCATAACTCATCATAAAAACAAACCAGTGTCAAAGATATGATAAAGTATACCAGACCGTAGTACCATAACTCATCATAAAAACAAACCAGTGTCAAAGATATGATAAAGTATACCAAAGTGTAAGCACCCAGACCAAGACATAGCACAAACGTTTTCAAGATATTATTTATTTTCGATACGGAGGTCAAATATCCGGCTTTACATCTGTCAAATGTGTCGTTGACACTGCATGTTACAATATCAAACATATTTATATCATTGTATGAAAAGGTAATAACTTCGTGCTAGACAATAAATCGGTGGTAATCTGACGTTATTCTTACCATATATGTAGTACATGTATCTACTTTGGTCTATCTACGTCATACGGTCACTCACAAAAGATACAAGCCGTTACTCGACCTTTTATAGGTTTGAACCCACTCTTTATGTCCGCGACATTAAAGGTATCTAGGATCCCGTGTCTTAGGACAAAAAACGACGGTATCCTTCCAGCAAATATGTCGTACGTTGACGATGAAAATGTATAGCTTCTACAAGCTGATAAAGATGGCCATAGAGCTGAGGACAACATACAACGCAGGAATTCACAGCGCACTATAAAATATTTTTAATATCTGATAATTTTGTTTAGTTACCTTACGCAGGACCTATGTGAACGCCCTCCGTAAGAAAATTGTACAGCTTATATCAGTATTCATCGAGATTATTACACATTTTTTGTGATTATTGTTTTGTTTCTACTTACACAATGGACACACTAACTGCAGAACAATACAGAGGTAAGTAAATGGTAGCGAATTATCTAGTTTAAGTTTTATCAGTGAAATATAGGAATACACAAGCAATTATTACATATATTTGAATACTATATGAATAACGACACAATACTGACATCAGATGTGATTAGAACACAATTCTGTTGCTACATTTTTTCTCCTTCATGAGTGCATATGTAAATATATCTTACTGATAGATCTTTGGGTCAACTAGTTTACCTAAATTGAAGAACATACGAGAAACGCCTATAGTGACACGATATTGAGGATAATAAACACGAAATGATGACATATATTTATAAATTATATGAATAATGAAGCATTGATAATGTCACAGATGATTGGAATCACTTCTTATATTAATATGAATGAACAACAAAACTCATGTCTGATTTTATTTCCCATAAGAAATTATATTTATGAAAACGAATGTATATACCTAGACGCATGAAAGAGAATTTGATATAAACATGATGTATAAACTTTTTGATGTATAACATTTAGTAAGGTTCTGATAGTTGATTTCAATACTTCTTTTCCGGTGGAATACAATTTGATCATATATTGTGTGCACTCACAATTAATGATATAAAAAACCACATACAAAATTTTGTATCAGTCCACTTGTACTGAAAAACAGAAACAAATGCAAGGACAATGCTGAAATTAGATAACCGGTAAAATGTGTACTTTGTTAATGTCTTCTAGCATACTAAGTTAATGGTGTACCTCCTAGTGTAATAGGTCATTAACTAATGAATCTTGATAAGTCCGGATCGTGTATAACAACGCCTATTTTCCAACTTGGACATTTTGATTTCTGTTGTTTTTGTCTTTATCTTGAAGAGTATTTTTCATTTGGTGATTTTTACCATGATGTGAGAACTACGAGATGCTATCTTAATAAAAGTTTGTTTAATTAGTGTAACTCCACCGCTTTTGGTGCGTTATTGTTAGTATCGTACTATATCTATCATACAGGCCGTATATGTGTAGGCGGGGGCCGAGGTGTCCACGTTGTTATGGGGTCTGACATTCGAGGCCTGCGTTGGGTAGTTACTGGCCGTTTGTCGGTCGTTACTCTCCAGGAACTCCGACGTTACTCTCCAGGAACTCCGACGTTACTCTCCAGGAACTCCGACGTTACTCTCCAGGAACTCCGACGTTACTCTCCAGGAACTCCGACGTTACTCTCCAGGAACTCCGACGTTACTCTCCAGGAACTCCGACGTTACTCTACCATTTAAACGTTTCACGTCCTTAAAATGACCATAGCTGAAAACAATAGGACATAATACATAAACCAACCAAACCTTGCCTGTTATGCGAACAACCAATGATAGCGATACCGATAGGTATTGTAGCTTAGCATATCAATTATATCACAAAGTTTAATATAATATATTGTATTGAATACTATATTCTACAAATAAATTGATTTATCTTTTCTGTCACTTATTTATTTTCTAGAGTTCAAAGAAGCATTCGATTTATTTGACAAAGATGGTGACGGTTCGATCAACTCCAAGGAGTTGGCTACTATGATGCTCTCAATGGGGCAGGTACCTACTGACGCCGAAGTGCGACATTTCATTGAGCAGGTCGACTGCAACGGTAAGCTGATCATGCATGTACAATGATAAAAATATTCTTCAATGGGACAAAGTTGGTGACCATATAACTTTCTCCGAGTTCTCATCTTCATGTACCTGCATCTCACGAATCCCTGTGAAGTAACTGTGTTTGTCAGCTGCCGAAATCTTTCAGGAAAATCTCGATGCAGTGTATGTTGAGCATGCCTTAGATAACACATAAAGTGCGACAACAAATGTAAACACCATAGGCTGGAGAAGCATGAAACTTCAAGAATTCGTTACGTTTATACAAAACGATACTTAATAAATCAAACAGTCAATTGTTTATTACAGCATTTGTTAGAAAAGAGTGCTTCATCTGGACGTTTTATTTCAATAACATCTCGTTAAAAGGTCAAAAATTGATGTTTTTAAAAAGTGTAAATGCCTTCAATTCATTTAGTAAAGGACTGCAGCTGCATGCAATCAAGTATTCCAAGTTGCTTTGTTACAAATATGTTCTCATTACGAACAGATATGTACTTGTAGACAACTTTAGCTTTTCTCTTTAATGTTGCCGTTCTGTTAGAACATTGTACTTGTCCATTGTTAAGCAAACAAGAATTCCATTTTCGAGACTTCAGTGTTAATAATATACCAGTTGTGTTTATTGTATCTCAGACCTTAATATATCTCTAGCGTTGATAGAATGTACTTTATAGCGGATCAAAGTGCCCAGTTCATGCAGATACAATAATTTGTTTCATTTAACATCGCAAATTAAAACCCATAAACATTTGTAGTGAGGTACGATAAACATTAATTGTGTGAAACTTGTTTTTGTTGATCTCTGTTAGTACTTAAACTGGAGATAGTATGTCCTTATTTGTTCAGAAATACTCTGTAACCTTGTACAACAAGACTTTGGACTATTTGGAATATGCTCATCATTAAGTCTACTTGCTGTGATTGAGAATGATGCCCTAGTTCTCACTTTGACCTACAAAATGTAAATGCGGCAAATATTAACATAGCAGGTTAAAATATCATCTGTTAAGTTTACTTTTCCGGAACAACTGGTTTTATTCGGTTGTACTTGTCAAGGGTCTGCTTGTAAATCTTTTCTTTATTTATATGTATTTCGTCCCTAGATTAACCAATGTTGAGTTCGCATAGTAATAATATTTTTTTCTGACTCTTTGGTATTTTCTGATGGTTTTTGTCAAACGCTGGTAGATGTTTGATTTACTTTTGTAGGTAACGGCTGTATAGATTTACCGGAGTTTATAACTTTGATGATGAAGGATGGGATCGACGCCTACTCAAAGAAGCAGCTGATGGAGGCCTTCCGAGTGTTTGACAAAGACATGAAGGGTTTCCTAACGGTCAACCAGGTCCGAGAGGCGCTGACCACTCTGGGGGAGGCTTTGACGTTTGAAGAGGTGGAGGAACTCATACACAGTGCCGACAAGAACAAGGACGGGAATATCAACTACAAACGTTAGTTAATTGAGAATGTTTACTTAATAGATTGGCGGAGTAAGGCGGTTAACTCGAAAAGCTTGTGAATGAATAATTGGTTAGCAAGAAAATGGAATTGATTGAGACTGTAATCATGAGTGAAGCGATTAAATGCTTTATGATTACTCCCAAGGTTGAATGATAATGATGATGTGTAGTCTTTATGTAAACAGCTTTATACATGTACTTGACAAACGTGAAATATATTACAGTGATATGTGTTACATTGATATGGGTTACAGTGATATGGGTTACAGTGATATATATAACAGTGATATATATATAACAGTATGTGTTACATTGATATGGGTTACAGTGATATATATTACATTGATATGTCTTACATTGATATGGGTTACAGTGATATGGGTTACAGTGATATATATTACATTGATATGTGTTACATTGATATGTGTTACATTGATATGTGTTACATTGATATGGGTTACAGTGATATATATTACAGTGATATATATTACAGTGATATGTGTTACAGTGATATGTGTACAGTGATATATATTACAGTGATATGTGTTACATTGATATATATTACAGTGATATGTGTTACAGTGATATATATTACAGTGATATATATTACAGTGATATGTGTTACAGAGATATATATTACAGTGATATGTGTTACAGTGATATATATTACAGTGATATGTGTTACAGTGATATATATTACAGTGATATGTGTTACAGTGATATATATTACAGTGATATATATTACAGTGATATGTGTTACAGTGATATATATTACAGTGATATGTGTTACAGTGATATATATTACAGTGATATGTGTTACAGTGATATATATTACAGTGATATATATTACAGTGATATATATTACAGTGATATATATTACAGTGATATATATTACAGTGATATGTGTTACAGTGATATATATTACAGTGATATGTGTTACATTGATATATATTACAGTGATATGTGTTACAGTGATATATATTACAGTGATATGGGTTACAGTGATATGTGTTACAGTGATATATATTACAGTGATATGTGTTACAGTGATATATATTACAGTGATATGGGTTACACTGTTATGTGTTACAGTGATATATATTACAGTGATATGTGTTACAGTGATATATATATTACAGTGATATGGGTTACAGTAATATGGGTTACAGTGATATGTGTTACAGTGATATATATTACATTGATATGTGTTACAGTGATATATATTATAGTGATATGGGTTACAGTGATATATATTACAGTGATATGTGTTACAGTGATATATATTACAGTGATATGTGTTACAGTGATATATATAACAGTGATATAGGTTACAGTGATATGTGTTACAGTGATATATATTACAGTGATATATATTACAGTGATATGTGTTACAGTGATATATATTACAGTGATATGTGTTACAGTGATATATATTACAGTGATATATATTACAGTGATATATATTACAGTGATATATATTACAGTGATATATATTACAGTGATATATATTACAGTGATATATATTACAGTGATATATATTACAGTGATATGTGTTACAGTGATATATATTACAGTGATATGTGTTACAGTGATATATATTACAGTGATATATATTACAGTGATATATATTACAGTGATATATATTACAGTGATATATATTACAGTGATATATATTATAGTGATATGTGTTACAGTGATATATATTACAGTGATATATATTACAGTGATATATATTACAGTGATATATATTACAGTGATATATATTACAGTGATATATATAACAGTGATATATATTATAGTGATATGTGTTACAGTGATATATATTACAGTGATATATATTACAGTGATATATATAACAGTGATATATATTACAGTGATATATATTACAGTGATATATATTACAGTGATATATATTACAGTGATATGTGTCACAGTGATATATATTACAGTGATATATATTATAGTGATATGTGTTACAGTGATATATATTACAGTGATATGGGTTACATTGATATGTGTTACAGTGATATATATTACAGTGATATGGGTTACATTGATATGTGTTACAGTGATATATATTACTGTGATAAATATTACAGTGATATATATTACAGTTATATGTGTTACCAAGAAATGTCATCATTACTGTACACCAGCTTATTTTGTGTGCGATTAAGTTTCGTGTTTATCGCGGATGATTCACGAAAATAAATTGCCGCGAAATAGTTTTGACCAGACGACCGTATTCATCGCGAAATTAAATCGCCGCGAAATGATCGTTTCATATGAAACGCGAATTCAAGTCGTCGCGAAAAAAAGTTGGTTTACAGTATATGTCTCGTCAGTTTTATGTTATCACTGTAATGTTCAATACATTTTAATTTTGACTTCAACTAGAAAGGTCTTTATAATATAAGCCGCTCTTTTGTTCTGTAATAAGGTTAAATTCATCTCTTAGCAATAAGCAAATTACAATTTCCCTTCAGTAAGATCAAAAACGAGAGTATATATAAGCGAAATAGACTCTCTTTTCAGTAAGGTTAAAACCATTTTCAGAAATAAGCGAAAGAGACTCTCCCTTCAGTTAAACCAAACATAAACTATAAAAAAAGAAGAAATGCTTAGAAACAAAGGATCTATGAGTAGGAAAAAGTAATGTCTGTCAATAGAGGAAAACAATAAGATAATACCACAAAAGATAATAGTGCAATTATTACCAAACCATCATTGAATTAATTCATCTCTCCAGTAAATACACAACCATGAGTACATTCATAAGATATACAAGTTTGCCGCAGTATGTTTTAAAACTATGTGTCACTGTTTAAGTTTTAAACTTGTAATTCTATTTTCTTTTCTTTTCTTTTCCAGAATTTGTGGAAATGATGAATTCATAGATAGTCTGCCAATGAGAAGGAATTGTACTTGTACAAGAACGTTCTGGGACGAACCGCCATTATTGTCAATTCATTGAGGCATATCGTTGGGCACAAAAATCACCAAAACAAACAATGCTGAGAGGAAAGCATTGTGCACAAGATGTTGACTGTATCCACATGCACATGTACTCATCAAGCAAAAAGTATCTGTTACCACCAATTACCAATTAAACATCTAAAACAAGTAACCGGAATATAGCAAGAACTAGAAACAAGTGTTTTCGTCTTTGGCATCTACATTCTCTCCGCTTAATAAAAATACAAAGGTCCTACAGTACAAGTTTACACCAACGTTGGACATATCATATATGTAACTACAAAAGCAATTGTTTTTGTTTGTCATTACAATACATTTGCTGCTATTCTACAAATTATTGTTAATTGACATGTATATTTAAGCAATGCATCGTGTAATATGCCAGAAAAAGACAAAATTTGAAAAGGTGAACCATTCAAAATATAGACTATGAAATTCTAACAATTGTACCTCATCATTCTTTTGTAGACACTGCCCTTGTGAATTATCTCGTTTTTGCAATACCTTGTCATGATAGACACAGATTATTTTTATTTTCTAAGTGATTTATCATTTATCACGCCTGCATGAAATTCATTCATAAAAGTTAAATGAATAGAGAATTGTATGTTATTGTCATGTTTTCTTAAACAAGTAAATATAAGTTTGTAAATGGTCAATAAAGACGCTTATATGAAGAACGCATGAAATGGCGATTTCTGAAAAAAATGCATTTGATTTCTTGTGAATAAAAATCGAAAAATTCTGATCTAGATGTTTTCCGTTTTAACTTAGCACTGTATTTGTCACTAGGCTTCCCTGTGTATTATGTAATAGTTTTACGCGAAATATTTTCTTTCATTCATCAATATCACATTTGTTCCAAAATATTCTGGAGTTAAATTTTCTGAAATTCAACAACCACTTCTGGATAAAATGTGATACTGTTCTGAAATAAACTTACAAACAATTTGCTATCTAATTAGAAAACATATATCCGTTTATGGAATTAATTTCATTTGGTGTTGTTTTATTCACAGGGACCTGAGAATTTGTTACAGCTAGTTTTGGACCTAAAATAGGGTGTTTAGAGTAATTTTACACATTTGAAAGGTTAAAAAAACCCATAAAATCAGAGAATACCAAAGCGTCAACAAAACCATAATCCGAACTCAAAATCGACAATAACTTTTCGATAAACATGCCCCCTCAATAGTCATAAAAGCTAAAGGGTTGAAAGCTTTCCAGGTCGAAAAATCGACCCCCACCTACCTTTCCTGCATCAGAAATCACATTTCTAGTTGAGGTATGAAAAAACGCTTGGTACCGTTGGAAAGATGGATAATTTTTATTTTACGAATCTCCTAAATCCAAGTCAAATGTTTCTTCTTTCAGCAAAAATAATCTCCATTTCCTCCAAAAACACGCAAATGTCCGTGTCTCAAAGTTTTCGTCGGCTTGCCAGCCAGTTTTACATATTATTGAGTTTGACGTCACCCCGCGCGCTGGTCTTTTCCTGTCATTGGATGCCTAAATAAAGGAAGACCGCCATCCAATGACAGCGTAATGCCTCCGCGGCAAGCCGACGAAAATTTTGGGACACGGACATTTTGCGTGTTTTTGGAGGAAATGGAGATGATTTTTGCTGAAAGAGGATATATTTTACCTGGATTTAGGAAGGTTTGTAAAATAAAAAGTATCCATCTTTCCAACTATACCAAGCGTTTTTTTTTTTTTTTTGCACCTCAACTAGAAATGTGATTTTTGATGCAAGAAAGGTAAGTAGGGGTCGATTTTTCGACCTGGAAAGCTTTCCACCCTTCAGCTTTTATGACCATTGAGGGGGGGGGCATTTTTTATCGAAAACTGATCTAACCCCCCCCCCCCCCCTGTAACAAATTCTCAGGTGCCTGTGCTTTTATTCAGAAATTGTGTCAAAGGGCCGGTCTACCTGGTAGTCGCCAATATGCTTGCAAAGTGAGTGTACTTGAACACACTTTTGTTACTTTATAATTTCTTAGTGAATGTAGCATTACAAAATAGATTGGTTATGGAAATTACATTTATAAAAACATGTAGTGAGAAAAGAATAGTAAATTTGTAACATAAATGTTTGTGCAGTTTGGTTTTGTTTTTGTTTTTTATTTTTATACATATATATACATTGGTAGGATTTCATTTGAACGATCGGAAATGACTAATCAACAGTAATTTGAGATCTTGATTTATCATCTTGAGAAGTCAGTATAACGGAAAAAGTGGGGTTCGAATCATAGTTATAAATCATGTTATCGTGTTATATAAAATATTATACTTAAATAAACGTCGATATTTTGACAGTGATATACATGTTTTTCTTCATTCAAATGTTATCCAACGATAGATTTTTTAATATTATATAATATAATTATGATATATAATTCAAACATGCTGATTTTATTAATGTTCTAGTATAACAGTTTCATTCAATTACTCGGCGCTGCAAGCCATATCGCCACTGTGTCCTATATTGTGTATATATTAATCGTTTACGCATAAAACATTTACAGAAGTTAAGATGATATACTTGAACAAATTAGTTTAAAAATATGTATTGATGAAAACAGACATGCGATTGCAGTTGAGCACAAGTAATAACGTCTTTCGTTTGTCAAGAGGTAACATTAGAAAACAATGGCGAAAGACATTCTCAAAAGAATGACCGCAAAGGCAAGCTTACCAAGTCTAACTCTAAAGAGGTCATACCTAATTGATTGAACTACAATTTCAATGATTTCCGAATTGCAATTTATAAGGTGAACTTGACTGAAATAACTCATTGAGGACCAGTTGAATGACGACAGTTCGTTAGGGACCTCTTGTGACTTGATTAAAGGTGTAGGTTAGTAGTAAAATATGTTCTTTCCTAACTGAAAGTAGTAAAATATGTTCATACCTAATTTGCATGTGATCGAAAACGTTGCATATTATAAAACACGGCATAAACAGCGACCCGTGCACGGGTTGGTAAACTTTCCACTATTTAACTATGGACGCATTCTGACTCTTGCTCCCACCAGCGGTCCAAATATTTAGTGGGTAAGAGAGTCAGAACCCGTCGGACTAAGCCATAGTTTGTTCATGATCGTAAATCATACCACAAGTACGTTTTGCAGGTGATACAACATTGCATCAACGTGGAATAACATACGAACTCGTAGTACTATGCGATGTGTCACAAACATCAAAGTTAGTGTCACAAAACGTACAGCTACATTGAATGTAAGATGCTTAAGCTACATTGAATGTAAGATACTTAAGCTACATTGAATGTAAGATACTTAAGTTACATTGAATGTAAGATACTTAAACTACATTGAATGTAAGATACTTTAACTACATTGAATGTAAGATACTTAAGCTACATTGAATGTAAAATACTTAAGCTACATTAAGCCTTTTTAGATTTTTTATGAGATACGGACACTTGTGCTGAACAAACCATAACTCCCTGACCATGAACAGAATGTATCATGGCCTGCCCTGGTCCGTTGCCATTCTGCCCCTATCTCTCGACGTAGACCCTCCCTACGATCAAACTAACCTGTTGATATATCTATTTACCAATCTGTGTTTATTTTACTGATCCAATTAACCTAGCTGACAAAAACCTGGATTATGTAATAGACAGGCCCTAAGTACCAAACACATGTGTCTATAATACTCTCCTTTTGATAAGCCTTGTAGGTCGCTTTGTTACAATATACCTTAACAAAAAAAAGTTATCAACGAGAATAATTAGCACGCGAATATGAAAGCATTTGACGGTTTATTACATGTTAGGGGTAAACCGTTAGAGAGGCGGTATGTAGACGTGTGTAAAGGCAAACTGCACCAATTGAATACACATACATTACTTAGACATGTAATCTTTACCTGTCTGGATTGACTTGGGAAAACCTACAAGCAAACGCACGGCTGACTAATGATGTGTGAAAATTACCGGATAAAAATTCAATATATAAATATTATGTATGGATAAGTAGGTATTCGGCTCATATTGCCATCGTATAACTCAAGAAATGTATTCAAGTTGAAGTATTTTGTCGATCCGGCCGAAATTCCCACTAAAACATTCAAACTACGGCTCGACGGCGAGCGGGGCGAGCTTTTGGTTAGATGGGGAGGCGGAGCCACTCATTTCTTTACCTTTACCTTAATGTAATAACTCAAAATTGTAAAAAGTATATGTTAATATTTCTTTCCTTCTATTTTTCAGTTAAGAACAGCTTTTGTTTTTTTTTCCATTTAAGAAACTAATAAAAAAGGAATAACTGAAATAGGAACTAATTAGAAACTATGCAGCCAAAGAAAGTATTTAAAAAGTATAATTGGTACATGCAATAAGGGTTGATTAAAAGTGAGTGTTTGATATGCAAGGTAATGAACATGTACCTAATTAAGGAACATGCTACAGATTCTTAAGCAATCCTGTATATTCTACGCTTTTCGATTGCACACGATCGGCTCCAGTGTTATTTTGCAAATGGTATACTGTATACATATTTATGTTATATAATATATTCAATTTATTTCAACAAAGGTTTTATCAACGGTGCCCCCTCTCCCCTTCTTTTCGCTGTGCAATAACATACCAACATATACATGTATATAAATAGCGGTTTAGTATTTGCTTACCAAAAGTGTCCCCTCTCTATATATATATTCGGTACATGTAGTAGGTACGTGTATAAGTGAGTAAATTTAAAGGTAATGACAGGAAACAACATACAATAATATAAGCGACCGTCATTATCCATTGAATCAACTCCACTGACAAATCTATGTGGATATATCTGACACCTGGGGAGCATTGCTAGTCGAAACCCGTCCTCGGATAAAAAGCTGGGAACGTCATGGCCACCGCCAAAAGTGTGAGAGAGCTGGTAGGTGTGACTTTATACGTATCTGTAATTACATGGCTGCATTAACCATGTTCATTTCTTATTACGATATGGGTTCTTTGGTGACAAATACATTTCATGTTGTCGTTCATTTAAAAAAAAAATTAGATCTCGTCAATATTCAAACATGTTCTACGCGTAAAACTTGTTCGATACTGTTTACTTATCCGAATCATTTTTATTTTTCATAAAGCTGTTCACATGCTAATTTGCAAAATGTCTTTCAAATAGGAAATACAACATTAAGATGTTAACATATGTATTGGTAAAACAGTTTTGTTTGTCCGTCCTTTAAAGATCATTGTTTGCATTTGCTGAAATTAAACCGGTTTCATTTAGTCGAATCTAAAACAGATTTTACAACCTACTACCTATGTAAATTGTATATTCTAAAAAAAAGTTATTCTGCTTAGTTTAAATTTATTCTTTTCTGTTCATTGCGGAATTCATTTATTAAGCCCACTTGTACAAAAAAAAAACACGTTGTATTATGAACATAACAAAACCCTGATCCAAATACGGCATCGTGTTTCACGCTCATTAAAAGTCAAAACCAATATCGTATACGTAGACGTGTGACCTTTCACCTACCAAATAGACTATTTTATGTGTGTAATTCTTTAAAACTGCTATTCTATATTAAATTATCTGGGATATTGGATCTAACATAAGTAGATCTGGCTGTGTTCTCAGACCCGTGACCGTGAAGTGTTTCTCTGTTCAGTATTGGTGTTTTAGCATTGGCAGTTAAATCGGATTTGCGTACAGAACAATTTGTACTTTTTCACATGGATTATACCCACTAGCATTGACCTGCCTGGTTAATTCATACTTTTTAAAGGTCCCGTGTCCAACACTTAAATGAGAAATAATATTTCATATATCACTAAACCAAAAGTGTTAAAGTTGTGTCCCGTCTTAACGGCATAGGCTTGACTACTTTGGGTTACTTTTGATGAAAATCTTCAACCAAATATTGGTTTTAACATAAATTGTAATTATCTGTATCATGTAAATACAGATTCCACTTGAATTGAAGAAGAGGTAATTATAGAATGGAGTTTATTGGAGGCACTTGGTGTTATATTGGGGTTAATAAAATGACCGAATTTATGTCATCGTGCTGAGATAACTCTGAAGCATAACTTAATATCACAAATATTTTTTGATTTTTCAATCAATCAACATATTTGGTTGATTAATACAAATTGTAACTACAAGACAATATATTAACACAAACATGTATGTTAATAATAATATTCTGTAAGAGAACACATATTTAATAGTTTACTTTGTGTTACATAAAGTTGTCTCCGCCAAATGTACGTTTACATATCATTATACATGGTATGAACATGTATAGGACCATATAATATCGTTATATCATACGAAAGAATATAAATTTCCAAACGTAAAAGTAAACAAACTATGTGTCAGTTTCAATTTTACAAAATAAAATGTTAAAGAAAGGTCGGACAACTGCTACCGTCTGCAATTTCTATTGTTTAATAAAGAGCCATACTGTTTGAGGAAGGGGGGATCTAGACAACAAAGGCTATTTGTTCGTTTGTCTAGTTCAAGTTGAAGTTTTTTTTTAGAACAGTGCTTTTCTTACAAATCATTGCTTGAGAGAATACTATAACATTCCCCTTTGCATTTACCCGTTTTCCACCTAGTTCACTTACTTTCAAAATTAGCAGGGTTTACGCCAGCATTCGCTAAATTAGCGAAAAAATAATTGCATTGGCAATTAATTATTGTGTTTGGCAAATTGTTCTGCGAAAAAAACTCGCCAGTGGTTTTGTGAAAATTGGCTTAAGTTTCAGTCACGTGTCGTTAAGTTATAGGCAGTACAAGTAAAACTGACCTAATAGTCGCCTATACAGGTGGATATTCAGTCTAATTAACTAATTAATGTCTTTTGCGACAATTATCCTTTCAATCATTGCCGCGCCATGCCTTGTTCAGCGAGTTCCGCGGGTATACACACATGTTTTGAACCTTGACCTTTTGACGTCATATGCAAACATCATGGCGGACAAAGAAGCCAACACAGCAAGTGTTCATTCAATTAGTGACACAATGGACACATTTAGTGATGATTTAACGATAATTAATGAATAGACACGCGACTGAAACGATGGGCGATGGGTGTCTGCTTATGTACGTTTATTGTCGGCTGCCGTTTTTGAAGATAAATCACGTGGCTTGCACTACGTATCGCCTTGTTTTGAACAGAGTGACTTTCCACTTGTGACATGTGATTTATTGTTGACTGTGATTGTGTTAGTGCAGCACATGTCACTCTATGACTGTGACAAGATAGGCCTATATATAAACTGACAAATATGTGCAGCACTCAGTGTTCCAGATAAGCTGCTTACATGCGAATTTTACGCATACATTTTCCTGAAATACGCATCTGAAAATAAAGTATTTGTATCTTCGAATGAATACATGGACAAAACGTTTAATGTAGTACCGTAAACAGGGACTGGTCGAACTAAATTTTGGCAAGGAAGTGCCACTGTGCATTTCTGACCCACTTCAACAGATATCCAGAAGAGGAAACTCACGTTAGAAGAAAACGATCGGATCATGCCGGCCGATGTAAACAAGCCAGCATCCGTTGATGTCCGCCAGTAACGGAGGCTAATCAGTCCGTGAGATAATCTAGAAACAAGGATGATACATTATTGACATCAGAAAGCGCATTTTGCATTCTATGGGATAATATCACATGCAAATTATGCTAAAAAATCCCAGAACACAACGGAACTGTGCTGAGATGCAGAAAATGTCACGATCACTACTGCTACAGATATGTCGATAAAAGCGTCAAAGTGTACACCGTACTCACCGAATCTACCGGCATTATGTTGTTCTGTCCGCCGTGCCGAGTTGTGATGGAGAAACATTCATTCAGAGATCTAAATTGAACAGAAATGTGCAGAATTCTTTTGCTATTCCCAATAAGTATGCAGAGTATGTAAAGGCTAGAAACAAAGTGAAGAACTTGGTACGGAAAGCTAAAAAACAACAGGAACAAACCATTGCAAAGGAGGTAAAATCCAATCCAAAGAAATTCTGGAAGTATGCAAATTCTAAAGCAAAAACTAGGACCGGAATACGTGAACTACACATGAAGGAAAATGGTGAAACAAATCAAATTGCGAAAAGCAACAGTGAAAAGTCAAACTTATTGGCAGATTTTTTTCAGGAGTGTTTTCACAAGAGAGCCAGAAGGAAGACATACCATGCTACCTTTGAAACATATTGAAAATAATTTTGGATGGAAAGAAATTGAAGAAGAGGAAATTCCTTTATTAATAAAAGTTCAAACAAATATCAAAGCGCAGACAACATTCATCCGAAAATGCTAAATGAACTCAAACCTGTAATAACTAAGCCACTCCAAATACTTTTCAATCAATCAATGCGCATGGGCTCTGTGCCATCGGCTTGGAAAGCGGGGGAAATAACTGCTGTTTTTAGAAAGGAGTTAAGCGTTATGAAGGTAATTACGGACTTGTCAGCCTTACAAGTATCGTATGTAAAGTACTGGAAACAATTATAAGGAATCGTATTATGGCACACCTAATAAACAACAATCTTCTTAGTACTCAGCAGTTTGGATTTGTGAAAGGTAGATCTCCAATACTCCAGCTTATTAAAGTCATTGATGACTGGACTAAAATCATTGATTAAGGTAGTGGTATTGCGGTTGTTTATAGATGACCTAAGACACACATATGCTGCACCTTTTAGATTTAGTAATAGATGCCGTATGTCGAAAAACTAAATTAAACTGCATCATACAGCTGTTTCGTCCTCCTAGGACTCTTCGGTGATGCTAGGTGTCAAAAGGTGGGAATCCAAAATTTCTAAACTAATGTAGAAGCAGAAAGGCCAGGTGCGTACAATGTAAAACCCCTTTAATTTATAAATTAAGTGAATTTAAACTAGTTCTGTATAATTTCAAATCATGTACTACGAAAATGTGTATGTTATGTACCGTGCTACTACTCAAATGAGAATGAGATTAACTGTGGCTATGGATGCTCCAGCAAACCTCGGGGACTAAAAAATCCACCAGCAGAGTCTGTCACCCCCTATCTTGACTTTATGAAGGCGTTCGACATCGCTCCACACAGAAGGTTAATTAGCATTTACATCAGGATGTTGATGGTATGCGAGCTCCAGTTATGTTATCAGAGGAAATAGAAGAGAAAGACCTTTGAATAATAATTATTGACAATAAATTAAACAACTTTGTGAAATACGTGGAGCCATCAGAAGAACATATACATATTTGGATAACAAATCGTTCTGCTTACTGTATAAGGCATTAGTTCGACCCCATTTAAAGTATGAAGCATGCATGTGGAAACTACACAAACAAAAGGATATTGATCTGCTAGAAAACCGTTCAGCGGCGAGCTAGGAAATAGCTACCAGGAATGAAGGATCTTTCGTACGAGAAACGATTGCGTCACTTAAATCTACCGTTGTTACTACATGTACATAGGCGAAACCTAGTCAGATTTTAAAATGGTTGGACAAATACAGATGCAAGTAATGCCTGCGTTCAGAATAAAAGTTAAATTAAGATACCTTTTTCAGTAGTGTGTCAACATTTTCTTGGAGGCAAATAATTACTCTGTCTGCGTAACCTCCAATAATACGTTCTTACCTTACTTCCAATGGTACGTTGTTACCTTACCTCCAATGGTACGTTGTTACCTTACTAGTCTAGTGGTAGGACGCCGGGCTCGTGACCGAAGGGTTGTGGTCTCGAGTCGTGTCATGGTAGTCTAGTGGTAGGACGCCGGGCTCGTGACCGAGGGTTGTGGGTTCGAGTCATGTCATGGTAGTCTAGTGGCAGGACGCCGGGCTCGGGACCGGGGGTTGTGGACTCGAGTCGTGTCATGGTAGTCTAGTGGTAGGACGCCGGGCTTGTGACCGAAGGGTTGTGGTCTCGAGTCGTGTCATGGTTGTCTAGTGGTAGGACGCCGGGCTCGTGACCGAAGGGCTGTGGTCTCGAGTCGTGTCATGGTTGTCTAGTGGTAGGACGCCGGGCTCGTGACCGAAGGGTTGTGGTCTCGAGTCGTGTCATGGTTGTCTAGTGGTAGGACGCCGGGCTCGTGACCGAATGGCTGTGGTCTCGAGTCGTGTCACGGTAGTCTAGTGGTAGGACGCCGGGCTCGTGACCGAAGGGCTGTGGTCTCGAGTCGTGTCATGGTTGTCTAGTGGTAGGACGCCGGGCTCGTGACCGAAGGGCTGTGGTCTCGAGTCGTGTCACGGTAGTCTAGTGGTAGGACGCCGGGCTCGTGACCGAAGGGCTGTGGTCTCGAGTCGTGTCATGGTTGTCTAGTGGTAGGACGCCGGGCTTGTGACCGAAGGGTTGTGGTTTCGAGTCGTATCATGGTAGTCTAGTGGTAGGAAGCCGGGCTCGTAACCGGGGGTTGTGGGTTCGAGTCACGTCAGAGTAATATAGTGGTAGGACGCCGGGCTCGTGACCGAAGGGCTGTGGTCTCGAGTCGTGTCACGGTAGTCTAGTGGTAGGAGGCCGGGCTTGTGACCGAAGGGTTGTGGTCTCGAGTCGTATCATGGTAGTCTAGTGGTAGGACGCCGGGTTCGTGACCGGGGTTGTGGGTTCGAGTCACGTCAGAGTAATCTAGTGGTAGAACGCCGGGCTTGTAATTTTCCGAAGGGTTGTGGGTTCGAGTCACGTCAGAGTAGTCTAGTGGTAGGATGCCGGGCTCGTGACCAGGGGTTGTGGGTTCGAGTCGTATCAAGGTAGTTTAGTGGTAGGACGCCGGGCTTGTAACGGAAGGGTTGTGGTCTCGAGTCGTGTCATGGTAGTCTAGTGGTAGGACGCCGGGCTTGTGACCGGGGGTTGTGGGTTCGAGTCATGTCATGGTAGTCTAGTGGTAGGACGCCGGGCTTGTGACCGGGGGTTGTGGGTTCGAGTCACGTCAGAGAAATCTAGTGGTAGGACGCCGGGCTTGTAACCGAAGGGTTGTGGGTTCGAGTCATGTCATGGTAGTCTAGTGGTAGGACGCCGGGCTTGTAACCGAAGGGTTGTGGGTTCGAGTCATGTCATGGTAGTCTAGTGGTAGGACGCCGGGCTTGTGACCGGGGGTTGTGGGTTCGAGTCACGTCAGAGAAATCTAGTGGTAGGACGCCGGGCTTGTCACCGAAGGGTTGTGGTCTTGAGTCGCGTCACAGCATTTTGTTGTGTCTTTGAGCAAGCTACTTTACTCAGATTGTAGAAATCATTGAATGCCAACTGAAAACCGAAATGGCAGCATCGGCTGTATGCTGGGAGTAGGGGACGAAATTTACAGGTTGAAAGGACCCTATAACCACTGACGTATACATCCATTGTTAAGTCTCTGCCTAGGGTAAAGGTAACGTGGGAATGCATCTAGTTACCAACGTAATTACGACTTACATGTAATATAAGTAATAATTGCGAGATGTATAACTATGTCGTGGTTTTACGATATTTAATTATAAAACAGTAATTCCGTTAAAAATTAATAACTACAATGTTTGCCTTAATTACAACATAGAAAGTTTACTTCATGTGGCCGTAACCGGCTTTCGTATAAACGGGGAAACAACACAAAAAATTGTGAAGGTACTTTCACTTCAATTAGTAATTTCATTAAAACATCAGTTGTACTCTTAATTACAATGCACTAGAAAATACTGTCTTTTCCTGAACTAATGTGTTGACCCAATGTCTCAAGTGAGGCATAGCAATTTGCAGAAAAACTGGTTCCGTAAAACTTGGTTATAACCAAAGATTTAGAATCCTGTATTATAAAGCTTCCTAGAGTTATTTCCCTCGAGTTGTCAGGTTTACCATGTATGCTATATTTTGTTAATCTGAAATTTCTTTTCCTTTCAGACCGAAAAGCTAACAGATGAACAGATAAAAGGTCTGTGTATTGCTTTATATTGAAAATCATGGTCATCTTAGTCGGTATTTAAAATTGAGACGAGAGCTTTCTTGCATATGCAAAAGTGCATTGTGTATATACATGTACCAGTGTTTACACTCTCAACAGCAATCTTCCTATCCAAAAATTGACTCAGCTCTTCGTTTACTGTCGAGATGTTCAAATGGCATGTTTTCTCGCTTTCTGACGAAAAAAAGATTTATATGTAGATCTTGTAAAATGATTAACTTACCCGTTAACTACTAATTATATACGATATCAATTTTCTAGCATTAACAAATTTATCGATTGCTAATTAATATATACGTTTAATGTATCCCATGTATAATTACATTGATTTTTAAAATGCAGATACAATGTATACTTTTATATGTAACTTTATCTACTTTTTTTTTGGGGGGGGGGGGGGGGTTTCTGGTAATTGGGGTTTGTTACGTATGTACATCCTCTTATAAATTTATTTTCAAACCGACACGAGTCTTCCCTTTACTATAATGGCAGTATAATCATGTTCACCTGTTACAAATAACCTATCATTCAACATATTTTACTCATTCACCCCTAAAATTTCATAATACACTATCCCAATCTTTGAATGGGAAGAGTTCAAATGTGTCTTCAATGGTCAATGAGTTAAGGTAAAGGTGGTCACCAACGCATTTTAGTGGGTTGTATATGTATTTTCTCCACAAAACACCTGCATGATAATGATACATGTAACTTGCTTTCGGTTTACAATAAGCTGTATATATATGTGTGTGATTTTCGCAACAATAGGAAACAAAAATATGAAGCAGTTTACAAAAGTATTACCTTAGTGGTAACTACACTGTATGGTGCTATCTCATCTCGGTAAACCTGAAAATTGAATTCGTTTTGAAATCACAATATTAAAATCCGTTACTAGTAAAACGGAACGTCATTATCATCATGTTTCTAGGCCAATTTTACGTTATATACTTTTTTGTTACACAGAATTTAAGGAGGCGTTTAGCTTGTTTGACAAAGATGGCGACGGTACCATAACAACAGAAGAACTAGGGACGGTGATGCGGTCTTTGGGGCAGTCCCCGAACGAACAGGAACTCCAAGACATGATAAACGAGGTGGATGTAGATGGTAGGTTTGTTTTTATCTAGGAGAAATAAGATAAATTGATTCCCCACTAGTCATCCTCGATAGCCAGGGGTTAAGTGTACGCTCACTTACGCTCTCTACTGAATTGAGCGTAATCCGTTGATATCGAGAGCGTAGGTGATAGTAACCCCTGGATATCGAGAGCGTAGGTGATAGTAGCCCTGTATATTGAGAGCGCAGGCGAGAGTAACCCCTGGATATCGAGAGCGTAGGTGATAGTAGCCCTGGATATCGAGACCGTAGGCGAGAGTAACCCCTGGATATCGAGAGTGTAGGCGTGAGTAACCCCGGGATATCGAGAGCGTAGGCGAGAGTAACCCCTGGATATCGAGAGTGTAGGCGAGAGTAACCCCGGGATATCGAGAGCGTAGGCGAAAGTAACCCCGGGATATCGAGAGCGTAGGTGATAGTAGCCCTGGATATCGAGACCGTAGGTGATAGTAGCCCTGGGTATCGAGACCGTAGGCGAGGGTAACCCCTGGATATCAAGAGCGTAGGTGATAGTAGCCCTGGATATCAAGAGTGTAGGCGAGATCAACCCCGGGATATCGATAATGTAGGCAAGAGTAACCCCGGGATATCGAGAGCGTAGGTGATAGTAGCCCTGGATATCGAGACCATAGGCGAAAGTAACCCCGGGATATCGAGAGCGTA
Organism: Mimachlamys varia; assembly: GCA_947623455.1. Lineage (NCBI taxonomy): Eukaryota > Metazoa > Mollusca > Bivalvia > Pectinida > Pectinidae > Mimachlamys > Mimachlamys varia. The sequence continues at coordinate 57,112,331 of OX392528.1, forward strand.
GGTGATAGTAGCCCTGGATATCGAGACCATAGGCGAGGGTAACCCCTGCATATCGCGGATGACTCGTGTGAAACAGTTTAAACTAAATGTGGCTTTACTTTTCTATTAAAATGACAATTAGTTACAACTATGGCTTGTTGTTGGCTCTTTTACGTATCCTAACACAGAACTAGACCGGAAAAGGTACATACATGTATCATACTAATAAGATTAGATCAGTATGACACAATTGCCAGCTGACACCCAAAGATAAATACCCTCTTGTTGTTGGTTTTTTATTAGTTCCGATGGCGTGAAATAACGCTTTCCAATGTCGGTCATACCATTTTAAATGTACTAAAACTTTCATATAAGAGGACTTTCAGCAAATAAGAACTTGACCTGCATCGTTTCATCATACAACTACTTTCCATTCCGTATTACAGTTCAATATTTTTATCCATTAAAGAGTTACTGTAATGAGCGGATAGGAAATTGTGACGGAGTTACGGAATAACTGTCAAGGGCAACTACATTGTACATGTATATGCCCTGGCCATTTCGTGGCTGGGTTATGCAAATTATTTTATAAACATTATATTAATTTTATGAAAAGAACAAACATGTAATTCCAGCCGTTGTTCAGATACACACCATGAGTACTCCATTACCATAGCTATACAGAAATCGTGGGTAATTACCATCGTCAGTTGTGGGACAATCACGGATATATGTCATAAATATCACCAACTGCATGTCATGTTAACTGAAAATCGATAAAAACCATCAAATGAATACTAAAATTATTCTGAACAGGCCAGTTCATGTCCAAATACATGTACATTTGCCAAATCATTGAATGACTGGAAAACCCTCGCATGTGTAAAGGGAAACAACTTCGATACTCTTCATAGCTTTCGATTCAAATCGAATCCCCTAAATTAAAATATCAAAATAAGAATGCAGAAATGCCCATGTACACTTTCTTCACATCAAGCTGGATGTCGCCTTGTAGGAATAAAAGCAAAAACATTTGAAGAAAAAAAATCACATTCTATGAAATGCAATTTGTGACTAAAAAAAAGTTGACTTAGTTATCTAGATGAAGACGTCGGCCATTTATATATGGTCTATGTACAGGTACAAACTGGCTATATTTACCTGAAGGAGAACGTCCAATTATGTATTGAAACTTCATGTGCTTTAAGTCTTCAAAAACACCATTTCCAAATTTGAGAAAATAGATATACAAATATCAGCTTATGTATGTCGCATAAGTATAGAAATGTTTTAAAGCATCAAGAATGGAACCGTATATATTGTTAATCCATTTCTCAATTTACATAAACCACGATTGTTAACGCACAATGTTAGTTTATGTTGTGTACACATGTGCGCTTGTAATAATCGCCCAGGTTCAATTTGTATCGTTCTCATATCGTGTACTGTACACACCGTCCACATATCGTGTACTGTACACACCGTCCACACATCGTGTACTGTACACACCGTCCACACATCGTGTACTGTACACACCGTCCACACATCGTGTACTGTACACACCGTCCACACATCGTGTACTGTACACACCGTCCACACATCGTGTACTGTACACACCGTCCACATATCGTGTACTGTACACACCGTCCACATATCGTGTACTGTACACACCGTCCACATATCGTGTACTGTACACACCGTCCACACATCGTGTACTGTACACACCGTCCACACATCGTGTACTGTACACACCGTCCACACATCGTGTACTGTACACACCGTCCACATATCGTGTACTGTACACACCGTCCACACATCGTGTACTGTACACACCGTCCACACATCGTGTACTGTACACACCGTCCACATATCGTGTACTGTACACACCGTCCACACATCGTGTACTGTACACACCGTCCACATATCGTGTACTGTACACACCGTCCACATATCGTGTACTGTACACACCGTCCACATATCGTGTACTGTACACACCGTCCACATATCGTGTACTGTACACACCGTCCACATATCGTGTACTGTACACACCGTCCACATATCGTGTACTGTACACACCGTCCACACATCGTGTACTGTACACACCGTCCACATATCGTGTACTGTACACACCGTCCACATATCGTGTACTGTACACACCGTCCACACATCGTGTACTGTACACACCGTCCACATATCGTGTACTGTACACACCGTCCACATATCGTGTACTGTACACACCGTCCACATATCGTGTACTGTACACACCGTCCACACATCGTGTACTGTACACACCGTCCACATATCGTGTACTGTACACACCGTCCACATATCGTGTACTGTACACACCGTCCACATATCGTGTACTGTACACACCGTCCACACATCGTGTACTGTACACACCGTCCACATATCGTGTACTGTACACACCGTCCACACATCGTGTACTGTACACATCGTCCACACATCGTGTACTGTACACACCGTCCACATATCGTGTACTGTACACACCGTCCACATATCGTGTACTGTACACACCGTCCACACATCGTGTACTGTACACATCGTCCACATATCGTGTACTGTACACACCGTCCACACATCGTGTACTGTACACACCGTCCACACATCGTGTACTGTACACATCGTCCACATATCGTGTACTGTACACACCGTCCACATATCGTGTACTGTACACACCGTCCACATATCGTGCGCACAGATTAAGACCATTTGGTAGAAATTCAAGAAATAAACATCTAAATGCACAAACGTCGAGTTCGACATATCATATTTCTCAGGTGTTTATAGCAATTAAAAGACAAAAGGATGACCAAGTGATCTAGATTTATGAAATAACATTAAACAGACAAAGACTATTTCGTACAAATTCAGGAAATACACATCTAAATGCACAAACGTCGAATTCGAAATATCTTCTTACTTAGACTTTTACATCAATTTAAAGAAAAAAATAACGAATTTTATATTCCAGGAAACGGAATTATAGATTTTACTGAGTTCCTGGCAATGATGGCTAAAAAGATGAATGATGTGGATTCCATGGAAGAAATCCGGGAAGCGTTCAAAGTGTTCGACAAGGACGGTAACGGACAAATCAGTGCTGAGGAATTACGTCACGTGATGACAAATCTCGGGGAGAAATTGTCAGATGATGAAGTAGACGAGATGATCCGAGAAGCTGACTTAGATGGAGATGGACAAATAAATTACGAAGGTACTTTATTATATTTTATGCTTTGTTATTTGGTTACGTTTTACAAGGGGACATTTCTTAATATGCATCCTCGTTGCAATGAGCTAATTGTTGATGTTTTACTGGTGACATTTCATAATCCGAATCTCCGTTACATTGAGCTATTTTGTTACGTTTTACTGGGGAAATAACATTATCCTGGTCCTCGTTTCTAACGTGCTAAAAAGATAATAGGATATTCAATATTGCATTTGAAATCAAGGCCATAACCGGATTCAGATGCTATTGTGGTCTTTCTGTTATTTTGTGTTTTTTGAAACGTTTAACAAAAGACAAGCTGCGGTTCTTGTTCTTAGGGATAAGTCAAGACATTTAGTTCGTTTGAAACAAATGTTGAAACGGAAAACCAGCTGATGCTCTGATGGCCAAAATTAGCTCAACACGACTTCGTACATACTATGCATCAACAAAAAGCCGATTGTTACTTTGAAATAAAAGAAATTGTTGTTTTGGTGCAGGTTTCAATTCATCTGTACGAAAATATACAACTATGGCATGTTGTTGAAGTCGATACATGGTGACGACTTTTTGCGCGTTTTATGCATGTGTCCAGTCAATATAAAATTTGTACATGTGATCACGTGTGATAAAAATTGCAAAATGAAAATGCGCATATGACATGAAAATAATATTATTATTTACTTTTTATCTTAGTTGATAAAACTCCATTCGATTCAAGTCGCATTGCATCGTTTTTCCGTGCCTATACTTTTATGTTTACAAGCATGTAATACATTGTAACAGAACTTTCTTTACAGCTACAAAGCCCTGCCATTCTTCACAAGATCTCGTCCATAAATCAGTTGGCATCAGGCACATGGCGTCCCTTACAAACACTAGCGTCCGGCTATGTTATTGTTCGCTATTGTTATACTACCCACTTTGAAATATTGTTTCTCTTTCTTTAAGAATTCTCGAAGATGATGGCAACAAACGGCCAAGGCATGACGTAAGCGACGTTACTCTGGAAAGACCTTTCACCAAGTCGGATGCCATAAACAAAAGACTGTCAAAGCGGAAGTTCATTAAGAGGTCATACTAGTATAACCATCAATATGTTGTAAATTCATTATTTGTGATGTATATATAAAAAAGGAGCTCATAAGTTGATGGTGCTTGTCTCCTATCCATTTGTCTTTGTTTGACAATAAAATATGTTTAAATCAAAATAAGACAAGTACACGTACATGTATGTACATCTATTTAAATGTGGGAGACGATATTTCAAGATTGGCACTACAGAGGATTGACTGTGAAATACTTCATCTCATAAAGCCAATTATCATTGTCGCCCTCAATTAGAAGGATTTATATATTCATACTTACACTATTACAAAAGATAAGGGGACGGGATTGGATCAGTGTCATCTTGCATATTCCCCTGTCGCGCATAAAAAAATCAAAGAATACCAACGCGTCACAAAACCATAATCCGAACTCAAAATTGTTTAACTAGAAGCAAAAATGAACAAAAGAAAGATTTACATGGAGACCCTCTTAAAAGTACAAAATAATAAGAGCATGTGTTCCGGAAGAGTAAGCATCTTCTGCATCATCGACGACCCTTGCTATGGAAATATAGGTAAAATCCAAGTAGATGTCATGGCCTCAAAATGACAACTGAAGCATAATTCTCAATCACAACAAGCAGGCATACGAATGAGCATATTCAAAAACGTCCATTTTCATATCATGCAAGGATGTAGAATGTTTCTCAATGGGACCAAGATGACGACCATAAAACTTGTCCATATATATTCTTCATCAACCTGTGTCTCTCGAATCCTTGTGCCGTAAGTTTGTTCGTCAGCAGCTAACACCTAACACAAAAATCTCAGCTAGCCCTAGAATAACAAATCAACTGTGACATGTAAATACCATAGGATGAAGAAACTGGGGTAAACAACTTCCTAATTCTTAATGTCTCCATTGACACTACCAAACTTTTGGCCTTTAGTTGAGCGTTTGAGGGATCTTTCCGCTGGCCGATACATACTTCTGTGTGGTACAATGTAGCACTTAAAACCGGACTATCGCAAGGGTTACGAAGTGCGAGTTGCGAGTTAAAAAGTGCGAGTTGCGAGTTGAAAAGTGCGAGTTGCGAGTTAAAAGGTGCGAGTTACGAGTTGAAAAGTGCGAGTTTCGAGTTGAAAATTGCGAGTTGCGAGTTGAAAAGTGCGAGTTTCGAGTTGCAAAATCATGAAATTTTACATTGAAAAGTACATGTATTACTGTAGATCGTGAATAAAATTCAATGTTCTATTCTGAAAATGTTAACCATACACTTTATAATTCAAGGAACTTGCAGGGCTGATTATTCCAGCCAGTCGATGAAGTTTGAAATGTTTTGGATACTATACATACACTATTACATACATGTACATATGTATGTGTAATAGTAAACTAGTTTATGTTCTCCTTCGTTCCTCATACTTACATAAAATATTTCATTTCTGAACATTTTAATTGAAATAAGAACACAAGACTGAAATTCTTTTCATTCTATAATTAGCATCAGTGATTGTAACAGTGCATTGGTAATATTTTTGATTTGTACATATATTGTAGAATCATATAATGAAATTACTCTAAATATCAAATCCGCAAACTAGTCCTCTCAAACATTACTTATGAACTGAAATACTGAAAACCTAACAATGTCTCGTGACCACTTAACAAAAGACCACGCCTTTAAAAGTCCACACACTGAAAGTCCTCTGACGCGATCCCAAGTAAATCCTGGTGAACAAATGTTCCATTACGAATAACAATCACATTCTACAACAGAAATTTTATAATTAGCTACATAACTAATAAATAGTTCGTGTCAAGTTAAAAAAACTTGTTAAAAGTCCGCTCTGCTGAGTAAAAATCTCGTCGATGACGTATACAGGTAAAAACTCTATACAGGTAAGGCCTACAATATCCTCACTCTGCACGTGCAACCACATCCCACCTGACTCCGCGTAATTACAATATAACGAAACGAAATTTATAAAATATAACCTTCTGTGTTGTTGGGACTAGCTAAATGCTGTTCAAGGTTTGATAGGTTTTAGAAGTTATGCATATCAAAGATTCCCCTTGATTTGTGTTACACTGAATAAGAGGTACTCGTACAATAACTTGATTTTTACATGCAGTATAAATGGGGTAGAGGGTTTGGGGGTGAGGGGAGGGGTTCCCGGAGTAAGGCTTCGTTTCTGCTCTCATACACATTGGTTAGCTTGTTTTAGTTTCATACATAATTTGGTTTTACTATTTGTGTTTTGTGTTTTATAAAGTGGACCCGGGATAATCCGGACACCTTCGTTCCCAGTCCGAACCGTCCGGGTTACGAGTTTTCCTGACTGCCAAATTTTGTTTACCAGGTCAAAAAATGTGTCGCGCAAGAGTTTTTTCCCCTGATTATATACACAGCGAGACGTTTAAATGACATTATATAAATAAATTTTGGTCCTTTTGTGAATATAAATATTTACAAATGTTTTCTAATATGATTATTGTTTTCTTGTACGTTTATATTCTTCACAATTGGAAATTAACGCTTTTTATTAAAGAGTATTTAATGTAAAAATTGTTATATTTTCAATTCCGACGTTACGGGATTGGCTTCCAAGCGATATGCTTGTTTATATAATATCTAAATTTCCATTATTGTTCAGTGTTAATTATGTTACTAATGTTAAATCCCGGCATTACATTTTCATGTATTTGTAATAGATTAATAATCATATCTTGATTACGTATGTTAGTGCACGAATTCGTGATAACTACGAAATGAGAACATGTGTTCATACAAAAAGTTGCGTATGTGAAAAAAAAGTTCGTAAAAAGAAGACCTGTCTATACTGTGTTTGAATTCCTTTATAACTGTCTTGTACATTGTATGTATACTGTATGAAGCTAAAATTAAATCTCTTTGGCATACATCTTCGAATATTTTAAATTATCAGACAATGTTGACCTATGACGTGCGAGTATTGGCTAACATGGAATATTTGCATCATCAATTATATAGTGCGTTATTCCTTAACAAGTGTTAAACTTAACAGTGGTAAATGTATGTTTCTTTACAGAATTATAATCATAATTATTTTGATCGAACAATTTGACACAACAACATACTGTTACAGTATTGATTATGAACAAAACACCTTAATAGTAATTCAACTTGCGAGTTGGTAAGTGCGAGTTTCATATTACATTTTGCATTTTCAAAGTGCGAGTTGCAAAGTGCGAGTTGCGAGTGTCAAGTTACCTGGCGAACGATGTCGTTTTAATTTTGTTAAGTCGGTTTCTTTTTCTGATTTCGCGTCGTAAGTCGGAGTTAATCCAGGGCTTGTCATTCGGTCGGATCATTACATTTTTTGTCGGTATACACTCCCCGGCAATATCTAAATATTTATCAGTAAACATTTCACACATATTGTCCGGGGGGTTTGGGTGTCCGGGGAATGTGTCGTCGAAAAAATGTTTACCCAGTCGGTATCATCGAATCTACTGTTAGCATCACAATAACATGTAATTTTACGTTCGTACGTCCTTGTTATAACAGTCCCATCGGGTAACGAGTATGTTCATATTAAATATTATGCCCTCTCTATGCCCAGCAATTATAGTGTTTTGTGGTGGTAAGTCTGCAAGGGGTGTTGCGAATCGCTAGGATCGAATCTTAAATCATGTTTGTGGTCGTCTCTTTACGCCTAGCAATTGTATATATAGTTTCAGAATGAGAATCTCTTCTGTTTAAAGGCCAAATAAACGTCACTTTTGGAAATGTTTTGTAATTTTAAAAAAATCTGTGAAAAAAATCCAGTTCATAACCATGCAAAAATAAGCCTAAAACGAAGCACATGTAAACTCGTGCTATAAGTACATGTAACAAGAAACTCTTGACAGAAAATTCGAAAGAATTGAATATAATACAGGTGTGGCCCACTGTTACGTGGAGACACGACCCTGCATAACAATATCAGGGAATTACAAACCAGGTCAACTGGTTCGTACCTTTTGGCCTATGGTAACGTCTTTGTTCCATAACCTAGAGGTCTCGGGTTCGTGCCCCGCTCGTTTCACTTGTTTCATTTCTGCTCCTTGTTGTAAAACATTGTTTATTTCCCATGTTGGGATGTTTGTATTAATAAGAACTCATGTCTGGGTGTTTGTATGTACATTCCTCCTATGAATACCATTAGTGCCTATTTTGACACAAAATATAAAACAACACATCATATAAATTTCAAGCTCGCGACCACGCCGCTGACTGAGTTTATTACACATACATTGTGCATCGTATTCCATACTCAATACAATTCGCTTTCCCACAAAACATATGTACACAAATCACAACTGTCACATCAATCTCATACCATTAATTTTCGCTTAAAGGCCCAATATACGTAACTTTCGGCAAAACTTGAAGCGCAAATCAAGCCTAATAACTTATTATATTTATAGATTTAGTTAAGATGTACTGATACCAGCAATATCCAAGATGAATTCTTACGCGGTTACCGGTACAGCAGCAGTTGAAACTCGGTATTTGTAAACAGCCGTCCATTTTGAACCGTCTTCTACCTTCGGTTTGTTGTTGAAGTGGGCCCCACCTGATTTATTTTCAATTCTTTGGATTTTTCTGTCAACAGTTTCTTGTCAGTTACCGCTCAGGTTTACTTCGTTTTAAGCTTATTTTTGCATGGTTATCAACTGGATTTTTTTCAGAATCACAAGAAAAATCCCAAAAGTTACGTATATTGGGCATTTAAATGAAAATTCGTCATAATAAAAATATTTTAAAAAATATCTTTGTATTCTATCCTAAAATTGTGTGTCGACGTGTCAGCGTAGTCGCTCTGAATGACCATACAATTACACTCGCACGTGCATTATTAGTTACTGAAAGCGCCCTCTATCGGCACGCATTCCAATGGGAGAAATACAATTTCAGTCTAAATCGTCTGCTCAAACGAATGAAATTATATAAATAGAATTGCAGCCCCTGGTACCCGATAAAATGTTACGTCGTGACGGATCTGTTTGATTTGTATGCCTACGTCAGGTTCTATATGCCGTCAATTTTCGTAACACTCACTTCAACAACAAGCCGAAGTTAGAAGACAGTTCAAAATAAATACACATACCGAGTTTCAACTGCTGCTGTGCCGGTAACCGCGTAAGAATTCATCTTGGATATTGCTGGTATCAGTTAATCTTAACTTAATCTTTAAATATACTAAGTAATTAGGCTTGATTTTCGCTTCAAGTTTTGCCGAAAGTTACGTACACTTTTTGTATACTGGGCTTTTAAGTGTTATGACTCAGGAGTCATGACTACTTAAGGGCAGGCAGGCAGGCCTTGGGTCAAATATACATGAACATCATGATTGTGATCGTGTATTAATGCAAAGCAATTGTATATATACATGTAGTTAAGGGGTGGGGATCTCAACCATATAAAATATATGACTCAATAGTAATAAGCCTGAAAGCGCGTGGCAGTCCCTGAGGTCAAATCTAAAATCTTATTTGCGATCGTCTCTTTATGCTCAGCAATTGTATATATATCTTGGGGGTGGGGATCACAACCGTTTAATAGTTATGACTCAATTGGTTGAGTCTGAAAGGGCCTGGCAGACCCTGGCAGGTCAAATGTGATGGTATTCTATATCAATCAATCGTATATAGTTTTTGGGTGGGGATCTCAATCATTTAAAAGTTATGACTCAGGAGTTAAGTCTGCAAGGGCGTGGCAGACCCTGGAGACATCTTAAATCATATTTGTGATTGTCTCTTTATGCTCAGCATTTGGATATTTACCTTTGGCGTGGGGATCTAACTGTTTAAAAGTTGTGTCAATATTGTCAATGGACCCTTTTTGGCCCTGCCCCTCAGGTCCCTGGGGGTTAGCCCCATCATCTACATTAATTTTAATTCCAGCCACCTTGGAATGCTACCACTGAAATATAAAAATTGTACATTGCTTAGATCCAGAGAAGAAGTCGTTAGTATGAATATTGCCAAATTGACCCCTATCGGCCCCACCCTCAGGCTCCTTGGGGGTCAGCCCCTTCTTTTGTATAAATTTGAATCATAGCCACCTAGGGATGGTACCACTGAAATAAGAAAGTAATACATTGCTTAGATCGAGAAAAGAAGTCGTTAATATGAATATTGACATAATTGGCCCGTTTGGTCCACCCCTCAGGCCCATTGGGGGGGGGGGGTCAGTCTCTTCATTTGTATAAATTTGAATCCAAGCCATCTAAGATGCTACCGCTGAAATATGAATGCTGTACGTTACTTAGTTTCAGAGAAGAAGTCGTTAATATGAATATTTGGCCCCGCCCCCCCCCGGCCCCGAGGGGGTCAGCCCAATCATTTGTGTAAATCTGAATCCCAGCCACCTAGGCATGCTACTAGATTAGACTAAACTCCGACCTGTGATTATGAAGAAAAAGTCGATCAAGTATCATATACACACAGCCTCCCAAATACACACGCATTCGACACCCACACCCACATCGCCTACACCAGGAGACCGCCCTTACATGACCCTAGCTGTTACATGTAATAGGACGTATAAACAAACATACCAATCAAAAAGCATGAGACCATCATAACAAACAACTGTTGGGTGATATAGATCGAGCTGCTTGTTGACACTTTCGTTACATACATCATATTTCACTATTGACGACACACGTATAAAAATGCATGTATTGTTGAAATGTGTCATTTTTGACGTATATGCAGTGTTTTGGTGATACCATGTACATGTATCATCATAATGCAATTAAACCTGCAATTGTAACATTTGGTTTACTTTTGAATATTTCGAAAATATATCGCTGTCACAAATCATTACGGGATGTTTTCCAATCTACAGCGATTAGAGATAAATCCTTTGGCGGCATCGGTGTTTCTTTCTGGACAAAATCAACATGCGCCTCTTGAAATCGACATTGATTTATATTGAAATGGTTGATTGCTTTGTTTAGCTTCTCCTCCAGCTGTAGCGACAAACATCCGACCCATTTCCAGTAAACATGTGGATGTATGTCCACACAAACATCCGACCATTTCCAGTAAACATGTGGATGTATGTCCACAAACATTTATAGAGACGTTCACACACGTGCTCGCACTCTTACCGAGAGTAATCGTTTAACAGTATCATTATATTAGAATACATGTAAACGCCCAGAACAACCTAAGTTTAACAGGAAACGAAATTGCGATTTAACAGGCAAGCCATAACTATAATGCTTAGCGCATATAGTTGGGATAGAACGTAACGCGTCATACCAGAGAATGCAGTCTGGCTTATGGGACTGGTAGCTAGCGAAGCATGGCTCGCCACGGCCGAGCTAGGCTTTAGAGATCGATGAAAGACAAAATTGTTTTAAGGGAAATTATAAAAGTGTCCAGGTGTACTGGACATTGTCCAGGGATATAGGGGTCAGGGGTCACGGTTTAAGTGGTCACCTCTTCGGCTTTGTGTCTGTACACATATATAATAACATAGCATTATACACTTGAAGAATTCGCAACAGAGAAAGTCTTACCGCATTGCGGCAAATTACTATAGTTGCGTCCCAGTAAACGTCATGGGTCATTAACTCCAACGAAAATAGCACATGGCCTCTACATGTTGCTCGGTTAAATACTTATTGATTCATGTAACTTTTTTTCTAAATTCAGTACCTGGATACGCTGACAAATTTTAATTATTAATTAATTCTGATAGTTTATTGTTACATGTTTATTCATTAAACTTTGAAGAGAAACGATAACATAACAGTGTGTTTTGTAACGAATTGCCACATAACAGGTCATCCAATATATAGTAGCACTGTAAACGGTTTAATTATTAGTTTTAATTGGCAGGAGATACGCCTCTAACAACTATCCAGATGTATAGTGGATCTAGCATAATGTTATCAATTACTTAACAGTTCCCAACAGGTGTTAGCATGTCCATGTTAAATAAGAGGAGCTGAAATTTTTAATTTCGTAAAAAGACGGGGTAGACCTATTTCCATACCGAAAGTGGACTAAATAAAGTACAGTGTATTTTCCTTTAGAAATACAGACAAGTTACAGATGACACTCGATGGCTTTCATGTGTCCGTTAAAACGAATATTTATGTAGTTAATATATTCCTTAGAATACAAGTATGTAGACAAAATTATTTTCTAGTAGATATTATTTTCGCCCTTAGTAAGGATTTTAAATAATTATTAAGTAATTAGATTAGTACACCATATATTACAAATTAAATTGGCTGAGGTGAAGGTACGTGTAGAAGCGCCATGCAGGACAAAAATAACAGCATTGGTATACCGTCAACGATTTGGGGACTTTCTAACGGATGAATTAATTTGTATCGTACATTAGCAGGTCCCTTGGGCCTATATCATAGTCTTGGATTTATATTAGTCTTGGGCTAGTCACGGGCTGATATGGTACTCTCGGGCTGATATGGTAGTCACGGGCTGATATGGTAGTCTCGGGCTGATATGGTAGTCACAAGCTGATATGGTAGTCTCGGGCTGATATGGTAGTCCCGGGTTGATATGGCAGTCACGGGCTGATATGGTAGTCACGGGCTGATATGGTAGTCTCGGGCTGATATGGTAGTTTCGGTCTGATATGGTAGACCCGGGCTGATATGGCAGTCACGGGCTGGTATGGTAGTCACGGGCTGATATGGTAGTTTCGGGCTGATATGGTAGCCCCGGGCTGGTATGGTAGCCCCGGGCTGATATGGTAGCCACGGGCTGATATGGTAGTCACGGGCTGATATGGAGGTCTCGGGCTGATATGGTAGTCTCGGGCTGACATGGTAGTCACGGGCTGACATGGTAGTCACGGGCTGTTATGGTAGTATCCGACTGATATGGTAGTCTCGGGCTGATATGGTAGTCTCGGGCTGGTATGGTAGTCTTGTGCTGATATGGTAGTCTCGGGCTGATATGGTAGTCTATGGATGATATGGTAGTCTCGGACTGATATGGTAGTCACGGGCTGGTATGGTAGTCACGGGCTGATATGGTAGTCACGGGCTGATATGGTAGTCACGGGCTGTTATGGTAGTCTCGGGCTGATATGGTAGTCACGGGCTGTTATGGTAGTCTCTGGCTGATTTGGTAGTATCCGACTGATATGGTAGTCTATGGATGATATAGTAGACACGGGCTGGTATGGTAGTCTCGGACTGATATGTTAGTCACGGGCTGGTATGGTAGTCACAAGCTGATATGGTAGTCACGGGCTGTTATGGTAGTCTCGGGCTGATTTGGTAGTATCCGACTGATATGGTAGTCTATGGATGATATGGTAGTCACGGGCTGATTTGGTAGTCTCGGGCTAATATGGTAGTCACGGGCTGATATGGTAGTCTTGTGCTGATATGGTAGTCTCGGGCTGGTATGGTAGTATCCGACTGATATGGTAGTCTATGGATGATATGGTAGTCACGGGCTGATTTGGTAGTCTCGGGCCAATATGGTAGTCACGGGCTGATATGGTAGTCTTGTGCTGATATGGTAGTCTCGGGCTGGTATGGTAGTCTTGTGCTGATATTGTAGCCTCGGGCTGATATGGTAGTCTATGGATGATATGGTAGTCTATGGATGATATGGTAGTCTATGGATGATATGGTAGTCACGGGCTGATATGGTAGTCTATGGATGATATGGTAGTTTCGGGCTGATATAGTAGTATCCGACTGATATGGTAGTCTCGAGCAGATATGGTAGTCTCGGGCTGATATGGTAGTCACGGGCTGATATGGTAGTCACGGGCTGATATGGTAGTCTCGGGCTGATATGGTAGTCACGGGCTGGTATGGTAGTCTATGGATGATATAGTAGTCTCGGGCTGATATGGTAGTCACGGCATGATATGGCAGTCACGGGCTGATATGGTAGTCACGGGCTGATATGGTAGTATCCGACTGATATGGTACTCTCGGGCTGATATGGTAGTCACGGGCTGATATGGTAGTCTATGGATGATATGGTAGTCACGGTCTGTTATGGTAGTATCCGACTGATATGGTAGTCTCGAGCTGATATGATAGTCTCGGGCTGATATGGTAGTCACGGGCTGATATGGTAGTCTATGGATGAAATGGTAGTCTCGGGCTGACATGGTAGTCACGGGCTGATATGGTAGTCACGGGCTGTTATGGTAGTCACGGGCTGTTATGGTAGTATCCGACTGATATGGTACTCTCGGGCTGATATGATAGTCTCGGGCTGATATGGTAGTCACGGGCTGATATGGTAGTCTATGGATGAAATGGTAGTCTCGGGCTGACATGGTAGTCACGGGCTGATATGGTAGTCACGGGCTGTTATGGTAGTATCCGACTGATATGGTACTCTCGGGCTGATATGGTAGTCACGGGCTGATATGGTAGTCTATGGATGAAATGGTAGTCTCGGGCTGACATGGTAGTCACGGGCTGATATGGTAGTCACGGTCTGATATGATAGTCACGGGCTGATATGGTAGTATCCGACTGATATGGTAGTCTATGGATGAAATGGTAGTCTCGGGCTGATATGGTATTCACGGGCTGATATGGTAGTCACGGGCTGATATGGTAGTCTATGGATGATATGGTAGTCACGGGCTGATTTGGTAGTCACGGGCTGTTATGGTAGTATCCGACTGATATGGTACTCTCGGGCTGATATGGTAGTCACGGGCTGATATGGTAGTCTATGGATGAAATGGTACATGTAGTCACGGGCTGGTATGGTAGTATCCGACTGATATGGTACTCTCGGGCTGATATGGTAGTCACGGGCTGATATGGTAGTCTATGGATGAAATGGTACATGTAGTCACGGGCTGATATGGTAGTATCCGACTGATATGGTAGTCTCGGGCTGATATGGTAGTCACGGGCTGATTTGGTAGTCTCGGGCTAATATGGTAGTCACGGGCTGATATGGTAGTCTTGTGCTGATATGGTAGTCTCGGGCTGGTATGGTAGTCTTGTGCTGATATGGTAGTCTCGGGCTGATATGGCAGTCACGGGCTGATATGGTAGTCACGGGCTGATATGGTAGTCTCGGGCTGATATGGTAGTTTCGGTCTGATATGGTAGACCCGGGCTGATATGGCAGTCACGGACTGATATGGTAGTCTCGGGCTGATATGGTAGTCACGGGCTGTTATGGTAGTATCCGACTGATATCGTACTCTCGGGCTGATATGGTA
This sequence comes from Mimachlamys varia, assembly GCA_947623455.1. NCBI lineage: Eukaryota > Metazoa > Mollusca > Bivalvia > Pectinida > Pectinidae > Mimachlamys > Mimachlamys varia. The sequence continues at coordinate 57,127,822 of OX392528.1, forward strand.
GTCACGGGCTGGTATGGTAGTCTATGGATGATATAGTAGTCTCGGGCTGATATGGTAGTCACGGGATGATATGGTAGTCACGGGCTGATATGATAGTCACGGGCTGATATGGTAGTCTATGGATGAAATGGTAATCTCGGGCTGACATGGTAGTCACGGGCTGATATGGTAGTCACGGGCTGGTATAGTAGTCTATGGATGATATAGTAGTCTCGGGCTGATATGGTAGTCACGGGCTGATATGGTAGTCACGGACTGACATGGTAGTCACGGGCTGATATGGTAGTCACGGGCTGGTATAGTAGTCTATGGATGATATAGTAGTCTCGGGCTGATATGGTAGTCATGGGCTGATATGGTAGTCTCGGGCTGTTATGGCAGTATCCAACTGATATGGTACTCTCGGGCTGATATGGTAGTCACGGGCTGGTATGGTAGTCTATGGATGAAATGGTAGTCTCGGGCTGACATGGTAGTCTATGGATGATATGGTAGTCACGGGCTGATATGATAGTCTTTGGATGATATGTTAGTCACTGGCTGATATGGTAGTCTATGGCTGATATGGTAGTTACGGGCTGATATGGTAGTCACGGGCTGGTATGGTAGTATCCGACTGATATGGTAGTCACGGGCTGATATGATAGTCTTTGGATGATATGTTAGTCACTGGCTGATATGGTAGTCTATGGCTGATATGTTAGTTACGGGCTGATATGGTAGTCACGGGCTGGTATGGTAGTATCCGACTGATATGTTAGTCTCGGGCTGATATGGTAGTCTATGGATGATATGGTAGTCACTGGCTGATATGGTAGTCTATGGCTGATATGGTAGTTACGGGCTGATATGGTAGTCACGGGCTGGTATGGTAGTCTCGGGCTGATATGGTAGTCTCGGGCTGATATGGTAGTCACGGGCTGATATGGTAGTCTCGGGCTGATATGGTAGTCTCGGGCTGATATGGTAGTCTCGGGCTGATATGGTAGTCACGGGCTGTTATGGTAGTCACGGGCTGATATAGTAGTCTATGGATGATATGGTAGTCTCGGGCTGATATGGTAGTCTCGGGCTGATATGGTAGTATCCGACTGATATGGTAGTCACGGGCTGATATGGTAGTCTCGGGCTGGTATGGTAGTCTCGGGCTGATATGGTAGCCACGGGCTGATATGGTAGTCACGGGCTGATATGGTAGGCTCGTGCTGATATGGTAGTCTCGGGCTGATATGGTAGTCACGGGATGATATGGTAGTCACGGGCTGATATGGTAGTCACGGGCTGTTATGGTAGTCTTTGGATGATATGGTAGTCTATGGATGATATGGTAGTCTATGGATGATATGGTAGTCACGGGCTGATATGGTAGTCACGGGATGATATGGTAGTCTATGGATGATATGGTAGTCTATGGATGATATGGTAGTCACGGGATGATATGGTAGTCACGGGCTGATATGGTAGTCACGGGCTGTTATGGTAGTCTATGGATGAAATGGTAGTCTATGGATGATATGGTAGTCTCGGGCTGATATGGTAGTCTCGGGATGATATGGTAGTCTATGGATGATATGGTAGTCTATGGATGATATGGTAGTCTATGGATGATATGGTAGTCTAGGGCTGATATGGTAGTCTCGGGCTGATATGATAGTCACGGGCTGTTATGGTAGTCACGGGCTGATATAGTAGTCTATGGATGATATGGTAGTCTCGGGCTGATATGGTAGTCTCGGGCTGATATGGAAGTCACGGGCTGATATGGTAGTATCGGGCTGATATGGTAGTCACGGGCTGATATGGTAGTCTATGGATGATATGGTAGTCTCGGGCTGATATGGTAGTCTCGGGCTGATATGGTAGTATCCGACTGATATGGTAATCACGGGCTGATATGGTAGTCTCGGGCTGGTATGGTAGTCTCGGGCTGATATGGTAGCCACGGGCTGATATGGTAGTCTATGGATGATATAGTAGGCTCGTGCTGATATGGTAGTCTCGGGCTGATATGGTAGTCTCGGGCTGATATGGTAGTCACGGGATGATATGGTAGTTTATGGATGATATGGTAGTCACGAGCTGTTATGGTAGTCACGGGCTGATATGGTAGTCACGGGATGATATGGTAGTCTATGGATGATATGGTAGTCTATGGATGATATGGTAGTCACGGGCTGATATGGTAGTCACGGGCTGATATGGTAGTCACGGGATGATATGGTAGTCACGGGCTGATATGGTAGTCACGGGCTGTTATGGTAGTCTATGGATGATATGGTAGTCTATGAATGATATGGTAGTCACGGGATGATATGGTAGTCACGGGCTGATATGGTAGTCACGGGTTGTTATGGTAGTCTATGGATGATATGGTAGTCTATGGATGATATGGTAGTCACGGGCTGATATGGTAGTCACGGGCTGATATGGTAGTCACGGGATGATATGGTAGTCACGGGCTGATATGGTAGTCTCGGGCTGATATGGTAGTCACGGGCTGATATGGTAGTCTATGGATGATATGGTAGTCACGGGCTGATATGGTAGTCTATGGATGATATGGTAGTCTATGGATGATATGGTAGTCTATGGATGATATGGTAGTCTATGGATGATATGGTAGTCTATGGATGATATGGTAGACTCGGGCTGGATCTGATAACTTCCCATAAGGAGTCATTTTCAAGTTAACTTTTGCATTAGCCAATCTAATTACTGCTCTCCGTGATCTGAGGGGCGGATGCTGTTGGACGAAAAAGTTTGCATAATTTGCATTACAAGTTAGTCATATTGGCACATCAAGCTATATGCATTTTGTGACGAAATAATTTCCTGCAAATGACAGTGTCAGTTTCACTATAGTGTGGAGTACTGAAAGTGCAAAGGTCAACATAGCATGGGACTTTGTTAGATCCTTGTGTAACGGTGTGAGAATATATCTTCATTTTTAATCAGAACCGAAAAGAAAAGATAGGGAATGAAAAGAAACGATATTGTCCCAAGTTGAAAAGGAGAAATCGGTTCAATATTGATAAATTACATGTATTGTTAGGCTTGAAACACTCAAATTGAACAGTAAAAATTCCACTGCTGGGATGTTTATTGATGAGTTTACTTTTCTGAACTCCTAAACATATTATTTGATTTCTAACAACACCAAAGAAATTGAATTTGTTTCCGTTAGAGCGGTTCACAGCAGTTTCAGAAAGGAATTAGGAATTGAATGTCTATTTTGTTGTTGCTTCGGCTGATGACGTCAAGTGAACCTCGCGCAAATGAAGTGAACTAATAAACAGAGCAGTTCATGTAATATTTGCACGAGGTTCACTTGATTTCAAACATGCGAACAGCAAAATAGACATTCAATCCTTATATTTACGATAACTATTTTTAAATGTCCAGCCATTCGCATGTACTTTAAGCTGCCGGTGTCACACGGTACCTAACCCTTGTTACATTGTTGTTATCGGCATGTATCCAGACATGTATTTACTGGATTAGTGATTTGTGGATTTTTAATTTGGGACATTAACCAAAAACTACAAGCTTTAAAGGTAGGCAGACGGTACAGTTATGTGTTCACAATTGACAAGATCACAGATGCCTCAAAATTCGTTATATCCACTTTTGGACCTAAACCTAAGGTTTTTAGAGTATGTTTAAACTTTTGGAGATTAAGATCAATTTCTGATAAAAATGCCACCCTAATGTAAACTCATCGGATGTAAAAAATTATATTAGACACCGTAATACAACGTTCAGTTGGCTAAGTCATGTGACTTTTATCACCACGTGGCTTTATTTAGGGCACTTTGAAAACAAAATGGCGGCTAAAAAGCAGTTTTTCAATGACGGTTAGCGAGGTAAAGTTTTTTGGTCGAAAGAGGGATCACAACGTCAAATGAAACAACAGGGGCGTTAGTAAAATCAGCTGAGATCACTGATGAACTGAATTTATCTTGTAATGAGAAATATGAATGTAATCCACATTGCTCGTAATCGGAGTTTCTCTTTGATGTTGGAAACGATCTGAACGTTACATTTTGCCAGATTGTTGCTTTTACGACTGACAGTTACGCATCTAGGTACAACACACCATGAATTAGTTTTAGAGTCTGTACCTTTGTTTCGTCCCCTTTTAACCTAAAGCAACTAAAAAATCGAATCGAATCTAGCTGTCATTCGGTTGTCAATGCCGCCATTTTGAAGTGCCCTAAATTTTTCGCGGTCACATGATCGAATCACCGATTTCTAACTCCGTTTCAAAAGAGTTCGTGTATCTCGGACACGGCATATTATAACAAATTCCCGGGGCCCCTATGAGCAAGCTAGGGTAACCCACGGGCGCTCGAATCTGGACCCCGCCCCCTTTACTCGCCTAATACTCTTATAATATCAACTGTTGATATTATAAGAGTATTTGGCGAGTAAAGGGGGCGGGGTCCAGATTTTGATATTATAAGAGTATTAGGCGAGTAAAGGGGACGGGGTCCAGATTCGAGCGCCCGTGGTTAACCGTTAGGTCCTACAGTAGATCTAGTCTAGGTAGCTTATCAGTTTCGTGAGAAGGTTGCATTTTGCATTAATTGAACCCACGATCATCGAGGGGACCTATGAGGAATTTAGGACCAATGCAATATATCTTGAATAAATGCTTTCGGAAATGACAGTATTTTGTCAGATCAAGTATTAGGCCTATTCAAGCTATGTGCTATATGATACTGGCATAACTCATTGGCATGTAAAACAGCCGTTTTACGGGTGGGTGTAGTACACTCGTATTGTAGGCCTACACAACGTTAACGATACACTGTTGTAAACAAATGTATTACATCGCCAGGAACGAAAAAGCGCGTGCCCCACGCACTTTATCTGGGAATGAAGCAACCAGAGTTTACTACATGTAGTTTCATTGAGGCGGAGCGAAGTGAAATGTAAATATAACACTATAGACAAAGATAGAAAGTCGTATGTTAAACAAGGATGTTTCATTACGAGAGAGATTTTTTTCTGTTTATGTTAAGACAATGACTGCAAAGGTAAAATTGCAGGTAAAAAGGAAAAATTGCAGGTATAAAGGCTATCATTATCCACTGTTTTGTTTTATTGTCGCACATTGGCTGAACATCAAGGTGAAGCTCGGCGTCCAATGATTTGATGATTGGTCACAAGCACGGGGTCTGTATATAGATCAACTGATTCAATATTCGAGAATATTGAGTTACAAATTCATTTGCCATCTGTACACACCGCCAGATTCGTAAATAATTAAGTTGCTTTGGTGTTGATATACTAACGTGCTTGCACACCTGGGGTAACGATATCGACAAGGCACTACCCAGGCGGTATAATAGGGTAGTGTTGAAACAAACATACGCCTTGTCAATTTCAGTATCCATTACATTGCCAAATCAATATCATGCTGTTTCTATACACCGTATTGTATTGCATGTTTGAGTTGTAATTTGCGGTGGAGAAATCAAATACAAGAGTACTTACCTCACACCTCTTTGATATAAGGCCCGTGTTCCCCTAACAGTGTACAAATAATTCACACGACTTCCGTTGACATCTGATAGTACTAGTGCAATGCAAACATTAGGTAGACATAAAGACACTCATAGTATACACATATACTGCGTTGATATTCAAACATCGTTCTCGTCAGTGAATACATAGTTATCACGTAGTGAACTGTTTTCCTGTGAATATATAGTTATCACGTAGTGAACTGTTTTCCTGTGAATATATGTAGTTATCACGTAATGAACTGTTTTCCTGTGAATATATAGTTATCACGTAATGAACTGTTTTCCTGTGAATATATAGTTATCACGTAGTGAACTGTTTTCCTGTGAATATATAGTTATCACGTAGTGAACTGTTTTCCTGTGAATATATAGTTATCACGTAGTGAACTGTTTTCCTGTGAATATATAGTTATCACGTAGTGAACTGTTTTCCTGTGAATATATAGTTATCACGTAGTGAACTGTTTTCATGTGAATACTGTAAACGTACTTATTTTAGCACACTCAAATTTTAAGGCATAAAGTTTTGAGCGCGAAAAACAGTAAAATAAGATACCGCAAAAATATATACATTTACAGTATAACATATTCAAGTCATATGTTTTTGCTTTTTATATCATATTTTATCCATACCATATGACCTAACAGCCCTGTGTTTGTTGGAATGTTTCTATTGTTTTAAAATGTGACGTCAAAAGCATTGGACAAGTATCAAATATAAAATAAAAAAAAAAAAAACATTTTTATACTGGTTTTTCCATGTTAATGCAAACATAATGAAATCAGCAAACATTGATATAATCTGCAGAACAGGCAGTGTATATGAATGTACTCCCAGACAAGGAATACACTGTACCCCAAGCCCGTTCATTGTATAAAGTATGCATTTAACCCACAGATAATGTATATATTAGATATGGTGCGATACTACTGTGATATTGACCTGATGTTTCTACTTTAAGAAACACTGAGTTAATATAGCGCTTATGGCGTTACAATGCCTCTCTGAAATTGTAATGCTTCATCAAGTTAATATAATGCAATTTCAGTCATTTGCAAACAAGTTTCATATATCATATAAAAATTAAAGACCTTTAATTCGGTTAATATGATGTTATACATTGTACCAATCTGATATAATGTAAAGTATTGCTCTACCAGGTTGGTATAACACCATACTGACCTCGCCGAGGGTCCATAATTGATACATTTTGACCCGATGTTCCTACTTTTGGAAACACCGAGTCAATATGTGTGCGGATTGGTCTTCCAGGCAGGCGGCCGCGGTTCAAATCCCTGTAATCATCATACACATGGAACATTCAGAGAACGTGTTTTTCTCCTGCCCACACAACTCCAACAATCAAGATGGAGTATAAAATGGTCTGGGGTGGGTGTTGCAGTATCTGTGCTGTAGCATTCAAGTGAGGTGGCACTCTAAAAGATGCCGTTGGAAACACGGTCCCACAAAAACAAAATACAATTCATCTCCAGCACACACACATGCATACACACACATATGGAGATATTAGCCAGGTGGTATAGGACAAGTAGTTAGCGCCTGATAATGCAGCTCCTGCGATCTCCTCAGAATTGTATATGATCAAACTGTATGTGTTAATTGAAATGAGTGTATGAGAATTGTATATCTATGTACTGTAAAGCGATTCAGAGTGGCTCATGTTAGCTAAATAAGGCGCTATATCAAATGTTGTTTTTTTTATTATTATTATTATTATTGTTTCGATGACGTCATGTTCTCACATTATTCACAGATGTTTCTCCTCTTTTACCGGTCAAAGATTTCTATGTCACCCCTAGGGTATATTTATATTCTGATTGTTTCTTCTCTATATGAACCTACAAGTACCAACTGAAAACAACAATCACTAGACTATGAATACAGCATGAATACAGTATGAATACATCCATTCATGTGAATTACTTATGACGTAATATATTAGTCTTGCTCAATACGAGTCTTACGGCTCCGTTTCGGATAACATGGAGAACGCCCTCGCATCAATCGCGCAAATGACTACGGTAAGATATTGGCACCAATTTTACTCAAAATTATGGCTGTTCTGTTTTTTATCGTTTTAAGGACAGCACAATAACAAACGCAGTTAATTAACGAGCTATTAAATAAATAAGAAATTGAATTAAACATTTGTAGTAAAAATGTATGGATTGAACGGCATTGATTTAATTTTCATGCCGGTATGAAAATAGAAAAACGCCGTTCAATCCCTTTATGGCAGATAACACGAGCTGACAACAATGACGTCATGCCAACAGTTCATGCACCATCACGATAAGTAAACAATTTTAATCACGTCACGTCAGCATTATGTTGCATTGATATTTTTGTTAAAACAATACATAATGATGGGAGAAAAATATTCATCCCCTACATTGAAGTTGTGACAGAGAAATGTCCAACCCTCGGTGTAATATGCTTGACTGTCTTACCTTCGGCAGAGCCTCGGGTTAGACAACCAAGAGTATCACCCCTTGAGTAGGAGATTTTTCTGTCACACCCTCAATGTAAGGGAATATTATATAAATCATTGCGACGTCACAATGCCCTACTGTGAATTTCATGTTATATCAAGATCGATATAACGCCATTTCAGTCTTTTGCAAACAAGTTTCATACCTAATATAAAAATTGATGACCTTTGATTCGGTTAAAGGGGCATCCCGTGAAAGCCTAAATGTCTGTTCTTGAATATACATAGCGTCTGCACTACTAATTATACTTTCCTGTTATTCCCATATTCAAAGTGGACTCAAAATGTCTATTATGACCACTTGCAAAATCGCATTCCTCGGGAAAGCCCAGATAAAAATAGCGGGAATGACGCAACGTGACAGGTGTGCCGCATGTTCCCTGATCGGTTTGACGGAAGGGGCCACACGGGAGGGGACGCGTAATGTATACGGCTGATGAAACAGAGATAGAGACCGTGTATAAACTTATTGAATCACATTCACATTAAAAATAGACATCAATTGCACACATACCGATATTCAAATGAAGAATTATTGTCGGCATATCGGCACCATATATCGACACCAGGAATTATCTATATTATATTTACCTGACCGAGGCCGGTACACATGGGTACGGATAGCCCGAGATACTCTGGCCCTACACCATTTTGACAGTTATATGTCTGGTGTAGGGCCAGAGCGCACTGCTATATGAAAACGTGGAATTCTCCGATACCGTTTGGTATCGCTGTAGTCACTGTCCGTTTCAGACCGCTTATATTATCATATCACCGGTAATGCCACTTAACTTACGTGTTTGCGATTAATGGGTGATTTTTCTATCTGTAGACACCCATTTTATCCCACGTCGTCGTTCCATTCCGTCCATACAGAAGTTTATTTTTCGGAACTTTAAATTTCCCACCTCGACGTCGCCATTTTCTCATAATATGCAAATCGACCCAAATCTCGCGGACTCAAATTTCGGTGACGTCACGGGTCAGTGCGCCATGCGATGTAAATAAACACAGGATTCAAAGATGGAGTGTGCCATGTGTGGCGAATGTTTCAAGTTGCTCCATGACGATGTACAAGTGATTCCTCTGATTTGACAGCGAGAAACGTGTTTTCTGTATTTACATCGCATGGCGCACTGACCCGTGACGTCACCGAAATTTGAGTCCGCGAGATTTGGGTCGATTTGCATATTATGAGAAAATGGCGACGTCGAGGTGGGAAATTTAAAGTTCCGAAAAATAAACTTCTGTATGGACGGAATGGAACGACGACGTGGGATAAAATGGGTGTCTACGGATAGAAAAATCACCCATTAATCGCAAACACGTAAGTTAAGTGGCATTACCGGTGATATGATAATATAAGCGGTCTGAAACGGACAGTGACTACAGCGATACCAAACGGTATCGGAGAATTCCACGTTTTCATATAGCAGTGCGCTCTGGCCCTACACCAGACATATAACTGTCAAAATGGTGTAGGGCCAGAGTATCTCGGGCTAGGGTACGGAATACGGCCATAGTTATGTAAAAGGTAATATTCAAGAACCCAACTTTTCAGATGATTTCATGAAATGTACGTAGCATGCATTGAAAAGTACGAAATAAAATGACATGAAATGTTTGCGATTTTTTTTACAACTCAATGTCTTCAGGATTTTTTTCGAACTTTCTATATATATACAAGATACATTCATATTCATTTAAAATCTATCCAACTTTCAGCGTCTTCACACGTTAACACGTATCACGGAATGCGAACATTTAAGTCCATACACTCATATAACGCACCACACACTAAGCATGACTACATACATTGTATATCAGATTTGGAACTGTTAAAACACTTAAAACTAACCGTTATGAATATGTTATGATAATTCCGCTTTCTTTTTACGTCTTTTTTTGTCGTCTTGTAAAGGGACGGTGACCTGTTTAAAAAAAACTGCAGGAATGGAATATACATATAGGTATATGTTGTATAACTTTGTTTTTTTTTAATTTTTTTTCCTCGTTATGTATATATTTTCGTATCAAATTCAATACCGGGGTCGCAACCCAATAATTTTTTTACCTTCACTGATTTATAGATTAAGTATGAATATCACCTTTATTATGCGTGAAAACATATTTTTTTTATTCCTTTTGTCCAAATTGAAGCCGTATGTACCTCGGTCGCACGTCCCGTTTTACAACGTAATCAAACGACTTTTTCTGTTATGGTATATATTGTATTTGAAAATGTCTTTCTATCCAGCAATATAATTGGATCATACTGTTTTACTGGAACATAAGATTTTATAAAGGGAATATTATGAACACACTTTTAAGTTTCATATTACACACGCATGTTATGCAACAGAAGACTGAAACAGTTTCCCCTTGGGTAGCCTCAAAACCAAATCAAAGCTTTATTTGTGCATGTTACCGTTACTCAGAAGAAATATGTTACATACACACAATAGAGCAGGTAGTTTCTCCTTTAAATACTTCCCATCTCTCAATATGATTCCGTAACGCAGTCTTGCGTCATATTTTGACCATTCGGTAACTTTTCGCTTAGTAGTTAGGCCTTATCATGGTGTAACGGTAATAGCAGATAGAGTGTTTACAATGGAAGCGGCGCTCGCTGCGCATGCGTTGGTAGGTGGAAATCCCAAACCAAACCGTCTAGCCAGACGTTCTGAAATTCCACTAGTTATTTTGAAATTATTGATTTTATGAATACATATATGCAAAATCCGATCGTCGCAGTCCATAAGAATTACATACACATATCGAGTGGGTATTCTTATGGACTGCGACGATCGGATTTTGCATATATGTTTTCATAAAATAAAAAATTTCAAAATAACTAGTGGAATTTCAGAACGTCTGGCTAGACGTTTTGGTTTGGGATTTCCACCTACCAACGCATGCGCAGCGAGCGCCGCTTCCATTGTAAACACTCTATCTGCTATTACCGTTACACCACGATAAGGCCTAACTACTAAGCGAAAAGTTGCCAAATGGTCAAAATATGACGCAAGACTGCGTTACGGAATCATATTGAGAGATGGGAAGTATTCAAAGGAGAAACGACCTGCTCTATTGTGTGTATGTTACATATTTCTTCTGGGTAACGGTAACATGCACAAATAAAGCTTTGATTTGGTTTTGAGGCTACCCAAGGGGAAACTGTTTCAGTCTTCTGTTGCATAAAATGCGTGTGTAATATGAAACTTAAAAGTGTGTTTATAATATTCCCTTTATAAAATCTTATGTTCCAGGAAAACAGTATGATCTAATTATATTGCTGGATAGAAAGACAAAAATTAAGGTTTGTACCATGGCCGTATTCCGTACCCATGTGTACCGGCCTCGGTCAGGTAAATATAATATAGATAATTCCTGGTGTCGATATATGGTGCCGATATGCCGACAATTATTCTTCATTTGAATATCGGTATGTGTGCAATTGATGTCTATTTTTAATGTGAATGTGATTCAATAAGTTTATACACGGACTTTGTCTCCGTTTCATCAGCCGTATACATTACGCGTCCCCTTCCGTGTGGCCCCTTCCGTCAAACCGGTCAGGGAACTTGCGGCACACCTGTCACGTTGCGTCATTCCCGCTATTTTTATCTGGGCTTTCCCGAGGAATGCGATTTTGCAAGTGGTCATAATAGATATTTTGAGTCCACTTTGAATATGGGAATAACAGGGAAGTATAATTAGTAGTGCAGACGCCATGTATATTCAAGAACAGACATTTAGGCTTTCGCGGGCCCGGGATGCCCCTTTAATATGGTGTTATTCCGACGTGGTATATTGATTTTAGACTTTATTTTTTTCTACCAGGTTGGTATAACACCATATTGACCTCACCAAAGGTCCATCATTGATAAACATGACCCTCAATGAGTGTATCTACAACCCACGGTATATGTACGTTTTGTGCTGTTGCAGTGTATCGAAATTTCCTATGACGACATTACTCCTTTAAGCCATAATCAGACAAAACGATTCGCGACTAAACTTAACAACAGAAATATTCAATACAGATCTGTTATATGGTGCGATAGATTCCACCACTCAACACCAGTTGAATAGAAAGCGTTATCGTACATTGGTTTAGAGCTGATGTAAATCTTAAACTAAATCCAAAATCAAACAAACCATAATCTGAAAATGTTTTCAATCTTTTGTCAGATCGTCTACTGTCTTGTCCATTTAAAATATATAAGATTTAGACTAAGATCGTGTGGGTGTGTCTGTTTTTCAATAAGAAGATAAAGGATAAATATAACAACTGGTCCGCCGTTGATAAATTTTGTGATTTTGGTATTTTCTTCCCATTTGTAAAAACCTTTTTGTTTTCTTATAACTCGCCTGGCCTTAGTATTTTTGAAGTGAGGTGCGACTCACATTCTGTAACCAAGGGCAATACCGACGTTTTTTTAAAATACCAGTTCTTGTTTAACGGTCAGAATTTAGGAAAATAACAACTTGTTCATCCCTTTTCCAGTAGAAAGTTGACAGGTTAGAATATTGTACTTGGTTCCTTAGGTACGGTACATGCACAATTGCAGATGCATTCCAGTAAGACAGAATTTTAAAGTCGGCGCACTATTTGCCAAACAGGCATACAAGGGAATATAGGCATTGCAAACATTGGCACTTGTTTTATTCCATCTCTCAATATGCCTTTAACTATTGCCGTACTTTACACCTGCTTTTTAGTGTGTGCGAAGAAAGCTTCCGTGACATGATTATGTAAATGTGTACATGTTGATATGATTACGTAAATGTGTACATGTTGATATGATTATGTAAATGTGTACATGTTGATATGATTACGTAAATGTGTACATGTTAATATGATTATGTAAATGTGTACATGTTGATATGATTACGTAAATGTGTACATATCAATACGATTATCTAAATGTGTACATGTTAATACGATTATGTAAATGTGTACATGTTAATACGATTATGTAAATGTGTACATGTTAATACGATTATGTAAATGTGTACATGTTAATACGATTATGTAAATGTGTAGATGTTGATATGATTATGTAAATGTGTACATGTTAATACGGTTATGTAAATGTGTACATGTTGATATGATTACGTAAATGTGTACATGTTGATATGATTATGTAAACGCTTTTTTTGACGCTTTTATGATTAGTTCTGGTGATATATTCTATATAGAAATTCTGAAATCAAATCACTCCGGAATGCTCTGGTTTGCTGACTGATACTTGTTTAATGTTACACAAGTTCAGATTTGTTGGCACTTGTTTCAACAAAGTGAAAGCTGTGGTATAATTATATGGTAAATGAATTTTGTTTTGGAATATTAGTTAAACGTCTGTCACGAAAAGACTGAACTATGTTATTGATTATATTGTGTACGCTGTTGCCATCAGAGGACGCCAAGTGTTTTGGTACAAACTTGTTTCCGGGGACGAGAGTCGCTAGTCTGGTTTTAGCGATATTTACTCGGGCTAATTACTGCTCCGCTAGTATCGGTCTCATTTGCTTATATTAAGTGTTATTAATTTTCATCTGTTTGATGAGTAATATGAACGGGTGACGCATACTATTTCGAATCTACACATGTTTTATCTAAAAATAAAATATTCTTACAAATATTCGTTTAACTTATAAAACTCCATCCCACAGGTTGAATATTTTAAACCCATTTAAAGGTTCCATTATCATATCTTGTGGTAACAGTTATGTAGATAATCGATCACGCTATGTTCTGACAAAACATATTCTCCATTTTACCCCCTCTATGATACAGAATGTACAACGATTGTCCCAGAAATCACTTTACACTTTAATTTCATGGAAACCATCAACGACAATTTGCAATGGACTATGCCTACACAAAACGCATTGAACAAATTCGGTCCGTTTCCGACCTAAACCCGCATGCATTATCAGCATGGAATAGCGTTAAAAAGGAGCGCAAAGACATGTATTCTAAAACAAATCAACAACATAGATCGAAAACAGAACCAACATCCTTTTATTATGCAGATTCTAATATTTCGACGTTATGTCAGTTTAAATGCATTTTAAACGTAATGTTTTCTTAAGAGTTGTTGATTCCTTAACTAATTGCATATGGCAAAATTGACGAGTTGTCACGTGACTCTGATTCTCGTTCACGGCACTCAAAATGGCGGATAATGATATTGATTGTGGTAAGTTGCAATTTTTATTATTTATCCGTTTGAATAAATTTGGAATAGCATGAAGAAAAATGTGAGTTTTTGTCATATTCGGGACGTCTCCAGCTGTCGTAGGTGTGCGGGAATACATTATCTGTCCAAATTTCTTAACTTAAAACCTAAACATGTTCCAATAATCCAACTTCCGGATCCGGTTGTAAAAGTAGAAATCTACTCCAGATCCCGGGCACTGTGTATAAACTCCGTATAAGGATAGTGGACAATATACCAGGCTCTGCAACTTCCAGTAACCGACTACTACATTGTTTGGCAACATTAAACAAGATATGACGCACATCATGTCTAGATTCTGTTTAGATGATGCAACAGATATAAAAACATCCAAATTGGAATTATGGGTAATGGAATACACTATTTCCAGCTTCCAGTTGAACAATCCAAATTCCACACATGCTATATTCGAAGTCCTGCTCTACCTGGGTTATAATATACAAACAGTTTGTATCCTCTCTCAGATGTTTAGGACACGCCCACAAACACACACCATAGCCTCGAGGACGGAACCAAATAAACAATGTAATCCTTACTACCTCCAACAAGGAAAAGAGAAACCGGTGAAAAATGGAAAGTCATATAAGATTCATTCTTACTTGGTTGACATCATACCGACGAATTCTGAAATCAACAAAAACAACAGATATGTATTAGATACCACTCATTCCATCAGTAAACTCATTACAATCCATATCAAACATTAACACGTGTATTCACAACTGTGCGCACAGTTAAAGAAAATAGATTGACAAAAATTTAGAGAAAATAAGATGCAATCACGTATTGTTATATATATAGCGCCTCTTATTGATACACTGAAATGAGTGAAACAAATCTAATTTAAATGAATGATTTGGATTTCGACAATCTGCCGTATTTGCACTGTTAATCTTAAGCGAGTAAAGCTTATTAGCAGGGTTTCACTTGATGTCGTGACTACGAACAAAATTTAATACATATATATTTTATAGTTATTGTTATTTATATCTACATGTATTTCTACCATAATATCCCGTGTTATTCTATTCTCAGACCATTGTATAAACGTGCTGACTGTTGGATAAATATATGCTATATACCACTACCTTTCAGATTTTGATTGATTAAGAAGTTGAAACTACGACTGTTGACGTCGTCAAAACAAGGCGGAAATATATGCGAGATGATGCGTTTTCGCGCAAATAGTCCGCGGTTCACTCCAGGTCACACTATTCGCGGTTATTGGATATGGAATTTATTTCACTCTCGTTAATTATTTCTTAAATTAAGCTAAAGCTCGTGTATTTTGTAACTTTTAAAAACTAATTAACTCGAGTGAAATAAATTCCGTATCCAACAACCACTCGTTGTGTAACCTCTATTTATTTAAATACTGTATATTAGATAAGGTTCGACTTTCTCCAATTCTTAAAAAGATATATGGCCACGTAGAGGTCCAAATTTTGTGATATTAATCTAATTTTAGGAACACCGAGTCAATATTACATTTATGACGTCATAGCCATTGTGACGTTACAGTGCCCAACTGTACATTTCATGCTTTATCAAGATAAATATAATGCAATTTCAGTCTTTTGCAAACACGTTTCATATCTAATATAAAAATTAATGGCCTTGATTCGGTCAATATGGTGTTATACAGACCTAGTAGCATCATATATTAACCAAGGGCGTTAGCCCGAGGTAAATATTTTAGATTCTACTATTAACCTCACCAAAAGTCCATAATTGACATATACATATATACAGTATTACTTATCCTATTTAATTCGAGCTTTTTTACCGATGTGATTTACCGGTAAGTGGATGTCCGATTTCAGCTTATCGGATTTTCAAGATTCGGATTATTGAGGTCAACTTTTAACTGCCAATCCAACATCACAGTTTTCTTATGATATTCTTGCATAATAAAACACAGGGAAAACAAGTTTGTTTACACTGTGTCTAGATCGTATCTCAGTAAAACGTTTACTTCGATCTAGCTCTTTCCTGTCGACTGACACGTTTTGGAATAAAAATGTTTTACTGACAACTATGTCCAAACTGGTGAGTTTCTGCACAATATTGGGTGCCGTAACACATTTTCTAGCCAACATAGTGTAAAAATGATCGAGTTCCCGGAGAAAGGGTTAAACAATATGAGTTTACCGCATACACAAAAACTCAATAATGACTGAGTTTTTCTCTTTTTTTTTAGATATCTGAGTCCATCAATACTGGTCTATGCCTTCAGTGAATTGTGATTGAGATGTTATTTTTGTTGGAACCTACCTTCATAATTTACTTGACCGTCACCATCCGTATCAGCCTCCCGAATCATTTCATCAACTTCTTCGTCTGTTAATTTTTCTCCTAAATTTGTCATCACATGTCTAAGTTCGGCTGCACTGATAAATCCATTTCCGTCCTTGTCGAATACTTTAAATGCTTCCCGTAATTCTTCTTCAGAATCGTTATCCTTCATTTTCTTTGCCATCATTGTGAGGAATTCTGGGAAATCAATAGTTCCGTTTCCTGTGGGAAAAAGACCGCAGATAATGTTATTGCGAAATTGACATCACATTAAATTGAATTGAATTAGCACTTGTCCAGAAAATGAAAAATGAGATTTATTATAGCAGGTTGTTTTGTATCGTATACTGTGCCCCGGGGGAAACAGGGTTCTTGAAACATGGGTTAGCGTTGCATGTCTGGCGCTAACTATGATTGCTACTGTAGCAATACCATGGATCCTAAAATGAAACAAACTCCAAAAAGACCTTACCGTCGGCGTCCACCTCGTTGATCATGTCCTGTAACTCAGCTTCTGTCGGGTTCTGTCCTAGTGACCTCATCACTGTCCCCAACTCTTTGGTTGTTATGGTACCGTCGCCATCTTTGTCAAACAGGCTGAACGCCTCTTTGAATTCTGGGAATGCAAAAAAACGGGGAAAGTTAGAATTTCATATTTGAATAGCTGGGATCTTATACTGGTCAGAGCATAATTATTACATTTTACATAGCATGTCTGCTATATGATGTGACCTTATTTCAAAATCCGATTTTCCTTCATCCTGTTCAAGGTGTTTTCCTTGATATATCGCCCTTTTTAATACCAAAACGTTTCTCTGCAGAATAAGACGTTGTCACTAAAACGGGGTTTAACTGGACCGTAAAGACGTTTTAAATGTTTGCAGACAAGAGAAAGCTACGGACTCAACCTTTATTAATGATGATGAATCTTGAACTTTTATATTTTAACCAATATTCCACACTCGAATATGATCACAATGTAATGAGAATCAGCCCTTTTAGCTAAGTGCCTTATACTCAAGTCTTAATCTAAACTCTAATTTTACAGTTTATGTTCAACGAAATCTTATGTCAATTCATTTCGACAAGTTGTGATCCATTATCGAAATAAAATTTATCTGTACAATACGTCACGTTAGGAAGAGAACAAATTATCGTGTTTATTATAATAACCTGCCTGTACTCGATAATCGAGTGTTACCGTATTAGGTATATTAACCTGTCTGTACTCGATATAAGCGGATGTTACCGTATTTGGTATAATAACCTGTCTGTACTCGATATAAGCGGATGTTACCGTATCTGGTATAATAGCCTGTCTGTACTCGATATAAGCGGATATTACCGTATCTGGTATAATATCCTGTCTGTTCTCGATATAAGCGGATGTTACCGTATTTGGTATAATAACCTGTATGTACTCAATATAAGCGGATGTTACCGTATTTGGTATAATAACCTGTCTGTACTCGATATAAGCGGATGTTACCGTATTTGGTATAATAACCTGTCTGTACTCGATATAAGCGGATGTTACCGTATTTGGTATAATAACCTGTCTGTACTCGATATAAGCGGATGTTACCGTATTTGGTATAATAACCTGTCTGTACTCGATATAAGCGGATGTTACCGTATTTGGTATAATAACCTGTCTGTACTCGATATAAGCGGATGTTACCGTATTTGGTATAATAACCTGTCTGTACTCGATATAAGCGGATGTTACCGTATTTGGTATAATAACCTGTCTGTACTCGATATAAGCGGATGTTACCGTATTTGGTATAATAACCTGTCTGTACTCGATATAAGCGGATGTTACCGTATTTGGTATAATAAGCTGTCTGTACTCGATATAAGCGGATATTACCGTATTTGGTATAATAACCTGTCTGTACTCAATATAAGCGGATGTTACCGTATTTGGTATATTAACCTGTCTGTACTCAACATAAGCGGATGTTACCGTATTTGGTATAATAACCTGTCTGTACTCAATATAAGCGGATGTTACCGTATTTGGTATAATAACCTGTCTGTACTCGATATAAGCGGATGTTACCGTATTTGGTATAATAACCTGTCTGTACTCGATATAAGCGGATGTTACCGTATTTGGTATAATAACCTGTCTGTACTCGATATAAGCGGATGTTACCGTATTTGGTATAATAACCTGTCTGTACTCGATATAAGCGGATATTACCGTATTTGGTATAATAACCTGTCTGTACTCGATATAAGCGGATGTTACCGTATTTGGTATAATAAGCTGTCTGTACTCGATATAAGCGGATATTACCGTATTTGGTATATTAACCTGTCTGTACTCAATATAAGCGGATGTTACCGTATTTGGTATAATAACCTGTCTGTACTCGATATAAGCGGATGTTACCGTATTTGGTATAATAACCTGTCTGTATTCGACAGAAGCTGATACAGTACTCCAGACATGGGTTAAACATCCATTGTTACCTACATGCGTCAACTGGGATCGATCCCGTGAGTTAACGATATATGCAGCATTAATTTAAATGAACTTAAAACAATCGTCGCATTTTACGGCCAAATATTAGAAATGCCAATTCGTTAATACAATTTATCTTTGGAATAAACTATTGAATGTTAAACCTGAGCGGTAACTAACAAGAAACTCTTGACAAAAAAATCCAAAGAATTGAAAATAATTCAGGTGGGGCCCACTTCAACAACAAACCGAAGGTAGAAGACGGTTCGAAATGGACGCGTGTTTACAAATAGCGTGTTTCAACTGCTGCTGTACCGGTAACCGCGAATGAATTCATCTTGAATATTGCTGATATCAGTTAATCTTAACTAAATCTATAAATATAATAATTTATTAGGCTTGGATTCCGCTTCAAGTTTTGCCGAAAGTTACGTATATTGGGCCTTTAATATAAATACTTTCTAAATAGCATACACATTAAATGACTTACTCTGTATCAATATAGGTAGATTATAGTACAAACAAACAAAAATAAAAAAAAAATCTTACCAGCAATCTGCTCTTCTGTTAGCTGTTCAGCCTGCCATGGGTTTTGAAAAATAAACAATCAGATTTCATATTAAGTAATGTCATATTTAATATTTTATACACATCTTTGGATTTGATAAATTTCACAGTAAAATTCAAATTGTTTTATTCCACAGTAGCTGATACATGTGTAGTTGTTGCGGTGGTCAATTTGGTCAAGTTTTATCACGCTTGGTATTCAAAGTCACGGCTGAGCGAGTACAATGACCACTAGCTAGATAGCCTAGCTATACAATGCTTGCTAGCGACGTCTACCCCAGGCGAAGTTTGGCGATAATGCGATTAAAAGAAGTTTAACGAATAAATAATCCTTTTCGCTTTAACAGGGTATGAATTATATGGTCATACCAAGAAATAGTTCAAGCTGAAAAATGGCATCGAATAGTAAACCCTTTTTGATAAGTGATTTTGTAAATACATGTGTTTTCTCTCAAAGTATAAGAACGAAAAGAAAGTCAAGTATTCTTAAATGTATTAAGAAATATCAAAAACGCGAAAAAGAGAGTTGGAACATGAAACACGTTAAGTTGTGCTTACCTTACCTTCAATTAGAAATCAAAACGTCGAACGGGAAAATCACAATTTACCTGAATATTTTGTTGTGACATTGGTCTATGAGTCGACTACCAATGTATGGAAACACACACGGACGGAAAGTATATCAAACGACACAGAGTAGAGCTATAACCTTTAACGAGTGTATATATACTGGGATATATACCAGGAGACTGTGTCCCACTAAACTAAAATCCCGCATTGAATCCGTGCTGTTTGCTTTGTGTCGTGTGTGGTGTTAGACGCGCGCGCGTACTACTACAGTGGTGGTGGAAACTTATTGATCCAGTTTCCGCATCACTCCGTAGACTCTCGGAATGCCGCAATATTCGAATCTGACGCTGCCTGTGTTCATTTGTGTTAAGAACAGTCCCTACAAAACGGTTCGTGGTTTGACCAACAGCAGACTACCTATGTATGTTATGGGTTAAAACTTGCTATAGCCACGGATAATAATTTGTGAACCGCTTTGAGACGCCATTTAGGCCGTGATAAAGCGGTATATAAGAACCTCGAATTATTATTATTAATATTAAAACCACGTGGCCTGACTTATTTTAAACTTACTAAAGGTCACGTGGCTTGACTTACAACAAACTTTTTTAAGATCACGTGATCTAATTGATAACAAACTAATTATATACCACGTTATATCATATCGCAAATTGACCACACGATCTTACCATAGACATGATCTTACCATAGACACGATCTTAGAATGTACCATAGACATGATCTTACCATAGACACAGTCTTACCATACCATAGACATGATCTTACCATAGACACGGTCTTACCATACCATAGACATGATCTTACCGGCTGTATCCCACCTTCCCCACTTTTTAAAAAAACATATGGGGGAGAATGTTGTTAGAAGGATTATAGTCTGTTTCTGAATAATTTCGGAACTATTTACCTGTATTTACCTGTGTTCTTACCTGAGTTTTTACCTGTGTTTTAATCAGTGATGAACCTCTATATCTTATATGAATATACATGTTTTATTATACATTTGCACTTTAAATAAATAAATATTGAAAACAATGTTTTAAATGGAAATTTTGTTTATCAATGTAATATAATTATGTTTTATCATATCAGACTAGAATATTATATAATAAAAATTAGAGTGTGTTGTTTAACAAATCATTATTAATTAAAAATCTTATAAATCTTTAAATATGTCAATAACCTGAACAAGTTTTGATATAATTGTATGAATAAAATAAACTTAATTTTACTGCAATGTATGTAATATGAAATAGTATTAATAATATTGTGTATTTCTCTATGTGTAACATTAATGAAGTGTCAATAACCAGAACACATTTTGATATAATTGTAGTTGTTAAATATGAATGATATATACTAAATTATACTTTATTTTGTGTAATATGAAATAATATTAATTAATAGAAAAATAAAGAAATGAATAGTTAAAAAGTAAAAATAAATGTTTTTATGAAGTAATCATGTGTTAAGGATGTACACCTCTGAGAAGTCAAAATTATCCTGTATAAAACTTTTTTTCTCATATATGTTTTTGGAAAAGGGAGTTCAAGGCTTGACTGAAAATGCAAAGTCAATGATATGTCAGTGTGCTCGTTTTTGTGCTATGATCGGTCAAAGATACCAATATGACATAATAAGCAATTTTAAGTGAATTTTATAGTTTTGACCAATTGCGCGATATCTTCATACAATATCTTCCAAATTTGTGATCCGAAATGTATGAAAGTTTGCAAAAATGACAAAATTAGTGTTTTCTTTTAAGTTATGGCAGTAAAACATCTCTAACTTAATATTTTTACTCAGGAAAGCAATTTGAGTTACCCCTACCCCTTATTTCTTAATGAGAAAATGATAATTTTTTCACCATTTTTTGCAGATTAACCGCTTAATACAAAAAGTTCTGATATCAAACTTTTTTTAATATTTAGCGTATGAAAAGAAAATGGGTCTCTCTTTCTAAAACCGTCATAAAAATGGGGGGTTAGTGTGCTTAATTTTTTGTCCCTGTATTATTTGTGTTATTTTTCACTTTATGGCATACTATTTCTATAAAATTGAACATTATAAAGTTGTACAGCAAAAGTGAGCTTGCTATAATTAAAAATGGCTAAACACTGATGTTTTAAAGAGAGCGATATAGCATCGAAAAGGTGAAATTTTGGCCTTTCGCAAAGTGCATAAAATAGACAGAAATATGCATGTTCAAAATGGCCGCCAAATTGGTGTTTTTTTTAAATTCATGTAAAAAAGTTCTACAGACACTTATATTTTTGACACAATTTTCAGATACATATTTGCTATTAAAATTGATAATAATTTCTTCAGTATAACAAAAAATCTTTAAATGAGACAGAAACAAGACTTGAACGTGACTGGAACCTCAGCTGTTAATTTAATAAGTAATAAGTATAGATATAAATCAAAGTATTTTTCACTATATACTACTATATATACTACATATAGGCTGTATAGTCATATACAGGTAAATGACACAGGTAACTTTCACACAGATAACTTTTACACAGGTAAGTTACCTAGTATGAAACAGACTATAATTGGTTTGCCATTGTTCTCTTATATCAACACTTTCCTTTGTTATATAAAAAGTGGGGAAGGTGGGAACCCCCCATCTTACCATAGACACGGTCTTACCATACCATAGACACGGTCTTACCATACCATAGACATGATCTTACCATAGACATGATCTTGATCGATTAACTCCACTTACAGTTAACTTCTTATTTTTATAATTGATTTCTAAATCAAGTTTATTAACTCATAACCTGGAACGACGGATTCCACATCGGGCTCTGTGTTCGTTCTAGTATGACTTCGTTATCGCGATATGTGCACTGTACTCCTACATCGGCGAGATATCCAATGGACGTTCGTTGCTGATTACCATACAGATACAGTGATACACATACATTCGGCTGTGTGTTTTCTCTCTAGCGTCCGTTCGATAAAAAAGATAAGTATTTAATGGATACATATGTTTGTTTATCTATCAGCAATAAATATTCCAGCAGGCGATGATAATGAGATGAGTCGGTGATCAAATGTGTGTTTTGCAGCATTCCGTGGGACGTACTGCCCAGACTGACCACCAGTAATAGGTGACCGATATGCTGATGACCAATGGCCAGGTACATGTATATATACAATTGACCAGTCCAACAGGACATCTGTCAGCACTTATCACACAGGTATATCAGATTTATAATGAATGTGTATATAAAGACAATATAACAAAACACAGAGAAAGAACTAATGTAGATATACAGATGTTACTTGAGTGGCTTTGTCACAAACAATCGATAAAACAAAAACAATGATCGAGAAGAAAATAATGAGAATTTCTCTAGAGCGTTGTGAACACCTGGTCAGGTATGTAACAACTTATACACACTCACCATTATTTTTGAAGTAGAAGCCAACGGTATACGTTCGACAGGTATGCCAGTCCCCTTGTATCTGCCAACTCTAGATCGCTTTACCTAACTACACCTACAGGCGGTAGACACTGCCCGTGTCCGTAGTAACACGATAAGTAATCCGTGACCTGTTTGGACGTGTGTCCGAGTAGCTCGCCCTTTTATCACAGTAATTCCCTTGTCGACCGCTGTCCTGGGCAGACACCCGTACCACATACAGATTATCCAACACAAATAACAATACGTTTTTTGAACTATTTCTATTCTCTGCTTGGTTTTCCATAACAACTGTTATTTCGTTGGTTTGTATTGATTACGTTGAACGCCGTTTTCACAAAGCCAGTGGAAAGTCGTCTACACTTGCAAATGCCAAAGTTAATCGCGTTGTTCTTCCAACTACGCACCCCTTCGGCCTTGTTAGTAAAGCAATCGGAACTCTGAAGCCAAAATTCGTTTTGATGAATTTCCCAAAAGCGTTTTATCTTCGGGAAAAGTATCCATTTTGAAAATAACATTACCAATACCAGAAAATACCGCTGGTGATACTAAAAGATCATGATCAATGACGACTTAATCAATTGTCCATGTATTGCATAAAGTTCCAAGAGTGAAATAAGAATTATCCAAATAAGAAATATACTTCTTCTGTGTGCGTTTCCGAGATATGGCACGACCAGAAAATTTTATGATCAAAGGTTTGAAAAGATATTTAACACATAACCCACATCACCACATATATTGTACCACAACACACCTACTACGTATATTGTACCACAACAAACCTACCACACATCCCACATATATATCACACACCTACAACATATATACCACACACATAACTCACACCCCACACCTCTACTTCACACATACAGCACACACGCAAAGAATTAACACCTCTATCACACACCTACCTTTTGTACCACACACAAAACCCACCCACAATATCATACACGACACGCACCTACATGTACATCTTGTACTGCATATATACCACAAACTTACCACACCTACCTTATATATACCACACATACCACACCTACCTTATATATACCACACATACCACACATACCTTATATATACCACACACTTACCGCACCTACCTATTATATACCAAACACTTACCGCACCTACCTGATATATACCACACATATACCGCGCCTACCTCATATATACCACACACTTACCGCTCCTACCTTATATATACCACACATATACCGCGTCTACCTCATATATACCACACACTTACCGCACCTACCTTATATATACCACACACTTACCGCACCTACCTTATATATACCACACACATACCGCGCCTACCTCATATATACCACACACTTACCGCACCTACCTTATATATACCACACATATACCGCGTCTACCTCATATATACCACACATATACCACGACTTCCTCATATATACCACACATATACCGCGCCTACCTCATATATACCACACACTTACCGCTCCTACCTTATATATACCACACATATACCGCGCCTACCTCATATATACCACACACTTACCGCACCTACCTTTTATATACCACACATATACCGCGTCTACCTCATATATACCACACACTTACCGCACCTACCTTATATATACCACACACATATACCGGGTCTACCTCATATATACCACACACTTACCGCACCTACCTTATATATACCACACGCATACCGCGCCTACCTCATATATACCACACACTTACCGCACCTACCTTATATATACCACACATATACCGCGCCTACCACATATATACCACACACTTACCGCTCCTACCTTATATATACTACACATATACCGCGTCTACCTCATATATACCACACACTTACCGCACCTACCTTATATATACCACACACATACCGCGCCTACCTCATATATACCACACACTTACCGCACCTACCTTATATATACCACACATATACCGCGTCTACCTCATATATACCACACACTTACCGCTCCTACCTTATATATACCACACATATACCGCGTCTACCTCATATATACCACACACTTACCGCACCTACCTTATATATACCACACACATACCGCGCCTACCTCATATATACCACACACTTACCGCACCTACCTTTTATATACCACACATATACCGCACCTACCTCATATATACCACACACTTACTGCACCTACCTTATATATACCACACACATATACCGGGTCTACCTCATATATACCACACACTTACCGCACCTACCTTATATATACCACACGCATACCGCGCCTACCTCATATATACCACACACTTACCGCACCTACCTTATATGTACCACACATATACCGCGCCTACCTCATATATACCACACACTTACCGCGCCTACCTTTATATACCACACATATACCGCGCCTACCTCATATACACCACACACTTACCGCACCTACCTTATATATACCACACATATACCGCGCCTACCTCATATATACCACACACTTACCGCGCCTACCTTTATATACCACACATATACCGCGCCTACACCTCATATATACCACACACTTACCGCAACTACCTTATATATACCACACACTTACCGCACCTACCTTATATATACCACACACTTACCGCACCTACCTTTATATACCACACATATACCGCGCCTACACCTCATATATACCACACACTTACCGCAACTACCTTATATATACCACACACTTACCGCACCTACCTTATATATACCACACACTTACCGCACCTACCTTTATATACCACACACTAACCGCGCCTACCTTTATATATACCACACACATACCTCACCTACCTTATATATACCACACAGATATCGCACCTACCTTATATATACCACACACATACCGCACCTACCTTATATATACCACACATATACCGCGCCTATACCTCATATATACCACACATATACCACAACTTCCTCATATATACCACACACATACCGCACCTACCTTATATATACCACACACATACCGCACCTACCTTATATATACCACACATATACCACGCCTACCTCATATATACCACACACTTACCGCACCTACCTTATGTATACCACACACTTACCGCACCTACCTTATATATACCACACACTTACCGCACCTACCTTATATGTACTACACACATACCGCACCTACCTCATATATACCACACATATACCACACCTTCCTCATATATACCACAAACTTATAACACCTACCACGTATATGCCACTCATATACAGCACCTACCTCATATATGCCACACACTTACCGCGCCTACCTTATATATACATGTACCACACACATACCACACCTTCCTCATATATACCACAAACATAGAACACCTTCCTCATATATACCACAAACATAGAACACCTACCTCATATACACCACACACATACCGTACCTACCTCATATATACAACAAACATATCACGCTTACCTCATATATACCACACACATACCACACCTTCCTCATATATACAACAAACATATCACGTTTACCTCATATATTCCACACACTTACCAAATCTACATCACCACCTACCAAATCTACTTCAGCAACCTTCCAAATCTACAAAACACCTACCAAATCTACATCACCACCTACCAAATCTACTTCAGCAACCTTCCAAATCTACAAAACACCTACCAAATCTACATCACCACCTACCAAATATACAAAACACCTACCAAATCTACATCACCACCTACCAAATCTACTTCAGCAACCTTCCAAATCTACAAAACACCTACCAAATCTACATCACCACCTACCAAATCTACTTCAGCAACCTTCCAAATCTACAAAACACCTACCAAATCTACATCACCACCTACCAAATCTACAAAACACCTACCAAATCTACATCAACACCTACCAAATCTACAAAACACCTACCAAATCTACAAAACACCTACCAAATCTACATCACCACCTACCAAATCTACAAAACACCTACCAAATCTACAAAACACCTACCAAATCTACAAAACACCTACCAAATCTACAAAACACCTACCAAATCTACATCACCACCTACCAAATCTACAAAACACCTACCAAATCTACAAAACACCTACCAAATCTACATCACCACCTACCAAATCTACAAAACACCCGACACATTAACATCACACATTTACCACATCTACGCTACAAACCAAGTCCATCTATAGTTGGCCACATGTATACTATACACTAATCACATCTCGCAAAAGGATGTTGCTGTCAAGAAAAGAAAAGTTCACGATAGCAAAATCGGCACCATCACTATCGTATAGCTTAGTAGTTAGCTCTCCCTGTTAGTCATAGTTTAAGTAAAGATCGAGGTAAGAATTTAATGTAAAACGTTCTGTTGTGTCCTTTAATCTCAAGTTCATATACGATGGACTATATCAGCAAACTTCTTATATATATAGATAACACATCGTTGATATATCTTAAAGTGAAATTAAAAAATATAAAACAGCAGTGTTACCTGTCCTGATAATCTCCTCAATTCAGTCTAGTATGAAATCAAGAACAAGTCAGCTAAGACTGTGTCACAGCTTTTTTATGCCATAGGAATGCCAACAGTATGTTGGAAATATTTCCTCCAATCTCAACAAAGATAGTATCAACCAGGAATACATTCATTAGTATTTTATCTTCCTCAGTGTACTTTATCTTAACTTTTGTTGTGTCTTCACAAAGTTTGTTCCAGGAAATCTCACAACCTTACATGTGTATCGTCGTGCATTTTTCTCGGCATCCCTCAAAATGAAGACGATTGGGTGGGAAAACCGAATGTTTAGACAGACAAAACAAAACAGGAGGGGCTGTTCTAATTAACCAGAAGAGTTTTTTTTTCAAAATCTGCATCCAATTTTTCAGTATCCTAAATAGACTTAATAAGTCAGCTTCTTTCCAATTAACTGGTATCTTGAAATATTGCAATACTGATGCATGGTTAGATACAGAGTATAGTATTTCATACATTGTATAACGAATCGGTTAATGTGTAAGTAGGCCTTGGGTTACATGATGTACCATGGTTATCAAACAGGCCTACTTCTTTCTGCAAACGCATTTGCTTAGGATCAAACTAACTTGTCTGCAGACACAATCACATTGTTAACATGCAGCTCGTCATGTGTTGATCTAACATCGAGGTAAAGAAAGTTCGACTGTCGTCAGGTTTTATTTTGTATCGCAAACTACGTATTCTTTTCTAGATGGGGATCTAATAGTTAATATGAAAGTGAGTCTCTCGATATCAGAAAAAGCTTTCGTACCTTTAGCTGGGGATAGTATTCAGAATGCCATTTACCAAGTTCCAGGAGGACCATATCAATCATGCTGAAGGACCGGTCATTCTAGGGCCATATCTATCATGCTGAAGGACCGGTCATTCTAGGGCCATATCTATCATGCTGAAGGACCGGTCATTCTAGGGCCATATCTATCATGCTGAAGGACCGGTCATTCTAGGGCCATATCTATCATGCTGAAGGACCGGTCATTCTAGGGCCATATCAATCATGCTGAAGGACCGGTCATTCTAGGGCCATATCTATCATGCTGAAGGACCGGTCATTCTAGGGCCATATCTATCATGCTGAAGGACCGGTCATTCTAGGGCCATATCTATCATGCTGAAGGACCGGTCATTCTAGGGCCATATCTATCATGCTGAAGGACCGGTCATTCTAGGGCCATATCTATCATGCTGAAGGACCGGTCATTCTAGGGCCATATCTATCATGCTGAAGGACCGGTCATTCTAGGGCCATATCTATCATGCTGAAGGACCGGTCATTCTAGGGCCATATCTATCATGCTGAAGGACCGGTCATTCTAGGGCCATATCAATCATGCTGAAGGACCGGTCATTCTAGGGCCATATCTATCATGCTGAAGGACCGGTCATTCTAGGGCCATATCTATCATGCTGAAGGACCGGTCATTCTAGGGCCATATCTATCATGCTGAAGGACCGGTCATTCTAGGACCATATCTATCATGCTGAAGGACCGGTCATTCTAGGACCATATCTATCATGCTGAAGGACCGGTCATTCTAGGGCCATATCAATCATGCTGAAGGACCGGTCATTCTAGGGCCATATCTATCATGCTGAAGGACCGGTCATTCTAGGGCCATATCTATCATGCTGAAGGACCGGTCATTCTAGGGCCATATCTATCATGCTGAAGGACCGGTCATTCTAGGGCCATATCAATCATGCTGAAGGACCGGTCATTCTAGGGCCATATCTATCATGCTGAAGGACCGGTCATTCTAGGGCCATATCTATCATGCTGAAGGACCGGTCATTCTAGGGCCATATCTATCATGTTGAAGGACCGGTCATTCTAGGGCCATATCTATACAATAACCATTCGCGCAGTGTTTGTTGGACATTTAAGCGATGCATTGACTGTATAAAATGATAGTTGTGTTTGTAATGAACATACATGTATATCGAAAGTTCGGCGATTTCTTAGCTTGATCAGACTTTTGGTGGAAGATATTGCTTATGTTCAAAGCAACTATCCTCTTGTTGGCAAGTTGGACTTTCTTAAAATATTGAGGCACTAATGCCTCATGGCTGTCCGTTTGCACGGGTCGAAATAGTCGAACTTGCAGTCTCGATGCTGGTTTCCAAAAGTCATCTGGAGCAGTTTTTGTCGGAATCGCTTTAGAAGTCGTAATACAGAGCAAGAAAGTAAATACAATGTTGTTTGAACTTGATGTGGACCTTATGGTTCCCTTAAAGTGTCTATGGGTCTTCAAATGTTTCATTGAATATTTGTTCGACTGTTGAAGTGCAGATGTCCATGACTACGGCAATGTTTACTTTGAGGAGTAAATGAAGACATTTGTTTACATGTAACTGTATCCTGGTTCCGTATTCGTGAAACTGTTCTTGTGCTCAAGAATGTATGTGCGCTTAAGCCAGCTTTCTTAAAAATCAATCATGTATAAGGTCAATAAGTAAATTGTAAAGATTGATAATGGTTTCAAACCTCTTCAATGTTTTACCAGAACTGTGACAAAATAAGAGTTTCTGAATACATTTTCAAATAAATAAGAAATATGGCTTGAGCACAAAATCCATCCTTAAACATGAAAACGGTTTCATGAATACGGGCTCATGACTCTTCAAATTCCCAACCGAATATGTACAGCCGTCGAAGCAAAAAAAAATGCATCACACATTATTATACGCTAACATCTTTACGGTTTCACCCGCTTAAAACCACAGCTGAAATTACCACGTATTGGACCAAACGAACCAAGTCAATTGCACCGACATTTTGACCTTTCACCCTGCCGATATTTTCTCAGAACATTAATTCACCCTGTCAGGCAATTAACGAAATATATGGTGACAGGCTGAAAATTCTTTTATCAAATTGTTAACGATGTTTTATAGAAGAATCCACCACTTAGCCATTCTATGTTAAAGAACGTGTTCTTCACTAGTAAGAACAATGGCTGGCCGTTGTAAGAGTCATCACAAAGGCAAGCATCCATAGACATGTTGTCTGATGGATGACCTTGCTTACAAAACACATATTGTACATGCAACAACACTTCGTCTGATTCTCCAATCGTTGTACAGTTTTATGATTTTTGTTCCGAACACTGCTCATCATGTCATGAACTAGGTTTTAGGGGATAGTACAGCCAGATGATAATTCATATAAGAACAAAAATAGAGAATACCAAATCGACAACAAAACCATAATCCGAACTCAAAATCGATTAAACTAGTGGCAAAATATTAACTAAGAAAAGATTAAGATGGGAACTTGTAACTTGTTTCTATTTATAAGCTAACCACATTTTCAGTTTCCGTTGATAAATCAAAACAAAAACGATTACATCTGTCAATACAATACCATTCATTTTGAAAAGTTTTATTTATTTTCGTAAGACTTTTTCTTGCGCATGAGAAAACTTTGGTGTTTAAGAAAATGTTTTTCGGTAACTCAAATTTCTTTATACAGAAATCAATGTCATTCACTCTATGTACTGAAGCTTAAGTTTCGAGAAGTTATTACCAAATATTTCACGTGATAACTCATTGGCATAAATAATGTTGTTCAGAGTTTGTCAAAAAGATATCGACAACTGTTACCCCGACTTGTTTCAAAACAACGCCATCAGATTTATAAACCACATATTTTAAGTACAATGATCGGAACTCAATAATAACATCATATTTTAAACATCCCTTCCTATCTACTTTCCGGCCTAATCTGACCATTGTCGTTCCTAGGTTGCGAAGTCTTTTGCCCCTGACAACACATTTGAACTCTCCCAATTCAAAGGATGGAATAGCTCATTATGGAATTTCATGAATGAATGAGTTCAATCCTTTATAACCCAATTCAGAAAAACTGGGCAGCATTTAAAGTTCCGGGAAGCTAATCTTGATTTGAATGAATTCAAGCAATTATGTTTCATTATTTCAGTGAATCTGCGAAATCAAGAATTCATTTTTTTGTATTATTTATAGAAATGTGCATAACTGTAAATATCAGCAATTGATAGTATTAACATGAGCCTTTGCGACATTCTTCTTGGGACAATGCCGTTGATCAAATCACATGCATGTACCACAACATTACAAATCAAGCGATGAACCTATTGAACTTCCATAGCATTGTATGACCATTGCTATAAGCAAACCAATCTATTTGTCTAGTTTTTTTCCGATAAGCGAGTTTTGGTGTTAGACGGGTAGGTCTGTTACTAGTGTCCTTCTCGCTGTACAGATATACAATGTGTGTGCCAGTTTTATTGAACACTTTAGTTTATTGTAGGACATGATGACGTCACAAAAAGTTTAATCGGGATATTGATATCAGCCGGGTGTGTTTGTGAATGGGTAGTTTTATTGGGCCTCAAGTCGTATCGATTTATAGCAAACCAGCTGGGCCTACATAAACGAAAGCCACCACGAATTTCTTACAGTATAACTAACACACTCTATAGCAGTCATTTTACTACTGACGACATCATTTCGGAATATAAACCATTCAATTTTTAATTAGAGTTGGACATTAATGTACCGACTCCGCTTTTCTCGGGATTGTCATCATACACCAGACTATTTGACCATTTTTTGAAAACCTTTATTTGCCCGCCGCTAATGCATTTTTTCTTTCTAACTCACTTTTTATACTAGTTCAGCATACTTTTATGTAACTTTTGACGATGTATTTTCAGAATATACATGTAAACATCTATTTTTTTATTTCTAGTAGGAAGAAAATGTACCGACTCTGACTTTCTCAGGGTCGACCCAATCTGAAACAAACTTTTAAAACTACCTTATATATACGCTCAGTAGCTGTCCTCAACGATTAAAAACAACATTTTTGGCAAATTTCATATTTTCTAAACATCACCTTAGGATGTTTCTTTGCTAATTCAGTAGGACCTTCGGCGTCCGATCAGCCGAAGGGATTATATGCAATATTTAGCATTTAAACTTAAAATTGTTTCATGTGTTATGCATATTCTGTCTATGTGATGTAACGTGTATTTTATGTGTCTTGATAAAGGGGCGGATAGACTTGAAAATTTGACATTTGTCCGTACTGTCGCTATCACTTCCACGATGATATAACACACTCTATATATATACATTGTACTAAGATATCATAAAATAGATCAAATAGAACCATCTTTTATCATACAAAAATAACTCGTTTTGTAATAGGTGTTATCTTCCCTTTACGCAGATACACTTTAGTACATCTATAGTAAGTAAACAATGATTTTGCTCGCTAAGTATCAGAAAGTCGTATATTTTCCTATAATACGTATACTCCACACAGGGGTAAAGGGACTTGTTTTCGCAGTTAAGCGATGTTTTATTCTAACACTATTGTATTATGGAAAACGTCCCTCGCATATTTTAACCTATCATCTTTCTTAAACCCTGCCCCGATATTCCTTTTGAGCTTGAAGTTGAATGCGACATGTTTCCACTCTGAGCGCGCCTAGGCGTGTGTCGCAATGCAGACCCTAAGCACTAGCACTAGAACTGTTTGCACCAAATTATCCATCTCGTTTCTATCACAAACTCGCCCATCCTTCCTAACGGCTGTACTACAACATGTATAAACCAAAATTTGCGATTTTGTTGTCCGGTAATATAAGGGTTAAATGTGACGATTAAATCGTATGACGCTCTCGGTGTTGCGTGGTATTTCGGACCTTACAGAGTATATAGCAACTTGTCACAGTGGGCGTTTATCTAACTTTACTTACCGTAAATCTTTTGAGTATCGATCCTGATGCACTTGACGCCTAAATACTGGCTTTACATCCACGCCCTACACAAGGATGTGTCTAGTCTATTTAGGAGTGCTGTTCTAGTGGTGTAGACATGCTATAGTACCTTTGTTGTGTTCAGACCTTCATCCATTATTTGCAATGACGACCCAGGCGATCCACGGATCCTGGGAGAGGCTTTGTAGTATACACTGGTAGTATTTCATTCATTCTATTGCGTTCCATGACCTACTTATTTTTAAGAGACCAAGCCCATACTTGGTACGTTTTAGCGATCAGTATCTCTGGAACATGGGTACCTAATAAATGAGTTATATACGTGATTTAGATGTTCAGAAATTTTTAATATCCAGGAGTTACGTTCATCTACGCGCTCTACACGTGTAGCGAGTGTAAGGGAGCGTAGACCTAACCTCTGGATATCGAAATAACCAAAATGCAATCATATTATGATAAATCTCCTAAAATATATAAAGTCTCTCTTGACAATATGTAATTGTAATGAATTCTCGGGTTCCTGTGCTCTTAAAGTCAGAGGCGTGTGAATAGTATAATGCTTTCCCCTTTCTGAAGTACAGGTAGTATGTTAGCTGATTGGTGAAAATGATCCCCCTATTGATTCAAATGTAAAAGGATGTCAGGCTTTTGAAATCTCGAGAATATGCATCATCGAATGTTTCACTTTGAGGGCGTGACATTTACTAGTATGTGACCTAGATTTACATGCCGGGTGTGTGAAGCGGAAAACGAAAATTAGCAAGGGCCTCCGTGAATATCAATGTTCATACGTATATAGTTTAATCGATTATGAGTTAGGATTATGGTTTTATTGACGCTCCATATTTTCTGGTTGAATAATGGTTTTGTTGACGTTTCAATATTCTTCTTTTTCATCGTTACAAAAGCAATATTTTTGATAGATGTACAATATTTTTGAAGTTTTTTTTCTCTCAAGAATGTTCTTCCATGCATATACTCACATTTGACAGGCGCAATCATTGTTTCCTGTCTCAACACTCCCGTAACATGGATGTGGACCATTCTAGTCTGTGATAGTGCCTGTTTCTGCTCACGCTTACTACATGTACCTCGTTTTTTCATTTGTCGTTTAATTTCTTAGAATCAACGTTGCCTACAAAGAGAAAAGGTCCCAAAGATAAATGCTGACAGTGAAAGAAATATTTTTTATGAACTGATCACTCATAGTCCAAGCGACGTCAACGATAAAATTCTTTAGGGACGTTTTGGCGTCTTTGGTCAGCTTGATCTAGCGACCGTATCTTTGAATTGCATATCTAAACGACTATTTATTTTTCGAAATTATCTAACAACTTTTTGTTTGGCTGGGATTGTTCTAGCGACCCTGTCTTTAGTAGGCTTGTTCTAGCGGCACTGTCTTTGGTAGGATTGTTCTAGCGACCCTGTCTTTAGTAGGATTGTTCTAGCGACACTGTCTTTAGTAGGATTGTTCTAGCGACACTGTCTTTAGTAGGATTGTTCTAGCGACACTGTCTTTGGTAGGATTGTTCTAGCGACCCTGTCTTTGGTAGGCTTGTTCTAGCGGCACTGTCTTTGGTAGGATTGTTCTAGCGACACTGTCTTTAGTAGGATTGTTCTAGCGACACTGTCTTTAGTAGGATTGTTCTAGCGGCACTGTCTTTGGTAGGATTGTTCTAGCGACACTGTCTTTAGTAGGATTGTTCTAGCGGCACTGTCTTTAGTAGGATTGTTCTAGCGATACTGTCTTTAGAAGGATTGTTCTAGCGACCCTGTCTTTAGTAGGCTTGTTCTAGCGGCACTGTCTTTGGTAGGATTGTTCTAGCGACCCTGTCTTTAGTAGGATTGTTCTAGCGACACTGTCTTTAGTAGGATTGTTCTAGCGACACTGTCTTTAGTAGGATTGTTCTAGCGACACTGTCTTTGGTAGGATTGTTCTAGCGACCCTGTCTTTGGTAGGCTTGTTCTAGCGGCACTGTCTTTGGTAGGATTGTTCTAGCGACACTGTCTTTAGTAGGATTGTTCTAGCGACACTGTCTTTAGTAGGATTGTTCTAGCGGCACTGTCTTTGGTAGGATTGTTCTAGCGACACTGTCTTTGGTAGGATTGTTCTAGCGGCACTGTCTTTAGTAGGATTGTTCTAGCGATACTGTCTTTAGAAGGATTGTTCTAGCGACACTGTCTTTAGTAGTCTTGTTCTAGCGACACTGTCTTTAGTAGGATTGTTCTAGCGATACTGTCTTTAGTAGGATTGTTCTAGCGACACTGTCTTTAGTAGGATTGTTCTAGCGACACTGTCTTTAGTAGTCTTGTTCTAGCGACACTGTCTTTAGTAGGATTGTTCTAGCGACACTGTCTTTAGTAGGATTGTTCTAGCGACACTGTCTTTGGTAGGATTGTTCTATCGGCACTGTCTTTAGTAGGATTGTTCTAGCGACACTGTCTTTAGTAGGCTTGTTCTAGCGACACTGTCTTTAGTAGGATTGTTCTAGCGACACTGTCTTTAGTAGGATTGTTCTAGCGGCCCTGTCTTTAGTAGGATTGTTCTAGCGGCACTGTCTTTGGTAGGATTGTTCTAGCGACCCTGTCTTTAGTAGGATTGTTCTAGCGACACTGTCTTTAGTAGGATTGTTCTAGCGACACTGTCTTTAGTAGGATTGTTCTAGCGACACTGTCTTTGGTAGGATTGTTCTAGCGACCCTGTCTTTGGTAGGCTTGTTCTAGCGGCACTGTCTTTGGTAGGATTGTTCTAGCGACACTGTCTTTAGTAGGATTGTTCTAGCGGCACTGTCTTTGGTAGGATTGTTCTAGCGACACTGTCTTTAGTAGGATTGTTCTAGCGGCACTGTCTTTAGTAGGATTGTTCTTGCGACACTGTCTTTAGTAGGATTGTTCTAGCGACACTGTCTTTGGTAGGATTGTTCTAGCGGCACTGTCTTTAGAAGGATTGTTCTATCGACTCCTGTCTTTAGTAGGATTGTTCTAGCGACACTGTCTTTAGTAGGATTGTTCTATCGACCCTGTCTTTAGTAGGTTTGTTCTAGCGACACTGTCTTTAGTAGGATTGTTCTAGCGACCCCGTCTTTGGTAGGATTGTTCTATCGGCACTGTCTTTAGTAGGATTGTTCTAGCGACACTGTCTTTGGTAGGATTGTTCTAGCGACACTGTCTTTGGTAGGATTGTTCTAGCGACACTGTCTTTAGTAGGATTGTTCTAGCGACACTGTCTTTGGTAGGATTGTTCTAGCGACACTGTCTTTAGTAGGATTGTTCTAGCGGCACTGTCTTTAGTAGGATTGTTCTAGCGATACTGTCTTTGGTAGGATTGTTCTAGCGACACTGTCTTTAAAAGGATTGTTCTAGCGACACTGTCTTTAGTAGTCTTGTTCTAGCGACACTGTCTTTAGTAGGATTGTTCCAGCGATACTGTCTTTAGTAGGATTGTTCTAGCGACACTGTCTTTAGTAGGATTGTTCTAGCGACACTGTCTTTAGTAGTCTTGTTCTAGCGACACTGTCTTTAGTAGGATTGTTCTAGCGACACTGTCTTTGGTAGGATTGTTCTATCGGCACTGTCTTTAGTAGGATTGTTCTAGCGACACTGTCTTTAGTAGGCTTGTTCTAGCGACACTGTCTTTAGTAGGATTGTTCTAGCGACACTGTCTTTAGTAGGATTGTTCTAGCGACCCTGTCTTTAGTAGGATTGTTCTAGCGACACTGTCTTTAGTAGGATTGTTCTAGCGACACTGTCTTTAGTAGGATTGTTCTAGCGACACTGTCTTTAGTAGGATTGTTCTAGCGACACTGTCTTTAGTAGGATTGTTCTAGCGACACTGTCTTTAGTAGGATTGTTCTAGCGACACTGTCTTTGGTAGGATTGTTCTATCGGCACTGTCTTTAGTAGGATTGTTCTAGCGACACTGTCTTTAGTAGGCTTGTTCTAGCGACACTGTCTTTAGTAGGATTGTTCTAGCGACACTGTCTTTAGTAGGATTGTTCTAGCGGCCCTGTCTTTAGTAGGATTGTTCTAGCGGCACTGTCTTTGGTAGGATTGTTCTAGCGACCCTGTCTTTAGTAGGATTGTTCTAGCGACACTGTCTTTAGTAGGATTGTTCTAGCGACACTGTCTTTAGTAGGATTGTTCTAGCGACACTGTCTTTGGTAGGATTGTTCTAGCGACCCTGTCTTTGGTAGGCTTGTTCTAGCGGCACTGTCTTTGGTAGGATTGTTCTAGCGACACTGTCTTTAGTAGGATTGTTCTAGCGGCACTGTCTTTGGTAGGATTGTTCTAGCGACACTGTCTTTAGTAGGATTGTTCTAGCGGCACTGTCTTTAGTAGGATTGTTCTTGCGACACTGTCTTTAGTAGGATTGTTCTAGCGACACTGTCTTTGGTAGGATTGTTCTAGCGGCACTGTCTTTAGAAGGATTGTTCTATCGACTCCTGTCTTTAGTAGGATTGTTCTAGCGACACTGTCTTTAGTAGGATTGTTCTATCGACCCTGTCTTTAGTAGGTTTGTTCTAGCGACACTGTCTTTAGTAGGATTGTTCTAGCGACCCCGTCTTTGGTAGGATTGTTCTATCGGCACTGTCTTTAGTAGGATTGTTCTAGCGACACTGTCTTTGGTAGGATTGTTCTAGCGACACTGTCTTTGGTAGGATTGTTCTAGCGACACTGTCTTTAGTAGGATTGTTCTAGCGACACTGTCTTTGGTAGGATTGTTCTAGCGACACTGTCTTTAGTAGGATTGTTCTAGCGGCACTGTCTTTAGTAGGATTGTTCTAGCGATACTGTCTTTGGTAGGATTGTTCTAGCGACACTGTCTTTAAAAGGATTGTTCTAGCGACACTGTCTTTAGTAGTCTTGTTCTAGCGACACTGTCTTTAGTAGGATTGTTCCAGCGATACTGTCTTTAGTAGGATTGTTCTAGCGACACTGTCTTTAGTAGGATTGTTCTAGCGACACTGTCTTTAGTAGTCTTGTTCTAGCGACACTGTCTTTAGTAGGATTGTTCTAGCGACACTGTCTTTGGTAGGATTGTTCTATCGGCACTGTCTTTAGTAGGATTGTTCTAGCGACACTGTCTTTAGTAGGCTTGTTCTAGCGACACTGTCTTTAGTAGGATTGTTCTAGCGACACTGTCTTTAGTAGGATTGTTCTAGCGGCCCTGTCTTTAGTAGGATTGTTCTAGCGACACTGTCTTTAGTAGGATTGTTCTAGCGACACTGTCTTTAGTAGGATTGTTCTAGCGACACTGTCTTTAGTAGGATTGTTCTAGCGACACTGTCTTTAGTAGTCTTGTTCTAGCGACACTGTCTTTAGTAGGATTGTTCTAGCGACACTGTCTTTAGTAGGATTGTTCTAGCGACACTGTCTTTGGTAGGATTGTTCTATCGGCACTGTCTTTAGTAGGATTGTTCTAGCGACACTGTCTTTAGTAGGCTTGTTCTAGCGACACTGTCTTTAGTAGGATTGTTCTAGCGACACTGTCTTTAGTAGGATTGTTCTAGCGGCCCTGTCTTTAGTAGGATTGTTCTAGCGGCACTGTCTTTGGTAGGATTGTTCTAGCGACCCTGTCTTTAGTAGGATTGTTCTAGCGACACTGTCTTTAGTAGGATTGTTCTAGCGACACTGTCTTTAGTAGGATTGTTCTAGCGACACTGTCTTTGGTAGGATTGTTCTAGCGACCCTGTCTTTGGTAGGCTTGTTCTAGCGGCACTGTCTTTGGTAGGATTGTTCTAGCGACACTGTCTTTAGTAGGATTGTTCTAGCGGCACTGTCTTTGGTAGGATTGTTCTAGCGACACTGTCTTTAGTAGGATTGTTCTAGCGGCACTGTCTTTAGTAGGATTGTTCTAGCGACACTGTCTTTAGTAGGATTGTTCTAGCGACACTGTCTTTGGTAGGATTGTTCTAGCGGCACTGTCTTTAGAAGGATTGTTCTATCGACTCCTGTCTTTAGTAGGATTGTTCTAGCGACACTGTCTTTAGTAGGATTGTTCTATCGACCCTGTCTTTAGTAGGTTTGTTCTAGCGACACTGTCTTTAGTAGGATTGTTCTAGCGACCCCGTCTTTGGTAGGATTGTTCTATCGGTACTGTCTTTAGTAGGATTGTTCTAGCGACACTGTCTTTGGTAGGATTGTTCTAGCGACACTGTCTTTGGTAGGATTGTTCTAGCGACACTGTCTTTAGTAGGATTGTTCTAGCGACACTGTCTTTGGTAGGATTGTTCTAGCGACACTGTCTTCAGTAGGATTGTTCTAGCGGCACTGTCTTTAGTAGGATTGTTCTAGCGATACTGTCTTTAGTAGGATTGTTCTAGCGGCACTGTCTTTGGTAGGATTGTTCTAGCGACACTGTCTTTAGTAGTCTTGTTCTAGCGGCACTGTCTTTAGCAGGATTGTTCTAGCGATACTGTCTTTAGTAGGATTGTTCTAGCGACACTGTCTTTAGTAGGATTGTTCTAGCGACACTGTCTTTAGTAGTCTTGTTCTAGCGACACTGTCTTTAGTAGGATTGTTCTAGCGACACTGTCTTTGGTAGGATTGTTCTAGCGACACTGTCTTTAGTAGTCTTGTTCTAGCGACACTGTCTTTAGTAGGATTGTTCTAGCGACACTGTCTTTAGTAGGATTGTTCTAGCGACACTGTCTTTAGTAGGATTGTTCTAGCGGCCCTGTCTTTAGTAGGATTGTTCTAGCGACACTGTCTTTAGTAGGATTGTTCTAGCGACACTGTCTTTAGTAGGATTGTTCTAGCGACACTGTCTTTAGTAGGATTGTTCTAGCGACACTGTCTTTAGTAGGATTGTTCTAGCGACACTGTCTTTAGTAGGATTATTCTAGCGACACTGTCTTTAGTAGGATTGTTCTAGCGACCCTGTCTTTAGAAGGATTGTTCTAGCGACCCTGTCTTTAGTAGGATTGTTCTAGCGGCACTGTCTTTAGTAGGATTGTTCTAGCGACCCTGTCTTTAGTAGGATTGTTCTAGCGGCACTGTCTTTAGTAGGATTGTTCTAGCGACACTGTCTTTAGTAGGATTGTTCTAGCGACCCTGTCTTTAGTAGGATTGTTCTAGCGACTCCTGTCTTTGGTAGGATTGTTCTAGCGGCACTGTCTTTGGTAGGATTATTCTAGCGACACTGTCTTTAGTAGGATTGTTCTATCGACCCTGTCTTTAGTAGGTTTGTTCTATCGACACTGTCTTTAGTAGGATTGTTCTAGCGGCACTGTCTTTAGTAGGTTTGTTCTAGCGACACTGTCTTTAGTAGGTTTGTTCTAGCGACACTGACTTTAGTAGGATTGTTCTAGCGACCCTGTCTTTAGTAGGATTGTTCTAGCGGCACTGTCTTTAGTAGGATTGTTCTAGCGTCACTGTCTTTAGTAGGCTTGTTCTATCGACCCCGTCATTAGATGGATTGTTCTAGCGACACTGTCTTTAGTAGGATTGTTCTAGCGACACTGTCTTTGGTAGGATTGTTCTAGCGACACTGTCTTTGGTAGGATTGTTCTAACGACCCTGTCTTTAGTAGACTTGTTCTAGCGACCAAGACTTTAGTAGTCTTGTTCTAGCATCACGGTCTTTAGTAGTCTTGTTCTAGCGACACTGTCTTTAGTAGTCTTGTTCTAGCGACACTGTCTTTAGTAGGATTGTTCTAGCGACACTGTCTTTGGTAGGATTGTTCTAGCGACACTGTCTTTAGTAGTCTTGTTCTAGCGACACTGTCTTTAGTAGGATTGTTCTAGCGACACTGTCTTTAGTAGGATTGTTCTAGCGACACTGTCTTTAGTAGGATTGTTCTAGCGGCCCTGTCTTTAGTAGGATTGTTCTAGCGACACTGTCTTTAGTAGGATTGTTCTAGCGACACTGTCTTTAGTAGGATTGTTCTAGCGACACTGTCTTTAGTAGGATTGTTCTAGCGACACTGTCTTTAGTAGGATTGTTCTAGCGACACTGTCTTTAGTAGGATTATTCTAGCGACACTGTCTTTAGTAGGATTGTTCTAGCGACCCTGTCTTTAGAAGGATTGTTCTAGCGACCCTGTCTTTAGTAGGATTGTTCTAGCGGCACTGTCTTTAGTAGGATTGTTCTAGCGACACTGTCTTTAGTAGGATTGTTGTAGCGGCACTGTCTTTAGTAGGATTGTTCTAGCGACACTGTCTTTAGTAGGATTGTTCTAGCGACCCTGTCTTTAGTAGGATTGTTCTAGCGACTCCTGTCTTTGGTAGGATTGTTCTAGCGGCACTGTCTTTGGTAGGATTATTCTAGCGACACTGTCTTTAGTAGGATTGTTCTATCGACCCTGTCTTTAGTAGGTTTGTTCTATCGACACTGTCTTTAGTAGGATTGTTCTAGCGGCACTGTCTTTAGTAGGTTTGTTCTAGCGACACTGTCTTTAGTAGGTTTGTTCTAGCGACACTGACTTTAGTAGGATTGTTCTAGCGACCCTGTCTTTAGTAGGATTGTTCTAGCGGCACTGTCTTTAGTAGGATTGTTCTAGCGTCACTGTCTTTAGTAGGCTTGTTCTATCGACCCCGTCATTAGATGGATTGTTCTAGCGACACTGTCTTTAGTAGGATTGTTCTAGCGACACTGTCTTTGGTAGGATTGTTCTAGCGACACTGTCTTTGGTAGACTTGTTCTAGCGACCAAGACTTTAGTAGTCTTGTTCTAGCATCACGGTCTTTAGTAGTCTTGTTCTAGCGACCCCGTCTTTAGTAGTCTTGTTCTATCGACACTGTCTTTAGTAGGATTGTTCTAGCGGCACTGTCTTTAGTAGGTTTGTTCTAGCGACACTGTCTATAGTAGGATTGTTCTAGCGGCACTGACTTTAGTAGGATTGTTCTAGCGACCCTGTCTTTAGTAGGATTGTTCTAGCGGCACTGTCTTTAGTAGGATTGTTCTAGCGTCACTGTCTTTAGTAGGCTTGTTCTATCGACCCCGTCATTAGATGGATTGTTCTAGCGACACTGTCTTTAGTAGGATTGTTCTAGCGACACTGTCTTTAGTAGTCTTGTTCTAGCGGCACTGTCTTTGGTAGGATTGTTCTAGCGACACTGTCTTTAGTAGGATTGTTCTAGCGACCCCGTCTTTAGAAGGATTGTTCTAGCGACCCTGTCTTTAGTAGGATTGTTCTAGCGGCACTGTCTTTAGTAGGATTGTTCTAACGACACTCTCTTAAGTAGGATTGTTCTAGCGACACTGTCTTTGGTAGGATTGTTCTAGCGACCCTGTCTTTAGTAGGATTGTTCTAGCGACACTGTCTTTAGTAGGCTTGTTCTAGCGGCACTGTCTTTAGTAGGATTGTTCTAGCGACCCCGTCTTTAGAAGGATTGTTCTAGCGACACTGTCTTTAGTAGGATTGTTCTGGCGACACTGTCTTTAGTAGGATTGTTCTAGCGACACTATATTTAGTAGGATTGTTCTAGCGACACTGTCTTTAGTAGGATTGTTCTAGCGGCACTGTCTTTGGTAGGATTGTTCTAGCGGCACTGTCTTTAGTAGGATTGTTCTATCGACACTGTCTTTGGTAGGATTGTTCTAGCGGCACTGTCTTTAGTAGGATTGTTCTAACGACACTGTCTTTAGTAGGATTGTTCTAGCGACCCTGTCTTAAGTAGGATTGTTCTAGCGGCACTGTCTTTAGTAGTCTTGTTCTAGCGACACTGTCTTTAGTAGTCTTGTTCTAGCGACACTGTCTTTAGTAGGATTGTTCTAGCGACACTGTCTTTAGTAGGATTGTTCTAGCGACACTGTCTTTAGTAGTCTTGTTCTAGCGACACTGTCTTTAGTAGGATTGTTCTAGCGACACTGTCTTTGGTAGGATTGTTCTATCTTCACTGTCTTTAGTAGGATTGTTCTAGCGACACTGTCTTTAGTAGGCTTGTTCAAGCGACACTGTCTTTAGTAGGATTGTTCTAGCGACACTGTCTTTAGTAGGATTGTTCTAGCGGCCCTGTCTTTAGTAGGATTGTTCTAGCGACACTGTCTT
This sequence comes from Mimachlamys varia, assembly GCA_947623455.1. Taxonomy (NCBI): domain Eukaryota; kingdom Metazoa; phylum Mollusca; class Bivalvia; order Pectinida; family Pectinidae; genus Mimachlamys; species Mimachlamys varia. Next base: position 57,171,727 of record OX392528.1, read on the forward strand.
TAGTAGGATTGTTCTAGCGACACTGTCTTTAGTAGGATTGTTCTAGCGACACTGTCTTTAGTAGGATTGTTCTAGCGACACTGTCTTTAGTAGGATTGTTCTAGCGACACTGTCTTTAGTAGGATTATTCTAGCGACACTGTCTTTAGTAGGATTGTTCTAGCGACCCTGTCTTTAGAAGGATTGTTCTAGCGACCCTGTCTTTAGTAGGATTGTTCTAGCGGCACTGTCTTTAGTAGGATTGTTCTAGCGACCCTGTCTTTAGTAGGATTGTTCTAGCGGCACTGTCTTTAGTAGGATTGTTCTAGCGACACTGTCTTTAGTAGTCTTGTTCTAGCGACACTGTCTTTAGTAGGATTGTTCTAGCGATACTGTCTTTAGTAGGATTGTTCTAGCGACACTGTCTTTAGTAGGATTGTTCTAGCGACACTGTCTTTAGTAGGATTGTTCTAGCGACACTGTCTTTAGTAGGATTGTTCTAGCGACACTGTCTTTAGTAGGATTGTTCTAGCGACACTGTCTTTGGTAGGATTGTTCTATCGGCACTGTCTTTAGTAGGATTGTTCTAGCGACACTGTCTTTAGTAGGCTTGTTCTAGCGACACTGTCTTTAGTAGGATTGTTCTAGCGACACTGTCTTTAGTAGGATTGTTCTAGCGGCCCTGTCTTTAGTAGGATTGTTCTAGCGGCACTGTCTTTGGTAGGATTGTTCTAGCGACCCTGTCTTTAGTAGGATTGTTCTAGCGACACTGTCTTTAGTAGGATTGTTCTAGCGACACTGTCTTTAGTAGGATTGTTCTAGCGACACTGTCTTTGGTAGGATTGTTCTAGCGACCCTGTCTTTGGTAGGCTTGTTCTAGCGGCACTGTCTTTGGTAGGATTGTTCTAGCGACAATGTCTTTAGTAGGATTGTTCTAGCGGCACTGTCTTTGGTAGGATTGTTCTAGCGACACTGTCTTTAGTAGGATTGTTCTAGCGGCACTGTCTTTAGTAGGATTGTTCTAGCGACACTGTCTTTAGTAGGATTGTTCTAGCGACACTGTCTTTGGTAGGATTGTTCTAGCGGCACTGTCTTTAGAAGGATTGTTCTATCGACTCCTGTCTTTAGTAGGATTGTTCTAGCGACACTGTCTTTAGTAGGATTGTTCTATCGACCCTGTCTTTAGTAGGTTTGTTCTAGCGACACTGTCTTTAGTAGGATTGTTCTAGCGACCCCGTCTTTGGTAGGATTGTTCTATCGGCACTGTCTTTAGTAGGATTGTTCTAGCGACACTGTCTTTGGTAGGATTGTTCTAGCGACACTGTCTTTGGTAGGATTGTTCTAGCGACCCTGTCTTTAGTAGGATTGTTCTAGCGACACTGTCTTCAGTAGGATTGTTCTAGCGACACTGTCTTTAGTAGGATTGTTCTAGCGGCACTGTCTTTAGTAGGATTGTTCTAGCGATACTGTCTTTGGTAGGATTGTTCTAGCGACACTGTCTTTAGAAGGATTGTTCTAGCGACACTGTCTTTAGTAGTCTTGTTCTAGCGACACTGTCTTTAGTAGTCTTGTTCTAGCGACACTGTCTTTAGTAGGATTGTTCTAGCGACACTGTCTTTAGTAGTCTTGTTCTAGCGACACTGTCTTTAGTAGGATTGTTCTAGCGACACTGTCTTTGGTAGGATTGTTCTAGCGACACTGTCTTTGGTAGGATTGTTCTATCGGCACTGTCTTTAGTAGGATTGTTCTAGCGACACTGTCTTTAGTAGGCTTGTTCTAGCGACACTGTCTTTAGTAGGATTGTTCTAGCGACACTATCTTTAGTAGGATTGTTCTAGCGGCCCTGTCTTTAGTAGGATTGTTCTAGCGGCACTGTCTTTGGTAGGATTGTTCTAGCGACCCTGTCTTTAGTAGGATTGTTCTAGCGACACTGTCTTTAGTAGGATTGTTCTAGCGACACTGTCTTTAGTAGGATTGTTCTAGCGACACTGTCTTTGGTAGGATTGTTCTAGCGACCCTGTCTTTGGTAGGCTTGTTCTAGCGGCACTGTCTTTGGTAGGATTGTTCTAGCGACACTGTCTTTAGTAGGATTGTTCTAGCGGCACTGTCTTTGGTAGGATTGTTCTAGCGACACTGTCTTTAGTAGGATTGTTCTAGCGGCACTGTCTTTAGTAGGATTGTTCTAGCGACACTGTCTTTAGTAGGATTGTTCTAGCGACACTGTCTTTGGTAGGATTGTTCTAGCGGCACTGTCTTTAGAAGGATTGTTCTATCGACTCCTGTCTTTAGTAGGATTGTTCTAGCGACACTGTCTTTAGTAGGATTGTTCTATCGACCCTGTCTTTAGTAGGTTTGTTCTAGCGACACTGTCTTTAGTAGGATTGTTCTAGCGACCCCGTCTTTGGTAGGATTGTTCTATCGGTACTGTCTTTAGTAGGATTGTTCTAGCGACACTGTCTTTGGTAGGATTGTTCTAGCGACACTGTCTTTGGTAGGATTGTTCTAGCGACACTGTCTTTAGTAGGATTGTTCTAGCGACACTGTCTTTGGTAGGATTGTTCTAGCGACACTGTCTTCAGTAGGATTGTTCTAGCGGCACTGTCTTTAGTAGGATTGTTCTAGCGATACTGTCTTTAGTAGGATTGTTCTAGCGGCACTGTCTTTGGTAGGATTGTTCTAGCGACACTGTCTTTAGTAGTCTTGTTCTAGCGGCACTGTCTTTAGTAGGATTGTTCTAGCGATACTGTCTTTAGTAGGATTGTTCTAGCGACACTGTCTTTAGTAGGATTGTTCTAGCGACACTGTCTTTAGTAGTCTTGTTCTAGCGACACTGTCTTTAGTAGGATTGTTCTAGCGACACTGTCTTTGGTAGGATTGTTCTAGCGACACTGTCTTTAGTAGTCTTGTTCTAGCGACACTGTCTTTAGTAGGATTGTTCTAGCGACACTGTCTTTAGTAGGATTGTTCTAGCGACACTGTCTTTAGTAGGATTGTTCTAGCGGCCCTGTCTTTAGTAGGATTGTTCTAGCGACACTGTCTTTAGTAGGATTGTTCTAGCGACACTGTCTATAGTAGGATTGTTCTAGCGACACTGTCTTTAGTAGGATTGTTCTAGCGACACTGTCTTTAGTAGGATTGTTCTAGCGACACTGTCTTTAGTAGGATTATTCTAGCGACACTGTCTTTAGTAGGATTGTTCTAGCGACCCTGTCTTTAGAAGGATTGTTCTAGCGACCCTGTCTTTAGTAGGATTGTTCTAGCGGCACTGTCTTTAGTAGGATTGTTCTAGCGACCCTGTCTTTAGTAGGATTGTTCTAGCGGCACTGTCTTTAGTAGGATTGTTCTAGCGACACTGTCTTTAGTAGGATTGTTCTAGCGACACTGTCTTTGGTAGGATTGTTCTAGCGACACTGTCTTTAGTAGTCTTGTTCTAGCGACACTGTCTTTAGTAGGATTGTTCTAGCGACACTGTCTTTAGTAGGATTGTTCTAGCGACCCTGTCTTTAGTAGGTTTGTTCTATCGACACTGTCTTTAGTAGGATTGTTCTAGCGGCACTGTCTTTAGTAGGTTTGTTCTAGCGGCACTGTCTTTAGTAGGATTGTTCTAGCGACACTGTCTTTAGTAGGATTGTTCTAGCGACACTGTCTTTGGTAGGATTGTTCTAGCGGCACTGTCTTTAGAAGGATTGTTCTATCGACTCCTGTCTTTAGTAGGATTGTTCTAGCGACACTGTCTTTAGTAGGATTGTTCTATCGACCCTGTCTTTAGTAGGTTTGTTCTAGCGACACTGTCTTTAGTAGGATTGTTCTAGCGACCCCGTCTTTGGTAGGATTGTTCTATCGGTACTGTCTTTAGTAGGATTGTTCTAGCGACACTGTCTTTGGTAGGATTGTTCTAGCGACACTGTCTTTGGTAGGATTGTTCTAGCGACACTGTCTTTAGTAGGATTGTTCTAGCGACACTGTCTTTGGTAGGATTGTTCTATCGACTCCTGTCTTTAGTAGGATTGTTCTAGCGACACTGTCTTTAGTAGGATTGTTCTATCGACCCTGTCTTTAGTAGGTTTGTTCTAGCGACACTGTCTTTAGTAGGATTGTTCTAGCGACCCCGTCTTTTGTAGGATTGTTCTATCGGTACTGTCTTTAGTAGGATTGTTCTAGCGACACTGTCTTTGGTAGGATTGTTCTAGCGACACTGTCTTTGGTAGGATTGTTCTAGCGACACTGTCTTTAGTAGGATTGTTCTAGCGACACTGTCTTTGGTAGGATTGTTCTAGCGACACTGTCTTCAGTAGGATTGTTCTAGCGGCACTGTCTTTAGTAGGATTGTTCTAGCGATACTGTCTTTAGTAGGATTGTTCTAGCGGCACTGTCTTTGGTAGGATTGTTCTAGCGACACTGTCTTTAGTAGTCTTGTTCTAGCGGCACTGTCTTTAGTAGGATTGTTCTAGCGATACTGTCTTTAGTAGGATTGTTCTAGCGACACTGTCTTTAGTAGGATTGTTCTAGCGACACTGTCTTTAGTAGTCTTGTTCTAGCGACACTGTCTTTAGTAGGATTGTTCTAGCGACACTGTCTTTGGTAGGATTGTTCTAGCGACACTGTCTTTAGTAGTCTTGTTCTAGCGACACTGTCTTTAGTAGTCTTGTTCTAGCGACACTGTCTTTAGTAGGATTGTTCTAGCGACACTGTCTTTAGTAGGATTGTTCTAGCGGCCCTGTCTTTAGTAGGATTGTTCTAGCGACACTGTCTTTAGTAGGATTGTTCTAGCGACACTGTCTTTAGTAGGATTGTTCTAGCGACACTGTCTTTAGTAGGATTGTTCTAGCGACACTGTCTTTAGTAGGATTGTTCTAGCGACACTGTCTTTAGTAGGATTATTCTAGCGACACTGTCTTTAGTAGGATTGTTCTAGCGACCCTGTCTTTAGAAGGATTGTTCTAGCGACCCTGTCTTTAGTAGGATTGTTCTAGCGGCACTGTCTTTAGTAGGATTGTTCTAGCGACCCTGTCTTTAGTAGGATTGTTCTAGCGGCACTGTCTTTAGTAGGATTGTTCTAGCGACACTGTCTTTAGTAGGATTGTTCTAGCGACCCTGTCTTTAGTAGGATTGTTCTAGCGACTCCTGTCTTTGGTAGGATTGTTCTAGCGGCACTGTCTTTGGTAGGATTATTCTAGCGACACTGTCTTTAGTAGGATTGTTCTATCGACACTGTCTTTAGTAGGTTTGTTCTATCGACACTGTCTTTAGTAGGATTGTTCTATCGACACTGTCTTTAGTAGGTTTGTTCTATCGACACTGTCTTTAGTAGGATTGTTCTAGCGGCACTGTCTTTAGTAGGTTTGTTCTAGCGTCACTGTCTTTAGTAGGATTGTTCTAGCGACACTGTCTTTGGTAGGATTGTTCTAGCGACACTGTCTTCAGTAGGATTGTTCTAGCGGCACTGTCTTTAGTAGGATTGTTCTAGCGACACTGTCTTTGGTAGGATTGTTCTAGCGACACTGTCTTCAGTAGGATTGTTCTAGCGGCACTGTCTTTAGTAGGATTGTTCTAGCGACACTGTCTTTAGTAGACTTGTTCTAGCGACCAAGACTTTAGTAGTCTTGTTCTATCGACACTGTCTTTAGTAGGATTGTTCTAGCGGCACTGTCTTTAGTAGGTTTGTTCTAGCGACACTGTCTATAGTAGGATTGTTCTAGCGGCACTGACTTTAGTAGGATTGTTCTAGCGACCCTGTCTTTAGTAGGATTTTTCTAGCGGCACTGTCTTTAGTAGGATTGTTCTAGCGTCACTGTCTTTAGTAGGCTTGTTCTATCGACCCCGTCATTAGATGGATTGTTCTAGCGACACTGTCTTTAGTAGGATTGTTCTAGCGACACTGTCTTTAGTAGTCTTGTTCTAGCGGCACTGTCTTTGGTAGGATTGTTCTAGCGACACTGTCTTTAGTAGGATTGTTCTAGCGACCCCGTCTTTAGAAGGATTGTTCTAGCGACACTGTCTTTAGTAGGATTGTTCTAGCGGCACTGTCTTTAGTAGGATTGTTCTAACGACACTCTCTTAAGTAGGATTGTTCTAGCGACACTGTCTTTGGTAGGATTGTTCTAGCGACCCTGTCTTTAGTAGGATTGTTCTAGCGACACTGTCTTTAGTAGGCTTGTTCTAGCGGCACTGTCTTTAGTAGGATTGTTCTAGCGACCCCGTCTTTAGATGGATTGTTCTAGCGACACTGTCTTTAGTAGGATTGTTCTGGCGACACTGTCTTTAGTAGGATTGTTCTAGCGACACTATATTTAGTAGGATTGTTCTAGCGACACTGTCTTTAGTAGGATTGTTCTAGCGGCACTGTCTTTGGTAGGATTGTTCTAGCGGCACTGTCTTTAGTAGGATTGTTCTATCGACCCTGTCTTTGGTAGGATTGTTCTAGCGGCACTGTCTTTAGTAGGATTGTTCTATCGAGACTGTCTTTGGTAGGATTGTTCTAGCGACCCTGTCTTTAGTAGGCTTGTTCTAGCGGCACTGTCTTTAGTAGTCTTGTTCTAGCGACACTGTCTTTAGTAGTCTTGTTCTAGCGACACTGTCTTTAGTAGGATTGTTCTATCGACACTGTCTTTAGTAGGTTTGTTCTATCGACACTGTCTTTAGTAGGATTGTTCTATCGACACTGTCTTTAGTAGGTTTGTTCTATCGACACTGTCTTTAGTAGGATTGTTCTAGCGGCACTGTCTTTAGTAGGTTTGTTCTAGCGTCACTGTCTTTAGTAGGATTGTTCTAGCGACACTGTCTTTGGTAGGATTGTTCTAGCGACACTGTCTTCAGTAGGATTGTTCTAGCGGCCCTGTCTTTAGTAGGATTGTTCTAGCGACACTGTCTTTAGTAGGATTGTTCTAGCGACACTGTCTTTAGTAGGATTGTTCTAGCGACACTGTCTTTAGTAGGATTGTTCTAGCGACACTGTCTTTAGTAGGATTGTTCTAGCGACACTGTCTTTAGTAGGATTATTCTAGCGACACTGTCTTTAGTAGGATTGTTCTAGCGACCCTGTCTTTAGAAGGATTGTTCTAGCGACCCTGTCTTTAGTAGGATTGTTCTAGCGGCACTGTCTTTAGTAGGATTGTTCTAGCGACCCTGTCTTTAGTAGGATTGTTCTAGCGGCACTGTCTTTAGTAGGATTGTTCTAGCGACACTGTCTTTAGTAGGATTGTTCTAGCGACCCTGTCTTTAGTAGGATTGTTCTAGCGACTCCTGTCTTTGGTAGGATTGTTCTAGCGGCACTGTCTTTGGTAGGATTATTCTAGCGACACTGTCTTTAGTAGGATTGTTCTATCGACCCTGTCTTTAGTAGGTTTGTTCTATCGACACTGTCTTTAGTAGGATTGTTCTAGCGGCACTGTCTTTAGTAGGTTTGTTCTAGCGACACTGTCTTTAGTAGGTTTGTTCTAGCGACACTGACTTTAGTAGGATTGTTCTAGCGACCCTGTCTTTAGTAGGATTGTTCTAGCGGCACTGTCTTTAGTAGGATTGTTCTAGCGTCACTGTCTTTAGTAGGCTTGTTCTATCGACCCCGTCATTAGATGGATTGTTCTAGCGACACTGTCTTTAGTAGGATTGTTCTAGCGACACTGTCTTTGGTAGGATTGTTCTAGCGACACTGTCTTTGGTAGGATTGTTCTAGCGACCCTGTCTTTAGTAGACTTGTTCTAGCGACCAAGACTTTAGTAGTCTTGTTCTAGCATCACTGTCTTTAGTAGGCTTGTTCTATCGACCCCGTCATTAGATGGATTGTTCTAGCGACACTGTCTTTAGTAGGATTGTTCTAGCGACACTGTCTTTGGTAGGATTGTTCTATCGACCCTGTCTTTAGTAGGATTGTTCTAGCGACCCCGTCTTTAGAAAGATTGTTCTAGCGACCCTGTCTTTAGTAGGATTGTTCTAGCGGCACTGTCTTTAGTAGGATTGTTCTAACGACACTCTCTTAAGTAGGATTGTTCTAGCGACACTGTCTTTGGTAGGATTGTTCTAGCGACCCTGTCTTTAGTAGGATTGTTCTAGCGACACTGTCTTTAGTAGGCTTGTTCTAGCGGCACTGTCTTTAGTAGGATTGTTCTAGCGACCCCGTCTTTAGAAGGATTGTTCTAGCGACACTGTCTTTAGTAGGATTGTTCTGGCGACACTGTCTTTAGTAGGATTGTTCTAGCGACACTATATTTAGTAGGATTGTTCTAGCGACACTGCCTTTAGTAGGATTGTTCTAGCGGCACTGTCTTTGGTAGGATTGTTCTAGCGGCACTGTCTTTAGTAGGATTGTTCTATCGACCCTGTCTTTGGTAGGATTGTTCTAGCGGCACTGTCTTTAGTAGGATTGTTCTATCGAGACTGTCTTTGGTAGGATTGTTTTAGCGACCCTGTCTTTAGTAGGCTTGTTCTAGCGGCACTGTCTTTAGTAGGATTGTTCTAACGACACTGTCTTTAGTAGGATTGTTCTAGCGACCCTGTCTTAAGTAGGATTGTTCTAGCGGCACTGTCTTTAGTAGTCTTGTTCTAGCGACACTGTCTTTAGTAGTCTTGTTCTAGCGACACTGTCTTTAGTAGGATTGTTCTAGCGACACTGTCTTTAGTAGGCTTGTTCTAGCGGCACTTTCTTTAGTAGGATTGTTCTAACGACACTGTCTTTGGTAGGATTGATCTAGCGACACTGTCTTTGGTATGATTGTTCTAGCGACACTGTCTTTAGAAGGATTGTTCTAGCGACACTGTCTTTAGTAGTCTTGTTCTAGCGGCACTGTCTTTGGTAGGATTGTTCTAGCGACACTGTCTTTAGTAGGATTGTTCTAGCGACCCCGTCTTTAGAAGGATTGTTCTAGCGACCCTGTCTTTAGTAGGATTGTTCTAGCGGCACTGTCTTTAGTAGGATTGTTCTAACGACACTCTCTTAAGTAGGATTGTTCTAGCGACACTGTCTTTGGTAGGATTGTTCTAGCGACCCTGTCTTTAGTAGGATTGTTCTAGCGACACTGTCTTTAGTAGGCTTGTTCTAGCGGCACTGTCTTTAGTAGGATTGTTCTAGCGACCCCGTCTTTAGAAGGATTGTTCTAGCGACACTGTCTTTAGTAGGATTGTTCTGGCGACACTGTCTTTAGTAGGATTGTTCTAGCGACACTATATTTAGTAGGATTGTTCTAGCGACACTGTCTTTAGTAGGATTGTTCTAGCGGCACTGTCTTTGGTAGGATTGTTCTAGCGGCACTGTCTTTAGTAGGATTGTTCTATCGACCCTGTCTTTGGTAGGATTGTTCTAGCGGCACTGTCTTTAGTAGGATTGTTCTATCGAGACTGTCTTTGGTAGGATTGTTCTAGCGACCCTGTCTTTAGTAGGCTTGTTCTAGCGGCACTGTCTTTAGTAGGATTGTTCTAACGACACTGTCTTTAGTAGGATTGTTCTAGCGACCCTGTCTTAAGTAGGATTGTTCTAGCGGCACTGTCTTTAGTAGTCTTGTTCTAGCGACACTGTCTTTAGTAGTCTTGTTCTAGCGACACTGTCTTTAGTAGGATTGTTCTAGCGACACTGTCTTTAGTAGGCTTGTTCTAGCGGCACTGTCTTTAGTAGGATTGTTCTAACGACACTGTCTTTGGTAGGATTGATCTAGCGACACTGTCTTTGGTATGATTGTTCTAGCGACACTGTCTTTAGAAGGATTGTTCTAGCGACCCTGTCTTTGGTAGGATTGTTCTAGCGACACTGTCTTTAGTAGGCTTGTTCTAGCGACCCCGTCTTTAGTAGGATTGTTCTAGCGACCCTGTCTTTGGTAGGATTGTTCTAGCGATACTGTCTTTAGTAGGCTTGTTCTAGCGGCACTGTCTTTAGAAGGATTGTTCTATCGACCCTGTCTTTAGTAGGCTTGTTCTAGCGGCACTGTCTTTAGTAGGATTGTTCTAGCGACCCTGTCTTTAGTAGGATTGTTCTAGCGACACTGTCTTTGGTAGGATTGTTCTAGCGGCACTGTCTTTAGTAGGATTGTTCTAGCGACACTGTCTTTAGTAGGATTGTTCTAGCGACCCCGTCTTTGGTAGGATTGTTCTAGCGACACTGTCTTTGGTAGGCTTGTTCTAGCGGCACTGTCTTTAGTAGGATTGTTCTAGCGACCCCGTCTTTGGTAGGATTGTTCTAGCGACACTGTCTTTGGTAGGCTTGTTCTAGCGACACTGTCTTTAATAGGCTTGTTCAAGCGACACTGTCTTTAGAAGGATTGTTCTAGCGACACTGTCTTTGGTAGGATTGTTCTAGCGACACTGTCTTTGGTAGGCTTGTTCTAGCGACACTGTCTTAAGTAGGATTGTTCTAGCGACCCTGTCTTTAGTAGTCTTGTTCTATCGACCCTGTCTTTAGTAGGTTTGTTCTAGCGACACTGTCGTTAGTAGGCTTGTTCTATCGACCCTGTCTTTAGTAGGTTTGTTCTAGCGACACTGTCTTAAGTAGGCTTGTTCTATCGACCCTGTCTTTAGTAGGATTGTTCTAGCGACCCCGTCTTTGATCGGCATATATTACCGACTCTGTCTTTGGTCAGCTTCTTAAACCGACTTTGTCTTTGGTCAGCTTCTTAAAGCGATTTAGTCGGCATGTTTTGGCACCCCTTGCAGGCTTTAATCGGCTTTTTTTTTCAAGCATGATTTAAAGTAGCTTACCAACACCTTTCATATGTATGCACGAGAGAAATACACTTTAATGATCATTTAAACATATATAAGATATATATATATATAAGATATCGTATCCTTTGCACATTTCAAGATAACATTTTGCTATTGAAACAGCATAAACTTTATAGCTGATTTCAATATCAAATACAGACGAGATATTGATTCATAAAAGTCAGGTAAACACGTACATAAATCACGATTCCCCAGTTTTATTGGTCATTTCTGATCTAGTCTGAAGTTTAACGAGGATATCATTTGCACGTTAATCCGCGAGAGTTCAATCATCAACTAGGTCACGAATATCATATCATGTCATCAGACATATAGCGCAAAGATATCAGACGTATAGCGCACACAGTTGCTTTATGTCATACCTTCAACAGATAACGCACACAGTTCCTATGTGGCGCGCAACCACATCGGACGTATAGCGCACACAGTTGCTTTATGTCATACCTTCAACAGATAACGCACACAGTTCCTATGTGGCGCGCAACCACATCGGACGTATAGCGCGCACAGTTGCTATTTGACGCACAAACATCAGACGTATAGCGGACATGGTTGTTACTTGGCGCGCAAATACATCAGCCATATAACGCAGACAGTTGCTTCAGGGCATGACGAGCAAACACATCAGGCGTATAGCGCACATGCTTGCTTTATGGTGCTCAAACACATGAGAGCTTTGGAGCACACAGTTGCTATATGGCGTGCAAGTATTTTGCAGGTCCCGGCTACACTTCCCACAAAATATATGAATTCGCTTACTTCTAAAACTCGGATAACTCGAAGTTTTCCCATTGTTCCGCCGACTTCGAGATAACCAGGTTCGATTATATATGAAACGTTGTTTTAATTGCCATCGATATTAAAAGCCTCAAAATAAGTCGAAAAAGAAAATTTGCATATGAAAAATTATCAAGCATATATTCTTAGCACTGTACACTAGAATGCAAAAAGAATTTTTCATTTGAATCGTGTAGCCCCATGATTTCACAGCGCAACGATGTACTTTTGAAAATAAGTAATATATCTTAACTTTTTCTTAATTTGTGTCATTATTTAACTTGGTTAACTATGCTTGTTTGGCGAAGTGTTACCTGTTAGATTAATATAAATTGTATGTTCTCATCCATTCCCTCTGTCAACACACACTAAAGTACACTGACCTGAATCCGTACACGTATGTTTATTCCTCTCCTCCACACAAAGGGCGGCAATGCGACTGGGGTAATAAAATGATGGATTACGGCCTTTTTATACATAATTATATTTGCCGAGAAACATATTTATCGATTTATTACAATAACATTATATGTACGGAAATGGACTTCCTAAAGCATTGTTAGCTTTTAAAGCATTTACTCAATTTTGCTGGGTCGATTTTACCAAACACATCGTCAAAGCAAACACGAATTCCAGAGGTCAATGTTTTGTGATTATAATCATGAATTGAAAAAATATAAGATGATCTTTTAAATGAATAAATTAACAAACATGAAAATGAAAAGTGTTGATTTCTTTTAGTTTGATTCAAACATATTTTATTGTATTTATACTAATGATTACATGACATATAAAAACATTATGTTTTGGGGGAAAGGAGGAAAGTAGAGAATGAGCAGGAGTGGGAAGGAGGTGGGTTGGAAAAGGGAGAGAGAAGGTATTTACCTAGAGAAGACATCTGAATACTACTAAATCATAAAATAAAATCCAACGACATTCCTATCGGTCTCGATTTCAAACCAAATTCATCGTCATAAAGCCAACATTAGGGAGGCAATAATGTTGACATAGGGGGAGGCAATTTATATAGTGAAATTACCGGTTTTGAGGTAAAAAGGTAAGTTTTTGAATGGATTCTGAAGGCTTTAAAAACATGTCTTACTGCAGTCAGTGCACATATCAAATGTTTTAAAAGCCTTCTGTATCCCTTCAAAAACTTACCTTTTTACCTCCAAAACCAGCAATTTCACGATATAAATTGCCTCCCCCTATGTCAACATTATTGCCCCCCGAATATTGGCTTTAACACGGTGAAATTTCATGTTCTAATCGACAGTATTGCCACTCAAAACAATGTACTATCCCCTAATTTTAAAGTTTGTAAAGGTTGATAAATTTTAATGAAATTATTTGAAGCCTTATGCAGACATTTGACTTTACCAGATTTGCCATTTTTTGGAAATTCAACGGAATATCTCGATTGAATTCCTCATACAATGGTGATGATAATAGATAGTTGACAACTTCGGAACCACTTTTGTTTAACCTGGCGTTTTCGATCAACATTCAAACCCGATATGACACGGTTTGATGATACACTGCATAGTTGCGTCCACTGCCAGAACAACACCGCACTGTCCACGAAGCTGGTACACACAGTCCGAAAAGAGAACGTGAAACTATTAAATCAGATATATATTTTAGTTCTGATGGCACTAGACGAACTTTTCTCTCAAAATTGTCAAAACGGCATACCATCCTATAAAAACATCTTTACGTGTCGGAGGGGGAGCTTATCTCGACACGTCTTGGGGACTACTTCGACACATCGGAGGGAGGTACACAACTCGCCATGTCGGAGGGAGTTACGCCTAAACCTCGACATGTCGGAGGAAGGAACAAAACTCGACACGTCACGTCGAAAGGGTAGGGCGCAAACCTCGACACGTGGGAGGATAGCATGCCTCGACACGTCAAATGGGAGTTAACCTCAACACTTCAGAGAGGAGGACACTACGACACGTCAGAGAGGAGTACACTTCGACACGTCAAAGGGGAGTACACTACGACACGTCAGAGGGGAGTACACTGCGACACGTCAGAGGGGAATACACTACGACACGTCAGAGGGGAGTACACTACGACACGTCAGAGGGGAGTACACTACGACACGTCAGAGAGGAGGACACTACGACACGTCAGAGAGGAGGACACTACGACACGTCAGAGAGGAGTACACTTCGACACGTCAGAGGGGAGTACATTACGACAAGTCAAAGGGGAGTACACTACGACACGTCAGAGGGGAGTACACTACGACACGTCAGAGGGGAATACACTACGATACGTCAGAGGGGAGTACACTACGACATGTCAGAGGGGAGTACATTACGACACGTCAGAGGGGAGTACACTACGACACGTCAGAGTGGACTACACTACGACACGTCAAAGGGGAGTACACTACGACACGTCAGAGGGAAGTACACTACGACACGTCAGAGGGGAGTACACTACGACACGTCAGAGGGGAGTACACTACGACACGTCAGAGGGGAATACACTTCGACACGTCAGGGGGGAGTACACTTCGACACGTCAGAAGGGAGTACACTACGACATGTCAGAGAGGAGTACACTACGACACGTCAGAGAGGAGGACACTACGACACGTCAGAGGGGAGTACACTACGACACGTCAGAGGGGAGTACACTACGACACGTCAGAGGGGAGTACATTTCGACACGTCAGAGGGGAGTACACTACGACACGTCAGAGGAGAGTACACTTCCAAACGTCAGAGAGGAGTACACTTCGACACGTCAGAGGGGAGTACACTACGACACGTCAGAGAGGAGTACACTTCGACACGTCAGAGGGGAGTACACTACGAAACGTCAGAGAGGAATACACTTCGACACGTCAGAGGGAAATACACTACGACACGTCAGAGGGGAATACACTACGACACGTCAGAGGGAAGTACACTACGACACGTCAGAGGGGAGTACACTACGACACGTCAGAGGGGAGTACCCTACGACACGTCAGAGGGGAATACACTACGACACGTCAGAGAGGAGTACACTTCGACACGTCAGAGGGAAATACACTACGACACGTCAGAAGGAAGTACCCTACGACACGTCAGAGGGGAATACACTTCGACACGTCAGAGAGGAGTACACTACGACACGTCAGAGAGGAGTACACTACGACACGTCAGAGAGGAGTACACTTCGACACGTCAGAGGGAAATACACTACGACACGTCAGAAGGAAGTACCCTACGACACGTCAGAGGGGAATACACTTCGACACGTCAGAGGGGAGTACACTACGACACGTCAGAGGGGAGTACCCTACGACACGTCAGAGGGGAATACACTTCGATACGTCAGAGGGAAGTACACTACGACACGTCAGAGGGGAGTTCATTAAGACACGTCAGAGGGGAGTACACTACGACACGTCAGAGGGGAGTACACTACGACACGTCAGAGAGGAGGACACTACGACACGTCAGAGGGGAATACACTACGACACGTCAGAGGGGAGTACACTTCCAAACGTCAGAGAGGAGTACACTTCGATACGTCAAAGGTGAGTACACTACGACACGTCAGAGGGGAGTACACTTCCAAACGTCAGAGGGGAGTACACTACGACACGTCAGAGGGGAGTACACTACGACACGTCAGAGGGGAATACACTACGACACGTCAGAGGGGAGAACACTTCGACACGTCAGAGGGGAGTACACTTCGACACGTCAGAGGGGAGTTAACATCAACACTTCAGAGAGGAGTACACTACGACACGTAAAAGAGGAGTAAACTTCGACACTTCAGAGAGTAGTACACTATGACACGTCAGAGTTGAGTACACCACGACACGTCAGAGGGGAATACACTTCGACACGTCAGAGGGAAATACACTACGACACGTCAGAGGGGAGTACACTTCGACACGTCATGGGGAGTACACTACGAAACGTCAGAGGAGAATACACTTCGACACGTCAGAGGGGAGTACACTACGACACGTCCTGGGGAGTACATTACGACACGTCGGAGGGGAGTACACTACGACACGTCAGAGGGGAGTACACTACGACACGTCAGAGGGGAATACACTACGACACGTCAGAGAGGAGTACACTACGACACGTCAGAGAGGAGGACACTACGACACGTCAGAGGGGAATACACTACGACACGTCAGAGGGGAGTACACTTCCAAACGTCAGAGAGGAGTACACTTCGATACGTCAAAGGTGAGTACACTACGACACGTCAGAGAGGAGTACATTTCCAAACGTCAGAGAGGAGTACACTACGACACGTCAGAGGGGAGTACACTACGACACGTCAGAGGGGAGTACACTTCGACACGTCAGAGAGGAGTACACTACGACACGTCAGAGGGGAATACACTACGACACGTCAGAGAGGAGGACACTACGACACGTCAGAGGGGAGTACACTACGACACGTCAGAGGGGAGAACACTTCGACACGTCAGAGGGGAGTACACTTCGACACGTCAGAGGGGAGTTAACATCAACACTTCAGAGAGTAGTACACTATGACACGTCAGAGTTGAGTACACCACGACACGTCAGAGGGGAATACACTTCGACACGTCAGAGGGAAATACACTACGACACGTCAGAGGGGAGTACACTTCGACACGTCATGGGGAGTACACTACGAAACGTCAGAGGAGAATACACTTCGACACGTCAGAGGGGAGTACACTACGACACGTCATGGGGAGTACATTACGACACGTCAGAGGGGAGTACACTACGACACGTCAGAGGGGAGTACACTACGACACGTCAGAGGGGAATACACTTCGACACGTCAGAGAGGAGTACACTACGACACGTCAGAGAGGAGGACACTACGACACGTCAGAGGGGAATACACTACGACACGTCGGAGGGGAGTACACTTCCAAACGTCAGAGAGGAGTACACTTCGATACGTCAAAGTGAGTACACTACGACACGTCAGAGAGGAGTACATTTCCAAACGTCAGAGAGGAGTACACTACGACACGTCAGAGGGGAGTACACTACGACACGTCAGAGGGGAGTACACTTCGACACGTCAGAGAGTAGTACACTACGACACATCAGAGGGGAGTACACTTCGACACTCAGAGGGGAGTACACTTTGACACGTCAGAGAGGAGGACACTACGACACGCCAGAGGGGAATACACTACGACACGTCAGAGGAAAGTACACTTCCAAACGTCAGAGAGGAGTACACTTCGATACGTCAAAGGTGAGTACACTACGACACGTCAGAGGGGAGTACGCTTTCAAACGTCAGAGGGGAGTACACTACGACACGTCAGAGGGGAGAACACTACGACACGTCAGAGGGGAGTACACTTCGACACGTCAGAGGGGAGTACACTTCGACACGTCAGAAGGGAGTACACTTCGATACGTCAGAGGGGAGTACACTACGACACGTCAGAGGTGAGTACACTTCGACACGTCCGAGGGGAGTACACTTCGACACGTCAGAGGGGAGTACACTTCCACACCTCAGAGGGGAGTACACTACGACACGTCAGAGGGGAGTACACTTCGACACGTCAGAGGGGAGTACACTACGACACGTCAGAGGGGGGTACACTACGACACGTCAGAGGGGAGTACACTTCGACACGTCAGAGGGGAGTTAACATCAACACTTCAGAGAGGAGTACACTACGACACGTCAGAGTTGAGTACACCACGACACGTCAGAGGGGAGTACACTACGACACGTTAGAGGGGAATACACTTCCAAACGTCAGAGGGAAGTACACTACGACACGTCAGAGGGGAGTACACAACGACACGTCAGAGGGGAGTACACTACGACACGTCAGTGGGGAATACACTTCGACATGCAGAGGGGAATACACTACGACACGTCAGAGGGGAATACACTTCGACACGTCAGAGGGGAGTACACTACGACACGTCAGAGGGGAGTACACTACGACACGTCAGAGGGGAGTACACAACGACACGTCAGAGGGGAGTACACTACGACACGTCAGAGGGGAAAACACTTCGACATGCAGAGGGGAAAACACTTCGACATGCAGAGGGGAATACACTTCGACATGCAGAGGGGAATACACTTCGACACGTCAGAGGGGAGTACACTACGACACGTCAGAGAGAAGGACACTACGACACGTCAGAGGGGAATACACTACGACACGTCAGAGGGGAGTACACTTCCAAACATCAGAGAGAAGTACACTTCGATACGTCAAAGGTGAGTACACTACGACACGTCAGAGGGGAGTACGCTTCCAAACGTCAGAGGGGAGTACACTACGACACGTCAGAGGGGAGTACACTTCGACACGTCAGAGAGGAGTACACTACGACACGTCAGAGGGGAGTACACTTCGACACGTCAGAGGGGAATACACGTCGACACGTCCGAGGGGAGTACACTTCGACACGTCAGAGGGGAGTACACTACGACACGTCAGAAGGGAGTACACTACGACACGTGAGAGGGGAGTACACTTCGACACGTCAGAGGGGAGTACACTTCGACATGTCAGAGGGGAGTTAACATCAACACTTCAGAGAGGAGTACACTACGACACGTCAGAGTTGAGTACACCACGACACGTCAGAGGGGAGTACACTACGACACGTTAGAGGGGAATACACTCCGACATGCAGAGGGGAGTACACTACGACACGTCAGAGGGGAGTACACTACGACACGTCATAGGGGAGTACACAACGACACGTCAGAGGAGAGTACACTACGACACGTCAGAGGGGAATACACTTCGACATGCAGAGAGGAGTACACTACGACACGTCAGAGGGGAGTACACAACGACACGTCATAGGGGAGTACACAACGACACGTCAGAGGGGAGTACACTACGACACGTCAGAGGGGAATACACTTCGACATGCAGAGAGGAGTACACTACGACACGTCAGAGGGGAGTACACAACGACACGTCAGAGGGGAGTACACTACGACACGTCAGAGGGGAATACACTTCGACATGCAAAGGGGAATACACTTCGACATGCAGAGGGGAGTACACTTCGACACGTCAGAGGGGAGTACACATCGATACGTCAGAGGGGAGTTCACCTCGACACGTCAGAAGGGAGTACACTTCGACACTACATAGGGGAGTGCACTTCGACTCGTCTGAGAGGATTACACCTCGACACATCAGACAGCAGCATATATCGACACTTCAGAGGGGCTTTCACCTCGACACATCAGAGGGGAGAATACCTTGACACTTCAGAGAGCAGCACATCTCGACACGTCAGAGGGGAGTATATCTCGATACGTCAGAGGGGAGTATATCTCGACACGTATGAGAGCAGCACATCTCGACACGTCAGAGGGGAGTATATCTCGATACGTCAGAGGGGAGTAAACTTCAACACTTCAGAGAGCAGTAGTGTAATGGACGGATGGTGCAGGGTAGTTCACCCGTTGTTAGTGTAATATGGCCGAGCGGGATGCTGTGATGGGTGGTTCACCCTTTGTCAGTGTGGTCGGGTGGGATGGTGTGCTGGGTGGTGCATCCGTTGCCAGTGTAATGTGACTGGTCGGGATGCTGTGCTGTTTGGTTCACCCGTTGTCAGTGTAATGTGACCGGATGGAATGCTGCAGGGTGTTTCTCCTGTTGTAAGTGTTATGTGACCGGTCGGGATGCAGTGCTGTGTGGTTCACCAGTTGTCAGTGTAATATGTCCGGTCGGGATGCTGTGCTGTGTGGTTCACCCGTTATCAGTGTAATGTGACCGGGCGGAATGCTGCAGTTGGTTCACGCGTTGTCAGTGAAATACGACCGGACAGAATGCTGCAGGGTGGTTCAATCGTTGTCGGTGCAATGTGACTGGGTGGAATGTTGTGCTGGGTGGTTTACTCGTTGTCAGTGTAAAATGGCTGTTGGAATGCTGAGCTGGTTGGTTCACGCGTTGTCAGTGTAATGTGACTGAGCGGAATGCTGTGCTGGGTGGTTTACTCGTTGTCAGTGTAAAATGGCTGTTGGAATGCTGAGCTGGGTGGTTTACTCGTTGTCAGTGCAATGGGACATGGCAGGATACTGCTGGATGTCTTCATTGTGGTATTTCAGTTACGTACAAGTAACACTTAAAATCGATATCACATCTGCTAATTGTAATGGGGGACCAACGGACCATTGTAATTGGGGACCAATGCAGATATCATAAGGTATTTCTCAAGTATTTCCATTGACCAACATATAACTATACATACAACTAAGCATTAAAAGCGGAAATTACACAATGACCGACTAAGTTCACAATCAGGAAATTTTTTCATTGAAGACAATCACTTGAGCAATATAAGCTCAATTTCGATATTGGTCCTCGTCCTATACCAGTCCTCGCCATTACAACTAGATAATTTATTTTTTTAATTTCGATCAATATAAACCATTTCCGTAATTCATTGTATAGCTAGGGTAATGACCGTACGACAAATCACGATAAATTATGAGTTTTCTGTTAAGGTTTTAGTCATGATGTAGTTAACTGGTCGGGATAATTGCAGACACAATTGTAGTCTTTTTCCCATTGGATGTAGATTACAGGGAAGAATTCTTTGTCATACTTTAATTTGTACCGTTATTTCGCTTCCCCAGCCATTCCTTTGAAGGCTGCTGCTGCTGCCGCTGATTCTGATATTGATACAAGCAATGCTCTTCAAACCTATTAGCAATGAATGGCAACACGTTGTTTATGATTATCTGTTATCGCATTTTTTTTTTTTTTACTTGTTCCCATAACTGTTCTAGAGGCTAATGGAGGTCAAGAACACTATAGCTAAAGCCGTGTTTTGTCGGATGTTGAGTGTTTTTCGCATCTTCATAATACAATGGTGTCTCTGGGTACAATTATATTGACAAAAAATCGATTATTTTGCTGATACATGTAGGAGTATAGTTAAAACATTGACATTGAAATCAGCATTCGTGAGCTTGTATGGTTATGGGTTAATGTCCAAATGTATTTGATACACTACTTGAACATTTTAACATGTGTACAGTTGTAATAGGAAGGTGTGACGAAAAATATAAAACATTTTGAAAATTAGATTCTATAGATTTTTTTTCAAAGATATAAATATGAGAATGATACCAATTCAATGCGATTGATGTCGTCTAAAATGGAAGGCAGACGTTTCCTGTGATGTCGTTTTAAGTTTCATTACAATCAGGCAAACCATATATTATTACATAGCAACGACGACCACGAGGCAGACATGGCGGCGGCGGCGTAAGGCATTCCGCCCCCGGCCCCAATGGTTACACATTTGGATTTTAAGTCAAGTTGGAAATTTTTTGAAGAGTTGGACAATAAGGACGACAAAAAACGTATTGCAACACTGTTGTCTGTGATAGGGAAAGATTGTTTCCAAATCTTCCAGCACCAAAACATCACAAAGAAAAACGGAAAAGTTATCGAGGAAGTTCGCAAGGCTTTATAGGAACATTTCGAACAACGGACCAACGTCATATATGAAAGGTGCGTGTTTAACACAACACATCAAGCTAGTGCAACTGTAGACTGTTATGTAACGAGACTTATCGCACTCCTGTGATTTTGGTGTATTGAAGGATGACATGATCCGTGATCGCTTGGTGCTAGGGACGAGAGATAGCAGAGCTACACACGAAGCTCACTCTAGGAAGCCATCGACGTGTGTCGTACAAGTGAGATGACAGAGAATCAACAGAAAAAATCCAATTTACCGACGGAAAGGTGCAGTATGTAGCGAAGACTTCACTTGAATCGGTCAAATCTAAACAAGAAACGAGTGATTGGAAGAAAAAGAAACACGCACCGAGTCAAAATTATCACGTGTCTTGGTCAAGTCAACGTCCGACGAAACAACGGTTTCCAGCGGGAAAGTATAAATATTTTGGAGACACGCATGCGCGAGATAAGCCAAAGTGCCCAGCATATGGACAGATATGTCACATATGTGGGAAGCGAAACCACTTTCAAAGTATGTGCCTTGGACCAAAGGTGATACATAGAGTTGAGGATTCTTATGATTCCGATGAGTCGTTATTCAACATCACAGCGAAGAATGGCAAACAGTGGTTTGTTGACATTAACATGACTATTGCAGCCACGGGTGCCTCCAGTAGGGTCCGATGTTAGATGGACAATGGGTCAACCTGCAATTTGATCAGCCTAACTGTGTATGACAAGGTAGTCCAGGATCTTAATCCTACCCTAGAGCCGAGTAAAGTTCGCTTGAAACTGTATGACAATACTCGACTACAACCCCTGGGAAAGTGTGACATTCAGTGTCGTGTGGGGAAGACCACACGAGCACTAGAATTCCTAGTAGTAGATGTTGAGCAGATACAACACTGCTCTCAGCTGTGGCGTGCGAGGTACTAAGGTTATTGACGGTCAATCCAGTCAACTGTGTAAAAGTGACCGCCAAGCCGGGCTTATTAACAGGGCAGGATATTGCATCAGAGTTCGGAGACCTATTTGAAGGCCTGGGTCATTTGCCAGGAGAGTACCGGATATACCTAGACCCATTATTGAAACCAGTCCAACACCATCCCAGGAAAGTGCCTGAAGCGCTTAGGAAAGATCCGAGAAAGGAGATTACAAGGCTGGTTGACAAAGGTGTAATACAGAAGGTAACCACCCCAACTTGTAAACTTAGGGTGTGCATCGACCCAAAAGACCTCAACAGCGCAATTGCGAGGTCACACTATCCGATGACGACTGTGGAGGACATTCTACCCAATCTTGCAAAAGCGAATGTTTTACTTGACACGAGGACGGTTTCTGGCACGTCAAGCTTGATACCCCAAGCAGCTACTTTACCACATTTTGGACCCCGTTCAGACGTTATCGCTGGTTACGGATGCCCTTTAGCATCTTATCAGCGCCCGAGGAGTTCCAGCGTCGACAGCATGTGTCGTTTGAGAATCGCGAGCAAGATCAGTCGGCATTAAGCATAACTGCGACAAACTCAAGTTACGACAGACAGAGGTACGGTACATGGGACATTTCTTAACTTCAGACGGAATCCGTCCGGATCAAGCAATCACCGAAATGACGAAACCCACAGACGCGAAGGCTGTACAACGTTTTATTGGAATTGTGACATACTTTGCGAAATTTGTACCACATCTGTCTGCGAGCATTGAGCCACTTCGTCGTCTGACGACTAAGGATACAGTGTGGAGCTGGCAACCGCAACAGGAGGACGCATTTCAAAATGTTGTGAAATATTATGATATCTACAAGGAGGTGACAATACTGTGTGACGCTATTGAAGTAGGACTTGGAGCAGCACTGTCACAGGAGGGCTTACCAGTAGTGTATGCGTCTCGTGCTCTCAAACAGAACAGAGCAGAGATACGCTCAAATCGAAAAGGAGTGTCTGGCAATAGTATTTGCGTGCGAACGATTCGAGCAGTATACACTAGGCAGGTGTGCTGGGACCACAAACCCATGGAGAGTATCTTCAAACAACCTTTACAAGCAGCACCAAAGCTGCTTGTAACGTACGATTATGTATATTCATAGTCAGAAAGAAAGTTGTCATCAATCATAAAGTCAAAATCTAGTCCGAGTATATTTCTAGTCACTTAATTTTGTTTTTTGTTAAAGAAAGGGAGATGTTACAAAGTTTGATATGTAGGTTCGTCTTATGTCCTGTGTGTCATGCGTTTGGTAGTGGAATAAAATGGCAGCCTAGCACAGCATGTCAGAGTCATTTGCATACATGTACATAGTTACACCAACTGGTGTCAAGGTGACGTTCTAACGGAACCACAAGGCTTTGTGAACGTTTGCAAATAGTAAACATGGCCTCAAATCACGCGAAGTATCTCGAGAAATATTAGTTGTTTTTTTTTGTTTTTGTTTTTTTTTTAAATTATGTCGTTACCATTCTCTCATGAGGGCAAAATGTTCAAGTTATACTTTGATAAACATGACGGAGAGATTTCCAAATTTGTCAGAGACAGATATACATGTAGTATTATTTTGACATAAGAACGGCTGCAAATTACACCAGTTCCTTTTAGAGAAATAACTGAAAGACGTCAGCTTTTTGCATGATCCCTTTGCGACTTTCGTAACCTGAAACTGGAATATCAGTTTAAATTGAAATTTGTAGCTGGAAATGATATCAAAAACAATTATGAGAATGAGTTACGAGTGAATGGGATCCATTTCAGAAGATTAAAAGCAATAATGGCAAAATTTCATTACATCCGTAGTGCAACGACAATGAAATCGAGACGATTGCCGTCTAGCAAAAGCTTGTTTTCGCTTAGTTGTATTGAGTTGAACATAAAAATAATGAAATTTAAAAAACGAAAATGCTTAGAAATCTTGCTGTAACTGTAACCTTGGGGAATAAAGGATGAAATTATCTTTGTTACAACGTTATATAATTCTTAAAATTTTCAATAACAAAATGACATGTTTGTAAAATGTTATAATTTTCCATAGGAACAATATTCCACACAAACTTTGAAAGTTATATTGTGAAAACTGAATTTTGTAAGGAAAAAAAGTTTTATTTTCAATCGATAACGTTATAATTCTTCTTATCTATTTTTTCTTTTTGTTTCATTTTCAGAAATTTTACATGAATAAACATTTATGACACATGTTGACTTTAATTCCTAATCTCACACTTTCTCATCATCAATAATACACCATCATCAACATCATGACTTCATCATTATATGACGTATATGTCATCAACATCATGACACCATCCAAATGCAACATCACCAATATTTTTTTCATCATCATCAATATCTTCATCACAATATTTCACCATTCCAACCTCATCATCATCATCAACGACACGCAATAATTAATGTCTTGAACAAATGCTGTTAAAATAATCTCATGTTGTTTTCTTGGAAACTACGGAGGGTTAGCGCTACAGTAATGTCAGTACTTGATTAATTGATTAGTTTACTATTAACAGCTATGGTCATGTATAAGGACATGCCAGAACCTGATGGTTGAGAAAAGAAATGGGTTTCAGACTGTCCAACATAGGCGTCGAACCCGCGACAAAGTGGTAGAGGGCTAGTTGTAGCAGAATGCCACATTTTAACCAACGCCACTGCTAATCCTAGAACATTACAGGCAAAGGTGTATCAACTTATCGTAAACATACTAACTGACCCGGGCAATTTTTTAAGTGATTGAGTTAATCATGGGTTCAGTTAACTTTTTCATCAAATTTTCCGTTCACAAAATCAATTAAGATATGACAGCTTTCACGAGAGATTATTATACCCTCGCAACGAAGTTAGGGGGGTATACTGGAATCAGGTCGTCCGTCCGCCCCCCCCCCCCCCCCCCCCCCCGCCCGCCCGCCCGCCCGCCCGCCTGTAGACACAACGATGTACCTGCTACTCCTTCTAAACTACTGAGAGAATTTCAAGGAAACTTGGCAATAATCCTTATCCATTGTAGATGTGCGTAATCTATAACACATTAAAAAAAATTGTCAGACAACTTCTAATAAACCTGTGAACCGATTCAAGACAAACTACACTTGCATGTCATGGTCATGTGTTAATGTGCATGCAGGGTATTTTTTTCTGCAGAAATTGTGGTTGCCATGGTAACCAGGTCAAACTACCCAAATTATTGTAGAAAACTAATTTGTCAGCGCAACTGCATCTAAACCTATGAATCAATTTCAATGGAACAATGGCACTACACAGGAATTTATGGGACTACTTTGTGTAGATATGCATGCAGATTACTTTTTGCAGAATTTTGGTTGCCATGGTAACCAGGTCACTATAAAAAGGTTTTTGTTGGAAAATATTCCCTGGAAAAATGTTCCTAAACCTGTGGACTATGTTCAGTTTGACTACAAAAAAGAAGTTGGGGACATTAACATTTGCATTATAACATGTTTTATTGCAAAGGTGGGGGCAGGGCATAAGTAAGCCATTGGCTTACAGTTCTAATTTCAACATTCGCTTGATAAGCTTTACTGATATGTTTCTGTAGTGTGAAGACACCGTACAGTATATGTTATTGGTTTCAATAGCTTTCAATATTTGTAGTGCAAGAAACCATGTATGGATTGTATATTGTGGGTGGCGAAGCTGTTCACTGCGAATAGATGGTTGTCTGCGTGTGGTTAAATCTTCCTGTTCCTTGTATTCTACCCTCGATATCCAGGTTTACCTAAGCTCACCTACGCTCTCTACACCCCTGAAAAACAAAGACCAGTCGCTTGAAGAAACAATGGAACCGCAATCGACTTCTTTTGTTAAACTATTAAATTCATATTTTTAACCAGAACATATGAATCGCCTCGAGATATTATACAGCGTACAGTAAAAGGAACTAGTATTGAGCGATGACACTGCATGGAGGAAGTTCATTAGGGTGGCCATTATTCATTAAGGATGTTTCTTTACTAATTTCCTCAATGATCACCAGTACATGATGTTGTCTTTTCGTACAATATTAGTTTACATTTGTTTCTCTGTTGACTATGCAGTATCATCATATATACAACAATCACACGTTTTGAGTATTATCATTATATTCAATACAAAACAGCAGGGGAACCTTCAAATGTACGAGGGTCAAATTGAATGAAACGAGGTGGTCGGATTGTGCAGTGGATAGCACTCTTGGCTTTCATCTAAGCTGCCGGGATTCGATTCTCCGACCGGCGTGAAAAGGTTTGGGGTCACTTGCCCGACCACGTGGGCTTTTCCGGGTACACCGGTTTCCTCCCACAGTTAGACCCCTCGCGCACTAACATCTGGGCCAACAAGAGTGATTATTATAAGTTGTGTAACTTGTTTCATAATTGTTGTAAAATAAAAAAGTTCATATTATCATATCATTAGTGCCAAACTACAGTACATGTTGGCTAACTAGTACACAAACCTGTAGCACAGCCTCGTACGTTTTACGCCTTGTAAATCTAAGCTTACTGTTTTCAAATATTTTGGTTTTTTTCCCCCTTATAGTTTTAGTTGTTTGTATGTATTTGATCTTATTTATTTCATTTTTCTATGTTTCCTGTTCCTCAAGATGTTTTTTTTTTATTTATTTATTTTTCATTTATTTCTTTATGTATACTTATTGTATTTGTTTATATATTTGTATTTATCCTGTACCAGCACTATAAGAGGAAGAACAGTCGGGATTTCTATGTCAACAGAACATTATAAATCTTCAGGTGTAGTGTCTACCACGGCCATTTATTTATGAATTTTACAATGTACGCAATACATGCACTTTGTCAGATTATAGATGACATTTTCTTATCTGGCACATTCAAACAACATGACGTAGAAATATGCGTATGCGTAGGTGTTGATCTAACATCAAGCCTCGATGGTCTAAGGTATTTCAGCTTCCTCAAAGTTTTTTGTTTTCATAAAAAAAATAAAACCACCAAACAAACGGATCAACCGCACTTAAATTCATAGCTAATTATACATTTGATATTCATTTTTTTTCAATTCAATCAAAATTTGACTCCTCTTCGAGCATGTATTTTATGACAACATAGTGTTAATTTGGCATTAAGCTGATAGAGATGAAAATTATACAACATTGCTTGTTCGGACTCCAGTGCAAAAATGACATGAATGTTAGTTGAATATATCGGTGGAGTAGCCGCTAAAGTTAAAAGGTTTTTATAAGCAATAATGATAGAGACGGGCGTCTTTCTGTGATCTTGATGTATCGCGGAGATGATGGGAGCTAAGCACAAAGTGATAGTCTGACAGAAGTTAAACCTTGAGGTTGGGAAAATGGGGAGAGCATGACAGGAGGAGGGGGTGGGCGTATATAAGAGTACGACCGGGGGAGGGAGCGACGTGTTTTTGACAATGACAGGGGTAGGAAAGGACGCGTGAAAAAAACGACCGGGGTAAGGAGGGAGCGTGTGGATGAAAACGACAGGGGCAGTAAAGGGGCGTGTGAAGAGAACGACTGGAGCAGGGAGGGGCGTGTGAAAGACAACGATCGGGGGAGTGAGTGGGCGTATAGAAGAGAACGACTAGGGGAGGGAGGGGGATGGTGGCAGAAAACGACCGGGGGAGGGAGGGGCGTGTGGAAGAAAACGACCGGGGAAGGGAGGGCGTGTGGAACAAAACAACCGGGGGAGGGAGGGGGCGTGTGGAAGTGAACGACTGGAGCGGGGAGGGGCATGTGAAAGACAACGATCGGGGGAGTGAGTGGGCGTATAGAAGAGAACGACTAGGGGAGGGAGGGGGCATTTGAAAGAAAACGACCGGGGAAGGGAGGAAGCGTGTGGAGGAAAACGGCCAGGGAAAGGAGGGGGCGTTTGGAAGAAAACAACCGGGATAGGGATGGGGCGTGTGGAAGAAACTAACCGGGGGAGGGAAGGGGCGTGTGGAAGAAAATGACCGGAGGAGAAATGAGGCGTGTGGAAGAAAACGACCGGGAAGAAAAGGGCATGTGGAAGGAAACAACCGGGGGAGGGAGGGGGCGTGTAGAAGAGAATGACCGAGGTAGGGAGGACATGTTGAAGAGAACGACCGAGGTATGGAGGACCGTGTAAAAGAGAACGTCCGAAGTATGGTTGGGCGTTTTGAAGAGAACGCCCGGGGGAGAGATGGGGCGTGTGGAAGAGAACGATCGGGGTAGGGAGGGGCGTGTGGAAGAGAACGACCGGGGTAGGGCGGAGCGTGTGGAAGAGAGCGACCGGAGGAGGGAGGGGCGTGTGGAAGAGAACGCCAGGGGAGGAAGGGGCGTGTGGAAGAAAGCAACCGGGGAAGAGACGGGGCGTGTGGAAGAAATCAACCGGGGGAGGAGGGGGCATGTGGAAAAGAACGACCAGGGTAGGGTGATGGCGTGTGGAAGAGAACGACCGGGGAGGGAGTGGGCGTGTAGAAAAGAACAACTGGAAGAGGGAGGGGCGTGTGGAAGAGAACGCCCGGGGGAGGGATGGGCGTGTGGAAGAGAATGACAGGGGGAGGGAGAGGGCGTGTGGAAGAAAATGACCGGGGGAGGGATGGGGCATGTCGAAGAAAACGACCGGGGAAGGGCGAGGGCGTTTGGAAGAAAATGACCGGGGGAGGGATAGGGCGTGTGGAAGAAAACGAGCGGGGGAGGGATGTGGCGTGTGTAGGAGAGCGACCGGGGGAGGGAGGGGCGTGTTAAAGAGAACGACCGGGGGAGAGAGGGGGCTTGTTGAAGAGAACGACCGGGGGAGGGGGGGGGGCGTGTGGAAGAGAACGACCGGGGGAGAGATGGGGCGTGTGGAAGAGAACGACCGGGGGAGAGATGGGGCGTGTGGAAGAGAACGACCGGGGTAGGGCGGGGCGTGTGGAGGTGAGCGACCGGGGGAGAGAGGGGGCGTGTTGAAGAGAACGACCGGGGCAGAGATGGGGCGTGTGGAAGAGAACGACCGGGGGAGAGATGGGGCGTGTAGAAGAGAACGACCGGGGTAGGGCGGGGCGTGTAGAGGAGAGCGACCGGGGGAGGGAGAGGCGTGTGGAAGAGAACGACCGGGGTAGGGCGGGCGTGTTGAAGAGAGCGACCGGAGGAGGGATGGGCCTTGTGGAAGAAAACGACCGGGAAGAAAAGGGCGTGTGGAAGAGAATGACCGGGGAGGGAGGGGGGCGTGTGGAAGAGAACGACCGAGGCAGGGAAGGACGTGTTGAAGAGAACGTCCGAAGTATGGTGGGGCATGTTGAAGAGAACGACCGGGGGAGAGAGGGGGCGTGTGGAAGAGAACGACAGGGGCAGAGATGGGGCGTGTGGAAGAGAACGACCGGGGGAGAGATGGGGCGTGTAGAAGAGAACGACCGGGGTAGGGCGGGGCGTGTAGAGGAGAGCGACCGGGGGAGGGAGAGGCGTGTGGAAGAGAACGACCGGGGTAGGGCGGGCGTGTTGAAGAGAGCGACCGGAGGAGGGATGGGCCTTGTGGAAGAAAACGACCGGGAAGAAAAGGGCGTGTGGAAGAGAATGACCGGGGAGGGAGGGGGGCGTGTGGAAGAGAACGACCGAGGCAGGGAAGGACGTGTTGAAGAGAACGTCCGAAGTATGGTGGGGCATGTTGAAGAGAACGACCGGGGGAGAGAGGGGGCGTGTGGAAGAGAACGACAGGGGTAGGGCGGGGCGTGTGGAAAAGAAAGACCGAGGTATGGAGGGGGCGTGTGGAAGAGAGCGACCGGGGGAGTGAGTGGGCGTATAGAAGAGAACGACTAGGGGGAGGGAGGGGGCGTGTGGAAGAAAACGACCAGGGAAGGGATGGGGCATTTGGAAGAAAACGACCGGGGAAGGGAGGGGGCGTGTGGAGGAAAACGACCAGGGAAAGGAGAGGGCGTTTGGAAGAGAACGACCGGGGTAGGGCGGGGCGTGTGGAAGAGAAAGACCGAGGTATGGAGGGGGGTGTGGAAGAGAGCGACCGGGGGAGTGAGTGGGCGTATAAAAGAGAACGACTAGGGGAGGGAGGGGGCGTGTGGAAGAAAACGACCAGGGAAGGGATGGGGCATTTGGAAGAAAGCGACCGGGGAAGGGAGGGGGCGTGTGGAGGAAAACGACCAGGGAAAGGAGGATGCGTTTGGAAGAAAACAACCGTGGAAGGGATGGGGCGTGTGGAAAAAAAGGACCGGAGGAGAAATGGGGCGTGTGGAAGAAAACGACCGGGAAGAAAAGGGCATGTGGAAGAAAACAACCGGGGGAGGGAGGGGGCGTGTGGAAGAGAATGACCGAGGTAGGGAGGACATGTTGAAGAGAACGACCGAGGTATGGAGGACCGTGTAAAAGAGAACGGCCGAAGTATGGTTGGGCGTGTTGAAGAGAACGCCCGGGGGAGAGATGGGGCGTGTGGAAGAGAACGATCGGGGTAGGGAGGGGCGTGTGGAAGAGAACGACCGGGGTAGGGCGGAGCGTGTGGAAGCGAGCGACCGGAGGAGAAATGGGGCGTGTGGAAGAGAACGCCCGGGGAGGAAGGAGCGTGTGGAAGAAAGCAACCGGGGAAGAGACGGGACGTGTGGAAGAAAACAACCGGGGGAGGAGGGGGCGTGTGGAAAAGAACGACCAGGGTAGGGTGATGGCGTGTGGAAGAGAACGACCGGGGGAGGGAGTGGGCGTGTAGAAAAGAACGACTTGGAGAGGGAGGGGCGTGTGGAAGAGAACGCCCGGGGGAGGGATGGGCGTGTGGAAGAGAATGACAGGGGGAGGGAGAGGGCGTGTGGAAGAAAATGACCAGGGTAGGGTGATGGCGTGTGGAAGAGAACGACCGGGGGAGGGAGTGGGCGTGTAGAAAAGAACGACTTGGAGAGGGAGGGGCATGTGGAAGAGAACGCCCGGGGGAGGGATGGGTGTGTGGAAGAGAATGACCGGGGGAGGGATTGGGCGTGTGGAATAAAACGACCGGGGAAGGGATAGGGCGTGTGGAAGAAAACGAGCGGGGGAAGGATAGGGCGTGTGGAGGAGAGCGACCGGGGGAGGGAGGGGCGTGTGGAAGAGAACGACCGGGGGAGAGAGGGGGCGTGTTAAAGAGAACGACCGGGGGAGAGAGGGGGCTTGTTGAAGAGAACGACCGGGGGAGGGAGGGGCCGTGTGGAAGAGAACGACCGGGAGAGAGATGGGGCCTGTGGAAGAGAACGACCGGGGGAGAGATGGGGCGTGTGGAAGAGAACGACCGGGGTAGGGCAGGGCGTGTGGAGGTGAGCGACCGGGGGAGAGAGTGGGCGTGTTGAAGAGAAACGACCGGGGGAGAGATGGGGCGTGTAGAAGAGAACGACCGGGGTAGGGCGGGGCGTGTAAAGGAGAGCGACCGGGGGAGGGAGAGGCGTTTGGAAGAGAACGACCGGGGTAGGACGGGGCGTGTGGAAGAGAGCGACCGGAGGAGGGATGGGGCTTGTGGAAGAAAACGACCGGGAAGAAAAGGGCGTGTGGAAGAGAATGACTGGGGAGGGAGGGGGTGTGTGGAAGAGAACGACCGAGGCAGGGAAGGACGTGTTGAAGAGAACGGCCGAAGTATGGTGGGGCGTGTTGAAGAGAACGACCGGGGGAGAGAGGGGGCGTGTTGAAGAGAACGTTCGGGGGAGAGATGGGGCGTGTGGAAGAGAACGACCGGGGTAGGGCGGGGCGTGTGGAAGAGAGCGACCAGAGGAGGGATGGGGCTTGTGGAAGAAAACGACCGGGAAGAAAAGGGCGTGTGGAAGAGAATGACCGGGGAGGGAGGGGGTGTGTGGAAGAGAACGACCGAGGTAGGGAAGAACGTGTTGAAGAGAATGACCGGGGGAGGGAGGGGGTGTGTGGAAGAGGACGACCGGGGTAGGGCGGGGCGTGTGGAGGAGAGCGACCGGGGGAGGGAGGGGGCGTGTGGAAAAGAACGACCGGGGTAGGGCGGGGCGTGTGAAGGAGAGCGACCGGGGGAGGGAGGGTCGTGTGGAAGAGAACGGCCGGGGTAGGGCGGGGCGTGTGGAAGAGAACGACCGGGGGAGAGAGGAGGCGTGTGGAAGAGAGCGACCGGGGTAGGGCGGGCGTTGGAAGAGAACGACCGAGGTATGGAGGGGGCGTGTAGAAGAGAGCGACCGGGGGATGGAGGGGCGTGTGGAAGGGAACGACCAGTGGAGGGAAGGGGCTTATGGTAGAGAACGATAGGGGTTTGGAGGGGGCGTGTGGAAGAAAACAACCGGGGAAGGGATGAGCCGTGTGCAAGAAAAAGATCGGGGGGAGGGAGTGGGCGTGTAGAAGAGAGCGAATGGGAGAGGGAGGGGCGTGTGGAAGAGTACGCCCGGGGGAAGGAGATGGCATGTGAAAGTAAACGACCGGGGAAGAGAGGGGGCTTGTGGAAGAGAACAACTGGGGGAGGGAGGGGGCGTGTGGAAAAGAACGACCAGGGTAGGGTGATGGCGTGTGGAAGAGAACGACCGGACAGGAAGTGGGGGTGTGGAAGAGAATGACCGGGGGAAGGAGAGGGCGTGTGGAAGAAAACGACCGGGGGAGGAAGGGTGCGTTCGGAAGAGAACGACCCGGGAGGGGCCTGTGGAAGAGAACGATCGAGGAAGGGAATGACGTGTTGAAGAGAACGACCGAGGTAAGGAGGACCGTGTAAAAGGGAACGGCCGAATCATGAATGGGGCGTATCGAAGAGAACGACCGGGGGAGGGAGGGGGTGTGTGCAGAAAACGACGGGGGAGGTAGGGGGCGTGTTGCAGAAAACAACCGGGGAGGGTGGGGGCGTGTGTAAGAAAACCATCGGGGGAGGGATTGGGCGTATAGAAGAGAACGACTGTGGGAGGGAGGGGCGTGTGGAAGAGAGCGACCTAGGTAGGGAAGGGCGTGTTGAAGAGAGCGTCTGGGGGGAGGGAGGGGTGTGTTGAAGAGAGCGACCGGGGGTAGGGGGATGGGGGTGGGGGTGGGGGGTGGGGGAGGGGACGTGTGAAAAAAAATGACCGAGGTGTGGAAGAGAAAGTCCGGGGGAAGGGAGGGGGCGTGTGGAAGAGAACGAGCGGGGGAGGGAGATGGCGTGTGGAAGAGAGCGAACGGGACAGAGAGTTGGCTTGTGGAAGAGAACGACCGAGGCAGGGAGGGACCGTGTGCAGGAGAACGACCGAGGCAGGGAGGGACCGTGTGCAAGAGAACGACCGAGGCTGGAAGGGGGCGTGTGCAATAGAACGACCGGGGGAGGGAGTGGGCGCATAGAAGAGAGTGACCGGGCAGGTAGGGTGTGTGTGCAAGAGAACGACCGAGGAAGGGCGTGGGCGCAAAGAAGACAACGACCTGTGTATGGAGGAGGCGTGTGCAAGAAAACGACCGGGTGAGAGTGGGCGTATAAAAGAGATCAACAGGGGAGGGAAGGAGCGTATGAAAGAAAAGACCAATTTACATATGACGGTAGACCGGTGATTATTCGCGCTGCCTCGCGATGTGCTTTTCTAATTCCAATGAGTCCAATTCTGAACACCCATCCCAAATTTCATATGCATACTATAAAATAGGCAGATGTAACGTTATGTATATCCTAAGTAATGTATCTCTTTTCAATATAAATTTCATTTTCTTAACATATCAATCTTTTTCATAACTGTTTCAAATACTGCATTAACGTGGTCCCCCCATTAGCAAAATGTAAAATGTATCAGTAAAACGTCCAAATGCTAGATCTACAGAGTCACAATTAAGAAATAGAGGATATCTAACAGTGTCTTCAGTAATACGAAACATATTTAATCATATTATTTTGGTATTTTTCACTCGTGCTACGCACTCGTGAAACATATCAAAATATTAACCATACGAGTGAAATATATTTCGTAGTACTGAAGATACTGTTAGATATTCTGTTCATTACATTTTTGTTGCAAAACATCACATCAAGTTTACAATACATGGTGTAGATACTGTTGACACTAGCAAGTCTAGATACCTCGTAGGGACAAAACAATCTGATTAAAATATAGATCCTCACTATAACTATCGTGTGTAGGATCTGGCAGCGACAAGTAGAAGGTCAAGTGCAGATGAGCTTGATTATTTCCATATCTTGGAAATGGAAATGTATTTTGTGATAATTTCTTTACTTTCAGTAGTCATTTCTTTTCGGGACAAACAAAAAACTACAAATCAAACAGATGATGTCTTAAAAGAACACTCGCCTTGGCGTAGAGACCGCTGAACTGGGCGCCGCCATTTTTGTAACAACCGTTCGGGTTTCTCTTTACTTTACTCTGGTTTAACGAAAAGTGTAGAAACAAAATGAACTTAGCTTTTCACTTTCAGAATCTGGTAAGCAGCGATTTGATTGGTGAATACAAAGGTCATCTGCACATGACCTTCTGCTGGTCGCTGTCAGATCCTAAACACTATAGTAATCGTGAGGATCTGTATTTTAATCAAATTTGGGACAAAATATAGTCCTCTCTGTTTAAATATTTTTAAAAATAAAATGTGAAAACTCGTCACTAACTTCTTTTGATCTTGATATTAATGAAGAATGTATCTGTCGATCTTCATATTATAAAGTAAAATATCTTGAAAAAGTCCCGTCATCAACGCATGTCATTACGCAATATTACAAAAATGTAATGTTGATAACAGTCGAATTTACAGTCGGTAAGATGGTGAGAAGCCAGGGAAATGATGAGTTGTTTTGTCACCATTTATCCAGAAAATTAATATCAGTGGTATCCAGGCTTGTATGAGTTTCACATTATCCCTATTACTGTCAGAGATGATCCTAGTTCTCTTATACATGTACTTTTGACTATATTTTGTGACTTGGAGACGCTGTGGATACTCCGGATTTAGTTTGACACAAGTTTCCTCCGATTTAACAGATAGAACTAGTACTGCTGACTTGCATGGTACATACTAATGTATAACAGATTCCTTAAACGGAAAGGTAATTGTAGAATTAAACACTGTGTTTTTACAGGGGAAAAATCCCGAATGAGGTGACAGATCTGATCATCCTGTGCAGTAAAATGAGGCTTTCGTGTCGTTAAGCTAACCAGCATTTGAACAGAAGAGTAGCTTGAAGTTTTCCCCAAGCCAGTTTGTAAGCTGTGTTTTGATTGGTCAAATCAGCAAAAGTGATGTGAAAAACATCACTTTTATAGAACGAATATTTTCGATATTTCATTGGTAAAAATGTAATAATCATGATTTTCCCAGTCGTATTCAGATATAAGATTATTGAGGCGTTCGAAATCAGCTCGTGTGTATAGTCATACCTTACGTGTATAAACAGGTGACATTTTACATGGTATTTCTATACTAGTCATACCTTACATGTATAAACAGGTGACATTTTACATGGTATTTCTATACTAGTCATACAACCTTCGTGATCGCTAAATTCGCTATCGATAGAAAGAGTAGAGGAAAGAATATAAGAAATAGAATCAGATAAGAGTATAGGATCTACATAGTATAGACTATGTCTGGTTTGTCCAAATCGAGTAGGTTCTTTTATACCGTAAAGTAGACCAAGCGAACTAATGCTATAACAGTATGAGTTGACGGTACTGATAAAAGATCGACGTTTAGGTCACCAGTTAGCATTACTTAATGAATCATAAAGATTTTCCCAGAATGTCACACCCGAAGTTTCTGGTCTATACCTTGTACCTTAAATAAAGAAGTAATTATTAAATTTAAGCTGTATCCAAACTGATTAATCCCCGGGGTGTTCGAGTTGATGTAATATAATAACGTTCAACGAAGTGTTAGCGTAGACTAAGATCACCCTACCCGCATAATTTCTGTCTAGTCTGAAAGGTGGCTGGAAACCGTCAATTAGAATGCCGTTTATCGAAATCCTATCGTCAAGATGAGTTTCAGTCTAACAGATGATGGCATATCCATTTGTTATGTCTTCAATATATTCTCATTTATTTCTTACACTTTTTAATATTTAGGTGGAACACTGAAATCTCGTCAAGGCTCGGGCCAGGATTTAATATTTAGGTGGAACACTGAAATCTCGTCAAGGCTCGGGCCAGGATTTGATTCCATCCATACTTTGCAATATCAGTATCGAAAGAACTAAGGAAAAATCTAATTTATGAAAACATGACACCAGATACAGTGTATAAACCAATTCCATTCACAAAGCTATTGATAAGATTTTTCATATTCAAAATTTTACTAAGATTGATAATTAAAACAACTTTTGATTTGATTAAACATATATCATATGCCTTGGAGTAAAAAACACCGATCGCCACCCTGTGGCTCAAATAATCATTACCCATTATCAAAATAGAAATAAATACATGTGAACAAATGGACGATCGGATTCAATCTCAGACAAACGTGCAGTCCAGTAAAAGTGAAAAAATCAAAGCCACGAACTTGGCTTGTGTATTTGTTTAAAAATACATCAAAAGAGGAAATGAACAAATAAATATACATTTAATGTATAAGAGAATGCATTTTATGATCAAAAGATAGAGTGGGGATGTTTTTGTATTGCTTGATAAATAAGAAACATTTACTTGTGTGATTATGATATAGATACATTGTATATTTACATTGTTTGTATTTCTCATTTACTGACTCAAGCAACTGTGTTTGGACCAGATACCCCCGTACGTGTATAGTTTATAGTTTTGTAGTGTAAGGTAGAACAGTTTACGATAATCAATCAGCGCCATTGCCTTCTCTTGTTAAGAGTCCAAAATGACTCGTGGACTGTATAGGGTCTATTGAACCTTACATGATCAATCCCCACATGTAATAGATTCTCACATGTAATAAATCCTCACATGTAATAGATTCTCACATGAAATAAATCCTCACATGTAATAGATTCTCACATATAATATGACTTTTTTTGTGTAAAGCGTTTCTCAAAGATGACGTCACATACACATATGCTGCACCTTTTGAATTTAGTACTAGATATGTACAGTATGCCGAAAAAAATCCATGTATATTTGCCAGTTAGCGTTGCAAAAGAAAACATTTAATTATGTCCGATTTGTATACAAGGATATTGTTTGACGAGAATTAAAAACATATTATCTCCCACTTTACTGTTCAGGTTGTTACAAATAAATGTAAAGGGATGGTTATTTAAATTGATTGACAATTCGCCCGAAGCTTGTTGCAATAAGCACGGCTATAAAATATATATAGACATATAAAGTAAATTATAAATTCTACAACTGACACCTAGAAACAAGAACAAACATGCTGTGTTCCGGTGACATGAGTTTACGGGTGATACACTCAGAAGTATCACAATCACTTGTGGTACTAGATTAGTTCCCAGCACTCCGGAGTCTGTGACTTATCCTTTCAAATCTATCATGGTGAGTATCTCGTATTTCTTATTTCTTAATTGTTAGAAATTAGTTGGTAAAACATATTATTCTACTGAATTGATAGCCTAGCCGAAAGTGTTTATGTTCTTTATAGAATTGTTAATGATGTCAATCAATTTCACGCGACATCCAGGTGGTGGGACATACACTGTCCATATTATATATCTGGCACTTTACCTCTTATTTTGTGAACATAATTGTATATTAATTACTAGTAAATGCTGCTTTTATATATACTGTTTTAACGTATCTGCTTAGTCTGCTTAGATTCACTATTAGAATATAAGTAAGTACAAGATATAAGGCACGGGTAGGTTGGTTTACAGGTAAACACTCTTCAACTAATCTATATTTACGCTGTCAGGTGAGACGACAATGATAAGCAATCATTTGTGCGTGTCATATCGATCTAACTTCCAGACGAAACACTTACCTTTATGAATTCCATGAATTCTGAAGCAGTATTAACATTCATGTATTCTACGCTAGTTTATACCTGTCAAATGTAACATATACAGTGTAACATACTTTCGCATATCTACGACCAAGTGGTACATTTTCACCATCCCATCACACTATTTTCTACCTTTGATGTCAATAGGATTATTCTACAGCCCAAAGAAACGGTCGATTCCAGTACCGTCTCGTAAACGTCAGTACAGAACGCTTTACACAGGTCGTCAGTGTGATGAATGGGACAGTATAGTCATAACAACGTCAAACTTAAATATCCTATTGGCTGTGTTATGTAATTTCAACTATATTGTATATCAGTATGTTTATGCATTTTTCATGGTATCATTGTTTCAAAGTACATGTAACATTTATCTCTGTTATGTGCTGGGATATGTAAATTGTAATGTGCCGGTCTTGATAAAAGGGTAGAGCACCTTGGAAAAGTGACAAATTTCTTAATGTCTGCACAGTCGTAATTACTTCTTTCCCCATAGCCATATTGCTTGTAATGTATACTATATATAAGTTTATATATTCATGCACAATCAGGTTTGTTGACAAAGTATAGTAGAGCAGGACTTCCAGTAGCAGAACAACACACTTAACCTTAAAAATGCGCAATGGATATAGGGTTAAATTTTCAAAGTACACATATACGGCTATCGTTCAGGGTATTTCATTCACAGCCCCGTCCCCCAGTTGTTATTCAACGCGTATCAACACTTTGGTAAGGGTTTCAAATGAAACTGCACCATTGTATTTTAAAGTTTGAAATGGCACCTGTTTATGGTTGTCGGAATTAAAGAGCCGAAGCAGTTGATAGATGTCAAACTCTAGAAGGTAAAACACCAGACAAGTACGCTAACGATGGGATAAAACCGAGCTGTCCTGCAGATACCTAACTATTAGATTGTAGAACAACAATACGAATGCAATCTTAGATGCTATGCAAGGTTAAGAGGGGAAACGAGTTGTTTTCGGAGAAGACGGCTGTAGCTGAGATCTGGTCTCTTTGATTCCAACTAGTCACTCAAGAGACGAGACTATGTCTGGTTGCCTTTGAAATATTTCAATCGGTATGCACGTGTATGAATCTTGCGGCTTGAAGATATTACTAAGTACTGGGATTGCTTGTGCCAAATTTCTTCTGACGCTATTGATGGATCGTTATAAAAATAAATGCATCACCATTATAGCTAACGACGCCTGTATAACCGTCATGTTTGTGGCATGTTTCGTCATATTACAACATCCAGCCGCTTTTCATGTATCTGAACAACCCGTCTGAGACATCTATGATGATGCGAGACGGTTTTGGATAAAACGGAACATGAAATAGTATTATACCAGTCGGTTCGTGGAGGCAAATGGTCACATGACCTGGTAGCTATTGTTTAGGGGTATTGATCTGGTATATGTGTGAGTATATATAAAGATAAGAGTTGTGAGAATGTCTGTCTCGCGCCAAAAAGCAGACGGCCACCGGAATACAGGCGCATGCTGTTACGCCTATTTGGCGGGCGAGCGCGGGAAGTCATCCCTCGCATC
Source organism: Mimachlamys varia (assembly GCA_947623455.1). Classification (NCBI taxonomy): domain Eukaryota; kingdom Metazoa; phylum Mollusca; class Bivalvia; order Pectinida; family Pectinidae; genus Mimachlamys; species Mimachlamys varia. The sequence goes on from OX392528.1 coordinate 57,210,981, forward strand.
ATATTTTAAAAATGTATATTGATCAAAGAATCGTTCACGTTGATCGATATTTTGCCAATCCACGGTTACACATAGATGTTACAAGTAGCACATTTTCAAATAACAGGTGTACTTCTTTGTCAAATACATGTACAAATCCTTTGTTAATTATCGACCCGTTGATTGACGAATTTCTTTTCCGATTCCGATTCCTTATTTGTCAGCAGACGTTTAACTTTGAACATTCCTTTATTCTTTATCCTTTTATCTGGATAGTCGAGTGCTAGAACATGACGGTACGATGTGTCTGGATAGTCGAGCGCTAGAACATGACGGTACGATGTGTCTGGATAGTCGAGCGCTAGAACATGACGGTACGATGTGTCTGGATAGTCGAAGGCTAGAACATGACGGTACGATGTGTCTGGATAGTCGAAGGCTAGAACATGACGGTACGATGTGTCTGGATAGTCGAAGGCTAGAACATGACGGTACGATGTGTCTGGATAGTCGAGTGCTAGAACATGACGGTACGATGTGTCTGGATAGTCGAGTGCTAGAACATGACGGTACGATGTGTCTGGATAGTCGAGCGCTAGAACATGACGGTACGATGTGTCTGGATAGTCGAAGGCTAGAACATGACGGTACGATGTGTCTGGATAGTCGAGTGCTAGAACATGACGGTACGATGTGTCTGGATAGTCGAAGGCTAGAACATGACGGTACGATGTGTCTGGATAGTCGAAGGCTAGAACATGACGGTACGATGTGTCTGGATAGTCGAGCGCTAGAACATGACGGTACGATGTGTCTGGATAGTCGAAGGCTAGAACATGACGGTACAGTTGTGGTATTGCACAACGCACCAAAAACTGCGTGCGTGCATCGTGCATACATCGTGCATACATCGTGCACACATCGTTCGCCCATGGTGCGCACAACCGGGCGATCTAAAGATCGTGCGTTTATGTGTGCGATTAAATCGCACACACGCACGATTTGGTACAATTGGTCGATACATATTACGATATGAAAAACATATGGAACCCTCTTGTCCAAAAACTATTTAAATTCGCATCATATTTATTGGGATTATATCAATTTAACAATATACAGTAAACAGTATTACAGTGATCATAAGACAGCCAAGTGCGGGTTAAGCTACCAGGTGTCAGAATATGTAAATAACATGCCGCAGTTTTACCTGTCCCGTGTGCGGCGATACGCTACGACAGCCATTACCGAGCGACCGTTATGAAAACAAACTGGAGTCTTATAATCAGTTATTTGAAAAACCCTCCCCTCCCCAACATTTACCTGTGTTTTCACACCTATGCGAGTGTTGTAAGTGCCCCGGGCCAGAGATATCTACATATATTGGCCATGTACAGGTACAGTTTATAACTTGGTAAAACCGGCAATATTTACTTGAATGAGAACTTGTCAATATGAGTTGAAAGTTTACATACATGTGTCTATTTGGTTTGTTTCTAAAACTACAGAAAGACTATTATTATTTTTTAGAAATATATAGATAGAACTATTAGCTAATGTAAATAGTTAAAATATAGAAATATGTTTAAAACAACTAGCGCGAAACCGTTTAATTGTTAAACCATTTCTAAATTTACATCAACCACGATTGTCATCGCACAATGTTAGTCTATCGTGCGCCCACATGTGCGTTAGAAATAATCGCCCAGGATCGCATCGTTCGCACATCGTGCATACACCGTTCGCCCATCGTGCGCCCACCGCACATCGTGTAACGTTGTGCGATCCCACAACTGTACGATGTGTCTGGATAGTCGAGCGCTAGAACATGACGGTACGATGTGTCTGGATAGTCGAAGGCTAGAACATGACGGTACGATGTGTCTGGATAGTCGAAGGCTAGAACATGACGGTACGATGTGTCTGGATAGTCGAAGGCTAGAACATGACGGTACGATGTGTCTGGATAGTCGAAGGCTAGAACATGACGGTACGATGTGTCTGGATAGTCGAGTGCTAGAACATGACGGTACGATGTGTCTGGATAGTCGAAGGCTAGAACATGACGGTACGATGTGTCTGGATAGTCGAGTGCTAGAACATGACGGTACGATGTGTCTGGATAGTCGAAGGCTAGAACATGACGGTACGATGTGTCTGGATAGTCGAGTGCTAGAACATGACGGTACGATGTGTCTGGATAGTCGAAGGCTAGAACATGACGGTACGATGTGTCTGGATAGTCGAAGGCTAGAACATGACGGTACGATGTGTCTGGATAGTCGAAGGCTAGAACATGACGGTACGATGTGTCTGGATTACAGAAGGCGTGGACTTGAGTAATCAAAGCAGATGCAACCGTCAAATGGCTTCCTCTGTAGTATCGACGCTGTCTCCAGTGTTACGTGGAGACACGACCTCAGGAAATTACAAACCAGGTCAACTGGTTCGGACCTTTTGGCCTGGTGGTTATAGAGGTTACACAACGAGTGCTTGTTGGATATGGAATTTATTTCACTCGAGTTAATTATTTTTTAAAAGTTACAGAGGACACGAGCTTTAGCGAATGTCTTTTGTAACTTTAAAAAAAAAAAATTAACGAGAGTGAAATAAATACCATATCCAATGACAACGAGTAGTGTGACCTGTTTCTACCACAATATTAAATCGGCAGTGTCAGTGTTGATTTTTGGAGTGAACCACGGACTATTTGCGCGAAAACGCATCATCTCGCATATATTCCCGCCAAGTTGTGACGTCGTCAACAATCAATGACGACGTCAACAATCGTGATTTCCGGTCAAAGTTCAACTTCTCAACCAAATCAAAAGTCCGGAAGGTCATATTCCACTAGTGGTATATAACATATATTTATCCAACAGTAAGCACGTTTATACAATGGTCTGAGAGTGGAATAACACGGGATATTGTGGTAGAAACGTCCTTGCCCCATAACCTAGAGGTCTCGGGTTCGCGCCCGGCTCATCTCACTAGTTTCATTTCTGCTCTTTGTTGTAAAATACTGTTTACGCCGACTACGGTTTAATCGGGGGTCGTTTCAAAAGTATAATTGTATGTACAGCAGTCAAATACAAGACCTTGGTTTTTAGGTGCCGGTATGTTTATATATAGTTTATAACATGCATATTCGTAAGCGATATTAATTCAAAGTATCCATTTCAAATCGTAAGACAAACAAACACATGTAAGATGTATGTGTGTAATAGGAGGAGGAAAAGTGAAAAAGATAATGCCGTTGTTGGGGCTCGAACCCGCGACCCTTGGCTCTTCTGCCCGATGCTTTATTTTTTTTTATTTTTAACAAAATAAAACATTTATTTTTCCCGTCAATAGGGCCCCGGGGGTTGGGTCCCCCGGGGTTCCTCACAATGCATAATCAATATTGCACAGATGTAATTTATGTTTTAAAAGATATAAAACAAAGTAATTTTAGTTAGTTATCATACAATTTACAATGTCCGATGCTCTACCGACTGAGCTAAAGGGAATTTCCGTACAGCTCACGCTTGTAAGGAAACCTAAACAATGCACATTTCAAACATGAATACGGGTATACGAAAAGACCTCTATTTGTCGCACACAAGCGGTCGCTAAGTTACACACTATGTTGATGTGGAAGCACACGTGGCAAGTCCGCAGTGTTGCACTATGCAAATAAATAGGGGGTGGGGGATGCTACAATTATACGTTTGATTTATTCTCCTTTTTTTTAGATATACATTTTTTACATATCTTCAAGCCTATCCCATTCAAATGAAAAGTCAACGTCGCAATTCTCCCCGATTGTTGAAATATACCATAATATATTCCGTATAATATTGGTATGGAGATGGAATTATCACAGGGGCTAGGTACGGTAAAAAGTATCTGACAATCATTTCACAGTGACATAGGTCCGTGCCTAGCCCCTGTGGGCATTATGTGTATTGTTCATGTATGTATATATACTTGTTTTGCCAATATACCCTTTTCCCGTTGAACTACAGGAAATGGCACAAATAAACATGTAAACATACATGTACACATACATTGTAGGCAAATCGGCAAACATACATTAATTAATTAATTAATTTATTTATTAGATATTGAATAATTTAATTGATAGAATGTAGAGTGGAACAGATATTTCCGTAATGGCGTTTTTATAGCTATTCGCACCCATACTTCAGTGTTGTCGAATACACATGTGTGAGGCTATGTGTACGTACATTGCACGTGAATCTAAAGCGTTCATCGTCGAGAATCAAATATTCCCGCGGTTCGTTAAGAATAGCGGGAATAATTTGTCTCGTTCGGCACGGAGACGCATATGTTGCACGTGCAGTGACGTCACAGCGGTGGACGTGTATTGAGCACACAGGTGTGCGTGTCATTCCTAGCCGCCATGTCGTAGAGTGCGGTCATGATATTATTTTCACTACTTGTTTTCACTCTCGCTATGACTTCTACTTCTACTGAGGAATTTATCGCTGCGCACGTAAAGGCGGCAGTTGAAGCTTCGCAAGATGATATTGTTTCTAGGATGAGTGCTTTAATTTCCCATAAACTGGACAGTTTTGAGCACCTATACACGGGGCTAGTCGGCAAATGGAATTTGCGTGTTTTAATGTTGTTGAGTTAAGTATAGAGGAGACACTAGTATCAGTTGGACAACGCATATGAATTCGAAACAAATAGTTTTTGAGACGACCCCCAATTTACCTGTAGTCTACGTTCGCGTCCGTGAACAGTGTAGGTCCTCCGTGTACATAAAAATCGGAAATGTCTAAAAATAGCACAAGTCTGGGTGTGTACATGTACGATATGTACTAATTATCACAATGATAATTTCTTAAATATAGTTACAGCCCCTGATACCCGATTAAACGTTACGTCGTGGCGGATCTGTTTGAGTTGTATGCCTTCGTCAGGTTCTATAAGACGTCACGTTTCGTAACACCAGTATCATTAGATATAAAGATTTTAAAGAATGCCATCATATTCGTACAAGATGTACATACATACAAATGTATCATTACACACAAATCATGATGTAATTTATACTACAAATAGTCATACCGGGAGGAGTTTACACAACATGTATAGTTTGTATTTTTGTATTCGAGTTCCCCCGCTACGATTCGTAATACGACAAGCTTGAGAATCTATTCATCGCATGAATCACTCATTCATCCAAAGCGTTACATACAGGTCTGTCAATTCCTTATTGCTTAACGCAATAAACATTAAACATGAAGAATGAAGTTATTATTTAAGTACGTATGTATACAAGCACTGCGAACGCATACATTAATGTATGAGCAAATTTAATGAAGATGAAATGTATCAATACAAATCACAACAGATAAATAAATATATACTGTAAAAACTAACAAATATGTAAGATTATAAGACTCTTTCATAAGCGTGTATGTAGGAAAGGGGTATTCCACCCGAGGGGTCACACAATGTGTTGAAACCCGAGGCAAGCCGAGGGTTTTACCACATTTTGTGATCCCGAGAGTGGAATGTCCCTATCCTTCATACACACATAATGAAAGAGTCTTTTTCTCTCATATCAACTACCCGAATAAGCTCAAAAACCATGAAAATATGTTTAAACAGGCTACCATTTTGAAATTTCATCTTTTTCCTTGAGCTTTTTTGACGAAAACGAATTTGACAGCGATTTTAAGCATACCCTATATTTGCAAACACAGTTTGCGCAGAAAAATACGTCTCCTCTTCCTGGTGTTTATGGTTAAAATTTTGTGAAAGGTTGTAATTTATCACGTCGTCGTTTTCTCTTTCCGGCATCAGAGTTTACCGTATTGGTGACGTCACGTCATTGTTGAGCCATTGTGACGTCACGTCGCGTGAAATGCTATCCAAGATTATAAGACTCTGTCATGACCAGGGGTGTAAGATAAGGAAATTCCACCCTCGGGATTTTCAAATTTGAAAACCCCTCGGAAAATCCCGAGGGTGGAATTTCCTTTTCTCTCATTTCTTAGAGTGTAATACTGGCCTGTCCAGGGCAATACACCTGTGATCGCTGTTGTTGTATTACACACCTACCCATGCAATACAGCCACGGCGTGACGTCACAATGGTGCAACAATGACGTGACGTCACGAGTTCGGTAAAATCTGATGCCAACAAGGAAAAATGGCGACGTGATGAAATTAAAACCTTCCACAATATTTTAACCGTGTACATAAGAAAGCTGAGATTGTTTTTCCTGTGCAAACAAGGTTTGCAAATATGGGGTATGCTTAATCTTGCTGTATGATTTGTTTTCGTCAAAAAAGCTCCAGGAAAAAGTTGATTTTTTCAAAATGGTGGCCAGTCAAAAGTATTTTGATGGTTTTTGAACTTATTCAGGTAGTTGAAATGAGAGAAAAATACCCTTTCATGGCCAGGGGTGTAAGATAGGGAAATTCCACCCTCGGGATTTTTAAATTTGGCAAAACCCTCGGCAAAGCCTCGGGTTTTATCAAATTTGAAAACCCCCTCGGGTGGAATTTCCCTATCTTACACCCCTGGCCATGAAAGAGTCTTATAATCTTACATCCCTGGTCATGACAGAGTATTTTTCTCTCATTTCAACTACCTGAATAAGCTCAAAAACCATGAAAATACTTTTGACTAGCCACCATTTTGAAAATATCAAATTTTTCCTTGATTTTTTTTGACGAAAACAAATGATACAGCCAGATCGAGCATACCCCATATTTGCAAACGTAGTTTGCGCAGAAAAAATAATCTCAGCTTTCTAATGTACACGGTTAAAATATCGTGAAAGGTTTTAATTTCATCACGTCGCCATTTTTCTTTTTTCGGCATAAGATTTTACCGAACTCGTGACGTCACGACATTGTTGCGCCATTGTGACGTCACGCGGTGGCTGTATTGCATGGGTAGGGGTGTAATACAACCACAGCGATCATATGTGTATTGCCCTAGACAGGCCAGTATTACACACCTAGAAATGAGAGAAAGATTTTTCTTACATAGCATTCTTACATGGGCAACCTCTATCCAACATGACGAGATATGAGAGAAAAGATCATAAACTATCACTTAAATACCAAATGCAGAACAGCTTACCATGATACATAGGAATGTATTGATGTCGTCATCATACTGTTTCATAGTGACTTATCATTGGTAAAACACCTTGTAAGTATATTGACAACAATGGGTAACAACCCTCGAGGTCTAGATCTAAGTCGTATTAATAAAATATCTCTGCTTGTGTTCTTATATTGATACATTTTTGTACAATCTCAATGTGTACTTTTATGTTTGATGAAAACGAGATTTGTAAGTAAGCAAAAGCAAATAAAAAACACACAATAATAAATAGTATCATTACAACAGGACAGACATCAGAAAATTGAATTTTTTTTTTTTTTTCAGGCTGATCAACTTAACGATGAACAAGTGGCTGGTAAGTTTTCCTTCATTACATAAACATATCAGCGAGTACTAAAGCGTCAAATCATGAGCAAAATATAAACATAGAAATAATTTACACGGAGATCCTTGAAAAAAACACCAAGGGAATAAGGCCAGGTGTTTGGAGAGAGAACGGTTCTTCTGCTTTAGGACTCACACAACTAAATAATTTACTATATGTTATTACTAAGCTTTCGAGCTAATAACTTTAATATTTGAAGTACAACACTTGTGAAAACTGCCTAAATTCACAGATACATACATGACAAAGGCTTCAAGTGGCATTTAATGAGGAGTTTACTGGCATATTAGCTTGCTACAGGCGTCTGCTTCGGACAACCGGAAATTTACATGTCAAACCAGTGAAATAGGACGGGAACACCCTCTGACTTTTGACCCCATATCAATCCGCCATCACATATCAAAATCTACCAAAAGTATATATTTTTGTAAAGTTAAATATCTACAGATTTCATTCAATGCAGAATAGGTCAACAATTACCTATTTAAATTACCCAGAATCACTGTATTTAGCCGGAATAAATTTTCAGTAGGGACTACAAACGTATGAAACACTTCGTGATAGGCTGATTTAGTTGTGTGAGTCCTTTATCGATAGCACCCGCAATGTAAATCTAGGTAAGATCCAAGCACATTGTAAATAGCATCTTGATCACATCAAGCAGGGCATACTTATGAACATATTCAAAAGCGTCAATCTTCATATCATACAAGGATGTAGACATCGTATTTCCAGCTGCTCGACAGACCAACGTAATTGGGTCTCGCATCGATAGACGTCCTGGTCTGATGGACCGACAATAGATTGTGAGGACTGAGTCGATAGCAGATTTATCACTGATGCGTGCAATCTTGTCAGGATGCAGCTAGACTGCGGAAACCAAGATACTAAAGCGCGCAAAGGGATCAGAAGGTCGATTCGAAATAAAATCAAAAGGAACTGACGAAATACTAAATCTGAAGGGGACACAATACAATGAGACGCCGAAACAAAAGGAAAATCAACAAGAAAAAAAAAGACATGGAAACCGAAAGATTTGGAAAAATAGAAAGTGAGGAGGCAGAAAAACAAAGTGAAGACAGCAAAAGAATCTATCAAGACAGCAGAACAACAGGAAATATAGCATAAAGTTCACAAACAAAGAAAATAGAGTCATACAGACAAAAAACTAAAGGAAAGGGAACACAGGAATCACCCAACAAAACAAAAGGGAACAGAGGAAACTCCCAAACAAACCAAAAGGAAACAGAGGAAACTCCCAAACAAAACAAAAAGGAATAGAGGAATCACCAAAATAAACCAAAAGGGATCAGGGGAATCAATAAAAAAACAAAGAAACAACGCGGAAACCAAAACTTTCAAGATAAGAAAAGAAAACTAAAACAAAATTCATCATATAGTTTACTAATTGAAAGTTTTCATGTACAAGTCTGTGCCATAACGTCAAGCACACAGTGTAGGTTACTAAAGCGGATTACATCAAACATCAATAATGGAACAATGTTACTGTTGACAGGGTTTGCATGTTGAATAAAAAAAGTGATGATCATGAAATTCATATAGCTTAGATTTCAGAGAGAACTCATCTGTGGTGTTCTATCCTTACATAATATCACAACAGACACGTGTGTACTGTAGAATACTGTGGAACTAATTATACATTTTACTTTATAAGGTAATGTTGAACTATATTGAGAGTACCTTTTAATAGAATTGTTTGGAGAAAATTACGAGAGAATATTAAAATAAATCTTCAGTTTATGAGGTGACAAAAAAAGTAAGAAAAACTAGCATATAGTCAAACCTCGTTAAGTCGAAGTCAACAGAACTGAAGGAACACGAGTAATCCGAGTATTCGAGTTACGCGAGTTTGAATGCTAGTGTAACACTTGGCAGGGACCGACAACATATTTTGCTAGAAGAACAGAATTGAGAGTGTTTGTATGTGATTTTAGAAGGGTGCCTGGTACGGGTAAACGTTTGTATTCAACGCTATGCAAGTTTTATAGATATAAATGTGCAATAAAATGTTCTAAAATCAAATTTACAGAATTCAAAGAGGCATTTTGCTTGTTTGACAAAGATGGCGACGGTACTATAACAAACAAAGAGTTGGGGACAGTGATGAGGTCACTAGGACAGAACCCGACGGAAGCTGAGTTACAGGACATGATCAACGAGGTGGACGCAGATGGTAAGATACTGTCACGAAGATGGTATGTATTATATAAACCATTATTCTCTCATTGTATCATCGTGTTTTTCAGTTTTACTTACTAGGCACTAGGCTGCTATGGAGATATTGGAATTGGTACTATTTGTGTCTAATATTAAAGGCTCAATATACGTAACTTAAGGAATTTTATCGGGATTCTGAAAAATGAAAAAAAAAATCAACTGATAACCATGCAAAAAAAAGCCTAAAACGGTAACTAACAAGATACTCTTGACAAAAAATCCAAAGAATTGAAAATAATTCAGGTGGGACCAACTTCAACAACAAGCTGAAGGTAGAAGACAGTTCGAAATTGACGCGTGTTTACAAATACCGTGTTTCAACTGCTGCTGTACTGGTAACCGCGTAAGAATTCATCTTAAATATTGCTGATATCAGTTAATCTTAGCTTAATCTATAAATATAATAAGTTATTTGGCTTGAATTTCGATTCAAGTCTTGCCAAAAGTTACGTATATTGGGCCTTTAATAAAAACCAGCTTCATTGGTCTTTACAGGATGACAATCCAAAATCGATCACTGAACGAAGATTTTGTTCATTCGGTGAAATTCCAGAAGATGAATTATAGATATTAGTTGTTAGATCAAAAGTAGAATGTCAAAACTTTTTTATCTAAGATAATGGTTTGATATTGCAATATTTTTTTTTCACTTTAATGAATCATTCTTGTTTAGATCTCAACGTTTCCTGTTGATTTAGAATTTGTTTGGTTACAGGTGGTCGTGTAGTTTAGGTTTGTATAGTAACAGGTGGTCGTGTAGTTTAGGTTTAAATAGTTACAGGTGGTCGTGTAGTTTAGGTTTGTATGGTTACAGGTGGTCGTGTAGTTTAGGTTTGTATGGTTACAGGTGGTCGTGTAGTTTAGGTTTGTTTGGTTACAGGTGGTCGTGTAGTTTAGGTTTGTATGGTTACAGGTGGTCGTGTAGTTTAGGTTTATATGGTTACAGGTGGTCGTGTAGTTTAGGTTTGTATGGTTACAGGTGGTCGTGTAGTTTAGGTTTGTATGGTTACAGGTGGTCGTGTAGTTTAGGTTTGTATGGTTACAGGTGGTCGTGTAGTTTAGGTTTGTTTGGTTACAGGTGGTCGTGTAGTTTAGGTTTGTATGGTTACAGGTGGTCGTGTAGTTTAGGTTTGTATGGTTACAGGTGGTCGTGTAGTTTAGGTTTGTATGGTTACAGGTGGTCGTGTAGTTTAGGTTTGTTTGGTTACAGGTGGTCGTGTAGTTTAGTTTTGTATGGTTACAGGTGGTCGTGTAGTTTAGGTTTGTATGGTTACAGGTGGTCGTGTAGTTTAGGTTTGTATGGTTACAGGTGGTCGTGTAGTTTAGGTTTAAATAGTTACAGGTGGTCGTGTAGCTTAGGTTTGTATGGTTACAGGTGGTCGTGTAGTTTAGGTTTGTATGGTTACAGGTGGTCGTGTAGTTTAGGTTTATATGGTTACAGGTGGTCGTGTAGTTTAGGTTTGTTTGGTTACAGGTGGTCGTGTAGTTTAGGTTTGTATGGTTACAGGTGGTCGTGTAGTTAAGGTTTGTATGGTTACAGGTGGTCGTGTAGTTTAGGTTTGTATGGTTACAGGTGGTCGTGTAGTTTAGGTTTATATGGTTACAGGTGGTCGTGTAGTTTAGGTTTATATGGTTACAGGTGGTCGTGTAGTTTAGGTTTGTATGGTTACAGGTGGTCGTGTAGTTTAGGTTTGTTTGGTTACAGGTGGTCGTGTAGTTTAGGTTTGTATGGTTACAGGTGGTCGTGTAGTTTAGGTTTGTATGGTTACAGGTGGTCGTGTAGTTTAGGTTTATATGGTTACAGGTGGTCGTGTAGTTTAGGTTTATATGGTTACAGGTGGTCGTGTAGTTTAGGTTTGTATGGTTACAGGTGGTCGTGTAGTTTAGGTTTGTTTGGTTACAGGTGGTCGTGTAGTTTAGGTTTGTATGGTTACAGGTGGTCGTGTAGTTTAGGTTTGTATGGTTACAGGTGGTCGTGTAGTTTAGGTTTATATGGTTACAGGTGGTCGTGTAGTTTAGGTTTATATGGTTACAGGTGGTCGTGTAGTTTAGGTTTGTTTGGTTACAGGTGGTCGTGTAGTTTAGGTTTATATGGTTACAGGTGGTCGTGTAGTTTAGGTTTATATGGTTACAGGTGGTCGTGTAGTTTAGGTTTGTATGGTTACAGGTGGTCGTGTAGTTTAGGTTTATATGGTTACAGGTGGTCGTGTAGTTTAGGTTTATATGGTTACAGGTGGTCGTGTAGTTTAGGTTTGTTTGGTTACAGGTGGTCGTGTAGTTTAGGTTTATATGGTTACAGGTGGTCGTGTAGTTTAGGTTTATATGGTTACAGGTGGTCGTGTAGTTTAGGTTTGTTTGGTTACAGGTGGTCGTGTAGTTTAGGTTTGTATGGTTACAGATGGTCGTGTAGTTTAGGTTTATATGGTTACAGGTGGTCGTGTAGTTTAGGTTTGTATGGTTACAGGTGGTCGTGTAGTTTAGGTTTGTTTGGTTACAGGTGGTCGTGTAGTTTAGGTTTGTATGGTTACAGGTGGTCGTGTAGTTTAGGTTTGTATGGTTACAGGTGGTCGTGTAGTTTAGGTTTGTTTGGTTACAGGTGGTCGTGTAGTTTAGGTTTGTATGGTTACAGGTGGTCGTGTAGTTTAGGTTTGTATGGTTACAGGTGGTCGTGTAGTTTAGGTTTGTATGGTTACAGGTGGTCGTGTAGTTTAGGTTTGTTTGGTTACAGGTGGTCGTGTAGTTTAGGTTTGTATGGTTACAGGTGGTCGTGTAGTTTAGGTTTATATGGTTACAGGTGGTCGTGTAGTTTAGGTTTGTTTGGTTACAGGTGGTCGTGTAGTTTAGGTTTGTATGGTTACAGGTGGTCGTGTAGCTTAGGTTTGTTTGGTTACAGGTGGTCGTGTAGTTTAGGTTTATATGGTTACAGGTGGTCGTGTAGCTTAGGTTTGTTTGGTTACAGGTGGTCGTGTAGTTTAGGTTTGTATGGTTACAGGTGGTCGTGTAGTTTAGGTTTATATGGTTACAGGTGGTCGTGTAGTTTAGGTTTGTTTGGTTACAGGTGGTCGTGTAGTTTAGGTTTGTATGGTTACAGGTGGTCGTGTAGTTTAGGTTTGTATGATTACAGGTGGTCGTGTAGTTTAGGTTTGTATGGTTACAGGTGGTCGTGTAGTTTAGGTTTGTATGGTTACAGGTGGTCGTGTAGTTTAGGTTTGTATGGTTACAGATGGTCGTGTAGTTTAGGTTTATATGGTTACAGGTGGTCGTGTAGTTTAGGTTTATATGGTTACAGGTGGTCGTGTAGTTTAGGTTTATATGGTTACAGGTGGTCGTGTAGTTTAGGTTTGTTTGGTTACAGGTGGTCGTGTAGTTTAGGTTTGTATGGTTACAGGTGGTCGTGTAGTTTAGGTTTATATGGTTACAGGTGGTCGTGTAGTTTAGGTTTGTTTGGTTACAGGTGGTCGTGTAGTTTAGGTTTGTATGGTTACAGGTGGTCGTGTAGTTTAGGTTTATATGGTTACAGGTGGTCGTGTAGTTTAGGTTTGTATGGTTACAGGTGGTCGTGTAGTTTAGGTTTGTATGGTTACAGGTGGTCGTGTAGTTTAGGTTTGTATGGTTACAGGTGGTCGTGTAGTTTAGGTTTGTTTGGTTACAGGTGGTCGTGTAGTTTAGGTTTGTATGGTTACAGGTGGTCGTGTAGTTTAGGTTTATATGGTTACAGGTGGTCGTGTAGTTTAGGTTTGTATGGTTACAGGTGGTCGTGTAGTTTAGGTTTGTTTGGTTACAGGTGGTCGTGTAGTTTAGGTTTGTATGGTTACAGGTGGTCGTGTAGTTTAGGTTTGTATGGTTACAGGTGGTCGTGTAGTTTAGGTTTGTTTGGTTACAGGTGGTCGTGTAGTTTAGGTTTATATGGTTACAGGTGGTCGTGTAGTTTAGGTTTATATGGTTACAGGTGGTCGTGTAGTTTAGGTTTATATGGTTACAGGTGGTCGTGTAGTTTAGGTTTGTATGGTTACAGGTGGTCGTGTAGTTTAGGTTTGTATGGTTACAGGTGGTCGTGTAGTTTAGGTTTGTATGGTTACAGGTGGTCTTGTAGTTTAGGTTTGTATGGTTACAGGTGGTCGTGTAGTTTAGGTTTGTATGGTTACAGGTGGTCGTGTAGTTTAGGTTTGTATGGTTACAGGTGGTCGTGTAGTTTAGGTTTGTATGGTTACAGGTGGTCGTGTAGTTTAGGTTTATATGGTTACAGGTGGTCGTGTAGTTTAGGTTTGTTTGGTTACAGGTGGTCGTGTAGTTTAGGTTTGTTTGGTTACAGGTGGTCGTGTAGTTTAGGTTTGTATGGTTACAGGTGGTCGTGTAGTTTAGGTTTGTATGGTTACAGGTGGTCGTGTAGTTTAGGTTTGTATGGTTACAGGTGGTCGTGTAGTTTAGGTTTGTATGGTTACAGGTGGTCGTGTAGTTTAGGTTTATATGGTTACAGGTGGTCGTGTAGTTTAGGTTTGTTTGGTTACAGGTGGTCGTGTAGTTTAGGTTTGTATTGTTACAGGTGGTCGTGTAGTTTAGGTTTGTATGGTTACAGGTGGTCGTGTAGTTTAGGTTTGTTTGGTTACAGGTGGTCGTGTAGTTTAGGTTTGTATGGTTACAGGTGGTCGTGTAGTTTAGGTTTGTATGGTTACAGGTGGTCGTGTAGTTTAGGTTTGTATGGTTACAGGTGGTCGTGTAGTTTAGGTTTGTTTGGTTACAGGTGGTCGTGTAGTTTAGGTTTGTATGGTTACAGGTGGTCGTGTAGTTTAGGTTTATATGGTTACAGGTGGTCGTGTAGTTTAGGTTTGTTTGGTTACAGGTGGTCGTGTAGTTTAGGTTTGTATGGTTACAGGTGGTCGTGTAGCTTAGGTTTGTTTGGTTACAGGTGGTCGTGTAGTTTAGGTTTATATGGTTACAGGTGGTCGTGTAGCTTAGGTTTGTTTGGTTACAGGTGGTCGTGTAGTTTAGGTTTGTATGGTTACAGGTGGTCGTGTAGTTTAGGTTTATATGGTTACAGGTGGTCGTGTAGTTTAGGTTTGTTTGGTTACAGGTGGTCGTGTAGTTTAGGTTTGTATGGTTACAGGTGGTCGTGTAGTTTAGGTTTGTATGATTACAGGTGGTCGTGTAGTTTAGGTTTGTATGGTTACAGGTGGTCGTGTAGTTTAGGTTTGTATGGTTACAGGTGGTCGTGTAGTTTAGGTTTGTTTGGTTACAGGTGGTCGTGTAGTTTAGGTTTATATGGTTACAGGTGGTCGTGTAGTTTAGGTTTGTATGGTTACAGGTGGTCGTGTAGTTTAGGTTTATATGGTTACAGGTGGTCGTGTAGTTTAGGTTTGTATGGTTACAGATGGTCGTGTAGTTTAGGTTTATATGGTTACAGGTGGTCGTGTAGTTTAGGTTTATATGGTTACAGGTGGTCGTGTAGTTTAGGCTTATATGGTTACAGGTGGTCGTGTAGTTTAGGTTTGTTTGGTTACAGGTGGTCGTGTAGTTTAGGTTTGTATGGTTACAGGTGGTCGTGTAGTTTAGGTTTATATGGTTACAGGTGGTCGTGTAGTTTAGGTTTGTATGGTTACTGGTGGTCGTGTAGTTTAGGTTTGTTTGGTTACAGATGGTCGTGTAGTTTAGGTTTGTATGGTTACAGGTGGTCGTGTAGCTTAGGTTTGTTTGGTTACAGGTGGTCGTGTAGTTTAGGTTTGTATGGTTACAGGTGGTCGTGTAGTTTAGGTTTGTATGGTTACAGGTGGTCGTGTAGTTTAGGTTTGTATGGTTACAGGTGGTCGTGTAGTTTAGGTTTGTATGGTTACTGGTGGTCGTGTAGTTTAGGTTTGTATGGTTACAGGTGGTCGTGTAGTTTAGGTGTATATGGTTACAGGTGGTCGTGTAGTTTAGGTTTGTTTGGTTACAGATGGTCGTGTAGTTTAGGTTTGTATGGTTACAGGTGGTCGTGTAGTTTAGGTTTGTATGGTTACAGGTGGTCGTGTAGTTTAGGTTTGTATGGTTACAGGTGGTCGTGTAGTTTAGGTGTATATGGTTACAGGTGGTCGTGTAGTTTAGGTGTATATGGTTACAGGTGGTCGTGTAGTTTAGGTTTGTATGGTTACAGGTGGTCGTGTAGTTTAGGTTTGTATGGTTACTGGTGGTCGTGTAGTTTAGGTTTGTATGGTTACAGGTGGTCGTGTAGTTTAGGTGTATATGGTTACAGGTGGTCGTGTAGTTTAGGTTTGTTTGGTTACAGATGGTCGTGTAGTTTAGGTTTGTATGGTTACAGGTGGTCGTGTAGTTTAGGTTTGTATGGTTACAGGTGGTCGTGTAGTTTAGGTTTGTATGGTTACAGGTGGTCGTGTAGTTTAGGTGTATATGGTTACAGGTGGTCGTGTAGTTTAGGTTTGTATGGTTACAGGTGGTCGTGTAGTTTAGGTTTATATGGTTACAGGTGGTCGTGTAGTTTAGGTTTGTATGGTTACAGGTGGTCGTGTAGTTTAGGTTTGTATGGTTACAGGTGGTCGTGTAGTTTAGGTGTATATGGTTACAGGTGGTCGTGTAGTTTAGGTTTGTATGGTTACAGGTGGTCGTGTAGTTTAGGTTTGTATGGTTACAGGTGGTCGTGTAGTTTAGGTTTGTATGGTTACAGGTGGTCGTGTAGTTTAGGTTTATATGGTTACAGGTGGTCGTGTAGTTTAGGTTTGTTTGGTTACAGGTGGTCGTGTAGTTTAGGTTTGTATGGTTACAGGTGGTCGTGTAGTTTAGGTTTGTATGGTTACAGGTGGTCGTGTAGTTTAGGTTTGTATGGTTACAGGTGGTCGTGTAGTTTAGGTTTATATGGTAACAGGTGGTCGTGTAGTTTAGGTTTATAACTATTTATTACATTTTTGCCCGTGAAATATAGAAAATTATCAAACTGATAAAACTTATATTTTCACTGCAGTGATGAGCAGTGAAAATATAAGATTTTGTCGTGAAAATATAAGATTTTGCAGTGAAAATATAAGGTTTTTCCAGTGTAACGTGAAAAAATGACCCGGCATGAAAAAACTACCCAGGGTCATTATTCTGCGTGGAAAATGTTACCCGGGCCCGTTCTTTCACAGTAGAAATCTTACATGGCCATATGAAGAAAAATGACCCCACTCGATATTTCTGTAATTCGTCCCTTGAAAAAGGGACCCACCGTAGATTTCAACAGTAGGTAGTTTTCAACCCGGGTCATTTTTTCATGTTACACCGGAACTTTTGCATGAGTTGTTCCCCTTGATCGAATCGAACTTGGCAATGGTGGCTCGGCATTGTTGTCGTCTGCTAGAACTTGCCTAAATATTGGGGAAAGATGATCTTGAAGAGAAGAGAGAACACATCACTCCTGTTCTGTATTCATTGCACTGGATACCTATGCAATACAGGTCACAATACAAAATCTTGGTATACACATACAAGGCACTGGATGGAACAGCTCCGCAGTACATACGGGAGCTAGTTACCCTGTATCAGCCGTCACGATCACTGAGGTCGAAGACAGAATCATTGTTGTGTGTCCCAAAATCTCGTACTGTGACCTATGGAAACCGGTGTTTTGGGAAAGTTTCAGCCACGTTGTGGAATAGATTACCATCCGCTATCCGAAAAACAAATACTCTGGCCAAATTCAAGAAACTTCTGAAGACGTACATGTACCTTTTCACGTCTGCATATTAGGAACAACTTTGACGTCATGTATATTATACTGACATTTGTTTATCTACAGTAGATGTAGTTCGTATTTATATGCAATTTTTTTATTTTATCACATTAGCTTAGATTGTAATAACTTCTTTATTTATGCAGTGTAAGTATCAAATTATTATCTACATGTTGTGAAGCGCTTTAGGACTCACACAACTAAATAATTTACTATATGTTATTACTAAGCTTTCGAGCTAATAACTTTAATATTTGAAGTACAACACTTGTGAAAACTGCCTAAATTCACAGATACATACATGACAAAGGCTTCAAGGGGCATTTAATGAGGAGTTTACTGGCATATTAGCTTGCTACAGGCGTCTGCTTCGGACAACCGGAAATTTACATGTCAAACCAGTGAAATGGGACGGGAACACCCTCTGACTTTTGACCCCATATCAATCCGCCATCACATATCGAAATCTACCAAAAGTATATATTTTTGTAAAGTTAAATATCTACAGATTTCATTCAATGCAGAATATGTCAGCCGGAACAAATTTTCAGTAGGGACTACAAACGTATGAAACACTTCGTGATAGGCTGATTTAGTTGTGTGAGTCCTTCAGAGTAATTTTACAAATTATATAGAGCGCTATATATGTTGTATATTATTATTATTATGATTATTATTACAAGCTTTCCCGAACATAATCTTACAGTGTACGTAAATGAAAAACGTATACGTATCAGCTGTACGTTTTTGTTTTCCGAAAGCACTGTCAACTTAACCACACTTCATCCGTCAAACCATGCTCTTCGTCTTCTTTGATGGTGTCGTATATATTTTTGTAAAGTTAAATATCTACAGATTTCATTCAATGCAGAATATGTCAACAATTACCTATTTAAATTACCCAGAATCACTGTACTTAGCCGAAACAAATTTTCAGTAGGGACTACAAACGTATGAAACACTTCGTGATAGGCTGATTTAGTTGTGTGAGTCCTTTAAAGGGCCCTAAACCTTACAGATGTTGAAATAAAGTTTACTAACTGAAAGTATATACATTTCTGAGTAAAATGGTGAAGTTTGGTTGAAATTGAATAAAACATTATGAAGAAAACCCAAGTTATTGCACCTAATGTACACTTGCTATTCAGAGCTAGTACCAGAGAAATTTCTCGTTTCTTTTGCATAACATTTACCTCTAGCACCTCAGTTAAGCACACACTTAGCAATTTCATATTTTGCACAACGATCAAATACGCTTACCACTCAACTGTTTTTGAAAAGAAATCTTGTTACCTCAGTTTCTGTTAATTTTAAAGTCTCTGCAGTAATTAATTTTTATTTTAAGTATTTTTTTATTTAATTTTAACAATTAAACACACTTAGAATTCACACACAACTTCAAACTTCTACAGAAAACATGAGTCATAAATGGTTATCAGACATCCACCTTAACTGTTTATCTATCAATTACACCAGCTACATTTAGCACTTCTAGCTCCCCGGGGTGCCTCCATTTTACAGGGAGAATATTGGGGGTAGGGGAGATATAATGCTATAAACGGCTTATTGTATGAGTAAACAAAGTACACAAACGCATTAAATCAATAAACAAGATGTTGAACAAGGTACATATTGTGACAGGAATAAAGTGATATCTACAATTTACTGAAAATATGGAATATAAGTTGGATTTAGCCACCAAAACATGCACGTGACACATACACATATATAAACTCACATGTGCAATATTTATACAAGCTTATTATGTGGTTGTTCTAGTTATTGCTTTCTTAGGATTATAAAACACGCATACATTTATAATTTGCATGAAGGAAGAAGCCTGAGAATGACTGGGCAGAGTTGGAACGGGGCTGGGGGGGGGGGGGGGGGGGGTGAAGACAGCACACTATGTTCTATCAAAATTTGGATGCTAAAACCTGGTACACATATCAGTTAAGTTTTATTAACACGCACGCAGATTAATTATCACAGTTAATTGAACCAAACTTAATTAAAAACGTGAGTATGATGGTCAGTCCAACAATACAGCTTCAACACAGGGCCATGTTTTGCCAGATTTTAAATAATTTTGAAGTTTTTTGTCAAATTAAATATTTTTACACAATGAAAAATGTGCAAACACTCAATGACAGTGGTTGTCTTTGAAAAAAAAATATCCGGAAGCACAGAAAATGTTATATAGGTCAAGCACATGGCTAGTTCAATTAAAGGACTCACACAACTAAATAATTTACTATATGTTATTACTAAGCTTTCGAGCTAATAACTTTAATATTTGAAGTACAACACTTGTGAAAACTGCCTAAATTCACAGATACATACATGACAAAGGCTTCAAGGGGCATGTAATGAGGAATTTACTGGCATATTAGCTTGCTACAGGCGTCTGCTTCGGACAACCGGAAATTTACATGTCAAACCAATGAAATGGGACGGGAACACCCTCTGACTTTTGACCCCATATCAATCCGCCATCACATATCGAAATCTACCAAAAGTATATATTTTTGTAAAGTTAAATATCTACAGATTTCATTCAATGCAGAATATGTCAGCCGGAACAAATTTTCAGTAGGGACTACAAACGTATGAAACACTTCGTGATAGGCTGATTTAGTTGTGTGAGTCCTTCAGAGTAATTTTACAAATTATATAGAGCGCTATATATGTTGTATATTATTATTATTATGATTATTATTACAAGCTTTCCCGAACATAATCTTACAGTGTACGTAAATGAAAAACGTATACGTATCAGCTGTACGTTTTTGTTTTCCGAAAGCACTGTCAACTTAACCACACTTCATCCGTCAAACCATGCTCTTCGTCTTCTTTGATGGTGTCGTATTTCTTTTTGTTTATTAGATGCATCTGTTCCCGATCTTTCAATAGTCTCTTTCATCTTCTTTCTTGTCTAGTCTTGTGACTCTGTTTTCGTCAGCCAATATTTTTTTATCGCGGCTACCTGTCATTTGCGCTTCCGGTTCTATTTTTGTACGAGCAATCACGTGATTTTTTTTTTTCGAATCATGTGACCACTATCCTGCTCCTGGTTCCGTGCCGATTCGCAAGAAAACATAAGAAATGTTTTTTTTTAACACAGAAAAGGATAATAAAAATACAACTATGGAACTGATGTGCTAAGTAATAAATATTGATAATATTGATAAATAAATATGTTATCGTTTGATAATCTAAACTGTTAAGGTTAAAAAAATAATAGAAAATATTTCATGTCGTACCATATTGAGATTCCTATAATTAGTCGAATGGCGGCGACGAAATTGGGCAGACGAGCACCAAATTTAGCGGAAAATGCCATTTTAAGGCACTTTCTGGTTAATTGACACAACTGAGACCTTGATTTTTGTTCTTAGAATAACATTTGCCTTCAGAAAATGTATTTCATTTAGAAATTGGTCCAAACACGAGCTAATTATTATTATTATGTAAGATTATGTTTTAATTAATTACAACCCGACCACTCTAGTAAGTATTTTACTTTCAGGCAATGGTACCATCGACTTCCCAGAATTCATTACCATGATGGCGCAGAAGATGAAAGACACTGACACCGAAGAAGAGTTAAGAGAAGCATTTAAAGTGTTCGACAACGACGGGAATGGATTTATCAGTGCAGCCGAACTTAGACATGTGATGACAAATTTAGGAGAAAAATTAACAGAAGAGGAAGTTGATGACATGATTCGAGAAGCTGACATGGATGGAGACGGACAAGTGAACTATGATGGTAATTTCAATGTCAACATTCTTCTTATGTTACACGTTTTTACATATACGTCATTTAGTCTCGACACGTGCATCCATTTCTCCTTTATTCGTGAACAGTCAAGTTAATTTACGTCTGGCCCAACCGTTGTCAATACATGTACATGTATAATGTGACTGGGTGGGGCATTATACTTCAGTGTGTTAAAACTTAAAATCGGCAAACGATCCGGACTATCGCTAGAAGGCTTACACGAACATATCGCAGCCTTCCAAGTATACACGCACTCAACACAGGGACCTGAGAATTTGTTACAGTTAGTTTTGGACCTAAAATAGGGTGTTTAGAGTAATTTTACACATTTGGAGGGTTAAGATCAATTTTCGATAAAAATGCCCCCTCCATGGTCATAAAAGCTTTCGAAGCTGCCCAAAACTTTGAGACACAGAAATTGTGCGTGTTTTTGGAGGAAATGGAGATTATTTCTGCGGAAGGAGGATACATTTGACTTGCATTTAGGAGGTTTATAAAATGAAAATTATCCATCTTTCTAACTGTACCAAGCGTTTTTTCATACCTCAACTAGAAATATGATTTTTGATTCCAGAAAGGTAGGTGGGTCGATTTTTCGACCTGGAAAGCTTTCCTGAACGCTTTCTCTGAACGCCAACATTTTTAATTTGCCTACAGGGTACATGTAGTTTGTTGTGATAGGGGTTATAGTCTTTTTCCTTAAAGTAGTCTCAATTCCAACAGGTAAATTTACCTGTAAAAGTTACCTGTTGGTACTCAGGCACAAGTATTAAAAAAAAATATCATAAAATTATCTTCATGACACTTTTTTAATCAGAAATATGAAAATGTGCAAGTAATAAATAATGTAACTATTAAAAGATTTGTGATTATCAATTAAAATTCAATGCTTAAGATAATTTTCTAGAAAAAAAAACTGTAATTCACCATTGAATTATGTTATGACTAATTCTTACTTTTAAAAGATACTGTTGTAAAAATAATTTTGGTGATTAATTTAATAGGTTTTGATGATTGATTTTTATAAGGTTTTGATGCCAATTAATATCAAAATTTAATTACTTCATTTTAATTAGTACATTTTTGCTTGGATATGTATGACTTATTAAATTCCGATTTACTCAATAATTCATTACCCATAGAAAGTGAGGTTTATTTAATCAAAGGTATTGTTTTCATTAGGTAAGCTCATTAACCATTCAATTTATTTATTACCTTAAACCTTACGGTTTATCAGTACAAGATATATACAAACAAGTGCATATATACAATGCAAAATACAAATAGATACATGTACAACCAAATATAGTTCGGACACGCACAGACCACAAGGCACAGCCGTAGCGATAGCGTAGAGAGGCTTTTCACTAAATTAAAATGTATTCAGTCGTCTTTTGTTAGAGGGCAATTCATTTACCTAAATTCAAAAGATCTTGGTTTTAAAAATTTGTACATTTTTTCCGTATTAGGTTTTCTATAGTAATACATTTTGATGAAACGTTTTTCATAATGTCTGTGTTTTATTACAAAACGGTACAATTCACTGTCGCAATACGTACAAATCCTATTAATTTGATCTATTAGATTTAACTGTCCCATTTCAATATTCAGTTTACCGGTATGAGACGACATTCTGATTCTAGCTATTTCTTTAAACAAAAAGGTTTTGTTAAATACGGTTTAAAGACAAAATTACCATTGATGAATTTTATATGTGAACATTTTGATGACACATTTATATAGTCATACATTGTTGTTGAAAAATATCTGTCATTCTATATTAAATAGTGATTAATGCTTTACCTTCATTCTGTGTATTTTTTGTTTGCTACACATATCCCAAACCTATTCTTAACAGATTGTTTCTTATACTATCTGTACACTTAATGCCCATTTCAACCATTTCATCGTAACATGCAATTGTCTGAGTTTTTAACTTTAAGCAAATATTTGAAAATTATAAATTTTCGGTCTTCCTAATTCATGATTGATCATGATATTTGGCGTACTTTTCTTAACCCTTAAATTCTCTTACAAAAAATTAGATGCATTTTTTTTTCAATATTAGGCACTTAATGAAACCCCCGTATTTCAGATCCATAATTTAAAATGCTACTTACAAAAGTTAAAAAAAAACTAAGTTGGGTTTCGAAATCGAAATACTTACTTTTATAAACATTCATAATTGTAAGCTTTTCAACCTTGTTTACTATTAATTCTTGTGTTGTCAAGCATTTTCTATTATATATCAACAGAATTCCTAGATAACTAAAACAAATTTCTAACAATTTAAGACTAATTACTTTATTGAATATTTTTTTTTATATTTCTCTTTATTTCTTCAATATATGGTTCTTCAATATTTGGTTATCTCTGGATTGTACTTTATGTACAATTAAGTGCTGATTACTCATTTGATAATTTTCTTTTATTTCTTTATATCTGTATCCTTGTATTTTGGAAAAAAAATTGCATAATTTAATTCATTTGTAGTGCTGACTATCCACAGTTAATTCTCAGGTAATGTGAGTTCACAGGTAAATCACAGGTAAGGTGAAAAGGGCAATTAAAATCTATATGAAACAGTATATAATTGACTTCCCATTGTTCTAAAAAACAACACCTACCTATTGTTAAAAAAAATGTTGGCGTTCGGAGAACACACCCTTTTATGACCATTGATGGAGCATTTTTATCGAAAATTGATCTTAACCCCCCCAAATGTGTAAAATTACTCTAAACACCCTATTTTAGGTCCAAAACTAGCTGAAACAAATTCTCAGGTCCCTGTGGCACTCAACACACATCGACATCGCATATATTGGAATGCCGTTCTTAAATGAACCTGGCTATTGATAGCACGTAAAAGCAAGCCAAATCAAACATCTCAAGTATCTATTCCTTGTAACACTATGGTCTAGTTTAAAATCGAGTTTACAATCACCTATGTGCACTTTCTGGTTTAAATCAATACTTATATTTAGTTATATTACTGCTGCTAATTCAGTAAATCTAATCATTTATTTTTCTATTCTCTTACAGAATTCGTGAAGATGATGGGCAGAAATTCAAAATAGAAAATATTTTACTCTTTTTAATAATTTTTTCTCGTCTCATATTAGTCGTATTTTTTCGGTGGAAACCCTTTGGACCAAATGTATCTTTGTTTGTATGTGGGATCAGTGTTGTACGCGTATACATGTCTTCCGAATCACATCGCAGTCACTTTGTGCTATGTTAATAGGTTCAGAGATTGCGTCACCAAAGAAGCACTTCTTCAGTTAATTGAAATCCTCTAAGCTATGCATTGAGGGCAGAATACAAATACCGATACCACATCGGGGAGGCGACGTCGAAATTCTTTCCACAATGTTTTTACAGTACTGATACAGGTAGAAGTGAGCGAATAATATTATGTTTGATACGTATATACTTACCATATCGCTTGTTCCAGTCTACTCATTTGTTCAAATTAGATCCTGATTAGTAGGATGTAAGACAATGAAAAACAAATACCATCAATTATCACATCTTTTCATATTAGATGAAAAAGCATACATATATAATCTAATTTGCCTATTTCCCAAATGTTAAACTTGGTTTAGATTATATTTTATAACCACAAAAATTAGACAGTGCAAAACATATTAAATCGCCATGTTTGGCGCGGTATTTTGCAATCAAACTTTTGATTTGTTAAAGTTGCTAGGAGATGAAATTGATGCACATTGTTGTGTGTATTTTTTTTTTTTTCATTTGTTTTTGTCATAGTTAATACAAAATCATTATATAATACCTAAATGTACATTATTAGAAATTAATCATAAGGAATGACCAAATCTACTTTGGATTATACGGTACAGTATAAAATACCGAAAAAAAATGTGTTCACTTTTTATTTTGCATCAACCATTTTTTGTGTGTTTGGTTATTCCTACATAGCCATGCCTCATAAAATATTATCTCTCGCCATTGTGATCTTTAGTGACTCTTCAATATCAATGCAGGTCGAGTGTACTGACGTTACATAGGGGTGAAAGGGATGGCTTTGACTGGTTATCACACTAGACATCCCTTAAATATTGTTAGAATGTGCGAAAAAAAAAATGGAAAAAATCTATTGCCCCTGTTAGGCTCCTCGTGTGGGTTTTTTTTCAATGTATTTGTGTATGTATGATATTCCCAATGTTTTTGTGAATGTATGATATTCCCAATGTATTTGTGTATGTATGATATTCCCAATGTTTTTGTGTATGTATGATATTCCCAATGTATTTGTGTATGTATGATATTCCCAATGTATTTGTGTATGTATGATATTCCCAATGTTTTTGTGTATGTATGATATTCCCAATGTATTTGTGTATGTATGATATTCCCAATGTATTTGTGTATGTATGATATTCCCAATGTATTTGTGTATGTATGATATTCCCAATGTATTTGTGTATGTATGATATTCCCAATGTATTTGTGTATGTATGATATTCCCAATCTGTTATTGCTATTAGCGGTTTGTTTCTGGATCCTACTTTTTTGACATTTAATCGTTTTTAGCAATTTGTTTAAAACATAAACATAACGAGCTGAATTCAATTGTATGTTGTTATTTACTTTTAATACTCATTATTTCAGTAAGAAACAAAACATCGTCTGCACTTTACATCAACCATCCCCTTGCAATTGATTACACATTCTTTAAATCAATTTCATAATCAAAAAATAGAACACGCGGGAAAAGAGATAGCTTTTAGGGGAGAGCTGCTGGGCGTTTGTATCAGCTATTTTGTCCTATAGTTGCTACAAGAGACCAATGTGGTAATAGTAATACATTGAATTGCTGTTTGTTTTATCGACTAATGCATATTATTTCATCTTAAATGAATTTGTACAGTGTATAAAAACAAGTTAATTCCAAATACTCAACTTTGACCTGTACGTTTATGTTTTTTGAAACATTTGATAATGACACTGTAATCGAGACTCAATTGTGTACACATATTCATCAGCAATGTGTTGTCGAAAATAAAGCATTGAAGATTTATCAATCTTTTTTCTTCACTGCCATAATATACGAAGCAATTCTGATAATACGGAAAGAAAGCTGTCGTCAACGAAAGCAGAGACTATTTGTATGTATTCTTATATGTTTATTGGCGCGCATCATTGTCGGTTGTCATGGTAATTTAAATTCCTTAGCGACCCAGATTACATGTTTAAGTACGAATCCAATGACCTAGCAGACACCTTTAAGAACGAGTCACGAACGAATGTCTGACAGTCTGACCAATGTCACTGCCGACAGTGGTCAGTCTGACCACTGTCGGCATAAAACCCCTTGGGCAACAACTCATTGAATGTAATAATTTGACTAGATGAATTGAAGAGGCCTTACGCTTCATCACGAACTTAGATTAGACTATCTAAGTCCGTGGCTTCATGTAGCAATATACACAAACATTTTTCGTGTTTTGCTTAGTGGCATGTATTTATTAACTACTGACCCAGGTTGCTTCTTTCTAAGCTCATTAGTCGCGGTGTATTATCGTAAAACTATTATAAATTCTAAACGAGAAATTAGTGCTTTGATCTCATACATTATGTCATATAGTTCTCTATTACACATATAGTTCTCTATTACACATATAGTTCTCTATTACACATATAGTTCTCTATTACACATATAGTTCTCTATTACACATATAGTTCGCACAACTAGATTCAACGTATTTGGACTAATGATTGATATTATGATGCTTATATGATGTAATTGTGATGTATGACACTTTAATAAACAAATTGATTGATTGATTGATTGTATTGTAATTCTGATAACAATTCAACGTATTTGGACTTTTGATATTAGATGTTTTGTAATTCTTATAGCAATGTTTGTATTTGGACTATTGATATTGTGAAATAAATGTATTGTAATCCTGATAACAATTCAACGTATTTTGACTATTGATATTGTGAATTATTGTAATCCTGATAACAATTCAACGTAGATATGTATTTGGACTATTGGTATTGTGAATTATTGTAATTGTGATAACAATTTATGTATTTGGACTGCTGATATTGTGAATTATTGTAATTCTGATAACAATTTATTTAATCAAAAGTCCTGGTTATAATCATAAGCAACGACTTGCATTTTCAACCGAAATAGAAATAATGATATAAAAGAACGTTGATACATTATTTTTTGTATTTTGGTAGAAAGATGTGCATATATGAATTATACCAAAGCTTGTTGTAATTGGTTTACATTTAACAGTCTATAACGTTTTGATATAAAGATAAGCAATGACCCGTATCCATTTGTTTGACATAAGCGAGTAACGAAGATAAAACAATTTTATCATATTGCAAAATAAACTAATCGTGACTTATATACGCTGTAATAACAAGTTGGTTTCATTCTTTAAAATGAACTTTATTCGAATTTTACATGAATTATGAAACAAAATTTCCAACTGATGTTTATCACTCTTGTTGACCGGATGTTAACGCGCAAGGGCTAGATCTTATTGTGGAGGGAAACAGGAGTACCCGGTCGGAGAAAACAAATGTGGTCGGGCAAGTGACCCCATACCTTTTCACGTCCGGTCGGATAATCGAATCCCGGCAGCTTAGGTGAAAGCCAAGTGTGCTATCCACTGCACATTCCGACCACCTCGTTTCATTCAAGCTGACCTTCGTACATTTCGAGGTTCCCCTGCTGTTTTGTATTGAATAATATGATAATACTCAAAACGTGTGATTGTTGTATATATGCTGATACTGCATAGTCAACAGAGAAACAAATGTAAACTAATATTGTACGAAAAGACAACATCATGTACTGGTGATCATTGAGGAAATTAGTAAAGAAACATCCTTAATGAATAATGGCCACCCTAATGAACTTCCTCCATGCAGTGTCATCGCTCAATACTAGTTCCTTTTACTGTACGCTGTATAATATCTCGAGGCGATTCATATGTTCTGGTTAAAAATATGAATTTAATAGTTTAACAAAAGAAGTCGATTGCGGTTCCATTGTTTCTTCAAGCGACTGGTCTTTGTTTTCCAGGGGTGTAGAGAGTGTAGGTGAGCTTAGGTAAACCTGGATATCGAGGGTAGAATACAAGGAACAGGAAGATCTAACCACACGCAGACAACCATCTATTCGCAGTGAACAGCTTCGCCACCCACAATATACAATCCATACATGGTTTCTTGCACTACAAATATTGAAAGCTATTGAAACCAATAACATATACTGTACGGTGTCTTCACACTACAGAAACATATCAGTAAAGCTTATCAAGCGAATGTTGAAATTAGAACTGTAAGCCAATGGCTTACTTATGCCCTGCCCCCACCTTTGCAATAAAACATGTTATAATGCAAATGTTAATGTCCCCAACTTCTTTTTTGTAGTCAAACTGAACATAGTCCACAGGTTTAGGAACATTTTTCCAGGGAATATTTTCCAACAAAAACCTTTTTATAGTGACCTGGTTACCATGGCAACCAAAATTCTGCAAAATGTAATCTGCATGCAAATGTACATTTTGTCCACAACTTTCTTGTGTAACTTCATTGAATTTGGTACCCTGGTTAAGAGGAGTTGTCAAGTCAAAAGTTTCCAATAAAAAGCTGTGTGTATGGAGGACCATTGGGGAAATTAGTAAAGAAACATCCTTAATGAATAATAACATTAATCATAAGATGGAATCAAGTGACCAGATGAAGAAACCTTTTCCTGTTATCACATGTGGTGGCCGGTTTTATATCTCGTTCTACTTTGTGTGGCGGCCGTTGTTTTGTCACTTTCTACTTCATGTGGCGGTTGTCGTGGTAACATTTTCTACGTCATTTTTCTTCCGTCATATTGTCCTTTGACATCCAAATTGGCACTGGTCAGTGCATCCTCGATATTCAAGGGTATACTCTCACCTACACTCTCTACACCCATGGCAAATGTCATGATAGATTTACATCAAAAGAATTTCATGGTCATATAACGGTACAAAGTGAGAAGTTGGTTGCGGCTCCATTGTAATTTTTAAAATACCGGCATTAGCCTAGCGATTGTTCACAGTTTTTTTTATCTGTGCGCTTGTAGTTATTCCAGGGGTGTAGATGAGCGTAGATGTCGTTGATCTAGAATATCGAGGATGTGGTCAGTGTGACTATTGACAACTATTCGCAACAGATAAAAAATAGCAGACACATTTATTAGTTCAACAAGTGACTGTAACATGTGATGTTAAAACTGGAACATCAATGGCTCAACCTTTCTAGAAGCGTAGGTGTAAAGACGGAAATGGGAGTAGACATATACCACATTTCTCATTTGGAGACATACTTCATACAAGCAGCGTTAAAATAAAGTTTAGATACATGTACACAATTATGGCCGACTGTTTGACTAATAGTCCAATAGTACCGCTAACTATCTCGTTACGTAACATTTGCACTAGAAGTGCGTTCTAATGAAAACACATGAACGTTTCGATGTATTACATGTAATGTCATGGAAGTATCATATGGCAAATTTGGTAAATTGGTCACATTTTAATCTATTTCGGGTCTGCATTCCTATCCATTAGAATATGTTTTATCTATTTCAAATGTTATTTGGTTCAAGTCATATCAAGATCAATTCTGACTATACCACGCTTATAGCGATTGCTCACGCGAGGAGTGCATCGATTTTGGATGAACCAGAAGTTGTAACGATAAAGTTCCCCAGCAGTGTGTGTGCATTGCAGCATGTACTGAGATATCATTTCATATCTACGAAACTTCATCTGCAAGGCAATTGTTATGAATTGAATAAAACATGATTATATCAAACTTATTTACAAATTTGGTTTCGGTGTCGTGATTAACTTTATTATATAGCAGATGTAAAAATCAAAGTACTGAAAGTACTGAAACGCTAAAACTTCAAAAAATATTTCGACAGCTATTGAAGTGTTTTTGTTGTATGGGTTACTAAGTTTCGATATCAGAAAGTTTCAGAATGGGGATTAATTAAGTATTTAGAGTAAACCAAATAACACGCGCGTTGTTTAGATTGACGAGTTGTATTTCAAGCTAGAATCTACATGTACAATTTGGTGCAGTGCTTTAACAATTTAACTAAAATATCAATTGTTATAATAAATGAATATTGATCCATTTACAGAGAAGCGAATGTATTTATTTTAATATATGCACTTAATTAAATAAACGGTATTATTGTGTTGGACACAAAATAAAACAAAGAAAAAATCACACCCGATATCTAGATGGAAATGCAAGATGACGATAATTACGGGAGCATTGGCAGAGACATATACTGGTTTGTTTCAATAATAAATGTATGTTATTGTAAGGTAGTAAAATATAGATGTATAAACAAATTATACGTACAAATAATGGAATATCATAGGGTATGAACGGGTGAGGGGAAGGGGTTGGGGTGGGGGTAACTCCCATAACAATATTATAATTAGGATATATATGCATATTGTTTATATATATAATCTAGTGATCGAGGGTTGATCCCCGGTGGAAGCACACTATTCTCTTTCCTGTTATAAATGGTATCCGTAGCTCTCCCTGTGGTGACAGTGGAGTTAGAATCTGGGGTGTGGTGTTCGGGGGTGAATACATATAAAAAGGGAGGAGGAGTAGTGTGGAAGATTTTAGTTGTACATAGGATTTAGGTCGCCTTCTAGCTTCGAACTAAAGGGAATTTCCCTTTAGCTGTGTGGTAGAGCGTCCGACTAGAAACTTGAAGATCGAGGGTTCGTTTCCAAGGGGAAGCACACTATTTCCTTTCCTGTTGCAAATGAAAACGGATGTAATGTGGCAATTTAAACTTTTCGTTTCATTTCATTCTATAGTGATTTAAATCTTTCTATGTCAAAGTCCTAAATGGCTGTTTTTCAGCCATTTTGTTTTTCTGATCAGTTACAAGATCAAAAGGGCACGACAGTAGGGACCAAGGAACCTACATATGAAATATGAGAACGATCCCTCTTACTAGTAGTTGTCAATTAGTTAATAATCTTTCAATCCCTAAATCAAAGATGGCCGCCTTTCCGCCATTTTGGTTTTACTCATCAGTATGAAATCAAATGGGTATAACTAAGCAACGTGAAATCTACATATGCAATGTGAAAAACTGACTGAAGAAGTTTTTAACACAATAAAAAAAACTCTTCAGGTTAACTTTATCGTTCGGAGGAAGGTGAATGAATCATTGAAATATACGCTGCTGGTAGTTAGCACAATGGATATTAGATAAAAAATAAAAGGATTCGCAAACATATTTCTCGTTACAAATGATAGTTCGAACTATCTAATTTGTCATAAAATGTCACAGTAAACAGTCAAATTGTTGATCCAAAAGAACGACGGTCCATTACGATATCTTTACAAAGGTGTAGCAAAATAATGGTATGCAAATATGTCATATTCACTTACATCTCTAGGCCTAATTGTCAATTATCAAGTTCATTTACAAAGCAGGGAAAATTACATTTATGTTGGCCGTGACCTATGTATAAAGGTCCACACATAATTACGGGAATGTATACCATAATGGTTTTTGCACACCAGAATATAAGTGTACTAAATAACTTATATTGTGTCAATTGCTATGTACACTATACAGGTTATGGTAAAGTTTCGTTAAAACAAAAATGTGAACCTACAGTCAGGGACGTATATGTCCCTGCTACAGTGTATAGTGATGTGTGAAACACAGAGAACGTAATTATTAAACCACGAACTTTTGCTCGCCATAGAAAAGTTTAAGTGTTATTTTCAATAAATCAAGTGTTTTGCCAATTCATATGTACATTATGCAGGTTCTGATAATGTCTCATTAAAAATTGTATACTCAGTACAATATTAAGTAAGAAAATCGATCAAATTTGTGCATTCAGTATATATATCACAACGTTAGTGACAATCAGGGGAAGTAACTCGTAAATAACATTATCATATCCAGGGGGCGGATTTTCACTGTAATTACGAAATAATACTTCCGACCGACAAATTGGTATTTTGGTTTACGAACAGGTATAAGGTAATATAACATTGAAATCAAAATCAGTGTATCTGGCTATGCGCAATTATATAACCAAAGTTACACAGCGAAGTACACCATGCCAGGAATTCCGCGATCCGTATACGAGTGTCAAGCACAGAGAGGTATAGCACGAAGGTATGTATACACGAGAGGTCAGCCAGCAACAGAGACGTAATATTTAAATGAGCCGTGGAAGTGAAAAACTGATTTCTTTGTTACAAATCGCACATAAATTATTAAAGTCATCATAATTATTAACAATACCATGAGAACATCATTTCCTGTTAGGTTTAGGCTTTCAAATAGTTCAGATATCATGAGATTGGTAGCAATTCAAGGTTTTCCGGAGCGGGAAGTGAAAAAAATGACATCGGTCAAAGGTCACAGAATAGTGGCAGCAATAGACGCAAAAACTACTCGTAGTTTTAGCGCTAAAAATGCTAATTTTCATTTTTTTTTCATCCATACAGTGTTTCAATTGGGTCATAATTAATTCAGTTTTTCTGAAACTCAAAACTTTTGGTTCAGAACACTGATATCAAACAGCGCTGAACATATCTGGTAATATGGAATATTATTGAAGCCGAAGGCATTGTCATGGAGCCCATTCATTGATGATGATTTTGGCTTCAGAACTAAATGTAGCAGATCGGTCATAGGTGATCAATGTGTGTTATTGGTACATAACTCTGGTTAGGAATCTTTTGTTGGTTTTGAAATTATGCTTAACGTTGATCTGCAGCCAAGACTTAATGTTTGATTTATACAGTTTTCATTTCAATAATTATAATAGTGTTTATGCAATTGGTTTGCAAATTCTTCGACATTTTGGTATTTGGTGCATTAAATGATCCGCGGGATCGATGTTCCGAGCGCGAGGATGTTGACAAACTTATCGTTTCTGATCTTTCTTATCTAAACGTGTGGGTTAGTTTCAATTAACAATCACAAACACATCAAAACGTTTTCTATTAATTTTCATTAACTGCTTTGCTGTACATATTTATGCCATTAGGCACGTTGATTTCATCTTTCCGTAATACGTAGCTCCTTTGTTAACGGCATGCTTTTGCTTTCTAAATAACACATTTTAAAACATTCTAAACAGCATACCCAGTGATTTGTCAATTAAAATCTTCTATTGAAGGGACAGTATCGTTTAATGAGTCACAAGTGACGGGACAGTATCGTATAATGAGTCACAAGTGACGGGACAGTATCGTACAATGAGTCACAGGTGACGGGACAGTATCGTTAAATGAGTCACAAGTGGCGGGGCAGTATCGTATAATGAGTCAAAAGTGACGGGACAGTATCGTATAATGAGTCACAAGTGACGGGACAGTATCGTTTAATGAGTCACAAGTGACGGGACAGTATCGTATAATGAGTCACAAGTGACTGAACAGTATCGCATAATGAGTCACAAGTGACGGGACAGTATCGTAGAATGAGTCACAATTAACTGGACAGTATCGTATAATGAGTCACAAGTGACGGGACAGTATCGTATAATGAGTCACAAGTGACTGAACAGTATCGTATAATGAGTCACAAGTGACTGAACAGTATCGTATAATGAGTCAAAAGTGACGGGACAGTATCGTATAATGAGTCACAAGTGACTGAACAGTATCGTATACTGAGTCACAAGTGACGGGACAGTATCGTATAATGAGTCACAAGTGACTGAACAGTATTGTATAATAAGTCACAAGTGACGGGACAGTATCGTATAATGAGTCACAAGTGACGGGACAGTATCGTATAATGAGTCACAAGTGACGGGACAATATCGTATGAGTCACAACTGACGGAACAGTATCGTATAATGAGTCACAAGTGACGGGACAGTATCGTATCATGCGTCACAAATGACGGGACAGTATTGTATAATGAGTCACAAGTGCGGGGACAGTATCGTATAATGAGTCAAAAGTGACGGGACAGTATCGTATAATGAATAACAAGTGACGGGACAGTATCGTTTAATGAGTCACAAATGCGGGGACATTATCGTTTAATGAGTCACAAGTGACGGAACAGTATCGTAGAATGAGTTACAGGTGACGTGACAGTATCGTATATTGAGTCACAAGTGACGGGACAGTATCGTATAATGGGTCACAAGTGACGGGACAGTATCGTATAATGAGTCACAGGTGACTGAACAGTATCGTATAATGAGTCACAAGTGACGGGACAGTATCGTATAATGAATCACAAGTGACGGGACAGTATCGTATAATGAGTCACATGTGACGGGACAGTATCGTATAATGAGTCACAAGTGACGGGACATTATCGTATAATGAGATTCAAGGGACGGGACAGTATCGTATAATGAGTCACAAGTGACGGAACAGTATCGTATAATGAGTCACAAGTGACGGGACAGTATCGTATAAAGAGTCACAAGTGACGGGACAGTATCGTATAATGAGTCACAAGGGACGGGACAGTATCGTATAATGATTCAAAAGTGACTGAACAGTATCGTATAATGAGTCACAAGTGACGGGACAGTATCGTATAATGAGTCACAATTGACGGGATAGTATCGTATAATGAGTCACAGGTGACGGGACAGTATCGTATAATGTGTCACAAGTGACGGGACAGTATCTTATGTGTCACAAATGACGGGACAGTATCGTATAATGAGTCACAAGTGACGGGATAGTATCGTATAATGAGTCACAGGTGACGGGACAGTATCGTATAATGAGTCACAGGTGACGGGACAGTATCGTATAATGAGTCACAAGTGACGGGACAGTATCGTATAATGAGTCACAACTGACGGGACAGTATTGTATAATGAATCACAAGTGACGGGACAGTATCGTATGATGAGTCACAAGTGACGGGACAGTATCGTATAATGAGTCACAAGTGACGGGACAGTATCGTATAATGCGTCACAAGTGACGGGACAGTATTGTATAATGAGTCATAAGTGACGGGACAGTATCGTATAATGAGTCACAAGTGCGGGGACAGTATCGTATAATGAGTCACAAGTGCAGGGACAGTATCGTATAATGAGTCACAAGTGACGGGACAGTATCGTATAATGAATAACAAGTGACGGGACATTATCGTTTAATGAGTCACAAGGGACGGGACAGTATCATATAATGAGTCACAAGGGACTGAACAGTATCGTATAATGAGTCACAAGTGACGGGACAGTATCGTATAATGAGTCACAAGTGACGGGACAGTATCGTATAATGAGTCACAAGGGACGGGACAGTATCGTATAATGAGTCACAAGTGACGGGACATTATCGTATAATGAGTCACAAGTGACGGAACAGTATCGTATACTGAGTCACAAGTGACGGGACAGTATCGTATAATGAGTCACAAGTGACTGAACAGTATCGTATAATGAGTCACAAGTGACGGGAGAGTATCGTAGAATGAGTCAAAAGTGACGGGACAGTATCGTATAATGAGTCACAAGTGACGGGACAGTATCGTACAATGAGTCACAAGTGCACGGACAGTATCGTATAATGAGTCACAATTGACGGGACACTAACGTATAATGAGTCACAAGTGACTAAACAGTATCGTATAATGAGTCACAAGTGACTGAACAGTATCGTATACTGAGTCACAAGTGACGGGACAGTATCGTATAATGAGTCACAAGTGACTGAACAGTATCGTATACTGAGTCACAAGTGACGGGACAGTATCGTATAATGAGTCACAAGTGACTGAACAGTATTGTATAATAAGTCACAAGTGACGGGACAGTATCGTATAATGAGTCACAAGTGACGGGACAGTATCGTATAATGAGTCACAAGTGACGGGACAATATCGTATGAGTCACAACTGACGGAACAGTATCGTATAATGAGTCACAAGTGACGGGACAGTATCGTATCATGCGTCACAAATGACGGGACAGTATTGTATAATGAGTCACAAGTGCGGGGACAGTATCGTATAATGAGTCACAAGTGACGGGACAGTATCGTATAATGAATCACAAGTGACGGGACAGTATCGTATAATGAGTCACATGTGACGGGACAGTATCGTATAATGAGTCACAAGTGACGGGACAGTATCGTATAATGAGATTCAAGGGACGGGACAGTATCGTATAATGAGTCACAAGTGACGGAACAGTATCGTATAATGAGTCACAAGTGACGGGACAGTATCGTATTAAGAGTCACAAGTGACGGGACAGTATCGTATAATGAGTCACAAGGGACGGGACAGTATCGTATAATGATTCAAAAGTGACTGAACAGTATCGTATAATGAGTCACAAGTGACGGGACAGTATCGTATAATGAGTCACAATTGACGGGATAGTATCGTATAATGAGTCACAAGTGCGGGGACAGTATCGTATAATGAGTCACAAGTGACGGGACAGTATCGTATCATGCGTCACAAATGACGGGACAGTATTGTATAATGAGTCACAAGTGCGGGGACAGTATCGTATAATGAGTCACAAGTGACGGGACAGTATCGTATAATGAATCACATGTGACGGGACAGTATCGTATAATGAGTCACAAGTGACGGGACATTATCGTATAATGAGATTCAAGGGACGGGACAGTATCGTATAATGAGTCACAAGTGACGGAACAGTATCGTATAATGAGTCACAAGTGACGGGACAGTATCGTATAAAGAGTCACAAGTGACGGGACAGTATCGTATAATGAGTCACAAGGGACGGGACAGTATCGTATAATGATTCAAAAGTGACTGAACAGTATCGTATAATGAGTCACAAGTGACGGGACAGTATCGTATAATGAGTCACAATTGACGGGATAGTATCGTATAATGAGTCACAGGTGACGGTACAGTATCGTATAATGTGTCACAAATGACGGGACAGTATCTTATGTGTCACAAATGACGGGACAGTATCGTATAATGAGTCACAAGTGACGGGATAGTATCGTATAATGAGTCACAGGTGACGGGACAGTATCGTATAATGAGTCACAGGTGACGGGACAGTATCGTATAATGAGTCACAAGTGACGGGACAGTATCGTATAATGAGTCACAACTGACGGGACAGTATTGTATAATGAATCACAAGTGACGGGACAGTATCGTATGATGAGTCACAGGTGACGGGACAGTATCGTATAATGAGTCACAAGTGACGGGACAGTATCGTATAATGCGTCACAAGTGACGGGACAGTATTGTATAATGAGTCATAAGTGACGGGACAGTATTGTACAATGAGTCACAAGTGCGGGGACAGTATCGTATAATGAGTCACAAGTGCAGGGACAGTATCGTATAATGAGTCACAAGTGACGGGACAGTATTGTATAATGAGTCATAAGTGACGGGACAGTATCGTATAATGAGTCACAAGGGACTGAACAGTATCGTATAATGAGTCACAAGTGACGGGACAGTATCGTATTATGAGTCACAAGTGACAGGACAGTATCGTATAATGAGTCACAAGGGACGGGACAGTATCGTATAATGAGTCACAAGTGACGGGACATTATCGTATAATGAGTCACAAGTGACGGAACAGTATCGTATACTGAGTCACAAGTGACGGGACAGTGTCGTATAATGAGTCACAAGTGACTGAACAGTATCGTATAATGAGTCACAAGTGACGGGAGAGTATCGTAGAATGAGTCAAAAGTGACGGGACAGTATCGTATAATGAGTCACAAGTGACGGGACAGTATCGTACAATGAGTCACAAGTGCACGGACAGTATCGTATAATGGGTCACAATTGACGGGACACTATCGTATAATGAGTCACAAGTGACTAAACAGTATCGTATAATGAGTCACAAGTGACTGGACACTATCGTATAATGAGTCACAAGTGACGGGACAGTATCGTATAATGAATAACAAGTGACGGGAAATCATCGTTTAATGAGTCACAAATGCGGGGAGATTATCGTTTAATGAGTCACAAGTGACGGAACAGTATCGTAGAATGAGTTACAGGTGACGTGACAGTATCGTATATTGAGTCACAAGTGACGGGACAGTATCGTTTAATGGGTCACAAGTGACGGGACAGTATCGTATAATGAGTCACAGGTGACTGAACAGTATCGTATAATGAGTCACAAGTGACGGGACAGTATCGTATAATGAATCACAAGTGACGGGACAGTATCGTATAATGAGTCACAAGTGACGGGACAGTATCGTATGATGAGTCACAAGTGACGGGACAGTATCGTATAATGAGATTCAAGGGACGGGACAGTATCGTATAATGAGTCACAAGTGACGGAACAGTATCGTATAATGAGTCACAAGTGACGGGACAGTTTCGTATAAAGAGTCACAAGTGACGGGACAGTATCGTATAATGAGTCACAAGGGACGGGACAGTATCGTATAATGATTCACAAGTGACTGAACAGTATCGTATAATGAGTCACAAGTGACGGGACAGTATCGTATAATGAGTCACAATTGACGGGATAGTATCGTATAATGAGTCACAGGTGACGGGACACTATCGTATAATGAATCACAAGTGACGGGACAGTATCTTATGTGTCACAAATGACGGGACAGTATCGTATAATGAGTCACAAGTGACGGGATAGTATCGTATAATGAGTCACAGGTGACGGGACAGTATCGTATAATGAGTCACAGGTGACGGGACAGTATCGTATAATGAGTCACAAGTGACGGGACAGTATCGTATAATGAGTCACAAGTGACGGGACAGTATCGTATAATGCGTCACAAGTGACGGGACAGTATTGTATAATGAGTCATAAGTGACGGGACAGTATTGTATAATGAGTCACAAGTGACGGGACAGTATCGTATGATGAGTCACAAGTGCGGGGACAGTATCGTATAATGAGTCACAAGTGCAGGGACAGTATCGTATAATGAGTCACAGGTGACGGGAAAGTATCGTATAATGAATAACAAGTGACGGGACATTATCGTTTAATGAGTCACAAGGGACGGGACAGTATCGTATAATGAGTCACAAGGGACTGAACAGTATCGTATAATGAGTCACAAGTGACGGGACAGTATCGTATAATGAGTCACAAGTGACGGGACAGTATCGTATAATGAGTCACAAGTGCACGGGCAGTATCGTATGATGAGTCACAGGTGACGGGACAGTATCGTATAATGAATCACCAGTGACGGGGCAGTATCGTATAATGAGTCACAAGTGACGGGACAGTATTGTATAATGAGTCACAAGTGACGGGACAGTATTGTATAATTAGTCACAATTAACGGGACAGTATCATATAATGAGTCGTAAGTGACGGGACAGTATCGTATAATGGGTCACAGGTGACGGAGCAGTATCGTATAATGAGTCACAAGTGACGGGACAGTATCGTATAATGAGTCACAGGTGACGGAACACTATCGTATAATGAGTCACAAGTAACGGGACAGTATCGTATAATGAGTCACAATTGACTGAACAGTATCGTATAATGGGTCACAGGTGACTGAACAGTATCGTATAACGAGTCACAAGTGACGGGACAGTATCGTATAATGAGTCACAAGTGACGGGACAGTATCGTATAATGAGTCACAAGGGACGGGACAGTATCGTATAATGATTCACAAGTGACTGAACAGTATCGTATAATGAGTCACAAGTGACGGGACAGTATCGTATAATGAGTCACAATTGACGGGATAGTATCGTATAATGAGTCACAGGTGACGGGACACTATCGTATAATGAATCACAAGTGACGGGACAGTATCTTATGTGTCACAAATGACGGGACAGTATCGTATGATGAGTCACAAGTGACGGGATAGTATCGTATAATGAGTCACAGGTGACGGGACAGTATCGTATAATGAGTCACAGGTGACGGGACAGTATCGTATAATGAGTCACAAGTGACGGGACAGTATCGTATATTTGAGTCACAAGTGACGGGACAGTATCGTATAATGCGTCACAAGTGACGGGACAGTATTGTATAATGAGTCATAAGTGACGGGACAGTATTGTATAATGAGTCACAAGTGACGGGACAGTATCGTATGATGAGTCACAAGTGCGGGGACAGTATCGTATAATGAGTCACAAGTGCAGGGACAGTATCGTATAATGAGTCACAGGTGACGGGAAAGTATCGTATAATGAATAACAAGTGACGGGACATTATCGTTTAATGAGTCACAAGGGACGGGACAGTATCGTATAATGAGTCACAAGGGACTGAACAGTATCGTATAATGAGTCACAAGTGACGGGACAGTATCGTATAATGAGTCACAAGTGACGGGACAGTATCGTATAATGAGTCACAAGTGCACGGGCAGTATCGTATGATGAGTCACAGGTGACGGGACAGTATCGTATAATGAATCACCAGTGACGGGGCAGTATCGTATAATGAGTCACAAGTGACGGGACAGTATTGTATAATGAGTCACAAGTGACGGGACAGTATTGTATAATTAGTCACAACTGACTGAACAGTATCGTATAATGAGTCACAAGTGACGGGGACAGTATCGTATAATGAGTCACAATTAACGGGACAGTATCATATAATGAGTCGTAAGTGACGGGACAGTATCGTATAATGGGTCACAGGTGACGGAGCAGTATCGTATAATGAGTCACAAGTGACGGGACAGTATCGTATAATGAGTCACAGGTGACGGAACACTATCGTATAATGAGTCACAAGTAACGGGACAGTATCGTATAATGAGTCACAAGTGACTGAACAGTATCGTATAATGGGTCACAGGTGACTGAACAGTATCGTATAACGAGTCACAAGTGACGGGACAGTATCGTATAATGAGTCACAAGTGACGGAACAGTATCGTATACTGAGTCACAAGTGACGGGACAGTATCGTATAATGAGTCACAAGTGACTGAACAGTATCGTATAATGAGTCACAAGTGACGGGAGAGTATCGTATAATGAGTCACAAGTAACGGGACAGTATCGTATAATGAGTCACAAAGGACGGGACATTATCGTATAATGAGTCACAAGTGACGGGACATTATCGTATAATGAGTCACAAGTGACGGAACAGTATCGTATACTGAGTCACAAGTGACGGGACAGTATCGTATAATGAGTCACAAGTGACTGAACAGTATCGTATAATGAGTCAAAAGTGACGGGAGAGTATCGTAGAATGAGTCAATAGTGACGTGACAGTATCGTATAATGAGTCACAAGTGACGGGACAGTATCGTACAATGAGTCACAAGTGCACGGACAGTATCGTATAATGAGTCACAATTGACGGGACACTATCGTATAATGAGTCACAAGTGACTAAACAGTATCGTATAATGAGTCACAAGTGACTGGACAGTATCGTATAATGAGTCACAAGTCACAGGACAGTATCGTATAATGAGTCACAATTGACTGAACAGTATCGTATAATGAGTCACAAGTGACGGGACAGTATCGTTTAATGAGTAACGAGTGAGTGAACAGTATCGTTTAATGAGTCACAATTAACTGGACAGTATCGTATAATGAGTCACAAGTGACGGGTCAGTATCGTAAAATGAGTCACAAGCGACGGGACACTATCGTATATTCAGTCACAAGTGCAGGGACATAATCGTATAATGAATCACAATTGACTGGACAGTATCGTATAATGAGTCACAAGTGCACGGACAGTATCGTATAATGAGTCACAAGTGCACGGGCAATATCGTATAATGAGTCACAAGTGACGGGTCAGTATCGTAAAATGAGTCACAAGTGACGGGACACTATCGTATATTCAGTCACAAGTGCAGGGACATAATCGTATAATGAATCACAGGTGACTGGACAGTATTGTATAATGAGTCACAAGTGACGGGACAGTATCGTATAATGAGTCACAAGTGACGGGAGAATATCGTATAATGAGTCACAAGTGACGGGACAGTATCGTATAATGAGTCACAAGTGACGGGACAGTATCGTATAATGAGTCACAAGTGCACGGACAGTATCGTATAATGAGTCACAAGTGACGGGACAGTATCGTATAATGAGTCACAAGTGACTGAACAGTATCGTATAATGAGTCACAAGTGACTGGACAGTATCGTATAATGAGTCACAAGTCACAGGACAGTATCGTATAATGAGTCACAATTGACGGGACACTATCGTATAATGAGTCACAAGTGACTGAACAGTATCGTATAATGAGTCACAGGTGACGGGACAGTATCGTACAATGAGTCACAAGTGCACGGACAGTATCGTATAATGAGTCACAAT
This sequence comes from Mimachlamys varia, assembly GCA_947623455.1. Classification (NCBI taxonomy): domain Eukaryota; kingdom Metazoa; phylum Mollusca; class Bivalvia; order Pectinida; family Pectinidae; genus Mimachlamys; species Mimachlamys varia. The sequence continues at coordinate 57,253,516 of OX392528.1, forward strand.
TGACGGGACACTATCGTATAATGAGTCACAAGTGACTGAACAGTATCGTATAATGAGTCACAAGTGACTGGACAGTATCGTATAATGAGTCACAAGTCACAGGACAGTATCGTATAATGAGTCACAATTGACTGGACAGTATCGTATAATGAGTCACAAGTGACGGGACAGTATCGTTTAATGAGTCACGAGTGAGTGAACAGTATCGTTTAATGAGTCACAATTGACTGGACAGTATCGTATAATGAGTCACAAGTGACGGGACAGTATCGTAAAACGAGTCACAAGTGACGGGACACTGTCATATATTCAGTCACAAGTGCAGTGACAGTATCGTATAATGAATCACAATTGACTGGACAGTATCGTATAATGAGTCACAAGTGCACGGACAGTATCGTATAATGAGTCACAAGTGCACGGGCAGTATCGTATGATGAGTCACAGGTGACGGGACAGTATCGTATAATGAATCACCAGTGACGGGGCAGTATCGTATAATGAGTCACAAGTGACGGGACAGTATTGTATAATGAGTCACAAGTGACGGGACAGTATTGTATAATTAGTCACAACTGACTGAACAGTATCGTATAATGAGTCACAAGTGACGGGGACAGTATCGTATAATGAGTCACAATTAACGGGACAGTATCATATAATGAGTCGTAAGTGACGGGACAGTATCGTATAATGGGTCACAGGTGACGGAGCAGTATCGTATAATGAGTCACAAGTGACGGGACAGTATCGTATAATGAGTCACAGGTGACGGAACACTATCGTATAATGAGTCACAAGTGACGGGACAGTATCGTATAATGAGTCACAAGTGACTGAACAGTATCGTATAATGGGTCACAGGTGACTGAACAGTATCGTATAATGAGTCACAAGTGACGGGACAGTATCGTATAATGTGTCACAGGTGACGGAACACTATCGTATAATGTGTCACAAGTAACGGGAGAGTATCGTATAATGAGTCACAAGTGACTGATCAGTATCGTATAATGAGTCACAAGTGACGGAACACTATCGTATAATGAGTCACAAGTGACGGGACAGTATCGTATAATGAGTCACAAGTGACGGGACAGTATCGTATAATGAGTCACAAGTGAAAATCATCGTGCATTGTATATGAAACTGAACATGAAATAAATAAAAAGTGTCCAGTACAACAGTGTTTGAAATGTACCGTACACGGTGTTAGCATGCAGTTTTCGGAACTATTTATTTGTCAACAAAATAGTAGTCGCTTGTTTGACATTTTGACTCAAAGGAATTAATTAATGTAGTACTTCGGATCACAGATATATTTTTTATTTGTTGCAAATATCTTATTATATCTTGACCATAAACGTATTCAATATGAACTGTTCGAGATGAAAAGATCCCAAACGAGCCTTTAGACAGAAATACTATGCCTTTATTTTAGAACAATATATACAATGTACCATACATGCTATGATTTCAAAAACTTGAATGATTTTTATTTTGTTCATTTCCTTTAGGAATGTAAATCATGTTACGTTAGAGTTGCTAGGTAGGTGGTTCTTCTCCTACCACATGTATGAGCTACGTCTGTGTCAGGTCCATGCCTCGGTATTCTCTTATTAATTTTTATGGTTCTTTGCATAATATAAAGGCTTATTTTGTTGATGTTGTTCGTTGGCTAATGGTTCTTAACATAATTGAGTTTAAGTTGGTAAAGTGCCCTTTAGCGTTTGCATTAAAATTGGTGAAGTCTCTGTAGCGATCTTGTTTATCTTGATGTTCTCTTTAAGCCATGGTTCTAAGATAAAATGTCAGATTTAAAATGTTGGCGTCTTAAAGCGTCATGGTTTTAGTATGATCTGAATTCGTATGTATTTGGGAAGCCGCGGTATCTTCGTGTAAGCTCCTTGCGATAGTGTAGAACTCGTGCCGATTCAAATTGCAACTACATACATTGAAGTATACTGCCGAAGGCCTCGGCGGTACACCCCACCCGGTCATATTATACTGTACTGTAACAAAGGGCAAACAAGTCTTTGTACTTCCGTAATGCTCAGCGTCAAATAGGGAGAAATGAGTACCATTTGTTGGGGGTATGGATTGTTACACTGTAGATCATTAACAAAATCAACATTTGACAATAATCGCATTTTTCCACGTCTGGCATGTACCATCTTTAACCAGTTGAAAAGCTTAACAGCACAAAACATTACAAGATACCCAGGAATTGGTAAAACTGCATCAGAATAAAAATAAAACAGACTAAGATAACTATATCGATTAAGTCTAATTTGATTTGTTCTCCGCCCCAGTTGACGGTTACTGTCATGTGTGGGTGCTCACCAAGGATAGGGTCTCCAAAACACAATTTTTATTTAAGATTAGAGCTGCTTTATGGACCACAGCTGTGTAATGCTATCGAATCTAGCCGTGCATATTCTACTGAAGTTGATTATTGAATTGATAAAAACCCGAAGGGAATAGTATGTATATATTGTATATATAAAAGGTTCAAAACTACTAAGAACATAAAGAGAAAATCCGAATAATCAATTGAGATACAGTACCAAAAATGAAAGATATGTATTGCATCACATGTCTAACGTAAAATTCCTGATATTACAATGTAGGTGTTTATTTCAATGACGAGTAAAATTGTAATAATCCGGGATTACAAGTAATATCGTTCAAATGTACAAAGTGTTTTTGTTTTGTTTGCTTTTTTCATCAAATATAAAATGTCAAAACGAATGCTTCTATTGAGAAGTATTTAGTAGATAATACTTCCAGAATTGTATCTTCAATTTAAAGATAAAAGTCTCGCTACGATAAAGACATGGCCCCAATTAATGAACTGTTATTCGTGGTTAAGGGAAAATCAAACTGCTACCGCTAAAAGCAAGGGGCATTTGAATCATAGGCATTTGGTAAATTAGGTAAACTTTAACTTCACGGTTTTATTCAAACATACTGCTGACTCTCCAGACTTCAGATGCAATGGTCGATTCGGTTTTTTATTCATGTTACAATGAACATTTAATTGTGGATACATATAATGGGTTATACGCACTTAGCCATAATGATTCAAATGCGTTTCTTCGTGGAGAGTTTCAACGACCTAACCGAATTTTGAAATATGAGATTATTACGACTCCTTAAATATAATAGTTATAATTGTTCGTGGTCCCTGTATTCATCATAAGTTGTTGGTCGTCTCAAAACGATTCGCTATTTTCCATCAGTGGTTATAGAGCATTTATAACCAGCTAATGTCTTTCTCAACGCCCTGTTGAGCATACAGCCGGTACTGCCATTTCACCGCTCACAGCTTGCATTCTACAATTCGCTCTGCCCAATCTCGTACTCATTTACAGCTGAGTAGACTGGAAGAAGCACAGTTGAGTATCTTGCTCAAAGATACAACACAGTGTTATGCCGTGACTCGAACTCACGACCCTTTGTTCACGAGCCGGATGTGATTGGATCAGGTATGTGACATATGCGTGTGTTACAATGTATTATATCCGATATCTACGGAAGAGCATACGGACCATATTTTTTCATGTTAATAACCCGAAATTGCAAGATAATAACTCGAAATTTTCAGATGATAACTCGAAATTTTCAGATGATAACTCGATATTTTAAGATAACTCAAAATTTGAAGATTATAACTCGAAATTTCAAATTATTATTAGTTAATATCTTGTATTTTTCGAGTCGTTATCCCGAAATTTCGAGTAAGTCGGAATTTCGAGTTATTATCTTGAAATATAGTGTTATTTATTATCTGGAAATTTCGAGTTATTAACATAAAAAAAAACGAAAAAAATGTATTTGTCCTACATGGCCCTAATGCTCTTTCGTACATAACATTTGCCTCATTTGATTTATTTGTCTTGCTGCTTGCATTTGAAAATGCAAATAACAACTATGGATTATAGATGTTTAGCATAGCTATCTGACGCTTACTCTTCCAAAACACTTATAATTTTCCTACACTTTTACAAGGGTCTCAATATAGATATTTCGTTTGATTATGGTTTTGTTAACGCTTTGGTATTCTTTTTACTGATTTACTTATTTGGTTATTTGTAATATTAAATTTAACATGTTTACTAATCCATTGTTTGTTAATCTATATATTTATCTGTACACACGGGTCAATAATTATTCATTGACAGTTAAACATGGTGAGTGATAGAATTGTATTGATAAGGGTTCAGTTTGATGTACATAGTTGTCAAATTTTAATGTACAATGTAATTGGTGGTTCTTTACATGTAATTGTCCCAATCTACATCATTCGAGAGATGCGGGTTGATGAAGACTATGGGCAAGTTTTATGGTCGCTATCTTGATCTCATCGATAAATATTCTGAATCTAGATGGACGTTTTTGAGTTTGCTTATTAGTGTGCTTAAGTGTTGTGATTGACAATGATGACTTGGTTCTCATTTTGAGGATTGCTGTTTACTTGGATATTTTGCTTCTAGTTTAATCGACTTTGAGCTCGGATAATGGTTTTGTTAACGCCTTGTGTTGGGTGTCGTCGATGAAGTAGGATACGCTTATTCTTCCTGTATGTCACAGTCCCAACCATATTTTGTATACTTTTCAGTATATTTGTCAGTATCAACAACAGTTTCTATATATTCAGTACATATTCAGTCTATAGTTGATATATGATCTTGTTTTACTTTTATCAATTTTAGATTGATTTATTATATTTGTGATAATTACGGACTCTCCGGATCCGAGTTCAATGCAGGTAAATTAGTAGGACCAGAGACAGTTGTACGTGTAAACACATAGCTAATTAACGGTGATATAACGTAACAGTGTACAGCGGCTTGCGATGGATTTTCCAAGCGCAAAATACAGTTTGCAGTAAGTGTAATACTATTCCTATATCCCATATGTATGTTATATATGCCCTGAAATATGTCACGTTTGTATTTGAAACGTATACATGCGTACAATGTATCAAGTAGTATGTATATATAGACCAATGAGCAGATGAGTACACCTCATACCGGTAATACAACCTATACATTTTTCGGCCATGTATAAGTGAATTACATGCATAAGTTTGATACAGAATGTCAATATTATTGAATATACCTTAATTAATAACATGTGTAATGAATTTAGCAAGTCTAATGAACATAAACTTTGTACATAATTGTATTGCTTGAGATAAGTAGTATATAACATCGTATAGTAACAATGAGAGACGTTTAATGAATTGATGATTGACATCTGATGTAAATGTATTTATCATATATGGTTATAGTTTGTTACTATACAACGTATATAAAACATATTAGGCAAAGATAGTTAGATATTGCTATTTATATCGTTACAGCTCATTGGCGGCGACATAACATAGATGAGTAGCCATATCAACCAGTCCTGTGTGGGCAACTTTTGATGATATATCAATGATGATGCTGAGATCCTGTGTATTGACAGAATGATGTCCTGTGTGGGCAGTTTCATAATCATGTAGTCCTGTGTGGGCAGTGATGTGATCCAGCAGTCCTGTGTGGCCAGTGATGTGATCCAGCAGTCCTGTGTGGGCAGTGATGTGATCCAGCATTCCTGAGTGGGCAGTGATGTGATCCAGCATTCCTGTGTGGGCAGTGATGTGATCCAGCAGTCCTATGTGGGCAGTGATGTGATCCAGCTGTCCTGAGTGGGCAGTGATGTGATCCAGCATTCCTGAGTGGGCAGTGATGTGATCCAGCATTCCTGTGTTGGCAGTGATGTGATCCAGCATTCCTGTCTGGGCAGTGATTTGATCCAGCAGTCCTATGTGGGCAGTGATGTGATCCAGCATTCCTGTGTGGGCAGTGATGTGATCCAGCATTCCTGAGTGGGCAGTGATGTGATCCAGCATTCCTGTGTGGGCAGTGATGTGATCCAGCAGTCCTGTGTGGCCAGTGATGTGATCCAGCATTCCTGAGTGGCCAGTGATGTGCTCCAGCATTCCTGTGTGGGCAGTGATGTGATCCATCAGTCCTGTGTGGGCAGTGATTTGATCCAGCATTCCTGTGTTGGCAGTGATGTGATCCAGCAGTCCTGTGTGGCCAGTGATGTGATCCAGCATTCCTGTGTGGGCAGTGATGTGATCCAGCATTCCTGTGTGGGCAGTGATGTGATCCAGCATTCCTGTGTGGGCAGTGATGTGATCCAGCATTCCTGTGTGGACAGTGATGTGATCCAGCATTCCTGTGTGGGCAGTGATGTGATCCAGCATTCCTGTGTGGGCAGTGATGTGATCCAGCATTCCTGAGTGGGCAGTGATGTGATCCAGCATTCCTGTGTGGGCAGTGATGTGATCCAGCATTCCTGTGTGGGCAGTGATGTGATCCAGCATTCCTGTGTAGGCAGTGATGTGATCCAGCATTCCTGTGTGGGCAGTGATGTGATCCAGCAGTCCTGTGTGGCCAGTGATGTGATCCAGCATTCCTGAGTGGCCAGTGATGTGATCCAGCATTCCTGTGTGGGCAGTGATGTGATCCATCAGTCCTGTGTAGGCAGTGATTTGATCCAGCATTCCTGTGTTGGCAGTGATGTGATCCAGCAGTCCTGTGTGGCCAGTGATGTGATCCAGCATTCCTGTGTGGGCAGTGATGTGATCCAGCATTCCTGTGTGGGCAGTGATGTGATCCAGCATTCCTGTGTGGGCAGTGATGTGATCCAGCATTCCTGTGTGGACAGTGATGTGATCCAGCATTCCTGTGTGGGCAGTGATGTGATCCAGCATTCCTGTGTGGGCAGTGATGTGATCCAGCATTCCTGAGTGGGCAGTGATGTGATCCAGCATTCCTGTGTGGGCAGTGATGTGATCCAGCATTCCTGTGTAGGCAGTGATGTGATCCAGCATTCCTGTGTAGGCAGTGATGTGATCCAGTATTCCTGTGTGGGCAGTGATGTGATCCAGCATTCCTGAGTGGGCAGTGATGTGATCCAGCAGTCCTGTGTGGGCAGTGATGTGATCCAGCAGTCCTGAGTGGGCAGTGATGTGATCCAGCATTCCTGAGTGGGCAGTGATGTGATCCAGCAGTCCTGTGTGGGCAGTGATGTGATCCAGCAGTCCTGAGTGGGCAGTGATGTGATCGAGCAGTCCTGTGTGTGCAGTGATGTGATCCAGCATTCCTGTGTGGGCAGTGATGTGATCCAGCAGTCCTGTGTGGGCAGTGATGTTATCCAGCAGTCCTATGTGGGCAGTGATGTGATCCAGCATTCCTGTGTGGACAGTGATGTGATCCAGCAGTCCTGTGTGGGCAGTGATGTGATCCAGCAGTCCTGTGTGGGCAGTGATGTGATCCAGCAATCCTCTGTGGACAGTGATGTGATCCAGCATTCCTGTGTGGGCAGTGATGTGATCCAGCATTCCTGTGTGGGCAGTGATGTGATCCAGCATTCCTGTGTGGGCAGTGATGTGATCCAGCATTCCTGAGTGGGCAGTGATGTGATCCAGCATTCCTGTGTGGGCAGTGATGTGATCCAGCATTCCTGTGTGGGCAGTGATGTGATCCAGCATTCCTGTGTGGACAGAGCATTCCTGTGTGGGCAGTGATGTGATCCAGCATTCCTGTGTGGACAGTGATGTGATCCAGCATTCCTGTGTGGGCAGTGATGTGATCCAGCATTCCTGTGTGGGCAGTGATGTGATCCAGCATTCCTGTGTGGGCAGTGATGTGATCCAGTATTCCTGTGTGGGTAGTGATGTGATCCAGCATTCCTGAGTGGGCAGTGATGTGATCCATCAGTCCTGTGTGGGCAGTGATTTGATCCAGCATTCCTGTGTTGGCAGTGATGTGATCCAGCAGTCCTGTGTGGCCAGTGATGTGATCCAGCATTCCTGTGTGGGCAGTGATGTGATCCAGCATTCCTGTGTGGGCAGTGATGTGATCCAGCATTCCTGTGTGGGCAGTGATGTGATCCAGCATTCCTGTGTGGACAGTGATGTGATCTAGCATTCCTGTGTGGGCAGTGATGTGATCCAGCATTCCTGTGTGGGCAGTGATGTGATCCAGCATTCCTGAGTGGGCAGTGATGTGATCCAGCATTCCTGTGTGGGCAGTGATGTGATCCAGCATTCCTGTGTGGGCAGTGATGTGATCCAGCATTCCTGTGTAGGCAGTGATGTGATCCAGTATTCCTGTGTGGGCAGTGATGTGATCCAGCATTCCTGAGTGGGCAGTGATGTGATCCAGCAGTCCTGTGTGGGCAGTGATGTGATCCAGCAGTCCTGAGTGGGCAGTGATGTGATCCAGCATTCCTGTGTGGGCAGTGATGTGATCCAGAAGTCCTGTGTGGGCAGTGATGTGATCGAGCAGTCCTGTGTGTGCAGTGATGTGATCCAGCATTCCTGTGTGGGCAGTGATGTGATCCAGCAGTCCTGTGTGGGCAGTGATGTTATCCAGCAGTCCTATGTGGGCAGTGATGTGATCCAGCAGTCCTGTGTGGACAGTGATGTGATCCAGCAGTCCTGTGTGGGCAGTGATGTGATCCAGCAGTCCTGTGTGGGCAGTGATGTGATCCAGCAATCCTCTGTGGACAGTGATGTGATCCAGCATTCCTGTGTGGGCAGTGATACGATCCAGCATTCCTGAGTGGGCAGTGATGTGATCCAGCATTCCTGTGTGGGCAGTGATGTGATCCAGCATTCCTGTGTGGGCAGTGATGTGATCCAGCATTCCTGTGTGGACAGAGCATTCCTGTGTGGGCAGTGATGTGATCCAGCATTCCTGTGTGGACAGTGATGTGATCCAGCATTCCTGTGTGGGCAGTGATGTGATCCAGCATTCCTGTGTGGGCAGTGATGTGATCCAGCATTCCTGTGTGGGCAGTGATGTGATCCAGCATTCCTGTGTGGGCAGTGATGTGATCCAGCAGTCCTGTGTGGACAGTGATGTGATCCAGCATTCCTGTGTGGGCAGTGATGTGATCCAGCAGTCCTGTGTGGACAGTGATGTGATCCAGCAGTCCTGTGTGGGCAGTGATGTGATCCAGCATTCCTGTGTGGGCAGTGATGTGATCCAGCATTCCTGTGTGGGCAGTGATGTGATCCAGCATTCCTGTGTGGGCAGTGATGTGATCCAGCAGTCCTGTGTGGGCAGTTTATAGGCATTGTTATTGTCAGACAGTCCTGTGGGGGCAATTGTAGTCTGGTAGTCCTGTGTGGGCATCAGTATGAAGGCAGCTGTAGGCAGTCCTGAGTGGACACCAGTGACAAGTCTTTTGCAGTCATTGATGTGCTGTTAACAACCCAGTGTATGGTACTTATCCATGTCCTGTGTGGACATTGCAGAGATATCTAATGTGTGATCTGTGTATCATGTTGACCGTCATTGACTGACTATTATCCAGTTTGTGGATTGCAGACCACTTACCTGGGGCAGAGACGTATATAACTTTATACGTCTCTGCCTGGGGGCCGACTTAAGTGCGGGCCGACTTAAGTGCGGAGATAATATATTTTGCAGTTTTGTAATTTATATGTGTGAGGATGTATGTGTGTGATAGTTGTGAGAGAGATGTATTATAGATATAAATATGTATAAGTAGTGTAATAAACTAATTTGGATGGGATGATGCCTGACACTCTGCAACATGCCACACATTACGAGTTGTGGATGCTGCTCATGTCTTTCATCGGTGCCATTTTGTGTATCCCATCTTTGTTGATACATTACTTATAGAAGTCATTTTACTTCTTATTCATATCATCTTGAAAAATTGTGAACCAAAAATGTCACAATTTTTTCTTTGTCATTAATAAATGACCTTTTCACAACTATCTTATCTTGAAGTTGTCTTTTTTGGAACTCTAATTTAGCAACAAAACAAGCTTCAGTCTCTGAACAAAATTATACAAGCTGACATAAATTTAATTTATTGGCACAATAAATATATTTATGCAAGTTGGTAATTGATTAAGTGTAGTTTAAATTACAGTACGTATTAGGCTATGTTTGTGCACTTTGTAGGTTGTACAGGCTCTCAACTTTCTAATGATCCATAAGTATATCCTTACGGTTTCAGTAGGTTTCTGTATTGACTATCACGTGATCGCTATTTATAAACGATCACGTGAACTAAGGGTGATTTTCACACCCTCCCGGGACCTTTAGGGCCTACCTATGCGTGATCCGCATGTGACGCGGTCAGCAATACGCTGGACCAATCAGCGTTGTGCGTCACTGCCCTTTTTAACCAATCAGTGCATCGCGCACTGCTGGGGACTGGACACTGTCCGAGGGCCCTTCATCACTATTATATTTTTACTGTAGCAGCTTCATCGGGATATCTTATGTAAAAACACTTTATTTCCGGACACCACATCTCAACTTAAAATCCACCATCCCTCCCTTCGAGCTTCCTAATTTATGTATCATTGCTAGTTTTGAGCCTTTACAGATATTTGCCATCATGACATTTTTTAATTTTGTCCTACAATTTGTTTGTTAATTATGTGTATGCCATTTTGTGTATCCCATCTTTGTTGATACATTACTTATAGAAGTCATTGTACTTCTTATTCATATCATCTTTAAAAAATGTGAACCAAAAATGTCACAATTTTTTCTTTGTCATTAATAACTGACCTTTTCACAACTATCTTATCTTGAAGTTGTCTTTTTTGGAACTCTAATTTAGCAACAAAACAAGCTTCAGTCTCTGAACAAAATTATACAAGCTGACATAAATGTACATAGTGTATATCTGGTGTTTGTTCCATTCTTGATATCGGCGCTGCTAGTCGTGCTTGTCCAGGTTACACGGAACACCTGGTCTAATACTCTTGTACTTTTACGACCGTCTCCATGTAAATCTTTTCTTTGTCCATATTTTGTCTCTAGTTTAATCGATTTTGAGTTCCGATTATGGTTGTGTTGACATTTTGGTATTCTCTGATGTTTTTTCTTCGGTACAAAAAATATTTTTTTATTGTCCTTAGCATGTTATTTACACTGTTCATTTTATTTAGGATGATACTTAATTAACTCAATGAACATTAACGTTTATCCTGATATAGATTTCTCAATTAACATTGACGTTTATCCTTATATATATTTCTCAATTAATTAGACGTTTATCATGATATAGATATCTAAATTAACATTGACGTTTATCCTGATATAGATTTCTCAATTAACAATGACGTTTATCCTGATATAGATATCTAAATTAACATTGACGTTTATCCTGATATAGATTTCTCAATTAACATTGACGTTTATCCTTATATATATTTCTCAATTAATTAGACGTTTATCATGATATAGATATCTAAATTTACATTGACGTTTATCCTGATATAGGTTTCTCAATTATCATTGACGTTTATCCTGATATAGATATCTAAATTAACATTGACGTTTATCCTGATATAGATTTCTCAATTATCATTGACGTTTATCCTGATATAGATATCTAAATTAACACTGACGTTTATCCTGATATAGATTTCTCAATTAATTAGACGTTTATCCTGATATAGATATCTCAATTATCATTGACGTTTATCCTGATATAGATATCTTAATTAACAATGACGTTTATCCTGATATAGATATCTCAATTAACATTGACGTTTATTCTGATATAGATATCTCAATTATCATTGAAGTCTATCCTAATATATATTTCTCAATTAATTAGACGTTTATCCTGATATAGATATCTAGATTAAGATTGACGTTTATCCTGATATAGATATCACAATTAACATTGACGTTTATTCTGATATAAATATCTAAATTAACATTGACGTTTATCCTGATATAGATATCTAAATTAACATTGACGTTTATCCTGATATAGATTTCTCAATTAACATTGACGTTTATTCTGATATAGATATCTCAATTAACAATGACGTTTATCCTGATATAGATTACTACGTAATGCTAAGCATGACGCTTTATCACAGATAAAGGCGATTTTCCTCCTGAAATATTCATAATCTTTGATACTCAGCGTGGATAAAACCCTATTCATTCTTACAGAAATCATATTGTCCTATTTGGCGACATTTTCAAGGTTATGGTCTATTCAGAATAAATATTGACACTATTGCCAATGTAACACCTGTATCTCCATTTAACTAGACACAGGATAGTTGCATTGTTATGAAATGAGATAGCAGAAACGAAAGGTCGCTTGGAAAAGACATAAAACGGTGCAGAATAAATGTCAGAGCCAGTGTGTGTTGCTTTTGTAAATATATTTTACATTTGAATGCAACTGTCGCATTTACTTTTCTACTTTCGCCGTAGAGACACAGCCTTAGCTCCCTAGGGGCCCCGTGGAAATAATCGGCACGTGACGAAGCCTTAATTGCAAACGTCGGGATGTTTATCAATACACCCTTTTAATTAACTGTGTGTTGTCTTTTTCGAGAGACTTCATGGTTCCGTGCCACTGTTTATAAGGCGGTTTTCAACCTATTAATAGTTAAACACTGCTGACGCGATTCACAGGCAGGATACGTGTTTATATATATATCATATATATACTTCCAACTCGATCAGCTGTACACCTGTCTTGAGTCATGGTAAGTATGTTAACCATACGATAGTGTTTAACACTTCATTAACATGTCTTCTTTGTTGTCTTATTTTACTATCACGGTTAAAATGATATCCTAAGTGTAACGTAGGTCGCCACTGGTAGAGAACTTCCTGTAGTAAGATTAGGTTACTAGATATAAGAATAGTGTATATAATAGGTCTCTATATGTTGTTAAAGCAGACTTCAAAATATGTCATATATACCTTCCAAGCGTTTAAGCGAGAGAGAAATTATGCGTTATCAATCAAAACCTATTAAATGTACGTAGAGTAAAGAGTTTATCTGTGGCATTAGTGAAGACGTGGTTACCAAATACCATACAGAGGTTATCGGTCGCTAGGGACGCTTATCGAGTTACGAGTGAACTCTAGGTATTACTTACCCATGTCGTACAAAGCTGGTCTATCGAACTCGTCTGTTTATATTTGGCTAGGTTTGATAGATCGGTTAACGTGTGTGCGCTGGACTTCAATGAATATAATAAATTTCCCCAGATATTATATTTTGTCGCAGTCATTGATATTTAATTATCTTTCACACGTGAACATATACATGTACACACACACGAACTCACACATGCTTAATGCGGCTGTAGGAAAACAATCTAGAATATCCACAGGAAGCTAATTAATGTCATGAAGCTTGATATTTTCAAAGTACCAGATATTATTTATTTTCCGAAGTAATTATATATCAATTATGGTCCTTTGCTGAGGTCAATATGGTGTTATACCAACCTGGTATAATCAAATATTGACCGAAGGCGTTAGCCCGAGGTCAATATTTAAGATTCTACCAGGTCGGTATAACACCACATTGACCGAATCAAAGGTCCTTAATTGATATATAATTACTTTGGAATCCTTTTTATATTAGATGTCAAACTTTTTTGCAAAAGACTTTGAATTATATCTGTCTTAATAAAGAATGAAATTTACAGTTGCATGCATGGATACTATAACGTCACAATGATTATGACGTTACAAATGCAATATTGACTCGGTGTTTCTAAAAATAGAAACAACAAGTCGATATCACAAAATATGGACCTCCATGTGACCCTATTTTAGCCAATGAGAATTGAGGAAAGCAGTTCACATGTAATATATTGCCTAGCAACATTTTCTGGCTAAATAAGTAATGAATAATAACATAATGAATCGGGCACAATACGAACATGTTAAATAGCATACACTGTAGGTATATGATCTTTATCAAATTACATCAATGCTAAACATATTTTGAAATAAATCAATGAAATAAATCTTTCCAAATTCAGATACAGCCAAACTTCTGAGACCACTTTTCCATAAAGTCGTCGCTCCTTACCGGTGGTCATCTTATACAGGTTCAGATTCCAGTTTCATGAAATTTCCTTATTTTAAGTTATTTCCTTAATTTGTAAATCTCAAAAGGATATCGTTACAGAGGTTAGGAAGATAATTGTGTGTTAAGGAAATTCCCATTACTTTTAGAATGCTTTCCTATCGAGTTTTAATTTAAAGTATTTACTTATGGTAAGAAACGGTTATGAAACTGGGGCCAGTTCACATGACAATTCAGTTTATTTCCAGTTAAATCGTGTTATCATAATATACATGTAAATGATGTTTTAAAATGCTTAGTCTCTGTAACATGTTTTGATATTGATGTGCTTCCTCAAATCGCTATACATAAACATTTTTGAATTAAAATAGTTTACGGTGAAGTTTTGACTAAAATAGAAACCGGAGGTACCACAGCTGTACTAATATAGAACAAGGTCAAAACGAAAATGAGGATCAAAGTAGTCAAAGCAAGGTTCAATAACAACAGACATGCAGTCTAAACCGTTGAGTAAATAATCAAGACAACCTTTCACGAAGCCCGTTTGGTCCCTTTAAATATATAATCTATGTAGCATATGTAATATATAACAATGCCAATCATCCAAATAAATCTCAAAAAAATACATTGAAAGTATTATTTACCTTGCGACAAAAAGACGCAATTTTGTCTCTATTACAATTACAAACTCTTAAACATCTCTCATGCAACTTTTTTATATAAAAGAAAATGAACACGAGCATTTTCTGTTATAAACCTAGTTATCAAGTTGACAATTCGTTTAGCTGTCATTTGACAATACCAGAGATTAGAATTAAGATATATTGAATAAAACTAATATTTCAAGTACTGTTAGCTTCATGTCAAATTGAATAACATTGAAACAGTCATTGTAGAAAGAAATTTTGAGGAGAAGTACTTCGTTTTTTTAGCAAAGGACATGAACAACATTTTCTGATAAAAAAATAATTCGTTAAAGTTGTGAGCTTGAAGATAATATCACAATAGAATAAAACATTCTATTCTTATCAAATACTAGTTCAGAAACGTTTGGTAATGAGCTGACGATACTTGTGTGACCTATAGGGATTATCAAATGATATAATGAACGGGTATTTACAATTACTGTTTCTATTGTCATACTATGTGACGCAAATACTGTTACGTATTTCATATTTAGGACATTGCGATATTGGTATCAAACTTACTGTCTTGATAACAATGGCGGAGGTTATCTTTAAGTAGTATGGTACGAACGTATACATCAGTATCGTTCCTGCCGAGTCGGAGATCGATAAATTATTGATATAGTAATTATAACACCTCTGGTGACGTTTGTTGTTGTATACGTGTTTAAAGATCAACAAAACGTCCAGGGGATTCTAAAACGGAATATGATTAACATTGGAACCTGTTTTGTTATTATTTCTGTTATAATTAATACATGTCCGTTATGAATAATCACCCGGATGTCCTCATATGATTGGTTCCAGTCTTTGCCCTTTGTTTCCATTCTATTAATTCCAAATATAGTCTTATTGTGTAGTAAATGTGTTCGTCAGTAGTTGATTCCTATATACAGAAGTAAGTTTAAGCAAACGTAGGGATACCACATCAACAGCAACGAATAAACACAGTAGGTTGTTCAAGCAGGGACAATACTATCTAAAGTGAATGGCAAAATACACGATATTAAAAATTGTCACGTTGACCATATAGCTTAGTTGTAAGCTGTTGATGTCGTTTGGGTTGTTAGTAAAGATAAAAGAAAGCAGCTGAAGGTGAAGAGACTATGGTGTCCTTAGGAGGGTGAGGGTTGTCCAGGTGGCCAATAGTGTGCTTGTTTTATATTAAATGCCTGATAGTATTTGAAGTAGTTCGCTGGGATTTTGTTGTTATATGTATCGGTTGTGTTGAGCGTAATAACAATAAATAATTATTTCGGCCTAACGGAGGCCATTCTATGTATCTGTCACCCAAATTGTATTCATGTCGACTGTATACAACATCTGGTAACAGTTCAATGCTTAAATATATGATCGACGTTATCAGCAAAGAACTTAAGACAAATCAGATTGAACGTAAACACACAAAACGTAAGCTGATTAAGAATATCACTAGTAAACCGGGCAAGGTGAAGGTTAAACGGGTCGACATATCCTGCTAGTTTATAGCCGATAGAACAAAGACTTGACATACAATACCCAGGGCCGTATTTCAAATAAGTACACATATAAAAATACCATACATCGATTGTTTGCCAGCTAGAGTAAAATACGAGTGCATAAAACAATATCAAACATCTAGTGTATACATTTGTGAAGACTATAGAGATAGGTAACGACAAAGTCAACCTGTTGTGGAAGCTCCTTCTTTAAACAGTTTTTCAAAAGCTTCGATTTTTATCAGAGTGTTCTGTCTGTGGGCAATCGATCCGACACCGTATTCCAGCAGTTTTGCGATTTGTTAGCTTTTAGTGAATATTTTAAGTTAATAGCTACCGTATGCAGTTCTTATAACTACTTATCAAGGTTTTACGAAACCATGAAGATAGGAATGCAACCCATTACACTCGGTTATGATAAATATCTTTTTAGATCTAAACTTTCTTGCATTTTAAAAATAAACTGAAGTATCATTTTTTCTGTTTCATTACTTTATCTAACATATTTTTTAAAATACAAAATGTATATATGTATCGTTCGCATTGTATTGTAGACGATCATATAAAAGAATTAGTTGAAACTCAAATAACTAATTCATAAAAGCTTCACCTGTATCCCCTAGGGAACCATCAGTGATATTCAAAGACACAGAATTGTGCCCAAGGTGCCAATATTCAGTCTACTATTTAATACACAGCGACTTGTGAAAGCTTATGATATATACATACACATATTGCTGCAAAGATTTTATCAAAACTTTCCCAATGTTTTCCGAGTATTTGACTACAATTACTAGCTATGTTTACAATAATTTCTTCAGTTATTCTTCATAAAATCATGTTGCAAAATAATAATTTTGAAATTTTAATTACCAGTTCTAGGTATAACTTGTCAATCATCTCTCATGTGTAAGGTGTTTACATTCACGATGGCTTACTTCACGGCATACGTTTTGTTGATCCATACCAATCGTTACTGCTATTTTATTTGTTTTTTCTTAAGCATTAAATCGCGTTCTGTTATAATGTTTTTGTTTCATCAATTTGGAGGTTTATATTACATTTTGTTGAAACTGTGGCATTTTCATTTTAACATTTTACATATAATGTAAGAACACTTTCCTTTATTATTTGATTTACATGCATTAAACAAGTTTATCTACGCTTTGTTTAAGATCATTGGACACTTGTAATCATTCCATGAAATCCATAGTGCAAAATAGTTCCTTTCCTATTTTTTAAATGATTGCTCTTGTTTTTGTTTTTTTTTTTGAGAAAGACAATATGTACATACCGTCAGTGAATTTGATTGTTCATATTGTCGATATATATACATACATACACAGAAAGAACATTGGATTTCTGTATGCTTGATAGATGTGAAAATACAAATTACGTATATCCTTATAAATCAATATGACTTGTGTTCTCGTGTCTTACATTGTGTTGTCTGAAAGAAAGATAAACATTTTTTTATGAAACAGACAATTTTGCATTGGATAGCGTTTTGAAATACTACATGTATTTTAGATAATGGTATCATGGTACTATATGTTATTGTGGTGTGCCAATCTTTTGCATTGATCGACATTTTAGAGTCATTAAAAAGAAAATATTTACTCATAACTGGATTTTCAAACACTGCAAATTTTCCATATCTATGACGGACATATTAAAACACATATCGAGCACATACTGTGTTGCCATTATCGATATAGAGATAATATCATGAAGGATTGAAACTATTGCCATTTTATTTTCATTTGTAGGAGGAGCAAGCTCACGGAACAAGGACTGACCGTAAGTATATTATATAATAATAGTATAGTAAAGCATTCTTGTGTCATAGCTGTCCTTAACATGATAATGTAAATTCTGATCCATGAAAACTGTCAAAAAGAACAAATGATAAGTACGTTACATTTTCCTGTAACGTACCGGTCTTTAAAATACATCAAAGGAACTCATTTTCGTGAACTTGGATCAAATTGGTTATGCTTTTATTATATTTTTTATTATTTAACTTACAAGCTTTACCGAACATAATCCTACAGTGTACGTAAATGAAGAACGTACACATATCAGCTGTACGTTTTTGTTTTGCGAAATCACTGTCAACTCAACCCCACTTCGTCCGTAAAACCATGCTCTTCGTCTTTTTTTATGTGTCTATCTTGTCTAGTCTTCATCTTCATTTTTAATTAAATAAATATGTTATTGTTTGATAATCTAAACTGTTAAGGTTAAAAAAATTATAGAAAATGTTTCATGTCGTACCATGTTGAGATTCCTATAATTAGTCGAATGGCGGCGGCGAAATTGAGCTGACGAGCACCAAATTTAACGAGAAAATGCCGTTTTAAGGTACTTTCCGGTTAATTGACGCAACTGAGACTTTGATTTTCTTTCTTAGAATAACATTTGCCTTAAAAAAGATATATAAGATTATATTTCAATTAATAAATCAAAAGGAAGCATCATTTCCCCTGATGAATACATCACAACGTATATACCGTAAATAACATTATATTTCCGCTGTATTAATGATGTTTTGTCCAAGTCCGAAATTATTCGTTTTCAATATTTTCCTTTGCTTATCAATAGCAGTATGTTCATATCACAGTCTACAGTCAGCTCTATACATCGAAATTATATCACATGGAACGCCATGTTGTAGAGCATCAGCCAAGGTTTTCTTTCAGAGAGATATAAAATAGCACCAAAGATATCAAACGGTCGGCATAATGACATGATTTCATTATAAACTGTAGTTTAGATTTTGGTCTGGAAGCATTTGCTTCATATCATCCCCGATTGTCTTACTGGTAGACTTTGAGCTGTTAGTTTGTCTCTGTGTGTTGTGAATTTTACGCTTGAGAAAACTTTTGATTTCTAGAGGAATTCCTGAAGACGATTTTCCATCTATTTGACAAAGATAACGACGGAAGGATTACAGCGGATGAACTGACAACAGTGCTGAAGTCACTGAATATTGTCAATAATAAGGAATTAAAAATGCAAGTGGACAAAGTAATGGAGGACGGTGACAAAGACAGTAAGTACATACCGTAAAACCCCGTTATATAGTCACACATTATATCGCCAAACCCCGTTATATCGTCACCCATTATACCGCCAAACCCCGTTATATCGTTACCCATTATATCGCCAAACCCCGTTATATCGTCACCAATTATACCGCCAAACCCCGTTATATCGTCACCCATTATACCGCCAAACCTCGTTATATCGTCACCCATTATACCGCCAAACCCCGTTATATCGTCACCCATTATATCGCCAAACCCCGTTATATCGTCACCCATTTTACCGCCAAACCCCGTTATATCGTCACCCATTATACTGCCAAACCCCGTTATATCGTCACCCATTATACCGCCAAACCCCGTTATATCGTCACCAATTATACCACCAAACCCCGTTATATCGTCACCCATTATACCGCCAAACCCGCTTATCGCCATAAACTTATTCAGAACTGATAATACATCCGTTTACCGCCAAACTCGCCTACCGCAAACGTATTCAAGAACAAGTATTTAAAATTACACTACCATGACCGCGTAAATATTGAGTCCAGAAGGACGCGTGTTTGATGTCATTGTTACGATGACTGTCAACTGACAGGTAAATACATACGTGTACACAGTCAACCATGGATAATCATTTGTTGTCGTTCTACAGGTTATGGTGAAAGCAATATCCTGAAACCATTCAAACTCATCTGAAACGTCTTATCCATGCATTGTTGTTTACTATAGAACTTGAAATTCGGGTTGTGTTTACATAAACCGGTCGTGGTGTCATGATCGCGATTGCAATAAATCTAGCATCTTAGCATTTGAATGTATTTGTATATAAAATAGACATTTTACTTACGCATGTTGAGAAAGGACTTTGGAAGGTTTCTGAAATATATCAAGTTTAGTTTCTTTCGGTTTTGTTTTGATAATTCTTATTAAGTTTAAATACAACTATGTTTCTTTCATAGAAAATGGAACGATCGACTTTGAGGAATTTCTTGTATTTATGGAGCCCAGAATGAGTCACCATCAGAGCAAACAAAAAGAGATGACGGACGCGTTTCGCATGTTTGATTGCGATAAAAATGGCTTCATAGATGCGAATGAACTCAAATGTGTTATGAATAAGCTTGGCCACAACCTAACTGACACAGAAGTGGGAGCGATGATTAAAGATGCTGATTTGGATGGAAATGGATTGATAGATTTTGAAGGTAACCCTATTGGCATTTCTTATACGTTTCCGTTTCACCTAGACAATAATATAACTCGGTTAAACTGAAATGTACTTTTGTCCTTTCGTCTATTTGTCTATACATAATATTAATAATAATATGCAACATTTATTTAGCGCTCTATATTATTTGTATAATTACTCTTAAGCGATTCACAACATGTTGATGATAGTTTTTTGTAAGTAAAAGTCAGCATATACATGTCGTCTGTATAAAAAGCCTAAAACGCAGACGTGAAAAGGAAGTTGTTCATGCCTGTCAAATATCAGAAAAAATCAATTAATCTTTATACAAAATGAAATGTTTGAAAGAAGAACATTTTTTTCACATTGAGAAATATGCCTACCCGGAATGCATTGGTTCCATTTATAAGGATGTCTGAAATGTATTGTAATACAGTCTTCCGTTGGAATGTTTGACTTATCAAATCCAATGCCCGCTTTTTAACTTGGAATTTAAGTTTACAATTTGAAAGGTAGATTTTTGTTAAGAGTGGTGTTAATCGTTCAGTATTTTTTTGTTTAATTTAAAAACACATCTGTGTGCATGAAGGTGACAGGATATCGAATGGTTAAGGTGTCCCAAAATTCTACGAGGGGTGTTCCATAAATAATGTCATCTGTGCTTTATTTTGCGGAAATCGTGCAATTTATGCTCAAAACCACCTCATGTCGATTGAGTGATCCCTGGCTCGTGACACAGGTAAATATCTCGTCCACACGGTCACTGGCCTCGGTACAGTGTACATCGTTTCATAGCCTATTCGTTAGACTAGACACAAAATCACAGGAAAACGAGATGAAAATGTTCTTGAAATTAGGGCCTATATAAAAGGTAGGTCATTACTCGGCATAAAGGCTGTAGATATTCACCGCGAGGTGTGTGACATTTATGGGAAGGGGGCCAAATGTCTCACAGGACTGTTTGTAGGTGGGTAGGTAAAGTTAGTGCTTTGCAGCAGCAACTGAAAGATGCTGCTCACCCAGGTCGTCCTGCAACAACTACGACCAAAGGTAACATAGAAAAAATCCGAAATATCCTCCAAACTAATGCTCGATTCACCGTAAGACAATTGGCTCGAATGACAAACTTGTCGTTAGCAAGAGTTCATGCAATTTTGAAGAAACACCTAAAAGTTAGAAAGATAAATGCAAGATGGATACCCTATTTGTTAACGGATGAGCAAAAGAAGACGCGTGTAACAATGGCAAAAAAACTTCTCAAAATGTACCCAAAATATAGTAAAAAGGCTTTTGATAATATAGTCACTGGTGATGAGACCTGGGTGTATTAATTTGAACCAAAGCGGAAGGTTGCCAACCGAATATGGGCCACAAAAAATGCCAGACGCCCAAGTATTGCCAAACGAATACGAACGGTAAAGAAGGTTTTGTATGCTATTTTTTTCACTAATAAGGGTCCAGCTATTCAAATCCCGGTGCCAAAAGGCAGAACGGTCACAGGCAAGTTCTATAAAAACGTTGTTCTGAGAAAGATGAAGAACTACTACAAAAGTCGCCGCCCCAAAACAGGACTTAAGTATGTCCGACTTTTGCATGATAATGCACCCGCTCACAAGGCACGTATTGTGACTGACTTTTTGGAGTCAGAGAAGGCTACCGTCCTTACGCACCCTCCGTATTCGCCAGACTTGGCCCCCTGCGACTATTTTCTCTTTCTAAAACTTAAATATCATTTATCTGGAAGGAGATACAATTCGAAAAATGCCCTTGGATCTGCTGTTTATCAGTGTCTGATGGGTGTACCCATTTAAGAGTATGAAAAATGCTTCCAAAAATGGATTGACCGGCTAAAAGGTGTGTTCTGGCTGGCGGAGAGTATTTTGAAGGGCAGAGCAAATTAAAATGAACAAAAGCACTTCCGCTATATGAGCACCGATGCAAGTGACATTATTTTTGGAACACCCCTCGTATTAACCACTAGCCCTCCCACTCTGGGTTGCCAGTTCGAACCCGCGTGGGACAGTTACCAAGTACTGACCGTAGGTCTGTGGTTTTTCTCCGGCTATTCAGCTTTCCTACACCTCCACAAATCTTGTATGCTCTTTAATGCCCCTGACTGTTAATAGAACGTAAAACAAAATTAACCAAACCGAACCAAATACAGTGTATAAATCGTCCTAGTCATCGTAACGTCACATAAAAACATTTATTGCTTGTGTAAAATAATCTTTACAAAAAGATTTTATTTAGAATTTTAAACATTTAACCCTCAATACCAGACATTGCTATTAATTTCATAGCGGTTTGCCATACTTTAAATCTAGAATATTAGATTGGTCATTTTGTTATTTATACATGTACGTTAATTCTGCTCACTACAATCATTTTCTTTTTTTTTCACAGAATTTGTGTATATGATGAGCAAGGAGTGAGGTTTCGAACCAAGAACTTTTGAAACTGTGTAAAAGGACAGCTTTGTGTTTGTGATTTATGTTAGAGATATTGTCGTGGATGTTACTTTTAATCGTGTAGATGGGTGGGGGTAGGGGTGTTTGGGAATTGTATGGGATGGGACAAAATCTTAGTAGATATAGTGGGAGGGTTTGCTATGCTGGCAAACGTATATATGTTCTATGTTTTAATGAGTCTGATGTTTAAAAGTGCTAGTCTAGTGTCACGAATGTTCCTCAACTTCAGGAAAGTCCTTATAGCTTATAACATTTCTTAGGAAAGCAGCACAGTAGTTACGGAAAGTTCCTTAATATCCTGTCTTGGCTGCTTTTCAATCAGGGGTGCCTTATTTAAAACTATCTATAATATACAACTATTGTTGGTTATCCGTACTTGCTGTGTATATTGTACCTTGAATACAAGTACAAGTAAACTGACTTAAATAATACACAAAAAAATCCGTCCAAACACGCCCATCTTAACAGTATACCTTGATCGACAGGTGGTTCATTCAACGTTCAAGTATTTTATCATTTAAAGTACTTAAATGAGAATAAGCAGGAACACAACATGGAAACAAAGCTTAGCCTATGTGGTTATATAACATATCAATGGGTTTTTTCAAAACGTTTTCCTGTTGAAGTAGGGAGCGTGTACATTTTGGAAAACCCAGGTCAGTATTTGTGAAACTGTTCTTGTGCTCAAGCAGGAATTCTGCGTTCGAACCAACTCACTTACTTCATATATAGTGACTGAGTTAAAGATGTCAAGAAGAAATATTGAAAGCAGTGTTGTGAGCTATCTTGCAGTATACTTTATGAAAAAACACAACAAAAGCTAGGATGAAATATACTGAGGAAGTTATAGTACGAATGATTTAATTCCTGGTTGACAATATCTTTGTTGAGTTCGGAGGAAAGATGTTCCAACAGACTGTTGGCTTTCCAATGGGAACTAACTTTGCTCCAAGTTTGGCTGACTTGTTTTTGTTTTCATACGAAAATTTTTGGTCGCCAACTTTGTCTCATTGAGAAATATTCTGTATATTTGTGCGATATGAAAAGATGGACGTTTTTGAGAATGCTCATTAGTGTGCTCCCTTGTTGTGATTGGAAATGATGACTCGGTTCTCATTTTGAGGATTTAATGTTTACTTGGATGTGACCAAGATTTATATGGCGGGTGTCGTCGATGAAGCAGTAGACGGTTACTCTTCGGAAACCTGGTCTTAATCCCTCGTACTTTTGCGAGGGTCTCCATCCAAATCTTGCCTTTGTTCATATTTTGCCACTAGTTAATCGATTTTGAGTTCGGATTATGGTTTTGTTAAAGCTTTTGTATTCGGGGTTTTTTCTGCTTTTAGTCTCTCTCTAAAATTCTTCCAAAACACTGAGCGATGTAGATTATTTCAAAGTTATTTAAAATTAGAACAAATAATTGAGTTTGATAACAGATTCTGAGTTTGGGCAGATGAACAGTTTCTGAACGTATTAACGTATTAATGTGCTTTCGCTTTGTTCGAGGTTCTTTATTATATAGTGTTAGTTTATTTATGAAAAGATGTAAAACATTTCAGCAATATTTTGTTTGCGTTTAGAGTATTACCAAAACGGTAGTTTTATTTTGAAAATACATGTCACTTCTTAGTACCGAATATTGACGTAAAAAAAGCACAAGGATGAGCATATTTAAGGGAGTGCAAAATTCTTTTTGCTACAAAACGTCATGAAGAAAACCTTCCGTCGCATATCAGAACGGAGAAACATATATAGCTTTGATTAGGCGTTTAGTTCATGTGGCAGGAAAATACCATATATGTATACTGAACCGAGAACAGGGGTGTGTGTGTACCTGTGTGCTATTGTCATACTTATTTTAAGGTGGCGGGGTACAAATATTCGTTGATATTCATGTGGTATTCAGTTCGGTTAAAAATGTCTTCGTTTTTTATTTATATTTAAACATAGACTCTTATAAGTATTGTCGTAAATACATAATGACCATTGTATGTCCTACAGTGGTTGTGAATTATATCTGTATATAAAGAAACCACCTGTGCAGACATAAATCGTACAATGATAGTAACCAGTCACATGGTCTGCCTTGAATTACGTGGTTTTCCTTGGAGCACATGGTTTGCCTTGGAATGAAGGGAATTCTTTATGACCAACACGTTTATCATATTTAACTATGTAAAACATTCCATGAACATTTTCATTTTTTCGTTGAAGTTTTAGTATTTTAAATCTATTAATTTACGCATGCTATTTATATATTTATCTATAAAAATGTAAGGAGGTCACGAATTCAAGTTTTAAGGTTTTATTTTGGTTTTCAAAAAATTGCAGCATTAATAGGATATGTCCGTGGTTATTTCCCTTCGTAAATCTGTGTCAAACAAACGCTTTACACTTGTGTGGTGTGCAAAGTTAGCCTGGTCAGGCGCGCATTTAATCCGCATTTGTACATGTAAATACAAAGTCGGATCAATTGTTTAATTGTGTTTCAATAACTTCCCAGATATTTACGCAAATCTCCTGTTGTTTAGATCGTATCAAGAAGTTTCAATTAACTAGAGTTTTGTTTCATTGGTGATTTCACCGTAATATACAGTAATTATCAGAGTTATCATTTAAACAATTTTAATTTTGATCAAATGTCGTGCCATATAAATATCTAGGTTGTTTTGCTGATTGTTGTTTTCACGTTAATAAATGTTAAATGATCTCGTGCATCGACTCTGTTTTTGCAGTGTACGTGGACATTTCACAAACAGTCTCCAAACGTTGCCACCATGATGATTTCAAGCCATGATTTTGTGGTGTTTAAAGCAGCCGACGTGCATGTTTTCATAGTCAATACTAACCTCATGATGCCAGATACATAATGGGTCACTTGATAACCATTGTTCCGCAAACTATATTTATTATCCAATAACCATACATGAGCACGTGCCAAATGTTTGTGACGTCAACAACAATACATTTAGGAGGAGCAATGCAAATTATCCGGGTTCGAGAAACAAATGTGTGACGTCATCAACAATAGACATGGGCGGAATTAACCTCGGCTTTAGCAAGTGTCATGCTGTTACTTCTATCGAACCCTTCTCACAGAAAAAATACAGAAAAATACTGTAAACATAAGAATTAACTTTTGATTTTGTTTAGCTTATGAAATCATAATAAATGGAGCTGTTTACCTCCTACTTCAATGGATTTACGATTTTATAAACTAAAAGGTTAACAATAAAAGGTTAATCCTTTACAAATTCAAGTAACTCACTATTTGAACATTACCAGCAAAAGCGTTTTTTCATATAAGGAATTTCACGGCAGTTTTTTAGTGTTGTTTAGTGTCGTTATAAATGAGAATATGTTATATCGATATTGCATGAAACCCGCTAGGACTTCATGGCCAATACGAATGTAAAACTACCTGAGACCTGGAAATGTGCTAATATAACGGCAATATTTAAGAAAGGAAATCGTAAGGAAGCTTCAAATTACGGACTAGTGAGTTTGACTAACGTTGTCTTCAAGTCATTAATCAGAGAAGAAATTATGATCCACATGAGGAGAAATAAGCTACTTAGTTCGGCGTCATAAATGGTAGATCTACCGTTCTGCAGCTTCTTAATGTCATGGATAGGTGGACAGATATTTTTAATAATGGTGAATGCGTTGATGTTATATACTGTGATTTTATAAAATCGTTTGATAAAGTTCCACCAGGCTTACAGCCTTTTTAGCCCGCCATCATCAGATGGTGGGCTTTTCAAATCGCCCGGCGACCGTGTTCCGTCGTCCGTCCTTAAACAATTTTTTTACCGTTATTTCTTGAAAAGTACTGGATGGATTATTCTCGAATTTCTGATGTAGGTTCATCTTCATACCTAGTTATGCATGGTATATTTTCGGATAGATTCGATAAACAATATGGCCGACAGAGAGTCATCTTTGATTTCTTTGACCGCTTTTTCTTAAGAAGTACTGAATGGCTCTTTCTTAGAGATGATAAAAAACCAATTTCATTTTCTCAAGATTTTTATATCTTTCGATGCATTATGTTTCAAATATCCCTTGTGTAAAATAAAAATTATTTACACGGAAATGACGAAAATTTGTAAATATTGTAACCGATATCAACAATCTCAAATAAAAGTTAGCATGAGTTATCGTTCTTGAATCGGAAAAACTGTGACATCATCGATTTGCGATCGCGACCACCTGTCAAGCCAAGCGCATCAAACTAGCTAGAACCGAAGCGATGTTTTCTGCGGATTTTAGTGACAACGAGTAGTATATAATGAAAAAGATATTGGTAATACTCACTATTGACTCTACAAATCCAATTTTCACATGCCTGTAGCTACATGTGACATACACTGATGTTTGTGTTCATAACCCACAGGGACCTGAGAAGAATTTGTTACAGCTAGTTTTGGACCCAAATGAGGGTGTTTAGAGTATTTTTACAATTTATGTATTTGGGGAGGGGATTGTTAAGATCAATTTTCGATTAAAGTGTCACCCCCCCCCCCCCTCAATGGTCAAAATGATCTAAACACCCTATTTTAGGTCTAAAGCTAGCTGTAACGAACTCTCAGGTCCCTGTGTGTATACCAGGTGTATGGTCTGGCAGGGATGCATACATTACTTACATGGACACATACTGGGTCTAGCTATATTTACATTTTGTGAACATAAAGAGGTTGTTTTTTTTATTAACAGGCCTAGTACTTAATCTCATTATAAATTTCCCGGTTGTGAGAAGCACCCCCCCCCCCCCCCGGGGCTTCGCCCCTGGACCCCCAGGCATGTATATCCCTTAACATCTATATACGCTACTGGTAGTGTTGTTACAGGTTGAGAAAAATAGGTACATGTACACCTGCCAAGTTGTGTATCATATGCATCCTATATTCTGTCAATCACCTGTACACTATTAAGGGAGTGTTTCTTTGGTAGAAAAAAAATCAGAATTAATGAGCTATCTTACATTGATGAATTACTAATTTTTTGAACTGTTAATGATGTTAGATTTACATTTGCGCTGCAGTGTCACTATATAAACCAAGTAAGTTCCGTTTCGGTTCATAGGACTATAACCAGAAACGAGTATGAATATGAACGTGACATGAAGTTTAAAATAATGCACATCACGTTGAACTCTCGTTTGGACGAGAAACTATAGACAACATATTGGCTTTATTTACTCCATTTAAATCACCTATTGGGTAAGATCGAATTAACATAATTAAACATTGAAAAAACGTCGTCATTACAAATATTTAAGCATTAAACTGCATTCTGTTTCGAGTTATATATGCGATATGAACGCCCACTGCATTACAGGAAAATAGCATGAACCGCACTATACATTTACACTTTTAACCATAACCGAAAAAATAATTTTGACCATGAAATAATTCAAATTGTAGCTCCAAGAAACACTGGTATGCTGAAATGGCAGAACAGCCCGTAGCGCGTGCTCGTTTTCGAGAGACGGAAACGTTTCACATGCATTCTCCTGGAAAGGCGACTTGGAAATATAGTCCGTGGAAAACCGCTACTGTACAAAGATTTTATTATATAAATGTGGAAACTTTTTTTCTTTCTTTTGCACTGTTTCTGTCTAGGGGTGTTTTAAAAGAACTCTTGAAATAAGTGTCGTCATTATTAATGACAACGAGTTTTATGACGTCATACTTCGGAGGCATTCCGCTGAATTTGAAAAATGATTAAGATGGTCCGCCACAGAAAAAGTTGTCAGCGTCGTATTGTTTGTTGCTGCGTTGCTTAAGAACCCTATATATAGCTAATGCATGCATGCTATATTTTGGTCGACTTCACTGCTGATGGGGGATACGAATCGTCTTTCTACATATATGCATGTACATTTATGTCCGTGGTGTCAGATTGTTGACAATACATTATTTCGGACGATAGGTCAACTGAAACAATACTGCACATTCCGGGAATCACGGAGAGGGACAACCTCTTAATGGCAGACAGTGAGTGATTAAAAGCTTATATTTACATTTGCGCTGCAGCAACTTCTGTTTCGGTTCATAGGAGTATAACCCGAAACGAGTATGAATAAGAACATGCGATGAAGGTTACTAACAATGCATATCAAGCCGAACTCTCGTTTGGACGAGAAATATTTATAGAAAACCTCTTGGCTTAATATCGAAAAGCTTTTCATCAACCATTTTCCGCCATGAAGATGGCCCCTCTCCCAGATTATCGGAATGTGCAGAATGGCTATCGTCCGAAATATTGTCAGCATTATTGCCAATCTGACACCACATACAGTTTGTAGAAAGACGATTCGTCTTTTAAATAAAGTAGTTTTTTCACACCAATTGGAAAATCATTTATATACCTGAAAACTTTTGTTTTTTTTAGATCTGTTCATAGGTTCATAATAATTAGAATCTATTTGTGAAATATAATCAATAATGACTCAAATATACTTGGACTGTGAATATATATACTGGTACATATGATATTTATATAATATATATTGTTGTTAAGCTATTAATTTTTGTTCCTGGAATTAAACAGTTCTACCTCCAACACCTGATCTTGAATGCAAATAAGGCACTACTCATTACGCTTGCAAATATTATATTACCCTAAGTAAGCCCTAAATTAATCACAAATCTTTAATTTTTTCATTACATTTTTTGCCATTATAGGGAAGGAGAAGCATGTAATGATGTTGTCGCTGTACTGTTTGCTGTTGATGATTTTGTGTCAGAAGACCTAATCAATGTACCTGATGATGCCTCATGTATTGATCAGCTTAAGAAGTGGAACAAACCAGCAGAAAGAATCGTTCAAGCGAAAACAGTGGCGGATATAAAAGTACACAAGAAAGAAATTACTGTAACCAAATAAAATGTACACAATGTCACTGTCAATAAGTACCCAATGCTAATGCAACTGGCATTGTCTCAATTTCAACACGTTTTTTTAAAATTAGGAACATTACAAAAAATATAGAATATAGTAAACAGTTTATAAATCTATTGGAAATACTGACAATACAGTGGATTCCACTTAATATCACCCCTGTTAATATCTCATATTTTGATATTAA
This sequence comes from Mimachlamys varia, assembly GCA_947623455.1. Lineage (NCBI taxonomy): Eukaryota > Metazoa > Mollusca > Bivalvia > Pectinida > Pectinidae > Mimachlamys > Mimachlamys varia. Next base: position 57,283,400 of record OX392528.1, read on the forward strand.
TATCATGTTTTTCCCCCAACACCAGTTTTCCCTCTATATAATCTATGTAATTTTATTCGTTTTTTTTTATTAATCAATCAATAAATTTGATTTCAATTTATTTTAATTGTGCTTTATACTTAATGTTTTACATTTTCTTGTAGTAAGTATCTAGGTTTCAGTTCTCCCTTTAGCTCGAGCGTAAAGTGCACCTGGAGAGATGACGAATCTGAAATTGACTAGTCTAGACTGGTCATGAACTAGTGCTAGGAATTGGTTGTGATTACTTTTCATATCATTGATTGGTTATTTTGATTGATGTGATATTTATATGATTCATGAATGTAATGTGAAACGGTGCTTGATTACATGAATGAAGAAATACACTGATCTTACTAAACAAATTGTTTTCTCTTCTTAATGTTTTCACATCTTGCATATCCTTCAATAGTTGAATATCATTGAAGAGTTTGAGGTAAAGCTAATGAGTCAAGAGTAAACACTAGCAGGACATACATATAAAGGACTGGACCTTCAACTGAACAGGTGAAATCGGGAGTTCCAAATTTCATATTAATATGGTCATTATATCCTTATCCACATACACTGTAAGGTTAATCTTCTAGTAAATACTACAATGTATATACATCCACATATGCAAATTAACAAAATTACCGACGAGATTACCTTTTAGATACAAAAAGTAAAGTGAATCAAAAACACCTTTGTTTGATAGTCCTGTCCAGCACTGTACATGGACTTTACTGTAAATGATGGTTTTATAATCTGTTCCTTGAGCTTTTGTATGTTTCTTGAGTGTTTTTACATGTATGTACACATTTGCCTGCCGAAGTAAAACTCTGTCATTTAATACATCTATGGTATATGTCTGTGATGATACATCTGATGTCACAGTTCGGGACACTTGTGTTTCAGCTTCACAGGTGGAGGTGGGGGTTGTTCATAATGTACATATGAACTTGTCCAGCAAGCACTGTATGTATGGTCTTGACTATCAATGAAGTAAGATTCCTCTGATATATCAGCCATTTGATAGAACAAAGACACTTAATGTTCATTGTAGAAATAATATTTAACATCACATTCAAGGAATAATATTGGAGGGGGGATTTATAAATTAAATATTGAAAAAAATGAACTAAGTTGCAAAAACAAATCATTATAGGCTTAAATGACATTCACTGTATATCAAAATAAGCACGAAGCTTTTATGTTTAGTCATTATAAAACATGTGAACATTTCTAGAGCATTGATTAATTCATGGATGTGGGGTTAGGGGCAATTTCAACATTGGAAGGGGTAACCAGTAAAAATAATAAGTAGAAATACAACAATTATGTATGCGCATGTGTAATTTCTACATAGTTTTTTATGATTAATTAAATATTGTGTTGTATGTTAAAATTAGTAGGGTAGCAACAGAGTGGACATTGGCTTATAAGGCTAGCTTTGTTATCAAAGATACTTGCTATCATATTCCGGATTATAATCACCTTTTTGGCGGTGTAATGTAACTGAATTAGAACCTCGCTGCCGATGTCATGTACCCGGTGGAGGGCCAAGCGCTGTTGGTGTCGTTCCCCATGTGTTGTAACATTCGTCGTTACTTTTTGTCCGTTCTCAACAACCGACGTCGTCCATTCCGAGACCTTTTTACTAATGGAAGAGGTTTGGCATTTAGTTCTACCACCCCGCTTGTTTAATTTCAGAGTAGGCACACAATCCACATGTGTTGAGTCTTTCGACGGTTTACCAGTGACACAATGCTCTGAACACACCTTCGTATGCTCAGTAATACTGGAACGCTTTTTCGTCACGCTGACTGGAAACTGTCCACAATCTTCGGCGATGAGCATTTGCCGGGAATCTAAAAAAAACGACACTACCGAATTCTTTGATCTACCATTACTGCATCCTTATGCGGAACAATGATCATGGCCGCCTATGGGGCCTAGGGCCTACGTCATCTTTTCTCTCTTGCCCCCTCAAATGCAAGTAACGGATTGTCACACGAGATTTCGCTCTGTTTCCCTTTCGAAGTATTGGTTACAGAGCATGCGTATTTGAATGTGAAATTCAATATATTCAAAATTCAAAATATCCGATAAACAATATGATTGACAGGTGGCAGTCTTGGATTTGTGAGTAATGGTTTATTACCGCTATGTCTTGAGAAGTACTGGATGGATCATTTTCAAATTCCATATGTACAGGTGTCGTAACGCACAACGCACCAAAAATTGCGTGCGTTCATCGTGCACCCATCGTTCACACGCACGATTTGGTACAATTGGTCGATAAATATTACGGAATGAAAAAAAAAATATATGGAACCCTCTTGTCCAAAAATTATATAAATTCGCATCAAATTTATTGGGATTATGTTAATTTTACAATATACAGTAAACAGTATTACAGTGCCCACGAGACAGTCAAGTACGGAGTCAGCTCCCAGGTAACAGAACAGGTAAATAATATAACATGCCAGAGTTTTACCTGCCCCGTGTGTGGCGATCCGCTACGACAGCCATTACCGAGCGACCGTTATAAAAAACAAACTGGACACATATAATTAGTTATTTGAACACCCCCTCCCCACCATTTTAAATGTGTTTTCACACCTTGGCGAGTGGTGTCCCGTGCCCCGGGATAGAGACATCTCCATTGTACATATATGGTCTATGTACAGGTATAACGTGGTAAAAACTGGCTGTATGATCATGAGAATGTGAACGAGAACGTGTCAATATGTGTCTATTAGGTTTGTTTCAAAAACTACAAAAAGACTATCACTAATTCTAAGAAATATATAGATAGAAATATCAGCTAAAATATATAGTTAAAATATAGAAATATATTAAAAACAACAAGCGCGAAACCGTACATATTGCTAAACCACGATTGTCATCGCACAATGTTCGTTTATCGTGCGCCCACATGTGCGTTAGAAACGTGTAACGTTGTGCGATCCCACAACGGTATGTTCCTCTTGGTGCATGGTTCATTCTTTCGGACGGATCCTTTAAAAAACATCGCCAACAGACGGCCATCTTGGATTTATGAGTAATAATTTGTTATCGATATTTCTTGAGACGTACTGGATAGATCCTACTCAAATTTCATATGCAGGTTTCCTGTTATCCCTATTTGTGTATTGTACCGTTGTTGGGCTGGTCTGAAAAACATTGTGATCGATTTCTTGAGAAGTTCTGGATGGACCCTTCTTAATGTTAATATGCTGGTTCCACGTTGATTTTTAATTTTAATATACGTTTTTGAGATGATTTTAAAAAAAACAATACTTTGCTGCCGGACGGCCATCTTTGATTTTGACATTGATAATTTGTGATCGCTATTTCTGGAGAAGTACTGGATGGATCTTTTTCAAATTTCATAAGCAGGCATATCCAATGATGTCCGGTCCCTACTTGTACATGGTCTAATTTTTGAACAACTCTAGGGGGGAAATATGGCCGCCAGAAGGCCATCTTCTATATTGACTATCAAAGTATATTATGATTATTTTTTAGGAAATACAAGATGCATTTGGAAAAACAAAACTCTGGACAAGAGACCTTCTTTCTACTATTATTAATTTTCAAGAGAAATTCATAGAACTAAGATTACATACATAAATGGAAGGGAAAATATCCATCTTTTTGAGAATAATTAATTTTCCATTGATTGTATGCAGAATGCGGCTTACTGATTGGTTGAGATTTTCTTTTCATACCTCAATGAACAAAATCCACAAATGGCGCGAAAAATGTGACGTCACAATACGGCAATTGACGTTGCGTATTGATTTGTAAAAAATAATCCGTTGTTAGATCAGTGAAATTGTACATAAACATGTTTGAAATTTGAAAGGAAGTTTCGAAAATTAATTATAAGCGTCAATTATTTTTTAGTTTCATAGGGTTATGAACAAAAAAATTGCTTGCAAACTTTTGTAAGAATCCGCTACGCGGATTCATTCAGTTTGCAAACAATTTTATTTTCATACCCCAATGAAACTAAAAAAAATTGTCATCAATGCTAAAATGAATGAAAAATCATCGATGATGGGCGCCAGGATCCCTCTGGGATCTCTTGTTACTTGGAAGAAAACAACGAGTCGTAGTGAGCAGCGAAAACTCAATGGAATCCAGTAATATAATAAGCGGTATGCCACAAGAGTCTGTGTTGGGGCCTCTTTTGATATGCCAGACGTAACAAGCGAGGGAACCGGCACTTACATTTTCGTTGACGACAACAAATCTTTTAGAGCGATTAATAATGAACAGGATTGTAAAGTTCTCCAGCAAAATATATTCTCGTTAAACCAATGGTCAGAAACCTGGAAACTGCGTTTTCACCCAGAAAAAAATGAAAAATGATGCGCATCGGATACACAAATATGGATCTCTATTACTACAAACTTAAAGTGCTCAACACTTAACATTTGTGGACTCAGAAAAGGATATCGGTGTCACCATAAATAATGAACATTCGATAAACATATCTGCGAAAATGTTAGCAAAGCAAATTCTATCATGGGAGTGTTACGGAGTTCAATGGAATACATGGACCCACACAGTTTTATAATGTTATACACGGTTTTAGTTAGACGCACATGAATCAGGTTTGCTGTTCAAGTCTGATGTCCACATCTGGGGAAACATGTATATAGAAACAATAGAGAATGTTTAACGTCGAGCAACAAAATCAGTACCAGGTCTATCTAATCTGTCATATTCTGAACGTCTGCAAAAACTCTCACTACCAACGTTAGCATATGGACGGTCTCGTGGTGACATGATATAGAGGTATATATATCTCCGGAAAATATGGGTGACGTCGCGGACTTGTTTTCGGTCAATGTAGAGCCAAGTACTCTTGGACATAACTTTATGATATATAAAGGGTTCTCAAGATTTGATGTCAGAAAATATTCTTTCATGCAGAAATTTGGGATTTCTGGAATAGTCTCCTATTTAATGTTGTAAATGCGATTTCAATTAAACAATTTGAATACGAACTTGATGAACATTGGAAAAAAACAGCCACAAAATTACTGTTTCAAGTAGAAAATCAAGTTGTGATTAATTTTAATTATTCTAGTAAGTCTATTACGAGCTGATTACATATAAATATATGTATATATGTATAAAAACTTCAGTTTTCGAAACTGTTTACAATCTGAGTTCTGTTTTAGTTTTCAGATTGAATAACCGTGTTTGTAAAATGCAAAAACATTTATAAATTTCGTCCGAATGACGTCACGCAGTGAGTGATCGGTCACACGTCTTACTAAAATGAAGCACCTTCCTCTGCATAGACTTTACTTAAACAAGTCCAATATTTTAGAAATTACCCCAAAATATCAAAATACATAAGGATTGATTCCTGTTTTGTTGAGGTTTATTGGGTATAAACCTCAATGGGTCGCTTACGACTAAGCTATACGATAAACGTGATGATTTCAATTTTCCGATCGTGAACTTTCCATTTCTTGATAGTAACATTCCTGCTTCTCCAACCTATGGCGTTTACATGTCATAGTTGATTCGATATTCTAAGGTTTACTCTAGGTATCGTGATTTTCGTGATCGATGTCGACTGGTGACAAAAAAACTAACAATACAATGATTCGAGAGATGCAGGTTGATCAGAACTATGGGCAAGTTTTATGGTCGCCATCTTTGTTTCATTGAGAAATATTCTGTTTCTTTAGATGATATGAAGATGGACGTTTTTGAGTATGCTCATTAGTGTGTTTACTTGTTGTGTTTGACAATGATTCTCTGTTCTCGTTTTGAGAACTTGATGTTTACTTAGATGTGACAAAGATTTACATGGCGGGTGTCGTCGATGAAGCAGAAAACGCTTACTCTTCCGGAACACCTGGTCTTATTCTCTTGTGCTTTTACGAGAGTCTCCATGTAAATTTTTCCGCTGTTTATATTTTAATCCTAATTTAATCGATTTTGAGTTCGGATTATGGTTTTGTTGACGCTTTTGGTATTCTCCGATCTTTTGTATATGAACTTCTTCGCAGTTTATTAAATTTATCTCAAGACCCATTGAGGTATATATCCCTTAAACCCCAATAGAGCAGGATTCAATGATTAAGTTTTGTTGTTTTCAGATGGTATGTTCATATAGACAAGAAACAATCAAAATGTAAAGTTCTCGAGCCGAGACTAATATTTCGCCAATGTCGTTTAAAACACGACGCAAATACACACGCAGGTAAAACATTAATTATTGGAGGAAACGTAAATAACAATTGTTTGAAATTCAAAATGACTGAAAGTAATTTTTTAAACTTTCATAGTGCTTTGAAAGTGCCACGGTTACATCCATATCAGCAATGCAGTTCCTGTGGGCTTCATGTAATTTGGATGTAACCAATAAAATAAAATAATAGCTATACATGCATACATACATACATGTACATACGAAGGTATTACATGTACATTAGCGTTTTGATGTAAAGTTTATTTCACACAAACAATAAATAGCTTACGTGATTTCTCGTATAAAAATAGAACGGGAAGCGCAAATGTCAGGTAGCCGCGATAAACAATATTGGCTGACGAAAACAGAGTCACAAGCTAAGACTAGACAAGAAAGAAGCTGAAAGAGACTATTGAAAGATCGGAACAGATGCATCTGACAAACAAAAAGAAATACGACACTATCAATGAAGACGAAGAGCATGGTTGGACGAAGTGTGGTTGAGTTGACAGTGCTTTCGAAAAACAAAAACGTACAGCTGATACTTGTACGAAAATACTTTCTTCAATCACGTACACTGTAAGATTATGTTCGGTAAAGCTTGTAATAATAATAATAATAATAATAAAATCTTTTATTTAACCAGGGTTACATATTTAGACAAAGTCTAGTTTACAATATGGCCCTGCAGCAAATGTAAATACAAACATGGCATAATTTAAGATAACAATATCACAATTAAGTAAATGTAGTAACCATCACAGTCAATGGAAATCCTATAATAAGTAATTTAATAATGAACGCTTGCATATCACACAAACATTACTCAATGGTATGGTTAAACACTATCATAGTTGGATATATACATACAATGCTAATATAGCACAGGGTAAAAATTGACAGGATATACACTAATGTAGTGTGTATTAAAATAAGACAATGAAGTCAGTAGTGTAAAAATAATTTAGAAAAAAAAAAATTGAAAAAAATGAAAAATACATTTGTGTTCGGATAGAAAAATAGTTATATAATCTTTTAAAATATTACTATAAGGGAAATAATCACAGATTTAACCATATACTACATATTCATCCAATAGATTCAAAAACATAAAAGAAAGGTTTAGAAATTAAAACATGAGACTTGTTGTTATAAAAAACACGACAGTAAATAACTAAGATTTTGTGAAGTAGTGCTGCAGGTATCTGCTTTTAAAAATTCCTACACTACCCGAGTCTCTAACTGTATCAATAGTCCCATTCCATAAAACTGAAAATGTATATACAAATGACCGCTTGAGATAATTGGTTCTTGCAGATGGAACATACAGTTTGTTTGAAATAGAGGCTCTTGTTGTTCTTCCATTAACATTTTTCACATAAGAAAAAATATTTGCTAAAATACCTGGTGATTCACAATGTAAAATTTTATAGCAAAGAACCATTTTTTTAAATTTATAAAAATCTGCTATTGGCATCCATTTTAGTTTTTCAAAGAGGGGCCTGGAGGGAGTAAGAATATCTTTAACATTTAGCAATATCCTGGCTGCCCTTTTCTGTAATTTAAAAACTCTTTCTATATGGAATTTGTTACTTGGTTCGCTCCAAACAGTTGAGCAGTACATAAAATGGGGAAAAACGATACTGCTGTACACTTTCATGATAACATTGTTTGACATAAATGGCCTTAGCCTTCTTAATACACCAATTTTTCTTGATATTTTCTTCGTAATATATTCAATATGCTCTTTCCAAGATAGACAACTATCGATAAAAACTTCCAGTAGTTTTGCACAGCTAACAGTTTCAATTATGTAATCACCTACTTTTAAAACCAGTTGCCGACACCTTGCGAGCTTTTGAGAGGACCCTATAATCATACATTGGGTTTTAGCTAAATTCAGACTTATTACATGTATCCTTCATCCACTTAACTGTATTTAAAATATCTTCTGACATTTTTTCTTCCAAACTTTCTACTGTTTTCCCTCTCACACTCTGGGATGTGTCATCTGCATACATCATAGCTACAGAGTGTTTTAAACATTTTGGGTAATCGTTAATGTTTAAAATGAATAATAATGGTCCTAAAATAGAACCCTGGGGCACACCAATTTCAATTGGGAGAAAATCTGACAGTACACCGGAGAAACTTACAGCTTGTGTCCTTCCAGTGAGGTACGATTTGAAAAACTTCAAGGCTGAAATTGATACGCCATATGCCTTGAGCTTGTGCAAAAGAACATTATGGTTAACCGTGTCAAAAGCCTTACGAAGATCAATAAAAACAACACCTGTAAGTTCATTCCTGTTCCATCAGGTAAGTATGCCCCAGGTGAGACACTTCCAGGTAGGGGATTAGTGTCCTGGTGAATGGGTCCAGGGTTTAGCTCCACGTCATTAGAAAGAATAAGACACAGGTGTAAAAATAGGTAAAAACTGTTCACTCTCCTTGTTTTCTGTGATTTCTTACATGTATGTATAACTCCATGTAAAAATGTTCTTGCTAAAATGTCTCTCCCAAAGGATAGAATTTTCAAATTTAACACTGGCCAAGTGTTTGTCATACTAGAATCCACTTGTTCAGCAGGTTTTAGGAGATACAGTCTACTGTTAACTTGGTAAAATAGAGCAAGTAGCAGGAGAGCAAATGAAACACCTCCTACCCCGGCGGCCATCTTGAACATGATTAACAGGTCATTATTTTGTGAAAAACCGTAAGACTTCAAAACATACACTTGATATGATTATGTATTAATTTTCTCATAATTTCATATAACACCGCTAAAACGGTGTGTGTATTCACTGATGGTCGCCATTGGATGCAGCAGGGACGTATATGTGAGACAATTTTCCCTTTAGGATCCCACCCTGGCCCCTGTGGTAAGGGCAGGAATCCAAATTTTACATTTTGATTCCATCTTTTTCCCAGGATGATTGTTACAAAGTAGGAATAATTTCCTACCTAAAATGGACAAAATTTACAAAAAAAAAAAACAAAGAAGAAACAACATCAAACAAACAGATAAGGAAAATGATGTTCGTGTTACTATAGACCACGGATTTAGATATAATCTAATTCGCTGTAGAGACTCAGAACATCGAAAATCATATACTTTATTGATTTATTTATATATTCAAAGAAGAACATTTAATGAAACCATATAGAATCATGAGACAGTCCTTTTTATATGTACAATGTACGTATATTGAAGAATAAAATGTAACTTCTATCAATGTTTTCGACCTGTATAACCTATTTTGATGGGTATCACATTTCGACTTCTTTTATCCTTATGTTCGAGAAATTATACGTGTGTATAAAAGTTAACAGCTTTCCATTCATTGATAAAAGGAACGTGAGCGAAATCCTGATGTTACCTGTCTTCAGGTATACACATCGAAATAGAAATCAAGAACAAGTTATTTCGAATGTTGGAAAAAAATAAGATTAGGTCTCTGAAAACCCCTGTGTTTTACTGACAAGAAATGAACATGGAACATTATTTGAAAATAAGATGAGAAGATTACTTATTGGTTTTAATCCGCATTTTATTCATTTATGTTAAAATGAAATATGAAATAATAACTGTGATACAGACATATCATGCAAGTTTTTAATAGCATTTTCAAGTTGAATAGAAGAGTCAAATTTGAAATTTAATAAAGTGACATGTACATATATATTTACTGTGTGACTTGACGGCGGATTCTGGACATTTCAAAAGGTACACTCGATCCGCGATAGTCTATGTTTCATCCAAAGTCGAGAACTAACTACACATCTAGTGTTCACATTTTGAAGTTATAAAGAGGGGATACAATAACCGCAACATACTCAACTATTACCAATTAGTTTTAACTTTGGTAGTCCCCTCTCCCATCTCCAAAGTTAATTACCTGTTTTTAGGTCACCTGAGACGAAGTCTCAAGTGACCTATTCTAATCGCCTTTTGTCCGTCGTCGTCCGTCGTCCGTCGTGCGTCGTGCGTCGTGCGTCCGTAAACTTTTTACATTTTCGACTTCTTCTCCAAAACCGCTGAACCAAATTCAATGAAATTTTACAGGAAGCTTCCATGGCTGAGGGTGAACCAAATTTGTGAATTATATGGTCCCCACCCCCCAGGGGCATGCGGGGCGGGGCCAAAAAGGGTCAAATTGACTAAAACTTCAAAAATCTTCTCCTCTACTTTCAGATATGGTAGAATCAAATACTCTTCATAGATGGAAGGGTCTTAAGGTGCTTTACCAAAATTGTGAATTTCATGACCCTTGGGTCTCATGTTTGCCCCTGGGGAGGGGGTAAACTTTACTATAGTTTATATAGGGAAATCACATTTTTGACTATTATTTGTTGGATTTGTATTGGAATTCATTCTTACTTGTATCAAATTATCAGCATGGGATGACACTTTGATGGTATGTACATGTTGGCCCTAGTTGACCCCCAGGGGCTGGAGGGCGGGGCCACAAAGGGTCAAATTGACAAAAATTTCAAAAATCTTCTTCTCTACTCTCAGATATGGTAGAATCAAATACTCTTCATAGATGGAAGGGTCTTAAGGTGCTTTACCAAAATTGTGAATTTCATGACCCTGGGGTCTCATGTTTGCCCCTGGGAAGGGGGTAAACTTTACTATAGTTTATATAGGGAAATCACATTTTTGACTATTATTTGTTGGATTTGTATTGGAATTCATTCTAACTTGTATCAAATTATCAGCATGGGATGACACTTTGATGGTATGTACATGTTGGCCCTAGTTGACCCCCAGGGGCTGGTGGGCGGGGCCAAAAAGGGTCAAATTGACAAAAAATTTCAAAAATCTTCTTCTCTACTCTCAGATATGGTAGAATCAAATACTCTTCATAGATGGAAGGGTCTTAAGGTGCTTTACCAAAATTGTGAATTTCATGACCCTGGGGTCTCGTGTTTGCCCCTGGGGAGGGGGTAAACTTTACTATAGTTTATATAGGGAAATCACATTTTTGACTATTATTTGTTGGAGTTGTATTGGAATTCATTCTAACTTGTATCAAATTATCAGCATGGGATGACACTTTGATGGTATGTGCATGTTGGCCCTAGTTGACCCCCAGGGGCTGGAGGGCGGGGCCAAAAAGGGTCAAATTGACAAAAATTTCAAAAATCTTCTTCTCTTCTCCCAGATATGCTGGAATCAAATACTCTTCATAGATGGATTGGTTTTAAGGTTCTTTACCAAAATTGTGAATTTCATGACTCTGGGGTCTTGCATCTCCCGCTGTGGAGGGGGTTAAGTTTACTATAGTATATTGGCAGAAAAAAACATTTTTTTGCATTATTCGTTTAATTGCCATAAGAAATGATGCAAATTTGGTTGAAATTATCAATATGACATGACTTTTGAGTAGTACGCACATATTGACACTGACTGACCCCCAGGTGCCTGAGGGGTGGGGCCTAAAAGGGTCAATTTGACATTATTTCAAAAATTCATTTTTTCCACTCCCAGATATGCTACAATGTATTGTTATAAATATTCATCTCAACATTCCCATATTTCTCTTTCATATCAAACATCAGGTGACCGTTAAGGCCCATGGGCCTCTTGTTTGAGTAACAAGATACTTGTGAAGTTGGCACCGGTCATTATCGAACTGACCATGTAGATTATCTCGCTAATCCAATTACGTAATATAATGGACCCTAACCTGAGATGTACAATATACAAACTTAAGGTATTATTATAAGATTCACTCTTGAATCATTGGACAAATGATATGTATAACAGTATATTACTATAAATAGCACAGAGTATTACAATGTGATAACACAAATTGGTCTATTAAAATGAATTTGAACAGTCAATATCTAAGCACTTAATCTATGAAAGGTTCAAAACAAAGGTATTTCAAGGACGATTTCAGACCTTTCCACTGTATAATACATGGAAGATTAACAATTAACCAGACGTACATATTATATTATATAGAGAGACATAGGACCCAATTTCTTGTGGTCCCGTTGTGACGTCACCAATACGTGTGCACAACTTGTCAGGTTCGCGGTGCGCTTGATTAGCTTGTGGCAAAACAGGTAAAAAACCAAACTTCAACCTGTCGTAACTTTGTAACCGGTCGGCCGATTTCGATGCGGTTTTCGACAATGTAATGACTTAAAATAAAACTGTGTACGAAAGGCAAAATTATGGTTGTATGACAAACTTTAATTTGACAGCTTAATTGGAAATGTTTTGTTAGGAATTCGTCTTTTTTTTTTATCCGAATAAAGAAACATATTAAGAGATTAAAATAAAATATTTTTTTCCGTTTTTAAATTTTTCACAAAATCACAGTAGTTATACACAAGCACAGTAGTTATACTTAAGCACAGTAGTTATACATAAGCACAGTAGTTAAACACAATCACAGTAGTTATACATAGGAACAGTAGTTATACTTAAGCACAGTAGTAATACACAAGCACAGTAGTTATACATAAGCACAGTAGTAATACACAAGCACAGTAGTTATACATAAGCACAGTAGTTACACACAAGAATAGTAGTTATACACAAGCACAGTAGTTATACAAAAGCAAAGTAGTTATACACAAGCACAGTAGTTATACATAAGCACAATAGTTATACATAAGCACAGTAGTTATACACAAGCACAGTAGTTATACATAAGCACAGTAGTTATACACAAGCACAGTAGTTATACATAAGCACAGTAGTTATACATAAGCACAGTAGTTATACACAAGCACAGTAGTTATACATAAGCACAGTAGTTATACACAAGCACAGTAGTTATACATAAGCACAGTAGTAATACACAAGCACAGTAGTTACACACAAGAATAGTAGTTATACACAACACAGTAGTTTTACATAAGCACAGTAGTTATACAAAAGCACAGTAGTAATACACAAGCAAAGTAGTTATACATAAGCACAGTAGTTATACACAAGCACAGTAGTTATACATAAGCACAGTAGTTATACACAAGCACAGTAGTTATACATAAGCACAGTAGTTATACACAAGTACAATAGTTATACATAAGCAAAGTAGTTATACACAACAAAGTAGTTATACACAACACAGTAGTTATACATAAGCACAGTAGTTATACATAAGCACAGTAGTTATACATAAGCACAGTAGTTATACATAAGCACAGTAGTTATACACAACACAGTAGTTATACATAAGCACAGTAGTTATACACAAGCACAATAGTTATACATAAGCACAGTAGTTATACATAAGCATAGTAGTTATACACAAGCACAGTAGTTATACACAACAAAGTAGTTATACACAACACAGTAGTTATACATAAGCACAGTAGTTATACATAAGCACAGTAGTTATACATAAGCACAGTAGTTATACATAAGCACAGTAGTTATACACAACACAGTAGTTATACACAAGCACAGTAGTTATACATAAGCACAGTAGTTATACATAAGCACAGTAGTAATACACAAGCACAGTAGTTATACATAAGCACAGTAGTTATACACAACAAAGTAGTTATACATAAGCACAGTAGTTATACATAAGCACATTAGTTATACACAACAAAGTAGTTATACATAAGCACAGTAGTTATACATAAGCATAGTAGTAATACACAAGCACAATAGTTATACATAAGCACAGTAGTTATACATAAGCACAGTAGTTATACATAAACACAGTAGTTATACACAACACAGTAGTTATACATAAGCACAGTAGTAATACACAAGCACAGTAGTTATACATAAGCATAGTAGTTATACACAAGCACAGTAGTTATACACAAGCACAATAGTTATACATAAGCACAGTAGTTATACATAAGCACAGTAGTTATACACAAGCACAATAGTTATACATAAGCACAGTAGTTATACACAAGCATAGTAGTTATACACAAGCACAATAGTAATACACAAGCACAATAGTTATACATAAGCACAGTAGTTATACACAAGCACAATAGTTATACATAAGCACAGTAGTTATACATAAGCACAGTAGTTATACATAAGCAAAGTAGTTATACATAAGCACAGTAGTTATACATAAGCACAGTAGTTATACATAAGCACAGTAGTTATACATAAGCAAAGTAGTTATACATAAGCACAGTAGTTATACATAAGCACAATAGTTATACATAAGCACAGTAGTTATACATAAGCACAGTAGTTATACATAAGCACAGTAGTTATACATAAGCACAGTAGTTATACATAAGCACAGTAGTTATACATAAGCAAAGTAGTTATACATAAGCACAGTAGTTATACATAAACACACTAGTTATACATAGGCACAGTAGTTATACACAAGCACAGTAGTTATACACAACACAGTAGTTATACATAAGCACAGTAGTTATACATAAGCACAGTAGTTATACACAACACAGTAGTTATACATAAGCACAGTAGTTATACACAAGCACAGTAGTTATACACAAGCACAGTAGTTATACATAAGCACAGTAGTTATACACAACACAGTAGTTATATATAAGCACATTAGTTATACATAGGCACAGTAGTTATACATAAGCACAGTAGTTATACATAAGCAAAGTAGTTATACATAAGCAAAGTAGTTATACATAAGCACAGTAGTTATACACAATACACTAGTTATACATAAGCAAAGTAGTTATACACAAGCACAGTAGTTATACACAACACAGTAGTTATACATAAGCACAGTAGTTATACATAAGCACAGTAGTTATACATAAGCACAGTAGTTATACATAAGCACAGTAGTTATACATAAGCACAGTAATTATACACAAGCACAGTAGTTATACATAAGCACAGTAGTTATACATAAGCACAGTAGTTAAACACAATCACAGTAGTTATACACAACACAGTAGTTATACATAAGCACAGTAGTTATACATAAGCACAGTAGTTATATACAAGCACAGTAGTTATACATAAGCACAGTAGTTATACATAAGCACAGTAGTTATACACAAGCACAGTAGTTATACATAGGCACAGTAGTTATACACAAGCACAGTAGTAATACATAAGCAAAGTAGTTATACATAAGCACAGTAGTTATACATAAGCACAGTAGTTATACATAAGCACAGTAGTTATACATAAGCAAAGTAGTTATACATAAGCACAGTAGTTATACATAAGCACAGTAGTTATACATAAGCACAGTAGTTATACATAAGCAAAGTAGTTATACATAAGCACAGTAGTTATACATAAGCACAGTAGTTATACATAAGCACAGTAGTTATACATAAGCACAGTAGTTATACATAAGCACAGTAGTTATACATAAGCACAGTAGTTATACATAAGCAAAGTAGTTATACATAAGCACAGTAGTTATACATAAGCACACTAGTTATACATAGGCACAGTAGTTATACACAAGCACAGTAGTTATACACAACACAGTAGTTATACATAAGCACAGTAGTTATACATAAGCACAGTAGTTATACACAACACAGTAGTTATACATAAGCACAGTAGTTATACACAAGCACAGTAGTTATACACAAGCACAGTAGTTATACATAAGCACAGTAGTTATACACAACACAGTAGTTATATATAAGCACATTAGTTATACATAGGCACAGTAGTTATACATAAGCAAAGTAGTTATACATAGGCACAGTAGTTATACATAAGCAAAGTAGTTATACATAAGCAAAGTAGTTATACATAAGCACAGTAGTTATACACAATACACTAGTTATACATAAGCAAAGTAGTTATACACAAGCACAGTAGTTATACACAACACAGTAGTAATACATAAGCACAGTAGTTATACATAAGCACAGTAGTTATACATAAGCACAGTAGTTATACATAAGCACAGTAGTTATACATAAGCACAGTAGTTATACACAAGCACAGTAGTTATACATAAGCACAGTAGTTATACATAAGCACAGTAGTTAAACACAATCACAGTAGTTATACACAACACAGTAGTTATACATAAGCACAGTAGTTATACATAAGCACAGTAGTTATACACAAGCACAGTAGTTATATACAAGCACAGTAGTTATACATAAGCACAGTAGTTATACATAAGCACAGTAGTTATACATAAGCACAGTAGTTATACATAAGCACAGTATTTATACATACGCACAGTAGTTATACATAAGCACAGTAGTTATACATAAGCACAGTAGTTATACATAAGCACAGTAGTTATACACAACACAGTAGTTATACATAAGCACAGTAGTTATACATAAGCACAGTAGTTATACATAAGCACAGTAGTTATACACAAGCACAGTAGTTATACATAAGCACAGTAGTTATACATAAGCACAGTAGTTATACATAAGCACAGTAGTTATACACAACACAGTAGTTATACACAACACAGTAGTTATACATAAGCACAGTAGTTATACACAACACAGTAGTTATACACAACACAGTAGTTATACATAAGCACAGTAGTTATACATAAGCAAAGTAGTTATACATAAGCACAGTAGTTATACACAACACAGTAGTTATACATAAGCACAGTAGTTATACACAAGCACAGTAGTTATACACAACACAGTAGTTATACATAAGCACAGTAGTTATACATAAGCACAGTAATTCTACACAAGCACAGTAGTTATACATAAGCACAGTAGTTATACATAAGCAAAGTAGTTATACATAAGCAAAGTAGTTATACACAACACAGTAGTTATACTTAAGCACAGTAGTTATACACAAGTACAGTAGTTATACACAAGCACAGTAATTATACACAAGCACAGTAGTTATACACAACACAGTAGTTATACACAAGCACAGTAGTTATACACAAGCACAGTAGTTATACACAAGCACAGTAATTATACACAAGCACAGTAGTTATACACAAGCACAGTAATTATACACAACACAGTAGTTATACACAACACAGTAGTTATACACAACACAGTAGTTATACACAAGCACAGTAGTTATACACAACACAGTAGTTATACACAACACAGTAGTTATACACAAGCACAGTAGTTATACACAACACAGTAGTTATACACAACACAGTAGTTATACACAACACAGTAGTTATACACAAGCACAGTAGTTATACACAACACAGTAGTTATACACAAGCACAGTAGTTATACACAACACAGTAGTTATACACAAGCACAGTAGTTATACACAAGCACAGTAGTTATACACAAGCACAGTAGTTATACATAAGCACAGTAATTATACACAAGTACAGTAGTTATACATAAGCACAGTAATTATACACAAGTACAGTAGTTATACACAAGCACAGTAGTTATACACAAGCACAGTAGTTATACACAAGCACAGTAGTTATACATAAGCACAGTAGTTATACACAATCACAGTAGATATATATAAGCCAAGTAGTTACATTGTATACATAAGCACAGTAGTTCTATATAAGCACAGTAAATATACACAAGCACAGTAGTTATACATAAGCACAGTAGTTAAACACAATCACAGTAGTTATAACCAGTATTCTTTGGTAAGCCTGTCTGTATTTACTATGCAATGTTTGCGTAATAGAAACCTGCGAGTCGGTCAATATTAACAGACTGAAGAAGTATTTGGTTAATGTAACTCTAGATCAGCCTCTCGAGGGGATATATAATAACAACATAAAAATGTGCTAATCACGCTGATGCAAGCTTATGAATTATTGATACTGCTTCGCTACGCAGCAAAATTGATTGATTTATTTTTTGAATAAATATTAGACAATAAATTTCAGTAGTAAGAAGTCCTGTTTATCGTCAAATGAAATATATCTTTGAACGCAAGGATACATTTTGAGCCAAAAAGGCTTTCCAAAAACTATCAGACGACCTTTCGGAGTCAACTCCTTGTATATGTACCTGCGGTTCGCCAACTAACTTGTACCGTTTTAGAATATGTTTCTGTGTTTAAAGTGCAGAGTGCAAAATAACCGATTTGTAGCCTCGGTATGAACTGTAAAATATCGATTTATTCTTTCCGCTAATAAGCGAAACCGATTCCCATGACGCTATGTAATGTACCTATTGACAATTTGGCTATAGTCTGTTTCATAGTGATGTAGGTGGTGTTATAAGGTATACATATATATTATTATAGAATTTTAATTAAAATGTAAATTACAGTATCTTTGTAATAAATTCCAGCACCTTTGTTGTAAATGTTTACAATGTTAAATTATTGATTTATTTTTATTAAAGTATATAAAGCAAAAGTTACTTTTGTATTGTATACTGATAACAATTAATTATTTGTTATACTCATAGCTTATTGTATTAAAGTGTACAATGCAAAACATAGAAGGAATTAAAATCCTGCTAGATAACGGCCCATAATACACATTTCAACAATTAATACGTTGTCACTTAATAATAAAATTACCCTAATTACTCAAATATTTATGAGAATATATCTAAGTATTTCAGAACCATGAACATACAGATACAAATATTTATAATGTGTAATGATGCGCTTTCTTTGAAACACTTACATGCAAGTTTTACCAAAAAATGAAAATACTGCCTGAACGGAATCTTGTTCAATATGATGAATGAATACCATATTTTTATGGTGAGATGTGTATAAATGTGAAGTGGGCGATACAGAAAAGTAATACTTCATTTCAGTAAGGTGAGGTGCATAATTAATTTTAAACTATATATATATATGACAATAGAACATAAATACCCCCTTTAACAACCAATGAGTAGTACTTTTTGTGATTTTTAAGAAATCTCTATCGGTGTTAGGCAAGGGTCTCCAATGTGGATTCTACAATGTAATGTTTTACGGAAATTGTCAAATCAAATTTGGCCATAACTCTAGAACCAAATTAAAGTATAAAAAATAATAGTACAGTGTACATCTATATATGAAAGTACCATATTTTAATATGGAGTAAAATAGGTCTCTGAAGAAGGGACTGGTGGTCGTGGTTGCCGAGGCAGTCAGGGGTCAGACATAGCGATAGGTCTGTAGGTCAGTATTGATACTACAGCTAGCGGTGGTAAGCATGGGACTGTTAAGGGGACAGTGCTCTATCGGCCCGTGCGCAGTAGCCGTGTTGTAGGTACTGTAACACGTGCGCTGTGCCTCTGCGCTGTACAACTGCGTTGAGCAAGTGCGCTATACAACTGCGCTAAGCAAGTGCGCTGTACAACTGCGCTGAGTAAGTGCGCTGCTCTAAGGTAAGGCAGTTCGCAAGGGGTGCCATTGCGCAGAGGTAATACCTGTTTGTATTTGTTAGTTATTGTTATGGTTTGAGAGTGCCGTGGCAAGTAGCACGGCACTGTTTCGTTATTATTAGTGTATGTTCTGTTTCACTGGATTCTCGACATAGAAATCATTTGTAAATATTACTGATTGGCGTTTGATTGAGAAAGGGTCTATAGTGGTCTAGTAGGTTGACGACGGCTCGCATATAAGTAAATGCGCCACGGCTACCATTGATAAGCTACCATTCTATAAGCACAGCATATCCCGGGGGACACTTGGGACGGACCAGATAGGTACCGACCACGGTGCACGTTACATAATTTTTGGCGGCAGCGGTGGGATAACCGTTTGTGCTATTGAATCAACGGGTTGTACTACTAGAAATGGAGACTGTAAACGAGGAAATAAGCCAAATTGAGACCCAGCTGTCATTGTTGAAGCTAGAAAGAGACAGGTTATATGAGAGCTTCACACACTCAACGCCAAAGCCACCGAGATGTGAGGATATTGATTCGGGCGTTGCAAGTGCGCAGAGATCTGGAGAACCTCGTCAAATGTCGACAGATTTGTATGATACTAACACACCCATGGCCGGCTCTAACCTGGAAACGATACAACCTGATAATACCCAGGCACCAGAGGCGCTGAGTCCGGTATCTTATGATATGGGAACGAGGCCCAAGGTGAGATTTTCGGATGTTATGGGTTGTGGTGAGCCTGTACATATTACTGCAGGAGGCAGTGATTGGCGACATGTGACGGAGAGGAGGACAAACAGGAGGCAACTCCCGTCGCCACCGACAATACATCCGACCGAGGAACCAAACCGTACAGATAGACATGGCATTCGTGTTAAGCCTGCAACATATGACGGTTCCGGCTCATGGAAAGATTTCAAGTCACATTTTGACACATGTGCCAGGATAAACAAATGGAGCACGGAAGAAAAGGGCATGTACCTGGCTGTTTCTCTACGTGGACAGGCACAGGGGGTCCTCGGGGATTTACCGGAGGACACGAGACAGCATTACGAACTGCTGGTGGCGTCTCTAGAAGAACGATTTGCACCACCAAGTCAAACGGAACTGTATAGAGTACAGCTAAGGGAGCGGCGCCAGAAAGCTTCAGAGACCCTCCCGGAAATGGGACAGGCAATCAGAAGGTTGTCTAGCTTGGCTTATCCTACAGCCCCTAGGGAAGTACAAGAAACATTGGCAAAGGAGCAATTTATCGATGCACTGTTTGATTCTCAAATACGGATTAGAATAAAACAGTCGCGACCAGTCTCTCTGAATGATGCCATACGTCTTGCTGTAGAGCTGGAGGCTTTCAATAAGGCTGAACACCGACGTAAGGAAGGGGAAGGGCATTTGCGGGTGGCCAGTGCGACAGACGCTCATCAGGAAGCACAGCAGCCTGTGTTTGATGAAATGGTTAAGGCCATGAAGGCAATGCAAGACAAGCTAGAGGACCTGACAAAGGATATTGAACACTTAAGGGCTAACAAATGGCATAAGGAGCAAATAACAAATTCCTAGAGGACATAACTTGCTATTATTGCAAAGAAAAGGGACACATGAGGCGGAAATACCCAGCGCTAAAAAGTGCCGATGCCGAGAAACATAAACCTGGAGGAGGAACGCCGGGGAAGGGGCCGAGAACGACGGAGGATGTTACAAAACAGCACTAGACCTTCAATTGGAGCAAGTGCAGTGACAGACGAGGCAGGCATGTATGTTACAGCCACAATACAAGGAACCGATGTAAAATTCCTTGTGGATACTGGAGCGTCTCTCTCCCTTTTGTCAGCAAAGCTTTACGACAGATTGTCTCACATCAGTTGACCGGACTTGTCAAGTGTGAAATACACAGTTGCGGCAGCAGGGGGCAGCGACCTAGTGTTGTCGGGAAAGGGGAATTTTAAATTTGTTACTGTGACCAGATGTTCACAATGGATATGGTAGTCGCCGAGTTAAGCATAGATGGTATTCTGGGTCTGGATTTTCTGAAGGCTCACGGCGGTATGGTCGACATCAATAGCGAGATATTGAGTATCAATACGCAGGCCACTCCACTTGTGTTTCAAGGTCCATTTGGGTGTTTCAAGATCACTGCACTAGAAACAGTGAGCATTCCCCCAAGAGCGGAGTTCATTTGTCCTGGTAAGGTGTTGGAGGCAGAGGGCATGTTGCCCAAGGGTCTAGGTATTGTGGAGCCGTCAGAAAGTTTCCTCAAATCGGACAGAGGACTTGTCGCCAGAGCCCTGGTACAGTGTAAAGACGTTATTCCAGTGAGAATGTTTAATCCCTCTGACGAGACACAGATTGTGTATGGAGGAACCATAATAGGCGTGCTTGCACAAGTAAAAAGGGTCCTGGATGTGAAATCCTCTGTACGCACCGGACATAATAGTGAATTACAGCCCTTACGAGACGAGACTATTAAGGACCTAACCAGCGAACAGGCTAGTGATGTTGAGCAGTTACTAGACGAGTATACAGATTTGTTTGCAGCCTCCAATAATGACTTGGGTCGCACCGACATTGTCCAACATACAATAGACACAGGCGAAGCACGGCCAATCAAACAACCTGCACGATGCGTACCAGTGCATATGCGTGAGGAAGTAGACTCGCTGATCGAGGACATGCTGGAACGGAAGGTCATAGAACCTTCACGTAGCCCTTGGTCGTCAGGTATCGCCCTAGTAAAGAAGAAGGACGGGACAACTCGCTTTTGTGTCGACTACCGGCGATTAAACAGTGTTACTATAAAGGATGCTTACCCTCTACCACAGATTGACGATTCGCTAGACCAACTGTCTGGTAATTCCTGGTTCTCTACCTTGGATTTATGCTCTGGGTATTGGCAGGTGGAAGTACAGACAAGTGACAGACCCAAAACCGCATTTGCAACAAGGAAGGGATTATTTCAGTTTCGGTTGATGCCATTTGGATTGTGTGCGGCACCAGCAACTTTCCACAGGCTTATGGAGACAGTCTTGGCGGGGGTGCAGTGGCAAATATGTCTGGTGTACCTAGATGATATAATAGTGGTTGGGCGAACGTTTGAGGACATGCTGTCCAACCTGAGAACCGTGTTTGATAGACTCAAAGAAGCTGGTTTGAAGCTCAAACCAAAGAAGTGCCAACTATTCGCCAAGCGCGTACGCTTCCTGTGCCACGTTGTATCAGAGGAAGGCATCACAACGGACCCCGGCAAGGTGGAAGCTGTAAAGGAATGGCCAACACCATCCAATGTTACCGAGCTGAGATCTTTCCTGGGGCTCTGTAGCTACTACAGGAGATACATTCATCAGTTTTCTGCGATAGCGAAATGTTTGCACAGCTTGACAGAAAAAGGGAGGGAATTTGTTTGGAGCAAAGAATGTGAAGAGGCTTTTCACGAACTAAAGCAGCGGCTAGTCCGCGCTCCCATTCTCACTCATCCCGATTTCACAATGCCCTTCATTCTGGACACAGATGCCAGCAATGTACAGTTGTGGTATCGCACAACGCACCAAAAACTGCGTGCGTGCATCGTGCATACTTCGTGCACACATCGTTCGCCCATGGTGCGCACAACCGGGCGATCTAAAGATCGTGCGTTTATGTGTGCGATTAAATTGCACACACGCACGAATTGGTACAATTGGTCGATACATATTACGAAATGAAAAACATATGGAACCCTCTTGTCCAAAAACTATTTAAATTCGCATCATATTTATTGGGATTATGTCAATTTAACAATATACAGTAAACAGTATTACAGTGATCATAAGACAGCCAAGTGCGGGTTAAGCTACCAGGTATCAGAATATGTAAATAACATGCCGGAGTTTTACCTGTCCCGTGTGCGGCGATACGGTACGACAGCCATTACCGAGCGACCGTTATGAAAACAAACTGGTCTCTTATAATCAGTTATTTGAAAAA
This sequence comes from Mimachlamys varia, assembly GCA_947623455.1. Taxonomy (NCBI): domain Eukaryota; kingdom Metazoa; phylum Mollusca; class Bivalvia; order Pectinida; family Pectinidae; genus Mimachlamys; species Mimachlamys varia. Next base: position 57,306,816 of record OX392528.1, read on the forward strand.
CCTTCCCCTCCTCAACACTTTACCTGTGTTTTCACACCTAGGCGAGTGTTGTAAGTGCCCCGGGCCAGAGATATCTACATAATATATATTATATTGGCCATGTACAGGTACAGTTTATAATATAACTTGGTAAAACTGGCAATATTTACTTGAATGAGAACTTGTCAATATGAGTTGAAAGTTTACATACATGTGTCTATTTGGTTTGTTTCTAAAACTACAGAAAGACTATTATTAATGTTTAGAAATATATAGATAGAACTATCAGCTAATGTAAATAGTTAAAATATAGAAATATGTTTAAAACAACTAGCGCGAAACCGTATATATTGTTAAACCATTTCTAAATTTACATCAACCACGATTGTCATCGCACAATGTTAGTCTATCGTGCGCCCACATATGCGTTAGAAATAATCGCCCAGGATCACATCGTTCGCACATCGTGCATATACCGTTCGCCCATCGTGCGCCCACCGCACATCGTGTAACGCTGTGCGATCCCACAACTGTAGCAATAGGAGCAGTGCTTTCACAGGAGTTTGACGGCAAAGAAAAGGTGATCGCATACGCAAGTCGCTCATTGACCAAGGCAGAGCGCCAGTATTGTGTGACAAGAAAGAAACTTTTGGCGATAGTTGCTTTTGTTAAACTTTTCCGGTACTACCTTTATGGCAGGAAGTTTAAAGTCAGGACTGATCATGGGTCGCTGAGGTGGCTGCTCAATTAAAAAAACCCAGAGGGACAGCTAGCTAGATGGCTTGAGATCATTGGGGCCTACGACATAGAGATAGAGAACAGAGCAGGTGCTAAGCACCAGAACGCAGATGCATTGAGCAGAGTACCATGCAAGCAGTGTGGGTTCGAACCTGACTGGGAGAAAACAAAAGAAACTGTCAACAAAGTATTGGGCAAATGCGGAAAATACGGGGAAGATGGAGTTGGTGACGAAGAAAGTGCACTGTCCTTGAAAAGTTGCCAGGATACCGACAGTGATATTCAAACAGTAAAGGAATGGTTGGAGCAAGGGAGTCGACCATCTTACAAGGATACTAGAGGTAACAATTTCGTGGTCAAGTCGTTGTGGTCACAATGGGACAAGCTCGTTGTCGAAGCAGGGCTACTTTGTCGAAGGTGGAAGGACATGGGCACCAAGAAGACCTGGCTACAAGGTATTGTACCTAGAACAGAGCGTAGACATGTCTAGCAGCAATGTCACGACTCCAAAACATCTGGTGATCTTGGTCTGAGGAAAACCATTGCAAAGATAAGGCAACGGTATTGCTGGCCAGGATTACAAGCAGATACCAGAAGTTACGTAGCGGGTTGTGAGCATTGCACGAAAAGGAAAAGTCCATTGAAGACGAAGCGAGCACCTATGGGGATTGTCCACTCGGGATCACCTATGGAAAGAATTGCTACTGATATCCCTGGAGAACTGCCTGAAACAGACGCTGGCAATCGCTATATCCTAGTAGTCAGTGCCTCTGTATATACATTCGGACCATGGGAAGCAATTTGAAGGGAAGCTGTTCAGGGAGATGTGATGTATGAAATGCCTCGATTTGCAAAGTCCATCCCTCAAAACCAGTGGGTGTGGGAATTACAGGAGAGAATGGAAGAGGCTCATTCATTTGTTCGAGAGAAAACAGCCGGTGCTATGCTCAGACAGAAGCAATATCACGACCAGAAACTAAGCTGGTAGACCTTTGCACTTGGACAGATGGTGTACGTGTTCTTTCCCCAGAAGAAGCAGGGGCTATCACCCAAATTGACGAGCTTCTGGCGGGGACCATTCAAAGTGTTAGGCAAGTGCTCTGATTTGACTTATAAAGTCAATTGTGGACCAAGAGGAAAACCACAGGTGATTCATGTAGACCGTATGCGCAAGAAGCTAGGTCAGCATTTGAGGGGTGAAGAGAGGGGTGGCCAAAATCAGACTTCTGTAGCAGGTGATGCGTTCGATGAAACTGTTCGTGAACCAACAGCGTTACGAAATGATAAGCTTGTAGAATCTCGGGGGTTTGATTCTGATATAGATAATATTAGCAGTGATAGTTCAGACATTGAATCTCGAACTGAACGTGCTCGGCGGCGACGACGACCTAGTTGGATGAAAGATTATGTTCGATATTGCACAAGCCATGCCCGAGAGACATTTGTTTAGTATTCTTTCGTTCTGTATCTTTCAGGATGGTCCACACCAAGACAACCCCGGCCAAATATCAGTTCAGATGTCCACTCTGTGGTGCCAAGTTCTTAGACGAGAGAAGCTGGTCCAGTCACCTTGTTCAATGCGGCAGGCAGCGCATTAAGAAGGATGACTTTGTATGTAACATCGGCGCACGCAGCTGACCATCATCCCCTATAAACTACACTTTGTTGGTTGTTTTATCTGTCACTAACAAGTGACAAATACCGCTAATGCGAGGGGAGGGTGATGTAATGAAAATCGGTCATGTTTATTATCATGTAGTTTATTCCTGTGTTCGCATTGTCCGTATTGTTAACATGTAAACAAACAGCGCAGATTCACTTTTGCGTTGTGTCTATAAATAGAATAGTGGCGTGCACGTGCTGTCAGACTGTAAACGTTTGGAGGATCAAGAAGTCTTGTGACGTCACAGAAAAATGGAATAACCTGGTTTACCCCAGAATGGGTTGAGCGAAGGCATATAAAAGAGAGCTCGCTACATTCTGGAGGAGAACTCCTGATGATTGCGGATAGATCGGCCGACCCAGAATACTACGAAAACTAGACAGGTATATACATTGTATAAGGTCATATATATAATAAAGACTGAATAAGTCTTTGTGGAAAGACTGGAGAAGTCTTTCGGTTAGCGGGAGTAAAGTAGATCTCTGAAGAAGGGACTGGTGGTCGTGGTTGCCGAGGCAGTCAGGGGTCAGACATAGCGATAGGTCTGTAGGGCAGTATTGATACTACAGCTAGCGGTGGTAAGCATAGGGCTGTTAAGGGGACAGTGCTCTATCGGCCCGTGCGCAGTAGCCGTGTTGTAGGTACTGTACCACGTGCGCTGTGCCTCTGCGCTGTACAACTGCGTTGAGCAAGTGCGCTATACAACTGCGCTAAGCAAGTGCGCTGTACAACTGCGCTGATCAAGTGCGCTGCTCTAAGGTAAGGCAGTGCGCAGGGGGTGCCATTGCTCGGAGGTAATACCTGTTTGTATTTGTTAGATGTTGTTATGGTTTAACAGTACCGTGGCAAGTAGCACGGCACTGTTTCGTTATTATTAGTATATGTTCTGTTTCACTGGATTCTCGACATAGAAATCATTTGTAAATATTACTGATTGGCATTTGATTGAGAAAGGGTCTATAGTGGTCTAGTAGGTTGACGACGGCTCGCATATAAGTAAATGCGCCACGGCTACCATTGATAAGCTACCATTCTATAAGCACAGCATATCCCGGGAGACACTTGGGACGGACTAGATAGGTACCGACCACGGTGACGTTACATCTGTATATAGGAAAATACCAAATGGATGCTTCGTGAGACGACACCGTACATGATGGTTGAGTAAGGAATAATAATTATGTAAATACCACAGCTCATTCTAGCTACTGTTATTTACCTGTCGTAATACAGGTACAAATGTAGTCACAAAAGCTAGCTTAGTAAACAGTTTCTTACCACGAGTCAAAGGGGTCAGTCAATCGGGCGCTCTCATATATGCTTTCGCGGCGATAAGACAACCTTTCTACAGCTTATTGCACCCCATACCATTCCATCAAACCCCATTATCAATACAGTGTAGTAGTTTATTTCCTCACAGGAGGGTCGAACCGCAGTACCCGTGACAGCCCCGCCCCCTAAAAAAATAAGGTCCCATTCGAATTCATTCTACTACATATCCCCCTCTCGTATCCCCCCATCTGAGCCTGACCGAAAGGGTCCTACCTACAGGTATAAGTAAATGAAGGCAAGTGATTGCGCGATATTCTGGATTAGGAACTGTACATGTACAGCCACACAGGGTTGGATAAGTGATCCCGGTGTTGAGTGTGTGGTGCCGGGAGGGAAAGGGGGGATACGAAAGGGGGGATATGTAGTAGCATGGATTCGAATGGGACCTTATTTTTTCAGTTTCAAAAGTATACCCCGTCTTTTCAAGAGTTGTTAACCCTTAAGTTGTTTCATATAGTGTCATATCAAGATTTATTTATAGATTACCACACTCACACGCTCACACGTAGATTCCACCTGCGGTGGCTTCTCGATTTTATCCACGTGCTCGCGATGAGAATAATGTTTTCACGACAAACCCTGAAAATACAGTTTTCTCGCGAGCACGTGGATAAAATCGAGAGGCCATCGCAGGTGGACTCGAGATTTTATCCACGTGTGAGCGATGGGAAAATTGTTCGAGCGACAACCCCTGAAAAGACTGTGTGATAATCTGTTTATTATCTATATACTACTACCTTATATATATTTTTGATATAAGAAATGTCAATCAAACACCATAGTTTTGAAACGACTTCTAGGGTCATCGATCGCGATCTGACTTTGGCAAACGTAAACAAACAGAAGATTTGCGCGAAGGAATATCGTGAGCACTAGAATTTGGTAAACAAAAAATTGAAAACAAAGATATCACAATTGACTTTCTTAAATGCATGTTTACGCTTGAAATGGTGTTTTTATTCTCAAAATATTTTTTATTATTTTTTATTGATATTTTAATGACGGACTATTTTCTCAGCTTCTTCTCACACTGTCAGATTATGATATTGAGTTTATCATGTTACCGGTAGGTGGTATAAAGCAATATTTATATGATAATAAATTGTATCACATTCTGTACCTCCCACCGTCTTTGCTTAAGTAATGTTTGTCAATTAACGCTTTATATACATGAACAGTATATGTCTGGACATAGTCCTTTATTCTTTCTATGGATCGGTCAGCTAATGGTCAGATAGAAGAAAGTTCGCCAATAAATCATAATGAGAAGTCTATTTAAAAGTTTAAGTGACCAAATACCTCGTCTAAGTACCCTCGAGGTCGAGATTATGTACCTGGAATCGACTACCATTCAAGTGGGTCATTTATCATGTCCAGCCATAGTACAAACGATCGGTCAATTTGTTTTGATTTCTAAATTAAATTTATTGGTTCTTGTAGACTTTTCAAGCATTGTATACATATTTCCGGACTTACATGTAATAACGTATATAGTTATGCTGTACAGGTAAAATTTGGCACAAAGCCCGGCCCTTCGGTTTTATTCCAGCAGGAGTAGTGGGTGTGGCTGTTTCTAGAGTAACTTGCCGCAGTGCGACAGAAATGTTGAAAAACCATTGCCCACCTTCTACAGTCAAATCGTAATCTTAATCAGCTTTTTATATAATACTAACCGGAGCTATGGACAAACAATTAAAGGCAACGTAAAAAGATTTAAGTTGGTAATGACGCGCTAATAGAAATTCATGGGATGATAAACACCGTGACACAATTCAAAGATTAAGTCCACCTCATACGGTATTAACCTGAAATAGAAGTGCTTGGCTCCAATATTTAATCATTTATCCCATGGGATATGAATGACAACATTTAAACATTTATATGTGAATGTGGGATCTATTACGTTTAGAATTAAAGTATGAACAAATAGATGTTACGATGTCAATAAATAGAGGATCTGTCATGAGTTTCTCTTCATGTTAAAGTAATGATACGAGTTTTGAATTTTTCATTTTTGTCAATCTTAACTTTATCAGCAACTCCGAACTTCATCATTCTACTAGCAAGTTGTACGCTTCGTAGTAAAAAGAAGTAGACCGTTCCCGTGCGTATTAATAAGTTCACAAGGAACCAGCCAATCAGCGAAGCGGAAGGTGTTATTACACGTGTAATAGGTCCTATAGAAAATTTATGTAATGGCTTTATTGCACCGCATATAACGGTAGTCATATGATAAATATATTAATGATTATCCATTATTACATGTATATAACATAGTTCCGTTTAACCGGAAAGTATACATCGAGTCCATTTTTTTTTATTTCCCATTTTCCCATTAGGTTAAATTCGTCGTTATTTCTTTAAAATATCTGGTTGATTCTAAATGACAGTATGTCTTATTTCCACTTACAGTATGTCTCCATGTAAAGTCAGCCTGACATTGTGTCTTGTGTAAACATGGCAATGTGTCTCCATACATCTAACGTCTGATTGTCAATGTGTCTAACTTTAACGTGACAATGTGTCTAACTTTAACGTGACAATGTGTCTAACTTTAACGTGACAATGTGTCTTTATCTAACGTTTGGCGGAAAATGTGTCCAACTTCGACATGACAATCACACTAGCCTCTCAGTGATATTTGTACATGTTACAATTTGTCTTACCTAACCATGAGTGTGTCTACAAATGTGTCTTTCATTAACATGACTGTGTGTCTTACATTAACCTGACAATGTGTCTTATTTCAACACGACCGATGTGTTTTACTCTAATTTGACAATGTGTCTACAAATGTGTCTTATTTCAACATGACAACATGTCTAACTTTAACATGACAATGTGTCTTTCTTTAACATGACAATGTGTCTTATTTTAGCTTGACAATGTGTCTTTCTGTTGCATGACATGAACTTAAACGTGACAATGTGTTTTCATCTAAAGTCTGTCTTGCAATGTGACTTACTATAACGACACACTGTGTCTAACTTTAATTTGAAAATGTGTCTTAATCAAAACTCTGCATGACAATGTGCTTTACTTAAACGTGACAATATGGTTAACTTCAACGTGACAATGTATCTACATCTAACGCCTTGCGGAAAATGTGTCTTACTTCGACATGACAATCACACTAACCTTTAAGTGATATATTTGTAAATCATAACAATGTGTCCGACGTCAACGTGACAATATGTCTACAGATATCTAACGTCTGATTGTCAAAGTGTCTAACTTTACCGTGACAATGTGTCTACAGACATCTAACGTCTGATTGTCAAAGTGTCTAACTTTACCGTGACAATGTGTCTACAGACATCTAACGTCTGATTGTCAAAGTGTCTAACTTTACCGTGACAATGTGTCTACATACATCTAACGTCTGATTGTCAATGTGTCTAACTTTACCGTGACAATGTGTCTACAGACATCTAACGTCTGATTGTCAAAGTGTCTAACTTTACCGTGACAATGTATCTACATACATCTAACGTTTGATTGTCAATGTGTCTAACTTTACCGTGACAATGTGTCTACCTACATCTAACGTCTGATTGTCAATGTGTCTAACTTTACCGTGGCAATGTGTCTACATACATCTAACGTCTGATTGTCAATGTGTCTAACTTTACCGTGACAATGTGTCTACATACATCTAACGTCTGATTGTCAAAGTGTCTAACTTTACCGTGACAATGTGTCTACAGACATCTAACGTCTGATTGTCAAAGTGTCTAACTTTACCGTGACAATGTGTCTACATCTTAAGTCTACCTAACAATGTGTCTACAGACATCTAACGTCTGATTGTCAAAGTGTCTAACTTTACCGTGACAATGTGTCTACAGACATCTAACGTCTGATTGTCAAAGTGTCTAACTTTACCGTGACAATGTGTCTACAGACATCTAACGTCTGATTGTCAAAGTCTCTAACTTTACCGTGACAATGTGTCTACAGACATCTAACGTCTGATTGTCAAAGTGTCTAACTTTACCGTGACAATTTGTCTACATCTTAAGTCAGCCTAACAATGTGTCTACAGACATCTAACGTCTGATTGTCAAAGTGTCTAACTTTACCGTGACAATGTGTCTACAGACATCTAACGTCTGATTGTCAAAGTGTCTAACTTTACCGTGACAATGTGTCTACAGACATCTAACGTCTGATTGTCAAAGTGTCTAACTTTACCGTGACAATTCGTCTACATCTTAAGTCTGCCTGACAATGTGTCTACAGACATCTAACGTCTAATTGTCAAAGTGTCTAACTTAACCGTGACAATGTGTCTACATACATCCAACGTCTGATTGTCAAAGTGTCTAACTTTACCGTGACAATTTGTCTACATCTTAAGTCTGCCTGACAATGTGTCTACAGACATCTAATATCTGATTGTCAAAGTGTCTAACTTTACCGTGACAATGTGTCTACAGACATCTAACGTCTGATTGTCAATGTGTCTAACTTTACCGTGACAATGTGTCTACATCTTAAGTCTGCCTAACAATGTGTCTACAGACATCTAACGTCTGATTGTCAAAGTGTCTAACTTTACCGTGACAATGTGTCTACAGACATCTAACGTCTGATTGTCAAAGTGTCTAACTTTACCGTGACAATTCGTCTACATCTTAAGTCTGCCTGACAATGTGTCTACAGACATCTAACGTCTGATTGTCAAAGTGTCTAACTTTACCGTGACAATGTGTCTACATCTTAAGTCTGCCTAACAATGTGTCTACAGACATTTAACGTCTGATTGTCAAAGTGTCTAACTTTACCGTGACAATGTGTACAGACATCTAACGTCTGATTGTCAAAGTGTCTAACTTTACCGTGACAATTTGTCTACATCTAAAGTCTGCCTAACAATGTGTCTACAGACATCTAACGTCTGATTGTCAAAGTGTCTAACTTTACCGTGACAATGTGTCTACATACATCTAACGTCTGATTGTCAAAGTGTCTAACTTTACCGTGACAATGTGTTTACATCTTAAGTCTGCCTGACAATGTGTCTACAGACATCTAACGTCTGATTGTCAAAGTGTCTAACTTTATTGTGACAATGTGTCTACATCTTAAGACTGCCTGGCAATGTGTCTACATTTTAAGACTGCCTGACAATGTGTCTACAGACATCTAACGTCTGATTGTCAATGTGTCTAACTTTACCGTGACAATGTGTCTACATACATCTAACGTCTGATTGTCAAAGTGTCTAACTTTACCGGGACAATGTGTCTACATCTTAAGACTGCCTGACAATGTGTCTACATCTTAAGACTGCCTGACAATGTGTCTACAGACATCTAACGTCTGATTGTCAATGTGTCTAACTTTACCGTGACAATGTGTCTACATACATCTAACGTCTGACTGTCAAAGTGTCTAACTTTACCGTGACAATGTGTCTACATATTAAGTCTTCCTGACAATGTGTCTACATACATCGAACGTCTGATTGTCAAAATGTCTAACTTTACCGTGACAATGTGTCTACATACATTTAACGTCTGGTTGTCAAAGTGTCTAACTTTACCGTGACAATATGTCTACATACATCTAACGTCTCATTGTCAAAGTGTCTAACTTTACTGTGACAATGTGTCTACATACATCTAACGTCTGATTGTCAAAGTGTCTTACTTTACCGTGACAATGTGTCTACATACATCTAACGTCTGATTGTCAAAGTGTCTAACTTTACCGTGACAATGTGTCTACATCTTAAGTTTGCCTGACAATGTGTCTACAAACATTTAACGTCTGATTGTCAAAGTGTCTAACTTTACCGTGACAATGTGTCTACAGACATCTAACGTCTGATTGTCAAAGTCTCTAACTTTACCGTGACAATGTGTCTACAGACATCTAACGTCTGATTGTCAAAGTGTCTAACTTTACCGTGACAATTTGTCTACATCTTAAGTCAGCCTAACAATGTGTCTACAGACATCTAACGTCTGATTGTCAAAGTGTCTAACTTTACCGTGACAATGTGTCTACAGACATCTAACGTCTGATTGTCAAAGTGTCTAACTTTACCGTGACAATGTGTCTACAGACATCTAACGTCTGATTGTCAAAGTGTCTAACTTTACCGTGACAATTCGTCTACATCTTAAGTCTGCCTGACAATGTGTCTACAGACATCTAACGTCTAATTGTCAAAGTGTCTAACTTAACCGTGACAATGTGTCTACATACATCCAACGTCTGATTGTCAAAGTGTCTAACTTTACCGTGACAATTTGTCTACATCTTAAGTCTGCCTGACAATGTGTCTACAGACATCTAATATCTGATTGTCAAAGTGTCTAACTTTACCGTGACAATGTGTCTACAGACATCTAACGTCTGATTGTCAATGTGTCTAACTTTACCGTGACAATGTGTCTACATCTTAAGTCTGCCTAACAATGTGTCTACAGACATCTAACGTCTGATTGTCAAAGTGTCTAACTTTACCGTGACAATGTGTCTACAGACATCTAACGTCTGATTGTCAAAGTGTCTAACTTTACCGTGACAATTCGTCTACATCTTAAGTCTGCCTGACAATGTGTCTACAGACATCTAACGTCTGATTGTCAAAGTGTCTAACTTTACCGTGACAATGTGTCTACATCTTAAGTCTGCCTAACAATGTGTCTACAGACATTTAACGTCTGATTGTCAAAGTGTCTAACTTTACCGTGACAATGTGTACAGACATCTAACGTCTGATTGTCAAAGTGTCTAACTTTACCGTGACAATTCGTCTACATCTTAAGTCTGCCTGACAATGTGTCTACAGACATCTAACGTCTAATTGTCAAAGTGTCTAACTTAACCGTGACAATGTGTCTACATACATCTAACGTCTGATTGTCAAAGTGTCTAACTTTACCGTGACAATTCGTCTACATCTTAAGTCTGCCTGACATTGTGTCTACAGACATCTAACGTCTGATTGTCAAAGTGTCTAACTTTACCGTGACAATGTGTCTACAGACATCTAACGTCTGATTGTCAAAGTGTCTAACTTTACCGTGACAATTTGTCTACATCTAAAGTCTGCCTAACAATGTGTCTACAGACATCTAACGTCTGATTGTCAAAGTGTCTAACTTTACCGTGACAATGTGTCTACATACATCTAACGTCTGATTGTCAAAGTGTCTAACTTTACCGTGACAATGTGTTTACATCTTAAGTCTGCCTGACAATGTGTCTACAGACATCTAACGTCTGATTGTCAAAGTGTCTAACTTTATTGTGACAATGTGTCTACATCTTAAGACTGCCTGGCAATGTGTCTACATTTTAAGACTGCCTGACAATGTGTCTACAGACATCTAACGTCTGATTGTCAATGTGTCTAACTTTACCGTGACAATGTGTCTACATACATCTAACGTCTGATTGTCAAAGTGTCTAACTTTACCGGGACAATGTGTCTACATCTTAAGACTGCCTGACAATGTGTCTACATCTTAAGACTGCCTGACAATGTGTCTACAGACATCTAACGTCTGATTGTCAATGTGTCTAACTTTACCGTGACAATGTGTCTACATACATCTAACGTCTGACTGTCAAAGTGTCTAACTTTACCGTGACAATGTGTCTACATATTAAGTCTTCCTGACAATGTGTCTACATACATCGAACGTCTGATTGTCAAAATGTCTAACTTTACCGTGACAATGTGTCTACATACATTTAACGTCTGGTTGTCAAAGTGTCTAACTTTACCGTGACAATATGTCTACATACATCTAACGTCTCATTGTCAAAGTGTCTAACTTTACTGTGACAATGTGTCTACATACATCTAACGTCTGATTGTCAAAGTGTCTTACTTTACCGTGACAATGTGTCTACATACATCTAACGTCTGATTGTCAAAGTGTCTAACTTTACCGTGACAATGTGTCTACATCTTAAGTTTGCCTGACAATGTGTCTACAAACATTTAACGTCTGATTGTCAAAGTGTCTAATTTTACCGTGACAATATGTCTACATACATCTAACGTCTCATTGTCAAAGTGTCTAACTTTACCGTGACAATGTGTCTTCATACATCTAACGTCTGATTGTCAAAGTGTCTAACTTAACCGTGACAATGTGTCTACATCTTAAGTCTGCCTGACAATGTGTCTACAGACATCTAACGTCTGATTGTCAAAGTGTCTAACTTTACCGTGACAATGTGTCTACAGACATCTAACGTCTGATTGTCAAAGTGTCTACATCTTAAGACTGCCTGACAATGTGTCTACAGACATCTAACGTCTGATTGTCAAAGTGTCTAACTTTACCGTGACAATGTGTCTACATCTTAAGACTGCCTGACAATGTGTCTACATCTTAAGACTGCCTGACAATGTGTCTACAGACATCTAACGTCTGATTGTCAAAGTGTCTAACTTTACCGTGACAATGTGTCTACATACATCTAACGTCTGATTGTCAAAGTGTCTAACTTTACCGTGACAATGTGTTTACATCTTAAGTCTGCCTGACAATGTGTCTACAGACATCTAACGTCTGATTGTCAAAGTGTCTAACTTTATTGTGACAATGTGTCTACATCTTAAGACTGCCTGACAATGTGTCTACATTTTAAGACTGCCTGACAATGTGTCTACAGACATCTAACGTCTGATTGTCAATGTGTCTAACTTTACCATGACAATGTGTCTACATCTTAAGACTGCCTGACAATGTGTCTACATCTTAAGACTGCCTGACAATGTGTCTACATACATCTAACGTCTGATTGTCAAAGTGTCTAACTTTACCGGGACAATGTGTCTACATCTTAAGACTGCCTGACAATGTGTCTACATCTTAAGACTGCCTGACAATGTGTCTACAGACATCTAACGTCTGATTGTCAATGTGTCTAACTTTACCGTGACAATGTGTCTACAGACATCTAACGTCTGATTGTCAAAGTGTCTAACTTTACCGTGACAATGTGTCTACATCTTAAGTCTTCCTGACAATGTGTCTACATACATCTAACGTCTGATTGTCAAAGTGTCTATCTTTACCGTGACAATGTGTCTTCATCTTAAGACTGCCTGACAATGTGTCTACATCTTAAGACTGCCTGACAATGTGTCTACATACATCTAACGTCTGATTGTCAAAGTGTCTAACTTTACCGGGACAATGTGTCTACATCTTAAGACTGCCTGACAATGTGTCTACATCTTAAGACTGCCTGACAATGTGTCTACATACATCTAACGTCTGATTGTCAATGTGTCTAACTTTACCGTGACAATGTGTCTACATACATCTAACGTCTGATTGTCAAAGTGTCTAACTTTACCGTGACAATGTGTCTACATCTTAAGTCTTCCTGACAATGTGTCTACATACATCTAACGTCTGATTGTCAAAGTGTCTATCTTTACCGTGACAATGTGTCTTCATCTTAAGACTGCCTGACAATGTGTCTACATACATCTAACGTCTGATTGTCAAAGTGTCTAACTTTACCGTGACAATGTGTCTACATCTTAAGTCTGCCTGACAATGTGTCTACAGACATCAAACGTCTGATTGTCAATGTGTCTAACTTTACCGTGACAATGTGTCTGCATCTTAAGACTGCCTGACAATGTGTCTACAGACATCAAACGTCTGATTGTCAATGTGTCTAACTTTACCGTGACAATGTGTCTACATCTTAAGTCTTCCTGACAATGTGTCTACATACATCTAACGTCTGATTGTCAGAGTGTCTAACTTTACCGTGACAATGTGTCTACATCTTAGGACTGCCTGACAATGTGTCTAAATTTAACGTGATAAACTGTCTAAATTTAACGTGACGATGTGTCTATATCTAACGTTTTGCGGAAAGTATGTCTAACTTCGAAATGACAATCACACTAACCTCTCAATGATATTTGTTCATGTTACAGTGTGTCTTACTTCAACATGACAATGTGTCTTTCTTTATCATGACGATGTGTCTATAAATTTGTATTACTTTAACATTGTTCTGATACACTATTACTACACTGTAAAATAGTAAATCGAGACTGATTGAGCACGGGTGACCATCTTCAACATAAATATAAATAGACCTTGTATTATTCCCTGAGGAGTCATTACATAGGTATTGACCCTAGACCTATGAATCATTTTCGAAAGAGACGTCAAAGAATGTATTAAACTCAATCCGCTTCAATTTTAGTAGTCGAGCCAAGCATTGTCGTTTCCCAGTCGGACATGAAGTCAGACATGATCGTGGCTATCCGTTTATAATACAATGTACTGCCTTGTAGAACGAATTATTATGATTGGGTATGCGCATTTCAGATACACATTGTACCAGATACAAGTTCATGTAGCTACCTGTTGATATATGAACTTTCTGCTTTGTTCCAATATTGCATTCGGCGAAACTGCGGCAAGATGAAGTGAAATGAAGTAAGAAGTGGTTGACAAACGTCGGCTGGGGATTTACAGTACATTATAATGATATATTATTATTTTTCGTGTGTTTATTTCATCAGAAGCGTGCCCCGGCATTTTTTCTCAGAGAAATATGAATCATAGAGGATACCTAATTATTAGGGTCCCTAATTATAACACGTATTTATTACATTTGTACCAGTGAAATATCGAACAATATTCATGCTATTTTCCTCAGAATTAAACATTTTGAATTTAAGTAGCATGAACATCATACTGTGTAAATTAAGTACTGCGTCATGTCGTTTTACATTGCGTGTCAGTCGTTCACAAGAGTATATGAAGGGAGATAACTCTATGTAACTTTATTTGTAACGAGAGACGTATTTATCAAAAGTATTACAATATGTATAACCTTAATTTAGACTTTCTGTCCAAACGTCCCGTTACGAGTTGAGATGTTTTCTGAAAATTTCCAAGACTTTGCGAAGTTGCACTCACGTATAAGGCAACATAGAACTCGTAAGTTTTCCATGTGAACAAAAAGTGACCTGCATATAGAAAAAAACAATTTTGGGCCTCTGGACATACATGTTACGGAAACCAGACAAGCTCAAGGTGATGTTAGACGGAAGTGAATCAAAGATGAAGGCAGCAACATCGGCTTGTAAATTTGCAAAATGATGTTAATATTCCCAAGTGCCCAAAAAATACTTGAGAACAGTTTTGAAACGAATCGCTTTCGAATAACAACTGCATAATTAAGTAAACATTTAAAGGGGCATCCCGGGGAAGTCTACAATGAAGTTCTTGAATGTACATGCTGTCTGCACTACCAGATACATTTTCCTGTTATTTCAATATTCAAAGTCCACTCAAAATGTGTTTATTAGCCACTTGCAAAATTGCATTCCTCGGGAAAGCCCGATAAAAATAGCGCTGATCACGCGACAAGTGACAGCGTTCTCGGTCAATTTGACGAAGAGGCCCAAGAGGGGACGCGTAATGTATCTACACATGTACGTCCGATGATGAACTAGACACAAAGTCCGTGTATAAATTTATTGAATCACATTCACATTAATAACCAGACGTTAATTACACACGATATTCATATGAAGAAATTTATGTCGACATCTCTGCATCATTTACCGTCATCAGTACCTGACTGAAACCGCGATGCAAATCGCCAGAAACCCATACGACACTGTACTCTGACATTGTACGTTTAACAGTGTCATGTGGGTTTCCGACGATGACAACCATAGGGCAAACCTTAATTTCTGTAAAAAGTTATTTTCACGAAACCTCATTTAGAACCATTTCACTAAAGGTGTGCATGCATTGAAAAGTACAAAAATAAAATGAAATTATTCCGATTTTTTTTATACAACTCGATGTCTTGAAGATTTTTTTTCAGACTATCAACAGTTACGTGCCATAAATCTTTCATTTTTTTTCATTTTGCTATATATTCTTTGTATTTCCAACTTTTTTCAATGAATTTTCCTGACTTCGTTTCGGGATCATTTTTAATGAAATTTTGTGTACTTATAGAGAACTGTTTCCTTTTTCATCTCATAATATTTTCCCTGTTTTCCGTTATGTATAATTAGAGAAATCATAATTTATTTACAACATCCAATTTTCGGGACGCCATTTTGACCTCATTTTGGTAACGTTATATAGAGAAATTGCGTCACACGGAAATTAGCAGTGTATATAATTCTGTATAGCTCCATAAATACACAACGGAAAATTAAATAAATATTATCAGTGAAAACCTTGTATATTTCTTTACTAAATGACAAAAATTTGTCAAAATCCATCCATAAACGAAGTCAGGAAAATTCATTGAAAAAAGTTGGAAATACAAAGAATATATAGCAAAATATAAAAAATTGAAAGACTTTTGGCACGTAACTGTATATATTCATCTAAAATCTATCCAACTTTCAGTGTCAACATACTTTAACACTTACAATTATATATGTATCATGGAAGTTCGTGCACTCATATGACGCACCGCGCACTAAACATGTAGAATACATGTAGAATATATATATCAAATTTGGAACTTGTCAAGAAGATAATTGTCCAATACTTAATCCATTTATATATGTTATGATTCATTTTACTTTTTTTATGTAAATTTAAAGGTTCGTTAACATTTTCAACACAACTGCAGACATGGGATATACATGTATATGATTTTTTTTTATGAATTAATGACTTCACTTATAAAATGCATATATTTTGATTCATATCAAATTTATTACCGGGGTCCAAACCCGATCATATTTGTACAATCCGTATTTTATAGATTAGGTATGACAAGATTTTTTATATTTCAATAAGCTGTTTTACTGGAATATTATAAAGGGAATATTACAATACACGCTTTCAAGTTTTACACACGCATTTCATGTAACAGAGGAATGAAAGAGTTATCCCTTGGGAGGCCCCAAAACCAAATAAAAACTGTGTCACCGGCAATCAAGAAGAAAACTGTAACATGCAAACAATTGGGCTGTTTGTCTCTCCCTTGAATACTTCCCATCCCTCATTATGCTTCCGTAATATAATCCTTACGTTAAAGTTTGACCATTCGGCCACTTTTCGCTTGGTAGTTTCATGTAGGTCACGCGGATCGCCATTTTTTGTTTACCGATGTAGCTTGTTATGCGCATGCGTTATCATATGTGATGCAAAAAAATTTACATGTCCAAATCGTTGATCAACGAATAGTGATTCCCTTTTTTAATTATTAATTAAAATTTATGAGAACATATTTCAACGTAAATCGCCCATTAATTTTCCACGAGAGTATACATTTAATTCATATATACAATAATTCTAAATAAGCATAAAAAAATATAGTTTTACCGTGATGCCTCTTTAAGCATTGGATGTCTATTTTGTTACTTGCATCGGCTGATCAAGTCAAGTGAACCTCGCGCAAATGAAGTGAACTGCGAAACAGTTCATGAACCATTGCACGAGGTTCACTTAACTTCATGTTCATACGTGGAACAGCCGAGAGCTAGCTTCATTCACCATCAGGCAACAGAAAAAAATTAAAGAAGTAAGCAGTTACTTTCCTTTGATTGTGACGTCATTTGCGACGATCGGAAAAGCGCCAGCTGTCCAACGGCATCGTAGGTCTGCTGTGTTGAACCACGAACATTTAACTCTCCTGCAATTTTGAAAATGTTGTTTAAACAATTTTCAGCCAGACAGCTTCATGAGAGATACACGGTTGATGTCTTCGATAGGCTTTGAACCTAAAAATCTGAGTTTAGGCCTAAAACCTTTTACCAACACTTTCTGATCGTCCAAAAAGCTAACGTTAAACAACATGGGCTCGGTTTCGGGAATTTGAGCGATAGGCCTATGTTACGAGCCTCAAAATCGAATATTTATAGAGTAGTGAAAGCTGTATGGCGATATCTTATCTCCAGTCAGATTAACGGAGAGATAGCTCCGACCTGATGAAATGCATATAAAACTCAACTGTCCTCAATGCGATATGCGTAATAGAGATGCAGAGAAACATATAGATATTTATCATTAATATTGTTTATATTTATTTAGAGTGTATTTCATTATAAATGGTTGTTTGTTTGATTATAAATCGCCAACTGACCAACGGTTTGAATATGGCCGCCGAAACACGAGTCAAAGTTGAGACTCGATCAATGGCAAAAATAACACAAAGTATTGATGTTTATAGCCAGAAACATATATAATTACGTCAGGTTGGGTTTTAATGAGTTACCTGAGCAATGTTGTTATGATGGTGGATCAGGAACTGTCATATTTTAGCTGAAGCTACATCTCTATCGCAGCGAACATTTCTCCGTGTATTTCGCCATTTGTTGATGCTGGAATTCGCGGCATCCGCACGCGCTATGTTTTTTTTTTTAGTTTAAACATATTTTATTGCATAAATTGCAACAGGATAGGGCACAATTTATTCAACTTATATCAAGCCCGTTCCTATTCATAACACAACATATATATTTCTAAGAATCAAAATGGCAGTTATAGAGTTCTATACAATTATATGCTAGTCACTCACACTTAGTGAAATAGAAGATGGACGAAAAGAAATAGGAAGAGAGAGAGAGAGAGAGAGAGAGGGAGAGAGAGAGAGGGAGAGAGAGAGAGAGAGAGAGAGAGACGGAGTGTGAGAGAGAGAGAGAGAGAGGTTAGACAACGAGTTGTTGTTGGATATGGAATTCATTTCACTCGAGTTAATTATTTTTAAAAGTTACAAAAGACACAAGCGATGACGTCGTAAACAATTAGCAAGTGATGTTTTTCTGGTTAATGTTCATCATGTCAGCCAATCAAAATATGTTTAGTGTTTATTCCATGTGTGGTATAAACAGAATGCTATTCATCAGTTGTAAAGATTATTTGATACCCTGATAGTTAATAACACTCACCTATTGTGGTCGAAATATATATCTAAAATAAAAATGTCCTTGTGGAGAAAAAACATGTAAAAGTCATAAACGTCATAATCACAATGATCATGACGTCATAAGACCTATGACGTCACAAAACAAAGAAAATATATATAAAGAAAAGTAATAAGTTTTCCTTGCGAAGTTGAATATAAAAAAAACCCAAAAACACAGACTTTGCCGAAAGGCCTTTCTGCATCCATCTCAGGTTTCTCCAGGCGGGCTGTTGTTTATTTTTACGTTGCCGGGGTATATGACGTCAACAATTAAGATGACGTCATAGGTTACATAAATATTTTTTTGCTTTTAATTCTCTTGTGACTAAATCATCATTGTTTAATTTATGAATAGGTAAAATATAAAAATCATTCCCTGAACACTGGTGCATATGTTTGCTAATTTTTTAAAATCTCAATTCATCATCTTTAATTTGCTGTCTATGCACATTCATTCTTAATCTCAACTCACAACCAGTTTGACCAACATAAAATTCGCCATATACTTCGCATATCAAAGTATAAATAACATTTTTGGAAGTACATGTTATATCTGATCTCATTTCTATTTTGAAACCATTTATAAAACAATAAGCTTCTTGCATATACCACATCTATGCTTCATACACTTTTTTACACCGACAGCATTCGGAGTATTAATATCAAATTCTGATGTACATAACAAACGTTTCAAATTCTTTGTCTTTTACAATTGATAATTTTTTTTCTCACTGTTTTTCATGTAATTTTCATAATGTTTTATAACCGGTAACATGTTACAATTATTTGGCTTGTACGTAGTTACAAATGATATGATATCGGTATCTGTGTTGTAAAGCTTTTCAGAATTAACAGAAATTGGACCCTTTTCTTTTGCTCTCCGAATATCATTTTGTATCACTTCATTTGGATAGTGTTTATTCTTAAGATACAATTTTAAATCCTCCATCCACTTTCCCAATTTCTCCTCATCACCAACAATTGTGATTAGCTTCGATGCTAGACCATATGGAATGTTCAGTTTTGTATGTTTAACATGATTAGAAAATAAATCCAAATAAGTGTGGAAATCTGTAGCTTCACAGTATAAATCAGTAATAATAGTAGTACCTAGGATCGATTTTCTTCGTGGGCGGTTTTAGATCATTCCTGCAACAGCACCTTTATAAACATCCGAGGTACAAGTAGCCATATATGATTGGGTCGCCATCTTGGATTTGGCGGCCATCTTGAAAAAAAATGCTTGGTCCCGTTTCTGGAATAGAGCGGGATGTAACGTTCTTCATACCTGGCAAGTTTCATGCTTTTACTACAAAACCCACAATTCTTATGATATTGTGCACCATTCTGCTGGACTATACGTGGTTGGGCAGTGCTAAAAATTGTAGAATGCTGGCTGTGAGCGCCAAGATGGCAGCACCGGTTGTATGTTCCCGAGGGAGCTGAGAACGATATTGACTGGTTGCTAAGGCCCTATAACCACGGATAATAATTTGTGAACCGCTTTGAGGCGACATTCAAGTTGTGATAAAGCTTGAACAACCTCGAACTATTATTATATATCGCATGGATATTAATGCTGTACATCTAAAATAAAATTGAAGAAATGTTGTCACTTTTTAATAAAATAATATTTCCCCGGTTAAACTACCAATTTTAGTCCTTAAACGCATCTTGTCGTGAAACTAGGTTGTTTAAGACCAGTCTTTGCTGCATAACGCAGTTACTGTCCTTGTCAACAGGTCACGTGACCTCGAAATGGGCCAGCATCAACACGACTCAAAAAAATCTCCCAGCGCACCCTTCTCCCGTATATTAAACAACCCGATTACGATTTACATTTGTAAATAATCAGCAGTTTTAACTAACTTAAGGTCAGCAAAAAATAATGAAATAGTCAACCAGTTTCCCGATTATGACACATAAGTCACCCAATAAACTTCACATTTCACGCTAACCCGGGATTTTTGAAACTGCTCCATCACATTACCGTTCATTTTTTTAATTGCAATTTCCATCGGTGTATCAGTTTTAATCATATATATAGCGGAAAAGGGTTCGCTGACCGTATGTGTGTTAATGCTGCTCACAGGTTTGGAACTCCTGTGTTTTCTATATACTCCTTGACAACAGTAAATAAAAAGTTACATATACATGTACACACGTCCCGATCGACCGTTTTTCCTGTAACTAATCGTAGGGAGTTTTCATAGATGAAGCAGATCTTGTTGTACGTCTAAGGATATTCTTATAAGTTGGTACGTTTTTTTACAGGTTTATATTGCACAGTGCAATACGTTCTTTAGGCCTATCGTTGCTACCACGGCCAATCACGACTGGACCGACAGAATGAAAGTTGATGGATACCGTGTAAAAAAAAAGAGAGAAAACATGAATGGAAATTGTTGTAAAATGAAATAATTTTGTTTTTATCCGTCTACCTGTCTCTATCCTTCTTGTCTGTCTGTTGGGTTCTCTTTCTATTTTCAGTCTTTCTCAAATGAAAAAAAGTTTTTTATCGTCACATTCAAACTCAAGTTACACTGAATTTTGACATTTTTAACTTTGAAACAGTTATTGAACAAAAACCAACAAAACTGTAATATTAATTCATAATCAGCAACTTTATGATATTGATGGGTAACTACATTCTGTATTTCTAGGCGTAATCCTCACTAAATACAATATACATGTAACTACTCAAAGGGAGAAAACTCTTGAAGGCATAAGCAAGGATGGGTGACATGCAATGGTGTTGGTTGTTCCACTCTTTGAATGCTGATTTCTACATCGGGAAATTGTGGAAGCAAGGGGGCGGCGCTAGATACTAGCGCTAAAACTTCAACGTCAATTGTTATTTTAGAGTTAAAAATAAGAATTACATTTCCATTGTCCCTATAGAATTTTACAAAATAACAACAATTGTTTAATATTCCCAATCAAATGCACTTGTTGGACAACAATATCAATATATCAAAACGCCTTCAAGAACTCTTATTGAAGTACACAGGGCATGGACACATGTCTGACTTTCTGTCAATGATAAAAAGTGGTGAGAGAAGAGAGATAAAACACGGACTGTCTGTCTGTCTATGATATAGAGTGGTGAGGGTAGAGAGATAGAACACAGGGACTGTCTGTCTGTCTATGATATAGCGTGGTGAGGGTTGAGAGATAGAACACATGAACTGTCCGTCTGTCTATGATATGTCGTAGTGAGGGTAGAGAGATAGAACACAGGAACTGTCCGTCTGTCTATGATATAGCGTAGTGAGGATAGAGAGATAGAACCCAGGGACTGTCTGTGTATGATATATAGAGTGGTGAGGGTAGAGAGATAGAACACAGGGACTGTCTGTCTGTCTATGATATAGAGTGGTGAGGGTAGAGAGATAGAATACAGTGACTGTCTGTCTGTCTATGATATAGCGTTGTGAAGGTAGAGAGATAGAACACAGGGACTGTCTGTCTATGATATACAATAATGAAGGTAGAGAGATAGAACACAGGGACTGTCTGTCTGCCTATGATATAGAGTGGTGAGGGTAGAGAGATAGAACACAGGGACTGTCTGTCTATGATATAGAGTGGTGAGGGTAGAGAGATAGAACACAGGGACTGTCCGTCTGTCTATGATATAGCGTAGTGAGGTATAGAGATAGAACACAAGGAATGTCTGTCTATGATATAGAGTGGTGAGGGTAGAGAGATAGAACACAGGGACTGTCCGTCTGTCTATGATATAGCGTGGTGAGTGTAGAAAGATAGAACACAGGAACTGTCCGTTTATCTACAGTATGATATAGAGTGGTGAGGGTAGAGAGATATAACACAGGAACTGTCAGTCTGTCTATGATATAGAGTGGTGAGTGTAGAAAGATAGAACACAGGAACTGTCCGTTTATCTACAGTATGATATAGAGTGGTGAGGGTAGAGAGATAGAACACAGGAACTGTCCGTCTGTCTATGATATGTCGTAGTGAGAGTAGAGAGATAGAACACAGGGACTGTCCGTCTGTCTATGATATAGAGTAGTGAGGATAGAGATAGAACACAGGAACTGTCCGTCTGTCTATGATATAACGTAGTGACGGTAGAGAGATAGAACACGGACTGTCCGTCTGTCTATGATATAGAGTGGCGAGGGTAGAGAGATATAACACAGGGACTGTCTGTCTATGATATACAGTAATGAAGGTAGAGAGATAGAACACATGGACTGTCTGTCTATGATATAGAGTGGTGAGGGTAGAGAGATAGAACACAGGGACTGTCTGTCTATGATATAGCGTAGTGAGGGTAAAGAGATAGAACACAGGGACTGTCTGTCTGTCTGTCTATTTTATATCGTAGTGATGGTAGAGAGATAGACCACAGGGACTGTCTGCCTATGATATAGCGTGGTGAGGGTAGAGAGATAGAACACAGGAACTGTCCGTCTGTCTATGATATAGAGTGGTGAGGGTAGAGAGATAGAACACAGGGACTGTCCGTTTGTCTATGATATAGCGTGGTGAGGGTAGAGAGATAGAACACAGGGACTGTCTGTCTATGATATAGCTTAGTGAGGGTAGAGAAATAGAACACAGGGACTGTCTGCCTGTCTTTTATAAAGATTAATGAGGGTAGAGAGATAGACAACAGGAACTGTCCGTCTGTCTATGATATAGAGTGGTGAGGGTTGAGAGATAGAACACAAGGACTGTTCGTCTGTCTATGATATAGCGTAGTGGGGGTAGAGAGATAGAACACAGGGACTGTCTGTCTATGATATAGCGTGGTGAGGGTAGAGAGATAGAACACAGGGACTGTCTGTCTATGATATAGAGTGGTGAGGGTAGAGAGAAAGAACACAGGGACTGTCTGTCTATGATATAGAGTGGTGAGGGTAGAGAGATAGAACACAGGGACTGTCTGTCTGTCTATGATATAGAGTGGTGAGGGGAGAGAGATAGAACCCAGGGACTGTCTGTCTGTGTATGATATAGCGTAGTGAGGATAGAGAGATAGAACCCAGGGACTGTCTGTCTATGATATAGCGTTGTGAAGGTAGAGAGATAGAACACAGGGACTGTCTGTCTATGATATACAATAATGAAGGTAGAGAGATAGAACACAGGGACTGTCTGTCTATGATATAGCGTTGTGAAGGTAGAGAGATAGAACACAGGGACTGTCTGTGTATGATATATAGAGTAATGAGGGTAGAGAGATAGAACACAGGGACTGTCTGTCTGTCTATGATATAGAGTGGTGAGGGTAGAGAGATAGAACACAGGGACTGTCTGTCTATGATATAGAGTGGTGAGGGTAGAGAAATAGAACACAGGGACTGTCTGTCTATGATATACAATAATGAAGGTAGAGAGATAGAACACAAGGACTGTCTGTCTGTGTATGATATAGAGTAATGAAGGTAGAGAGATAGAACACAGGGACTGTCTGTCTATGATATAGAGTGGTGAGGGTAGAGAGATAGAACACAGGGACTGTCTGTCTATGATATACAAAATGAAGGTAGAGAGATAGAACACAAGGACTGTCTGTCTATGATATAGAGTGGTGAGGGTAGAGAGATAGAACACAGGGACTGTCTGTCTGTGTATGATATAGAGTAATGAAGGTAGAGAGATAGAACACAGGGACTGTCTGTCTATGATATAGAGTGGTGAGGGTAGAGAGATAGAACACAGGGACTGTCTGTCTATGATATAGAGTGGTGAGGGTAGAGAGATAGAACACAGGGACTGTCTGTCTATGATATAGAGTGGTGAGGGTAGAGAGATAGAACACAGGGACTGTCCGTCTGTCTATGATATAGCGTAGTGAGGTATAGAGATAGAACACAAGGAATGTCTGTCTATGATATAGAGTGGTGAGGGTAGAGAGATAGAACACAGGGACTGTCCGTCTGTCTATGATATAGCGTGGTGAGTGTAGAAAGATAGAACACAGGAACTGTCCGTTTATCTACAGTATGATATAGAGTGGTGAGGGTAGAGAGATATAACACAGGAACTGTCAGTCTGTCTATGATATAGAGTGGTGAGTGTAGAAAGATAGAACACAGGAACTGTCCGTTTATCTACAGTATGATATAGAGTGGTGAGGGTAGAGAGATATAACACAGGAACTGTCCGTTTATCTACAGTATGATATAGAGTGGTGAGGGTAGAGAGATAGAACACAGGAACTGTCCGTCTGTCTATGATATGTCGTAGTGAGAGTAGAGAGATAGAACACAGGGACTGTCTGTCTATGATATAGAGTAGTGAGGATGGAGATAGAACACAGGAACTGTCCGTCTGTCTATGATATAACGTAGTGACGGTAGAGAGATAGAACACGGACTGTCCGTCTGTCTATGATATAGAGTGGCGAGGGTAGAGAGATATAACACAGGGACTGTCTGTCTATGATATACAGTAATGAAGGTAGAGAGATAGAACACAGGGACTGTCTGTCTATGATATAGAGTGGTGAGGGTAGAGAGATAGAACACAGGGACTGTCTGTCTATGATATAGCGTAGTGAGGGTAAAGAGATAGAACACAGGGACTGTCTGTCTGTCTGTCTATTTTATATCGTAGTGATGGTAGAGAGATAGACCACAGGGACTGTCTGCCTATGATATAGCGTGGTGAGGGTAGAGAGATAGAACACAGGGACTGTCTGTCTATGATATAGCTTAGTGAGGGTAGAGAAATAGAACACAGGGACTGTCTGCCTGTCTTTTATAAAGATTAATGAGGGTAGAGAGATAGACAACAGGAACTGTCCGTCTGTCTATGATATAGAGTGGTGAGGGTTGAGAGATAGAACACAAGGACTGTTCGTCTGTCTATGATATAGCGTAGTGGGGGTAGAGAGATAGAACACAGGGACTGTCTGTCTATGATATAGCGTGGTGAGGGTAGAGAGATAGAACACAGGGACTGTCTGTCTATGATATAGAGTGGTGAGGGTAGAGAGAAAGAACACAGGGACTGTCTGTCTATGATATAGAGTGGTGAGGGTAGAGAGATAGAACACAGGGATTGTCTGTCTATGATATAGCGTGGTGAGGGTAGAGAGATAGACCACAGGGACTGTCTGTCTATGATATAGAGTGGTGAGGGTAGAGAGATAGAACACAAGGACTGTCTGTCTGTCTGTCTGTCTATGATATAGCGTGGTGAGGGTAGAGAGATAGAACACAGGGACTGTCTGTCTATGATATAGCGTGGTGAGGGTAAAGAAATAGAACACAGGGACTGTCCGTCTGTCTATGATATAGCGTGGTGAAGGTAGAGAGATAGAACACAGGGACTGTCTGTCTGTCTATGATATAGCGTGGTGAGGGTAGAGAGATAGAACACAGGGACTGTCTGTCTATGATATAGAGTGGTGAGGGTAGAGAAATAGAACACAGGGACTGTCTGTCTGTCTATGATATAGAGTGGTGAGGGTAAAGAGATAGAACACAGGGACTGTCTGTCTATGATATAGAGTGGTGAGGGTAGAGAGATAGAACACAAGGACTGTCTGTCTGTCTGTCTGTCTGTCTGTCTGTCTGTCTGTCTGTCTATGATATAGCGTGGTGAGGGTAGAGAGATAGAACACAGGGACTGTCTGTCTATGATATAGCGTGGTGAGGGTAGAGAAATAGAACACAGGGACTGTCCGTCTGTCTATGATATAGCGTGGTGAGGGTAGAGAGATATAACCCAGGGACTGTCTGTCTGTCTATGATATAGCGTGGTGAGGGTAGAGAGATAGAACACAGGGACTGTCTGTCTATGATATAGAGTGGTGAGGGTAGAGAAATAGAACACAGGGACTGTCTGTCTGTCTATGATATAGAGTGGTGAGGGTAGAGAGATAGACCACAGGGACTGTCTGTCTATGATATAGAGTGGTGAGGGTAGAGAGATAGAACACAAGGACTGTCTGTCTGTCTGTCTATGATATAGCGTGGTGAGTGTAGAGAGATAGAACACAGGGACTGTCTGTCTATGATATAGCGTGGTGAGGGTAGAGAGATAGAACACAAGGACTGTCTGTCTGTCTGTCTATGATATAGCGTGGTGAGTGTAGAGAGATAGAACACAGGGACTGTCTGTCTATGATATAGCGTGGTGAGGGTAGAGAAATAGAACACAACGACTGTCTGTCTATGATATAGCGTGGTGAGGGTAGAGAAATAGAACACAACGACTGTCTGTCTATGATATAGCGTAGTGATGGTAGAGAGATAGAACACAGGGACTGTCTGCCTATGATATAGCGTGGTGAGGGTAGAGAGATAGAACACAGGAACTGTCCGTCTGTCTATGATATAAAGTGGTGAGGGTAGAGAGATAGAACACAGGGACTGTCCGTTTGTCTATGATATAGCGTGGTGAGGGTAGAGAAATAGAACACAGGGACTGTCCGTCTGTCTATGATATAGCGTGGTGAGGATAGAGAGATAGAACACAGGGACTGTCTGTCTATGATATAGCGTGGTGAGTGTAGAGAGATAGACCACAGGGATTGTCTGTCTATGATATAGCGTGGTGAGGGTAGAGAGATAGAACACAAGGACTGTTTGTCTGTCTGTCTATGATATAGCGTGGTGAGGATAGAGAGATAGAACACAGGGACTGTCTGTCTATGATATAGAGTGGTGAGGGTAGAGAAATAGAACACAACGACTGTCTGTCTATGATATAGAGTTGTGAGGGTAGAGAGATAGAACACAGGGACTGTCTGCCTGCGATATAGCGTGGTGAGGGTAGAGAGATAGAACACAGGGACTGTCTGTCTATGATATAGAGTGGTGAGGGTAGAGAGATAAAACACAGGGATTGTCTGTCTATGATATAGCCTGTTGAGGGTAGAGAGATAAAACACAGGGACTGTCTGTCTATGATATAGCCTGTTGAGGGTAGAGAGATAGAACACAGGGACTGTCTGTCTGCCTATGATATAGCGTGGTGAGGGTAGAGAGATAGAACACAGGGACTGTCTGTCTGTGATATAGCGTGGTGAGGGTAGAGAGATAGAACACAGGGACTGTCTGTCTATGATATAGAGTGGTGAGGGTAGAGAGATAGAACACAGGGACTGTCTGTCTGTCTGTGATATATCGTAGTGATGGTAGAGAGATAGAACACAGGGACTGTCTGTCTATGATATAGCGTGGTGAGGGTAGAGAGATAGAACACAGGGACTGTCTGTCTGTCTATGATATAGCGTGGTGAGTGTAGAGAAATAGAACACAACGACTGTCTGTCTATGATATAGCGTGGTGAGGGTAGAGAGATAGAACACAGGGACTGTCTGTCTATGATATAGCGTGGTGAGGGTAGAGAGATAGAACACAGGGACTGTCTGTCTATGATATAGCGTGGTGAGGGTAGAGAAATAGAACACAACGACTGTCTGTCTATGATATAGCGTAGTGATGGTAGAGAGATAGAACACAGGGACTGTCTGTCTGTCTGTGATATAGCGTGGTGAGGGTAGAGAGATAGAACACAGGGACTTTCTGTCTGTGATATAGCGTGGTGAGGGTAGAGAGATAGAACACAGGGACTGTCTGTCTGTCTGTGATATATCGTAGTGATGGTAGAGAGATAGAACACAGGGACTGTCTGTCTATGATATAGCGTGGTGAGGGTAGAGAGATAGAACACAGGGACTGTCCGTCTGTCTATGATATAGCGTGGTGAGGGTAGAGAGATAGAAAACACGGACTGTCTGTCTATGATATAGAGTGGTGAGGGTAGAGAGATAGAGCACAGGGACTGTCTGTCTATGATATAGAGAGGTGAGTGTAGAGAGATAGAATACAGTGACTGTCTGTCTATGATATAGCGTGGTGAGGGTAGAGAGATAGAACACAGGGACTGTCTGCCTGTCTGTGATATATCGTAGTGATGGTAGAGAGATAGAACACAGGGACTGTCTGCCTGTGATATAGCGTGGTGAGGGTAGAGAGATAGAACACAGGGACTGTCTGTCTGTCTGTGATATATCGTAGTGATGGTAGAGAGATAGAACACAGGGACTGTCTGCCTGTGATATATCGTGGTGAGGGTAGAGAGATAGAACACAGGGACTGTCCGTCTGTCTATGATATAGCGTGGTGAGGGTAGAGAGATAGAAAACACGGACTGTCTGTCTATGATATAGAGTGGTGAGGGTAGAGAGATAGAACACAGGAACTGTCTGTCTATGATATAGAGTGGTGAGGGTAGAGAGATAGAACACAGGGACTGTCTGTCTATGATATAGAGAGGTGAGTGTAGAGAGATAGAACACAGGAACTGTCCGTCTGTCTATGATATAGAGTGGTGAGGGTAGAGAGATAGAACACAGGGACTGTCTGTCTATGATATAGAGAGGTGAGTGTAGAGAGATAGAACACAGGAACTGTCCGTCTGTCTATGATATAGAGTGGTGAGGGTAGAGAGATAGAACACAGGGACTGTCTGTCTATGATATAGCGTGGTGAGGGTAGAAAAATAGAACACAGGGACTGTCTGTCTGTCTATGATATAGAGTGGTGAGGGTAGAGAGATAGAACACAGGGACTGTCTGTCTATGATATAGAGAGGTGAGTGTAGAGAGATAGAACACAGGAACTGTCCGTCTGTCTATGATATAGAGTGGTGAGGGTAGAGAGATAGAACACAGGGACTGTCTGTCTATGATATAGCGTGGTGAGGGTAGAAAAATAGAACACAGGGACTGTCTGTCTATGATATAGAGTGGTGAGGGTAGAGAGATAGAACACAGGGACTGTCCGTCTGTTTATGATATAGAGTGGTGAGGGTAGAGAGATAGCACACAGGGACTGTCCGTCTGTTTATGATATAGACTTGTGAGGGTAGACAGATAGAACACATGGACTGTCTGTCTATGATATAGCGTGGTGAGGGTAGAGAGATAGAACACAGGGACTGTCTGTCTATGATATAGCGTGGTGATTGTAGAGAAATAGAACACGGGAACATAAAAAGTATCTGAAACAACACATGTTAGACCCCTATGCAAACTACAGCTTCCTTATTTCTCAGCTGCTTGCCTATCCCGTTTTTCTTTCCACGATTTCATCTAGAACAACAATTCCATTCCATTTAACGAAATAAGTACCCGTGATATTATTTGATAGATATGTATTATGAAAAATCTTTGTCCACCGAACCAAGACCCGCACAAAACACGTCTGCCAATTCGATTTTCCTGCATTACCGTAGCTGGTGTTTCTGTGGAAATGCTCTCGAGCTTAAACACAAATACTTTTCTTAAATAAGGATACGCCCTATCGTGGTATTTTTTATTGAGTTGAAATAAAATATTGACAAAATACCGAAGTAGCTATGGTGTTTGAATGGAATCTCATTCCGAGAAAAAAGTCAAGTTTCGAAATGCGTTCATGATGCATTTCGACAATGCGGGCATACACTTAAGGCAATTTATTAGAACATAGCGTTTCGTGTTGGGAATCCCCCATAGATGTGGTGTTCGAGAGAAACCAGAAAGGCGGAGCACATATCGAATGTAGTGCCATTTTGACGCATTCCTTTTGTAGCAATTATTCAAAATTGGAAAGAAAAAATATGATAATTCTACGCAATGCCAGTAAAATAACAGGAATGGTTCGACATAATTATTACAACTGCGGGAGATCTATTAGGCCAGTTTTATACTGTACGGCTGTCTATGAGGATCACCGAGAAATATACCCACATATGTAGCTTTTGTACCGAGATAGTAAGTTTGGTTTGCAGCCAGGGTCATTAAAGGACGTGCAAGGTTTTGGATGTGGAGGAAAGCCGTAGTACCCGGAGAAAAGCCACCGACCTACGGTCAGTATCTGGCAACTGCCTCACATCGGATTCGAACTCTCAACGAAAAGGTGGAAGGTTAGTGGTGGAATGTTGGGAAACCTTGACCACTCGTCCACCGAGGCCCCTTAAAGAGACCGGCAGTAAGTCATTATGACGAGACAGTTAGTCTCTATATAAAGAGATAGCGTAAATTGAAATTCTTCATGACGAGATGGTTTTATCATGTTTGCAAGATGACATTAGATACATGTAATTCGAAATTATTTTCTTACATTTTTGTCTGTGATATATAGAAAATTATCAAACTGAGAAAATTTTGAATTTTCACTGCAGTGATGAGCAGTGAAAATATAAGATTTTGCAATGAAAATATATGGTTTTGTCAGTGTAACGTAAAAAAGCAAGTGACTCGGCATCAAAAAACTACCTGGGGTCATTAGTCTATGTGGCAAAAGTTACCCGCGGTCGTTATTTCACAGTAGAAAACGTACACAATCATCTGAATAAAAATGACCCTACTCGATAATTCTGTAGTTAGATTTCAATGGTGGATAGTTTTACACATGGGTCATTTTTTTCATGTTTCACCGGAACGGTTGTATGAGTTGTTCCCCTTGATCGGATAGAACTCCCCGATTGCCCCCTGGAATTGGAGGCTCAGCATTGCTGTCGTCTGCTAGAATTTGTCTATTGGGGGAAGATGATCTTGAAGAACTGGCAACATCAGTAGATATTGATGAGATACTGCCACCGGAT
Organism: Mimachlamys varia; assembly: GCA_947623455.1. Lineage (NCBI taxonomy): Eukaryota > Metazoa > Mollusca > Bivalvia > Pectinida > Pectinidae > Mimachlamys > Mimachlamys varia. Next base: position 57,338,002 of record OX392528.1, read on the forward strand.
TTAATAAGTAATGAATTGGATTATGAGAATGGTTCAACTTGTCCGATCAACTTATCCAAATCCGCTGTGTACCCGATCGGTTGTAATTTCGACGGATTAGTACTAAAATCTAGCTACTTTTCAGTAGGCAACTAAAGAAAATAAATAATAAAAGTATTTTAAGGCCTCTTTCGAAATGTAATAAAAAGGAAACTCAATGGTTTTCCGTTTAATATCCTTTTTATACGAGATTATGGTAGCGTAACTTCGATATTGCAATCCGTTATTACAAGAAGTCGATCCCATTAGTACGAGATCGCAACATCTGATTAAAATACAGATCCTCACTATTACTTTCGTGTGTAGGATCTGACAGCGACCAGTAGAAGATCATGTGCAGATGACCTTTGTATTCACCAAACAAATCGCTGCTTGCCAGATTCTGAAAGAAAAAGCTAATTTCGATTTGTTTCTACATTTGTCTTTAAACCAGAGTAACATAGCGAGAAACTCAAACGACCGTATACAAAAATGGCGGGCCCAGTTCAGCGGTCTCTACGCCAAGGCGTGTGTTTTTTAGACATCATATGTTTGATTTGTAATTTTTCGTTTGCCCGAAAAGAAATAACAACTGAAGGTAAAGAAATTATCAAAAATATACTTATCAAATTGTATAACGCACTGAATGATTTTCGCTTCTTCGCTTCGATCCGCCGCGATTTTTTTTTTGTCTACCAAACACTCTATCAAGCATTTTGATTGGCTGTTCATTTCCTTGATATGGAAATAATAAAGGTCACCTACACACGATAGTAATAGTGAGGATCTGTATTTTAATCAGATGTAGATCGTAATGTCTTTACCACAAGCTTGCAATACCTTTACTTCGAGATTGCAATACCGCGGGCTTTCGATGCCGTTACAACGAGATCGCAATGTTGTAACTACGAACTTGCAATGTTGTTACTAGGACGTTGGGATGTCGTAACTACGATGTCGCGACGCTGTTACTAGCTGATTGCGATGGAAGGGATGCCGTTGCAAGAGTTTGCGATGCTGTTACTACCAGATCACAATGACGTTGCTATGAGATTGCAATACTGCTGTTACGAGATGCCTTTATTACAAGCTTGCAATGCAGTTACTACGAGCTTGCGATGCCGTTACTACAATCTTGCGATGCCGTTACTAGGAGCTTGCGATGCCGTTACTACGAGCTTGCGATGCCGTTACTACGAGCTTGCGATGCCGCTACTACGAACTTGTGTTGCCGTTACTACGAGCTCGCGATGCCGTTACTACGAGCTTGCGATGCCGTTACTAGGAGCTTGCGATGCCGTTACTACGAGCTTGCGATGCCGTTACTACGAGCTTGCGATGCCGCTACTACGAACTTGTGTTGCCGTTACTACGAGCTTGTGATGCCGTTACTACGAGCTTACGATGCCGTTACTACGAGCTTGTGATGCCGTTACTACGAGCTTGCGATGCCGTTACTACGAGCTTGTGATGCCGTTACTACGAGCTTGCGATGCCGTTACTACGAGCTTGTGATGCCGTTACTACGAGCTTACGATGCCGTTACTACGAGCTTGTGATGCCGTTACTACGAGCTTGCGATGCCGTTACTACGAGCTTGCGATGCCATTATATAACTTTGAGTTGTCGATGATGCTACCAGGTAATTGCAATACCGTGTCTTTATAACGAGATAGTGACGCGAATATTACGAGATTTACATTTGTATCTAATTGGTGTTTTACCATTTTCTGGTGTCGCATTTGGGCTTTGCAACGCTAACTCTTCGAAAAAATGAGTCAGTTCAAATTCGTTAAAACCGTTGGTCATTTTCAATTTCTTTTTCAAACATAATTGAAAATTAACTTTAATATGTTTACATTCTGTGTTGCCTTTGCCTATATACGAGTATCATTACTAAACCAAATTGTAATATATGACACTGTATACTACAATTTGCAATCCACATCACATGACGTTATTTCTGACGCCATGTTGGACTATGTTATATCAAAGCTTTGCACTCCGCCTCAGATAGCATATATAATGGCTTTGAATCAATCGTTCAGATGACACTGATTTAAATCAGGTTATTGTGACGTCATTTCTGACGCCATGGATTACTTTACGTCAACGCTTTGCACTCCGCCTCAGATAACATGAATAATAGCTTTGAGTCAATAGCTCAGATGATATTGATTTAAATCAGACTCTTCTATTTAAGAAACACACATGGGAAAATGGAGAACGTTTACCGACTTTATCACAAAGATACAGATACAGGCAAATTTTAGAATTACCGGAAATGTAAATATAAGCATTGAACTGTTACCAGATGTAGTATACAGTCGATATGAATACAATTTGGGTGACAGATAAAACTAACCCTAACCCTAACCCTCACCCTAACGGGCGATATTCTTTTTATCTGTCACCCAAATTATATTCATATGTACTGTATACTACATCTGGTAACAGTTCAATGCTTGAATAGTTGCAATAGAAAAGCCACGGCAGCAAGCCTAAATACAGAAAAGCACACGGAACAATAGGTGACAAGTACACGCTATCAAAGAAATGGAAGATGATATTTAACACAAGTCAAAAGAAAAACTTCAAAAAGTGTCCTCTGTCTAGGTTACATGTACTTAGTTGAGTTGTAACTATAACAGATGGCATGTAGGGGCTTCCTTACCAAACATTTTGGCAACAGTTTATAAGTACTGGTAACTGACCGAAAACCAACAATACAGTCTCTGTTTGCAGGAGTCAGTAAAAAAGACTCGTACGATAAACAGAGTAAGAGTGGCGTCTAATGTCTGGAACAGAGTCCGGCGCCAGAATCCAGAGACCGTCCAATAGATACAGATGGCATCTTAATTACATACCGAAACTGTCCTTTTGGGAGTTCGACTCGCTTTTCATGCCTTACAAGTACTTAACAAGTTCATACTTTTTCTTAATCAAACATAGATACAGAAATGTGGTTTTGACTTATTCTGTCGGTTCTGTTATCCAATGCGTAACGTTACACCTATACTATACTCGCAGTACTTAAAGTAAAAGCAAATTGCTACTTGTTACTTGCTCCACTTTTTCTCACATTTATTCTTATATTTATTTCAAGTTTTAGGTGTCTTTCCCATGACATGTCAGTGTAAATAAGCAATGAACAAGCATCATCAATTCATTAAGAAATCATCGACGTTTCTGAATGCGTCGGATTCATACAGTTTACAAACAATTGTTTTTCATACCCAATGAAAGTAAAAAACATTTCATCAATACTTAATTGTTTTTGTAAATATCAATTCACCATTTTATTCTAGTTCCTTGTTTGTTTCCGGTTGCGATACGAGAAGATTTCTTGCCACTTCCGGTATTAAATACAGTTGACACATGCGTACTGTAACAGTGTCAGTAGTCTCAGTACCAACCTCCCTTGTTTTTTTTCATTATCTATCGAGTAAACAACTTCATCAATGTGTAATTTCCTTTAAGGAGCAGATTTTGGTCTATGTGTCTGTGAAGTGCTCGTTAAAACAAATGGGTATGTCGTGTAACGCGAGGTCCCGGGAGGAGGGTCGTGTAACGTGAGGCCCCGGGAGGAAGGTTAGTGTGGGAATGATGACGCCCCAGCAAAACGTGCTGTTTAAGCCCTTAATGGCTCGTCTATTGATTTCGTGCATCTCTGACAAAAAGTCCGTGCGCTGTTCGCTCCTTAACGATCACATGTCTAGTTGACTTTGCATAATGACACCGATCCCATTGTTCGTTAAGATTGATCCTGGTTAAAGAGTCACAACACCGAGTTCAAGTATTCGTATGTACATATAGATGAACTTAGCGGAACCAGTTTAGGCTAGGCCAAAAAATGAAAGAGAAAACTTGTATAGCTTCATCTGTCTCTTATTCTAAACATTTCTTCTCCCTCCCTCTCTCTCTATCTTTCAGGTATGAAATTTTCTTTTAAATTCCTATGAATGTGAACACACATATATATTGTTAAGAAAAATACCTTTACTAATTTAACATAAATATAAATAAACAAAAAACTAATTATTCTTTAGGGGAACGTTGTATGTACAACAAGACATGTTGATAACCGAGTCTGGAGAAGACTGTACGTATTAACCTGGGTTAACAGTGACCATTACAGGAAACAAAGGACGTGGCAGGTACATTATATACATTATATAAAGACATAGGTCAAGTGGTATTGATATACACTAAAATGTATTTATATGACGGTTTGATAAGACGATATAACGAAACATTCAAAACGGATCAGACTTTATGATGGAATAATCAATGTCGAATAAGACAACAGGACGAAATATCAAATATCAGATAGACAAAATAACGAAATACTCAATTTTGAAGACGACAAGATGGAATAATCAATATCGGCTAAGACGATATGACGAGAAATATATTATATATATATGTGACGGATAAGAGACATTTTATGATGAAAAGTTCAATGACATATACGACAATATGACGAAATACCTATTGTCGGATTAGACGATGACGGAATAATTTATGTCGGATAATTCAGAATTGAATGCCTATTTTGTTGCTTAAATGGGCTGATGTGGCGATACGATAGAAAAATCAACGTTGGATAAACGAAATGACGGTATATTGAATGATGGATCAGATGACAAAATATTCAATGTCAGATAAAACGAGATGATTAAATATCCAACATCGAGAAGATAAAAACGACGGAATACTAAATATGTAAGATTAGACGATCGGACGAAATACTCAATGTCGGATAAGACGAGATGACGAAATATTCATTGTCAGTAAGCACGATCGGACGAAATATACATTGTCAGTAAGCACAATCGAACGAAATATACATTGTCAGTAAGCACGATCGGACGAAATATACATTGTCAGTAAGCACGATCGGACGACATATTCATTGTCAGTAAGCACGATCGGACGAAATATACATTGTCAGTAAGCACGATCGGACGAAATATACATTGTCAGTAAGCACGATCGGACGAAATATTCATTGTCAGTAAGCACGATCGGACGAAATATACATTGTCAGTAAGCACGATCGGACGAAATATACATTGTCAGTAAGCACGATCGGACGAAATATACATTGTCAGTAAGCACGATCGGACGAAATATACATTGTCAGTAAGCACGATCGGACGAAATATACATTGTCAGTAAGCACAATCGGACGAAATATACATTGTCAGTAAGCACGATCGGACGAAATATTCATTGTCAGTAAGCACGATATGACGACATATGCATTGTCAGTGAGCACGATATGACGTTATATCGTGCTTATCGACAATGTATATTATAGCGAGAGCTTCAAAACTTTCAATGCCATATACAACAATACAACGGAAAACGTAATGTTGGATTATGTAGTTTTACGGAATAATCAATATCAGAATAGATAGGTTTCATTGAATTTCGGTCTTAAACTTTTAATTCGTTTCAGGCCTGAGTATGTTTTTCGTTACTTCCATTGTACAGTGGCTGGATTCTTGCCATAACTGAGCAGTTCACGTAAGGGTAATGGTGTCTGAGAATAAATCGTAAATGTGTTTGCATTAAAAAAGAATGGTCAAAATTAAGTGTCAAAATCAAACAAAAGCATGAATGTAAAATCGTCCTTGTTCTTGTCCATGGGGTTATTAATATAGTTGCCTGACGTCACATCCGTGCTTTAACTGTCATAGACTTCTGATGGGAAAGTGTCATCAAATTATCTGTCGTCTGCGCGGAAATAATTAAGCTCGTGGAAGGGCGACAAATTGGTCAAACTATTACCACGTATAGCTCGTGCCTAATAAAGAAATGAACAGCTGAGATCCCTTGGTGGTGAAATCGATCAGCAAATTCTTCACTTGTTGATGCGTGCATTTCTGTCGAATTATATTTCACTCCAAGTTATACACGAATGTTTGTACGTGTCTGTTGTAATCGTTGATAGGTGGTGTGCTGTCGGTGCCTCCTCAATATCTTATTTGTCATGCAGAGTTACTGCCCTTGATAACGGAATTCTTCACATTTTTTGCATTTTCGTTTGGTATACGTTTTTTGGCATGAAGCTTGGGTTTGCAACCTACTGCAATCTGCAGCCCACCACAATGTAAGTTTAGTTCATATCGTTGAAAGATTGTAATATCATTATTTTAGATCTAGTAGAATTTTAGTTTTAATACTTATCTGTCAATAATAAGAAGGTAAATAGTTAAATATGTTTATTTTCTGTTTGTTGTAGCCTGTTACCACACACTCGTTCGTCGTAATCGCTCGATTCCAGGCAGCCACTGTTATTTACGAGCTATATTGGAATACAAGTGAATGATAATTACTGCTGTGTTGGTCGTACTCTGTCTACTTGTCAGCCCCTGACATGTGTGACAGAACAGTTAAAAGATTAGTATAAGGCCTTCCCAGAGGTATGTTCCACGCAAGTACAGTACTGTTATATACACTTAGGCCTCGTCACCACACAGTCATCATGGACCAAGGTACAGTATGACATACGCGTAAAAAAACTACACTTTGAAACTAAGTAATACCTACATGTACCATGGAATTGAAAAGAAATTCCTAGTTTACCAACAAAATGAGGAAATTAACTTAAATGCACTTTAATATGTGTTCATATTAATGACATACATATAGGAAATCAAGGTTAACATGGTCAAGGTGACGTTAACTATGAAACGCAAAAATCCTACAACATGCATGGCTCTACAGAGTTTATAATCCAAGATTGATAGACTCTCATCTTGATCATCATAACCTCGTCCTTACTGTACGGGGTCACCAAGGTAAAGGTCAGCCAGGTCTAGGTCACCAGGGTTGTTCTTCATAACTTAACTCTCCAACAGTACATCATACGGAACGCAAAGCAAGGAAGACATGGTATATAACCACTGCAGTCCAGACTTAGTCTTAGTCAACAAGGTTAAAATATCAATTAACTGACCAGGATCATATTAGACCTCAGAGTGCCTCTTTTCCCCATGATAGTTCATCGAAACCTGGTTATGAGTACCAAGGTAACTGTTTTACTCCAACACTTTCAATAGGGACTTTCCCTGTTTCTATTGAATAAAAAGGATCTACTTAGATCAAGACTGTCAAAGTTTGATGACAAACCGGAGTCATACCTATGTTGAAAGGCTACATTCAACTCTGTTGTGCGGGAGATGAAGGTTGATGCTGCAGATGAAATTGATCTTCTCATTAAGTGGTGGGGACCTGCATCTAGTAGACACGCTAGCAGTATATGTAATGCAAACACAGCAACTACAGCAATGGATTGGCACGAGTATGGAATCGATTAGAGGGACGATATGCCAGCCCAAAAATAATCGATGACTCTCTCCAACGGAAGCTTCAAAATTTCCCTAGAATTAACCACAAGGATAGATAGAAGTTGTGCGAACTTGGTGATATCCTTGTCGAGATCGAGTCAGTGAAAGGGGATCCAAGATACAACACACTTATGTCAGATGATACTTCAGCTGAGGTGAATCCCATTACCTTAAAATTGTCCAAACATCATCAGAGTAAATGACAAGAGAGAGCTACCGTGTATAAAAGAACTCACAATGTTTCTTACCCACCTTTCAGCTTTCTCGTTGAGATTGTCTACAATTTGGCTGTGATAATGAATGATCCTGGATTTACATTTGAAGCAAATCCGGGGCCAAAGTGTAAAACATTGTCTCAAAGTTTGTGTCTGCAACAAAAACCGAAGTGACAATCCCAACACAAAACGGGAACAAACCCCAGTGTGTTATTCACAAAGCCACCCATTCACTCAACGACTGTCTTGCATTTCGAGAAAAAACACTTGACAAGTGCAAGTTGTTAAAGGAGTACGGTTTTAAGTGTCTTAATTCAAAGGAACACAAAGGTCGTGAATGTCCAGAGAACATACAGTATACCTGACGTGGAAGTAAACGGCATTCAATAGGTATGCATGCTGTTCCCAATGCGTATTAATGCAACATATTAACACCCAGAAAACAACATGGCGGGGAGTCAGGAGACATTGGAAACAGCAACAACTCTGGCCAGATATTTGTGAATTTAAAATGTACAGAAGTTTGTAACAATACTTTCGGTAAAAATCATGTGCCAACATTATACCAGTGAACATTTCCCATATTGACAACCCCACCCACTATATTGAAATCTGTGCTATATAGGATGGGCAAAGTAACCAGTCGTTAGCACGAGGTAAGCTTTTCAACACTTTGTACGTCCCTGGTCAATCTGAGGAATACACAATGCCAAGTTATGGAGGTCAAGTCGTTATGTCCGGTCGGCGGTCAAAGGGTTTCGTCGTTAGGTCGCTGGACGGAAGTACAGAAATAAATTTCCTAAAACTCATAGGTTGTGAGGAAATTCCAAATAACCAGGACGAAATTCCCACAAATGAGGTTGCAGAATTTTATCCTTATCTACAGAGTATTGCTGATCAACTATGCTCCATTGATGATAGATCACAGATTTTACTGCTCATAGGAAGGGACATGGCGGAAGCACATCATGTGCTAGAGCAATGGTTAGGTAACACCAGTTCTCCTTATACACAGAGGCTTGGATAAGGTTGGGTCGTAGTTGGGGAAACCTGCCTGGTTGGAGCACATGTTAAGTACATGCGTCATGAAAACCTTTATTACAGATGAAGGTCGTCCATCTATACTTCAGTCTTGTGACAACATTATACACATTCATGACAGCATTTCCTTTGATGTATTTGCTCGCACTCCAGCATATGCTAATCCAGGGTTGTCTGTTGAAGACAAGACATTCAACACAATTATGGAACAGGGATACCAAAAGGAGGGCAACAAATGGAGTGCACCACTACCGTTTAAAGCAAAGATTAACGCACTTTGAAGGGCCAAACGCTTGGAATCTAGTCTGAAGCGAGATTTCGCCAAACAAAAACATTTCTGCGCATTTATGCAAGAGTTGTTGGATAACGGCCACGCGGAAGTTGCACCACCTTCTCCACCTGATGAAGAAAGATGGAATTTAACGTTATTCGGCATCTATAACCCAAAGACGAAAAATCAGATCATCTGTGTGTGTTTGATTCCTCGGCGAAAACTAATGGTGTTAGAGGACGTCTTAGCTAGATTTCCTACTGAAGATCTCACCAAGGGTCTTGTGGACATGGATCTACATGGTAATGGATTTCCATCACAAATGAGTTTAGGACTCGTATGGGACATCAATGACGACACATTCACTTTCCGAACTACTCAGGAAAGTTAGCCATTCACACGAAGGGGTATCCTTTCCGTCGTCAGCAGTATGTTTGACACTCCTGCATTAATTGTTCCAGTTACTGTCCTAGGGAAGCTATTCCTCAGGACGCAGATTAGACAGAATAGAAAGATTGGAGAAGCGCAATGAGTGCTCTACATTCTCTGCGTGTTTCGAGAACCTACGTTGATAAGCATCACAAGCCTCATGCCGTGAGATTGATGTGTTCTCAGGTGCCTCTGAGAAAACGATAGCGGCAGCTGCATTTTTGCGAGTAAAAACTGTACCGATGAGTCTCATATCGGATTTATCTGCGGGAAGGCAAATATAGCGCCCACCCATAGACACACTGAACCAAGAGTAGAGTTATGCGCGGCTGTAATGGCGGTACAGATGACAAATTTTGTCCTTGAACAACTTGCCAGAGTGTGCGATACCTTCTGCGGGTCTATTGATCACTGGAGTAAAGCGACTCATCTCGTAAATTATCTACAAATGCGTTGCTTGCAGAAAGCTTAGAGGCCCTACACTTCAGCAGAAGACGGCAGACTGACCTGATGATCGCCTGGAACCATCATCGCCATTTACTCACGTTGGACTTGGTGGCTTTGGTTAATGGAACATCATTACGCTTGGTAACGCGAGCTGTGCATTTCGATGTCATTGAGGAGATGTCCTCCTCTGCATTTATTAATGTCCTGAGAAGGTTTATCGCGATTCGTGGGAACGTCAAAGTTCTGAGGTCAGATCGAGGGACAAAATGTATTTGATCTACCAAGGACCTGCGTATAGACACCATAAATGTCCACCGCACTCATCCCACGTGGGAGGTGCATGGGAGAGACTTATGAATCTGACAAACGGCAGCTGTGAAAAAGTTGTGGACAACACGCCGCAGTTTCGTATCTTACTTTTGCAAGCATTAGTACTACCTATATAAAGCATTATCAATAGTTAAGGTGACATATTAAAGTAATTATAATTATATTAACGCATAATTTTTAAATGTTTTGCATGATAAAGCACATATTACCTTATACTTTTGCTGTACAATTTACAGATACTTGATGTCATAATTGATATACAGTTGAGTAAGATGATTACAACATTTATATAATATTATGCACATAAATAATATTATCTTGCTGGATGTAAGCAAATGTTTTTCTAACTGTTATGCCTATCAACTGTTTGAAGCAGTCTACCAGATATAACCTTAGCAAATTAAATAATAAAAATCATTAAAAAAAAAACAAAAAATTGAAAATGAGGTACATGTACAATTTCTTAAACTCATCTCATTATCCTTATTTATGATAAATGACAAACCCCAGGCCACTATAGATAATAAACTTAAACTATAATACATTTTAAATTGGAAGTCAGGAAGATTATCTGATTTTTAAGCCCATTTTAATATTGAATTTGATCACACAGGGGTATATATATATTTTTTTATTATGGTTATTGTAGATGTTTCCCCTCAGCATTTGAAAGACTCCAAGAGAAATGTTCAGTTGACGAGGATATTTTGATCATATTTAAGTCTGAAGAAGATCATGGCATAAATCTACCTTTCCTTCTTTTGGCTTCACTAGGTACTCCGGTCCTTGGGTGCAAATGATGCAACGTTCAACCAAATTTTAAATTCTTTTCTACTTAAATAGCTAAATCAATCATCAAGTTATTCCCAAATGCCCCCCCACCCCCCCCACCCCCACCCAATGTAAAAGGATGACAAATGAATGATAAACGCTTATACATCAGGTATACCTTACATACATCATGTGTTCAAATGAATAATATCTGTACACCTCAGGCTCATTTCCTATAGATGTATACACCTATAGTTGTAATATACATCAGGTATACACCTCCTATATATCAGGTACACTGACCTTTCTATCCAATTTATGTCTATTGTAAAATGTATACAGTAACTAGTAAATCTTAAGTCATGTACAACTTGTTCAAGATATTACATGCATACATATAAATATATATGTTCACTGTTTACCATGCTTACATATTCTGTATCCTTGCATAAATTGTATCTCTTGTAAAATACACTGTAGATATATCCTTCCCCAACAAATAGTATGATTCTTTTATATTCTGCAATATACTGGTAATCCACAAGTATATGGTATATATTTGATAACAGTCTCAATATTTCATATAAAATATGTAAAGATCATGCAATTAAATGTAGTAAAAGTAATAAAACTAAATGCAGAATATATTTACCAGGTAAGTGGTAGTCTTTGATGCACTTCCTTGTCACTCTTTATAGGATACCAATTACATAATCTGCACAATGTATGTATATCACAGACACTGTTAATATTCTGTATAGCATTCTTTAAGACCAACTTCCTTTCTTTGTATTGTCTGCATACCACTCTCTATATACCTTGTATACCACTTTCTATATCTACCTTGTATTTATCCTGTCTATCATTTTCTATATACCATGTGCATGTATACAAACCTAAACATATATTCTGTAAATAATGTTCTTTATACCCTGCATACCAAACTATATACCCTGTATGACCATCCTCTATATACCCCTCTTTAAACTGTATACCCCTATATCACCATCTATATACCATGTATACCACTGTATACAATGTATATATACATGTACTCTACATAAACAGTATACCACCCTCCATATACCATTATATACCACCTATATAATTATACCCTGTATACCACCCCCTGTATACACTGAATAACAACTCTATATACACCATATCACTGTAATTATGCTATGTATATGCCACTATATATACCCTGTACACCACTATCATATACCATGTATACCACCCGCTATCTATCCTGTATACCTTTTGCTATATACACTGTGTATCACTCACTATATATTCAGTGTATACCACTTTATATATTTCCTCTATACCAATAGATATGCCCTCTACCACTCTATAAAGCATGTATAATACTTTATATTCTGTTTATCTCTCTTTGTATACCAGTACATGTACTACATTTACAAGCTATATGGTATATTACTGTCTATATTCTACATACCACTTGTTCTCTCTAAATCTTAGGTATACCACTTTATATATACTCTCTACCTCTCAGTATTATATGTTTATCATTCTCTTTATATTACTCCTTAAATACTCAGGTAAATCCTGACATCTCAATAATATCAAAATAAACATGGTTTATTCAGTATTGTGGACAGATGTTAAACATATATTTACTATCAGTGTATCACATACAGGTATTACATATATAGCATCTGTAATATTGCTGCCACAGACTTGTATAAGACATGACATATGAATCATATATACCATCAAAGACAGGTGACAATTGCAGACCATATTACAGCAGAAAAAGAAAACACATCCTATTGCATACAGGAAATACACAATTGTAAATTATGACAAGTATGTATACATTAACATTCTGTAATAGCTATTACACATGTAAGGGCCATGTATTTTACATATACATACTATTACAGACATGTATAACACATGTGCATACTATAATAGACATGTATTACACATGTGCATACCATTACAGACATTTAGTATAAATGTGCATACTATAACAGACATGCATTACATATGTACATACTATAACAAACATGTATTACACATGTACATACTATAACAGACCGGTACTACACATGTACATACTAAAACAGACAGGTACTACACATGTACATACTATAACAGACAGGTACTACACATGTACATACTATAACAGACAGGTACTACACATGTACATACTATAACAGACAGGTACTACACATGAATACTTATATATTACAAACAGGTAGAAGACAAGTATACACATACACTTCTACACATGACATGGAAGTATAATTGTATCCCCATCTTTTTTACAGCAGCCATTGTTATAAAGCTATTTGAATCTTCATAATTCCCAAGGTTAAGGTTTAGGCGCCATCCCTTCACAGGTATGAGAGAACGGCCTATTGGATAAATGTTAGTGTGTCTTAAAAAAAAAACTATTTTTATGTTGGTGGAAAAAAAATGTCCAGAGATACCATATATTACACACATGTATCACTTTTGATTGACAGCTAGTGCTTAAGGCAAGTAATTCTATATGATTGTGTATCACTAAATATTAATCATCCATACTACATTATCAACAGAAAATGTTACAATATAAGTCTTATTTCAATAAGATCACACCCAGTGAATTTATTTCTCAGGCAATGAACTTTTCCTAATAGTGTTTTTGCCCGAATTACTGTTTATTGATAATCCTGAAGAGTTCCAGTTACATGTAGCCTCAATGTTATTTTCAATCACTATTGTTTTTGTTACAACCTGAAATGTACATGTAGGTACATGTATATATACTTCTCTGTAGAATAATGTGTCATTTATCTGATCAGAAAAATATATGTTTTACCATGAATCATATATTTAAAAAAAAACTTAAATAGTCCATGATGCTCCCATTATATCTTGCATAAATAATTGTGTCTACAACTCTACTAAGTTGTATAAATCAGTTGATCAGTAAGTTCAAGATATGAAAGAATATGATATAGAAAATATATATAGCATCTCTCTACAATAAATGTGATCCATAGCTTTATGGCTGATGTAACATTAAATATAAGTTACAGGTAATTTTACAATCCCTGGTGTAGACCTGTGTTGTGTTCTGGCAACCCACTATCATTTTTGTATGTGAAGTAATGGAAGGAAATCGCGGAAAAAAAACTATAAGACAACAAAGATACGAACATTTTGATAAATGAATGAAGAGTATGTTGTACATACATTAATCATTTGCCTTCCATTGTGAAATATATAAGAATAACCCTTTTCTCCGCCACTTACACTCGTAATGAAAATCCAGCCAGTCGTACATTTGGTAGCATTGAACTTTCACTTTCACTTACTTATTTCCGGTAAAAAAATACGAATCTGCGGCGTGCTGTCCACAACTTTTTCACAGCTGCCGTTTGTCAGACTTATAGGGATCACGAGAAAGATTCTGCTTACGAATGCACCTAGTAAGGTTCTCACTCATGATGTGTTTGTAACTCTGATGGCGGAAGTGCATCCGCAAGCATAAATGCCAGACCTCTGGTTGCAGTATTTACCGACCCCACTGTACCCTTTGTTCTTTTGCCGCCAACGCTTCTTACTATGAAAACAGAGCATTCTATGAATTCATTCACCATGGATGATTTCAGCATAATGGATCTCTTACGTCGCCAACGGAGACAGGCTCAGGCGTTAGCAAACACATTTTGGTCACGTTGGAAGTTGGAATACCTGAATACTCTGCAAGGTCGTAGGAAGTGGCAAAGCGCCGAGAACAATTTAAAGGCCGATGACGTAGTTCTCATGAAGGATGAGTCGACCTACCGAAACGAATGGCCACTAGGTGTTGTGAAGAAACATCTTCCTGGTAATGACGGAACGGCATTGTGAAGAATGTTGAAATACGTGTTGTGCGAGAACGGAAGGTTCACCAATACAAAAGACCAGTAACAGAACTAGTGAGACTGATATCAGATTGATGTGTATCCAAATATGTGTCGCGACTGAACACTTCAAATGTAATAAACTTTTATAAAGCGATATTTTTTATTTGAGAGTGATTCTTTAATTTCGTATTATTGTAACGTATAATGCTAAAGATTAAGGAGTGATCTAAATTATTGAGATCAGACAGGGAGTGTGCTGTCGGGGCCTCCTCAATATCTTATTTTGTTAGGCAGAGTTACTTTCCTTGATAACGGAACTCTTCAAATGTTTTGTACTTTCGTCTGGTATACTTTTTTGGCCCGAAGCTTAGGTTTGCAACCTATTGCAATCTGCTGCCTACCACTATGTAAGTTCGAAACAAATCGTTGAAAGATTGTAATTTGATAAGATCATATCTGATAGAATTGTAGTTTACTTATCTGTCCATAATTAGTAGGCAAATAGTTTAACATGTTGATTTTCTGTTTGTTGTAGCCTTTTTCCACACACACACTCGTCGTAATCGCTCGACTCACAGGCAGCTATTGTTATTTACGAGCTACATGTAAATTGGAATACAAGTGAATGATAATCACTGCTGTGTTGGATGTACTCTTTGTCTACATGCATATGCCTGCCTCTGATATGTGGGACAGAACGGTTGGCGTGGAGAGGGCATTAAGAACACCTAGGCTAATTCCCTCCCTACTGTTTGGAAACATTCGGAACATCACTGAAAGAGCACATATACTCGGAACATCTCAACTTATTGATGGAAAATTATAAACGGGAGCTGTGCATTGCCAGCTTTACCACACCGCAGACACTGTTTCGTATTCGTTTAACCGGAAATGAAGTATATGAAAGTGAAAGTAGAAGTATGCCACAAAATATACGTCTTGTATATAGCGATATTTATGTCATTTGAAAGGATTGAAATTATTAGGTAGATGGGGGTAAGTGGTGGAGACAGGGTTATTTCTATGTATTTCTTAACGGAAGGAAAACGATTATTGTCAGTATACCTTACAATTTAGCTATTAAATGTGTATATCCACATTTGCATATCGATTTTAATTTCCTGTAAATGTTTTAAAGATAATATTTTAATAAAATTGAATTATCATCCCTTCAAAAGCACACACAACCTTCTGTTGGCAACTCCAAATTGGGATTCAGGCACCTACAATAAGGCTTTGAAATAATAACTAGTAAAGTTCTGTGATTAAAAGTGAGTGTAGAAAAGAATGCCATTGATATTTGCTGTACAAATATTACAAAATATAATAGATGGCAAATGTCACTATTGACTAATTTACTTATAATATAAATATAATATAAACTTTATTTATTTTACAACAATTATGAAACAAGTTATACAACTTATATTAATCACTCTTGTTGGCCCGGATATTAGCGCGCGAGGGGTCTTATTGTGGGAGGAAACCGGAGTACCCGGAGAAAACCCACGTAGTCGGGCAGGTGACCCCAAACCTTTTCACGTCCGGACGGGGAGTCGAACCCCGGCCGCCTTGGTGAAAGGCAAGTGCGCTATCCACTGCACCACCCGACCACCCTCTATGTTAATTTACTTAACATAGAGGGCTGTATACAGGTATATTGAAGGCTGTATACAGGTATATAGAGGACTGTATACAGGTATATAGAGGGCTGTATACAGGTATATAGAGGGCTGTATACTGGTATATAGAGGGCTGTATACAGGTATAAAGAGGGCTGTATACAGGTATATAAAAGGATGTATAGTGGTATATAGAGGGCTGTATACTGGTATATAGAAGGCTGTATACAGGTATATAGAGGGCTGTATACTGGTATATAGAGGGCTGTATACAGGTATATAGAGGGCTGTATACAGGTATATAGAGGGCTGTATACAGGTATATAGAGGGCTGTATACAGGTATATAGAGGACTGTATACAGGTATACAGATGGCTGTATACTGGTATATAGAGGGCTGTATACAGGTATATAGAAGGTTGTATACAGGTATATAGAAGGCTGTATACAGGTATATAGATGGCTGTATACTGGTATATAGAAGGCTGTATACAGGTTTATTGAAGGCTGTATACAGGTATATAGAGGGCTGTATACAGGTATATAGATGGCTGTATACTGGTATAAAGAAGGCTGTATACAGGTATATAGATGGCTGTATACTGGTATATAGAAGGCTGTATACAGGCATATATAGGGCTGTATACAGGTATATAGAGGGCTGTATACTGGTATATAGAGGGCTGTATACAGGTATATAGAGGGCTGTATACAGGTATATAGAAAGCTGTATACAGGTATATAAAGGACTGTATACAGGTATATAGATGGCTGTATACTGGTATATAGAGGGCTGTATACAGGTACATAGAAGGCTGTATACTGGTATATAGAAGGCTGTATACAGGCATATATAGGGCTGTATACAGGTATATAGAGGGCTGTATACAGGTATATAGAGGGCTGTATACAGGTATATAGATGGCTGTATACTGGTATATAGAAGGCTGTATACAGGTATATAGATGGCTGTATACTGGTATATAGAAGGCTGTATACAGGCATATATAGGGCTGTATACAGGTATATAGAGGGCTGTATACTGGTATATAGAGGGCTGTATACAGGTATATTGGGACTGTATACTGGTATATAGAAGGCTGTATACAGGTATATAGAGGGCTGTATACAGGTATATAGAAGGCTGTATACAGGTATATAGAGGGCTGTATACAGGTATATAGAGGGCTGTATACAGGTATATAGAAGGCTGTATACAGGTATATAGAGGACTGTATACAGGTATATAGAGGGCTGTATACAGGTATATAGAGGGCTGTATACAGGTATATAGAGGACTGTATACAGGTATATAGAGGGCTGTATACAGGTAAATATAGGGCTGTATACAGGTATATAGAGGGCTGTATACAGGTATATAGAGGACTGTATACAGGTATATAGAGGGCTGTATACAGGTAAATATAGGGCTGTATACAGGTATATAGAGGGATGTTTACAGGTAAATATAGGGCTGTATACAGGTATATAGAGGGCTGTATACAGGTAAATATAGGGCTGTATACTGGTATATAGAAGGCTGTTTACAGGTATATAGATGGCTGTATACTAGTATATAGAAGGCTGTATACAGGCATATATAGGGCTGTATACAGGTATATAGAGGGCTGTATACAGGTATATAGAAGGCTGTATACAGGTATATAGAGGGCTGTATACAGGTATATAGAGGGATGTATACAGGTATAAAGAGGGCTGTATACAGGTATATAGAAGACTGTATACAGGTATATAAAGGGCTGTATACAGGTATAAAGAGGGCTGTATACAGGTATATAGAGGACTGTATACTGGTATATAGAGGGCTGTATACAGGTATAAAGAGGGCTGTATACAGGTATATAGAAGGCTGTATACAGGTATATAGAAGTCTGTATACAGGTATAAAGAGGGCTGTATACAGGTATATAGATGGCTGTATACAGGCATATATAGGGCTGTATACAGGTATATAGAGGGCTGTATACTGGTATATAGAGGGCTGTATACAGGTATATATAGGGCTGTATACTGGTATATAGAAGGCTGTATGCTGGTATATAGAGGGCTGTATACAGGTATAAAAAGGGCTGTATACAGGTATATAGAAGGCTGTATACAGGTATATAGAAGGCTGTATACAGGTATATAGAAGGCTGTATACAGGTATATAGAGGGCTGTATACAGTTATATAGAGGGCTGTATACAGGTATATAGAAGGCTGTATACAGGTATATAGAGGGCTGTATACAGGTATATAGAAGGCTGTATACAGGTATATAGAGGACTGTATACAGGTATATAGATGGCTGTATACTGGTATATAGAGGGCTGCATACTGGTATATAGAGGGCTGTATACAGGTATATAGAAGGCTGTATACAGGTATATAGAGGGCTGTATACAGGTATATAGAGGGCTGTATACAGGTATATAGATGGCTGTATACTGGTATATAGAAGGCTGTATACAGGTTTATTGAAGCCTGTATACAGGTATATAGAGGACTGTATACAGGCATATAGATGGCTGTATACTGGTATATAGAAGGCTGTATACAGGTATATAGATGGCTGTATACTGGTATATAGAAGGCTGTATACAGGCATATATAGGGCTGTATACAGGTATATAGAGGGCTGTATACTGGTATATAGAGGGCTGTATACAGGTATATATAGGGCTGTATACTGGTATATAGAAGTCTGTATACTGGTATATAGAGGGCTGTATACAGGTATAAAGAGGGCTGTATACAGGTATATAGAAGGCTGTATACAGGTATATAGAAGGCTGTATACAGGTATATAGAGGGCTGTATACAGGTATATAGAGGGCTGTCTACAGGTATATTGAAGGCTGTATACTGGTATATAGAGGGCTGTATACTGGTATATAGAGGACTGTATACAGGTATATAGAGGGCTGTATACAGGTATATAGAGGGCTGTATACTGGTATATAGAGGGCTGTATACAGGTATATAGAGGGCTGTATACAGGTATATATAGGGCTGTATACAGGTATATACAGGGCTGTATACAGGTATATAGAGGGCTGTATACAGGTATATAGAAGGCTGTATACAGGTATATGGAGGGCTGTATACAGGTATATATAGGGATGTATACAGGTATATAGAGGGCTGTATACAGGTATATATAGGACTGTATACAGGTATATAGAAGGCTGTATACAGGTAATTAGATGGCTGTATACTGGTATATAGAAGGCTGTATACAGGTTTATTGAAGGCTGTATACAGGTATAAATGTATCTGTATCGTAATCAGCAACGTCCATTGGATATCTCGCTGTTGTATAGGGCAGTATAGTTGGTATAAAGATTATTATAAAATATAATACATGTGTATGGAAGGTGTACACCCAATAATTATTAGGAGCTGTATGCCTGATGTATAGCAGCTTTTATTTGATTTATGGCTATAACAAAAAAGGTATTAACAACGTACAAACTTAACCAAACAGGTATAACAAATAGACACAGTATAGCAGGCAGGTACAACACGTGTACACACTATCACAGACAGGTACAACACATGTACACACTTTAACAGACAGATATTACACATGTACACACTATAACCGACAATAATTACACATGTACACACACTATCACAAACAGGTATTACACACGTACACACTATAATAAACAGGTATTATATATTGCATACTATACCAAGCAGGTATTACACATGTAAACACTATACCAGACAGATATTACCTATGTACACACTATAACAGACAGATATTACACATGTACACACTATCACATACAGGTACAACACATGTACACACTATAACAGACAGGTACAGCACATGTACACACTCTCACGAACAGGTATTACATATGTAAACACTATCACAGACAGGTATTACATATGTTTATTTACACCTCTACCTTCTTGTGCTTAGTGAACTTTTATGCGAATATATTAGCGTATACGCATTGACAAAAGGCTCGGCGGAATGATATTTTTTTCAAATATGGCGTCGTTCACGCTTCAGAAAATAAGTATTCGCTACCGGCCATTGTTTGGTTCCTACAAGATTTTGAAACATGGAACATATATGGAATCAATTTCCTGTGACTTTACAATAAATAGTTTCTAGCAATCTTTTGATTCGTAATGATGCTCATTCGAAACTCTTTGACGGTACATGTAACGCAAACATGGCGGCGCCCTGCAGTGGTGACGTCTGACGTCGGACCGCGTCACAACCAGATCACTGTGTCAATGCGTGTACATAACGACCGTTATAAATAAGGAAATAAGTTCGACATGCTAGAAATATTATTTATTAACCTTTGGACTATGTATGGTTTTGCCTGTTTTTGGCCCCCAAATCCTTCAAATTTTAAATTTCATTATTGAACACTCAAATAATATTATTTCAAATATAGATTACATCCCTCATGCAATTGTAATAATATTTATTTGTTATTTGTGCTATGGTTGCCATGGTAACCATCCGAAATATGCATAAATTATGCAAATGTAAATATTTGGTCTATTTCGGTCTATTTTTACATAGATTTTCACACAGCAACCATAGAGCGCATTCTTGAACAAAGTTAATATTTCTCCTAAAGATATGGTATAAGTGCCCACATATTCTCATTTGATATTAAGTTTGTTCAAGAATGCGCTCAATAGTTTCTAATAGAAAAACTATCCAAAAAGTGGCCAAAATTGACTAAATGGTCAAATTTCCCTAATTTATACATATTTGAGATAGTTTCCATGACAACTACAGTTGAAACAACAAATAATTATTGTTTCAGTTTTATCAGGGATGTACTCCATATTTGAAATACATAAATTTGAGAGTTCAATGATCTGCTTCAAAATTTGATAATTTGGGGGCCAAAAAAGGCCCAAACCATATATAGTCCTTTACATAAGATGTTATGAACAAAAATGGTGTTGTTCATTGTGTATTTTCTAAATTTACCAATATATTGATGAAATCGAATGAAAATATATTATCTCAGCAACCACGGCCATCGTAGTTACCATCTTAGCAACCCGCTTCGGTTGGTTTTTTTTCTTCGTATATCACTTGAAAATTAATAATAGTGTAAATATAAGGATTGTACCTCATTTTGACTGCGTATACGGTAGTTTGCCCGCAGTTGGCAACGCACATATTAACCATGGAGCGCTAACGCGCACCATAGAATATGTTCGTTGCCAACTGCGGGCATACTACCGTATTCGCAATCAAAATGAGATACCATCATCATACACACACTATCACAAACAGGTACAATGCATGTACATGTATATACACTATCATAGACAGGTATTACACATGTACACACTATAGCAGACAGGTATTACACATGTACACACTATAGCAGACAGGTATTACACATGTACACACTATAGCAGACAGGTATTGCACATGTATACACTATAGCAGACAGGTATTACACATGTGTACACTATAGCAGACAGGTATTACACATGTATACACACTATAACAGACAGGTATTACACATGTACATACACTATAACAGACAGGTATTACACATGTACACACTATAGCAGACAGGTATTACACATGTACACACTATAGCAGACAGGTATTACACATGTACACACTATATCACAGACAGGTATTACAAATGTATACACTATAACAGACAGGTATTACACATGTATACACACTATAACAGACAGGTATTACACATGTAAACACTATAACAGACAGGTATTACACATGTACACACTATAGCAGACAGGTATTACACATGTACACACTATCACAGACAGGTATTACACATGTATACACTATAACAGACAGGTATTACACATGTACACACACTATAACAGACAGGTATTACACATGTACACACTATAGCAGACAGGTATTACACATGTACACACTATAGCAGACAGGTATTACACATGTACACACTATCACAGACAGGTATTACACATGTATACACTATAACAGACAGGTATTACACATGTATACACAATATAACAGACAGGTATTACACATATACACACTATCACAGACAGGTACAAAACATGTACAGACTATCACAGACAGGTACAACACATGTACACACTATCACAGACAGGTACAACACATGTACACGCCCAGAACAGACCGGTATTATACATGTTCACACTATAACATACAGGTATTACACATGTACAAACTATAACAGACAGGTGTTACATATGTACAACTATATCAGACAGGTATTACACACGTACATACATGTACTATAACAGACAGGTATTACACATGTACATACATGTACTATAACAGACAGGTATTACACATGTACATACATGTACTGTAACAGACAGGTATTACACATGTACATAGATGTACTATAACAGACAGGTATTACACATGTACACACTATAGCAGACAGGTATTACACATGTACACACTATAGCAGACAGGTATTACACATGAACACACTATCACAGACAGGTATTACACATGTATACACTATAACAGACAGGTATTACACATGTATACACACTATAACAGACAGGTATTACACATATACACACTATCACAGACAGGTACAAAACATGTACACACTATCACAGACAGGTACAACACATGTACACACTATCATAGACAGGTATTACACATGTACACACTATAGCAGACAGGTATTACACATGTACACACTATAGCAGACAGGTATTACATATGTACACACTATAGCAGACAGGTATTGCACATGTACACACTATAGCAGACAGGTATTACACATGTGTACACTATAGCAGACAGGTATTACACATGTATACACACTATAACAGACAGGTATTACACATGTACATACACTATAACAGACAGGTATTACACATGTACACACTATAGCAGACAGGTATTACACATGTACACACTATAGCAGACAGGTATTACACATGTACACACTATATCACAGACAGGTATTACACATGTATACACTATAACAGACAGGTATTACACATGTATACACACTATAACAGACAGGTATTACACATGTAAACACTATAACAGACAGGTATTACACATGTACACACTATAGCAGACAGGTATTACACATGTACACACTATAGCAGACAGGTATTACACATGTATACACTATAACAGACAGGTATTACACATGTACACAAACTATAACAGACAGGTATTACACATGTACACACTATAGCAGACAGGTATTACACATGTACACACTATAGCAGACAGGTATTACACATGTACACACTATCACAGACAGGTATTACACATGAATACACTATAACAGACAGGTATTACACATGTATACACACTATAAGAGACAGGTTTTACACATATACACACTATCACAGACAGGTACAAAACATGTACATGTACACACTATCACAGACAGGTACAACACATGTACACACTATCACAGACAGGTACAACACATGTACACGCCCAGAACAGACCGGTATTATACATGTTCACACTATAACATACAGGTATTACACATGTACAAACTATAACAGACAGGTGTTACATATGTACAACTATATCAGACAGGTATTACACACGTACATACATGTACTATAACAGACAGGTATTACACATGTACATACATGTACTATAACAGACAGGTATTACACATGTACATACATGTACTGTAACAGACAGGTATTACACATGTACATAGATGTACTATAACAGACAGGTATTACACATGTACACACTATAGCAGACAGGTATTACACATGTACACACTATAGCAGACAGGTATTACACATGTACACACTATCACAGACAGGTATTACACATGTATACACTATAACAGACAGGTATTACACATGTATACACACTATAACAGACAGGTATTACACATGTAAACACTATAACAGACAGGTATTACACATATACACACTATCACAGACAGGTACAAAACATGTACACACTATCACAGACAGGTACAACACATGTACACACTATCACAGACAGGTACAACACATGTACACGCCCAGAACAGACCGGTATTATACATGTTCACACTATAAAATACAGGTATTACACATGTACAAACTATAACAGACAGGTGTTACATATGTACAACTATATCAGACAGGTATTACACACGTACATACATGTACTATAACAGACAGGTATTACACATGTACAAACATGTACTATAACAGACAGGTATTACACATGTACATACATGTACTGTAAGAGACAGGTATTACACATGTACATACATGTACTATAACAGACAGGTATTACACATGTACACACTATAGCAGACAGGTATTACACATGTACACACTATAGCAGACAGGTATTACACATATACACACTATCACAGACAGGTATTACACATGTATACACTATAACAGACAGGTATTACACATATACACACTATCACAGACAGGTACAAAACATGTACACACTATCACAGACAGGTACAACACATGTACACACTATCACAGACAGGTACAACACATGTACACGCCCAGAACAGACAGGTATTACACATGTACATACATGTACTATAACAGACAGGTATTACACATGTACATACATGTACTATAACAGACAGGTATTCCACATGTACATACATGTACTATAACAGACAGATATTACACATGTACATTAATGTACTGTAACAGACAGGTATTACACATGTATATACATGTACTGTAACAGACAGGTATTACACACGTACATACATGTACTGTAACAGACAGGTATTACACATGTACATACATGTACTATAACAGACAGGTATTACACATGTACATACATGTACTATAACAGACAGGTATTACACATGTACATACATGTACTATAACAGACAGGTATTACACATGTACATTCATGTACTATAACAGACAGGTATTACACATGTACATACATATACTATAACAGACAGGTATTACACATGTACATACATGTACTGTAACAGACAGGTATTACACATGTACATACATGTACTGTAACAGACAGGTATTACACATGTACATACATGTACTATAACAGACAGGTATTACACATGTACATACATGTACTATAACAGACAGGTATTACACATGTACATACATGTACTATAACAGACAGGTATTACACATGTACATACATGTACTATAACAGACAGGTATTACACATGTACATACATGTACTGTAACAGACAGGTATTACACATGTACATACATGTACTAAAACAGACAGGTATTACACATGTACTAACTATAACAGACAGGTATTACACATGTACATACATGTACTATAACAGACAGGTATTACACATGTACATACATGTACTATAACAGACAGGTATTACACATGTATACACTATAACAGACAGGTATTACACATGTATACACACTATAACAGACAGGTATTACACATGTAAACACTATAACAGATAGGTATTACACATGTACACACTATAGCAGACAGGTATTACACATGTACACACTATCACAGACAGGTATTACACATGTATACACTATAACAGACAGGTATTACACATGTACACACACTATAACAGACAGGTATTACACATGTACACACTATAGCAGACAGGTATTACACATGTACACACTATAGCAGACAGGTATTACACATGTACACACTATCACAGACAGGTATTACACATGTATACACTATAACAGACAGGTATTACACATGTATACACAATATAACAGACAGGTATTACACATATACACACTATCACAGACAGGTACAAAACATGTACACACTATCACAGACAGGTACAACACATGTACACACTATCACAGACAGGTACAACACATGTACACGCCCAGAACAGACCGGTATTATACATGTTCACACTATAACATACAGGTATTACACATGTACAAACTATAACAGACAGGTGTTACATATGTACAACTATATCAGACAGGTATTACACACGTACATACATGTACTATAACAGACAGGTATTACACATGTACATACATGTACTATAACAGACAGGTATTACACATGTACATACATGTACTGTAAGAGACAGGTATTACACATGTACATAGATGTACTATAACAGACAGGTATTACACATGTACACACTATAGCAGACAGGTATTACACATGTACACACTATAGCAGACAGGTATTACACATGTACACACTATCACAGACAGGTATTACACATGTATACACTATAACAGACAGGTATTACACATGTATACACACTATAACAGACAGGTATTACACATGTAAACACTATAACAGACAGGTATTACACATATACACACTATCACAGACAGATACAAAACATGTACACACTATCACAGACAGGTACAACACATGTACACACTATCACAGACAGGTACAACACATGTACACGCCCAGAACAGACCGGTATTATACATGTTCACACTATAAAATACAGGTATTACACATGTACAAACTATAACAGACAGGTGTTACATATGTACAACTATATCAGACAGGTATTACACACGTACATACATGTACTATAACAGACAGGTATTACACATGTACAAACATGTACTATAACAGACAGGTATTACACATGTACATACATGTACTGTAAGAGACAGGTATTACACATGTACATACATGTACTATAACAGACAGGTATTACACATGTACACACTATAGCAGACAGGTATTACACATGTACACACTATAGCAGACAGGTATTACACATATACACACTATCACAGACAGGTATTACACATGTATACACTATAACAGACAGGTATTACACATATACACACTATCACAGACAGGTACAAAACATGTACACACTATCACAGACAGGTACAACACATGTACACACTATCACAGACAGGTACAACACATGTACACGCCCAGAACAGACAGGTATTACACATGTACATACATGTACTATAACAGACAGGTATTACACATGTACATACATGTACTATAACAGACAGGTATTCCACATGTACATACATGTACTATAACAGACAGATATTACACATGTACATTAATGTACTGTAACAGACAGGTATTACACATGTACATACATGTACTGTAACAGACAGGTATTACACACGTACATACATGTACTGTAACAGACAGGTATTACACATGTACATACATGTACTATAACAGACAGGTATTACACATGTACATACATGTACTATAACAGACAGGTATTACACATGTACATACATGTACTATAACAGACAGGTATTACACATGTACATTCATGTACTATAACAGACAGGTATTACACATGTACATACATATACTATAACAGACAGGTATTACACATGTACATACATGTACTGTAACAGACAGGTATAACACATGTACATACATGTACTGTAACAGACAGGTATTACACATGTACATACATGTACTATAACAGACAGGTATTACACATGTACATACATGTACTATAACAGACAGGTATTACACATGTACATACATGTACTATAACAGACAGGTATTACACATGTACATACATGTACTATAACAGACAGGTATTACACATGTACATACATGTACTGTAACAGACAGGTATTACACATGTACATACATGTACTAAAACAGACAGGTATTACACATGTACTAACTATAACAGACAGGTATTACACATGTACATACATGTACTATAACAGACAGGTATTACACATGTACATACATGTACTATAACATACAGGTATTACACATGTACATACATGTACTATAACAGACAGGTATTACACATGTACATACATGTACTATAACAGACAGGTATTACACATGTACATACATGTACTATAACAGACAGGTATTACACATGTACATACATGTACTATAACAGACAGGTATTACACATGTACATACATGTACTATAACAGACAGGTATTACACATGTACATACATGTACTGTAACAGACAGGTATTACACATGTACATACATGTACTGTAACAGACAGGTATTACACATGTACATACATGTACTGTAACAGACAGGTATTACACATGTACATACATGTACTGTAACAGACAGGTTTTACACATGTACATACATGTACTGTAACAGACAGGTATTACACATGTACATACATGTACTATAACAGACAGGTATTACACATGTACATACATGTACTATAACAGACAGGTATTACACATGTACATACATGTACTGTAACAGACAGGTATTACACATGTACACACTATAACAGACAGGTATTACACATGTACATACATGTACTGTAACAGACAGGTATTACACATGTACATACATGTACTGTAACAGACAGGTATTACACACGTACATACATGTACTGTAACAGACAGGTATTACACACGTACATACATGTACTGTAACAGACAGGTATTACACACGTACATACATGTACTGTAACAGACAGGTATTACACATGTACACACTATAACAGACAGGTATTACACATGTACATACATGTACTATAACAGACAGGTATTACACATGTACATACATGTACTATAACAGACAGGTATTACACATGTACATACATGTACTGTAACAGACAGGTATTACACATGTACACACTATAACAGACAGGTATTACACATGTACATACATGTACTGTAACAGACAGGTATTACACATGTACATACATGTACTGTAACAGACAGGTATTACACACGTACATACATGTACTGTAACAGACAGGTATTACACACGTACATACATGTACTGTAACAGACAGGTATTACACACGTACATACATGTACTGTAACAGACAGGTATTACACACGTACATACATGTACTGTAACAGACAGGTATTACACACGTACATACATGTACTGTAACAGACAGGTATTACACACGTACATACATGTACTGTAACAGACAGGTATTACACACGTACATACATGTACTGTAACAGACAGGTATTACACACGTACATACATGTACTGTAACAGACAGGTATTACACACGTACATACATGTACTGTAACAGACAGGTATTACACATGTACATACATGTACTGTAACAGACAGGTATTACACATGTACATACATGTACTGTAACATACAGGTATTACACATGTACATACATGTACTATAACATACAGGTATTACACACTATACATATTGTATAGGTTGTGTATACCTGATGTATAGGAGCACAAAATTGATGTATAGGAGCTGTATATCTGATACATGTATATAGGTTGCGTATACCTGATGTATAGGAGCACAAAATTGATGTATAGGAGCTGTATATCCGATACATGTATATAGGTTGTGTACACTTGATGTATAGGAGCACAAAATTGATGTATAGGAGCTGTATATCCGATACATGTATATAGGTTGTGTATACCTGATGTATAGGAGCACAAAATTGATGTATAGGAGCTGTATATCCGATATATAGGTTGTGTATACCCGATATATACATTGTAGGAGCTTTATAACTAATACATAAGAGCTGTTATATAACCTAATCTGATATAAGGAGGTATATACCTAATGTATAGGAGTTGTATAATAGAATTGTAGGCGATGTGTAGAAATTTTTTATACCGGTACTGTGAATCTATTTTTTTTCTGTTTGAACATTAGCTTCATTTGCACCCAAAAGGCCTGAGGGGTGGAGTAAATAAAGGGAAAATAGATTGGAATAATTGTGTTCTGTTTCACATATAATCAAAAACCTCACCATGGATACAAATTTGAAATTATGCTTATTTCACAGGCCTGAGGTACCATATATTTCCTAGGAGGAACAAAGTTGATTTTTATTTTATTACTTTATTTTTATCTGACTGTCACCTGCTATACATATGTAATATTTGTTTTACCATTATGGCATAAATGGCCTTTGTTTCAATATATAATCCGTAATCTGTATAAGCTAAAAGTAACATAGCAAGATATGTTATCACAACATACTCAAGTGTCACCAGTTCAGTTTTTTAAGTTTATTTGGCCAACTTTTAAGTAAACCAAAATACTCATTTTACTTGATTTGGCCAACTAGTTTCATATTTAACAGTGTGATTTCAACAAGACATTTTTAACAATGCTTTAGACACCTAAAGTACCCTACAGGAGGATAACCTTTATATTGTGATGTAAAGGACAATGAGCTGTGAATTTGGCCAAGGGCAGATAATCAGTGGCTAACAATAATATTGTATAAGTTATTATACAATACTTGTACTTACAAGTGTACACTTACCTGTTAGATGTGGGTAACTACAGGGATATGTGTCATATAGTTATTAAGTGTACATCACAGTATATGTAGATACAAAGTATCTATTTGGTGTACAATTATCATATAATATGTTTCACCACATGTACTAGGTAGGCCTAAATGTATGGTTGCAGGTCATAGAATAATATACTATCAAAGATAAAAAGACTGTTATATGATCACAGGAAAATGAATATAATTGTATTTTGAGATGAGATATTTATCAAAATATTATTTTAAACAAATTTAAACTGTACTATATTTCCATAAATTTGTTAGTTTTGGGCCCAAATTTTTAAGCGTCAATAGACTGATTTTTTTTTTGGAATATGTTTCACATTTTTAAGAAAAATTGTACCCCAGTGCATTAAAATTAATATAGAAATGGTTATGAAAATTAGATAATCTTCAAATTTGCAATGATGTCTTAAAGTTAATCTTATCATAAATGAGGATGACGGGGTATAGTATAGTATAGTTAATTGAATTTCACCATAAATATTTTTCTGTGTATTTTATATTGGGTTAGACCTGATTTAAGCAGTAATTGATAACTGTAGGAAAAATGCAAGCAAGCAAGCAGCAGAATAATTGAGGTACATTATTTATACTAATGAATCAGCTAACTCAGCTTTCTGACATGTTTTGCAACTATCTGTATTTTCACATCAAAACAGTTAAGTGCTGCATACAAGGCATACTTATTATACACTTTACAATACAAGTGGACACATGTCAAAGAAACCAGGACTTCCCAGTGTCAACAAATTAACAACTTCATGAACATGCTACAGCATATATTCTCTCCCTTAGCATGTGTACAAAAATATAACATAAATCGAGATGAATTTTCAAATCTCACTTTATATTTCAGCACGGGTATTAGCCTCGTCTGTAAAATCAACCTCAAATATATTATATAGGCCTAGGTGCATTGGCAAAAAATAATTCTGCGCTCTTACCAAGTTAATAAACGACAATGGTTCTCCCTAGTAAGAATTATTCCGTTTATACCAACATAATCAGCTATAGTTCGAATAAGTAATTCTAACATCTTTACGAATATTATCTAAGTTCCAACGGCTTTTCGGAACACTCAAGTGTCTTTCGGAAAAGTTTATGACTCGGGATTATACCTTGTCATTTTAGTGTATGGTAATATGCGCCTTCTTATACAAATCTTTCAAAAAATGTCCACTAATATTAAAAGTTATATTTAAATATATCAACTAAACTTAATGATAATATTTTATTCAAGCGTTCGTCTGCTTACTATTTTGAAATACGCAACTAAGCTTCCGGTAGAGCTAGTTTTACACAGCTCCCGTTTATAACTTTCTTATTGATGCATTTGGGTCTGCCCAGAAAGTAATGAATAAGGATACAATTATAAACCATGAAACTAAGAAAATCTCACCAGTCATAGAAACAATACAGGACGTCTTGTTTTGATTCAATTTGGTCATGGATACAAGTACAACTGGAACCACTTTAATCATGAACACAAGTACAACCGGAACCATTATGGTCATGGATACAAGTACAACCGGAACCATTATGGTCATGGATACAAGTACAACCGGAACCATTATGGTCATGGATACAAGTACAACCGGAACCATTATGGTCATGGATACAAGTACAACCGGAACCACTATGGTCATGGATACAAGTACAACCGGAACCATTATGGTCATGGATACAAGTACAACCGGAACCACTATGGTCATGGATACAAGTACAACCGGAACCATTATGGTCATGGATACAAGTACAACCGGAACCATTATGGTCATGGATACAAGTACAACCGGAACCACTATGGTCATGGATACAAGTACAACCGGAACCACTATGGTCATGGATACAAGTACAACCGGAACCATTATGGTCATGGATACAAGTACAACCGGAACCACTATGGTCATGGATACAAGTACAACCGGAACCACTATGGTCATGGATACAAGTACAACCGGAACCACTATGGTCATGGATACAAGTACAACCGGAACCATTATGATCATTGATACAAATACAACCGGAACCACTATGGTCATGGATACAAGTACAACCGGAACCACTATGGTCATGGATACAAGTACAACCGGAACCACTATGGTCATGGATACAAGTACAACCGGAACCATTATGTTCATGGATACAAGTACAACCGGAACCACTATGGTCATGGATACAAGTACAACCGGAACCACTATGGTCATGGATACTGTAACATAGCACTATAGAACTGTATATTTGTATTTCGCGCGCCTACTTGAATATAACTTTACGCGAGAGTCACGCGAGAGGAGAGGACAATGGCACCGATGAAAACATAGCGTAAACTTTCATGGTGCGGGATAAACTGCCAATACGCAAACTGCAGCTTGCGGTGAGTACCCTAAACCCATGATTTAGTTTATATATATGTAACATGTTCCTCCGATTAGTTAGAATGACTCTATATAATGCTGTGTAGATAAACAGTGACATGTTTACCTTTGTATGTTGATGATAGGTGTACGCGTACACAGGTGCGCGCTATCATTGTTTATATTATGCCATACCCAATACCTGTACAGTAAGGTGTAACTATTGGTATCTTCTTCATATAAGGTTATCATAAAGCAATCATATGTACTTTAAGCTTAGGTGTAGGCTATATATAGCTGTAACGCGCACATGTATGTGATATTGTTGTTTACGGTCAACAACTATTCAGTGACCCATTAAGGTGTCGTGCGCCATACATTTACCTGTAAATATAGTAGGTCGGGAAATGTCATTATTATTACCTAATAGTCTTTATAGAGTAGTATTTGTTGCATAGGAATATGTATTAGGTAATTAGGTTACTGTAATTAATGTTTGCTGGTAATTACAGTTAATTATGGTAATAGTGAATTTAATAATAATCACATGGGTATTGAACGGTATATGTATATTATATCAGACCGTACATAGTTATATATCTGTTATTGTAGTTAATTCCTGGTACTCCCAACATATTGTTGGTCGAAAGGAGTGTTAACCCTCTCATAGATGGATGGCGGTCCTGTGGTGTGGTCATGGTTGAAATACATCTTGTGGCTGAGGTGGATACACTAGACACTGCTCAGGGAAATGTTGGCTCGTGACAAGAGATCATCTGGTGGACAAGGTGGTCAAGGACAGGGGAGACAATGGACAGATGTGTGGTCGATGTGTGGTTGATGCTTGGTGACTTGGTGGATGTTGGTGCCTGATGAGTTGATGTTTAGAGACACTCTCAGTAGAGCTTACATCATTAGTCAAACCAGTGTGAACATTGTGATAAGTCATCCAAGACAATAACTTTATTACACTGGAGTAGATTACTGCCTACTCAGTAATTGGTTACACTGTACATCATCAATATGTTGCTTAAGTGGAATACAGCCCACTAGTCTATATTTGGTGCAATATTGTTGTTTTCATGTGATCATTGTGTATTTGTGAATGGCGTGGAAGTGAACGAGAGTGTTTTGCCTATGTAAACATGGTTTTATATGTATTTTATATAAATTTGTATATAGTGTAAATCCACGTGTCTCTCTTGTTCTTATCAGAATAGGCAATTCGCTCATCCCGTTACAATTTTTGGTGGCAGCGGTGGGATAGTTAATTGTTTGGTTCTTTTAAGGATTTGGGTTACATGTTGATTTACTTTGCATAATTAGGTTTTCGGATTTGTGGAAATATGTCTACCTTAAAAGAGTTGATAGGGATAGGTACTGAAATGGGTCTTACGGGTACATCACTCGCGGAGTTTGTTCGTGAGGAGCAAGCGCGGGATCGCGATCAGAGACAACAAGAACGCGAGGAAGCACGCAGGGAAGCCGATCGAGCGCATGAACTGGTGATGTTGAAGGAAAGTAGACAGATGGAAATAGAACGCGAGGAGCGGGCTGTGAAAGAACACGCGAGGAAATGCGAGTTGTTAAGCCTACAGGAACAGCAGACAGGTAGTACTAACGTAGTGGGTCAACCATCTGCAGCTGCTCGCGGACCAAAACTTCCTTCATTTGACGAGGATAGAGACAATATGGATTCATACCTGCAGCGGTTTGAGAGATATGCGACAACTCAACGTTGGGAAAGATCAACCAGTTGGGCTTCGAATCTTAGTGTGTTACTCAAAGGACGCGCTCTTAATGTGTTTTCTCGGTTACCTGTAGACCAGTCATTAGACTATGACGTTTTGAAAACTGCACTCCTGAAGAGATTTGAAATGACCGAGGAAGGATTTAGGAATCGTTTTAGATCAGGTAGGCCAGAGAAAGGAGAGACATTTTCACAATTCGCAGTCAGACTTGAAAGTTACTTCGTGAGGTGGTTAGAGATGGCCAACACGGGTAAGACATTTGAGGAGTTGATAGACTTGATGGTACGCGACCAGTTTTTACAGGCTTGTGGACATGATCTTGTGTTGTTTTTGAAGGAACGTACACCATCTTCTTTGAAAGCTATGTCACAGCTAGCTGACCAGTATGCTGAAGCTAGGGGAAATCCGCCTAATCTTGTCCGGTCGAGGAAACAAGTAGATAGAGAGCATTTTTCTTCTCATGGTCAAGGTAAAGGACGCGATCACACCGACTCGTCTTTCACAGCGTCGAACAACTCAAAAGGGAATTCTGGAAGCAAGGTGAATGTAAAACATTGCTACATTTGTAAAGCGACAGACCATCTTGCAAACAAGTGTCCAAAGAGAGGATCTGGAAGGCGTGTGGCTCTCGTGTCCGAGAAAGGCGAAACGGCAAAGATGCATTGGTCTACCAGAAAAGAAGAGAAAGGTCATCAATATAAAGATATGTCAGTGTCGTGTGACGTGGTTTGCAGAGAATCCACAATGCCAGTGGTAAAAGGATTGGTTGGACAGCATCGTGTCTCAGTATTGCGAGATACTGGGTGTAGTGGAGTTGTACTGAAGAGTAGCTTGGTGAGATTAGACCAGATGACTGGGGAGACGCGCATTTGTACTTTAGCTGATGGTAGTACTCTCAAAGTGCCAACAGCTAAGATTGAGATAGATACTCCATATTACAACGGATCAGTTGTGGCGTGGTGTATGGCAACACCAGTGTATGACCTCATCGTAGGGAATATTGAAGGAGCACGACCACCTGATGAGCCAGATTTGTCATGGTCTGAAGAGAAGGAGTCTGTTACTGCAGTCCAGACGAGAGCACAGAAAAGACAGGAAGCAAGACCCTATAAACCATTGAAGGTTCCTAAAGCGTTGGAGGACGTTTTGCATGAGGACGTTTGGAAAGCTCAGCAAGAAGATGAATCCTTACATCGGATAAGAGAGTTGGTATCCAAAGGGGATGTCAAGGAAAGACAAGACGGTGGAGAATCACAGTTCCTGTTGCGAAATGGTATGATATATCGTAAATTCCAAAGTCCAGCTGTAGGAAACGGAAGAACATTCAACCAGCTTGTAGTGCCAAGCAAGTATCCGTTCCGAAACCGTTCTTAAACTTGCGCACGATTCAATGATGTCAGGACACCTTGGCGTTAAACGCACAACAGACAGAATCACGATGGAATTCTACAGGCCAGGCGTGAACGCGGATGTGACGAGGTTTTGCCGGTCGTGTGATATCTGCCAAAGAACCTTCCCAAAAGGACGTGTCACGAAAGTACCTCTAGGGAGGATGCCCCTGATAGACACTCCATTCCAACGAGTGGCAGTTGATTTGGTTGGACCATTGCAACCAGCAACTGATAGAGGAAACCGGTATATTCTAACTATTGTTGACTACGCGACTCGATACCCAGAAGCTGTTGCATTGTCTGGAATAGAAACCGAACGTGTAGCTGAAGCACTTGTGGATGTGTACAGTAGGGTTGGAATACCACGGGAAGTACTGACTGACCAAGGAAGCCAATTTACATCTGGCTTGATGAAAGAAGTAAGCAGACTTCTCTCTATCAAACGACTTACAACTACACCATATCATCCTATGTGCAATGGTTTGGTTGAACGCTTCAACGGTACTCTCAAGCAAATGCTGAAGCGGATGTGTTCAGAAAGACCGAAGGATTGGGACAAATATCTCAACTCATTACTTTTTGCATACCGTGAGGTACCGCAGGAAAGCCTTGGGTTTTCTCCATTCGAGTTACTGTATGGGAGAACTGTGCGAGGACCAATGATGATCCTACGAGAACTGTGGACCAAAGATGTAGCTGATGCTGATATCAAAACAACTTACCAGTATGTTGTTGACCTCAAGGAACGCTTAGAGGAAACATGTAAGCTTGCACAAGAGCAGCTTACGTCAGCGAAAACCCGTCAAGCGAAGTACTTCAATAAGAAAACAAAGGAGAGAACAATGGAATCTGGACAGAACGTATTGATATTATTCCCAACCAAACGTAACAAGCTATTAATGCAGTGGAGAGGGCCTTATGTCATAGAAAAGAAGAAAGGATCTATGGACTATGTCGTCAAAGTTGATGGAAAGTTGAAGACATTCCACGCGAATATGCTACGTCGGTATATAGAGCGAACTGCAAACGTGAACTTTCTAGGGGAAAGTGATCCTGGAGCGCTATCTGTGGTGTGTGCATCTATTGTTCATGACGATGATGATGTAGAGATTCACCGTACGCGGCACCAGTGGTCATTGTTAGAAAGAAAGACGGTTCTAATCGTTTCTGTATAGACTATCGACAGATTAATAGAGTGACTGTTTTCGATGCGGAACCGATGCCGAACGCTGATGACATATTTTCAAGACTAGCAGGACACCGATATTTCTCAAGGCTAGATCTGAGTAAGGGATACTGGCAAGTACCCATGTCCGAACATTCCAAACCAAAGACTGCTTTTACGACACCAGTGGGTTTGTTCCAATTTACGGTGATGCCGTTTGGGCTGGTGAATGCCCCTGCAACGTTTTGCCGACTGATGAGAAAGCTCTTGCAAGGAATGACGAATATCGAAAGCTTCATCGACGATATTCTCATTTATACACAGTCCTGGGAACAGCACGTTGACATACTTCGTAAACTCTTTGCCCGACTGAGAGAAGCAATTCTCACTGCAAGACCATCCAAGTGTGCTATCGGCTATAAGAGCTTAGAATGTCTTGGGCATATGGTTGGCGACGAAAGACTATTACCGAATCCGGACAAGGTCAAAGCAATTTTGGAAGCACCGCGACCTGAGACTAAATCGCAAGTTCGATCGTTCTGGGGGTTGGCTGGATTCTATAGGAAATTCATCGCCAGTTTCGCAGCAATCTCTGTCCCATTGACAGACCTTACAAAGAAAGGGCAGCCCAATCGAGTGATTTGGGAGGAACCACAAGAAGCGGCGTTTGAGACACTGAAGAAACGTCTAGCCAGCAAACCTATCCTCAAGCTTGCAGATCTCGAGGCCGAATTTATCCTTCGCACGGATGCCTCAGATAACGGACTAGGCGCAGTTCTGTTGCAGGAGGAGGACGGAGATCCACTTCCCGTTGCCTTTGCGAGTAGGAAGCTCAAGGGAGCAGAGAAAGCGTACGCGGTCATCGAAAAGGAATGTCTGGCAGTGATATGGGGAATAGCAAAATTCGAACGTTACTTGTACGGACGTGAATTCATTCTCGAGACCGACCACCAGCCGCTGGTATATTTGAATAAGCTCAAAGGCACCAATGCACGGTTGATGAGGTGGGCTTTGTTGCTCCAGCCATATCGGTTCAGGATACGTGCGATTCGCGGGAAAGACAATGTCGGAGCAGATTGCCTGAGTCGTCTGTAAGTCTAGGAAGGAAAATACACATTTCAATTTTAATGTGTCGACAAGAACTATTGGTTTACTCTAGATAGTGTTATGTAGATAGTTGGAAATAAAATTCTTCAAATTTTATTTTCTCAATGGGGGCGTGTGTAACATAGCACTATAGAACTGTATATTTGTATTTCGCGCGCCTACTTGAATATAACTTTACGCGAGAGTCACGCGAGAGGAGAGGACAATGGCACCGATGAAAACATAGCGTAAACTTTCATGGTGCGGGATAAACTGCCAATACGCAAACTGCAGCTTGCGGTGAGTACCCTAAACCCATGATTTAGTTTATATATATGTAACATGTTCCTCCGATTAGTTAGAATGACTCTATATAATGCTGTGTAGATAAACAGCGACATGTTTACCTTTGTATGTTGATGATAGGTGTACGCGTACACAGGTGCGCGCTATCATTGTTTATATTATGCCATACCCAATACCTGTACAGTAAGGTGTAACTATTGGTATCTTCTTCATATAAGGTTATCATAAAGCAATCATATGTACTTTAAGCTTAGGTGTAGGCTATATATAGCT
The DNA here is from genome assembly GCA_947623455.1 of Mimachlamys varia. NCBI lineage: Eukaryota > Metazoa > Mollusca > Bivalvia > Pectinida > Pectinidae > Mimachlamys > Mimachlamys varia. The sequence continues at coordinate 57,376,900 of OX392528.1, forward strand.
GTAACGCGCACATGTATGTGATATTGTTGTTTACGGTCAACAACTATTCAGTGACCCATTAAGGTGTCGTGCGCCATACATTTACCTGTAAATATAGTAGGTCGGGAAATGTCATTATTATTACCTGATAGTCTTTATAGAGTAGTATTTGTGGTTTAGGAATATGTATTAGGTAATTAGGTTACTGTAATTAATGTTTGCTGGTAATTACAGTTAATTATGGTAATAGTGAATTTAATAATAATCACATGGGTATTGAACGGTATATGTATATTATATCAGACCGTACATAGTTATATATCTGTTATTGTAGTTAATTCCTGGTACTCCCAACATATTGTTGGTCGAAAGGAGTGTTAACCCTCTCATAGATGGATGGCGGTCCTGTGGTGTGGTCATGGTTGAAATACATCTTGTGGCTGAGGTGGATACACTAGACACTGCTCAGGGAGATGTTGGCTCGTGACAAGAGATCATCTGGTGGACAAGGTGGTCAAGGACAGGGGAGACAATGGACAGATGTGTGGTCGATGTGTGGTTGATGCTTGGTGACTTGGTGGATGTTGGTGCCTGATGAGTTGATGTTTAGAGACACTCTCAGTAGAGCTTACATCATTAGTCAAACCAGTGTGAACATTGTGATAAGTCATCCAAGACAATAACTTTATTACACTGGAGTAGATTACTGCCTACTCAGTAATTGGTTACACTGTACATCATCAATATGTTACTTAAGTGGAATACAGCCCACTAGTCTATATTTGGTGCAATATTGTTGTTTTCATGTGATCATTGTGTATTTGTGAATGGCGTGGAAGTGAACGAGAGTGTTTTGTCTATGTAAACATGGTTTTATATGTATTTTATATAAATTTGTATATAGTGTAAATCCACGTGTCTCTCTTGTTCTTATCAGAATAGGCAATTCGCTCATCCCGTTACAGATACAAGTACAACCGGAACCATTATGGTCATGGATACAAGTACAACCGGAACCATTATGGTCATGGATACAAGTACAACCGGAACCATTATGGTCATGGATACAAGTACAACCGGAACCATAATGATCATGGATACAAGTACAACCGGAACCATTATGGTCATGGATACAAGTACAACCGGAACCATAATGATCATGGATACAAGTACAACCGGAACCATTATGGTCATGGATACAAGTACAACCGGAACCAATATGATCATGGATACAAGTACAACCGGAACCAATATGATCATGGATACAAGTACAACCGGAACCATTATGGTCATGGATACAAGTACAACCGGAACCATTATGGTCATGGATACAAGTACAACCGGAACCATTATGGTCATGGATACAAGTACAACCGGAACCATAATGGTCATGGATACAAGTACAACCGGAACCATAATGATCATGGATACAAGTACAACCGGAACCATAATGATCATGGATACAAGTACAACCGGAACCATTATGGTCATGGATACAAGTACAACCGGAACCATAATGATCATGGATACAAGTACAACCGGAACCATAATGATCATGGATACAAGTACAACCGGAACCATTATGGTCATGGATACAAGTACAACCGGAACCACTTTAATCATGAACACAAGTACAACCGGAACCATTATGGTCATGGATACAAGTACAACCGGAACCAATATGGTCATGGATAAAAGTACAACTGGAACCACTATGGTCATGAACACAAGTACAACCGGAATCATTATGGTCATGGATACAAGTACAACCGGAACCATTATGATCATGGATACAAGTACAACTGGAACCATTATGGTCATGGATGAGAGTACAACTGGAACCACTTTAATTATGAACACAAGTACAACCGGAACCACTTTAATCATGAACACAAGTACAACCGGAACCATTATGGTCATGGATGAGAGTACAACTGGAACCACTTTAATCATGAACACAAGTACAACCGGAACCATTATGGTCATGGATACAAGTACAACCGGAACCATTATGGTCATGGATACAAGTACAACCGGAACCATTATGATCATGGATACAAGTACAACCGGAACCATTATGGTCATGGATGAGAGTACAACTGGAACCACTTTAATCATGAACACAAGTACAACCGGAACCATTATGGTCATGGATACAAGTACAACCGGAACCAATATGGTCATGGATAAAAGTACAACTGGAACCACTATGGTCATGAACACAAGTACAACCGGAATCATTATGGTCATGGATACAAGTACAACCGGAACCAATATGATAATGGATACAAGTACAACCGGAACCATTATGGTCATGGATACAAGTACAACCGGAACCAATATGATAATGGATACAAGTACAACCGGAACCATTATGGTCATTGATACAAGTACAACCGGAACCACTATGGTCATGGATACAAGTACAACCGGAACCACTATGGTCATGAACACAAGTACAACCGGAATCATTATGGTCATGAATACAAGTACAATTGGAACAACTCGCTTAATTCACTGTGGTCATGAATGCTTCGCATGTTGTACAAATTATTCAATATGAGATTGTGTGTTGGTATGAAAACTTTTCTGTGAACATTGTATACCAATCATGATTGATTCACGTGGTATTCATTTCGTCCAATAGAAATCCAGTCAAGCACCAAACAAACGTCACTTATAATTTATAAAAAAAAAAAAATAAAGCAAATGAAATTTCAAATACTTTAGTCTATATTTATTTTAGAGAAATCACGGAGTATTGTCAATCGCCGATACTAATCACGTAGCATATAGATAGTCTAAACAAGGATGCAAACTGTAATACCCGGGGTTGAGCCGGAATAAGGGAATCGAACATCAGCCCTTGAGTGCTCAACCAAGTGCACCAGACGACCCGAAAATGATAGAATCTCCCTTCATCGGCCTCTTCGCCGCTTAGTTTCTATATCTGCTAAAATTACGTCGAAGATTCAGCGTTTCGAAAAGTGCAGCCATCTTTCCTGTTGGTAACTAATTACAGAACCATGTCTCCTCGGGCTGATAATTACTGCAAGTGTGCTAATGAACGGCTTCGTATTAACATCCCTCGATCTGTATGCATTCATTGTTCGAACTACTACGCTTCAAACAAAATAGCTTGAGGCAAAAATGGAATATATATGGAGAACAATCAAAAATATTTTGTTTAACAAATAAAAATATGTTGTCTTATTCCGAGACATGGGTGTTAAGGTATATTATCAATCGTGCAAAGAATTTCATGTATTAGTAAATTAGCAAGAACACAAAAAGAAACCTATAATTTAGAAACGGTGGAAAGCAATCAGAATTCCAATTAAAATAGTACATTGTGTTAATTAGCAAACAATTAAAGCTTTTTTATCTATATATATTCATTAACGGAGACAAAATTGTTTTCGGTAGTGTCTTCATTAAGTTGTACTTTTTAATGCAACTTGTGTGAATTAAAAACAATACAAATTGAAGTGTTAGTGCTATAGATACAAATATGTGTATATATTTTATCTATTTTTATCTATTTTTTGAATTACTTAAGGGATACGCATTTTAGTAAGAGCACAAGGACGTTGCCGAACTTTTGCCGATGAGTTCTCGCAGAATGGCGAAACAGGTGTATAATGCATTGTAATTCACATCTGGCATGCTATATCAATAACTAAATTACAAGAATACATAATAATAATTCGAGGTTCTTAAATACCGCTTTATCACAACCTATTTGTCGTCTCAAAGCTGTTCACAAGTTATTGTCCCTGGTTAAAGGGCAATGCCCAACCATGTGCTAAGTAGACTGGAACAAGCGGAATAAAGTAACCCGCTCAAAGATACAACACCAGTGCCGGACAGGGACCTGAACTCGCAACCCTTCTATTACGAGCCAGGCGTCCTACCACTAGACCACCGTACGTCATAAGGTGCAATCACATATGTGTCTTAAGATCATCTTCCATCTTGATCGTACCCTTTTCTAAAAAAAATACCAACAGCAAGACCCCCCGACCTTATGATATTGTGTTTGTTCATTGTAATATGCGAAACATTTAATTACTTCTTATGATGGCATAGGTGTTAATGGGGCAATAAGTGAAGTTTGTCTACTTTTTTTTATAATATCACGATTTTTTTTATAAAATTGTAGTTTCTTAATCCTTGGGAACTACTCATACCGATACTTTGACAAAACCTGAAGTTTTCCACGCGTTTTTTAATTGATAACAAGGAAATCCTTAATGTTCAACCCATGCAAATGAGACATATGTTTACAAACATCGCTGAGCACTTTAACCTTATGATGATGACCACGAAACACGCGCAGACCTGCCTCGTGGATGCAATAAAAATGACTTCGAAATCGAAGTGCAGCCTGTCAAATAATATGTCTCTTGATAAAAGTAAGCGTTGCACTTATCCCATTACATTTCATGTACATGATGAATTCCTGAATTTATATAGCACTTACTTCACCACATCTCTACAGCTGATTTACGTAGCACGGTAAAGACCGAACACTTCATTAGGTTAACAAATTTCCCTTCAGCGGGCCCCTGTGTATGCAAGCTTTGATAATATCTGCCTTTGGTCAGTTTGAAGTATACCAACACAATTTCTCGTGGGATCTAATAATAATCATATATACATATGTATCATAAGTGTTGGCAACGTATTTCGTGAATCCAACATACCCTGAACTGCTGAAAGAAGTACGTGTTAAATCAAACTCCCCGTGTTCTCGAGCTCGCGCCAATTTACATTGATTATACAACACACATGCATGTGGTCGCGCCAGGAGACGCGGTAATTTTGTGCTATATTTTGATGTCGCTATATTTGGCGTGGGCTTTCCCAATAATTAAAATGACCATACCGGACATCGGCTACACGGTATCTAGTTGTTAAGCGCGGATTTCTTTGTCTGAATATAGGTATTTTCCGTTCTAGGTGATTTTTAAAAAAAATGTGGGTTCACTAAATTGCCTCTTTAACCTCTGCAACCTGCAATGATGGAGACATCCCTCAAAGTGCATGAAATGCAACTGAAACTGCATTGCTCTATTTTTCTTCCCTTTTTTCGTTATCAGAATCAAAAGGATTCATTTGGCCTTGACACACCTGCTATGGCAATTACAGACACACTGCAGGAACTAGGAGATCATTTGGCCAAAGTATGTAGATTTTGAATTTGTGTAAGTTTGGACTTAGATAAGGGAGATTTATAGAGAGATGTGTAAATTTTGGTCAAAATGAGGGAATCTCCCTCCAAATAAGTGAGGGTAAACGGGTATGAGAGGGGCAAAGAAGAAAATAGATTTAGTCGCCTCATAGAATGATAAAAAAAATAAAACATGTTATTTCAACTTGACGTCATATTGAGTCTACGACTTGTTTTGTATATGGTCAAGCATGATAAAAGGAACTCTTTTACAAACAGTTACAACAATCCAAAAACAATACAGAATCTTTAAAGATATATATATAGTATACATGTGCAGAAATATCACAGTCACAGCCGCAAGCGCGACTCATGGGTGGAGGGCTAGCGGTACCTGAATGTCAGACACCTTAACCACTTGGTCACCGCAGCCTAAGGGTGGAGGGCTACTGGAAGCAGAATATCTGACACCTTAACAACATGGCCAACGATGCCAAGTGATGGAGGGCTAGTGGTAGCAGAATGTCAGGCACCTTAACCACTTGACCACCGCGGCTTAGGAATGAAGGACTAGAGGTTGCAGAATGTCAGACGCCTTAACAACTTGGCCAACGATGCCAAGTGATGAAAGGCTAGTGGTAGCAGTATGTCAGACATCTTAACCACTAGACCAACGCGGCCTAGGAATGATGGGCTAGTGGTAACACTATGTCAGAAATATTAGCCACTTGGTCACCACAGCCTAGGGATACCTTAACTATTTTGCCACTGGGGCACCTTATGCCAATGAAAAACAATTTCTTTATGTTATCTAATATATTCCATGTGTAGTAGACCGTGTTTTTAATCTTGAGAGATTTTGCTGTTTACATTCAAAAAATAAATTCTTATGAAATGGTATTGAATGCATGCTAAAGGGATAAAAGAATGACAAAAGATAGATGGAAGTACAGACACGAAATGAATGAGGAAACAATTAAGTACATGTATCTTGTATTTGAAATGGATTCTTGTTCCGTATTCTCTTTCACAAAACATCCGAGCTATAACAAGCATGGCTTGATGCTACAAATGCTAGAACAAAGAGTACACTTCCGGAAGTGCAATAGTTATTGGCAGGCTATCAGCACCGAACTCGATATAGGTGTCTGCCTGCGGTCATAAATTGTCAAATTTATATTTGTTTTATTTTTTGTTTTATTCAATAATATGAAATATGACAAAGATGTTCAATGGTTGTACTTTTAAAACCCCACTGTGTTATTGATACCGTTGCTACATGTAATAACACGTTTCCACCCTTTGGTTGTATATGAAGCATTCTTATCTAAAACTGTGAATGTGCCTTCAATTATATATACTCTGTGTTGATATTGTATTATATAAGTAAACGAGTTCCTAATTCTATAATGAGATACATCTGTTATGCATGATCAAAGATGACCTTTGAACTTTGCTCAATTTCTATAGAGAGAGGAAGAGCTATATGTAGTCTGTAGTGAACACGAGAGGTTTATTTAATAATGTATCGTAATTTCTCATATTCTCCCTTCAATGTACGGTACAATGGAATTTTTCTATTGTGAAGAATAAAATGATTAAATATAGCTTCCTTTTTCAACAAACGGCGAAATCGACAGGAGGGCCATTAATACAGTACCAGATATGAAGTAAGACATCGGTTTGGAATGTGTTGAGTGCGCATGTAATTGACAGACTGCGGTATGTACCTGTAACCTTACTTCTGATACTGTTGAACAGATAATGAGTTTATAGTGCTACCGTACTGAAGTACACTGCCGACTTTATAGTGCTACCGCACTGAAGTACACTGCCGACTTTATAGTGCTACCGTACTGAAGTATACTGCCGACTTAATAGTGCTACCGTACTGAAGTATACCGCCGACTTTATAGTGCTACCGTACTGAAGTATACCGCCGACTTTATAGTGCTACCGCACTGAAGTATACTGCCGACTTTATAGTGCTACCGTACTGAATTATTCCGCCGACTTTATAGTGCTACCGTACTGAAGTATACTGCTGACTTTATAGTACTACCACAGTGAAGTATACTGCCGACTTTATAGTGCTACCACACTGAAGTATACTGCCGCCTTTTTAATGCTACCAAACTGAAGTATACTGCCGACTTTCTAATGCTACCACACTGAAGTATACTGCCAACTTTCTAATGCTACCACACTGAAGTATACTGCCGACTTTATAGTGCTACCGTACTGAAGTATACTGCCGAATTTATAGTGCTACCACACTGAAGTACACTGCCGACTTTATAGTGCTGTCACACTGAAGTATACTGCCGACTTTATATTGCTACCACACTGAAGTATACTGCCGACTTAATAGTGCTACCACACTGAAGTATACTGCCGACTTTATAGTGCTACCGTACTGAAGTATACTGCCGACTTTATAGTGCTACCACACTGAAGTACACTGCCGACTTTATAGTGTTGTCACACTGAAGTATAGCGCCGACTTTATCGTGCTACCACACTGAAGTATACTGCCGACTTAATAGTGCTACCACACTGAAGTATACTGCCGACTTTATAGTGCTACCGTACTGAAGTATACTGCCGACTTTATAGTGCTACCACACTGAAGTACACTGCCGATTTTATAGTGTTGTCACACTGAATATACTGCCGACTTTATAGTGTTGTCACACTGAAGTATACTGCCGACTTTATATTGCTACCACACTGAAGTATACTGTCGACTTTATAGTGCTACCACACTGAAGTATACTGCCGACTTTATAGTGTTGTCACACTGAAGTATATTACCGACTTTATAGTGCTACCACACTGAAGTATATTGCCGACTTTATAGTGCTGTCACACTGAAGTATACTGCCGACTTTATAGTGCTACCACACTGAAGTATACTGTCGACTTTATAGTGCTACCACACTGAAGTATACTGCCGACTTTATAGTGTTGTCATACTGAAGTATATTACCGACTTTATAGTGCTACCACACTGAATATACTGCTGACTTTATAGTGTTGTCACACTGAAGTATACTGCCGACTTTATATTGCTACCACACTGAAGTATACTGCCGACTTTATAGTGTTGTCACACTGAAGTATACTGCCGACTTTATAGTGCTACCACACTGAAGTATATTGCCGACTTTATAGTGCTGTCACACTGAAGTATACTGCCGACTTTATAGTGCTACCACACTGAAGTATACTGTCGACTTTATAGTGCTACCACACTGAAGTATACTGCCGACTTTATAGTGTTGTCACACTGAAGTATACTGCCGACTTTATAGTGCTACCACACTGAAGTATACTGCCGACTTTTTAGTGTTGTCACACTGAATTATACTGCCGACTTTATAGTGCTACCACACTGAAGTATACTGCCGATTGTATAGTGTTGTCACACTGAAGTATACTGCCGACTTTATAGTGCTACCACACTGAAGTATACTGTCGACTTTATAGTGTTGTCACACTGAAGTATACTGCCGATTTTATAGTGCTACCACACTGAAGTATACTGTCGACTTTATAGTGTTGTCACACTGAAGTATACTGCCGATTTTATAGTGCTACCACACTGAAGTATACTGCCGACTTTATAGTGCTACCACACTGAAGTATACTGCCGACTTTATAGTGCTACCACACTGAAGTGTACTATTGACTTAAAAGCGCTACCACACTGAAGTATACTGCCGACTATATAGTGTTACCACACTGAAGTGTACTACTGACTTTATAGTGCTACCACACTGAAGTATACTGCTGACTTGATAGTGCTACCACACTGAAGTATACTGCTGACTTTATAGCGCTACCACACTGAAGTATACTGCCGACTTTATAGTGCTACCACACTGAAGTATACTGCCGACTTTATAGTGCTACCACACTGAAGTACACTGCCGATTTTATAGTGTTACCACACTGAAGTATACTGCTGACTTTATAATGCTGTCACACTGAAGTATACTGCTGACTTTATAGTGTTGTCACACTGAAGTATACTGCCGACTTTATAGTGCTACCACACTGAATATACTGCCGACTTTATAGCGCTACCACACTGAAGTATACTGCCGACTTTATAGCGCTACCACACTGAAGTATACTGCTGACTTTATAATGTTGTCACACTGAAGTATACTGCTGACTTTATAGTGCTACCACACTGAAGTATACTGCTGACTTTATAGTGCTACCACACTGAAGTATACTGCCGACTATATAATGTTACCACACTGAAGTATACTGCCGACTTTATAGTGCTACCACACTGAAGTATACTGCCGACTTTATAGTGCTACCACACTGAAGTATACTGCTGACTTTATAGTGCTACCATACTGAAGTAAACTGCTGACTTTATAGTGCTACCACACTGAAGTTTACTGCTGACTTTATAGTGCTACCACACTGAAGTATACTGCTGACTTTATAGTGTTACCACACTGAAGTATACTGCTGACTTTATAATGCTGTCACACTGAAGTATACTGCTGACTTTATAGCGCTACCACACTGAAGAATACTGCTGACTTTATAGCGCTACCACACTGAAGAATACTGCCAAAGGCCCTGAGCAGAACATCACATTCGGTCACCTATATATTCTTGTACTGACAATGGATGAACCGTTGAGCATTATGCAGGCCGTAAAAACTACCATTTTCTGTGACTCGGCCAGAGGAGAGACCCCAACGCTTTCCTCACATGAGGAGAATGCTCAACTAAAAGGCCAAACGTGAGGCAGTGCCAAGGGAGACATAGTAATAGTTAGAAATAAAAAGGAAAAATCTAGTCGCCTCTTACGATCAAGCAATGGAGGGCAACAGGTACAATTCTTTCGTCCCACCTGCAAGACATGTTGACCCAGAAATGTACACTGTATATTGTAAATCAATCACCGAAACATTTGGCGTTTATAAACGTAAAACCGCTATATATCTGATCGACGTTATGTTTATAATGCGGTATTCGCGGTTTATTAAAATTTCAAGTGTCATATTGCATATATCCTGTAGACTTGTATCTGTTACTTGCGGCCGAAAACTGACAATGAGCTGTTCGAGTGATTGGCGTGCACGTTCTATCAACAACGATTTTGTTCGCTAAAACAAATTAAATAGAATTTATTTCCCCGTACATATGCCGGTAACCTGTCATTTGCGTATAATAATTTTATTATTTGTCTAAAACTTCGGAATGAAATTGCCCCTACAAATATCTCTTGTATGTTGAAATGAAATTATATTATGGAATTGTTTAATTAAATTAATTGGCATAATTGAATCACCTTAAAATGTAATTGTAGCATTACTGAATGGTATTTGTCGATCGATAATAATTAAATTTATACGACAAAAGCTTGCTTAATATAATAACATGTTTTAAGCGTTCGTGTTGCAAGTTTCATGTTGCACACATGCCGATGGCTATATAAGTCAAAGGGATGAAGGATGGAGACTTATTAATTTTTTAAAGATAGTTCTCTTCTTCCTCTAGGTTAGTTCGTCCGTTTCAAAGCACCAATTTGTGGAACACGAATTGGCATGCGAACCAACGTGTACTTCCGTCCCGGGGGTCTGTTTACAACCCGCAAGTATTACGTTCCCGGGGACTGCACACAATGGTTACTCGTCTGGTACTGGACCTATTATATGTTATACATATTATTATTCCCCTGGAAAACCATTTAATTTCCCAAAAGTCAACCGCCATTAACACATCTAGCCGATGACCAAGCACTTAAACGAGCATTCAACTCATTTTACGATTTCTGGAGCCTTTTTTTGGAACCGCTTACAAGTTCATGTATTTGCATTGGTCAGTATTTCAGAGAAGTACCTTCAATATAAAGTCATATAGAAGATGATGTTCTTGTCAAAAAGCTAAAGGAAATACTGTATAAATCTCTAACAATATCGAAGAACAATACCGTTATACATTTTTCATAAGCCCTATTCCCTCTTGTAATTTCTTGTCAAATCAACATGTGTTATGAAGGTTTGCGATCTATTCACTCGCTCCGGCGAATACCACTCTCCCTTACACGAACGCGTAATTACCATATATGAAAGGAGCATACCACACCTCCCAGTCGGCTCAGCCAATCGGGTGACGGGTTTTTGGCACACAGGTCCGGGTAAGGTTTTAATAATTCAATTGTGTCGAAGCTTTGAGGGGAAGGCTTTTACGTTTGCGACACATAGTGTGTTATTGGTTATGTGCTGGGCTGCTCGCTTGTGAAAGCCATACATACCAACGTGTAAAGGATCCCAGACTCTGCAGCCACACTGTAACATGGTAAGTATACGATTTTTTTTATTACTTTCATAATACAATATACCACTCTGCTTTATTCGGGATTAGCTTTTTTTTTCAAAATTTAAACTAACATTTTATATAAGTTCCGGACCTACATTATTTTTTACGTTGTTTTAATGTGGTTTTGTTTTTGCCCCTTTCAACTTTAAATTTTACCTTTTATCCAAAAGACATCGATTTTTTTATGTTCTTAACTATAATCTTTCAATAGAAAATAAACATTATACCAGAGAAAAGGGAATTATAAGAGTCAACATATATGAGTTTTTTCCATGAAGTATTACCTATCGTTTCACTGCTGCATTCTGACGTCCACGTCTCCTTTAATTTATCAAACGTCCGCAAATTAGCCTCCTCACGATTCGCATAGAATATTTCTTTTGAGCAAGTTTGCTTCCATTCGCAGCACGACAGAGCACTACCTATGGTGATAGTGCTATGACACGAACCGTGATACCTTAGACTCAATAGGGTTATAAATAAGTGTCTCCCTGCATCTAGATAAACACTAGCCACTAGGGCATATCTGTTTTTAATAGGTAATGTTATATAAATTGTGTTTTATCGATTGACGACAAAGCTAGCGCTCTATACAAGCATTGCTATCTCAATTTCCTACGAATACTATAATTTGGAAATTGGTTATATTTTCTCTATTCCATCTCCGTAATAAAGTACTATTTGTGTTTGTACATGTACAAAACTGTCTAATGAACATGAAGGATGACTGATTTAACGCTATGTGAAAAGAAGACTTCTTGTACGTATTTTGTCACTTTTTATAGATTAATTATGGCAAGGGGAATATAAAAACGATACAGTAAGGTTGAACATTTTTTGAAACAACATTATATTTTAATTAAATCTTATACATTTCGATATTCCTTTCTTAAAACACCTGCACACACAAAACACCAGTACATGTATGCAGGACAGTGACCCGGTCATGTGATTATCACAAAACGAATATTGCAACGTCCGGAGGTGCTATACGCTAAGGCTGATAAAATGATGATTTCATGGTAAGTTTAGCATTTATGCCGGAAAGCCCAGGGCTGTCGTAACGCTGTCACAGGAAAAACTATTTTACGTTCTTTATTGACATCAGTGATATGTAAAACGAGGCTGGAGGAAACTAACATACCGATGAGTGTCCCTCTCAACAAATTTTGATATAAGCCTGAAAGGTACGCTCCAGCACCGATACGTTTTATAAGCAAAGCTGCGCAAACCATGGCTCCTCTTTTTGCAAGTTGCTTCAAAAAAGCATATACAATGTACTATACAATGAAGTAAATTAAAGGTTAAGATGACAAGAAGTAAGACTTGCATGAATAAAATTGTATGTACCAGAGCTGACGTTTTGTTAAGTTAACGTTGCATGCAGTAGCTGTTGTTCGTGGTTTTTAGCTCTCTGGACGGAGTCCAGGAGAGCTTATGCAGTCATTCTCATGTTTTTGCCGGAAGTAGAATTATTAAAATTGTGTGGACAGAGGATATCAGAAACAGTGGGACTGTCAGAATGGATTTCAAGACACATGATTGGGGTCTACACGAACTAGATTTGACAAGAAATTTGAGTTGTTAAATGTTTTCATTTTCGAGTAATCGTCAATTTACGATGTCATTTTGGACACACTCGGTGTCACAGGGACATGCCGAACGTTATTCTGAGAAGTTAGGAGGCAAAGTTCCTATATCAATCCACTGTAGTGTGTATATAGTAATGTGCTGCACCACACGTATCCCTGTGCCGCTGCAAAAAATTGCTGCTATGCGTGTTACTTTATACACATTATGTCGTCTGCTATGTAAAGTGTACAGAGTGTCTCGCAAGGTATACGTATACGTCCCTGGCAAACACTGATATGAAACCTTTCTATGTATTCTTAGTTATTCCAATTGTTTATGAATAGATTTTGACAAAATCTGTTCATTTGTTATAAAATATCCATATTGTCTTCTCATAATATTAACTTAATTTCTTGAAAGCAAGGACTTTCCTGCATGGTTAATTTCCGTGTGACGCCCTTTTTTGGAATTATGTAACGAAATAAAATCAAATTAAAATAATATATTATTAATTATGATTATACACAACGGAAAATAGTGAAAATATTATGAGATTATGCAGAAGACAATTCTCTACAAGTACACAAAAAATCAACAAAAATGACCCAAATGATTTTCTCAAATCAACATGCTTAGGGATTCCTTGAGATGGCGACCCCTGGTTGAGGGAGTGAGACGTTTAAAAGTTAAATTCGCCTGGCCATTATAATGTATCCTTTACGATTAATTCTTTTTATAAACTATATTCTGTCAGGTGTTTAAAATTAGTACATGCGTGTAGATTTAAATAGCAAAATGTCCTTTTTCGGGTCTAACTTGTATGACACGGAAAACCAGGGGCATCAGGTTCGGTCATTTTTCGGTCAAAACCCCATTTTTCATGAAAGAAGTGCGCGTTTGCAAGGGGTCCGGCGAGATACCTCAAGGTGCTGGCGGCCGGGGCGTGTTGATTATCCAAAAAAGGAGACTGTTTGTTCAAATGAATGACATTGACCCACTTTCAAGGTCACTGGGGTCAAATGTCTTAAAAAACATTTTCTTCTCACTAACCAAAAGGTCCAGGACACTGATATTTGGCTTGTAGCGTGCTTGAATGAAGGACTAAAAAGTTCGTTCAAATGAATGACCTTTACCCAATTTCAAGGTCACAGGGGTCAAATGTCTTAAAATCTTTGAGCAACTTCTCTCTAACCAAAAGGCCCAGGGCACTGATGTTTGGTCTGTAGCATGCTTAGATGAAGGGCTATCAAGTTTGTTCAAAGAAATGACCTTGACCCTTTTCAAAGTCACAGGGGTCAAATGTCTTATAATCGTTGCGCAACTTAATAAGAGTACAAAATTTCATTTAAAACGATCAATACACTGAGTCAGGAAAATTCATTGAAAAAGTTGAAAATACAAAGAACATATAGCAAAATTTAAAAAAATGAAAGACTAAAATTGGCACATAACTGTATATACAACCCAGCTGGATTTCAAATCAACGTCCAGAGAGCTACGAGGCCCTTGGCCTCTTGTTTATTATATAACAAAATAAGATACGATAAGTTACATAGTTTGTAAGTGACCTGATACGGAAAAATAACGGGTCTAAAAAAAATTTGTATCAGGTGAGGCGAATCTAAAACAAACTTGTTTCAGGCCACTAACAAACTTTGTAACGAATTTATCCTGCTAAAGGTTTATACCCTGTAATTGATTAAAAAAACATGCACACGATGATTGTTTTCTTCAGATATGTATTTTTCAAAACATGTTATAAACTCATAACTTAAAAAACTAGATTTCAACAATTTCAACAAAATTACATATTTATATATCACAACATATACTGTTTGATTCAAATTGAAAATAACCCCTTATCAGTACGGAGCAGGACATTTATGTGTAATGTTTTACCTCATTTTTATGAACACAGTTTTTATTTGTTGATTGTTTGGCTTTGGATTGTGGTAAATGTTCGGATTTGTTTGTGTATTCGACACTGTGCTGCGAGTCGACAGTGTGGAACTTGATCCAGATTCCAAAAAGTCACTAAAAATGTCATTTAAGTTAAACCCATCCAAATATGGCACAAAATGGGAACCCGGTACTACTTTGGCTGTAGTTGCACTTGCAGGGAGTGCTAATTGATTTTCACAGGGACGTTGAACTAAAGAACTAAATGGAGAGTCCTTTCAAGAACGATAACTCGTACTGACGTGATACGGAATTTTTAGTGACCCGATACAGGATCGTACAGGACGTCATATGACGTTATTTTAACCAATGCGATAGTGAGATTTTTGCCATCAGCGGGATAAAAAACATATCACCGGTCGTGACCCTAACAGTAGTTTTAGACGGATTTGAATCAACGACGAGTTGAAGGATAAAACCGCTGTATAAAGCGGAGAATTGTTTTTGGCATACTGTATATAAAACATAGTTGTGATCACATCTGTTCTACGTCATAACGTTATGACGTATTTTTCAGTTTTTACGTCAAGTTTGCACTTGCAATTACTATGTTGTAACAATGTACCAACCGTTTGTTACACGTTCCTTAGACACCCTTAAAACACGAAACAGGAACGTAACTTTAAATATTTATACAATTATCTCATATCGAATAATATTTTATCAAACAATCAATCTGGATTTAGACCTGGTGACTCCACTGTAAATCAACTATTATCTATTTATCAAGATATTTCAAAAAACTTAGACACAGGAAAAGAAGTTAGGTTTGTATTTTGTGACATAAGCAAGGCCTTTGATAGGGTTTGGCATTTAGGTCTTATTAAAAAAATAAGTAATTATGGAATTAAAGGCAAATTATTATCATGGATTCAAAACTACCTATCTGATAGATCCCAAAGAGTAAGTACAGAAGGTTTTTATTCCCCATATCTAACTATGAATGCAGGAGTCCCACAGGGATCAGTTCTGGGTCCACTATTATTTTTATTATACATAAATGACATCACTGATCTTGTTTCAAGTAAAGTTAAACTTTTTGCAGATGACACCTCCCTGTTTGTTATTGTCGACAACAACCCTGATCATTCGGCGGAACTTCTAACCAAAGACTTAAAAAATATTAGTGAATGGGCAAAAATTTGGGATGTTAATTTTAATTCAGCTAAAACGAAATCCATGTTATTTTCCCGTAAAAAAGAAACTGTTGTACCACCAATTTATTTTCGAGATAGTATTATTTCTACTAAACCTACTCACAAACACTTAGGCGTTACTCTAAATGAAAATGGCACTTGGGAATCTCACATACAAATTATTTATGAAAAAGCATATGCTAGAATAAACATACTACGCTGCTTGAAATATAAACTTAACAGAGAATCTCTTATTAAAATATATTATGCATTCATTAGACCCCTTCTTGAATATGCTGATGTCATTTGGAATAATTGTACAATCTACCTAAAACAATTACTTGAATCTATTCACCTAGAAGCGGCAAGAATCATAACAGGACTCAGAAAAGGAACATCACATCATTTACTGAATAGGGAATTGGGGTGGGAACCATTAGAAAATCGTCGAAAAAATCATCAGTTAATCCTTATGTATAAAATACTTCATGGTCAAACTCCTTTATATTTGCAAGAAATAATTAACCCATTTCATAACAATAATATTGATCATGTATACCCATTGCGTAGAAATAGAACATTTAACCCACCTCTTTGCATATCTAATAGCTATTATAATAGTTTCTTTCCTTCAATGCTCAGAGAATTTAATAATCTTTCACCACCTATGCAACAAGCACCTTCTATTAATAACTTTAAAAACTTCTTAACGCCTCAAATACTAGTGAAGAAGAAGATATGAGTACTTCAGATGTATTCAAAAATAAAGGATCAAGAAATAGAGAATATGACATTGCCATTTCCATATCAGACCTTGTATCAACCCGAGATCCAAATATCGGCCCGAGGGCCGAAGGCCCAAGGGTCGATATTGGGTCGAGGGTTGATACAAGGCCTGATATGGAAATGACCATGTCATATTCTATTTATTATATACTTTGAATTTTGTGACGGTTCATGATGATCTGTGTTTGATGATGTCTATTTTTTTCGGCCCGCTCAGCAAGCGGGCTGATACAGTGTATTCGGCCCGCTTAGCGAAGAATTGACCATATTGGCCCGCCCGGTGAGCAGATATGTACTAAAAGCATGCGTATTTATCAAGTATACAATTTCCCTGTATTTTATAGTAAGTATATAATAAAGGGTAATATTATACTTTGTCAGCTTCGAAATGGATGTAGCAACTTAAACTTTGACCTATTTATTGATCATTTAAAAGATAATCCTATATGTGCATGTGGTCTAAATCAAGAAACTGTCTCATTTTTTTCTTCATTGCCCTTTATTTTCAGACCAAAGAACTCTACTAAAAATGAACTTGAACCTATTGGAAACCATAACCACTTTCATCTCACTAATTTTTTATATAATGCTGTCAGATATGTAGTGAAAGCGTGAATATTGAAAGTCTTAACTGTATCCTAAAATATGTTATTAAAACCAAAAGATTTGTTGAATATCGAATATGATACATGTACCTGGCTACTCCATACATTTTGGCTTAATGCATACTTTATGTATGTATGATGGATATAGATGACATAAATTCTTTTATAAAAGTAGCATACATTCGTATAAGAGTGCATCTCTGGCTGGTTACCATAACATTAGTATACTGCAAATTCCGCACGGAATCGAACGCAACTGTTATGTGACTCTGTAGTGGGTTTGGCTCGTTCCAGGTGTGTGTATATACGTAACCTAGCATTTTGGGATGTACAGCCTTGGGTTTACGGGGGATATTCTATCTGGTAGTTTCAGTCAATTTGATTGTTGGCCACTGGTTTTATGTCAAATGTCTGGTCCACTTGGTACCACATTCCAAATTTCACAACTCGAAGTCAATTGTGGTGACAAAAACTCTCATCTCCTGACCTCTCCTACGACAGGAGTGTTTTTTGGCGTTTTCATGTGCGGTGCCAAATAAGCCAAAATATAACCTAAATCAAAATATCTCGATTTAGGGTAATTTTAAAGATATACAAACATTTGTTTTTCAATTATTCACGATATTGCTTGTGTGGACGAGACGAGAATGTGAAGGCGATGACCAATAATTTTGTAGTGTGGTGTCTGTGTTCCGCAGTGCGGTAGGTCGTTATTAGTACAGGTCACGTGGGACTACTAGACTCGTGTTACTGTCATCATAATCAATTAAACTTTAGGCGGGTCTGTCGTTCGTAGCAGTTTGATGTCTGACGGCGGGCGCTCGGGCACACACGAAGCTGATAATGCCGGTAAACGTCTGATGTCATACATTGAAGTTTACTCCGACTAACCCTGTAGAATAAATGGCGGGTCAGTGATCAAATAATGAGGGAGAATGTAATTGTGTCAAACTAAATTGGACAATCTTTCTCTGTAAGTAAGAGGTACATGTAATAGTTCAAGACAAGAAAGAAATGTAAGAAATAGATTTTACAATTCCTATTACGTGCGAGACGTCTCAACTAATTAAAGAAAAATGACGTGACGTCACGAATTAGGAAATTCTGTTGCCATCATGGCGACGTGATTGAAGTAAGAACCATTATCTGAAGCATTAGTAAGAAAGATTCGATTCTTTTCTCTCATTTCTCGCCATGTTGGATAGAGTTTGCCCATGTAAGAAAGCTATGTAAGAATATAAGACTCTTTCATATGCGTGTATGTAGGATAGGGATATTCCACCCGAGGGGCCACAAAATGTGGTGAAATCCGAGGCTTGCCGAGGGTTTTACATGTACCACTTTTTGTGATCCCGAGGGTGGAATAATTGTTAAAACCCGAGGCTTTGCCGAGGGTTTTGCCAAATTTGAAAATCCCTCGGGTGGAATTTCTTTATCTTACACCTTTGGTCATGAAAGAGTATTTTTCTCTCATTTCAACTACCTGAATAAGCTCAAAAACCATGAAAATACTTTTGACTGGCCACCATTTTGAAAATATCAAATTTTTCCTTGAATTGTTTTGACGAAAACAAATGATACAGCGAGATCGAGCATACCCCATATTTGCAAACGTAGTTTGCGCAGAAAAAAATAATCTCAGCTTTCTAATGTACACGGTTAAATTATCGTGAAAGGTTTTAATTTCATCACGTCGCCATTTTTCTTTTTTCGGCATCAGATTTTACCGAACTCGTGACGTCACGACATTGTTGCACCATTGTGACGTCACGCGGTGGCTGTATTGCATGGGTATGTGTGTAATACAACCACAGCAATCATATGTGTATTACCCTAGACAGGCCAGTATTACACACCTAGAAATGAGAGAAAGATTTTTCTTACATAGCTTTCTTACATTGGCAAACTCTATCTAACATGGCGAGATATGAGAGAACAATCTTTCTCTCATTTTTAATACTGGCCTGTCTAGGGCAATATACCTATGATCGCTGTGCTTTTCTTTCAATTCTAGGTGTTTAATACTGGCCTGTCTAGGGCAATACACCTATGATAGCTGTGGTTGTATTGCACACTTACCTATGCAATTGGAAAGGTATAAACGGAAGCTGTGTAAAACTAGCTCTACAGGAAGCTTAGTTGCGTATTTAAAACATAGTAAGTAGGCGTACGCTTAAATAAAATATTATCAGCAAGTTTAGCTGATATATTTAAATATCACTTTTCAAATTAATGGATATTTTTTGAAAGATTTGTACATGAAAGCGCATATTACGATACACTAAAATTACAAGGTAAGTCATACACTTTTCCAAAAGACATTCGAAGGTTCCGAAAAGCCGTTTGACTTGAAAAATATTCGTGAAGTTGTTAGGATTAATTATTTGAACTATAACTGGTTTTGTTGGTTTAAAATGGTTAGACATCATGATCATTGCGAATTTGAAGATTGTCTAATGTTCATACCCATTTCTATAGTTTAATGTCCATACCAATTTCTAAAGTCTAATGTTCATACCCATTTCCATAGTCTAATGTTCATACCCATTTCTATTGTCTAATGTTCATACCCATTTCTATAGTCTAATGTTCATACCCATTTCTATAGTTTAATGTTCATACCCATTTCTATAGTCTAATGTTCATACCCATTTCTATAGTCTAATGTTCATACCCATTTCCATAGTCTAATGTTCATACCCATTTCTAAAGTCTAATGTTCATACCCATTTCTATAGTCTAATGTTCATACCCATTTCTATAGTCTAATGTCCATACCCATTTCTAAAGTCTAATGTTCATACCCATTTCTATAGTCTAATGTTCATACCCATTTCTATAGTCTAATGTTCATACCCATTTCTAAAGTCTAATGTTCATACCCATTTCTATAGTCTAATGTTCATACCCATTTCTATAGTCTAAAGTTCATACCCATTTCTAAAGTCTAATGTTCATACCCATTTCTATAGTCTAATGTTCATACCCATTTCTATAGTCTAATGTTCATACCCATTTCTATAGTCTAATGTTCATACCCATTTCTATAGTCTAATGTTCATACCCATTTCCATAGTCTAATGTTTATACCCATTTCTATAGTCTAATGTTCATACCCATTTCTATTGTCTAATGTTCATACCCATTTCCATAGTCTAATGTTCATACCCTTTTCTATAGTCTTATGTTCATGCCCATTTCTATAGTCTAATGTTTATACCCATTTCTATAGTCTAATGTTCATACCCATTTCTATAGTCTAATGTTCATACCCATTTCTATAGTCTAATGTTCATGTCCATTTCTATAGTTTAATGTTCATACCCATTTCTATAGTCTAATGTTCATACCCATTTCTCTAGTCTAATGTTTATACCCTTTTCTATAGTCTTATGTTCATGTCCATTTCTATAGTTTAATGTTCATACCCATTTCTATAGTCTAATGTTCATACCCATTTCTCTAGTCTAATGTTTATACCCATTTCTATAGTCTAATGTGTATACCCATTTCTATTGTCTAATGTTCATACCCATTTCTATAGTCTAATGTTCATACCCATTTCTATAGTCTAATGTTCATACCCATTTCTATAATCTAATGTTCATACCCATTTCTATAGTCTAATGTTCATACCCATTTCTATAGTCTAATGTTCATACCCATTTCCATAGTCTAATGTTCATACCCATTTCTATAGTCTAATGTTCATGCCCATTTCTATAGTCTAATGTTTATACCCATTTCTATAGTCTAATGTTCATACCCATTTCTATAGTCTAATGTTCATACCCATTTCTATAGTCTAATGTCCATACCCATTTCTATTGTCTAATGTTCATACCCATTTCCATAGTCTAATGTTCATACCCTTTTCTATAGTCTTATGTTCATGTCCATTTCTATAGTTTAATGTTCATACCCATTTCTATAGTCTAATGTTCATACCCATTTCTATAGTCTAATGTTCATACCCATTTCTATAATCTAATGTTCATACCCATTTCTATTGTCTAATGTTCATACCCATTTCTATAGTCTAATGTTCATACCCATTTCTATTGTCTAATGTTCATACCCATTTCTATAGTCTAATGTTCATACCCATTTCTATTGTCTAATGTTCACACCCATTTCTATAGTCTAATGTTTATACCCATTTCTATAGTCTAATGTTCGTACCCATTTCTATAGTCTAATGTTCATACCCATTTCTATAGTCTAATGTTCATGCCCATTTCTATAATCTAATGTTCATACCCATTTCTATAGTCTAATGTTCATACCCATTTCTATAGTCTAATGTTTATACCCATTTCTATAGTCTAATGTTTATACCCATTTCTATAGTCTAATGTTTATACCCATTTCTATAGTCTAATGTTCGTACCCATTTCTATTGTCTAATGTTCATACCCATTTCCATAGTCTAATGTTCATACCCTTTTCTATAGTCTTATGTTCATGTCCATTTCTATAGTTTAATGTTCATACCCATTTCTATAGTCTAATGTTCATACCCATTTCTATAGTCTAATGTTCATACCCATTTCTAAAGTCTAATGTTCATACCCATTTCTATAGTCTTATGTTCATGTCCATTTCTATAGTCTAATGTTCATACCCATTTCTATAGTCTAATGTTCATACCCATTTCTATAATCTAATGTTCATACCCATTTCTATAGTCTAATGTTCATACCCATTTCTATAGTCTAATGTTCATACCCATTTCCATAGTCTAATGTTCATACCCATTTCTATAGTCTAATGTTCATGCCCATTTCTATAGTCTAATGTTTATACCCATTTCTATAGTCTAATGTTCATACCCATTTCTATAGTCTAATGTTCATACCCTTTTCTATAGTCTAATGTTCATGCCCATTTCTATAATCTAATGTTCATACCCATTTCTATAGTCTAATGTTCATACCCATTTCTATAGTCTAATGTTTATACCCATTTCTATAGTCTAATGTTTATACCCATTTCTATAGTCTAATGTTTATACCCATTTCTATAGTCTAATGTTCGTACCCATTTCTATTGTCTAATGTTCATACCCATTTCCATAGTCTAATGTTCATACCCTTTTCTATAGTCTTATGTTCATGTCCATTTCTATAGTTTAATGTTCATACCCATTTCTATAGTCTAATGTTCATACCCATTTCTATAGTCTAATGTTCATACCCATTTCTAAAGTCTAATGTTCATACCCATTTCTATAGTCTTATGTTCATGTCCATTTCTATAGTCTAATGTTCATACCCATTTCTATAGTCTAATGTTCATACCCATTTCTATAGTCTAATGTTCATACCCATTTCTATAGTCTAATGTTCATACCCATTTCTATAGTCTAATGTTCATACCCATTTCTAAAGTCTAATGTTCATACCCATTTCCATTGTCTAATGTTCATACCCATTTCCATAGTCTAATGTTCATACCCATTTCCATTGTTTAATGTTCATACCCATTTCTATAGTCTAATGTTCATACCCATTTCCATTGTCTAATGTTCATACCCATTTCTATAGTCTAATGTTCATACCCATTTCCATTGTCTAATGTTCATACCCATTTCTATAGTCTAATGTTCATACCCATCTCTATAGTCTAATGTTCATACCCATTTCTATAGTCTAATGTTCATACCCATTTCTATAGTCTAATGTTCATACCCATTTCTATAGTCTAATGTTCATACCCATTTCTAAAGTCTAATGTTCATACCCATTTCTATAGTCTAATGTTCATACCCATTTCTATAGTCTAATGTTCATACCCATTTCTATTGTCTAATGTTCATACCCATTTCTATAGTCTAATGTTCATACCCATTTCTATAGTCTAATGTTCATACCCATTTCTATAGTCTAATGTTCATACCCATTTCTATTGTCTAATGTTCATACCCATTTCTATAGTCTAATGTTCATACCCATTTCTATAGTCTAATGTTCATACCCATTTCTATAGTCTAATGTTCATACCCATTTCTATAGTCTAATGTTCATACCCATTTCTATAGTCTAATGTTCATGCCCATTTCTATAGTCTAATGTTCATACCCATTTCTATAGTCTAATGTTCATACCCATTTCTATAGTCTAATGTTCATACCCATTTCTATAGTCTAATGTTCATACCCATTTCCATAGTCTAATGTTCATACCCATTTCTATAGTCTAATGTTCATACCCATTTCTATAGTCTAATGTTCATACCCATTTCTATAGTCTAATGTTCATACCCATTTCTATAGTCTAATGTTCATGATCATTTCTATAGTCTAATGTTCATACCCATTTCTATAGTCTAATGTTCATGCCCATTTCTATAGTCTAATGTTCATACCCATTTCCATAGTCTAATGTTCATACCCATTTCTATAGTCTAATGTTCAAACCCATTTCTATAGTCTAATGTTCATACCCATTTCTATAGTCTAATGTTCATACCCATTTCTATAGTCTAATGTTCATACCCATTTCCATTGTTTAATGTTCATACCAATTTAGGCGTTACTCTAAATGAAAATGGCACTTGGGAATCTCACATACAAATTATTTATGAAAAAGCATATGCTAGAATAAACATACTACGCTGCTTGAAATATAAACTTAACAGAGAATCTCTTATTAAAATATATTATGCATTCATTAGACCCCTTCTTGAATATGCTGATGTCATTTGGAATAATTGTACAATCTACCTAAAACAATTACTTGAATCTATTCACCTAGAAGCGGCAAGAATCATAACAGGACTCAGAAAAGGAACATCACATCATTTACTGAATAGGGAATTGGGGTGGGAACCATTAGAAAATCGTCGAAAAAATCATCAGTTAATCCTTATGTATAAAATACTTCATGGTCAAACTCCTTTATATTTGCAAGAAATAATTAACCCATTTCATAACAATAATATTGATCATGTATACCCATTGCGTAGAAATAGAACATTTAACCCACCTCTTTGCATATCTAATAGCTATTATAATAGTTTCTTTCCTTCAATGCTCAGAGAATTTAATAATCTTTCACCACCTATGCAACAAGCACCTTCTATTAATAACTTTAAAAACTTCTTAACGCCTCAAATACTAGTGAAGAAGAAGATATGAGTACTTCAGATGTATTCAAAAATAAAGGATCAAGAAATAGAGAATATGACATTGCCATTTCCATATCAGACCTTGTATCAACCCGAGATCCAAATATCGGCCCGAGGGCCGAAGGCCCAAGGGTCGATATTGGGTCGAGGGTTGATACAAGGCCTGATATGGAAATGACCATGTCATATTCTATTTATTATATACTTTGAATTTTGTGACGGTTCATGATGATCTGTGTTTGATGATGTCTATTTTTTTCGGCCCGCTCAGCAAGCGGGCTGATACAGTGTATTCGGCCCGCTTAGCGAAGAATTGACCATATTGGCCCGCCCGGTGAGCAGATATGTACTAAAAGCATGCGTATTTATCAAGTATACAATTTCCCTGTATTTTATAGTAAGTATATAATAAAGGGTAATATTATACTTTGTCAGCTTCGAAATGGATGTAGCAACTTAAACTTTGACCTATTTATTGATCATTTAAAAGATAATCCTATATGTCTATAGTCTAATGTTTATACCCATTTCTATAGTCTAATGTTCATACCAATTTCTATAGTCTAATGTTCATACCCATTTCTATAGTCTAATGTTCATACCCATTTCCATTGTTTAATGTTCATACCCATTTCTATAATCTAATGTTCATACCCATTTCTATAGTCTAATGTTCATACCCATTTCTATAGTCTAATGTTCATACCCATTTCTATAGTCTTATGTTCATGCCCATTTCTATAGTCTAATGTTCATGTCCATTTCTATAGTCTAATGTTCATAAACATTTCTATAGTCTAATGTTCAAACCCATTTCTATTGTTTAATGTTCATACCCATTTCCATAGTCTTATGTTCATGTCCATTTCTATAGTCTAATGTTCATACCCATTTCTATAGTCTAATGTTCATACCCATTTCTAAAGACTAATGTTCATACCCATTCCTATAGTCTAATGTTCATACCCATTTCTATAGTCTAATGTTCATACCCATTTCCATTGTCTAATGTTCATACCCATTTCTATAGTCTAATGTTCATACCCATTTCTATTGTCTAATGTTCATGTCCATTTCTATAGTCTAATGTTCATGCGCATTTCTATAGTCTAATGTTCATACCCATTTCCATAGTCTAATGTTCATACCCATTTCTATAGTCTAATGTTCATACCCATTTCTATAGTCTAATGTTCATACCCATTTCTATAGTCTAATGTTCATACCCATTTCTATAGTCTAATGTTCATGATCATTTCTATAGTCTAATGTTCATACCCATTTCTATAGTCTAATGTTCATGCCCATTTCTATAGTCTAATGTTCATGCCCATTTCTATAGTCTAATGTTCATACCCATTTCCATAGTCTAATGTTCAAACCCATTTCTATAGTCTAATGTTCATACCCATTTCTATAGTCTAATGTTCATACCCATTTCTATAGTCTAATGTTCATACCCATTTCTATAGTCTAATGTTCATACCCATTTCCATTGTTTAATGTTCATACCCATTTCTATAATCTAATGTTCATACCCATTTCTATAGTCTAATGTTCATACCCATTTCTCTAGTCTAATGTTTATACCCATTTCTATAGTCTAATGTGTATACCCATTTCTATTGTCTAATGTTCATACCCATTTCTATAGTCTAATGTTCATACCCATTTCTATAGTCTAATGTTCATACCCATTTCTATAGTCTTATGTTCATGCCCATTTCTATAGTCTAATGTTCATGTCCATTTCTATAGTCTAATGTTCATACCCATTTCTATAGTCTAATGTTCATACCCATTTCTATTGTTTAATGTTCATACCCATTTCCATAGTCTTATGTTCATGTCCATTTCTATTGTCTAATGTTCATACCCATTTCTATAGTCTAATGTTCATACCCATTTCTATAGTCTAATGTTCATACCCATTTCTATTGTCTAATGTTCATACCCATTTCTATAGTCTAATGTTCATACCCATTTCTATAGTCTAATGTTCATACCCATTTCTATAGTCTAATGTTCATACCCATTTCTATTGTCTAATGTTCATACCCATTTCTATTGTCTAATGTTCATACCCATTTCCATAGTCTAATGTTCATACCCATTTCTATAGTCTAATGTTCATACCCATTTCTATAGTCTAATGTTCATACCCATTTCTATAGTCTAATGTTCATACCCATTTATATAGTCTAATGTTCATACCCATTTCTATAGTCTAATGTTCATACCAATTTCTATAGTCTAATGTTCATACCCATTTCTATAATCTAATGTTCATACCCATTTCTATAGTCTAATGTTCATGCCCATTTCTATAGTCTAATGTTCATACCCATTTCCATAGTCTAATGTTCATGCCCATTTCTATAGTCTAATGTTCATACCCATTTCTATAGTCTAATGTTCATACCCATTTCTATTGTCTAATGTTCATACCCATTTCTATAATCTAATGTTCATGCCCATTTCTATAGTCTAATGTTCATACCCATTTCTATAGTCTAATGTTCATACCCATTTTTATAATCTAATGTTCATGCCCATTTCTATAGTCTAATGTTCATGCCCATTTCTATAGTCTAATGTTCATACCCATTTCTATAGTCTAATGTTCATACCCATTTCCATTGTTTAATGTTCATACCCATTTCCATTGTTTAATGTTCATACCCATTTCTATAATCTAATGTTCATGCCCATTTCTATAGTCTAATGTTCATGTCCATTTCTATAGTCTAATGTTCATACCCATTTCTATTGTCTAATGTTCATACCCATTTCTATTGTCTAATGTTCATACCGATTTCCATAGTCTAATGTTCATACCCATTTCTATAGTCTAATGTTCATACCCATTTCTATAGTCTAATGTTCATACCCATTTCTATAGTCTAATGTTCATACCCATTTCTATAGTCTAATGTTCATACCCATTTCTATAGTCTAATGTTCATACCCATTTCTATACTATAGTCTAATGTTCATACCCATTTCCATTGTCTAATGTTCATACCCATTTCTATAGTCTAATGTTCATACCCATTTCTATAGTCTAATGTTCATACCCATTTCTATAGTCTAATGTTCATACCCATTTCTATAGTCTAATGTTCATACCCATTTCTATAGTCTAATGTTCATACCAATTTCTATAGTCTAATGTTCATACCCATTTCTATAATCTAATGTTCATACCCATTTCTATAGTCTAATGTTCATGCCCATTTCTATAGTCTAATGTTCATACCCATTTCCATAGTCTAATGTTCATGCCCATTTCTATAGTCTAATGTTCATACCCATTTCTATAGTCTAATGTTCATACCCATTTCTATTGTCTAATGTTCATACCCATTTCTATAATCTAATGTTCATGCCCATTTCTATAGTCTAATGTTCATACCCATTTCTATAGTCTAATGTTCATACCCATTTTTATAATCTAATGTTCATGCCCATTTCTATAGTCTAATGTTCATGCCCATTTCTATAGTCTAATGTTCATACCCATTTCTATAGTCTAATGTTCATACCCATTTCCATTGTTTAATGTTCATACCCATTTCCATTGTTTAATGTTCATACCCATTTCTATAATCTAATGTTCATGCCCATTTCTATAGTCTAATGTTCATGTCCATTTCTATAGTCTAATGTTCATACCCATTTCTATAGTCTAATGTTCATACCCATTTCCATAGTCTAATGTTTATACCCATTTCTAAAGTCTAATGTTCATTCCTATTTCTATTGTCTAATGTTCATACCCATTTCTATAGTCTAATGTTCATACCCATTTCTATAGTCTAATGTTCATACCCATTTCTATAGTCTAATGTTCATGTCCATTTCTATAGTCTAATGTTCATACCCATTTCTAAAGTCTAATGTTCATACCCATTTCTATAGTCTAATGTTCATACCCATTTCTATAGTCTAATGTTCATACCCATTTCTATTGTCTAATGTTCATACCCATTTCCATAGTCTAATGTTCATACCCATTTCTATAGTCTTAAGTTCATGTCCATTTCTATAGTCTAATGTTCATACCCATTTCTATAGTCTAATGTTCATACCCATTTCTATAGTCTAATGTTCATGTCCATTTCTATAGTCTAATGTTCATACCCATTTCTATAGTCTATTGTTTATACCCATTTCTATAGTCTAATGTTCATACCCATTTCTATTGTCTAATGTCCATACCCATTTCTATAGTCTAATGTCCATACCCATTTCTATAGTCTAATGTTCATACCCATTTCTATAGTCTAATGTTCATACCCATTTCTATAGTCTAATGTTCATACCCATTTCTATAGTCTAATGTTCATACTCATTTCTATAGTCTAGTGTTCATACCCATCTCTATAGTCTAATGTTTATACCCATTTCTATAGTCTAATGTTCATACCCATTTCTATTGTCTAATGTTCATACCCATTTCTATAGTCTAATGTCCATACCCATTTCTATAGTCTAATGTTCATACCCATTTCTATAGTCTAATGTTCATACCCATTTCTATAGTCTAATGTTCATACCCATTTCTATAGTCTAATGTTCATACCCATTTCCATAGTCTAATGTTCATACCCATTTCTATAGTCTAATGTTCATACCCATTTTCATTGTTTAATGTTCATGTCCATTTCTATAGTCTAATGTTCATACCCATTTCTATAGTCTAATGTTCATACCCATTTCTATAGTCTAATGTTCATACCCATTTCTATAGTCTAATGTTCATACCCATTTCTATAGTCTAATGATCATACCCATTTCTATAGTCTAATGTTCATACCCATTTCTATAGTCTAATGTTCATACCCATTTTCATTGTCTAATGTTCATACCCATTTCTATAGTCTAATGTTCATACCCATTTTCATTGTCTAATGTTCATACCCATTTTCATTGTCTAATGTTCCTGCCCATTTCTATAATCTAATGTTCATACCCATTTCTATTGTCTAATGTTCATACCCATTTCTATAGTTTAATGTTCATACCCATTTCTATAGTCTAATGTTCATGTCCATTTCTATTGTCTAATATTCATGCCCATTTCTATAGCCTAATGTTCATACCCATTTCTATAGTCTAATGTTCATACCCATTTCTATAGTCTAGTGTTCATACCCATTTCTATAGTTAAATGTTCATGCCCATTTCTATAGTCTAATGTTCATACCCATTTCTATAATCTAATGTTCATACCCATTTCTATAGTCTAATGTTCATACCCATTTCTATAGTCTAATGTTCATACCCATTTCTATAGTCTAATGTTCATACCCATTTCTATAGTCTAATGTTCATACCCATTTCTATAGTCTAATGTTCATACCCATTTCTATAGTCTAATGTTCATACCCATTTCTATAGTCTAATGTTCATACCCATTTCTATTGTCTAATGTTCATACCCATTTCTATAGTCTAGTGTTCATACCCATCTCTATAGTCTAATGTTCATACCCATTTCTATATTTTAATATTCATGTCCATTTCTATAGTTTAATGTTCATACCCATTTCTATAGTCTAATGTTCATGCCCATTTCTATAGTCTAATGTTCATACCCATTTCTATAGTCTAATGTTCATGCCCATTTCTATAATCTAATGTCCATACCCATTTCTATAGTCTAATGTTCATGCCCATTTCTATAATCTAATGTCCATACCCATTTCTATAGTCTAATGTTCATGCTCATTTCTATAGTCTAATGTTCATACCCATTTCTATAGTCTAATGTTCATGCCCATTTCTATAATCTAATGTTCATACCCATTTCTATTGTCTAATGTTCATACCCATTTCTATAGTCTAATGTTTATACCCATTTCTATAGTCTAATGTTCATACCCATTTCTATATTTTAATATTCATGTCCATTTCTATAGTTTAATGTTCATACCCATTTCTATAGTCTAATGTTCATGCCCATTTCTCTAGTCTAATGTTTATACCCATTTCTATAGTCTAATGTTCATACCCATTTCTATATTTTAATATTCATGTCCATTTCTATAGTTTAATGTTCATACCCATTTCTATAGTCTAATGTTCATGCCCATTTCTCTAGTCTAATGTTCATACCCATTTCTATAGTCTAATGTTCATACCCATTTCTATAGTCTAATGTTCATACCCATTTCTATAGTCTAATGTTCATACCCATTTCTATAGTCTAATGTTCATGCCCATTTCTATAATCTAATGTCCATACCCATTTCTATAGTCTAATGTTCATGCTCATTTCTATAGTCTAATGTTCATACCCATTTCTATAGTCTAATGTTCATGCCCATTTCTATAATCTAATGTTCATACCCATTTCTATTGTCTAATGTTCATACCCATTTCTATAGTCTAATGTCCATACCCATCTCTATAGTCTAATGTTCATACCCATTTCTATAGTCTAATGTTCATACCCATTTCTATAGTCTAATGTTCATACCCATTTCCATAGTCTAATGTTCATACCCATTTCTATAGTCTAATGTTCATACCCATTTTCATTGTTTAATGTTCATGTCCATTTCTATAGTCTAATGTTCATACCCATTTCTATAGTCTAATGTTCATACCCATTTCTATAGTCTAATGTTCATACCCATTTCTATAGTCTAATGTTCATACCCATTTCTATAGTCTAATGTTCATACCCATTTCTATTGTCTAATGTTCATACCCATTTCTATAGTCTAATGTTCATACCCATTTCTATAGTTTAATGTTCATACCCATATCTATAGTCTAATGTTCATACCCATTTCTATAGTCTAATGATCATACCCATTTCTATAGTCTAATGTTCATACCCATTTCTATAGTCTAATGTTCATACCCATTTTCATTGTCTAATGTTCATACCCATTTCTATAGTCTAATGTTCATACCCATTTTCATTGTCTAATGTTCATACCCATTTTCATTGTCTAATGTTCATGCCCATTTCTATAATCTAATGTTCATACCCATTTCTATTGTCTAATGTTCATACCCATTTCTATAGTTTAATGTTCATACCCATTTCTATAGTCTAATGTTCATGTCCATTTCTATTGTCTAATGTTCATGCCCATTTCTATAGTCTAATGTTCATACCCATTTCTATAGTCTAATGTTCATACCCATTTCTATAGTCTAGTGTTCATACCCATTTCTATAGTTTAATGTTCATACCGATCTCTATAGTCTAATGTTTATACCCATTTCTATAGTCTAATGTTCATACCCATTTCTATATTTTAATATTCATGTCCATTTCTATAGTCTAATGTTCATACACATTTCTATTGTCTAATGTTCATACCCATTTCTATAGTCTAATGTTCATGTCCATTTCTATTGTCTAATGTTCATACCCATTTCTATAGTCTAGTGTTCATACCCATCTCTATAGTCTAATGTTTATACCCATTTCTATAGTCTAATGTTCATACCCATTTCTATATTTTAATATTCATGTCCATTTCTATAGTTTAATGTTCATACCCATTTCTATAATCTAATGTCCATACCCATTTCTATAATCTAATGTTCATACCCATTTCTACAGTCTAATGTTCATACCCATTTCTATAGTCTAATGTTCATACCCATTTCTATAATCTAATGTTCATACCCATTTCTACAGTCTAATGTTCATACCCATTTCTAGAGTCTAATGTTCATACCCATTTCTATAGTCTAATGTTCATACCCATTTCTATAGTCTAATGATCATACCCATTTCTATAGTCTAATGTTCATACCCATTTCTAGAGTCTAATGTTCATACCCATTTCTATAGTCTAATGTTCATACCCATTTCTATAGTCTAATGTTCATACCCATTTCTATAGTCTAATGTTCATACCCATTTCTACAGTCTAATGTTCATACCCATTTCTATAGTCTAATGTTCATACCCATTTCTATAGTCTAATGTTCATACCCATTTCTATAGTCTAATGTCCATACCCATTTCTATAGTCTAATGTTCATACCCATTTCTATAGTCTAATGTTCATACCCATTTCTATAGTCTAATGTTCATACCCATTTCTACAGTCTAATGTTCATACCCATTTCTATAGTCTAATGTTCATGCCCATTTCTATAATCTAATGTTCATACCCATTTCTATAGTCTAATGTTCATACCCATTTCTATAGTCTAATGTTCATACCCATTTCTACAGTCTAATGTTCATACCCATTTCTATAGTCTAATGTTCATACCCATTTCTATAGTCTAATGTTCATACCCATTTCTATAGTCTAATGTCCATACCCATTTCTATAGTCTAATGTTCATACCCATTTCTATAGTCTAATGTTCATACCCATTTCTATAGTCTAATGTTCATACCCATTTCTACAGTCTAATGTTCATACCCATTTCTATAGTCTAATGTTCATGCCCATTTCTATAATCTAATGTTCATACCCATTTCTATTGTCTAATGTTCATACCCATTTCTATTGTCTAATGTCCATACCCATTTCTATAGTCTAATGTTCATGCTCATTTTATAGTCTAATGTTCATACCCATTTCTATAGTCTAATGTTCATGCCCATTTCTATAATCTAATGTTCATACCCATTTCTATTGTCTAATGTTCATACCCATTTCTATAGTCTAATGTTCATACCCATTTCTATAGTCTAATGTCCATACCCATTTCTATAGTCTAATGTCCATACCCATTTCTATAGTCTAATGTTCATACCCATTTCTATAGTCTAATGTTCATACCCATTTCTATAGTCTAATGTTCATACCCATTTCTACAGTCTAATGTTCATACCCATTTCTATAGTCTAATGTTCATGCCCATTTCTATAATCTAATGTTCATACCCATTTCTATTGTCTAATGTTCATACCCATTTCTATTGTCTAATGTCCATACCCATTTCTATAGTCTAATGTTCATGCTCATTTTATAGTCTAATGTTCATACCCATTTCTATAGTCTAATGTTCATGCCCATTTCTATAATCTAATGTTCATACCCATTTCTATTGTCTAATGTTCATACCCATTTCTATAGTCTAATGTCCATACCCATCTCTATAGTCTAATGTTCATACCCATTTCTATAGTCTAATGTTCATACCCATTTCTATAGTCTAATGTTCATACCCATTTCTATAGTCTAATGTTCATACCCATTTCTAAAGTTTAATGTTCATACCCATTTCTATTGTCTAATGTTCATACCCATTTCTATTGTCTAATGTCCATACCCATTTCTATAATCTAATGTTCATACCCATTTCTATAGTCTAATGTTCATACCCATTTCTATAGTCTAATGTTCATACCCATTTCTATAGTCTAATGTTCATACCCATTTCTATAGTCTAATGATCATACCCATTTCTATAGTCTAATGTTCATACCCATTTCTATAGTCTAATGTTCATACCCATTTTCATTGTCTAATGTTCATACCCATTTCTATAGTCTAATGTTCATACCCATTTTCATTGTCTAATGTTCATACCCATTTTCATTGTCTAATGTTCATGCCCATTTCTATAATCTAATGTTCATACCCATTTCTATTGTCTAATGTTCATACCCATTTCTATAGTTTAATGTTCATACCCATTTCTATAGTCTAATGTTCATGTCCATTTCTATTGTCTAATGTTCATGCCCATTTCTATAGTCTAATGTTCATACCCATTTCTATAGTCTAATGTTCATACCCATTTCTATAGTCTAGTGTTCATACCCATTTCTATAGTTTAATGTTCATACCCATCTCTATAGTCTAATGTTTATACCCATTTCTATAGTCTAATGTTCATGCCCATTTCTGTAATCTAATGTTCATACCCATTTCTATTGTCTAATGTTCATGCTCATTTCTATAGTCTAATGTTCATACCCATTTCTATAGTCTAGTGTTCATACCCATCTCTATAGTCTAATGTTTATACCCATTTCTATAGTCTAATGTTCATACCCATTTCTATATTTTAATATTCATGTCCATTTCTATAGTTTAATGTTCATACCCATTTCTATAGTCTAATGTTCATACCCATTTCTATATTCTAATGTTCATGCCCATTTCTATAGTCTAGTGTTCATACCCATTTCTATAGTCTAATGTTCATACCCATTTCTACAGTCTAATGTTCATACCCATTTCTATAGTCTAATGTTCATGCCCATTTCTATAATCTAATGTTCATACCCATTTCTATTGTCTAATGTTCATACCCATTTCTATTGTCTAATGTCCATACCCATTTCTATAGTCTAATGTTCATGCTCATTTCTATAGTCTAATGTTCATACCCATTTCTATAGTCTAATGTTCATGCCCATTTCTATAATCTAATGTTCATACCCATTTCTATTGTCTAATGTTCATACCCATTTCTATAGTCTAATGTCCATACCCATCTCTATAGTCTAATGTTCATACCCATTTCTATAGTCTAATGTTCATACCCATTTCTATAGTCTAATGTTCATACCCATTTCTATAGTCTAATGTTCATACCCATTTCTAAAGTCTAATGTTCATACCCATTTCTATTGTCTAATGTTCATACCCATTTCTATAGTCTAATGTCCATACCCATTTCTATTGTCTAATGTTCATACCCATTTCTATAGTCTAATGTTCATACCCATTTCTATTGTCTAATGTTCATACCCATTTCTATAGTCTAATGTTCATACCCATTTCTATAGTCTAATGTTCATACTCATTTCTATAGTCTAGTGTTCATACCCATCTCTATAGTCTAATGTTCATACTCATTTCTATAGTCTAGTGTTCATACCCATCTCTATAGTCTAATGTTTATACCCATTTCTATAGTCTAATGTTCATACCCATTTCTATTGTCTAATGTTCATACCCATTTCTATAGTCTAATGTCCATACCCATTTCTATAGTCTAATGTTCATACCCATTTCTATAGTCTAATGTTCATACCCATTTCTATAGTCTAATGTTCATACCCATTTCTATAGTCTAATGTTCATACCCATTTCCATAGTCTAATGTTCATACCCATTTCTATAGTCTAATGTTCATACCCATTTTCATTGTTTAATGTTCATGTCCATTTCTATAGTCTAATGTTCATACCCATTTCTATAGTCTAATGTTCATACCCATTTCTATAGTCTAATGTTCATACCCATTTCTATAGTCTAATGTTCATACCCATTTCTATAGTCTAATGTTCATACCCATTTCTATAGTCTAATGATCATACCCATTTCTATAGTCTAATGTTCATACCCATTTCTATAGTCTAATGTTCATACCCATTTTCATTGTCTAATGTCCATACCCATTTCTATAGTCTAATGTTCATACCCATTTTCATTGTCTAATGTTCATACCCATTTTCATTGTCTAATGTTCATGCCCATTTCTATAATCTAATGTTCATACCCATTTCTATTGTCTAATGTTCATACCCATTTCTATAGTTTAATGTTCATACCCATTTCTATAGTCTAATGTTCATGTCCATTTCTATTGTCTAATATTCATGCCCATTTCTATAGCCTAATGTTCATACCCATTTCTATAGTCTAATGTTCATACCCATTTCTATAGTCTAATGTTCATACCCATTTCTATAGTCTAATGTTCATACCCATTTCTATAGTCTAATGTTCATACCCATTTCTATAGTCTAATGTTCATACCCATTTCTATAGTCTAATGTTCATACCCATTTCTATAGTCTAATGTTCATACCCATTTCTATAGTCTAATGTTCATACCCATTTTCATAGTCTAATGTTCATACCCATTTCTAAAGTCTAATGTTCATACCCATTTCTATAATCTAATGTTCATACCCATTTCTATAGTCTAATGTTCATACCCATTTCTATAGTCTAATGTTCATACCCATTTCTATATTCTAATGTTCATACCCATTTCTATAGTTTAATGTTCATATCCATTTCTATAGTCTAATGTTCATACCCATTTCTATAGTCTAATGTTCATACCCATTTCTATTGTCTAATGTTCATACCCATTTCTATAGTCTAGTGTTCATACCCATCTCTATAGTCTAATGTTCATACCCATATCTATATTTTAATATTCATGTCCATTTCTATAGTTTAATGTTCATACCCATTTCTATAGTCTAATGTTCATGCCCATTTCTCTAGTCTAATGTTCATACCCATTTCTATAGTCTAATGTTCATACCCATTTCTATAGTCTAATGTTCATACCCATTTCTATAGTCTAATGTTCATACCCATTTCTATAGTCTAATGTTCATGCCCATTTCTATAATCTAATGTCCATACCCATTTCTATAGTCTAATGTTCATGCTCATTTCTATAGTCTAATGTTCATACCCATTTCTATAGTCTAATGTTCATGCCCATTTCTATAATCTAATGTTCATACCCATTTCTATTGTCTAATGTTCATACCCATTTCTATAGTCTAATGTTTATACCCATTTCTATAGTCTAATGTTCATACCCATTTCTATATTTTAATATTCATGTCCATTTCTATAGTTTAATGTTCATACCCATTTCTATAGTCTAATGTTCATGCCCATTTCTCTAGTCTAATGTTTATACCCATTTCTATAGTCTAATGTTCATACCCATTTCTATATTTTAATATTCATGTCCATTTCTATAGTTTAATGTTCATACCCATTTCTATAGTCTAATGTTCATGCCCATTTCTCTAGTCTAATGTTCATACCCATTTCTATAGTCTAATGTTCATACCCATTTCTATAGTCTAATGTTCATACCCATTTCTATAGTCTAATGTTCATACCCATTTCTATAGTCTAATGTTCATGCCCATTTCTATAATCTAATGTCCATACCCATTTCTATAGTCTAATGTTCATGCTCATTTCTATAGTCTAATGTTCATACCCATTTCTATAGTCTAATGTTCATGCCCATTTCTATAATCTAATGTTCATACCCATTTCTATTGTCTAATGTTCATACCCATTTCTATAGTCTAATGTCCATACCCATCTCTATAGTCTAATGTTCATACCCATTTCTATACTCTAATGTTCATACCCATTTCTATAGTCTAATGTTCATACCCATTTCTATAGTCTAATGTTCATACCCATTTCCATAGTCTAATGTTCATACCCATTTCTATAGTCTAATGTTCATACCCATTTTCATTGTTTAATGTTCATGTCCATTTCTATAGTCTAATGTTCATACCCATTTCTATAGTCTAATGTTCATACCCATTTCTATAGTCTAGTGTTCATACCCATTTCTATAGTCTAATGTTCATACCCATTTCTATAGTCTAATGTTCATACCCATTTCTATAGTCTAATGATCATACCCATTTCTATAGTCTAATGTTCATACCCATTTCTATAGTCTAATGTTCATACCCATTTTCATTGTCTAATGTTCATACCCATTTCTATAGTCTAATGTTCATACCCATTTTCATTGTCTAATGTTCATACCCATTTTCATTGTCTAATGTTCATGCCCATTTCTATAATCTAATGTTCATACCCATTTCTATTGTCTAATGTTCATACCCATTTCTATAGTTTAATGTTCATACCCATTTCTATAGTCTAATGTTCATGTCCATTTCTATTGTCTAATGTTCATGCCCATTTCTATAGTCTAATGTTCATACCCATTTCTATAGTCTAATGTTCATACCCATTTCTATAGTCTAGTGTTCATACCCATTTCTATAGTTTAATGTTCATACCCATTTCTATAGTCTAGTGTTCATACCCATTTCTATAGTCTAATGTTCATACCCATTTCTATAGCCTAATGTTCATACCCATTTCTATAGTCTAATGATCATACCCATTTCTATAGTCTAATGTTCATACCCATTTCTATAGTCTAATGTTCATACCCATTTCTATAGCCTAATGTTCATACCCATTTCTATAGTCTAATGTTCATACCCATTTCTATAGTCTAATGTTCATACCCATTTCTATAGTCTAATGTTCATACCCATTTCTATAGTCTAATGTTCATACCCATTTCTATAGTCTAATGTTCATACCCATTTCTATAGTCTAATGTTCATACCCATTTCTATAGTCTAATGTTCATACCCATTTCTATAGTCTAATGTTCATACCCATTTCCATAGTCTAATGTTCATACCCATTTCTAAAGTCTAATGTTCATACCCATTTCTATAATCTAATGTTCATACCCATTTCTATAGTCTAATGTTCATACCCATTTCTATAGTCTAATGTTCATACCCATTTCTATAGTCTAATGTTCATACCCATTTCTATAGTTTAATGTTCATACCCATTTCTATAGTCTAATGTTCATACCCATTTCTATAGTCTAATGTTCATACCCATTTCTATTGTCTAATGTTCATACCCATTTCTATAGTCTAGTGTTCATACCCATCTCTATAGTCTAATGTTCATACCCATATCTATATTTTAATATTCATGTCCATTTCTATAGTTTAATGTTCATACCCATTTCTATAGTCTAATGTTCATGCCCATTTCTCTAGTCTAATGTTCATACCCATTTCTATAGTCTAATGTTCATACCCATTTCTATAGTCTAATGTTCATACCCATTTCTATAGTCTAATGTTCATACCCATTTCTATAGTCTAATGTTCATGCCCATTTCTATAATCTAATGTCCATACCCATTTCTATAGTCTAATGTTCATGCTCATTTCTATAGTCTAATGTTCATACCCATTTCTATAGTCTAATGTTCATGCCCATTTCTATAATCTAATGTTCATACCCATTTCTATTGTCTAATGTTCATACCCATTTCTATAGTCTAATGTTTATACCCATTTCTATAGTCTAATGTTCATACCCATTTCTATATTTTAATATTCATGTCCATTTCTATAGTTTAATGTTCATACCCATTTCTATAGTCTAATGTTCATGCCCATTTCTCTAGTCTAATGTTTATACCCATTTCTATAGTCTAATGTTCATACCCATTTCTATATTTTAATATTCATGTCCATTTCTATAGTTTAATGTTCATACCCATTTCTATAGTCTAATGTTCATGCCCATTTCTCTAGTCTAATGTTCATACCCATTTCTATAGTCTAATGTTCATACCCATTTCTATAGTCTAATGTTCATACCCATTTCTATAGTCTAATGTTCATACCCATTTCTATAGTCTAATGTTCATGCCCATTTCTATAATCTAATGTCCATACCCATTTCTATAGTCTAATGTTCATGCTCATTTCTATAGTCTAATGTTCATACCCATTTCTATAGTCTAATGTTCATGCCCATTTCTATAATCTAATGTTCATACCCATTTCTATTGTCTAATGTTCATACCCATTTCTATAGTCTAATGTCCATACCCATCTCTATAGTCTAATGTTTATACCCATTTCTATACTCTAATGTTCATACCCATTTCTATAGTCTAATGTTCATACCCATTTCTATAGTCTAATGTTCATACCCATTTCCATAGTCTAATGTTCATACCCATTTCTATAGTCTAATGTTCATACCCATTTTCATTGTTTAATGTTCATGTCCATTTCTATAGTCTAATGTTCATACCCATTTCTATAGTCTAATGATCATACCCATTTCTATAGTCTAATGTTCATACCCATTTCTATAGTCTAATGTTCATACCCATTTTCATTGTCTAATGTTCATACCCATTTCTATAGTCTAATGTTCATACCCATTTTCATTGTCTAATGTTCATACCCATTTTCATTGTCTAATGTTCATGCCCATTTCTATAATCTAATGTTCATACCCATTTCTATTGTCTAATGTTCATACCCATTTCTATAGTTTAATGTTCATACCCATTTCTATAGTCTAATGTTCATGTCCATTTCTATTGTCTAATGTTCATGCCCATTTCTATAGTCTAATGTTCATACCCATTTCTATAGTCTAATGTTCATACCCATTTCTATAGTCTAGTGTTCATACCCATTTCTATAGTTTAATGTTCATACCCATCTCTATAGTCTAATGTTTATACCCATTTCTATAGTCTAATGTTCATACCCATTTCTATATTTTAATATTCATGTCCATTTCTATAGTCTAATGTTCATACACATTTCTATTGTCTAATGTTCATACCCATTTCTATAGTCTAATGTTCATGTCCATTTCTATTGTCTAATGTTCATACCCATTTCTATAGTCTAGTGTTCATACCCATCTCTATAGTCTAATGTTTATACCCATTTCTATAGTCTAATGTTCATACCCATTTCTATAGTCTAATGTTCATACCCATTTCTATAATCTAATGTCCATACCCATTTCTATAATCTAATGTTCATACCCATTTCTACAGTCTAATGTTCATACCCATTTCTATAGTCTAATGTTCATACCAATTTCCATAGTCTAATGTCCATACCCATTTCTATTGTCTAATGTTCATACCCATTTCTATAGTCTAATGTTCATACCCATTTCTATAGTTTAATGTTCATACCCATTTCTATAGTCTAATGTTTATACCCATTTCTATAGTCTAATGTTCATACCCATTTCTATTGTCTAATGTTCATACCCATTTCTATAGTCTAATGTTTATACCCATTTCTATAGTCTAGTGTTCATACCCATTTCTATTGTCTAATGTTCATACCCATTTCTCTAGTCTAATGTTTATACCCATTTCTATAGTCTAATGTTCATACCCATTTCTATAGTCTAATGTTCATACCCATTTCTATAGTCTAGTGTTCATACCCATTTCTATTGTCTAATGTTCATACCCATTTCTATAGTCTAATGTTCATACCCATTTCTATTGTCTAATGTTCATACCCATTTCTATAGTCTAATGTTCATACCCATTTCTATAGTCTAATGTTTATACCCATTTCTATTGTCTAATGTTCATACCCATTTCTATAGTCTAATGTTCATACCCATTTCTATTGTCTAATGTTCATACCCATTTCTATTGTCTAATGTTCATACCCATTTCTATAGTCTAATGTTTATACCCATTTCTATAGTCTAATGTTCATACCCATTTCTATAGTCTAATGTTCATACCCATTTCTATAGTCTAGTGTTCATACCCATTTCTATAGTCTAATGTTCATACCCATTTCTATAGTCTAGTGTTCATACCCATTTCTATTGTCTAATGTTCATACCCATTTCTATAGTCTAATGTTTATACCCATTTCTATAGTCTAATGTTCATACCCATTTCTATAGTCTAGTGTTCATACCCATTTCTATTGTCTAATGTTCATACCCATTTCTATTGTCTAATGTTTATACCCATTTCTATAGTCTAATGTTTATACCCATTTCTATAGTCTAATGTTCATACCCATTTCTACAGTCTAATGTTCATACCCATTTCTATAGTCTAATGTTCATACCCATTTCTATTGTCTAATGTTCATACCCATTTCTATAGTCTAATGTTCATACCCATTTCTATAGTCTAATGTTCATACCCATTTCTATAGTCTAATGTTCATACCCATTTCTACAGTCTAATGTTCATACCCATTTCTATAGTCTAATGTTCATGCCCATTTCTATAATCTAATGTTCATACCCATTTCTATTGTCTAATGTTCATACCCATTTCTATTGTCTAATGTCCATACCCATTTCTATAGTCTAATGTTCATGCTCATTTTATAGTCTAATGTTCATACCCATTTCTATAGTCTAATGTTCATGCCCATTTCTATAATCTAATGTTCATACCCATTTCTATTGTCTAATGTTCATACCCATTTCTATAGTCTAATGTCCATACCCATCTCTATAGTCTAATGTTCATACCCATTTCTATAGTCTAATGTTCATACCCATTTCTATAGTCTAATGTTCATACCCATTTCTATAGTCTAATGTTCATACCCATTTCTAAAGTCTAATGTTCATACCCATTTCTATTGTCTAATGTTCATACCCATTTCTATTGTCTAATGTCCATACCCATTTCTATAATCTAATGTTCATACCCATTTCTATAGTCTAATGTTCATACCCATTTCTATAGTCTAATGTTCATACCCATTTCTATAGTCTAATGTTCATACCCATTTCTATAGTCTAATGATCATACCCATTTCTATAGTCTAATGTTCATACCCATTTCTATAGTCTAATGTTCATACCCATTTTCATTGTCTAATGTTCATACCCATTTCTATAGTCTAATGTTCATACCCATTTTCATTGTCTAATGTTCATACCCATTTTCATTGTCTAATGTTCATGCCCATTTCTATAATCTAATGTTCATACCCATTTCTATTGTCTAATGTTCATACCCATTTCTATAGTTTAATGTTCATACCCATTTCTATAGTTTAATGTTCATACACATTTCTATTGTCTAATGTTCATACCCATTTCTATAGTCTAATGTTCATGTCCATTTCTATTGTCTAATGTTCATACCCATTTCTATAGTCTAGTGTTCATACCCATCTCTATAGTCTAATGTTTATACCCATTTCTATAGTCTAATGTTCATACCCATTTCTATATTTTAATATTCATGTCCATTTCTATAGTTTAATGTTCATACCCATTTCTATAGTCTAATGTTCATACCCATTTCTATAGTCTAATGTTCATGCCCATTTCTATAGTCTAGTGTTCATACCCATTTCTATAGTCTAATGTTCATACCCATTTCTACAGTCTAATGTTCATACCCATTTCTATAGTCTAATGTTCATGCCCATTTCTATAATCTAATGTTCATACCCATTTCTATTGTCTAATGTTCATACCCATTTCTATTGTCTAATGTCCATACCCATTTCTATAGTCTAATGTTCATGCTCATTTCTATAGTCTAATGTTCATACCCATTTCTATAGTCTAATGTTCATGCCCATTTCTATAATCTAATGTTCATACCCATTTCTATTGTCTAATGTTCATACCCATTTCTATAGTCTAATGTCCATACCCATCTCTATAGTCTAATGTTCATACCCATTTCTATAGTCTAATGT
Source organism: Mimachlamys varia (assembly GCA_947623455.1). Classification (NCBI taxonomy): domain Eukaryota; kingdom Metazoa; phylum Mollusca; class Bivalvia; order Pectinida; family Pectinidae; genus Mimachlamys; species Mimachlamys varia. Next base: position 57,420,624 of record OX392528.1, read on the forward strand.
TCATACCCATTTCTATAGTCTAATGTTCATACCCATTTCTATAGTCTAATGTTCATACCCATTTCTAATGTCTAATGTTCATACCCATTTCTATTGTCTAATGTTCATACCCATTTCTATAGTCTAATGTCCATACCCATTTCTATTGTCTAATGTTCATACCCATTTCTATAGTCTAATGTTCATACCCATTTCTATTGTCTAATGTTCATACCCATTTCTATAGTCTAATGTTCATACCCATTTCTATAGTCTAATGTTCATACCCATTTCTATAGTCTAATGTTCATACTCATTTCTATAGTCTAGTGTTCATACCCATCTCTATAGTCTAATGTTTATACCCATTTCTATAGTCTAATGTTCATACCCATTTCTATTGTCTAATTTCCATACCCATTTCTATAGTCTAATGTCCATACCCATTTCTATAGTCTAATGTTCATACCCATTTCTATAGTCTAATGTTCATACCCATTTCTATAGTCTAATGTTCATACCCATTTCTATAGTCTAATGTTCATACCCATTTCCATAGTCTAATGTTCATACCCATTTCTATAGTCTAATGTTCATACCCATTTTCATTGTTTAATGTTCATGTCCATTTCTATAGTCTAATGTTCATACCCATTTCTATAGTCTAATGTTCATACCCATTTCTATAGTCTAATGTTCATACCCATTTCTATAGTCTAATGTTCATACCCATTTCTATAGTCTAATGATCATACCCATTTCTATAGTCTAATGTTCATACCCATTTCTATAGTCTAATGTTCATACCCATTTTCATTGTCTAATGTCCATACCCATTTCTATAGTCTAATGTTCATACCCATTTTCATTGTCTAATGTTCATACCCATTTTCATTGTCTAATGTTCATGCCCATTTCTATAATCTAATGTTCATACCCATTTCTATTGTCTAATGTTCATACCCATTTCTATAGTTTAATGTTCATACCCATTTCTATAGTCTAATGTTCATGTCCATTTCTATTGTCTAATATTCATGCCCATTTCTATAGCCTAATGTTCATACCCATTTCTATAGTCTAATGTTCATACCCATTTCTATAGTCTAATGTTCATACCCATTTCTATAGTCTAATGTTTATACCCATTTCTATAGTCTAATGTTCATACCCATTTCTATAGTCTAATGTTCATACCCATTTCTATAGTCTAATGTTCATACCCATTTCTATAGTCTAATGTTCATACCCATTTCTATAGTCTAATGTTCATACCCATTTCCATAGTCTAATGTTCATACCCATTTCTAAAGTCTAATGTTCATACCCATTTCTATAATCTAATGTTCATACCCATTTCTATAGTCTAATGTTCATACCCATTTCTATAGTCTAATGTTCATACCCATTTCTATAGTCTAATGTTCATACCCATTTCTATAGTTTAATGTTCATACCCATTTCTATAGTCTAATGTTCATACCCATTTCTATAGTCTAATGTTCATACCCATTTCTATTGTCTAATGTTCATACCCATTTCTATAGTCTAGTGTTCATACCCATCTCTATAGTCTAATGTTCATACCCATATCTATATTTTAATATTCATGTCCATTTCTATAGTTTAATGTTCATACCCATTTCTATAGTCTAATGTTCATGCCCATTTCTCTAGTCTAATGTTCATACCCATTTCTATAGTCTAGTGTTCATACCCATTTCTATAGTCTAATGTTCATACCCATTTCTATAGTCTAATGTTCATACCCATTTCTATAGTCTAATGTTCATGCCCATTTCTATAATCTAATGTCCATACCCATTTCTATAGTCTAATGTTCATGCTCATTTCTATAGTCTAATGTTCATACCCATTTCTATAGTCTAATGTTCATGCCCATTTCTATAATCTAATGTTCATACCCATTTCTATTGTCTAATGTTCATACCCATTTCTATAGTCTAATGTTTATACCCATTTCTATAGTCTAATGTTCATACCCATTTCTATATTTTAATATTCATGTCCATTTCTATAGTTTAATGTTCATACCCATTTCTATAGTCTAATGTTCATGCCCATTTCTCTAGTCTAATGTTTATACCCATTTCTATAGTCTAATGTTCATACCCATTTCTATATTTTAATATTCATGTCCATTTCTATAGTTTAATGTTCATACCCATTTCTATAGTCTAATGTTCATGCCCATTTCTCTAGTCTAATGTTCATACCCATTTCTATAGTCTAATGTTCATACCCATTTCTATAGTCTAATGTTCATACCCATTTCTATAGTCTAATGTTCATACCCATTTCTATAGTCTAATGTTCATGCCCATTTCTATAATCTAATGTCCATACCCATTTCTATAGTCTAATGTTCATGCTCATTTCTATAGTCTAATGTTCATACCCATTTCTATAGTCTAATGTTCATGCCCATTTCTATAATCTAATGTTCATACCCATTTCTATTGTCTAATGTTCATACCCATTTCTATAGTCTAATGTCCATACCCATCTCTATAGTCTAATGTTCATACCCATTTCTATACTCTAATGTTCATACCCATTTCTATAGTCTAATGTTCATACCCATTTCTATAGTCTAATGTTCATACCCATTTCCATAGTCTAATGTTCATACCCATTTCTATAGTCTAGTGTTCATACCCATTTTCATTGTTTAATGTTCATGTCCATTTCTATAGTCTAATGTTCATACCCATTTCTATAGTCTAATGTTCATACCCATTTCTATAGTCTAGTGTTCATACCCATTTCTATAGTCTAATGTTCATACCCATTTCTATAGTCTAATGTTCATACCCATTTCTATAGTCTAATGATCATACCCATTTCTATAGTCTAATGTTCATACCCATTTCTATAGTCTAATGTTCATACCCATTTTCATTGTCTAATGTTCATACCCATTTCTATAGTCTAATGTTCATACCCATTTTCATTGTCTAATGTTCCTACCCATTTTCATTGTCTAATGTTCATGCCCATTTCTATAATCTAATGTTCATGCCCATTTCTATTGTCTAATGTTCATACCCATTTCTATAGTTTAATGTTCATACCCATTTCTATAGTCTAATGTTCATGTCCATTTCTATTGTCTAATGTTCATGCCCATTTCTATAGTCTAATGTTCATACCCATTTTTATAGTCTAATGTTCATACCCATTTCTATAGTCTAGTGTTCATACCCATTTCTATAGTTTAATGTTCATACCCATCTCTATAGTCTAATGTTTATACCCATTTCTATAGTCTAATGTTCATACCCATTTCTATATTTTAATATTCATGTCCATTTCTATAGTCTAATGTTCATACACATTTCTATTGTCTAATGTTCATACCCATTTCTATAGTCTAATGTTCATGTCCATTTCTATTGTCTAATGTTCATACCCATTTCTATAGTCTAGTGTTCATACCCATCTCTATAGTCTAATGTTTATACCCATTTCTATAGTCTAATGTTCATACCCATTTCTATAGTCTAATGTTCATACCCATTTCTATAATCTAATGTCCATACCCATTTCTATAATCTAATGTTCATACCCATTTCTACAGTCTAATGTTCATACCCATTTCTATAGTCTAATGTTCATACCAATTTCCATAGTCTAATGTCCATACCCATTTCTATTGTCTAATGTTCATACCCATTTCTATAGTCTAATGTTCATACCCATTTCTATAGTTTAATGTTCATACCCATTTCTATAGTCTAATGTTTATACCCATTTCTATAGTCTAGTGTTCATACCCATTTCTATTGTCTAATGTTCATACCCATTTCTATAGTCTAATGTTTATACCCATTTCTATAGTCTAGTGTTCATACCCATTTCTATTGTCTAATGTTCATACCCATTTCTATAGTCTAATGTTTATACCCATTTCTATAGTCTAATGTTCATACCCATTTCTATAGTCTAATGTTCATACCCATTTCTATAGTCTAGTGTTCATACCCATTTCTATTGTCTAATGTTCATACCCATTTCTATAGTCTAATGTTCATACCCATTTCTATTGTCTAATGTTCATACCCATTTCTATAGTCTAATGTTCATACCCATTTCTATAGTCTAATGTTTATACCCATTTCTATTGTCTAATGTTCATACCCATTTCTATAGTCTAATGTTCATACCCATTTCTATTGTCTAATGTTCATACCCATTTCTATTGTCTAATGTTCATACCCATTTCTATAGTCTAATGTTTATACCCATTTCTATAGTCTAATGTTCATACCCATTTCTATAGTCTAATGTTCATACCCATTTCTATAGTCTAGTGTTCATACCCATTTCTATAGTCTAATGTTCATACCCATTTCTATAGTCTAGTGTTCATACCCATTTCTATTGTCTAATGTTCATACCCATTTCTATAGTCTAATGTTTATACCCATTTCTATAGTCTAATGTTCATACCCATTTCTATAGTCTAGTGTTCATACCCATTTCTATTGTCTAATGTTCATACCCATTTCTATTGTCTAATGTTTATACCCATTTCTATAGTCTAATGTTTATACCCATTTCTATAGTCTAATGTTCATACCCATTTCTACAGTCTAATGTTCATACCCATTTCTATAGTCTAATGTTCATACCCATTTCTATTGTCTAATGTTCATACCCATTTCTATAGTCTAATGTTCATACCCATTTCTATAGTCTAATGTTCATACCCATTTCTATAGTCTAATGTTCATACCCATTTCTACAGTCTAATGTTCATACCCATTTCTATAGTCTAATGTTCATGCCCATTTCTATAATCTAATGTTCATACCCATTTCTATTGTCTAATGTTCATACCCATTTCTATTGTCTAATGTCCATACCCATTTCTATTGTCTAATGTTCATACCCATTTCTATAGTCTAATGTTCATACCCATTTCTATTGTCTAATGTTCATACCCATTTCTATTGTCTAATGTCCATATCCATTTCCATAGTCTAATGTTTGTACCCATTTTCATTGTCTAATGTTCATACCCATTTCTATTGTCTAATGTTCATACCCATTTATATAGTCTAATGTTCATACCCATTTCTATAGTCTAATGTTCATGCCCATTTCTATAATCTAATGTTCATACCCATTTCTATAGTCTAATGTTCATACCCATTTCTAGAGTCTAATGTTTATACCCATTTCTATTGTCTAATGTTCATACCCATTTCTATAGTCTAATGTTCATACCCATTTCTATAGTCTAATGTTCATACCCATTTCTATAGTCTAATGTTCATACCCATTTCTATAGTCTAATGTTCATACCCATTTCTATTGTCTAATGTTCATACCCATTTCTATAGTCTAATGTTCATACCCATTTCTATAGTCTAATGTTCATACCGATTTTTATAGTCTAATGTTCATACCCATTTCTATAGTCTAATGTCCATACCCATTTCCATAGTCTAATGTTTGTACCCATTTTCATTGTCTAATGTTCATACCCATTTCTATTGTCTAATGTTCATACCCATTTCTATTGTCTAATGTTCATGTCCATTTCTATTGTCTAATGTTCATGTCCATTTCTATTGTCTAATGTTCATACCCATTTCTATTGTCTAATGTTCATACCCATTTCTATAGTCTAATGTTCATGTCCATTTCTATAATCTAATGTCCATACCAATTTCCATAGTCTAATGTTTGTACCCATTTTCATTGTCTAATGTTCATGCCCATTTCTATTGTCTAATGTTCATACCCATTTCTATAGTCTAATGTTCATGCCCATTTCTATAGTCTAATGTTCATACCCATTTCTATAGTCTAATGTTCATACCCATTTCTATAGTCTAATGTTCATACCCATTTCTATAATCTAATGTCCATACCAATTTCTAAAGTCTAATGTTCATACCCATTTCTATTGTCTAATGTTCATACCCATTTCTATAGTCTAATGTTCATACCCATTTCTATAGTCTAATGTTCATACCCATTTCTATAGTCTAATGTTCATACCCATTTCTATAGTCTAATGTTCATGCCCATTTCTATAATCTAATGTTCATACCCATTTCTATAGTCTAATGTTCATGCCCATTTCTATAATCTAATGTTCATACCCATTTCTATTGTCTAATGTTCATACCCATTTCTATTGTCTAATGTCCATACCCATTTCTATAGTCTAATGTTCATGCTCATTTCTATAATCTAATGTCCATACCAATTTCTAAAGTCTAATGTTCATACCCATTTCTATTGTCTAATGTTCATACCCATTTCTATAGTCTAATGTTCATACCCATTTCTATAGTCTAATGTTCATACCCATTTCTATAGTCTAATGTTCATACCCATTTCTATAGTCTAATGTTCATACCCATTTCTACAGTCTAATGTTCATACCCATTTCTATAATCTAATGTTCATACCCATTTCTATTGTCTAATGTTCATACCCATTTCTATTGTCTAATGTCCATACCCATTTCTATAGTCTAATGTTCATGCTCATTTCTATAGTCTAATGTTCATACCCATTTCTATAGTCTAATGTTCATGCCCATTTCTATAATCTAATGTTCATACCCATTTCTATTGTCTAATGTTCATACCCATTTCTATAGTCTAATGTCCATACCCATCTCTATAGTCTAATGTTCATACCCATTTCTATAGTCTAATGTTCATACCCATTTCTATTGTCTAATGTTCATACCCATTTCTATAGTCTAATGTTCATGTCCATTTCTATAATCTAATGTCCATACCAATTTCCATAGTCTAATGTTTGTACCCATTTTCATTGTCTAATGTTCATGCCCATTTCTATTGTCTAATGTTCATACCCATTTCTATTGTCTAATGTTCATACCCATTTCTATTGTCTAATGTTCATACCCATTTCTATAGTCTAATGTTCATGTCCATTTCTATAATCTAATGTCCATACCAATTTCCATAGTCTAATGTTTGTACCCATTTTCATTGTCTAATGTTCATGCCCATTTCTATTGTCTAATGTTCATACCCATTTCTATAGTCTAATGTTCATGCCCATTTCTATAGTCTAATGTTCATACCCATTTCTATAGTCTAATGTTCATACCCATTTCTATAGTCTAATGTTCATACCCATTTCTATAATCTAATGTCCATACCAATTTCTAAAGTCTAATGTTCATACCCATTTCTATTGTCTAATGTTCATACCCATTTCTATAGTCTAATGTTCATACCCATTTCTATAGTCTAATGTTCATACCCATTTCTATAGTCTAATGTTCATACCCATTTCTATAGTCTAATGTTCATGCCCATTTCTATAATCTAATGTTCATACCCATTTCTATAGTCTAATGTTCATGCCCATTTCTATAATCTAATGTTCATACCCATTTCTATTGTCTAATGTTCATACCCATTTCTATTGTCTAATGTCCATACCCATTTCTATAGTCTAATGTTCATGCTCATTTCTATAATCTAATGTCCATACCAATTTCTAAAGTCTAATGTTCATACCCATTTCTATTGTCTAATGTTCATACCCATTTCTATAGTCTAATGTTCATACCCATTTCTATAGTCTAATGTTCATACCCATTTCTATAGTCTAATGTTCATACCCATTTCTATAGTCTAATGTTCATACCCATTTCTACAGTCTAATGTTCATACCCATTTCTATAATCTAATGTTCATACCCATTTCTATTGTCTAATGTTCATACCCATTTCTATTGTCTAATGTCCATACCCATTTCTATAGTCTAATGTTCATGCTCATTTCTATAGTCTAATGTTCATACCCATTTCTATAGTCTAATGTTCATGCCCATTTCTATAATCTAATGTTCATACCCATTTCTATTGTCTAATGTTCATACCCATTTCTATAGTCTAATGTCCATACCCATCTCTATAGTCTAATGTTCATACCCATTTCTATAGTCTAATGTTCATACCCATTTCTATAGTCTAATGTTCATACCCATTTCTATAGTCTAATGTTCATACCCATTTCTAAAGTCTAATGTTCATACCCATTTCTATTGTCTAATGTTCATACCCATTTCTATTGTCTAATGTCCATACCCATTTCTATTGTCTAATGTTCATACCCATTTCTATAGTCTAATGTTCATACCCATTTCTATTGTCTAATGTTCATACCCATTTCTATTGTCTAATGTCCATATCCATTTCCATAGTCTAATGTTTGTACCCATTTTCATTGTCTAATGTTCATACCCATTTCTATTGTCTAATGTTCATACCCATTTATATAGTCTAATGTTCATACCCATTTCTATAGTCTAATGTTCATGCCCATTTCTATAGTCTAATGTTCATACCCATTTCTATAGTCTAATGTTCATACCCATTTCTAGAGTCTAATGTTTATACCCATTTCTATTGTCTAATGTTCATACCCATTTCTATAGTCTAATGTTCATACCCATTTCTATAGTCTAATGTTCATACCCATTTCTATAGTCTAATGTTCATACCCATTTCTATAGTCTAATGTTCATACCCATTTCTATAGTCTAATGTTCATACCCATTTCTATAGTCTAATGTTCATACCCATTTCTATAGTCTAATGTTCATACCCATTTCCATAGTCTAATGTTCATACCCATTTCTATAGTCTAATGTCCATACCCATTTCTATAGTCTAATGTTCATACCCATTTCTATAGTCTAATGTTCATACCCATTTCTATAGTCTAATGTTCATACCGATTTTTATAGTCTAATGTTCATACCCATTTCTATAGTCTAATGTCCATACCCATTTCCATAGTCTAATGTTTGTACCCATTTTCATTGTCTAATGTTCATACCCATTTCTATTGTCTAATGTTCATACCCATTTCTATTGTCTAATGTTCATACCCATTTCTATAGTCTAATGTTTATACCCATTTCTATAGTCTAATGTTCATACCCATTTCTATAATCTAATGTCCATACCAATTTCCATAGTCTAATGTTTGTACCCATTTTCATTGTCTAATGTTCATACCCATTTCTATAGTCTAATGTTCATACCCATTTCTATAGTCTAATGTTCATGCCCATTTCTATAATCTAATGTTCATACCCATTTCTATAGTCTAATGTTCATGCCCATTTCTATAATCTAATGTTCATACCCATTTCTATTGTCTAATGTTCATACCCATTTCTATTGTCTAATGTCCATACCCATTTCTATAGTCTAATGTTCATGCTCATTTCTATAATCTAATGTCCATACCAATTTCTAAAGTCTAATGTTCATACCCATTTCTATTGTCTAATGTTCATACCCATTTCTATAGTCTAATGTTCATACCCATTTCTATAGTCTAATGTTCATACCCATTTCTATAGTCTAATGTTCATACCCATTTCTATAGTCTAATGTTCATACCCATTTCTACAGTCTAATGTTCATACCCATTTCTATAATCTAATGTTCATACCCATTTCTATTGTCTAATGTTCATACCCATTTCTATTGTCTAATGTCCATACCCATTTCTATAGTCTAATGTTCATGCTCATTTCTATAGTCTAATGTTCATACCCATTTCTATAGTCTAATGTTCATGCCCATTTCTATAATCTAATGTTCATACCCATTTCTATTGTCTAATGTTCATACCCATTTCTATAGTCTAATGTCCATACCCATCTCTATAGTCTAATGTTCATACCCATTTCTATAGTCTAATGTTCATACCCATTTCTATTGTCTAATGTTCATACCCATTTCTATAGTCTAATGTTCATGTCCATTTCTATAATCTAATGTCCATACCAATTTCCATAGTCTAATGTTTGTACCCATTTTCATTGTCTAATGTTCATGCCCATTTCTATTGTCTAATGTTCATACCCATTTCTATTGTCTAATGTTCATACCCATTTCTATTGTCTAATGTTCATACCCATTTCTATAGTCTAATGTTCATGTCCATTTCTATAATCTAATGTCCATACCAATTTCCATAGTCTAATGTTTGTACCCATTTTCATTGTCTAATGTTCATGCCCATTTCTATTGTCTAATGTTCATACCCATTTCTATAGTCTAATGTTCATGCCCATTTCTATAGTCTAATGTTCATACCCATTTCTATAGTCTAATGTTCATACCCATTTCTATAGTCTAATGTTCATACCCATTTCTATAATCTAATGTCCATACCAATTTCTAAAGTCTAATGTTCATACCCATTTCTATTGTCTAATGTTCATACCCATTTCTATAGTCTAATGTTCATGCCCATTTCTATAGTCTAATGTTCATACCCATTTCTATAGTCTAATGTTCATACCCATTTCTATAGTCTAATGTTCATGCCCATTTCTATAATCTAATGTTCATACCCATTTCTATAGTCTAATGTTCATGCCCATTTCTATAATCTAATGTTCATACCCATTTCTATTGTCTAATGTTCATACCCATTTCTATTGTCTAATGTCCATACCCATTTCTATAGTCTAATGTTCATGCTCATTTCTATAATCTAATGTCCATACCAATTTCTAAAGTCTAATGTTCATACCCATTTCTATTGTCTAATGTTCATACCCATTTCTATAGTCTAATGTTCATACCCATTTCTATAGTCTAATGTTCATACCCATTTCTATAGTCTAATGTTCATACCCATTTCTATAGTCTAATGTTCATACCCATTTCTACAGTCTAATGTTCATACCCATTTCTATAATCTAATGTTCATACCCATTTCTATTGTCTAATGTTCATACCCATTTCTATTGTCTAATGTCCATACCCATTTCTATAGTCTAATGTTCATGCTCATTTCTATAGTCTAATGTTCATACCCATTTCTATAGTCTAATGTTCATGCCCATTTCTATAATCTAATGTTCATACCCATTTCTATTGTCTAATGTTCATACCCATTTCTATAGTCTAATGTCCATACCCATCTCTATAGTCTAATGTTCATACCCATTTCTATAGTCTAATGTTCATACCCATTTCTATAGTCTAATGTTCATACCCATTTCTATAGTCTAATGTTCATACCCATTTCTAAAGTCTAATGTTCATACCCATTTCTATTGTCTAATGTTCATACCCATTTCTATTGTCTAATGTCCATACCCATTTCTATTGTCTAATGTTCATACCCATTTCTATAGTCTAATGTTCATACCCATTTCTATTGTCTAATGTTCATACCCATTTCTATTGTCTAATGTCCATATCCATTTCCATAGTCTAATGTTTGTACCCATTTTCATTGTCTAATGTTCATACCCATTTCTATTGTCTAATGTTCATACCCATTTATATAGTCTAATGTTCATACCCATTTCTATAGTCTAATGTTCATGCCCATTTCTATAGTCTAATGTTCATACCCATTTCTATAGTCTAATGTTCATACCCATTTCTAGAGTCTAATGTTTATACCCATTTCTATTGTCTAATGTTCATACCCATTTCTATAGTCTAATGTTCATACCCATTTCTATAGTCTAATGTTCATACCCATTTCTATAGTCTAATGTTCATACCCATTTCTATAGTCTAATGTTCATACCCATTTCTATAGTCTAATGTTCATACCCATTTCTATAGTCTAATGTTCATACCCATTTCTATAGTCTAATGTTCATACCCATTTCCATAGTCTAATGTTCATACCCATTTCTATAGTCTAATGTCCATACCCATTTCTATAGTCTAATGTTCATACCCATTTCTATAGTCTAATGTTCATACCCATTTCTATAGTCTAATGTTCATACCGATTTTTATAGTCTAATGTTCATACCCATTTCTATAGTCTAATGTCCATACCCATTTCCATAGTCTAATGTTTGTACCCATTTTCATTGTCTAATGTTCATACCCATTTCTATTGTCTAATGTTCATACCCATTTCTATTGTCTAATGTTCATACCCATTTCTATAGTCTAATGTTTATACCCATTTCTATAGTCTAATGTTCATACCCATTTCTATAATCTAATGTCCATACCAATTTCCATAGTCTAATGTTTGTACCCATTTTCATTGTCTAATGTTCATGCCCATTTCTATTGTCTAATGTTCATACCCATTTCTATAGTCTAATGATCATGCCCATTTCTATAGTCTAATGTTCATACCCATTTCTATAGTCTAATGTTCATACCCATTTCTATAGTCTAATGTTCATACCCATTTCTATAATCTAATGTCCATACCAATTTCTAAAGTCTAATGTTCATACCCATTTCTATTGTCTAATGTTCATACCCATTTCTATAGTCTAATGTTCATACCCATTTCTATAGTCTAATGTTCATACCCATTTCTATAGTCTAATGTTCATACCCATTTCTATAGTCTAATGTTCATACCCATTTCTATTGTCTAATGTTCATGCCCATTCCTATAGTCTAATGTTCATACCCATTTTCATTGTTTAATGTTCATACCCATTTCTATTGTCTAATGTTCATACCCATTTCTATAGTCTAATGTTCATACCCATTTCTATAGTCTAATGTTCATACCCATTACTATAGTCTAATGTTCATACCTATTTCTATAGTCTAATGTTCATACCCATTCCTATAGTCTAATGTTCATACCCATTTTCATTGTTTAATGTTCATACCCATTTCTATTGTCTAATGTTCATACCCATTTCTATAGTCTAATGTTCATACCCATTTCTATAGTTTAATGTTCATACCCATTTCTATAGTCTAATGTTTATACCCATTTCCATTGTTTAATGTTCATACCCATTTCTATAGTCTAATGTTCACGCCCATTTCTATAGTCTAATGTTCATACCCATTTCTATAGTTTAATGTTCATGCCCATTTCCATTGTCTAATGTTCATACCCATTTCTATAGTCTAATGTTCATACCCATTTCTATAGTCTAATGTTCCTACCCATTTCCATTGTTTAATGTTCATGCCCATTTCCATTGTCTAATATTCATACCCATTTCTATAGTCTAATGTTCATACCCATTTCTATAGTCTAATGTTCATACCCATTTCTATAGTCTAATGTGCATACCAATTTTCATAGTCTAATGTTCATACCCATTTTCATAGTGTAATGTTTATACCAATTTTCATAGTCTAATGTTCATACCCATTTCTATAGTCTAATGTTCATACCCATTTCCATAGTCTAATGTTCATACCCATTTCCATAGTCTAATGTTTATACCAATTTTCATAGTCTAATGCTTATACCCATTTCTATAGTCTAATGTTCATACCCATTTCCATAGTCTAATGTTCATACCCATTTTCATAGTCTAATGTTTATACCCATTTCTATAGTCTAATGTTCATACCCATTTCTATAGTCTAATGTTCATACCCATCTCTATAGTCTAATGTTCATACCCATTTCTATAGTCTAGTGTTCATACCCATCTCTATAGTCTAATGTTCATACCCATTTCTATAGTCTAATGTTCATACCCATTTCTATAGTCTAATGTTCATACCCATTTCTATTGTCTAATGTTCATACCCATTTCTATAGTTTAATGTTCATACCCATTTCCATAGTCTAATGTTCATACCCATTTCCATAGTCTAATGTTCATACCCATTTTCATAGTCTTATGTTCATACCCATTTCTATAGTCTAATGTTCATACCCATCTCTATAGTCTAATGTTCATGTCCATTTCTATAGTTTAATGTTCATACCCATTTCTATAGTCTAATGTTCATACCCATTTCTATAGTCTAATGTTCATACCCATTTCTATAGTCTAATGTTCATGTCCATTTCTATAGTTTAATGTTCATACCCATTTCTATAGTCTAATGTTCATACCCATTTCTATAGTCTAATGTTCATACCCATTTCTATAGTCTAATGTTCATACCCATTTCTATTGTCTAATGTTCATACCCATTTCTATAGTTTAATGTTCATACCCATTTCCATAGTCTAATGTTCATACCCATTTCCATAGTCTAATGTTCATACCCATTTTCATAGTCTTATGTTCATACCCATTTCTATAGTCTAATGTTCATACCCATCTCTATAGTCTAATGTTCATGTCCATTTCTATAGTTTAATGTTCATACCCATTTCTATAGTCTAATGTTCATACCCATTTCTATAGTCTAATGTTCATACCCATTTCTATAGTCTAATGTTCATGTCCATTTCTATAGTCTAATGTTCATACCCATTTCTATAGTTTAATGTTCATACCCATTTCTATAGTCTAATGTTCATACCCATCTCTATAGTCTAATGTTCATGTCCATTTCTATAGTTTAATGTTCATACCCATTTCTATAGTCTAATGTTCATACCCATTTTCATAGTCTTATGTTCATACCCATTTCCATAGTCTAATGTTCATACCCATTTCCATAGTCTAATGTTCATACCCATTTCTATTGTCTAATGTTCATACCCATTTCTATTGTCTAATTCTCATACCCATTTCTATAGTCTAATGTTTATACCCATTTCTATAGTCTAATGTTCATACCCATTTCCATAGTCTAATGTTCATACCCATTTTCATAGTCTTATGTTCATACCCATTAACATAGTCTAATGTTCATACCCATTTCCATAGTCTAATGTTCATACCCATTTCTATAGTCTAATGTTCATACCCATTTCTATAGTCTAATGTTCATACCCATTTCTATAGTCTAATGTTCATACCCATTTCTATTGTCTAATGTTCATACCCATTTCTATAGTCTAATGTTCATACCCATTTCTATTGTCTAATGTTCATTCCCATTTCTATAGTTTAATGTTCATACCCATTTCTATAGTCTAATGTTCATACCAATTTCCATAGTCTAATGTTCATACCCATTTCTATTGTCTAATGTTCATACCCATTTCTATAGTCTAATGTTCATACCCATTTCTATAGTCTAATGTTCATACCCATTTCTATTGTCTAATGTTCATACCCATTTCTATAGTTTAATGTTCATACCCATTTCTATAGTCTAATGTTCATACCAATTTCCATAGTCTAATGTTCATACCTATTTCTATTGTCTAATGTTCATACCCATTTCTATAGTCTAATGTTCATACCCATTTCTATAGTCTAATGTTCATACCCATTTCTATAGTCTAATGTTCATACCCATTTTCATTGTCTAATGTTCATACCCATTTCTATAGTTTAATGTTCATACCCATTTCCATAGTCTAATGTTCGTACCCATTTCTATAGTTTAATGTTCATACCCATTTTCATTGTCTAATGTTCATGCCCATTTCTCTAGTCTAATGTTCATACCCATTTCCATAGTCTAATGTTCATACCCATTTCTATAGTCTAATGTTCATACCCATTTCTATAGTCTAATGTCCATAACCATTTCTATAGTCTAATGTTCATGCCCATTTCTATAGTCTAATGTTCATACCCATTTCCATAGTCTAATGTTCATGCCCATTTCTATAGTCTAATGTTCATACCCATTTCCATAGTCTAATGTCCATAACCATTTCTATAGTCTAATGTCCATATGTTTTTTTCTTGAAAATGTGAAACAGATTCCAGGAAAAAAATCAGTCTATTGACACTTAATATTTGGGTCCAAAATTAACAAATTTATAGATAAATAGTACAGTTTAAATCTTTTAAGAATAATATTTTGACAATTTTTTATCTCAAAATACAATTATATTCAAGTTATCATTATTTGATCATTTAACAGTCTTTTTTAAACATAGTACCAACATTCAAACTATATTCATGTAAAATACTTTGAATCTTTTGATAGTATCTATTATTCTATGGCCTGCAACCATACATGTACCTAGTACATATGGTGGAACACATTATATGGTAATTGTACACCACATAGATATGCTTTGTATCTATATTATTAATACTGTGATGTACACTTAATTACCATATGGCACATACCCCTGCAATAACCCACACCTAACAGGTACATTGTAAGTGTAAGTACATGTATTGTATTATACATTATACCATATTATCGTTAGCCACTGATTATCTGCCCTTGGCCAAATTCACAGCTCATTGTCCATTACATCACAATTTAAAGGTTATCCTCCTGTAGGGTACTTTAGGTGTCTAAAGCATTGTAAAATTGTCTTGTTGAAGCCTCGGTGTTATAGCTGAAACTAGTTCAGGCCAAATCAAGTAAAATGCCTGAGTATCTTAGTTTTACGCAACAATTGGCCAAATACACGTTAAAAGATTACTTAACTGGTGACACTTCAGTAGATTGTGATAATATATTTTATGAAGCCACTTTTGAAAAAAAAAATGGTGTGATTAAAACTGAAATTGTTTAATCAGATTCTTTATCCCTGACATCGTGTGTATAGACGCCAGAATTATTTTGATACAATATGTAGTTGGTGAGATATTAAGGAATTCAAGATTTTCAGTAATGACGGCTTATATATGCCTATTCAGCACAACCTATTGGTGTGATTTTTACTAAAATGGCTTAATCTTATTCGTTAACCCTCAAAACATAGGGATAGACACCAAAATTATTTTGATACCATGAATAGTTACTGAGATATTGACGATAACGAGATTTTCAGTAATGGCGGTCTAAATATGCCTATTCAGCACAACCTTTAAGTGTGATCTTTACTAAAATGGCTTTAACTTATTCGTTATCCCTCAAAACATGGGGATAGACACCAAAATTATTTTGATACCATGAATAGTTACTGAGATATTGACGAAAATATGATTTTCAGTAATGGCGACCTTAATTTGCATATTACGCGGATTGCCCAATGATGACAGAGTGGCATCATTCAGATCCTTAAAGAGCACATCTCAGAGGTATAGAAACAGCAAAAAAACTTTGTACGGACCGTATTGCATGCTTATCGGTCCCTGCCACCAGACTACTAGGCGTTTCACAAAAACTTCGTAACTTACGAACGTTCGTAAGTTACGCAAAAACTTTGCAAAAATTTTGCGTAACTTTACGCCATCTCCACCCTGTCGTAAGTTAATGAAAATGGCGTCGTATCGTCTACTCACGCTTCGATTGTGTTTTATTTCCATACTGAGGCTAACAATCTTATAAGCGTTCAACGATTTTCGAAAATGTCGACGTAATTTTGCATAATAAGTTAATGAGGTTTTGAAATGAATGTATTTTCAGTGCAATTGTTGACCCTACTTGGCTGCCGTAGTATCATTTATGTGAATGCTGAACACTTATTCTATGGTTAATAAGCTTTCCAAGCTGATTGATGGCCAGACGATTTGAAACTTTTAGTACAAGATTATTTTTATACAGTACTTGTACAGTGCGTTTATATGTATGAGGTAAATATAATATATATAAACTTTATTTATTTTACAACAATTATGAAACAAGTTATACAACTTATATTAATCACTCTTGTTGGCCCGGATATTAGCGCGCGAGGGGTCTTATTGTGGGAGAAAACCGGAGTACCCGGAGAAAACCCACGTAGTCGGGCAGGTGACCCCGAACCTTTTCACGTCCGGACGGGGAGTCGAACCCCGGCCGCCTTGGTGAAAGGCAAGTGCGCTATCCACTGCACTACCCGACCACCCAAACCTAACACATGAGGTAAATACCAAGTACTAGTAAACTGTATGTGCTGTTAACGGAGGTAAGTCAACTAGATCGCCAATTTTGTATAACTAATGTAGGCTTCATTTCATACTGAAAACTGTGTAAACCTAACACATGCGGGTTAACCTTTGTTCCTTCTGGAAATGTACAACTGTTGCTTGGGTCAAGTCCATATGTAGGGGTCTGATTTCTTGTTACATCTATTTTTGGATCTAAACTATAGGATTACTCTCCTAGACATGTTTGATGGACTACATAGAGTATTTTTCAACTTCAAATTAATACTGTTCTATTCTATTCACAAAGTTTTAATACGTCAAAACTAGTGACCGAAATTACACACACACACACACACACACACACACAAACGTGTGTTTAATTTTGGTCACTATTGTTCTTTAATTAATTCTGTATTTTAATAATTCTGAAAAAAATTCTACTAGCCCGACAAATACAATATGTCTCTAGCCGACAATCTTGAGCAAACGAGATATCTTATCTTGTATATCACATATAGTTGTGTTTTTCTTTAAACAGATTTCAATCAATTTAACTTATTTTCAAATAATATAAATGAATACCCTTAAAGTTATTAAAAGCTTGAAAAAATAACGATTTGTTTCCTGAAAAATAAACCCGGATTCCGGTTTTGCTATTATAAAGCATCCAAAACAAACATGACTGTCATAACCTGCCGACCTTTGCAGAGATGATCTTTATCTCTGTACCCCACATGCTTAGATCAGAACTTCCTCACTTAATTGTCAACAAGATTCTCCCTCACTGAGATTGTTAGCCTCATTATGGAAATAAAACCCAATCGAAGCGTGAGTAGACGATACGACGCCATTTTCTCTTGGAACTTAAGACAGGGTGAAGATGGCGTAAAGTTCCGCAAGGTTTTTGTATGGTGGCTAATTCGGGACATCGTAATATCGCTTCGTTTTATACAACGCGATATCACGATATTACGATACGAAATGACGATACCACGATACGATATCACGACACAACGATACAATATCACGATACTACGATACGAAATAACGATATGACGATAGGACGATATTACGATACGATAGGACGATACAATAGGTCACTATTACGATACGATAGGACGATATTACGATACGATATAACGATAGGACGATATTACGATATGACGATAGGACGATATTACGATACGATATAACGATAGGACGGTAGGACGATACGATATAACGATAGGACGGTAGGACGAGATGACGTCACATATATACAGGCCATGGCGGTACGCTCGTCATAAAAAAACCGTCTATGCGACCGAGAAATTATCGTTAGATGAAACGAAACTAGCATGTAGTGGTGGATTAATATCTTAATTAATCGGAAATGTCGGTGTTTCGTATGAGAATTACACGACAGACTCGCAACAAGTTAATTATGTGCAGTATTTACAAATCGTTTAGAAATAACGTTGGTATACTTCCATTACATTACTGTAATGGGAGGCTCATTTCACACGTATATATTTATTATTTACTGACAGAAACTCAAGCAGCTGTGATACAGATGTATGAGAAAGTTAGTAATACTATGTTATTAAAGTACTGGTATTGTTTATTTTTGACGTACATATAGCTGTATAAGGAATATAGTGAATCTATGTTGTTGTAGTACCAGTATGTGTGTTTTTGACAGTGCTGTATGAGGAAGCTGGTATAGCTATGTTATTCGTCATTGGTTAAATCGTTTACGATTCAATTTTTTTAAGTTAAAGCATTTTTTGTATGATAAACTTTCGTGTACGTTTATGAAAATCAACGCTTTTTATGCCACTTTATTGGCCTTTGGAACTTCATATCTGATGCAATTTTGAGCTTTATGTAGAAAACGTCAGAACTTTCTTTGATGTGTTTTCATCAATTCCTCTCAAATTTGGTATTGTACTTTAAAATGCAAAGATCTCCTCCTGAAGATCTCCTCCTACAGTTTTCAACCGATCTCTCTTCCAAACTTGGTGAGCTTTATAACCATACCATCACGTTGTGCCTTGTAGAAAGGCCCTTTGAGACTTCATATTTGATGCAAGGAAATAATGTAGAAAACGTAGCTGTTCTTTTATGTGTTTTATATAATTCCTTTAAAGTTTGGTATAATACTTTAAAAAGCAATAATGCTTAACTATATAACTGGTTTTGTTAAATTGTTCCAACTATTCGTGTAAAACAGCGTTGTATAATTGCCAAATATGGGCATTATGTAAAAACTTTGTTCCTGTCACAAACTTGTATTTGTCCAGAGATCTCTTCCTACAGTTTTGAACTGATTTCTTTCAAATATGGTACATGTAGTATCAATTATCATGACATAAAGTTGGTTGTGTTTTTTTCTGAACGGCGGTTTGATTTGACACAATTTACTAGAGAATTTACCGTTCGTGGAACTAAATAGAAAATGTATTTACTTTTGCTTATTTTTGTGTGCATAACTAGACAACCCACAGTTAAGAATTGTATCTGTATTCCACTTAACTTTTGGCATTGACTACTTTTAATATCGGTACTTTCTGATAGGGTCCGAAGGGCGTATCATGCCTCCGCTTGTGGTGCTTTTGTTGATGACCATTACCTCTGACAAACGTAGTTACTGATATCGCGGAAAGCGGGACATCCGTGTTTTACACACACATTCCTAGTGTTTTCAACACTTCATAAAGGAATTACGAAGGCACATTTTATAAAACCAGAAAACATGGTCAAATGTTTTTTTCTGACGTTTCTTTACTGAAGCTTATGTCTTAATCATTCTCATCATTAATCACCTGAATGAATCTTTGTAATGTATTCAACCTTCCAATATTTGTTAAAATTCTAACCCCCTCCCTTTTTGTGTCAACATTTAAGAGTTTTAGACATGCCTAGTTAGGTTCCATGAGATTATTGCAATTCTAAGGTAACGCATAAGTATCAACCATGAGTTGATAATTGCGGCAAGGTCGAACCTGTTATCAGTTATCACCATTCTTTCGGATGGATACTTTCTTAGAAAACGTACATCAATCAATCAAAGTAACCATAGATTTTAATCAGTTCTCGCATAAAGTACCCAAAAGTACTAGTTTATCGGGGTAGCATCAAGTCGCCACTTCGTCCGTCCGTCCTTCAGTCTGTCCAAAACCTTGTCAGGAGTATTACTCTCAAACCATTCAATCTTCATACTATAACTTTTATTTTCACAGACAATTCTCTCGTCGGAAGCATCCATATATCATACCCTTGGTATAACAATTGAGTTTCTGTTTTTAATTGGACCCTGCTGCGAGATCATGTATATACACGATTAATTTCTTACATGGTATGTACCGTTTATAAACGTACGGACACGAAAGGTGAACGATACATTTAGTTATACGTTTTGTACATGTATCTGCATTTTTGTCACTATCTGCAGCATTTTATTCGTATATCATAACTCACTGTTGTTATTATACAATTGATCTTCATTGTACTTGCAATCGTATACGTTTTCGTTTAAGCTTGCAACACGCATGTAAAATGCAAAGTTTCACATACAAATTTTAATGTGGAGAGGAAGATAATTTAGCATTTATCAAATAATGTTTACCTGTAGTTTATATAACATTAGCTCATTTGGTTTTACCAAATGTATTTTATGATTTTAGTTTGATGATGAGTGAATGCATGATAATGATTTTGCCGTAGGTCTTATATAATTTCAAGCGATGCAAGTGATCTGTGATCATTGCTAATTAGTTTGATGATGATTAAATGTATGATAACGGTTGGCCTTTTGGTTGTGTGACCAGGAACATGTTGATTTTAGAATATTCTTCGAAATTTCTTGGATCGTCCACAACATATGGTGTCTGAAATCAAATAACATGGGTTGCCGCTAAATATCCCCTTACTGTACAAGATGACCTCATGATCATGACAGGTGCTTATTATTGGGCAGAAATAGTAACAATGGATAAACGTTTTGAAAAAGATTTTACTTCTGGTTTTTATACATGTTCATGCTATCTTGGCATACAGTTGTATGTGTTATTTTATCTTCTTGTTTTGTCGATGCTTGTTTTTTATGTTTTTTTGTCTAAATACTTTTTTTTTGCAGGTTGTAAGGTATTCTTTCTGTATCGACTAAAGTTACTGATATTGTATCGGAGAACTCTATTCTATCTTATCGTATCGACGTCATATGGCCAGAAGCGGGCGATAACTCCAAAATATTTCGCACCGCGTAAGGGATGAACTGATATAAGTTAAATACAACTTATATAAGATTCTACATATTGTAGTTTACTTAATTTTAATAGTTCGCCTCATTAACAGGACATTTAACATATGATAAGAGATTAATGGAAAAAAGTTTCAGTAACTGTTTATTTAGTAATTAACAATTTAAACTTACTTCTTTGCTCAGCACAGTATCACGGCAAAATACATGTACTTTTTCTGTTATCCGCTGGGCAGGAATTGACATTTTTAATCAAATGTAACCATGCTGTCCTGGCATATAAATACAAAATACGAAATGACACTGAGAAACTAAAGAAAGATTTGTTTAAATTTTATCATCATTTTGGATGATTTTTTATTCATTCTAATTTAGAAATGAGCCACACAAACAACTCGGCTTTGATTTCCCATTATGCAGCAGAAGCGAATTGTACGCATGTCTGAATTCCTCTTCGCAACCAGAAGGACGGGGAACTGTACACATGTACTTAATTTCATTAATGTCGTGATGATCTACTACAGTCTTATAATCAATTGTGCCTGTAAACAGGGAAATTATGGTTAGTGCATTGGGCCAATATATCAATCAATCAATATCAATAAAATTTTGTTAAGTGTCACGCAATATATATACATAGATTAATAACACACATTTCATATAAAATATATATGCAAATCTTTTAAAGCATATTATATATTTCCCATCCAAATTTGACTTATGAGACACTAAAATTACTATACAGAAACTAGAAATTTGTCACAGTATAGACTAAATTTAAAATTGTCTTCTTTTAAACATAAGATACTCTGACTTGGCTAAAATAAATTGCACAAGAAGTTCATTCATAAGATAAATAAATTAATCGTACGAGCTTAACGTTAAGAAATTGTCTTTTAAAAACACTGCCCTGTCAAATAAAAAGATTTGTATATCACTATATAATGGACAGTCGCAAATATGTACACACTTATGTACGTAAAACCGTACCATGTCATAAGTAGCATTCATATTATATGCATTAACTTACCCCAGTTAAACATCAGGTTTGTTTGCAAATGGCAGATGAACCTCGGTTTGAAGCGACGCATTCGTAGACATGGTAGTGATGATATCGTAATATTGTCTTATCGTCATATCGTTATATCGTATCGTAATATCGTCCTATCCTCATATCGTATCGTCCTATCGTTATATCGTATCGTAATATCGTCCTATCGTTATATCGTTATATCGTATCGTCCTATCGTTTTATCGTCACATCGTTATATCGTATCGTCCTATCGTAATATCGTCATATCGTATCGTCCTATGGTTTAGTCGTATCGTAATATCGTAATATCGTATCGTAATATCGTCCTATCGTAATATCGTTATATCGTATCGTCCTATCGTCATATCGTCATATTATATAGTAATATTGTAATATCGTAATATTGTCCTATCGTCCTATCGTATCGTAAGTTACGAAGCTTAGTGAAACGGTACCCAGGGATATAAGATAGGGAAATTCCACCTTTGGGGTTTTCTTTGGGAAACCTCTGGTTTTACCAAATTTGAAACCCCCGAGGGTGGAATTTTTCTATCTTATATCCCTGGTCGTGAAAGAGTCTTCCATTCTTTATAAAGTTTGCAACAAGGTCTACGTTTCAACTTGAAGACAGTTGTTTTTTGTGTGTGTGTGTGGGGGGGAGGGGGGGGTCTCAAAAATCTCAGTGATAAAATTTACCATAATAATTTTTTTGCCAATCAGTTGTGGTTCCAGGGATTCTTTGCATACCAAAGTAACAGGAATGACAGAAATAAGTATCTGATGCCCTCATTTCAATATGACGTTATCGCAACCAGTGGAACTCTATAATTATAGGAGGGGATTCCTCGCTGGGACAACGCATATAAACAACATGGCAGCGCCTACACTTACAAATACGAATTTTTATGTAGTTATTACATTAGTTAAGTCGACAGGTATCGCCTACTCCATATAAGGAAGACTATTTATTTGACCAATGCAGCAATCAGAAACGTTTAACACTCCAGATATTGAAGACGAGACGAAGTCAAAACGTCAAAGTTCCGACGGACCGTCAACGGCGTATCGGTACACATTACCATGCGATACCATTAAATAAATTTAACACCAGAGGGCTTAGTTTGGACAAACATTAGCATAAAAATGTTCTCAGTAGATCCATTTGCTGTTAAATCTATTCATACGAAAGATTTTGTGGTTGTCTAAAAACGAGTTTGATAAGGAAGGAAATCGAATTGCTAGAGTACCAGCACAAGGACCTGATAATTCGTTACAGCTAGTTTTTTTAACTAGCTGTAACCTGCGGGTTCAAGTGTTATGGAGGTCACTTGGCCTATATATGGGATATTCATCATCTACCACAAGCTGCATTGCAATGGCCATGTGCTCGATATCCGCATTTGATACCATTTTAAATTATATCGTTTTGAGTTTTGTTTCTTTTCTTTTTCATGACACGCTTCTTCTGCTCAAACTCTGATTCTACATTCAAGTCAAATTTTCTTGTTTGAAATTCATTAATGAATCTAAAAAGGTATTATTTTGATTTACTTTGAACAGAAAACTGTCTGAAGTGTTGAAAGTGTTTAGTTTTTAATTTATTACATTATGTACATTTTCAAAGTCTGAAGTTTACAGTCAAGATGTTTAATTATCAATATGTCCATTTTATCAAACTCTGGTATAACACACAATTCAACATGTTTTCATGGGCAAGTTTTATGGTCGCCTTCTTTTGTCTCATTGAGAAATATTCTGTATCTTTAAGTGATATGAAGATGGACGTTTTTGAGTATTCCCATAAGTGTGTTTACTTGTTGTGATTGACAATGCTACTCAGTTCTCGTTGTAATTGTTGTCAATTTATTTTAAAGTTTGTTTGGTTTTTGGTCATTTCATGAATTATTTGATATCAAAATATCTATTGAAATAGATATTTTGATATCAAATAATTCATGAAACTCAGTTAGAGATTAATTATGTGACCTTAACCTACTTTATGAGATTTTTACTTATTGTTTTCAACTTAAATCTTCATCAAATCTGCTACTTATTTAACAGAAACTACACAAACTAGAAGATTTATTGCATTGTTCAGTCCGTTAGAACTTCAACAACACAAGATCATTTTACACTACCCCCACTTTGACCCCCCCAATTTTCTATGAGTCCACACAAAATCAGATGTTTTGTACATAATACAATATGCAACTGACCTTAAAGTATCTCACTGCAAAATATTAGTCTAATCACTAATAGGCCGCAGAAAGGCCCAATTTGGCACCCCTCCTTTACCAAAAAATGATTAAAACTGAAAAAAGATAATATTCTGTCAAAGTCATATTTCTTCAAGATTTGCATTTCAGCATAAACATGTAGGTATTGTCAGCAGGAAGCAGTACTGATTAATTATCTTTTCCATACCATAATATTTTAAATAAAGCAGTATAGGTGCACTTTGTACATTTAGATGAGATAAACTTATTAGTATTACATACTATACATGTATACAGGGTTTATGGTTATCAGAAAATAATATGCAATTATATATAACATTTCAATATTATTTTTTTTATTTGATTTGAATTCTTTTTTTTTCTAAATTTAATTTGCATTTATAGATTTAGTAAGATTTAATTTCACTAATTATACTCTAAATATAGTATATTATTTTTTAAAAAACATACACTGTTTTAGAATTTCTAACAACTGCAGATATTATTTTCAAGTATTCTGAATTAATTTGACTTAATTCAAAAGTCGATTTATTTTAAATTATGATACAATTTGCTAAGATGATTTAATTTCAAGAACATTATACTGCAAATATTTTCATCAGCCATAAAATGATAAAGATTCAGTTAGTGCTCAGGGACCAAATTGTAAATAATTTTGTAAGGCTTTATGGTGTATCCTGGATAAAGGATGAATACTGATCTACAAACCATCTGTGATACTTACAAAAAATCATTGTTCATCTTATTAATGATGACTATTGCCTTTCAACTGAATAAAATGATCAAAAATAGAAAATATGGTATGTACGTGTAAGTGTAGTGGGGCTATGTGTTATTTAGGAATGGTTGTCATATTTTTGACATTCATTCGTGTGTAACAAAAATTCTTCTATTTTGTGATTAAGTATTACCTAAATAGGCATTGCGGTGTTATTGCCTGTGTCCACCTTCTGGCGACAGAAGAGGATAGGAACTCACATCGGATGCCACTGCATTGTTAGCTTGACAGTCTCGAAATAACCCTCTTTCTTGTATTTGGAACAGAATTATGCTGGGTTTTATATTCATCAGGTTCACACAACCTACTTATTATGGAAGTTTCTTTTACTCGAGACTTCTTTATATTAAAGTCATTGTAGTCGAAAGTGGTAACTGAATATGTGTTCGATACTTGTTGGTCAATAGTAATCACATGGTCATGGATATAACGTTTATTATTGACGATATTTTTCGCTCAGCTTTCTTTTATTACAAGTTGTAACCATTATACCTTCTGGCACTATTAACCATAGTAAGCTTGGGAAATGTTGTGATCACGATTTTTGTTATCTCGCGTACAGCTGCTAAGCCACTTGCAATACAATGAAGGTGGAAAATATTTTTTGCACCATGCCGGTTTATTTTGCCCCCGTATCCTCGCTTTTTCTCACGAGATTTATGCATTTCCCGCCTTTTATAGTCATGAACTCTTCGAAGGGGAGCAATTCTGGATGGTCGCGATAAGGTATACATTGTGTATTGTGACTTTATTATATTTTTAGGAAACTGACGTAAATATGTGAGAGATTATAGACAGGAAACACATTTTCCTTAGCAAACTGATATTATCCTAATGGTTATTGAAGTAAAGAAGGGGGGCAACTTTTGTTTTCGAAAATAAATCGCTAATACCATGAGTTCAATCCTAGGATCACATACCATTATACTTTCGCTGAAACAAACTTCTTTAAGGGAAGTAAGGAAAGAACTTTGCATAGGAAACAAAACCTTAAGAGAATTCTATAGATATATTGGGACACGAATCCTTCAACTAAAAAGATATTCATATTATCACAGCGTTCACGTTGAAATTACAGGTTACACACTATTTTTCCAAAAATTGATTTACGAAGAAAAAATAGGAAATAAACGGAAAATGTATTCGCGAAACAAGTGACACCTCTACTGGTATATGAAAATTGTTTTGTGCGTCATCACTAGCAAGGTATGTTGTAACCAACTCCGAAGTGTAGCTTCCGAATTGTAAAGAAATAACGTCATACAGATATTGCAAGTATGACATGAGTATTGCATCCATGCTAATCCTGACAAATGGAAAAACGTCATAGAGTTATATTCCATAAACCGGAACTTTATCATAAATCACCAGAATATGATATATTCCTCTGATTATTTAAGAAATACAAACATGTTTTTTCCTACATTTTTCTCTTTAACGGCAGTGTAACCATGCATTGTATCTGTATCCATTGCAATAATGCGTCAATCCTTCTCATGATGATAACACTTGCTCTTTAAGGAAGATGTTACATAATATCACATTTGTAACCATGGATATTTATCAGGAAATGCCATTGTTCCTGGAACAAAGCACACGAAAATAATTACAGGAGCCAGCTAGTGTAACAGGAAGACTCCAGTTTTAATACATGGCAGTGTCATGTTGTTGATGGTTCACGCTTGCTTTATTTATCTCGTCGTTGATTTGACAGGTACATCCATAACGAGATGATATCATTTTTAAAATATTGTTTGTTTCCGAGAGAAAAAGGTTTTTTTCTTATCCAGAAATGCAGATACAGTTAAGACTGTTTGTTAATCTGTAGAATCATTAAAACTTTATTTATGGAGCAATTATTATGAAGTAAGCTTTTCTAAGGGTTATTGATGACTGATGTTTGCAGGAGGTAATGATGTTTTGATATATTCTAATGGAGGAAGAGATTTGTTTGTTGTTAGTTTATAACATAAGAAAAGAAATTCCAACAACAAGTATATTATGTATGTGACAGATATAATCAGGATGGTCTTAACTCATTAAAGATATGTGAACTATAAACATTTGTCAGTCGTTGATTTTAATGATTTTTATTCACGATTTTTTGTTCATAACAAAAGCAACTATTCGAAACCTTTGAGGCACTGAACGGAAAGAATACAATAATCTGTCACCCTCATGGAAATGCGACAGCGTTGATCTCAACCCGAGAGGTAGAATTCTGAAGTTGCCGAACACGAGGCTTGCCAAAAGTGGAGATCCTCCTGTCGCACTCCCAGGAGTTGAATGTTTATTTTTCTCTTACTCTGTTTACCCTCTGATATATAATATTGACGTTACAAAATTGCAAGACAATGTTGATGTGATTGAATCGTCCATCTGACGTTATTGTATTGTTGTCTTTATGTTGATGGTTCAACAGAGGATTGTTGTTTAGACGTCATACAATTGTTGAAAACTTGTAAAGAGCATGTGTAGCGTATCTCAACCCCAGGGCTGGATAAAAAAAATAACACACCGGTATAATTGTGAATATCCCCGTCAAGTGTAGGAGAATAATCGACAACAAATACACCAAAAACAAGAAACGCGTCGTAATTGAACATTGAATGGAATAGCAAGAACACATTTGAAACACAAAAGGCCTATTCTGTGATTTAGTCACCATTGATCTCGATACTAAATCGTAAGGACACGCCACAGGTCGAAGGCAACGTTGCTTTAGACATTTTGAAAAATCTAGCAAGACAGATTTTATGACGCATAAACAAAATAATGTGTGGTATCATAACCGATCTTTGCATTTCGGAAAGAGGTGTATTAAAGAAGAGAGCAGCATTTGAAAAATGTAAAGCTACATTGGAGAGGTTCAAATGGAAATGTGACAATGTAGAGTGGAACTTTCAATACACGAGGAGATGTAGAACATACAAATAGCAAATGCCATACTGGCAATATTGACGACATTGAAAAACATCGTATTTGATATGCACAAATAATGACGAGTGGAAATTGATAATGTTGAAGAGGAAGTTGAAACAGAAAGCTGCAAATAAAAGGTCAAGGGAACCAGTAAGACGTTCCATGGTAAGCATGAGTGAAAGTAACAAGGAAATAGAAAGTAAGTATGAAGTATTTTGTATTTCTTGGGTAGCAAAAAGATAGCCAACTTTGGTTTACCTAGGCACGCGCAGAGTTCTTTATACAGGTGGAAAAGGCAGATGAAATGGCGTGACCCATTGTTTATTTAGTTGTTCGATTATCATTATTCGGGAGTAGCGTGAACTACAGCTCGCGGTAAGTTATTTCATTATCATCGATAAATCTGTGTGTATCTTGTCGGTAAGATCGTTGATTCTGTGTATGATTGGCTGTGTAATAAACGGTATATCTTAAATAGTAAATAGTAAGCAGATGAGAAAATGTATGGTGCGTAGCAAACGCGGTTTTGTGGTGTATGTTTATTATTGATTTAGGAATTGTATTGCTTTTAACATATAAACATATGATAAATATTTACTGTAAAATTGTACAATTGTAACAATATATTAATGTAATCGATGTATACGATTGAGTATGAAGGAGTGAGGGACGGAGCGGAATGTTACAATGTTAGGAAGATATGTGCTATGTAGTGTAGAATTATGTAGTATAAGTATTATTTATATTTTGAAGCTTATTTCCCAATCGAGACCTGTCAGTTTGTCAAAAGTATGGAAACCCATAATGGCCGACGGTGTACAGTTCCATGCTTCCATTTACCGACGCACTGAGACAGTTCAGCCGTGCATGTTATCTGCCAGTTAATCCAGGAACATTCCAAGTGTGTTTGATGGAGAGGGACAGGAATTGGTGTAGTGAAACTTTGTGACATGTGCTTTTGAAGCTACAAAAGACTGTAGATTAGATATTTGTCTATTTATAGGTGTAAATATTGTATATATATAAATATAATATATATTAGTCAAAATAGGAATTGTATGATATGTTTTAGTGAGTGTGGAAGAGTATGCTTATATAAATATTGTAAAGTGTAATAAACCTATATCTTGTAGATACTGTTTTGTTGTTAATTGCAAACAGTAGTTCGGCATACGTTTACGATTTTGGTGGCAGCGGTGGGATGCCGGCGCATTCACAAGATGTCAAGGAAACGCCAGAGGAATTTGAAGACGTCCTTACAGATGTGCCTGGGAAAACTAATTTGGTGGAACAAGACATATCTACTTTAACAGATGAACCAGTCTGGGCTAAAAGTCATTGTATACCCTACAGTATGAAGGCGATAATTCTAGATGAAGTTGGGGAAAATGTTGAAGATTGGTGTAATAAAGCCGACCGAGTCATCTTATTCTGCTCCAGTTGTAATAGTCAAGACGAAAGATGGCAGTAATAGATTCTGTATCGAATATCGCCAACGGAATCAAGTCACCGTCTTCGATACCGAGTCAATGCCGAATGCGTATGAGATTTTTGCATGCCTATCAGGACATCGATACTTTTCTCGACTTGATTTGAGTAAAGGTTACTGGCAAGTGCCAATGGCAAAGACAGCTCAACAGAAAGCAGCATTTTTGACTCCTATGTGATTGTTCACATTTTCCTGTTGGACTTGTGAATGCGCCGGCAACATTTCATCGCAATATGAGGAAACTTTTGGAAGACATGACTGGGTTTGAGTGCTTCATAGACGATATTCCAGCCAGGCCTACAAAGTGTGCCATAGGATATGAAAGTTTGGAATGTCGTGGACATATAGTGGGTGACCAGCGTTTTTGCACCCAATCCTGGAAAAAGATCAAAGGTATTCTTGATGTTCAAACCACGGAGACGAAAAAGCAAGTGCGATCAGTCGAAATAGGAATTTTATGATATGTATTAGTGAGAGTGAAGAATATGCTTATATAAATATTGTTAAGTGTAATAAATGTATATATTGTAGATCCTCTTTTGTTGCTAATTGCAAACAGTAGTTCGGCATACGTTTACAGAGACAGTGGATTAGGTGTGACATGGCGTATCTACATAATAAAGTGAAAAGGGCCGTAACCCAGAGGATGATATACAAGTATTTTGACAACTTGTCTGGGTCATTTCAAGGATGCAAAAGAGCAACAAATGTGTTTTAGAGCAAAAAGGTTCGATTACCTTTTTATGTAAACATTGTTTTTTAAGGATTAAAGGATTATTAGATAAGATTCCAACGTGTATATTCACATAAAAAGTTTCCAAAAAAATACCAAATATAATCTAAAAACTAGAAGCACATTTGACACAGTTTGAATTGTGGTTGTCCCCAAAGACCGATTATAGATTCATTACAGATCAACTACAAATGTCGAATCTTACGGATAATGATTTGCTATTATCGCTTATGCAGAATTGGAGGGAGGCGTTGGTAGCATCTGGCATCCAGAACGTCGCTAATGGCTGTATACTTGACTGATTTGTTTTATTGCCAAAGTATGAAATGTGTGTTTCAGATTTCTAGTAGCAAATAATACGTCAAATCGAAGTGTGGAATGAATACGTATCTTGCTTATCTCGAATAATAGCAAAATGAAAGCACTGCTTTTATCAGCGTGACCACGTGAAAATGAAATCACATTTCAATCACAAGACGCAGGAAAAACATATGCACTGGTGTCTGAAAATCATGAAGAAAAACTTAATGAACCGTCAAACAAAAGTAACCAAATTGTCTTCCTAGCGCGTTATTGTTTTGCAAAGAAAATGTGCACAAGAGCGTGATGATGTTTGCATAGTCCTTGATTTGACCAGGTAGAGTGTGTTGATGAGACTGAACAATCTTACCCTTCTGGAACACTGGTGTTTTAGTCTTGGTACTTTGTCAGGGTTTGTGTCTAAAACTAAAGCCATTGTGTATGCACTGCACTAGGTATACTTATGTTCTGATTGTAGTTCATACCTGCACAATATACTCTGTACTGGCAGATAGTCAAAAGCATGGTTGTTTTACACACCAAGGCTGTGTACTCATACTGTATGTGTATAGTCATGCTGCCAGGTTAGTGAAGTGCTGGATGTACCAAATCCCAACACAGGATATTGTGTATCGTCAGTGCACTAAATACCCGCGTCTTCTGTCAAATCTATTGATGGAAAACACTATACTGTAATTAGATGTGGTCTTATCACGGGGCAGGATATTTATTGCGTCTCAACATTAGCGAGCTATGCCCCCTTTACACGCACGTGTCAAAGTACGCATGATTTGAGCTTTGCCACATGGTACGAGTTGATCCGAGCTTCACGTGTACATGATAATACTATTTTGATGTCTGACGTAATTACTACTTGCGTGCTCTGCATGCGTCCCATACACTTCAAACTCGTATAAATGGCAGTTGCTCGCTAAACATTTGGCATGAAACCCGCATATCTAGGACCGGTCATCGCTCGATATGTTTCAATACTTTATATTGGCAAACTTTCTTGGAGTCGGAATGGTTTCTGTATTATTATCGGTGACATCATTCCGTAAGGCGTTTGACACCGACACTAGTTTAACCGCTGGATTCTTACACATATAATCAAACAATTTCGTTATGAGAAACATTTGTCCTCGGATAGATCGGTCGAAGTGATTTCAAATCCAGATTTGTTGCAATTCATTCACCGTGATTTCCAATTAACCCAGACGGAAAACGATCGTCTGACCAGTGACTCGAGCCTTCATTTAATTGCTTTTTCTTATCTTTAAAAGTTAGTTTAAATTGAAGGATATTATTCGTTTTTGTAAAAACAGTAGATCTCCTCCTCAATCATTCCAAGGTCACCCCCTTAGAATCTATAACAGTCACATTAAGACTATTCCAAAGCAGATCCATTAAGCATTAAACTCCAAGCATGTGTTTAATTAAAGTTTTTTATATAATTGATTGCAAATTTACATAAAATCCCTATTAGGATGTCGATGTGGTTTGAATGGTATACGACAACAATTTTAAAGAAGTTTGGCACTCATAAAAAATTAAATCGGAGTAGGAATCTGTCTGATATGCTGTATTGCCAACATATATTGAATCTACCTCCGTAATCAATTACAAGCGGCAACATTCTTTTTTCAATCAATAATTTAAAACACTGTCAAGATATGTAATGTGCCGGGTTTCCAACATGACCGTTCAAGCATGTTTAATATTAAGTTGATCTGTTTCCAGTTTGTCTCACTCTGGTTGGTTTTTTAAAATCGAAACAATTCTTCCATGCAATTTTTAACAGTATTAACGAAAATGCATTTCGTTTACTAAACGAAATTTCAATCTTAACGAAATGTGTTTTTCTTAAAAGATTTGTCTTAAAAAACTGATTTTACGGATCAATGGTAAACCACAGAAACAAATCCAAAATAAACTGATTTACGGACTTAGAAACATTGGATATTGCCATTTGTATCTATAAGTGTCTAATCCTTCGTAGTTGATGTAGTCGGAGACGAGAAAGATATTCACTTTGCTCTTATTCATTATTCATACACTATTTGGGCATGCTATACAAACGTTACGGGCACCAGATCGATCTATCTATATGGCACGCTCACGCACGGTAACATCTCGTACACAAGTACCATCTCGTCGTAAATTATCACGCATGTTGACTTTGTGCCTTCCATTTGATACCGCCATGGCAAGGCCTTGCTTACCTGAACTGAAAATCAATTGTTTTCGGACCCTCGTCGTATAAGACGACAAAGGGAAAGACATCTAGTAAAGAAGTAACATATTAATCCTAGGGACAACCTTGCAATGATACCTCTACAAACCAGACGCCATTGTAATCCGGCCAATAATGTGTTACAACATTTATTGGTGTCATCGAATACACCAGGTTTTAGCAGTGTAGATGGGATGGTCGGGGTCTGTGTAATTGGTGGTTTTAGTCAAAGCACAATGGATAATGGCTAATACAATATGTAGGCGACTGGATGAAGAAAAAATATCATTATTGATTCTGTTTGGTTTGTGTACATACCTTTAGCTGATCATTTATCTCATGGGGGTAACAGAGCACATATCGTACTAGTAATAGAAACATCACATAAACATTTATTGGTTGCGTCAAACAATATTTTCAAACCCGACGAAAATGCCATTACAGATGTTGAATGCTAACGGACAAAATCACAATTTATTCACATTAGCTCGAGTGATAAGCAATGATCAAGTAATCAACTTTTTGGGCGCCATTATAATTGAATTTGGAAACATGTTTTTTCATACACGTTAATATAACACTTCATCTTGAGGACCATCAGGAGATGAAATGTTTTATTCACCCACCCTTCTAACATTAGTTTTGGTCCCTAGCATTACAGATGATTGTAGAAATAGTGGTATTTGGTCTGTGTCTTGCGTTCGTCTTTCGACATTGTTTATTGATGTAGTCTGAAGTTTCTTTGTCACTTACTTGGCTCTCATTTTCATGACTGAACTTATATTCGACTTTCATATCCATGATATATGTCGTCAGTTAATCAGAAACCGTTAACCCTTCTGGAACACATGGTATATAAGATACACTTTATTTGTTTTACAACAATTATGAAACAAGTTATCCAACTTATATTAATCACTCTTGTTGGCCCGGATGTTAGCATCCGGGGGTCTTATTGTGGGAGGAAACCGGAGTACCGAGAGAAAAACCACGTATTCGGGCAGGTGACCTTTTCACGTCCGGTAGGGGAATCGAACCCCGGCCGCCTTGTGAAAGGCAATTGCACCACCCGACCACCCAAACACATGTATTCCCCAATACGATATATAAGTTTGACCTACTTCCCTGATCCAGTGGCTTTTTTCGATAAAGATTTGCATAACTGAAAGGGGCATAAATATTTTAAAACTGTTCGTGAGAAATTAGGGCAGCTCTTAAACCGGCCTCCTAACCGAGTAGCCGAACCAAACATAATAGGGACCTCAATCATTTTAGTCTAAACTTTGAAGTGTATCTATCAAAGCGGGTAAAATCCTGTCCCTCCCTGATCTATCAAGGCATCGACACTCGAGGGAGGGTTTATTTACCAAGCCGAATGACCTACTAAGCATTTCCATACTCCAGTTAGTGTAATATACTCGGACAGAACAGGGATGTGCTAGCATGCATCTGTAACTATCATGGCAGGTCCTGTACTCGGTATCAGTACAGTATAAAGCTATCCATAGCGTGCACAGGAACGACCATAATAAAAATCAATTTACTTTGCCGCAGACCGCTTAATCCAAGTGCTCTTTGGCCAATCACCGTTGCTGGGTTTACACAGTGCAGTACCAAGCTGTTCACCAGCGGTCTGGTTCTCCCCTCAGTATGAGTAAGTGTTCAACATCACTTACAATGTCTCCTAAAGGCTATCTGCTACAAATAGGTAAATTATAAATTCTGATTCTATCACATCTTGTTGGGACCAAAGTGTCACAAACACAAACGCATTGAGCTAAGAATGGCATAGAGCTACAAACGTTTCATAAATTACAGTATGTATTATGTAACGATAATAAAACAAGAATGATAGACACTTTTTTTAAAATGCATCTTGCATTAACTTGTCTTTCAAACAAAGAGAAGTCTTTGTCATTAAAGCTGAAAATGCAAGTTAAAAAGCTTTCTTGTTGAGTTTTTTTTTTAAATATGGCAAAGTAAAATTTTAAGAAAGTTTATGAGATGCTCCCTAACAGGTTACAAAGGAATGACAGACATTTTTGTTTTTGCCTTGCTTGGAAACGAGAATATGCCTCCCTGTGTATAAAAGGCAAACAGCTTATCAAACCGGTTTTTACACGAACACTGGCCATGCGAAGTCCAACACACCTGCGGAAACAACACGTGACATTGGAATTACGAAACATGAAGGACCAACACACACCTACCTTGAAGTTGAAGTTATAATACATGTAATAATAATATACAACATTTACATAACGCTGTATATAATTTGTAAAATAACTCCAAAGCGCTTCACAACATGTAGATAATAATTTGATATTTACAATGCATAAATAAAGAAGCTATTACAATCTAAGCTCATATGTGATGTGATATTATAAAAATGCATATAAATACGAACTAGATAAACAAATGTCAGTATATACCTTTCGTCTAAGTTGATACCGAATATGCAGACGTGAAAACGTACGTCTTCAAATTGTTTTTCGGATAGCGGATCGTAAGCTATTCCACAACGTGGCTGAAACTCTCCCAAAGCACCGGTTTATATAGGTCACAGTACGGGATTTTGGGACATACAACAACGATTCTGTCTCCGACCTCAGTGATCGTGACGGCTGATACAGGGTAACTAGCTCCCTTATGTACTGGGGAGGTGTTTCATCCAGTGCCTTGTATGTGTATACCAAGAATTTGTAATGTGACCTGCATTGTACAGGTAACCAGTGCAATGAATACAGAACAGGAGTGAAGTGCTCTCTCTTTCTAACTCGGGAAACGAGACGTGCTGCCGTGTTCTGTAGGCGATTTGTTAGTTAGTTAGATATACCACCGAGTAGGGCATTTCCATAGTCCAGCCGTGAGGTAACAAGTGAATGCACCAAAATCTTGCATGCATCGGCAGTTATAAACTGCCGGATACAGCCGATGTTCCTGATCTGGTAGTAACAGGATTTGGCAATAGAATTCACTTGTTTCTCCGTGTTCAGTGAACTATCAAAGTACACCCCTAGATTTTTAACAGTTGGGACAGCCTCTACAGTACTTGTACCGACCTTGAGCTGGAGAGCCGTTGATTGCTAACACTTTGGAGAAAAGACGACCAGTTCCGTCTTTTCCTGATTGAGCTTTAGCATGTTGGCATGTATCTAGCTTCTGATGTCTGTCAGACTAGCTTAAAGATTTTCTAATATGGTGTCCCAGCTGTCCTGTGGTCTGATGACCATGTAGATGTGTGTGTCATCAGCATAACAGTGGTAACAAAGGTTATGTCGATGGCAAATCTCACTGAATACTGCAGTATTTACGGGGTCCTTACACCGACCCTTGAGGATCCACGAAATCCAGCATGCTTTCACGTGAAACAGAAGATCCGATTGCAATAAACTGCCGTCGGTCACTTAGATAGGACTGATCGAGCACATGGCGTCATCAGTCACTCCATACGAATAATCTAGACGTTTATGGAGTATGCTATGGTCGATGACGTTAAATGCAGCTGACAAGTCTAGCATGACGAACACCGCTTTGCACTTGTTATCCAATGCAGACGCTTTGTCGTTATGCACTCGTAGGAGGGCCGTCTCTGTTGAGTATCCCATGCGATAGGCCGATTTCAGGTTGTCATAGAGACTGTTTGCATGGAGATGAGCCTCTTAACACCGGGACACAACCTTCTCCAAGATCTTATACAGAAAAGGTAAATTTGATACTGGACGATAGTTCTTCAGCTCCTCCTTATCCAATCCAGGCCTCTTCAGCAATGGTCTTACGTGTGTTTTCTTGAAACGCAATGGAACCTGAAAGGGGTCAAGCTCACATGATTTTGATTGCGATGTCCGAATGATGCTGCGTAGTTCCTCCGGAGTTGTTGGAGTGATCTCTGATAATGGTTCCCCGTCAAATTGAATGTCAGCACTCATGACAGATACATCGTTGTCAGTTGTCGAATTCACTTCGTCAATGTTTCTTCTAATCGTGTTGATCTTATTCAGAAAGAAATCGCTGAACTTGTTTGACAAGTGTGTGTCAGATGTACAGCTTGGCAGGATGATTTCACCTGTTTGACCCATTAGGGTTTTTGTGAGTCTAAAAAGCTGCCTGGTGTCCTTACAACATTCTTCTATCTTTTCTGAATAATAACTCTTCTTTGATTGAACGAGAAGTGAACCAGCTAACCGACATTGGTCCCTATAAATCTGATGGTGAACGGCCAATTTGGTCCTTCGCCAACGTCTTTCTGCGATTCTGTTTTTCCTCGTGCAGATTTTCATTGTACCACGGGGATTTAGGTCTCATGGTGATCACCTTAGTTTGTAGAGGTACATGCTTTTTAATAAGGGCTTCTATACGAGATGTGTATGCTTCAACAAGTTCATCAACCCCACCTTCAGTAGATTGAAGGGCAGAAGAAGACTGGATATCATTGTTGAAATCTGGTATCGAAATTTCGCAGAAAATATTAAGCAAGTAATTAATGATTAAATTAACTAATAACAATTCGAAAACATATTGGGACGGGTTTTCTTGAGAGACGGGATTAATACAGAATGAAAACAAGAATAACGACAAATAACAGTGGATATTAAGAAGCAATGCCCTAAACAAAATTGGTACAATACTGTTACTAGTTAGAAAAAATCCGAAAATATATGGACGAGTTTGCTTTTTGAGTAATGCGACAATCTCGCCCAGCGGTCAAATTCAGTCTTCTGGTATATACAGATATCCAAACCTAAATAACCACAAATTTCCAACTTTTACGGCTATAGTTATTAAAAATAAATAATCAGAAACTACAAAAATGATGCTTTGGTAAACAACAGCTTTGTTAATAAGGTATGTTCGTGAGAAATACGAAATTTGTCAGGAGCTTACGGGAGCAAGCCTTGTCAGGCGCTAACCGGAAGTCCAAGACACATGAATATGGCCACTCTCTCAGACATCATCGTAAACCGTGTGTTAAAGCAAAGTAAAATAAATAAAATCATCCTAACTGTCCCTTCACCTATTTATACGTAATGGACATCGACATGCTGATTTAACATTCGGAAGCAGAGAGAATATTTTCCGAACAAAATATGTAATCGCTCCTAATACTACTTGTAATAAACCCTACAATGCATTGCCACTAAAGTGCTTGTAATGTAAATGTAGTGTAACACGCGAGTATTT
This sequence comes from Mimachlamys varia, assembly GCA_947623455.1. Classification (NCBI taxonomy): domain Eukaryota; kingdom Metazoa; phylum Mollusca; class Bivalvia; order Pectinida; family Pectinidae; genus Mimachlamys; species Mimachlamys varia. The sequence continues at coordinate 57,459,377 of OX392528.1, forward strand.
GTAATGATCATGTATAAAATTCTTAACTTGTAAAACACGTGCGAATTAGAGGTACATTTTTGGACGGAAATAAATGGATATTATAACAATGTTTATCACACAGGAACTGATTCCTGTTACTGACGAGATGTTACAATTCAATGCGCAGGTAGGTTACTGTATATCAGTTGGCACTCATGTACTTTATTTTATTACCCAAACATTTTTGGTGTCAACTAAATTGCAATAATAACTCTCGGTTATTTATTTCATGGTGGTCATGTTGTATAATTTCGTTATTATAACCCCTTAAAGTTCAATATCTATGTGCCTATGTTCTTCAGATGCTGATCGTAAAAATATCGTGAAAACAAATCAGAGTGATGGTTATAGATCTATAGAAGTGTCGCCGTGCGCTTTCATCGCAACAATGAGAACTGGTCAAACAGGTTGAGTGCCTTTTTATACGCAGGGAAACCGACTATCGTTTCCAAGCAAGGCAAAGACTGAAATGTCTGCCATTCCTTTGTAACATGCTAGGGGGAATCTCAGAAGCTTTTTAAAAATTTTACATTGCCGTATTTTTTTAAATCTCAACAAGAAACTTTTTAACTTGCATAGTCAGCTTTAATCACCGATAGATATTTTGCACACATCCGACCAGATGAACGTGTTTATATTTGATGTTTAGTCAGCATCTTCAATCGTTCGTGGTATTCTAATTTCTCTTGCTTCACGTATTTCAAACATAATGCTATCACACAAAAAGATATTCAATTTTAAAAATTAGTCTTCACAAGAAAATATTCATCACTTTATCATTAAAATCTGTTTTCGTCAACGAAATAACATCTGTCCAATAAAATCTATTTTCGCCAAAGAATATCATTTATTACTATTACCTGCAATGATAAATACGCCTTGAAGTTGGAGTGCAGAAAAGGCCGAACATTTTCTGTCTCGGTGACAAGTACAGAAATCTGTCTGGCATTCAACTGGTCAGTCCTATATATGTATGCTCAGGAAAATGAACGCTTAAATTCAGTCAATGAATTAGATTTAGATGCGTTATTCTGTGTTTTTTGTTTTGTTTTTGTTTTGCTGGTGAGGTTATTCAGCGGGTATTTTTTTATCTTTATTTCGGATTGGTCCGAACTATCTACATCAGGTACAATGACAAAAATCCTAGACATCTGATAAAAGTCGAAGACAAATCTAGGCAGAGGTTTTTAGCGCTTAAACTACGAAAAATGTTTGCGTCTATTGCTGCCACTATTCTGTGACCTTTTACCCATGTCATTTTCCTCGCCTGCTCCGGAAAAGCTTGAATGCTACCAATCGCATTTTTTTAACTATTTAAAAGACTAAACCTAACAGGAAATGATGTTCCTATGGTATTGTTACTAATTATGATGACTTTAATCATTTATATACGATTTGTAACAAAGAAATCAATTTTTCACTTCCTCGGCTCATTTAGATATTACGTCCCTGCTCCTTGTAGACCTCTCGGTGTAAACATATTTTCGTGTATATACATGTACCTCTCTGTGCTTCACACTTGTATGCGGATTGCGGAATGTCGCCGAGTGTGTACTGTTAAGCCTTTGATTATAAAATCACGCCATAGCCAGCGATCCTGATTATGATTTCAATGCTGTATTACCTTATACATGTGCGTAATTCGAAATACTTGACCAATTTGTCGGTCGAAAGTTTTAATCCGCAATTACAATGTGAATCCGCCCTCTGGATATGGTATAGTTATTTACGAGTTACTTTCCCCTTTACTGAATGCACAAACTTTGATTTATTGAAAATAACACTGATACTTTTCTATGGCGAACAAACCTTGAGGTTTTATACGTTCTCTGTGTTTCATATATTGCTATAGACCTATATATACAGATTCTCACCATATACTGTAAAACCACGAGCTTTTGCTCGTCATAGATAGAGGAGTGTAAGATCCTCTATCTATGGCGAGTAAAATTTCATGGTTTTACAGTATATGGTGAGAATCTGTATATATAGGTCTATAGCAACTTTGATCTGTCATTGTTCCCGTAATTAAGCGCCATCTTGCATTTCCAACTGGATCTCGGTTGTGATGTTTTGCTTTGTTTCATTTCGTGTCTAACACACTCATACCGTTTATTTCAGGGCTTATATTAAAATAAACACATTCGCTTCCCTGTAAATAGATGATCAACATTCATTTATAATAAAAAATGATATTTTAGTTAAATTGTTAAAGCACTGCACTGAATTGTACATGTAGCTTAAAATACAACTCGTCAATATAAACAACTTGCGTGTTACGATGTATTGGGTTTACTCTAACTACTTACATGTACTTAATCCCTATTCTGAAACCTTCTGATATCGAAACTTAGTAACCCATACAACAAATCACTTCAATAGCTGTCGAAAAAGTTTTAGCGTTTCAGTACTTTCAGTACTTTATATTTTAGAAAGTATTTTTTAATAGTTGCCTTTAGTTGATGATGGTTGAATTTAAAAAACAAAAGCGAAATTAGAAAAAGGAACTTCCTCTAGTAATGTTTCTATACAGCTAAATCCCCGACATCAATATGAGAAAACTTTAATTTTACTTTGCTTTTCTTTTTCTGATAATTCTTTAAGTTTATCATATTGTTTGTTTGCATCCAGTATATACTCTTCCGCGCTAATGTTTCTTGCAGACAATCAAGTTATTCACTACATATGTACGCTAATATCCTGATTACAACACCGAATGAAATGCGACATGTAACCAAGTAGTAAGGGACGCAAGGATATTACTGCAAGAAAAGGAACGTTAATAAAAAAAATCATCGTTAGCCTTTCATGCTGGCTAAGGGATACTTAGATAACTTAAAAAGCTTTGATATTTATTTAAAAACACACCTGTTATATTTATTTGAAGCGTAGTAAGGGAAACATGTTCAAATAAACGATAAAATGTCTTCCATAATTATTTAGAATATAAAAACGATAATAATCTCTCACTAAAACGCTTTCACTTTCCACTTAAACAATCAAAAGTAGCAATCGATCACATGGTCCTTTTATCTTTATATCCTTATAAGGAGTTGCAGTACAAAATCCAAGAGTCTTCACACAATAGAGATATACGCTGTTCAGTGTATACGACTTTCGGTATCATGGATGGAAACAGTCATTGCATATCACAAAGGCTTACAAACAATTAAAGCTTAAATGATGTATAGGAGACAGGCTGAATGTTCCTCCCTGGCACTCGTTTATATTGATATGGCAACAGTCCCATTGAACGACTAAAATCCGCTCTCTAAAACCCTGCTGTATGCAAATACATCATGTTCCATGCGAAGTACCCATGGTTAATTGGCAAAATGTCAAGGAAAGCGAAAATACTGTCAAGCATTTTACATATTTAATCAAATACAATGTTCCAGAAGTATTCCTATGCTGCAACCTGCTAGTTTTAGCCTGTATTGAGGCGATCCAACCACTGTCACCATTTATCATTACTTCCAATGATGCGGTGCTAGCTTAACATTTCCTTAAATGTAGCTACAATCAGCAGCCTGCTTATGGTCAATATACCATTGTTGATATTTTTTCTCTTTTATTGAACAATCTGTTCACACTTACAAAGCAAGTCAGAGAAAACCTGGACGTTCCTTGTTGTAGTGTACAGATAGTACTACCTTAAACATCACGTGATTTGTAGTTGAGTTTAAAATTCAAACATTTCTTGATATTTTATTTTTTTCATATAAATGTGAAAAAGAAACCGGAAGCTATACTCTACATAGTATCGTGTTTGCGGTAATAGAATGCGTGTATATTTCGGAAAAGGTTGTAGAATGTCATTGTCTCCAAACTTGTGTCAATGGTATTTTTTCCATAGACAGAAGATGTTGTATCTAAATCTTCCTCAAATCTTTTACATCAAAACACTAGAGGATGCTTTGATTATAGATAAGTCAGAAAAGCGCAGAACCAGCTCCAGAAAAAAATCCATACTTCATAAACAGATTTATAAAGAACGTCAAATACTTTTAAGAACAACAACAGATAGGTCAATGTTTTGATTTTTTTTCTCTTTCTATAACAAATTTTCAACGTCAAATTTGCCATGTTTGAGAAATCTACGTTTCAATAAACCTAATGCTATCAGAGCAGTCAAACTGAAACATGTCAACATAGCGTATGATTTCCAATACGACCATGACAGGCCGTATAGATTTGTGTAAGTTATAAAGTGGGCTGATTAATCGAGTGGTTAACATTCCGGCCTTCCATGCAGGCGGCCGGGGTTCGATCCCGGTAATCGTCATACGAATGCAACATTCAGAGAAAGTGTTTTCTCCTGCCCACACAACCCAGATGGAGTATAAAATGGTCTGGGGTGGGTGTTGCAGTATATGTGCATCTGTAGCATTCAAGTGAGGTGGCACTCTAAAAGATGCCGTATGAAACACGGTCCCACTACAAACAGAACACAATTCATCTCCAGCACACACACATACATACACACGCATATGGAGATATTAGCCAGGTTGTATAGGATAAGTAGTTAGCGCCTCATACGGCAAATCCTGCGAACTCCGCAGAAATGTGTGTGTTAATTGTATTGATTGTATGAGAATTGTATATCTATGTACTGTAAAGCGCTTTAGGATGGCTTATGTTAGCTAGATAGGGCGCTATATCAAATGTTGTATATTATTATTATTTTTATTATTTTTTGTCACATTTATAGGGGGGAATCATTTCACGTCAAAAAGCTGTTGAAATTTGGCGTTGTTCCATAAAACAGCTTTTCACTGCAATCTCCTGAGTACATATTCTGCATCTATAATCGATTTAATATCGTCAGAACGAAACGTTGTATAATTTGAATCAAAATCACAAGTTTTCTTTTTTTTATATTTTTTTTCTTTTATACGTTCCATAATTGCCGTCTGAAAGGGTATGATAATATCACGTTCTTGTCGGATGCGCATCATTTTCAACTCCAAAACAAGTGGTTGATACGTTCTATCAAATATCTATAGGTATGGCGATATTTTTACTTTCTGCTGATACATGTACCTTGCTGACAAATATCTTCTTAAGGCAGTGTGTAATCTCCATTGTAATAGTTATTTTGTTAAGATAAACACGACGTTTATTACATTTAAAATATCAATTCGCTTCAAATTTTTGGGGTTTAACATTCTTCATGCTCCTTCGATTGCCTACACTACTAGAGAACAATAGGGTTAAAAGGGTCGTTTTCGGGGTTAAGGGTCGAAATGTTAATTGATTTTACACACTATGCTGTAAAAAGAAAGAGATGTTTTCGAGAGAAAAATATTTTTTTTTGTTTTGAATGGTTTTTTTTTTCTTCCAAAGACCTAAGCCTTGATATATTATTCATTAAAAAAACCCATTACGACCAGGATTCTTACTCCGAACATTTTATCATTGTGTTGTGCATTTCACAACCTGAGCTACCATTTGACGGAAGTTACATATAAAAGAAACCTCGGGAAGGTTACTCTATTACCTGAAAACCGATGCTGGTGTTCGTTAGTGTTATATCTATATTGAAACAGAGATCCTAGAACTAGTTAGCAAATCACTGAGTTTTGACTTGCTTTCTTTGCCTTTAAGGGAACAATGATAATAAGCATTTGCATCAACCAAATTTGTTTTCTGTTTTTCCTTTTGTTAAGGTCACATAACAAGCTCGAAGTGTTATAATTATTTTACTTTATGCATCTACATGATGTCAATCACTGAGCTCCATTTATTTGTATTATCTAATAAGACATAAAAATTTAAAGCGGATTTGTCTTCTTCTTATTAAGCAAACTTGAACGTGTTCTTGGAAGAAGGCGAAAAAAACAGCTCCAAACAGTTAAGTTGAAATGGTTTTAGCTTCAATATGACTAACACGGGCAGCTTACAACTAAGTTGTACGATCAATGTGATGATTTCGATTTTTCTATCGTGAACTTTCCTTTCCTGAGAGTAACACCCCTTCTTCTCCATCCTATGGTGTTTACATGTCAAAGTTGATTCGTTATTCTAGGACTTGCTCTGAATATCGAGATCTTCGTGATAGATGTCAGCTGCTGACAAACAAACTTACGGGACATAGTATCGAAAGATGCAAGTTGAAGAGTACATGTATGAGCAAGTTGTATGGTCGCCATCTTGGTCTGAATGAGAAACATTCTACACTGTACATCCTTGTATGATATGAAGATGGGCGTTTAAAAAAAATGCTAATGAGTTTGCCTGTTTTTTGGGATTACGAATTATGCCTCAGTCTCACTTTGAGGCCATGGCATTTACTTGAATCTGACCAAACTTTTCTGTCACATTTGGTTATTTTGTCACTAGTTTAATCGAATTGGAGATCAGATTAGGATTTTGCTTTGGTATTCTCTTTTTTATAGTTGTCTTTTACATAATTATTATGTATGTGTCGTGGTGACAGTCAGCAGACACCCGTCACGTTTACAAGTTGACTTTGCACTGTTAAGAGTTAATATCAAGGTGTCAGCGTGTGTACATGTATGACTCACCATAGCATGGCAAATAATTATTTAAAAAGTAGTACAAGTCGGGATTTTTTTTCGGGATTTTTACATTAGGGACAAAATTGACAAAAAATAAATTCGCCGCAACCATTGCGATATTTGGATCTCCATGTTTCTCTCAGCTTCCATAATTCCATGGCATTACTTCAATTTTCGCTTCAGTTAGGAAATTGAAGAATACAATGCAATAAGTTCTGCATAGTTCGGAATTTACCCAATAAATGGCTGTTGGTATTCAGCAACTGGTACACCTGTTGTCAGTATAATGTGACTGGGTGATATTTTTCGCATGGTATTTCAGCGAGGTAGAGATATCAAGGCAACATTATTATAACATCATCATATCAGTTCCAGCACGCATACACACATACGTAACAAGAACGGAGTATTGTCTTGATATGACCTTTGCTGCGAATATGTCGTTTTATCCTGCAAGATCAAATCAATTCTGTTTTACTTTATTTCGAAGATATATTCACTGTGTTTAGTAACTTTTTTTATTATATAACTGACCCAGTCAGTCATGTTATACGGTCATGTCATAAATATGATATCATTCATGTGTAATAACATTATTATGACGTCATCAATAAATTACGTTTTAAAGAGAAATGAAACAGAGAGTTTTGATGTATTTTCTCAGGAATGGAAGTTATGTGATAAATAGATTCTTACACGAGTATCGATGTAATATGAATTTTATTTCACTCATGATTCAATTTGCCCCTCACCTTACAGCTCGTGACATACCAAATAATTGAACTCGTTTAATAAATTCCATATTACATCGACGCTCGTGTAAAATCCCCTAAATATCTAAGCATGATACCATATGTGGTGCTTAAGTTCCTCTCTAGTCGTAAGTGCCTCGCGTACCCTCCGGTTTCTGAAGATATGCTATCCTTCCTTTTCTTGTTGGTATGTTCCCGGTTTCTATCCTTCCTTTTCGTGTTGGTATGTCCCCGGTTTCTATCCTTCCTTCTCCTGTTGGTATGTCCCCGGTTTCTATCCTTCCTTTTCGTGTTGGTATGTCCCCGGTTTCTATCCTTTCTTCTCCTGTTGGTATGTCCCCGGTTTCTATCCTTCCGTTTCCTGTTGGTATCTCCCCGGTTTCTATCCTTCCTTTTCCTGTTGGTATGTCCCCGGTTTCTATCCTTCCTTTTCCTGTTGGTATGTCCCCGTTTCTATCCTTCCTTTTCGTGTTGGTATGTCCCCGGTTTCTATCCTTCCGTTTCCTGTTGGTATCTCCCCGGTTTCTATCCTTCCTTCTCCTGTTGGTATGTCCCCGGTTTCTATCCTTCCTTTTCCTGTTGGTATGTCCCCGGTTTCTATCCTTTCTTCTCCTGTTGGTATGTCCGCGGTTTCTATCCTTCCGTTTCCTGTTGGTATCTCCCCGGTTTCTATCCTTCCTTTTCCTGTTGGTATCTCCCCGGTTTCTATCCTTCCTTTTCCTGTTGGTATCTCCCCGGTTTCTATCCTTCCTTTTTGCGTTGGTATCTCCCCGGTTTCTATCCTTCCTTTTCGCGTTGGTATCTCCCCAGTTTCTATTCTTCCTTTTCGCGTTGGTATGTCCCTGGTTTCTATCCTTCTTTTTCGTGTTGGTATGTCCCCGGTTTCTATCTTTCTTTTCGTGTTGGTATATCCCTCGTTTCTTCATGTCACTACCTAACTTAATGGGATGCAACAAAGTTGTTGTCTATTCAAGTGTTTGACGTTTTCTTGTTAAATTGTTGTTTTTCTAAACGTTAGATTTTTCAGTTTTGTAATTACATGTAGTCAATCCATTGGATTGTTCGTTAAATATACTTTCGGGTTGATTATATGTTCCATCTTTACAATGTTTTATCAGATAAAAAAGAAACAAACAATGTTAAACAATGTTTGTATCAGACTACAATGTCATTTAGAATATGTAAAAATCGAACAAAATTGATTTTGTAGATATACTTGTCTTTAAACTAGCATATTTAAAGATACTTGCTTATGTATGAAAGTACCTAACGCAACACACATTCTCGAAAGGTGAACCTTAAGTTCTTGATAGGAAACTTCAAACGATAAATCCTTTTATCTGTATATTTCTTTTAATTTTACAAACAGCTTCTGATAATGCTTTTTGAAATAAAGTAAAATAAAAGTAATGAAATGAATTTTCCTATCGTTAACTTTCAATTTCTTGATAGTAACATCCCTGCTTCTCCAACTTATGGTGTTTACATGGTGCAGTTGATTCATTATTCAAGTGTCGTCGATGAAGCAGAAGACTCTTCCGGAACACCTGGTCTTATTCTCTTGTGCTTTTACAAGGGTCTCCATGTAAATCTTTCCTTCGTTCATATTTTTGCCTCTAGTTTAATCGATTTTGAGTTCGGATTATGATTTTATAAACGTTTCGGTATTCTCCAATTATTATTTTTTATATTCCGATTTCTTTAAAACAATATTCATAATTTAATCAGACGACATGCAATACATTTCTTTCATGAGCAATCCGTCTTAATTATGATTACTGTCGTTCATTTTAAACTTCAAGATACAAAGTGTCAAATTCTGCTGGTGGATTATTTGGTCACCAAGGTTTGTTGTCGCCTTGATGGTCATTACTTTTATGAGTAAACGCACGATTCATAATATGCATATTTAAATCACATGTGTTTGTCGTACCTTTTCTAATTATTTAGAGCGCTCATTTGAAAAAATAGATTTTTTTAATTCACATTACACAGAGAAATCCATACACTTTTCAATTCATTGATTGTTTTTTTTAATCATGGTATTCTGAGATGTTCACTTTCAAGTGCTGGTGAAAATGTCAAATTACGTCAATCCGATATAAAACCAACACAACGAATTTTAGTAGAATTTGTTCCAATAATCGTAAACATTTATCATCAAAAAGAACGTTTGCTTTTTTGAATTGAAAGTATAAGGAATATTTGTTCTCCGATTTTATACGTGTATTTCTTTTCACAAGAATGATCCCTCGCAAATATACGAAAGAGGGAACAATTGCGTGATAAGATGGACTACATTTTTAGATGTATCACATCAAATATCCTTCTGCTAGTAAGCAAGTTTGTGGTATATATAGATTGGTCTCCCGTGTATAGCTAGTGGAATGAACTTGTGTTACCTAACGTATCCTATTTGTTCTTCGATCCGAAATTAAGTAAATACTAGTTAGAGTGGGTTTTATTGTACCTTAGTGTCGTGCTATTTCTATGGGAAATTTTTCTGGGTCCCATTTGTAAAACTAAACAGATTTTATATATATTGAACAGCGTTTAAACACAATTGAACAAAATTAGTTAATTCATTGTGAGGGAATCTAGCGAGGCCTACTTGTAATAGTGCAAAACAGTTATCATGAAAATAAAAATTTGGTTCAATGGCTATGGGTCCAAAGTTCGATGATCAATAAAAAAAATCGACCCATAGATTGAAAAACAAAAAAAAAAAACCGTGGTAATTTGTTTTTCAAAACGCTAAGATACGCACTAAAGCAGATGACGATTTGCTATCCGTAGAGTCACAAATTCCCCAATTATACTGGGGGCTATTTGTCCTACTCAACCACAATGATCCCAGATAGTGACCGGTCTTCACCAACGGGGAAATGACTTTTTCTCTCTATTTGATGCATTAATTGAAGGTATGCCATGCGGTTTTTGGTTCATCCTGATACAAAACACTATTGTTAATTCTATTTTTTTTTTTTTTCCATCTTCATCAAAGGCTGGTAAGGTTTTTTCAGAAATACTGTGCCCTACTCTTAGCTGGCTTTTTTTGTTTTCATACGAGGCTGAATTTATGGAAGAGCTAATCAGGAAAGATTACAAAAACCTTGTCAAATCTATTAATTTCACTTTCAGATGTATCGACGATGTGTTGTCTATAAACAACAAGAAGTTTGCTGTCCACATCGATCGTATATACCCTTCTGAACTTGAAATAAAGAACCCAACAGACTCTTCCACATCAGCTGCTACCTCGATATCTACTTAAACTACGCCCAACATGGACTGCTTACTATTAAGCTTTACGATAAACATGATGATTTCAATTTTCTGATCGTGAACTTTTCTTGATAGTAACACCCCTGCTTCTCCTATGGTGTTTACATGTCGCAGTTGATTTGATATTCTAGGGCTTGCTCTAGGTATCGTGAACTTCGTGATTGATGTCGGCTGCTGACAAACAAACTAACAAAACAAGGATTCGAGAGATGCAGGTTGATCAGAACTATGGGCAAATTTTATGGTCGCTATCTTTGTCTCATTGATAAATATTCTGTATTTTTTAAGTGATGTGAAGATGGACGTTTTTAAGTATGCTCATTAGTGTGTTTACCTGTTGTGATTGACAATGATATTCGGTTCTCGTTTTGAGAACTTGATATTTACTCAGATGTGACAAAGATTTACCTGGCGGGTGTTGTCGATGACGCAGAATACGCTTACTCTTCCGGAACACCTGGTCTTATTCTCTTGTGCTTTTATGAGAGTCTCCATGTAAATCTTTCTTTTGTTCCTATTTTACCTCTAGTTTAATCGATTTTGAGTTGGGATTATAGTTTTGTTGACGCTTTGGTATTCTCTGATTTTTTTATTGTTTTTCCCCAAGAAACAACACTGTTGCGGTAGTACGATAATCCCTAAGACGTAAATGGCAACACGTATGCCAAGTCTTTTACAGTATCTCACAAGTCATTCATACTTCCAATTCGCCAGAACGAATCGATTTAGCTATACAGTATGTTAACATCGGGACATCTTGTAGAGATTGCTTAAAACTCATTGATAAATTGTTATTCCAAATCACTAGTTACATTGAGCAGAACAATAATATATCATTTCAATAGAAAACTGGATTGCAACGTTAAGCTTGGTATGTTGGTATTGAGTTTCTGTCACTGGATGATGAAACGGTGTGTGATATTTTCTCATGAGCACATTTTATAATGCATCATTTATCAATTTAACAATTGCAATCCTGGTTCTGTTCCTTTCTTAAACATACACATTAGTTTGCACTACTCCACTGGGGTATATAAATAACACATATGGTATTTCAGACTCGCTTTAAAATGATTTATATCGCTCTATAACACATTCTGATGATATTGTGTTTATGGTACTAAACACAATGAAGCGAGAGTTTTCTTAAATTGACTTGTATAGGTACCAGTGGCTTTAATAACAATTATTTCATATTGAAATGGATAACAATTATTTTTTCTATTCAAACAAATTTGTTTTTATTAACACCATGAAACAGATAATGTACTTTGGGATTGGCACGTTTTGATCATTTGACATACGCACTGCAGGCAAAATGTAAAACATTTTTGTAAAAAGTAGAAAAAAAACTTAATCAAGTTACTATGCTATGCTCATAATCTTTAGCAAGAATTTCAACCTCATTCTGCTTTTAATGATGCTTACCACATTTGAATCGAACACTTGTTACTATTTTAATTTCGATTCAGAACACCTGAGAATATCGTCTCCTGCTCCTGAGGGAAGAATTGTATAAACGATTTATTTATACAATATTCTTAAGAACGATTTTGTCCTTTTTTTACAGGGTAACTAGAGTAAAGTTTATAACTTCCACCTGTTGATCAAATTTTAAGTTTAAAAAGCGTTATATCTATTGATATCAATAAAACAAAAACTTAAATTAATAAAATATCGTTTATTTCATTTTGCAGGCGGATGCACTAACGAAAGAAAAACGTGAAGGTAAGATTGACTTCGTTTTATACTAGCTAGAGTATAGAGAGTTATATTGAACAGAATACTGCTGAAAATTCTTTTGGAATATCCTTTCCTCGAGCGGTCGAATAACCTATTTGTATTTAATGTTTCATTTCCATACATGTTTCATACCATTACTGAACAAATATCATTCCTATTGTATTTGGCCTTTTGAACAAACACCGAATCCTACATTCGATATGCTTTTAATCTGATATAGGCGTTTAACGTACTTTCTACATTGTGTTATTTTTATACATACACTGTACACTGTATCGTGTGTGGTTTTTGATTTCAATTATATTTGAAGTCTATATAAATGTCATCCTTATAGCTCTTTTCTAAACTGTTTACAAAGAAATATGAACTCCAGTACTGTTCGGTGAGGATTGCACTAGTTGGTCCACTGCGTCAATTTTCAGGTCCAAGTTCACTTGAAGCAACGCAAGAATAACATATTTCTTTGGTCCTTTTTTTGCAACAAATTGTCAAAATAGATAAGCCATGCGCATCGCGATTGTTTCGAAATCCTACCAACTAAAAGAAATTGACGGAATCGCGTTGAGTAACAATTAAATCTAGCTCTCTTGGTGACGTCATTTGAGCTTTGTATCAAATTTTAATGCAGCATTACTACATTAATAACTGTTATATTTTAAGCATTATTTTGTGAAATGAGGAAGATGAGCGATCCTTAAACATGAAAACAACGATCAAAGACACTTTTTCTTTTCTTACACGAATATAATTTCAGAAAGAACGGATTCTATGTTCTAGGGAGTAGGAACATTCTCGCAAACAGTATTTATAGCTGTGCGTCCCTTAATGACCGACCTTGCCTCAGTCATTAAGTTGTCATGCCGGTTGATTGATCCGTTTCCTTTGTATGGCTCTGACCCATTTAACGCTGACTAATTGAAGTTTAACTATGATTAAAATGATGATACTTAATTGATTTTGAATGAACCCGATTCTGAAAACACATTTTTACCAGAAGAAGACGAAAACAGAATTCGACATTTTAAAGTTTTTGTTGCAAGGTACTGTAGTGCATGCACATGCTCTGCACAAAATTCTTATTATTATAAGACATTTCATGACGTCACTAGATTCTTCACTCTTTGACGCCATAAACATGCGCGAAGCCAATTCAGCCAATGTTCATACGCGTTATTGCTGGTACTGTACTCGAATGAGACCATTGTCCAGGGAAATTCGGAGAACAGCTTAATTTATTTATTATTTATAGTGAGATAAGGCAATAAATTAGATAGTGCAAAGCTCAGTCATGTCTTAATGAAGCTGAATACGTAACCAAAGAATTATAGTATAACAACCTCCCCAATAAACAATTAGTTGATGGGTTTTCTTTGTGTGATTTAAAGATTACGTTGTGGCAACATAAAATATTTACATTACACAGAAACAGACGACGTACATGGCTCAAACTTTATGAAGACCTTTTGTTAAATATCTTGGTCCTTCCGCATAAACACGCTAAAACATTCCATCATAGCTAAGGGATGCTTGATTGCCATATAGTTTCGTTATTTTTAATACATTGTTATCAGTGAGATATCAGAAATGTCAACTTAATATCATCACAGCTTTTATCACTGCTATCATTGATATCGCACTATTTGCATACTAAATTTTCATTGTTCAAATTGTATATGCAGTAAGGATATTTAAATTCCTTCATAGCGTTATAATTAATTCCCCATTGATTGTATGCAGAATGAGGCTTTCTGATTGGTTGAGATTTCCTTTTCATACCTCTATGAAAAAAAAATCCAAAAATAGTGCGAAAAATTTGACGCCACAATACGGCAATTGACGTTGCGTATTGACTTGTAAACAAGAATCCGTTGTAAGATCAGTCAAATTGTACAAGAACATGTTTTGGCTTCAAACAATTTTTTATAAGATACGCGGATTCATACAGTTTGCAAACAAATTTTTTTCATACCCCAATGAAACTAAAAAAAATTTCATCAATGCTTACTTAGAAAATAATAAATATTTAATGAAATGTATGGCAGACTACGCATTCGCGAAATAAAACAAATATGTCATACTCGTGAAAGATGACGTAACACACACATGTGCTGCAACTTTTGAATTTGGTAATAGATACAGTATGCAGAAAAAAATTAAATAACTGCACCATAAAGCTGTTTCGGACTCCTAGGACTGTTCAGTGATGCTAGGAGCCAAAAGGTGGGACCAAAATTTCAAAACATATTTGAAAGGGCCCGTTTCCAGTAATGTTAATTCTCCATAGGAGGCTGCCCCCGTATAATTTCTTATCTAGCTCAACTACACTTATTTTCTTTTCCGAAGATTAATTTTACACCTTTTCGACACCCAGATTTCATAAAGTCAGTGAAAATATATTTTTATAAAGTTGTCATTTTGAGCATCAAAGACATAAGGTCGTAAGTAAAAGAAGGTTATCTCGAAATTGTAATTCGCAACATAGTATAAATTTTTTTTGATAAATATTTCCAAAACATCGTGTTTATTCATAAAACAAAAAAACAAAAATTTTCTTGGATGAAAATGCACTTGCAGAGACACAATTATGAAGAAAAATACCATAAAATTGCAATTTTCTCCCGTTATATAGATTTGGATGCAAATTTCCATCATAAAATCGGATAGAGCTTTACTTGTTTCATATGTGTACCAAAAATCAGCTAATGCCATGTGGTGGAACGTTCTCATATCGCCGCCTGAATGTGGTTGTAAATTGAAAGAAAAGGGGAAATGAGTAACAACCTTGTCTGAACCCCTATTATATAGCTTATTATATACAAAATTTTATATTGAATATCGGAGCGGATATTTTCATGACAGTTTTATCATATCTAACGACTAAATACACAGTATCGATATAAAGATTTACACTGAGGACACCCTTATACATGAATACTGTTCTATCTCAAGTTGTCCTCTTTTGAATTTTCTGATCGTGTGGCCTTGTACATTTATTAAAGCGTTGTTGCTCTGTCAGGGTTGGGACCCTGACTTGTCTCACTTTCTTTGTGCCTGCCGACCACGCCACATCGAATAGATAGATTATCCATATGAAATACTTTATTTTGTTCTAAGTAATCAATCACTTCTGTGCTTCTTGGAGGTATTGAATGTGATTTATTATATTGTCTTGTTATTTCGTGTAATTAGTTGTTCGTTATTTATCACACTTTTCGCATAATTGTACCAAACTACTAAGTATATGCTGTTTACAGCAATCATCGGTGGCTTGCTATTTTGTTACTTTAACGACGCTTCATAAACCTATCGTTATTGTTTCAAGATAACGATGTAAATATTTTGGAGAAGGCCGTCAACTATACTTCAAGAAACGTAGTGGCAATTAGAACAGAAGTGCAGGCAATGTAAATAATCCACAATATAAATGGCTCCTAGATACGCTTGTGCAACAAGGATTGATGTCAGCAAAGGAACAAGCACTTATTTGCCAGAAGTGCTACATGAAGTATCTTCGGAACAAAAATCAGCCTGAACCTGAACCCGAGCAGAACCAGAAAATAGAGGAAGAAGACGACTCCCCGTCCCATATCCTGCCGTTGCTGACCCTTCATGATCTTTTGAATGGATCATCTTCACACAAAAAATGCTGTCTCTGTCTTGTTACCTTTGCAATAAATGGAACAAAATCATTAGTCTTACCAAAACGTGCAAGACATCACCTGATCTATTCTGTCCCACCTCATCTCGCGTCTGCTCCATTCACCTTATTGGTAACGCCTTAGATCCGTCTACAGAGGTTGTCCTTGATGGTAGAGGTTCCTTGGAATCTCAGTTACCACCAAAATCGTCCGAATTCATTAATGACCTCCTAGAGGTGTCGCACATGCTTTCACAGAACCAGTCTGCGTTTGCAATAAGCTTTTCTTCTCTTGATGACTCGGCATGCATGGCCTGGACAGGTTGGTCCAAATATCAATTTTTCTCGAAATCCACTCATACTGTTCCCCATATCTTTCATCTGGTATATATACCAAGACTACACACGATACTCTATTACTGTTCTGGGTAAAACTGACATCGACATTTCCCGGAGTCAGTGTTCTTCTCTTTTTGGAATTTCCAAGTCAAGTGTGTTCAAAACTTTCCACTCCACAGTACATGCATTAGACACATCGATAGTCCAACAATTTCTAGGTCTGGATCACCTGACAAGAGAACGGTCGCTCGGGCACAATACTGTCTGTTCAGAAGCATTTTTTGGAGGTAAAGCCACTGCCATATTAGATGGCACCTATATTTATATCCAGAAAAGCTCTAACCACAAGCTCCAGAGAATGTCCTACTGTGGCCAGAAGAAGAGAAACTATCTCAAATTCATGAACATCGCCTTACCAGATGGCTACATTCTGGACACAGTAGGACCATTCACTGGCAGCGAAAATGATGCTTCAATTACAAAAAAGTTATGGACAAGCTAGGCTTTCCTTTGAACCGTTACAGCCTGTCTGAATAGTATTAGAGGACTGATCTACCAGAGATCTCCAGAGAGAGATGCCAAAGATAGGCTTATGGCTGAACAGATCCGGATCTATCTAGACGGGCAAGGTCCGAGTTTGTCAAGATGGATGCATCTTCCGTGCTGTTTCCCCGTCTCCATCTCATTTACTTCAGAACCATGACAGGTGGAACGTATCAGATATCTCTGGCTCCTGGTTACATTGCCGAACATTTAAGTGATGACGGAGACTATGAGGTGTGGCTTTACCAGCACTCCTCAGACCTTCTCCGATGTCAAATACATTCTCGACACAAAAACCAAATGAAATATAACGTTTGGATACGGTTCACCGTTTCACCCGATGATGAGGCCCCAATAAAGGACTACTACTGCCAGTGTCCAGTTGGAGAGAGAACGATGGGAATGTGTGCGCACATCTCCAGTATCTTGTACTACCTTGGGTACTACAGGGCGCTGGAAAACCCTCGACCATTACAACCACAGGTGAAGAAATTCCGACAAAACTTGAAATAGTTTTCCATGCGGCTACGGCGTGCACATGTCGAAAGTATGTTTGGGGCTCGATATGAAAGATCCCCGTTACCAGGTGACTAACCAAACTTATATATATAGGTACAGTTGTGGTATCACACAACGCACCAAAAACTGCGTGCGTGCATCGTGCATACATCGTGCACACATCGTTCGCCCATGGTGCGCCCAACTGGGCGATCTAACGATCGTGCGTTTATGTGTGCGATTAGATCGCACACCCGCACGATTTGGTACAATTGGTCGATACATATTACGGAATGAAAAAAATATGGAACCCTCTTGTCCAAAAAATATTTAAACTCGCATAATATTTATTGGGATTATGTCTATTAACAATAAAGAGTAAACAGTATTACAGTGACCACGAGACAGCCAAATGCGGGTTTAGCTACCAGGTAACAGAAAAGCTAAATAACATGCCAGAGTTTTACCTGTCCCGTGTGCGGCGATACGCTACGATAGCCATTACCGAGCAACCGTTATGAAAACAAACTGGACTCTTAATAATAATTAGTTATTTGAAAACCACCTCCCCTTCCAACCCTTTTACCTGTGTTTTCACACCTAGGCGAGTTTTGTAAGTGCCCCGGGCCAGAGACATCTACACATATTGTATATGTACAGATGCAGTGTATAACTTGGTAAAAACTGGCAATATTTACTTGAATGAGAACTTGTCAATATGTATTGAAAGTTTAGATTTGTCTATTTGGTTTGTTTCAAAAACTACAGAAAGACTATTACTAATTTAAAGAAATATATAGATAGAACTATCAGCTAATGTAAATAGTTAAAATATAGAAATATATTTAAAACAACTAACGCGAAACCGTATATATTTTTAAACCATTTCTAAATTTACATCAACCACGATTGTCATCGCACAATGTTAGTTTATCGTGCGCCCACATGTGCGTTAGAAATAATCGCCCAGGATCGCATCGTTCGCACATCGTGCATACACCGTTCGCCCATCGTGCGCCCACTGCACATCCTGTAACGTTGTGCGATCCCACAACTGTATTATACAATCACCCGTAGCTATGAACACTCCCGTAAATGCGAAAACCAACCAAAGTCATAAGGAACACGTTTTGTTTGTTGTTCTGTACATTTGTCATCAAATGTCTTCAACCACGGGGACTTGTAGCCATCTTGGATTTTTTTTTATGAAAAAGTGTTTCTCTGTCTTTTTTAAATATCTGTGTACATATTCTCAACATACCGAGCAAATACTCTCGTGTTTTTGTTAATTATCTAAAGAAAGTCGAAAATCGGCAATTCAAATATAGGCTAATTCAACCAAAGATTTGAAAATGTTCCACCACTTACATGTTGATGATTGTTCCTCCCATCAATAGCATATTACGTACTGTTAAATAGGATAAAATTGGTTTGCATCCAACGCTCACAAAAGGGTGTATTCTCTAAAAAAAAAACACAGTTTTTGTGTTTAAAATGTTATCATCGCAAATGGCATTTTTGAGATTGTTTCTTCCATAAAGCAGCCAAATGGCACGATTGAAACATGATTTTTTGTCACAATCATGCCATGAATGTATTCTTTACGGTGACTATCATTTGATTAGATTTTCATTAATATTTTACATAACATGCACATTTTATCAACACTTAGACAGCTTCTGAAAGGTTCAACTTTGAGGAGCCATAAAAAACAAACCAAGTGACCTAAATCTTTATACTTTATAGATTTGTGACCACAACGGCATGGGCAATGCACCACCAATAGGAAATTATAATCAGAGAAGGGGCCATTTTGGAAACAGGCCCTTTAACTGGAAACCAATGAATACTCGTAGCCTCGATATCACTGTAGTAGTATTGGCCTTAGGACCTAACCGGGTAGATCAGTTTGTAAGAGCGACAACATCATGATCGGATTCTTTGACTTGCCGCGCGTATCTTAACTTGTGAAGAACATTGCTGTTGACTTGAGCTTTGCTGATTCCATCTTCATCATTTTTTTCTAAAATTGTGAGAAAATTAATATTCTTATCGTAAATTACTCATTAAAGCCGATAAAACGTTCCTCATTCAAAGTGTCCAACCGTGTTATGGGGGTTCTGAAGTTCAGCATTAAGTCATGTTGGAGTGCCATTACGATAGGTTTCATTGTAAATATAATCAAATATATTTCTCTACATATCAATCCCATCTTCGGTTGATATTGTTCTTTGTTTGTCCTATAAAACCATGGATCAACCTCGCAAAATATCATTTGAATATAGTGTATAATTCTTTTTATTATGATCCTCTAATGAGATTGATAGTATAAAAAAACAACTACTTTTAGCATTTGATAATTCAGTTTGTGACAACTTTCATTCATTGTCAAGAGGTATAAGGTTTATGAAGGTTTCTCCTCAACATGTCATTTGTATCTATTTCATAATGACCTTGTTGGTTAATCTTCATAGAATCAATAACGACACGTGCAGCAAAGGAGGTGGTAGAGTAGGATAAAGTAATCTTAAGGTTGTATTTTCACTGTAAACTTTTTAACCAAGTTAGTTAAACATTCGGGACGAGAATATGGCTAGTAATTCAATAATGTTTATTGGAAGCTAAGGGGCGACAACATCCAGACAATTGCAGACGCATTTGATGAACAAGTGGGGTAAAATCGTCATACACAGAATATTGAATATACTGAGGTAGAAATCTTGTTCTGACATGAAAAGGTTTCAGTTTCATTCAACAAAATGTAAATGGAGAAACACTATACAAACATCAAAATGAATTTGTGTTCTACGGGTTTTGATAAAATGCCAAACTATAAAGTGTTATCTGAATAGGGATTTGTCATCCTGACTGCTGTTATACGCCACATGTGGTTTTATAGAGAGAGAATAGTGGTCGTTTGTGTTGTGTAAACTCAAATTGAATTAGACATTTGTTTTCGTATCCAAAAAGTGTACACCATTGCAATTTTTACCGTAAAATGAAATAGTCATTTTAATGACAACCAAAAAAGAACAGTCCTGTGTGTTACGTCATCTTTCTGTGTTCTGGTTTGGTTCAGAAGCTTGATTCTTGTTTTAGTCTACGTCAATAATACTATCTATCTTCGTAGTATTGATATTGATTTTGACAACAGTAAATGAAGTTAGATTCTTTGGTTCTGCAAAATAAACACACATGAAACTGATCTCGTTATGAATAATAAATCATTATTTGCGACGTCCTCTATCAGATTGTAGCAGACAGGTAACTTGGTTAGTAGTCGATTGTTCTAGCGAGGTAGTTTTTTTTATCGATCTGTCAGGTACTTTTGTATTACACATATTTACACTGCGTTATTAAACCAGCCAATAAAGATATGAAAACTTTAACAACATCAATTATCTGAGTGCTCGTCTCATCTGCATTGACACATGATTTTAATTTATCGACCTAAATATGAAATTTCCGAAAGCAAGTGTGCATCTACGTTTTTTTTTTTTTTTTTTTGCATCATCCGTCATCATTAAAAGTTTTAAAACGTATTTCACAAAATTGAATTCCCATTTTTGTATATTACACACACATAACATGCATTAAAACATTTCATTGATAACTCTTCGAAACTGTATACCAGCCCATCGATAATATTTTAAAAGCTGAACGACGTTTAAATAAGTATTTAAAAAAGAAAAAAAATCATAATTCAATTAAAATTTTAAAAAAATTAAAGTTTCAAGGTTAGTACGATAAGACAGATGTAAAATTTGTGACAAAATGATACCTATTTCGTTCCCTTTTTTCCACAAACGAGAAACCAAATTGAGTGAGATGGACTGATGAAGGGAGTACTAGGGGTTGTAGTAAAAGTGGCAAATAAAAAACATCACTGCTGTTTGGCTGTTTCATTGCCAGCCCGGGAGGAAGACTTGCCCGCTTTGGTCCTTAATGCAATGTTATTGCTAGAAACTGGGAAACAGTCCAAAATAGCAAAACCCATAAAATTAAACGATATCTCTCGTAGATCTTATCGTATGCAAGGCTTTCAAAAGATGCCGTGTTACTGTTCCTAGAAGAGATAAAAACAATATGACCTGGCTTTCGTTGATGATTTATTTCGGTATGTGAGCATGATACTTTGGCTACTAAATTGGAGCATATTTTTAGTTTTAAACCGACCTGGAGGCACGAATCGATTGGCTCCTTACAAAGTGTATTTCTAGGTCTACAGTAGGATAGTCTTAATTGTATATAATTACATCGGTTTTGGTCAAAGGAGAAGAAGGGTGTCATGAAGGGCGCAATGACTATGTCGTTATGGGCGCAACATGTAGTTCGATAGCGTGTTCAGTGATTCGGGAACATAACTTTCCGTAAACGTGTGATATATTCAGTGTAATATTTCTTTGAACAGTTGCCATGGTTACTGGAGTGTTCGATTTCACATCATTTTGGTAACAAGAGGATTGCTTTTTCAAAGGTTGTACATTTTAAAGTCGGACCTTGCCAATGTGTTAATAAAGAAAAATAGATATGTTCATGTAACACCGACATTATACCTATTTAACGGGGCCCAGTAGTGATGCTTCAATGGTACTTATATCAAACATGCATCCCACAACCCACACAATTTTGGGAAAAGTTCCAAAAATTTCAAACGATTCAAATAGTTTATATAATGGCATCTTCGTTACAAATGGCTAGTACGAAGTTTGAGAGAGACATGTTAATTGGAAAAAAACAAATCGTGCCTAACAAATTAGAGGATACCGACGACAAAACCATTATCTGAACTCGATTAAACTAGGATCAAAATTTGAACAAAGGAAAGATTTACACGGAGTCTCCTGTAAAAGTAACTTGGTTATTTTCAATATCTTCTTAAAGTGTTTTTACCGTCATTGTTCGCAATATATAAAACCTGTTTATAGTACGATGCTAATAAAAGTATGCATTGCCAAAAGTCTCATATAATCTACATTGATACAATAAATAATTATACTATTATTAACTTTCAAATTCATCGTCTTTAGATACAAAAAGTTATAGGTTAGACATCAAAATAGTTTTTTTCAGCTTCATTTTTTTGCAATGATAAACGTAAAAATACAGACAGGTGTCTTTATCACTCCTTCAGTCTGAACGTTTGCTGTGCTTCTACATAAGATGTAAGTACAGAATGAAAGATTTAAGCTAAAAGCAGTCTAAACGGAATCATCTATCTATTTGTCAGATAACAAAGAAAATAACAGCATGCCAAGAAATGGAATCTTGTCCTGTTATCTACAGTGTTATCTACAGTGGCTATCACAATTATCATCGGTCGGATCTGCTCTCTGAAAACCAAAGTACTGCTTTCACAAATTTCGAATAAAAAAATCAATAGTATATGGTCTGGATCCACGACTCATAGGAAACTTTAAAGATGTTTTTATTTCACAATTTTAAAAACCATATTTGAATATGAAATTGAATTTCATATCAAATAAAAAGACGTGATTTTTGGCGAAATCGAAATATTGCAAAATTGTAGGTTTCCTGTTGTAGTTAGGAGAAAGGGTTAAAATTTGATATAGAACTACCAGCTTCAATATACTAACAATGCTGATATCAAAATGGCTTTGTTCCATCCACTTTCATATCTTTGTAATTGTAAAGAATGGCACTTCTGTACTGAGTAACCATAGAAACCTGGGTCGATGATAGAATTTAAAAGTGTCTGTTGACGGTTCGTGTTCGCTATGGTGATATGCAGATGAGAGGAACCTGTCTGTTCTGTCGATAATGTTGCGTTTCGGTTGTTGAATCTTTGGCTTTTTTACTGCTTCCCAGTAGAGAAGATTGTTTAATGATGCTTAAGGCCATTCCACAACCATTGTAAGCACCACGCCACCGAATATCACATTTTGTGGTCGGAACAAACCGGTCTCGTTATACTGTCAACAAAATAACCAGACATGACTCGAGAGACATAACTGACAGCAAATGACATAAAGCTTCAAGTGTGTAAACTAAGCACCATATCAATTATCATAAAGGATTTACAAGAACATCTAAGGATATTCCTGAAATACCATCCTGCGTCTCAGAATTATAGAAAAGAATACATCATTGTTATTTTTCGCATTTTCTATTTTCCATTGCATCTTGGAAATGAAATAGAAGTTAATATCAGTGATACGTATATTTTTCTGTCAACTATTAGCACATTTTAGGTTTACCTCATCAGACATGCTTCAGATGCATTTTGGTGATTTAGCAAACATCTCTTTGGTATTTCAAAAGGTAATAATAAATTTGAAAACAAAATATCTAGACATACATGTAGTTCTCAGAAAAGAGCTTAGTAAATCAGAATAACAAACACACAGTAAGCTGTATCAAAGGTATTTGTTGGTTTATCTAATGATTTTAAATTGCAATGTATAGTGCGTTATAACCAAAGAAGCTGCATCAACGAAGCTGCATCAATGAAGCAACATTTTCGCCAAACATTTGATGAAATACCGTGCATCAAATGTTAATGATTTTAAGTTCGTAGAATTATGATAAATCATAAAGGATATGTGTATGTTTGAGATACATATTAGATATGCGTATGTTTGAGATACATATTAGATATGTGTATGTTTGAGATACATATTAGATATGTGCATGTTTGAGATACATATTAGATATGCGTATGTTTGAGATACATATTAGATATGTGTATGTTTGAGATACATATTAGATATGTGCATGTTTGAGATACATATTAGATATGTGCATGTTTGAGATACATATTAGATATGTGTATGTTTGAGATACATATTAGATATGTGTATGTTTGAGATACATATTAGATATGTGCATGTTTGAGATACATATTAGATATGTGCATGTTTGAGATACATATTAGATATGTGTATGTTTGAGATACATATTAGATATGTGCATGTTTGAGATACATATTAGATATGTGTATGTTTGAGATACATATTAGATATGTGCATGTTTGAGATACATATTAGATATGTGCATGTTTGAGATACATATTAGATATGTAGTATTGCAGCTGTGTCTGTTTGTTAATGACAATTGTACATATCACACGGCACAATAGATGATTATCAGTCAACACGTATATTGCATCAATGAAATTGTACAGGCGATGTCTGTTTCGTGCGTGATGTCGTTATTGAAACTTATTTCAGTGTGCACTTGTCAATTTATGACTTAATTTGGGAGAGAGTGCTTCGGAAATGTGTCCGGTGCAGGAGCTCTTGCAGGACATGTCATTCAGTGGCTATTCTATAACATTTGCTTGTACAACAAGCAGTTCCTTATGCCAACATTTTAAAGTAAAGACATGGTTCTATTCGTGCTAAAACAACTGATTGAGAATGATTCGATTTTGAGGAGAAACAAATAAATAAGTATACAAGTTTAGATAATAGTTGAACTTCATGCTTGCCTTTCCTCCTTTTGTATCACGAAAATGTTCGTATGGAATTTAACTATGAGAAACGGTTTGAAATGTGTTTGGTATATTAGTCAAGTGGTGAAAATACAGACAATGAACAAATTTGGTTTGAAATAAAAAAAAAAACAAGCATTTGCTTGATTTGGAAGCACTCCGGATGGTATCAAGGATAGTATGGTGTACATGTACGTGTCAGATTAATTGAGTTCAGGTTCGACATGCCATGTTGTATTCCTACAGTACAGGCAGTATGACGGCTCCGGAGCCTTCGTGTGTTGGTGGGGGGGGGGGGGGGGGGGGGGGGGGTCTCCGCGAGCCATTAATTATTTAGGGTATGTCTATTCATCGCCATACTGTTTTGTTTATCGGTACACATTCGCTATCTAATAAATATCCATTACCACGGAAAGCTTCCAGGAATTTCTGACCTCTACTCCCGAAAGTTCCTGAACAATCATAAACAATGCAGCCGAGTTCCGGCAGCTCCTTGTCAATTTCATATTTGACGTATTTGCTTTTCCGGTAATACATTAAAGCATGTGTGTTGCATTTTATAGACCTATGACAAAATTTACGTCTTTGCTTTTCTGGTAATATATTGAAGCATGTGTATAATGCATTTTCTAGATCTATGAAAAAATTCATTCTAAAATGCGTTTCTAAAAATTTATATATAGAGTAAGGTGTGTTTTTGCATGATATGTTATCAGCGAAAACTAACTCTGAAGAAAGAGTGACCAAGGACTGGTAGTCAACGCGTGTATATAGTTTTATAGGAAAAATAAAAAATTTGTCAGATCAACAATGATTAGAACTTGTTTTCCAAACATGAAATTTATTTGAGTGAAACATGTTTTAGTTTCTGAAGCGTTACTTTCTGAAACGTTTAAGCTGTAGATCAATTGTTTGAAAACCATCACAAACTTTGTCTACCGAAAATTCTAATCTTTGAAAAGTGTATGCGCAGAAACACTTCCGATTGTTCATACAACTTGGAACCTTTCTTGTCTGCACATTCTATACAATAGGTCCATGCCTATTATATACAATATGTCGATTACGTTTGTTCGCAATGAATTCCAAGCATCAAAAATAGCTTTAAAACAGTGTCAATAGCATCTTCCAACGAATTCGGATAATTGAAACATCTACCTTAAAGAGAATGGTATCGTCCCGTGATCAATTTGTTGTTGATAATAGGTCCATTGTACACAGCGTTGCTAACTATGACAAACAGATCCTTCTTCAAAACAAATAAGATTGACTCAAAGTTACAGCATTGATGACAAAAAGCAACGTGATACCAATAATGGCTTTACGATGAAAAACTCTCTGTCCAAAAATAAATCTTTATCAGCAGAAACAACGTGATCGACTGTAGTCACAAAATGGGGCCAAACTACTACGATCATTAGGTCGTTTATTAACAACGCTGCATAAGGTGATCCATCAGAAGTGCGGGCTAACTGATTGGCTCGGTAGTCTTCACTGTCTCATTTATGATCACCAATCAAAGAGCGATGCTTTGTTAGCTCTGTCTGGGGTCATAATAATTAGGAGACGCCGCACGCGCAGGTGCCAGGGTTATGCGGCTCATGAAGACAAATTGATCATCTTAGTGCTATTTGTGTTTTCCCGTAGAGCTTCCACTAACAAAATATAGTTCCATATACGGAAAATGGAAATTCCGAAGCCTTTCGCATTTATGTTAAATGATAAGCCAGAAGATCTGGAATGTGGGCAAATCCGTGATTTTAACAGGTAACTCAATAGTGACTACCTCAATAGTGACTGCCTCAATAGTGACTACCTCAATAGTGACTACCTCAATAGTGACTACCTCAATAGTGACTGCCTCAATAGTGACTACCTCAATAGTGACTACCTCAATAGTGACTGCCTCAATAGTGACTACCTCAATAGTGACTACCTCAATAGTGACTACCTCAATAGTAGTGACTACCTCAATAGTGACTACCTCAATAGTAGTGACTACCTCAATAGTGACTACCTCAATAGTGACTACCTCAATAGTGACTACCTCAATAGTGACTACCTCAATAGTGACTGCCTCAATAGTGACTACCTCAATAGTGACTACCTCAATAGTGACTACCTCAATAGTGACTACCTCAATAGTGACTACCTCAATAGTGACTGCCTCAATAGTGACTGCCTCAATAGTGACAACCTCAATAGTGACTACCTCAATAGTGACTACCTCAATTAAATATTTCTAATTATTTGGAGATTTACCTTAAACGTAGCTCATTTAGCTGTGGAAAAGGGAATCGGGATGTAGAGCATGTTATGTAATGTCAATGATTCGTTAAAATGTTGTACTATTTCAAATTCAATAAATGATAATCATGAACACATCTTAATAATAAATAGTTGACACCGTTAACCGATTCTAAATAATACGCCTGTTTTATACTGCTACATATTACACATCCGTGTTATTGGAAAGTATCTGGCTGAGATCAAACACATCCCAGAAACTTAGCTACGTCACCGGTTCTGAGCCGCCTCAAGGGAGCACGCCAGTATGGTGGTACTGCGCCAAACAGTGATCTGGCTCTGCCATTCGTCTCCTCCCGAGGACGCCTGGGACATAAAGGGATGCGTCTTTGATACATGTGTTTTGTTGAATGCGACAAACGGCAGCTGTACACGACAGCTAAAAGCGGATTGCATTACCAAAGCCGTTAGTTTCGTATTTTTTACCGGAAGTAAAATATGTTAAAGCGAAAGTAAAAGTTCAGTGCCACCAAATATACGACAGCATGGATGTCAATTATTTAATAGAAAGCATATAGGGGTAAGTGGTGAAGTAAGGTTTATTCCTATGTATTTCACAACGGAAGACAAATAATTGATGTTTGTATAACTTTAATATTTATTCATTAAAATGTTTATATCTTACCGTGTTTCTTCCATTCAAAGGATATACATCTATACAATTACCACAAATGGCACAAACCATTAATAGGCATCGTGGAATTCTGACTCAAAATACACAATATTCTCTTTATTGCCTCCAAGATGAAATGAACAATGAATATTAAACATATATACAAAACATTCGATACAAAATATATAAAAATTACTTCCAAACAAAGGAGATATGGAGATAATACATTTATTGTTTAAGATTTATAATACACAAGTTTGTTCATATGAACATTGACATTGTGATATCCTTTATATTTCAGACCCAACTAGTATGCCATACATCTGTATTTTTATAAAAGGCAGGTTATGTTTTATTAATTGTTGCTTCAGACTTACTACAAATATATTACAACAAACAGATTACTTATTGTTTCAGACTGATTGAACATGTGGATTTAATAGTAGTACTTACAATGTACTATGAATGACATGTTAAGAAAGTGTTTTACTTGTTTCAGCATGGCATTTAACTTGTAATTCAATATTACAGGAAAGTTGTAATTAATAAAGTGTTGCTTCATATCCCAAATCATTATAAAATTGTGATTTAAGTTCTCAAACATGCAAGGTTATGATTCAGACTGGTTATTTATAACTTAAATTTTCTGTCACAGACGTGCTATAAACATGTTTTGCTTTGTTTCAAACTAGTTTAATATACAAATTATATATCACTTATATTAGCTACACTGTTCCACATAACAAGGAACTATATTAATTGTTACTATCAGTCAGAAAGTTGTTATCCATCAAAAAGTCATATCATCTATATTGTAGGTAGGTTATACATATTTCATCATCAAATTCTTTCAAGTCCTGAATTTATTAATCACCTGATCCAGATATATTGTTTATAGACAATAGCCATATTTGATGTGTTGTGTGAACTTGAAGGCATTTCACACAAACCAGATAATGGTAACACCATGCACTGTTTAACTTTTTTAAATGTATAATTCATAGTAAAACATATATTTATCTGGTTAGATAAATGATAAATTATTTTCCATAGTAGTTTTAATACCTACTTGTCAGACTGTAACAATAATGATGGCTGTGAATAACAAAATTGAAATCTTTGAACTGGAACTCTTCAGGTTCTTGTTCCTAGTATTCTCTACATCATCATCCGGCATCCCAAGCATTTGTTTCTTTATATATACATTTGGTAATATTATAGGGTATGTGATGTTATGAATTTATACCTGCTTATTTAACAACACAATCCATGTAGAAAAACATGCAAACTGTGTATTCCTTAAGTCATGGTAAATAAGCACTCAACCACAGAAAAATGAATATTCACAGCCAACTCATCAAAATCTAAAACATTGTTTTCTGTTGATAATGAAACTTGGATCACAAATATATAATTACCTGTCGGTACTGTTATATACAGTATCACTGAACATCGGGGTTTTTTTAACCGACAATAAAAGACATTGAAATTAATTTTATGAGAATGAAATAACTATACTGGGAATATCAGGAACTAAACTACAACAACTTTGCTTGTTAAAATTTTATTCAATAAATATATGATACCTGACAGGTTGATAGATGTGTAATACCTGTCTGTTATTGTGTAATACCTGTATGTTATTATTGTAATACCTGTCTGTTATTGTGTAATACCTGTCTGTTATATGTGTAATACCTGTGTGTTACATGTTTAATACATGTCTGTAACATGTGTAATACCTGTCTGTTACATGTATAATACATGTCTGTTATATGTGTAATACCTGTCTGTTATTGTGTAATGCCTGTCTGTTACATGTATAATACATGTCTGTTATATGTGTAATACCTGTCTGTTATTGTGTAATGCCTGTCTGTTACATGTATAATACATGTCTGTTATATGTGTAATACCTGTCTGTTATTGTGTAATGCCTGTCTGTTACATGTATAATACATGTCTGTTATATGTGTAATACCTGTCTGCTATTGTGTAATGTCTGTCTGTTATATGTGTAATACCTGTCTGTTATTGTGAAATACCTGTCTGTTTCATGTATAATACCTGTCTGTTTCATGTGTAATACCTGTCTGTTATATGTTTAATACATGTCTGTTATATGTGTAATGTCTGTCTGTTAAATGTGTAATACCTGTCTGTTATATGTTTAATACATGTCTGTTATTGTGTAATGCCTGTCTGTTATATGTTTAATACATGTCTGTTATTGTGAATATCTGTCTGTTACATGTGTAATACCTGTCTGTTATATGTTTAATACCTGTCTGTTATTGTGTAATGCCTGTCTGTTACATGTATAATACATGTCTGTTATATGTGTAATATCTGTCTGTTACATGTATAATACATGTCTGTTATATGTATAATACCTGTCTGTTATTGTGTAATGCCTGTCTGTTACATGTATAATACATGTCTGTTATATGTGTAATACCTGTCTGTTATTGTGTAATGCCTGTCTGTTATATGTGTAATGCCTGCCGTTATATGCGTAATGCATGTCTGTTTTTGTGTAATACATGTCTGTTATTGTGTAATGCCTGTCTGTTATAAGTGTTATACCTGTTTGTTATATGTGTAATGCCTGTCTGTTATATGTGTAATGCCTGTCTGTAATATGTGTAATGCCTGTCTGTTATATGTGTAATGCATGTCTATTATTGTGTAATACATGTCTGTTACATGTGTAATACCTGTCTGTTATTGTGTAATGCCTGTCTGTTACATGTATAATACATGTCTGTCATATGTGTAATGCCTGTCTGTTATTGTGTAATGCCTGTCTTTTACATGTATAATGCATGTCTGCTATATGTGTAATACCTGTCTGTTACTTGTATAATACATGTCTGTTATATGTGTAATACCTGTCTGTTATTGTGTAATGCCTGTCTGTTATATGTGTAATACCTGTCTGTTATTGTGTAATACCTGTCTGTTTAACAGACATGTATTACACATATAACTGACTTTTGCATCAATTAACATTTTCAATAACAATAAACAACATTTGCCGTGAAATTGTATATCCTTTTTTTATTTTTTCTTACTGTATTTATTTTGCTGCTACATTCGCCTGTGTAACATAGCTTTTACATCTCCATTTGAAGAGTTCCTCCAATTTTCGCGTGAAATTTGTACTTACGTACACTCGTAAGTATTAACGAACACGTAACTACGGGAAAACTTACATACGGTTTTGTGAAACGCTCATTACGTAACTTACGAACGGGGACTTACGTACATGTAAGTAGATACACCCGGGTGTAAGTTACACCCTGTTCGTGAAACGGTACCCAGATGTATAGGAGGTGTATACCAGATGTATAGGGGTGTATACCAGATGTATAGGTGGTGTATACCAGATGTATAGGGGGTGTATACTAGATATATAAGGGGTGTATACCCGATGTATAGGAAGTTTATACCAGATGTATAGGTGGCGTATACCAGATGTATAGGGGGGTGTATACTAGCTATATAAGGGGTGTATATCCGATGTATAGGAGGTTTATACCAGATGTATAGGGGGCGTATACCAGATGTATTAAATTTCTTTTGATAGAGTTTGGCATACAGGTCTTATACATAAGCTTCAATCGTATGGTATTGGGGGGAATTTACTTCTATGGTTTAAAAATTATTTATTTGATAGAATGCAAAGAGTTACTACTGAAGGCTACTTTTCACAGTTCAAAGGTGTAAATGCGGGTATACCTCAAGGATCTGTTCTTGGGCCACTTTTATTCTTAATATATATTAATGATATAACTGAAAATATTTCTACTAACATAAAGCTTTTTGCAGATGACACCTCCCTATATGTGATCATTGATGATAATCCAGCTCAGGCAGCACAAGCTCTCACTGATGATCTTGATAATATTAATGACTGGGCAAACCTATGGGACATAAAGTTTAATCCACTTAAAACAAAATCTGTTGTATTTTCCAGGGAAAAAAAACCCTGTACATCCTCCAATATCTTTCCAGAATAATGTTATCAGTGACGCACCCTCACACAAACACTTAGGTCTTATACTCAAAGATGATGCTACATGGAACCAACATAATTATACAGTTTATTTATGAAAAAGCTTCCAATAGACTTAACATCCTTCGTTATATTAAAACTAAAGTTGACCGAAAAACATTAATTAAAATATATACTTCATTTATTAGACCTATCTTAGAATACGCAGATATAGTATGGGATAATTGTTCTTTGCAATCAAGCGACTTGTTAGAATCTGTTCAATTGGAAGCTGCTAAAATTATAACCGGTCTTCGTTCTGGAACATCTCACAATAAACTTTATAACGAACTCGAATGGGAAACCCTTGCAGAAAGACGACACAAACATAAACTTATAATGATGTATAAAATTTTTCACGGTATAGCACCTCATTACTTACAAGAAACCATTAATTCTTTCATGAACATTCAAAATAACAACCCTCACTCATTTAGACGAATAAGACACTTCAATCCACCTCTCTGCAGAACAAATAATTCTTTTGATAGCTTTTTCCCTATATGTGCCGTACGGTTAATAATATGGATATTACATTGTTAAATGCTCCATCACTTTCTAGTTTTAAAAGATCTTTAATAAATAAATTTACTACAAATATAACTTCTTCAATTTTTAAATTAGAAAGGGACAGAAGGGCCAATATTGTTCTATGTCAACTTAGAAATGAGTGCAGTGACCTCAATTTTGACTTACATAAAGATCACTTATTAGCCAGTCCAGCATGTTCATGTTCTTTTAATTTTGAAACTGTAACCCACTATTTTTTGAATTGCCCCGTGTATAATGAACAGAGACATACTCTTTTGGCTTCTTTAAATAATTATGGTAATCATAATCATCTAAATATACATACTTTCCTTCATGGATGCCCTTTCTGTGATGAAGATGTAAACAGGCAAATTTTAAAAGATGTCTTAAATTTCATTGGTAAATCTAAACGCTTCAAACTTTATTACTTATGATATGTATCATGAAGGCATGTACATGTACATTTAACTATTTAAAAAATTATAATTTTTTCCACCAATAGCATAACAGTATGGCTAACTCATGGATGAGTCCTAAATTGAATAGTATCTTATAGTTTTAGTAAACTCTCTAATATTGATTTCTCTGTATAAATTAATTAAACTACATTTATAATATTTATGTTGGGCAGTCCAATTTACAAATGACCTGTGCAGTATATATACTTGCACATGGACTTTTGGTCAGGTATTTTAGCTGTTTAGTTATTATGTGTATATTCATACAATATAAATGTTTGTATATAACATTATTTATGTTCATCAATGTTATAGAGAGTAATGTACTGTGCTTGTGTTGTGTATTGTGTAATTGTACAATGTGTTGTGCTTGTATTTGTCAACATTTACTAGTTATCTCCCTTGCTAATTTTATTTGTTTTGTGTTTATACAAAATTAATTTTCATTTCACATTATTTTTCTTAATTGATTTTATAAACTAAATTACTGTTTTTTTCGGCCACCTATGGAGAGAATTTATATAGGCTTCTGCCTGTTATTCCATCAAA
Organism: Mimachlamys varia; assembly: GCA_947623455.1. Lineage (NCBI taxonomy): Eukaryota > Metazoa > Mollusca > Bivalvia > Pectinida > Pectinidae > Mimachlamys > Mimachlamys varia. The sequence goes on from OX392528.1 coordinate 57,492,684, forward strand.
TTGACGTATGAACATCTTTGTCAATAAAATTTATTGAAATGAAATGAAATGTATAGGATGTGTATACCAGATGTATAGGAGGTGTTTACCAGATGTATAGGAGGTGTATACCAGATGTATAGGAGGTGTATACCAGAAATAAAGGAGGTGTATACGAGATGTATAGGGGGTATATACCAGATGTATAGGGGGTGTATACGAGATGTATAAGAGGTATATACCAGATGTATAGGAGGTGTATAACAGATGTATAGGAGGTGCATACCACATGTATAGGAGGTGTATACCAGATGTATAGGAGATGTATACCAGATTTATAGGAGGTGTATACCAGATGTATAGGAGGTGTATACCAGATGTATAGGGTGTATACCAGATGTATAGGAGGTGTATACCAGATGTATAAGGGGTATATACCAGATATATAGGGGGTGTATACCAGATGTATAGGAGGTGTATACCAGATGTATAGGGGTGTATACCAGATATATAGGGGGTGTATACCAGATGTATAGGGGATGTATACCAGATGTATAGGAGGTGTATACCAGATGTATAGGAGGTGTATACCAGATATATAGGGTGTGTATACCAGATGTATAGGAGGTGTATACCAGATGTATAGGGGGTGTATACGAGATGTATAGGGGGTATATACCAGATGTATAGGGGGTGTATACGAGATGTATAGGAGGTATATACCAGATATATAGGGGGTGTATACCAGATGTATAGGAGGTGCATACCAGATGTATAGGAGGTGTATACCAGATGTATAGGAGGTGTATACCAGATGTATAGGGTGTATACCAGATGTATAGGAGGTGTATACCAGATGTATAGGAGGTGTATAGCAGATGTATAGGAGGTGTATACCAGATGTATAGGAGGTGTATACCAGATATATAGGGTGTGTATACCAGATGTATAGGAGGTGTATACCAGATGTATAGGAGGTGTATACGAGATGTATAGGGGGTATATACCAGATGTATAGGAGGTGTATACCAGATGTATAGGAGGCGCATACCAGATGTATAGGAGGTGTATACCAGATATATAGGGGGTGTATACGAGATGTATAGGAGGTATATACCAGATATATAGGGGGTGTATACCAGATGTATAGGAGGCGCATACCAGATGTATAGGAGGTGTATACCAGATGTATAGGAGGTGTATACCAGATATATAGGGTGTATACCAGATGTATAGGAGGTGTATACCAGATATATAGGAGGTGTATACCAGATGTATAGGGTGTATACCAGATGTATAGGAGGTGTATACCAGATGTTTAGGGGTGTATACCAGATGTATAGGAGGTGTATACCAGATGTATAGGGGTGTATACCAGATATAAAGGAGGTGTATACCAGATGTATAGGGAGTGTATACCAGATGTATAGGAAGTGTATACCAGATGTATATGAGGTACATAATTTGATATAAACGAGGTGTATACCAGATGTATAGGAGTTACATACCTGATATATTTGGGGCGTATAACAGATGTATTGAAGGTACATAATTTACAATTCAAATATTACATTTGTATGCATATTGTATCAATATGGAATTGATTGAATTGGTCCACTTTTTATTCTTTTTTTTTTCAAAGGTTGATTCCCAAACAGAATTTTACTGTATCAAAAAATTCAAGGTTAATTTTCTCAAATTCTAAGTACAGTTGGCTTGAAAATTAGACAATCATCTAATGTACTACAGTGTATGATCTAGAGGCTGGGAGGTTTGTCACTCATCATAACTATGGATGATGAGATGGGTTTAATGAATTGTATTTCATTATAAAATGTTCTCTGTTTAAATAATTCTAGATTTGGTCATATCTGTTAGACTTTTTAAAACAGTTGATAACATTAAGAAAAACATTTGATTATATCCAGCAAGATAATTGAGGTCATAATATTAATAAAATCAAGTTTCTCAGCTTAATTTTAATTCTGACATCAAGTATCTGTATTTGTACAGGAAATCTGCTGTGGAATATTTAACCAGAAACTTCAGCTTCCAAACTGATAATTGCAAACCAAATGAAAATGGCATGGAGAACATGATGACAAGCCCCTCGGAATGATTAGCAATTCAGGGGAAATCAGGAACCATTGAAAATAAACTTTTACAGTATAATCTAACTAATCTTATAGTGAATAATTGATGGCAGTTAACTGTCGAGATAACTCAGTCATATTACTTTGTACTGGTCTTCATTTCAGGGTTTTCTATATCTCTTACATCGAAAACTAATAAATAGTCCCTTGATTTACTTATAATGAATCCAGATCTCGATCGTGCTCCCAAACAGTTATTGTCCAAACCATTTATGCATTGCACTGCTTTATTTACGACATACCCATATACAAATGTAAACGCATATTCATCATGTGTTTATACCTACCATGTATTCATCATGTCAAGTTTAAATTTTAAATGTGTTCAATGCCTTTAATGATATGAAATAAAGTACGCCCAAACCTGTTACAAATTTGTCTAAAATACATTTAGACTGATCAAGATTGATCCCGGTTTAAAGACTACTTTTCCATTCTTTTTACTATTTGCCAATAGATAATTATTATCTTAATCTCCTAATCTGGTCAATTCCGACCCCCTCATCCGGTCAGTTACGAGCTGTTTAGTTGACATTGTTTTCAGGAGTGCCAAGATCTTTGACATTTCTAGTTCTTGACTATATTAGTTCATGCACGGACTTCTTTAATTGATATACATGCGGGAAAAAGAGTTCAACATCCAGCAAATGGATAAACACTTATAATTAACATTGTTTCAGCTATCGGCAGTCTTTTAATGAACCTTCTGGTACCGTGCTTACTTACATTGGCCTATTTGGTCTCATTTCGATATCGAGCCTGGTCCCCTTGGGCTCGTGCTGGTCCCGTCCTGGACGAAATGACACAAACTCGGGCATCATTTTTTATATTTATTTTTATTTCTGTGTTAGTGAACAATTAACAATAAATGATACAGTGTAACGATGACGATAAATGAAATGGTTGATTATAAAATAAAGATACAAATCCTTGTCCATTCTGAGGACTTGTCACTGTTTTGTTATTCAATTAATGCCTGATACATACACTTCACATTCAATAAATGTCCCTGCGTATGTTTAGAATACAGAAATGTGGCGCCGTAAAAAGTAGGTACGAGTCCTTTTTATTGGTTTGACAGCGGGGGTCATATAAGGATGTGCTGGAATTTTATGGAGAAGAAAAGCGAAAGTGATCAGAGAAAAACCAAGTCCCCGAGCTCGGGTTCCCACTGACAAGGTCGTACTGCGAACACAACAGAATCCGTGTCACAATAGAGCACGCGAGTGTCCAGTCTTTCTAGATAACTATACAGCTTCAAATGAGCTTGAGCGGTCGTGTAGGCTGCAACAACCACATTTGTGCGTCCAGACGCTTCGACGATATCGCTGCTGTATGACCAGTCCATATGTACCATGCTTTTACCGATGAATTTACATCCTTTATGTTCTGTATCACTGGGCATCATATCAAAATAGTTGGCAGGATTAGCGACGTAGGTCGACTGCACCATGTTCGTCCGTTGACCAAATTTACCACTGAAGCTGAAATGATAAAGAAATGGAAAAGAAGTCAATGAGTTGTTTTACACATATTTATAAATGCTTTATGTTCACTTAGCAATGTATTTATTGAAAGTTTATCACATGGAACAAGTGAGTGTTAGAAAGAAAATACCAACCTGTTAAGCATGAGTTTGGCAAGCCTTCTCAGTCCTGGGTTTTTCGTTATGTTATCTTTGTCCAACAATATTCCCTCGTTGTCATAATAGTCGTTGATGCATCTGTGTTTGTCATATCCTGTTTTACACCATTTTCAAGAAAGCGTTGACATAATCGGCGAGGACTCCGCCAGTTTTTGTTTGGGGGTCGTAGTGGGTGACGCGATCAAAATGCCACACTTCATGAACCCTGTTGAGTTTTTAACATTTTCTTATAGTTGTTTTTAGGTCATCGGTCACCCAAGTGTATGTAATCGCTCTCTCCTTATCGTCGTGCTCATATTTAACTTGTTATGACATCTCTGCGCAAGTGCGACAAAGAGGGAACAAGAGTTTTCCAACAGCTGTATACTGTTTACATTGTAGACAGTAGTAGTTTATATTTAGGTAGGCCGGCATGCCTTGTGATGTCTCGTCTAAGACTAACTGTTCGTAAGATTGAAGCAAGCCTTCGATTTCGGAAAACAATCTTTCTGCTGTCAGTTCCGAAACCTTCATGATCGGAAGGGAGATGGGGTAATCCAGTTTAGGGCACGCCACTGACAACCGAACCAAATCGCTCGTATCCATAAATTCGGTGATGTTTCCTATCGGTGACTGAAACAGCCTCTTCAATGTCCTAAGTATATCTGGTAAATCCCGTACTTCCAAATCCACAAAATCCACTTTATAATGCGTGGCCTGAGTCTGGATTTCGAAATATCTGTCTCCTTCAATACACGTAAAGTGTAATAATCTTCTATATTAGCGCTTTTTGGTAGGTGACTTTCTCTGAGTATACCGTGTTTGCATCAGAAGGTCTCTTGCCTGCCCCGCCGTATTGACCATATTTTAGTCTGTGGCGCTGTAGGTTGTCGATTCTACTAAACAACATGCCACATTGGTCACACTGGTGTAGGGAGCCATTAAAATGCCTGACTAAATATCTGTCGTAGTTGTCTCTCCTTCCAAACTTCTCGCCGCAGATGGTGCAACAGAACTCTCGTCTGTGTCCTCGTAACCGTCTATGTTCTTAAAGTAATAAATTAAAGGGGTTTTACGCACCTGACCCATCTGCTTCTACATAAGTTTAGAAATTTTGGATTCCTACCTTTTGACCCCTAGCATCACTGAAGAGTCCTAGGAGGACGAAACAGCTGTATGATGCAGTTTAATTCATTTTTTCGGCATACTGTATCTATTACTAAATTTAAGAGGTGCAACATATGTGTATGTTACGTGATCTATATGATAGGGGGTGGCAGACTCTGCTGGTGAATTTTTTAGTCCCCGAGGTTTGCTGGAGCCTCCATAGCCACAGTTAATATCATTTGAGTAGTGGCACGGTACTTAATATACACATTTTCGTAGTACACGATTTGAAATTATACAGAACTAGTTTAATTCTACTTCTAGATTAATAAATTAAAGGGGTTTTACGCACCTGACCCTTCTGCTTCTACATAAGTTTAGAAATTTTGGATTCCTACCTTTTGGCCCCTAGCATCACTGAAGAGTCCTAGGAGGACGAAACAGCTGTATGATGCAGTTTAATTCAATTTTTCGGCATACTGTATCTATTACTCAATTTAAGAGGTGCAGCAAATGTGTGTGTTACGTGATCTCGAAGAAGACTCATCTTGGAAAACGAGGCCCCACACTCATTACATTCGTATGCCATGTTGACCGTTCAGACGTCGACCGTAAACTGGCAGGAAAGTATAACCTGCCATAGATAAAACGACACCGTCACTTTGACTTGATGATAAACATTACCCACAATGCATTGCACATTACCCAGAATGCATCTGAATAATGTGTTAAAAACACCACCCAGTGTGTAAGGTGTGTCATTTTTATTCTGACTCTCGGGGAGAGAAGATGTCTTGGTTTGCGTGTCCGAAATATCAGAAACATTTTGTAGCAAATACAGTATCCAAAAGCATATCAAGAAACAACACTTGGAAGAACAAAGAGCAACGAGACCAGCAGAAGCGCCAGGAGAGCCAGGTGTACCGGGAGAGCAGGAAACAGTAATAACACCGGGAGAGCCAGGTGTAACGGGAGAACCGGGAGCATCGGGAACACCGGGAACACCGGGAACACCGGTAGCGCCCGAAGTAACGCAATTTACTGCAAGACGGCAGCTCACGATGGACAAAGAATCGGAACAGTTCCGATTTTAGTACCATTTACGATGATTCTGTTCGGGCCGACCTCATGTGGCAAGACGCATTTCGTGACAACTCTGTTATAGAACAGCGTCAGTAAAATTAGCCCAACACCGGATATGATCATAGGGCTGTACAAGCGATGGCAACCGTTGTATGACGTAATCAGCTCGACCGTCCGTCCTCAAGTAGAATTTGAGCAAGGACTACCTTTGGACCTTGAGAATGATCACTTTATGGATCCGAACGTGAAAAAACCTCATTGTGTTGGACGACGTCATGTCAATCGCAGCAAACGACCGGCGAGTCAGTGAGCTGATTACGGAAGGAAGTCGTCACCGGAACTTGTCGGTCGTCGCAATCAACCAAAACCTCTACTATAGTAAGGATCCTAGCCAGAGTAGATATTGTCACTATTTGGCGGTATTTAACAACCCCATAGACAGACAGAAAATCATGACTCTGGCACGACAGATGTTCCCCGACGAAGTACAACACTTTATGCGACATTTCGAACAGGCTTACAGCATCCCCTATGGGTATTTACTTGTGGATTTAAAACCGACGACCCCGGAAACTCTGCGCCTGCGCACGAACAATTTAAAAAGTGAAGTCAAGAAAAGTCCTACATAAAAACGCATCGAGTCTACCGAACCTCATTTTGTTGAAAGCAGTTCAACAGGGCAGACGTCAGTTGGAGAGCTCAGTCCATTCACACAGGACAGTCATTTGAGGGATAACATTGAAAAATCTTAAATGCACTCTTATTGTGTTGTTATATGACAAGCGGTGTGAAAGTTCTTATCTTATTGGTCTTTGTGTTTGTAATAAATGGATTTTTGTATTCAAAGAAAATACATTGAAAAACAAAAAGCAAGATAATTGACCTGTTCTCCGTACAACAAGTGTAATGCATAACAAGCTTAATTCACATTTGTTCCCCTAATTTTGAATGTTACCAAACATACGTGTTCGTGAGACTATGCAACGAAGTGCTCATGATTATTGCTTTGACAATGAGATTTAAATAGAAATAATAAACCTATTGCAAGCACAGCATTAAACTTTTAAACGTTTGAAAATAAACTGGGGACAATACAAAGACGCGAATGACCTTTGTTTTACCACTATCTTTCGTTGAAGTCAAATTGGCGTTGTCATTTGATAAAAACAAAGTGAAAAGAAATGAAAGATTAACAATCTCATATGTCATCTTACCTAACTTTAAATGAAATAACAGACCATTTGTAGTCTAGAATTTGACTTAATTACGTCATAATGAATCAAGCATCAAAGTATAGTGGCAAAGATCGGTTTATATTATACTGGTGTGTGTCATATCATTTTTAATTACATATTCATCTACCATGCGATGGTTGCGATTTACGTTATCTCCATTAACATCGGTACATACATTTGTAGTTAATGTGTTCACCTAAATAAATACACGTTGATTGTAATATTTGGCAAAATAGTCAAGGCAATTCAATGTGTATACAAACATTGCATTTTTATTAAAAAATCAAGGATACATGCAATCTTGGTTTACAGGTCATAAACACGTACAATGGTATATTAACTTGGCCAGTTAAGCCATTTCACGAACAATTGTTTCTTTTGTCCTTTGCCTCTGTTTTTAGGACTTTCTCGGTTTTCCACATATCTCCATCTTTAGGATCTATTTTCTACAGTTCGGATTGATAAAATGTACCCGTGATGTCGTCACCATTGTAGTCCTTCACTCGGTAAACCGGCACCGCTTGCCTCCAGAACCGTTTTGCAATCGTAACTATTTCACCAGTCCATCGTTCGTCGTATTCTCGAGTGAATATGTTTCTCAAGTGTGTGATACGCACATGGTCACCTATTTTGAATTTGAACCTCATTTTCTTCTTAGGTTTTATCTCTCTTGTTAGTCTCGACAAATACGTATCCAGTCTCACAGTTTCAGCATTGTTCTTTCTCACATCAGCCGGTGCCATGTCGATGAATTTGTGTATTGTTTCATTGTAGCCATCTGCAAAACTTTGCAGTTTATCGATGTAACGGTACGACTGTTTGTACATTAAGTACCTGCACAGCTTCGTCTTGATTGCTCGCTCGGACACTGCCGCTTTGACCTCATTTGGGGAATATTAATGTTTTATTCCATATCGATCAAGGGAAGAATTATATTTAAATTCCTGTCCCTTATCGGTCCTGAACCGGCTGGGTTGTCTTCCCTTGGTAAGAATGTCACGGAGTGTTTCCGCAACCGATGTACCTTTCTTGTCCTTTAGCGGCCTCATTTATAGAAACTTTGAAAACACGTCGATTACAACTAAAACGTACGTGTATCCATCGTTGTATTTGGAAAATTTGACCATGTCAATGAAATCAGCAGACCACTGATCATCTATCCCCGCGACATCTACGTGAGTTCTTTTTGCTGGTTGCCTATTTGGTCGCTGTAAACTGTAGGGTTCCTATCGCTTCAGCCACTTTCTTATCATGTATTTACTGATGTTGTATTCCCCTTCTTTTTTGATAAATTGATAAAATTTGTGGGGTGCTGACAGACTAGCCGATTTCTAAGGGTCAAAATAAATGTTCCGTAAGTGATTTTCACAGACAGGCCATGATGCGTACAGCTCGAACGTATCCAAACTAATGAAGGAGGTTGTTAGCAGACCTTACTTTTTTATTCGTCCTCATTTTCTTTCTCGTCTTCGCTTTCCTCGTCAGATTCGGACTCGGCATTCGATTCGTCATCATCTTCATCATATTCACGATCAAACATGTATTCCTGGAGTTGGTGTTTGCACTTTAATAGGAACTTCTCCACAGACATCATTATTTTTTTGTGCATTATCAACCTTTCAGTTGCAATATATTGATGAGGGTCTGTCCATATTGATTAAGAAATTCCAAGAAATCTGCAACTTTCATCTTTTCATAAGCTTTTCTCCCAGCCTGTTTATTCGATAACCCTTTACCTCGTATTTCGATATCTTTTCTAAAAACAATCTCTATTGTTGGCTTTAGCTCGTTTCCGCATTTTATCGAAGAACACTTTTTCCTTTGATTCCTTTTCCTTGTTCCCGACATCGTAGTCAATTGAAGTAAAACCGTCGACAAGGTTTACTCTCTGTTTCTTGGCCTGGCTTTTGGCTTCGTCCTCCTTTTCGCTGAACGTTCTCTTCAGAGTACAGTTCTCGAGACACCATAGCTTGACGTGTCGCTGTTGATCGTGTATGTTTTCGAACATTACACCACAATGAGAAAACATCACAACCATTTTATTCAGTAAACTTTAACGCATTTTATTTTGCTCATTGGTGGAGTTTGTAGGGAGCACATCAATGATATACTTACTTTCCAAGGTAATTAATCCAAATTCACGAGTACAAAGTAACGTGGCCTAACGGTACAGTACAAAACCGGTTAATGATTTGGGCGGCTGATCACCGGGCTGTTATGAAATAAACTCGCACGTCGCCGAAGACCCCCATTGAAAGTTACGGTAAAGTTCACGAGTCATCGCAAGCTGTGTTTCATTAACAGCACATTATAAGCAATAAAAGATGTATTGCTTGACCAATTTGAAAATCTATCGTACCATCCGTGGCATCAGTAAAAAGTCTGCCAAGTAGATGAAATACTGTCATATTAATATATCGATACACGTTGTCACAGTAATAGATAATCATTCCAACCTATGAAGTATGATGCATAACTGACGGTAATTTGTCTTTAATATGTTTGTGAGTTAACTGATCAGATCAATTAGATGGTTAAATGAAACGTTAAAACAAAGTTAACATTTTAATTACTTGTTCATTCACATACACTAAGTGAAACCAACGTTTTAATCAACAAAGAATCAGTAACACAACACAGATGATCGTAAAAGGGATATATAGGGGTCGGTGAGGCATATCTGTATGTGTGTTTAGTGAAAGGTTATACGACAGCTGCTAGCTATAGTAGCTATATATAGTGGCACACGGTAATGTTAACAATAAAGGCAGTCACCGTGTTGATCTTTACGAGCTATTAATGTATTGTTGTTATGGATCCCTTTCAAACGTTGTTTTTGTAATAAATAATAAATCAAACATATAAGTAAAACACTCATTAAGCTGTATATTAAAATATCAATAGTCTGTATTTTTTATGCTATATATTAATTAATCAGTCAATTATATGATTAATTATCATAGATCTATTATGCTATATATTAATTAATCAATCGATCAAGCCTATAATTAATTCTAATTATTTTATTATGCTAAATATTAATTCTTCAATCAAACCTATAATTAATTATTATAATTCTATTATGCTATATATCAATTAATCAATCAAGCCTAGTATTAATTCTCATAATTTCCTCCTCAATCCAATATGGCGGCTCTACATAGATAAAGAAGGGAAAAAAGTGATCTGAAGAGATGTCATTGACTAATTTCAATATTGGTCAATACTGAATTGAAATAATCGTAGATGGTCAGAAATGTCAACCACACGGTCACAGCCTCCTATAACAGTAGAATGTTTTTTTAGAACTGACCTCCAATAACATCAAATTTCAAAAACTTATTCTCCCTACTCCCAACAATGTTAGATGTTAACACTGCAAGACAGGCAGTCGGCAAAATCACAGTCCGATAGAACAAAGGCCGACCAGCGGCCTCGTGCTATAGTACCCATCACTCCTGTTGACTCATTTGAACTCCTCTAATTCAAAGGTTGGAATACATGTATTTCATTTTAGTAAGGTACGTAAATCCTGAGAACACCTTATTTAAAAGTGGAACTAGTACTGTTTGGTATGATCTACCAAACAATGAAACCAAATGGCCCTGGTTTATAAAAGCCGATCAAAATATCTCAACTCATTCACCCTTACATGTAAAGTTCCAGGATATTGAACCACATGTAATTAACCATTTTCATTGGAAAAGTTTAAATAAATGTCACACCCACACTACCTATATAATTTGTTGTTGACACCAATTTTATATCATAAACCTAAAAATGTTACAGAAACAAATGTGCAGTAAAATTGTTTGTTTTATAGAGATTTAATGGTGCTTTTCTCCTTCAAAGAAACACAAGGATCACTCAAATATTATTAAAGCTTTCTTTGTGCCAATTCAAAAACATTCACTTACATTCATAAAATTGACAATCTTTAAATTTCTACCATTGAACCTCTGGTAAACTTGGGGTGAAAACTGGATGTTTTAAACATATGTAGCTGTTTTTATTCTGTTTTAGAATCAAAAGCACAAACCCCTGCACTCATCCTTCAGTATGAGACCCGGTATGCGAGTAATGGTTAATCCGTACGACTTCAGTATTACCCGGTACGCGAGTAATGGTTAATTCGTGCGACTTCAGAATGACCCGGTACGCGAGTAATGGTTAATCCGTGTGACTTCAGTATGCCCTGGTACGCGAGTAATGATTAATCCGTGCGACTTCGGTATGACCCGGTACGCGAGTATTAGTTAATCCGTGCGACTTCAGTATGACCCGGTACGCGAGTAATGGTTAATCCGTGCGACTTCGGTATGCCCCGGTACGCGAGTAATGGTTAATCCGTGCGACTTCAGTATGCCCCGTACGCGAGTATTGGTTTATGAAAGCTGCATGGGTATTTCACTTTGACCCTTGCTGGGTTTTCCATCATAGAAAAGGGTGAGATGCATTGTTGGAGGGATCGGCTTGAATGAGGTATCGAAGTCAGAGACTGATATAACAAGATACAAATAATTGGATTTATCATCTAATATTTTAACATAGAACGTATGCTTCATGAGAGTGTTGTTCGAGAGTGCTGTGAACTGTAAATGTATAGACAACATATGAAACAATTTGAATACTACTTTTTGAACTTCAAAGCTTTTCGGTATTGCTAATATAATACTTCAAATATAGTCATATACACTATATCTATTAAACGAATGGGGTTTCCAAGACTTTAAGAAAATATTTTCAACACATTCCCATCCGAGGACCAACTTTTGAATACATTTTTTAGTTCCGTGATGAAATATAAAAAACAAATCATATTTCGGAAAAGTGGTCATCCTTTGGGAAAGTGCTGAAAGGAATAAAATGAACAATGTTGATTAATTTTCCCAAAACTGCGAAAGTTTTTGCCTTTGTTAGAGCAATTTCTTTTTCTGAATCTGTTCATATCCAATATGGTCGAACGTGTAACACAGTTTCCTTGTGACGAGGAAATAAACGGTTCAGCCTAAATCACTTTTTAGTTATTAATATTTGGCATTTAGTAAAATAAGAGAATACCGAAGCGTCAACATAATCATAATCCAAAATCAAAATCGATTAAACCAGGGGCAAAATTTGAACAAAGGAAAGATTTACATGGAGACCCTTGCAGAAGTACAAGAGAATAAGACCAGGTGTTCCGGAAGAGTAAGCGTCTTCTGCTTCATCGACGACACCCGCCATGTAAATCTCTGTCACATCCAAGTAAACATCAAGTTATCAAAATGAGAACCGAGTATCATTGTCAATCACAACAAGTAAACACACTAATGAGCATGCTCAAAAAAGTCCATCTTCATATCACCTAAAGAAACAGAATATTTCTCAATGAGACAAAGATGGCGACCATAAAACTTGCCCATAGTACTGATCAACCTGGATCTCTCGAATCCTTGTGTTGTTAGCTTGTTTGTCAGCAGTCGACATCGATCACGAAAATCCCGATATTTAGAGCAAGCCCTGGAATACCGAATCAACTGCGACATGTAAACACCATAGGTTGGAGAAGCAGGGAAGTTACTATCAAGAAATGGAAAGTTAACGATCGGAAAATTGAAATCATCACGTTTATCGTATAGCTTAGTAGTAAGCTGTCCATGTTGGTCGTAGTTTAAGTAGAGATCGAGGTAAGCAGCTGATGTAGAAGAGTCGGTTGTGTCCTTTATTTCAAGTTCAGAAGGGTTTATCCGATCGACGTGGTCAGCAAACTTCTTATTGTTTATAGACAACAAATCGTCGATATATCTGAAAATGAAATTAAAATATTTGGCAAGGTTTTTGTTACCTGTCCTGATTAGCTCCCCCACAAATACAGCCTCGTATGAAAACAAAAACAAGTCGGCTAAGAGTGGGGCACAGTTTGTTCCCATGGGAATGCCAACAGTCTGCTGGAAAATCTTTCCTCCGAACTCAACAAAAATGTTGTCGACCAGGAATTCAATCATCCTTACTACATCTTCTTCAGTATATTTCCTCTTAGCTTTTGCCGTGTTTTTGACAAAGGATGCTCCGAGATAGCTCACTACCATATATTTGTATCGTCGTCCGCCTTTCTTAGAAAAGAAAGCTCTCATAACAAGAGATCGGAGACGTTCCTTCAATTTTGTATGAGGTATGGTAGTGTACAGGGTGGAAAAATCAAATGTTTTGACCGAAAAGACGTTCTTTAGGAGGGGATGTTCAAGATTGATCAAAAGATCTTTCGAATTTTTCAAAATCCACATCCCATTAATGCCACTTCTTGAGTACACAGTGTCACAATACGACTGAAGCCCTGATTTTATGGTACTAAGAATTGTAGTAAAAAGTTTTGATAATGGCTTGGTCGAGCAATTAGCAGAGCCAGCGATAAAACGTTGCTTATAAGGATCCTTGTGTAGTTTCGGTATCCAATAAAAACAAGGTAGGTCAGCATCTTGCTCATTAACCGGTACTTGGAAAGATTGCAATACCGAAGCATGGTTTGACAGTATTTCATCTTTCGAAAAACCGGTCAATGTGTAAGTAGGATTACCTTGGTTATCAAGCAGGCCTAGTTCTTTTTGCAAGCAATGAATGTAATAGCGTTTGCAAACAATGATCAAGTTGTTAGATGCTTTGTCTGCAGACACGACCACATACTTATCATGTAGATTGTTGAGTGTTGCTCGAACATCGGGGTCAAGAAATATCGACTTGTGTTTAGTTTTCATTTTGTTACGCAAATTGCTTATTCTTTTCTGAATAGAGGACCTAATAGACTTCACCCACTCTGAAAGTGAATCCAATTCAGCATGTTTAGTTTAGTCATTCACGTTTATTCACGTTTAGTCCATTGTCTGGCGTAATCTTCAACCGAGTCCATAAGAATCTTGAAATTCACATGCCAATTGATGGATGGAGTCTCACGATACTTAGGACCTTTCATGAAAAGCTCCCGGAGCTTTATATTTGGGATAATATTAAGATTACCCGTTACTATGTGGCCAGCTGGACCATAGCAATATTGAGATGAAGAACATGAACATGCTGAAGGAGGAGTCATTCTAAAGTCATCTATATTCAATTGTTGCAATATTTGCTTGTAATTGAAAAGCTTTGGTGCAATAGGTATAGAATAACTGTAGGAAATAATCAATGAACTTTTATATCGGAAGTACGGTGGTATGTTAGCTTGAACAGACTTTTGGTGCAAGATATTGCTGATGTTAATGGCATCAATCCCCTTATTGGCAAATAATAAACAAACCCCTGTCCACGTGTACAGTACACGTTTGTGATGTAGGTAGGGCATCAATCTCAATGATCTGTGTTAATCATTTTATCCTCCAAATGGCAATAGTAATTATATATGACTTAAACACCCAACACATGATGCCGAAATACCAGCTATGTATGTTTGTTGCGTTAAGTTCGTCTGTTTACAATACCCTATTAATAGATACAGAACAACTGCATAAAAAATACGCGTACGCGTCATAATAGTGCATGCTTGAACGCACACACTAGCTATAGCGGAGTACAGTTTTGGGGGGAAAGGTATAGCAACCCGCCATACCTCATTTTTTAGAATGCGCTGATGGAATTCCATTTGACATGTACATTTGTATGACTTGCCAGAACAACGCATGTATTTTCTATTTTTAACCATTTCAAAATATAATATTACAGTTCCAAGCGTTACTTCAGTAAAAATGCGTCTTTTTTAATGAACATCGTACCGTACGTGTAATGGAAATGGTTTAAATATTTATCAATTATTTAATTCATTTCACGGTTTTATCAATACTGATCACGACTCATTGTTCAAACGCGTGTTTGATTTTGAGCTTTCTAAAAAAGCTTAACTTATCCTGGGTAACGTTTTGTTGTTAGAATCCTGAAACGTTTCGGATAGAAATTAATAAACACCAGCATTTGTTTTGTCCTTTTTTAATGTATCAAAATGGAATTAAATAATCTACTCGCAATTGAACTAATAAATATTTCCATTCAAAATTTAAATCTTTTTTAAAAAATTGAGTTTGTCATACTTTCTGCTTGTTAACGCTTCGGTATTCTCTTATTTATTTTTCTAACCTACATACAATTTTTCTTTGGTGCTAACACATGAACTGCATTTTTATTTAAAAAATATGTTACTAAATTTAACTGGTTTAGTTAAATGTGAACATCTTTCTCCTTTTATGTCTTTGCTTTTTTCCCTGATTCTGCCTGTTTTGATTTTCTTTGTGTCTCTCTCCGTCTTTAATCTCCCTATTTTTTTTATTCCAGATGAAAGTATAATTGTTATGTATTGCATTAATTGACCCATCAATTAATTGTTTATATTTATTGTACTTGAAAAAAAGGTATCTTGCTTAGTTGGTAAAACTTGTGTCCTTTTGTAAAAATTCATTTGAGATATATTTAAAATAAATACCACTATATGAATGCACTGGTGACAGTATCCTATAATTTAATCCTGCTTATAAGAGGCCTTTTTATTGGCTTAGGAATTTGTGTTATCACCTCCTAACTTGAAAATGACGTCACCATTTGTAACGTAACTTTTGATTTGCTGAATCAACAGCGTAATGATTTCTGAGAGGAAAGAGTTCCAATATGAAAGTGGAATGTTACAGGTATTATGAAGAAAAGACTGAAGTATTAGGATTAACTTCAATCTTTGGTTTATATTATTGAGCATTTAACACATTTTTATCTATCATTGCTAATTCTAAAATAACATAAAACATAGATTGAAGTTAAACCTTCAAATAAATAATGCCAAGTGTTTTGCATTTTTTTTATATTTACATTTTCACTTCACTCCGCCTCAATGAAACTAGTAAACTCTGGTTATTCATTTCTCGATGAAACAAGTGGGGCACGCGCTTTTTCATTCCTGGCGAAGTAATACATTTGTTTACAGTGTATCGACCTGGACGAACTGTGTACAATAATGTACGGGTGTACTACACACGTAAAACAGCTGTTTTACATGCCAATGATTACATGCAATATCATATCACACATAGCTTTAATAATACATGATATGACCAAATTCTGACATTTCCGAAAGCATTTATTCAAGATATGTTGGTCCTAAATTCCTCATTGATTCCATCGACGATCGTGCTTTTAATGCCCGTCGGCAGATTTCGCATTTTTTTCATGTCCAATACTAAAATAAAATGTTTGAGATTGGTCACAGAAATCCGTTCTCTTTTAAGAAGTTACATATGTTTGTTTCTATTATTCGACAAATGTAACATGTTCACGAAACTGATAAGCTAGCTAGACTAGATCTACGTTAGGGCCTGACCTAGCTTGCTCATAGAGGCCCGAGAAATTGTTACACTTACAGCATAGTTTTTGGATTTAAACCACGGTGTCTAGAATACATTTATACTTCCGAGGAGTTTTGATTAGGGTGGCATATTTATCGGAAACTGATCTTAACCTCCAAAAGCTTAACAAACTATAAAAACTTTAGTTTATGTCCAAAAGCAGATGTATCGAATTCTCAGGCACCTGTGATCTTGTCAGTAACTGACCATGTGCTTACCTTTAAAGCTAAATATGTAGTTTTCGGTTGATATCCCAAATTAAAAATCGTTAAATCACTAATCCAGTTGATTATATGTCTCTTAATTAGAGATGCAAAACATAAGTATGTGAAAAAATTACAAGACTCTTTGAATAATGATGCAATTTCCCAAGATAAATGGTGGAAGATAGCAAAGTCTATAACTAATTTCTCAAATAAATCCTCTTCTATCCCCCCTCTTGAAATCAATAACCAAATCTTACACCATCCTACAGATAAAGCTGAAAGTTTGAATAATCATTTTACTAATATTTCTTCATCTTCACCTGACCTTGAACTTCCCCAGTTAGCACAGCCCTTTACCCCTTTCTCCCTAACAAACATTCACATCTCAGAACAAGATATATCTGACCAAACGCATTCACTAAATTCCAGTAAACCTCCTGGTCATGATGGGATTATTCCTAAGATTGTAAAAAAGTTGAGTATTTCACTAATATTACCCCTTAAGCTATTATTTAATAAAACTTTAAATACAGATGTGCTACCCAGTAGTTGGAAACAAGCTAATATTAATGCCATTTACAAAGGAACTGGTTCATCCAATGATATCTCTAATTATAGACCTATATCAATAACCTCATGTTTTAGTAAAATAATGGAAAAAATTGTTTTTAAATATCTCTACAATTACTTAATGGACAATTCTATACTTTCTGCACCTCTCTGCAGAACAAATAATTATTTTGATAGCTTTTTTCCCTATATGTGCCGTACGGTTAATAATATGGATATTACATTGTTAAATGCTCCATCACTTTCTAGTTTTAAAAGATCTTTAATAAATAAAGTTACAACAAATATAACTTCTTCAATTTTTAAATTAGAAGGGGACAGAAGGGCCAATATTGTTCTATGTCAACTTAGAAATGAGTGCAGTGACCTCAATTTTGATTTACATAAAGATCACTTATTAGCCAGTCCAGCATGTTCATGTTATTTTAATTTTGAAACTGTAACCCACTATTTTTGAATTGCCCCGTGTATAATGAACAGAGACATACTCTTTTGGCTTCTTTAAATAGTTATGGTAATCATAATCATCTAAATATACATACTTTCCTTCATGGATGCCCTTTCTGTGATGAAGATGTAAACAGGCAAATTTTAAAAGATGTCTTAAATTTCATTGGTAAATCTAAACGCTTCAAACTTTATTACTTATGATATGTATCATGAAGGCATGTACATGTACATTTAACTATTTAAAAATTATAATTTTTTCCACCAATAGCATAACAGTATGGCTGACTGATGGATGAGTCCTTAATTGAATAGTATCTTATAGTTTTATTAAACTCTCTAATATTGATTTCTCTGTATGAATTAATTAAACTACATTTATAATATTTATGTTGAGCAGTCCAATTTACAAATGACCTGTGCAGTATATATACTTGCACATGGACTTTTGGTCAGGTATTTTGGCTGTTTAGTTATTATGTGTATATTCATACAATATAAATGTTTGTATATAACATTATTTATGTTCATCAATGTTATAGAGAGTAATGTACTGTGCTTGTGTTGTGTATTGTGTAATTGTACAATGTGTTGTGCTTGTATTTGTCAACATTTACTAGTTATCTCCCTTGCTAATTTTATTTGTTTTGTGTTTATACAAAATTAATTTTCATTTCACATTATTTTTCTTAATTGATTTTATAAACTAATTTACTGTTTTTTTCGGCCACCTATGGAGAGAATTTATATAGGCTTCTGCCTGTTATTCCATCCAATTGACGTTTGAACATCTTTGTCAATAAAATTTATTGAAATGGAAAAAAATTATATGTCACCAATACCATTCAATAAGCTATGCATGCCTAAATCCACTGACTGTTATGAGACGTTTTCAATATGCTTAGGCCTAACCGAAATCTGACTTCCGACAACTTTAATCGACTCGCTTCAACTGTGATCAAATCACAACGTAGTTTATTTACTGCTGCGCGATGCAAACTGCTCTAAAAACACTCTAGTAATTCATTTCATACTGGAAAGGTATTTCAATAAATTCTTAATGAAAATAAAAGTTTGAGAGGTATGATTACAGCACATATAAAAGCCAAAAAATAAAAATCTTGTCTCTGGACTACATTTTTCTGTTGCCAAGTGATGAATGAAGCTAGCTATCAGCTGTTCCGCATATGTACATACTCGTGCAAATGGTACATGAACTGCTTCGCAGTTCACTTCATCTGCGCGAGGTTCACTTGACTTCATCAGCCGATGCAAACAACAAAATAGACATTCAATCCTTAAATGAAGTTTTGCTGTTGTATGTGTTGCCATATGCCTATAGCATAGCTCTTGTCCTAACTCTATCATGTAAATGTACCGTGTATGCTAATTGCTTTTACAATGCAAGGCATTTATATAGAGAAACACTTTTCCATTGAAGCAATAGTTCATAAAATAGACCAGTATATAATACATAGTTTTGTCGACCCTCGATCGATATCGCTGACCTGGAGTTGACAAAACTGTGTATAGTTGACATCAACATGCGATAATTGCTTAAAGATGCATACAAAAATTAAATTAACGGAATTAGAAAATCAGCTTTGATTTTTCAAGATTTATGCCCTAAGCTATATTTGAGCAATATTTCTTCAACACATTGTGAAGTAATTCCCCTAAAATAATCTAATCACCGCCATACAGCACCCGTATGCAGGTTCTAAAAACCAAAAACCCGTATGTTTCAAAACGAATGTTTATTTCGAATATGACCTTCTGAACCGGGAGAATTAGTCCAAGTCATTTAAATAGACTATTTTCTATATAAACTGATTCAGAAACATTGTTTTTAGCTTACATTTACTATGGCAAATGTCACACGACTCCAATTCCAACACGTTCTTCAACTGAAACATTATCCAATCAAGTCTAAATATTGTAACTACTTGAGCTCAAATGCTTACGAGGCAGTCGAATGGTCACTTGCTTTTTGAAATTACTACATGTATATAGGGAGACGTAGCACGGAGCGGCTATACATGGGGCGCCGCGACGCAATTTGGTCTCAGTTTGAACTAGTTATCATCTGCCGTAAATAATCGCCGCCGCTCTTGTTAGAAAAATTCCTGTAAAACACAGGAACACGATACTATGTTCTGTTTCACGATATGTCTGTTAGTGTATTGGAAATAGCCTTTTTAACGAATTTAAAACCGTTTTGTATTTTTTCAGTCTTTACTTGTAACAGCAATCCATCGGTCTGCTACAGTAATGTTATGCCCTGCATGTAGGGCGAAAGAATTGTAACTACTGCCCCATTGCATGAAGTCGACTAAATATGGGATTTTATATTTTCTCTTGTTTCTAAGCAACTTTCCCTTCCTAGTGTCTTCCTTTACATAATCTCACATTTTGCCTTTAGTTGTGGTGAAGGCTTTGGGTTCTCTTTCCTGGCTGAGACAAGTCTTAAACAATTGCTTGATGTTCATCATAATGGGAGTGAAACGACTGTTTTACTCGTTGTCTGTACAATGTGACCGATGGGGTGTTTTGCTGGGGACCTTCGATAGTGTACTTTAGTTCAGTATGGTTGCACTTAAAATCGTCAAAAGATCCTGACTATTGCTAGGAGGCTTAAACGAACATTCCGCGGCCTCCCAAAAATGCGCACGCATTCAACACACGCACACACACAAATCGCATACACCGGGAGGTCGTTCTTAAATGATCCAAGCTATTAATGGACGTAAAAAATCAAACCAAACCAAACTGCTAATGTTATATACACTTGAAAGTGTGCATGTATATACCCAATCTTTGTTCAATACCTATTTCATCTTTCTCGGGTTGACAAAACCCGTATTACGTAACCTTATAAAGTATAAAAAAAACTGTATATTACTTTTACCTCAGTCGTAGCATCGCTGTTCTCTCAGCAATTGTCCTGTGTTACATCATGTTGTTTGATAATTTTATAATTTTATAACAAAATACTTTTATTTCGGTAAATATGTGATGATTCGAACCTTAAACGTTCAATCACCAAATGTCCAGGTTTATACATTGTATAACTTCATATCCTCCTCCCAAAAGTCCATGATTGTTAAAAAATATACCTAATATCGTGTAAAACCAACATTATATTTCAACAAACGGAGTTTCAACTAACGTTTTTTATATATGCAATGGACGATTTTATCGTGTTTGTATCAAATTGTCATTCCACCGATATATGTTCATAATATTTCCATACAAATTCCAGCCGAAATTATCGAATTTAAAACGATTTTCTTGTTTGATTGTAATATAACATGACAATTATTGAGATTTATTGTGACTGTCATGAAAAGATTGATCGTTTCATGTGTTTTGGCATTCTCAGGTTCTGTACGTCCGTTTAAGAAGACTAATTTCTTTTTATAAACACCATTTAAAATATATCGTTTTCAACACAATAACACGATCGTGTTACAAGAAGTATGATTTTTTTTTATTAAATAAACACTGCAGACTTCTCAGTCTTCCCTCTAAACAACGCATTCTGAAATTTTATTGGATATTATGAAATCATTCTCCAGAACATGGACTACAGCGTGTCCATTAGTGCGTAAATTACCTCTTTCTGTTTTGTAAAGGGGTTACTTTTAGTCTGAAAGGACTAAATGCAAGGGAAATTATTATGAATGAAACATTTTGAACTTTAAACAGAAGTAAAATCGCTACCTGAAAGAAACATGAAAGGGAGGTATAATTCGGAACCAAATACTTAGAAATCCGGATAAAGATGTTCTAATTTATTTACTTATTTATTCTTAATAAATCATTGTCTGTTACAGAGCTCCGTGAAGCCTTCTATATGTTTGATAAAGATGGGGACGGCCGAATCACCGCTTCGGAACTAGGAGTCGTTCTAAAATCTATGGGACACACACCAACCGACACAGAGTTACGGGACCTGATTCATGAAGTCGATGCTGATGGTAAATAATCAAAATGAACAACGTTTATCATGAAACGGTTGACCGGAATAAGGCGTCACACCCCTCATCCAATTAAATCTTTTTTTTTACCATTCACAAGATATTTGAAATCAGAATTATCTTTTCTTTTAAAGAATGCAATGAAGCATACACGTATTTCTCCCTCAAAATTCGTCACTGAAATGTTTTGTTTGCTATAAAAATGATATGAAACGCATGACGGTTACGTCTTTTTGTTTTCGACAGGGCTTGCTGTGTCGCTGACACAACGTAAGATAAACAGCCACTAGGGATGTATCAGTAACACAAAAGACAGATACTCGAAATTAAATTATCACAAACAAAGTGTTCTCAGGCTATTTTGTACATGTGAGACACTTCGAGATATATACGTTGTTATAATTAACGCAAACAACGACGTCATGGCGGGAAAATGTAATTTGATAAGAGTTGATTCCCTTTTTTTCCACAGAATTTGTGGCGCCAGTGGGCCTCTTTACATCTATTCGTCTATGTTGTTTTGGAGGTATTTGATTATTCTATTGAGAAATTGCAATGCCCTTTTGTGTACTATTTATTTCTCTCTGTAAATAGATACCTGCTACTTAATTGCATTTCCAAACGTCCTTTGATGCGAAATAAGAAACAGAAATCAGTACAAGTAATCTCTTTTTCATTATAAAATCTTAATTGCCCGTATGTCAGTACAATGAAGTATACCTCAATAGATATTTCAAAATCTAGGACAAAATTCAAAATTCCTATAAAAACAAAATTGACAAAAGGATATATTTTGAAATAAATATTCTCCGATGTACATTTAAATAAATTCAAAAATAAAATGTAAATTCTGGAGTTGAAGTTATGTAAAAGATGTGCATTGCTTAGGTTAACGTACAAGCATGAGCTACAGGGAAGGAACCTATCTATATTCCCTCATCCTATTAGCTCAACGATAGCCCATCGGTTTGTAGAGCCAAGGATCGCAACGGTACTATCTTTATTATTTTCCTTGTCCTATACCAAATTGTTGCCGATGACCATCCCTGTTCAATGAAGGAGACAGGAGAATCCTTGATGGCGAGTCAAAGAATCTCGGTTGGAGATTAAGAAAATGAAAATAGGGGAAAGTGTAAAAAGCGCGAAGCAGCAAGAATACACATGTAAACATTGAACACAAATGACAAGCTCTCATTCAGGTGAATATTGCAAGTTTTACCAAGTTATACCTGTACATAGACCATATATGTAGATGTCTCTTGCCCGGGGCACTTACAACATAGGTACAGTGGCGGGGAGGGGGAGGGGACGGGGTGTTCAAAAAACTAATTATAAGAGTCCAGTTTGTTTTCATAACGATCGCTCGGTAATGGCTGTCGTAGCGGATCGCCGGACACGGGACAGGTAAAACTCTGACTTGTTATTTATCTTGAAGCTGAACCCGCACTTGACTGTCTCCTAGTCACTGTAATGCTGTTTAATGTATATTGTAAAATTAACAAATTCCGTATAAATATGATGCGAATTTATATAGTTTTTCGACAGGAGGGTTCCATATGTTTTTCATTCCATAAAATGTATCGACCAATTATACCAAATCGTGCGTGTGTGCGCTGGGAATCGCACACATCTTTCAATCGCCCAGTTGTGCGCACCATGGGCGAGCGATGTGTGCACGCTGTATGCACGATGCACGCACGCAGTTTTTGGTGCGTTGTGCGTTACCACAACTGTAAAAAAAAATTCAGAGAATACCAAAGCGTCAACAAAACTATAATCCGAACTCAAAATCGATTAACTAGGGTCAAAATAGGAACAAAGGAAATATTTACATGGAGAATTTCGTCAAAGCACAAGAGAATAAGACCAGTTGTTCCGGAAGAGTAAGCGTCTTCTGCGTCATCGACGACACCCGCCATGTAAATTTTGGTCACATCCAAGTAAGCATCAATCCTCAAAATGAGAACCGATTCATCATTGTCATCACAACGAGTAACCACACTAACAAGCAAACTCAAAAACGTCCATCTTCATATCACACAAAGATACAGAATATTTTTCGACAATATCAAGATGGCGACCATAAAACTTGTCCATAGTCTTCATCAACCTGCATTTCTCGAATACCTGTGCCGTAAGTTTGTTCGTCAGCAGTTGACATCTATCAGGAAAATCTCGATATTCAGAGCAAGCCCTAGAATATCGAATCAACTACGACATGTAAACACCATAGGATTGCGAAGCAGGGATGTTACTATCAAGAAAGGGAAAGTTCACGATCGGAAAATCGAAATCGTCACGTTTATCATCAAGCTTAGTAGTAAGTTGCCCGTGTTGGTCATACGAGGGGTGTTCTATAAATAATGTCATATGTGCTTTATTTCGCGGAAATCGTGCAATTTATGAACAAAACAACCTCGTGTCGATTGAGTGATCACTGGCTCGTGACTCAGGTAAATATCTCGTCCACACGTTCACTGGCCTCGGTACAGTGTACATCGTTTCATAGCCTATTCGGTAGACTAGACACAAAATTACACGAAAACGAGCTGAAAATGCTCTTGAAATTAGGGCCTATATAAAAGGTAGGTCATTACTCGGCATAAAAGCCGAAGATATTCACCGCGAGGTGTGTGACATTTATGGGGAGGGCCAAATGTCTCACATGACTGTTTGTAGGTGGGTAGGTAAATTTAGTGCTGGACAGCAGCAACTGAAAGATGCTGCTCACCCAGGTCGTCCTGCAACAACTACGACCAAAGGTAACATAGAAAAAAATCCGAAAAATCCTCCAAACTGATGCTCGATTCACCGTAAGACAATTGGCTCGAATGACAAACTTGTCGTTAACAAGAGTTCATGCACTTTTGAAGAAACACCTAAAAGTTAGAAAGATAAATGCAAGATGGATACCCCATTTGTTAAAGGATGAGCAAAAGAAGACGCGTGTAACAATTGCAAAAAACTTCTCAAAATGTACCCAAAATGTAGTAAAAAGGCTTTTGATATTATAGTCACTGGTGATGAGACCTGGGTGTATTATTTTGAACCAAAGCGGAAGGTTGCCAACCGAATAGGGGCCACTAAAAATGCCAGACGCCCAAGTATTGCCAAACGAATACGAACGGTAAAGAAGGTTTTGTATGCTATTTTTTTCACTAATAATGGGTCCAGCTATTAAAATCCCGTCGCCAAAAGGCAGAACGGTCACAGGCAAGTTCTATAAAAACGTTGTTCTGATAAAAGTTGAAGAACTACTACAAAAGTCGCCGCCCCAAAACAGGACTTAAGTATGTCCGACTTTTGCATGATAATGCATACGCTCACAAGGCACGTATTGTGACTGACTTTTTGGAGTCAGAGAAGGTTACCGTCCTTCCGCACCCTCTGTATTCGCCAGACTTGGGCCCCTGCGACTATTTTCTCTTTCCAAAATTTAATATCATTTCTCTGGAAGGAGATACAATTTGAGAAATGCCCTTGGATCTGCTGTTTACCAGTATCTGATGGATGTACCCATTGAAGAGTATGAAAAATGCTTCCAAAAATGGATTGACCGGCTAAAAAGGTGTGTTCTGGCTGGCGGAGAGAATTTTGAAGGGCAGAGCAAATTAAAATGAACAAAAGCACTTCCGCTATATGAGCACCGATGCAAGTGACATTATTTTTGGAACACCTCGTAGTTTAAGTAAAGATCGAGGTAAGAAGCTGATGTAGGAGAGTCTGTTGAGAGTCAAGTTCAGTAGGGTATATACGATCGACTAGGTCAGCAAACTTGTTGTTGTTTATAGACAACACATCGTCGATATACCTGAAAGTGAAATTGAAAGATTTGGCAAGGTTTTTGTTACCCGTCCTGATAAGCCCCTCGAAAAAATTCAGCCTCGTATGAAAACAAAAACAAGTCAGCCAAAAGTGGTGCACAGTTAGTGCCCATTGGAATGCCAACAGTCTGTTGGAAAATCTTTCCTCCGAACTCAACAAAGATATTGTAAACCAGGAATTCAATCATTCGTACTATATCTTCCTCAGTATATTTCAACCTAGCTTTTTTACAGAACTTGCCTGTGACCGTTCTGCCTTTTGGCACCGGGATTTGAATAGCTGGACCCTTATTAGTGAAAAAATAGCATACAAAACCTTCTTTACCGTTCGTATTCGTTTGGCAATACTTGGGCGTCTGGCATTTTTAGTGGCCCCTATTCGGTTGGCAATCTTCCGCTTTGGTTCAAAACAATACACTCAGCTCTCATCACCAGTGACTATAATATCAAAAGCCTTTTTACTACATTTTGGGTACATTTTGAGAAGTTTTTATGCCATTGTTACACGCGTCTTCTTTTGCTCATCCTTTAACAAATGGGGTATCCATCTTGCATTTATCTTTCTAACTTTTAGGTGTTTCTTCAAAATTGCATGAACTCTTTTTAACGACAAGTTTGTCATTCGAGCCAATTGTCTTACGGTGAATCGAGCATCAGTTTGGAGGATTTTTCGGATTTTTTTCTATGTTACCTTTGGTCGTAGTTGTTGCAGGACGACCTGGGTGAGCAGCATCTTTCAGTTGCTGCTGTCCAGCACTAAATTTACCTACCCACCTACAAACAGTCCTGTGAGACATTTGGCCCTCCCCATAAATGTCACACACCTCGCGGTGAATATCTACAGCCTTTATGCCGAGTAATGACCTACCTTTTATATAGGCCCTAATTTCAATAACATTTTCAGCTCGTTTTTGTGTAATTTTGTGTCTAGTCTACCGAATAGGCTATGAAACGATGTACACTGTACCGAGGCCAGTGAACGTGTGGACGAGATATTACCTGTGTCACGAGCCAGTGATCACTCAATCGACACGAGGTGGTTTTGTTCATAAATTGCACGATTTCCGCGAAATAAAGCACAGATGACATTATTTATGGAACACCCCTCGTATGCTCAGTTTAGCATGTGGTATGGTAGTGTAAAGGGTGGGAAAATCAAATGTTTTGATGGACGAAACATTTTTGAGAAGGGGGTGCTCAAGACTGATAAGAAGATCTTTTGAGTTTTTCAAAATCCACATCCCATTAATGCCACTTCTGGAGTATACAGTGTCACAATAAGACTGAAGCCTTGATTTAACGGTACTAGGAATGGTAGTAAGAAGTTTTGATAATGACTTGGTTGAGCATTGAGACGAGCCAGCGATAAAACGTTGCTTATAAGTGTAGTTTAGTTTAGTTTAAGTATCCAATATAGCCGAGGTAAGTCAGCGTCTTTATCATTAACGGGTATTTTGAATGATTGCAATACTGATGTATAATTGGAAAATATTTCATCTTTCGAAAAACTGGTTAATACGTAAGTAGGGTTACCTTGGTTATCAAGCAGGCCCAGTTCTTTTTGCAAACAATGAATGCAATAGTGTAACTAGTTTTACCTGAACTGAAAACAGCATGCACTGGACGATTGTTTTAGAGAGGGAACCTTTCTCACTGATACTCTGATTTAGAGACTAATATCGAAATTTTAACATTGGGCTATCATTTTATGAACATTGAAGTAATTTTGTATTACTTTTATAACAATATAAAATATATTTACACACTCCCATTTGGATATTATTTATCTAATATTTTTCGTCAGTACAGATTTTTTTTTTAATTTTTGGGGCTGAACTGCATTTTATATCAATATTAAACATAATAGATAAAGCTTATGCCATTTATTGGAAGGAAACATAAACATTTTAGTATAACCATTTTCAAGAAGGTAACAACCAATACGGCTGTACCTGGTCCTTAATGGCCGCTTTGGTAATGGTGGCAGTGTATTAATCGATGCTGTTGACTATCAATCTGATAATGTGAATGATCTTACTGAGCCGAAAAGCATGGATAAATCTGTAAACACTTTTGCTAGAAAGTTATTGTCTCTGTGTAACTCTACTGGGTTTAGGATATTGAATTGACGTCACTCGGGTGACCCGGATGGAAGTGTTACTTTTTTCAGTTCTGTTGGTACCAGTCTGATTGATTACCTCTTAGCAGAGAGTGACAACTTTCATAATGTAAATTATTTTAAGTCAGGTAATTTTGTAACCATGTCTGATCACTCACCTTTGTGTTTTTAATTAAGACTTGATATAAATATGGACGCATACTTCCTTGGAACTTCAGCCCATCCTAGATGTGTATGCAGAAATGTAAAGTGGAGTGATGATAATTAACACTCCATTAGACAGAAACTAAGTCAAAATACCAATGCTTTAAGTGAGGTCCTCGCTACACCTTTGTTAAACAAGACAGATGTCGAAGTATGTGTTGACAGCCTTTGTTCTTTTCTGAATGAAATTTGTTTACCAGTGTGTGATGAACATAGATTAAAAGTCAACTATAACTGATAATGTTCCAAAGAAAAACAAAATTCAGTGTGAAGATAAACCCTGGTTTAATCTCACATGTAAACAGAAATATAAGATATACAAAGATGCATTGCATACATTTAACAATTTTAAAAATGCTGATAATCATAGAATATCGAAAACAATGAAAATGCTAAATGAACTTTTTATTGATTGCAAGGATATCATTTTGCCATTTGTAATCACTCTTGTTAATTCTATTTTTGAATTGGGGATTTTTCCTGAAGCTTGGTCAACTGGAAATAAATAAGAAAAGACCTAAGCGTTAATAAAATCACAATCCAAACTCAAAATCGATTAAACCAGGGGCAAAATATGAACAAAGGAAATTTACATGGGGACTCTTGTAAAAGTACAGGAGAATAAGACCAGGTGTTCCAAAAGAGTAAGCGTCTTCTGATTCATCGACGACATGTTGGTCGTAGTTTAAGTAGAGATCGAGTTAAGCAGCTGATGTAGAAGTGTTTGTTGTGTCCTTTATTTCAAGTTCAGAAGGGTGTATACGATCGACGTGGTCAGCAAACTTCTTGTTGTTTATAGACAACACATCGTCGATATATCTGAAAATGAAACAAATGCTCAATTTGGTTTTAGACCTGGACATTCAACTGTGGATGCAATATTTGTCTTTCAGACTTTGACTAATAGATACTAATTAAAAAAGGAGGAAGACTTTATTGTTGCTTTATTGATTATAAGAAAGCCTTTGATTTAATTGACAGATCTCAGATGTGATGTAAATGAATTAAGCAGGGTGTTACATTGTATAGGGGAAATGTTACGAATAATTTAATCATTATTGAAGTCTTGTGTAAAGCACAATGGTTTTTGTTTCCTAAATGCAATCGGTCTTTTCCAGGGGAAAATTCTGTCACCCATTTTATAATCCATGTACGTCAATGACTGTAAAATACATTTTATAAAAGAAGGTTGTCCATCAATCGAAATAAATTTGATTAATGTTTTTCTGTTAATGTACGCCGATGATAGTGTGCCATTTGCAGAAACGCCAGAAAAAAAAATACAACAAATTCTGGAAGCTCTCAAATCATATAATAAAAAGTACAAACTCAATTTGAACACTGATAAGAAAACAATTGTAGTTTTTAGGAATGGTGGTGGGATAAGAAATAATGAGAAATGGTTTCATGACAATCATGAGCTCCAAGTCGTTAACCAATTCAATTATCTAGGCATGTTTTTAAATTATAACGGAAAATTTAATGTTACTCAAAAACATGTGGCAGATAAAGGTAATAAGACATATTATTCACTATGTAATTAGTTCAAAAATCATAGTTTTAATATCACAACACCGCGTTCTGTATTCGACACTTATGTCAATAGCATTGTAAGTTATAGTGTGGAAATATGGGAATTTCATAAGGCTTTAGATGTTGAAAGGATACATATATATATTTTGGGAAAGGCTTCTCAGAAACAAGAGGAGTACTTTTAACAATTTATTGTGAGTTTAGGAAGATTACCTTTGTGTGGATGTAGCAAATTGAATTTTTTTCAAATATAGGTTGAAATTAAAAACTACGAATAATAGAATTTTTTAAATCATGTTACGAAGAAAAAATTTTGTCTAATGATAGCCGGTTTTAAGATATCCGCACTGAACTTAACATATCGGGTTTAGGTTACCTAATTACAGAAATACCTATACAATCATTTAGCAAATACTTTTTGATATTTACCCACAGGAAATACTAGCAAATCGACCTTTATCGACATATGATAGATAATTTTACTCTTCAATTATATTTAAGAAAATCAATAAATAACCCATATAAAAAGATTATAGTTCGTTTTAGACTTAGCTCACATAATTTTGATATTGAACAGTGGCGTTATAAAAACCTACATAAAGATCAAAGATTTTGTAATTTATGTACCTCATATAGCATTGAAGATGAATTTCATTTTATATTAAAGTGTAACTTTTATAACGACTTAAGGTACGAATTTATTAAGCCCTATTATTATAAACGACCAAGTGTTTTTCAAATTGATTCAGCTATTTAATACTCAAAACATTAAGGAATTGAAAAGATCAGGAAAATTCTTGTTTTTAACTAGTAAACGTCGGAATAGCACCGTATAATCTTATATCGATTTTTTCCAAGTCACATTTCAATAAGTGTTTCTTTTTATATTTGATAAGATATCGTAATAACACTGTAATACCTTTTATCCAATTTTGCCTGCTTACATTTCAATCAGTATTCCTAATCATAATTGAAAAGAAATTTGTAAAATGTTTATAAAAATGATATATGCTGTCTCTTAAGATATATGTCATTTTGTCGTATTGCACGGTTAATGATATTACATAGGGATTGAACGGCGTTTTTTAATTTTCATGCCGGTATGAATGCAAAGCGGTTACATCCATATTCCATGAAGCCCGCTAGGGCTTCATGGTCAATATGGGTGTAACCGATTTGCATTCATACCGGCATGAAAATTAAAACAACGCCGTTCAATTCATATATTTACATTTTTACTACTGAACAATTGTCTAATCTATTTCCTTATTTGTTGAACAACAAACTGCGTTTGTTATTGCGCCGTCCTTTAAACGAAAAAGGCGGAACAGCCATAATTTGGGTAAAATTGACGCCAATAATCTACCGTAGTCATTTGAACGTTTGACGCGGGGGCATTCTCCATGTTATCCGAAGCGGAGCCGTAAGACTCCCATTGAACAAGACTAATATATTACGTCATAAGTAATTCACGTGAATGGATGTATTCATACTGTATTCATGATGTATTCATAGTCTAGTGTTTGTTGTTTTCAGTTGGTATGTTCATATAGAGAAGAAAAAATCAGAATGTAAATATATGTACATATTGTTATCATGTATGCCATTATGCAATGTGTTCATCTTGTTAGTATGACTATTAATGTTAACATGTTTTATTATAAATTTTTATTATACATACATATATGTATGTGTATTGCACAAGGAATAAAGTTATCTGAATCTGAATCTGAACGAAATCAGGGAGAATCAGGTTTTCCGTCCGTTTGTAGACACAAATATGTACCGGCTACTCCTCCTAAACTACTGAGGGGATTTCAACGAAACTTGGTGGCAGTGATCCTTATACATAGTAGATGTGCGTAATTTAGATCACGTTAAAAAAATGGTAACCAGGTCACTATACTTTATTTTTGAGGGAAAATTTTGTCAGACAATTACTAATAAACCTGTGAACCGATTCAAGAGACACTAAACAGGAATTTTAGGGACCATGTGTTAATGTGCATGCAGGGTATCTTTCTACATAAATTTTGGTTGCCGTGGTAACCAGGTAAAAATACCCAAATTATTGTGGAACACTTATTTGACAGCGCAACTCCTTGATCCCATTTCAATGGAGCCTACACAAGAATTTAAGGGATTATGCGTAGATATGCATTCAGATTTTTTTTAACTAACAGAAATTAAGGTTGCCATGGTTACCAGGCCATATACACATATTTTTGTTGGAAACTTTTCAAAAGACAACTCCTCCCAGCCAGTGAGCTAGATTCAACGAAGTTCCACATGAACCAATTTCCATGAAACTACAAATGGACGTTTGGGATGATATGTATAAATGTATCTGCAAATAACAATTTGTTCATCATCAACATTGCCTTATAAAAGTTTTTATTGCAAAGGTGAGGGGCGGGGGTATAAATAATATTTAATATAACATTTTTAAATAATATAAAAAAGAAGGGAGAAATTTTGTTTATTTTTTTTTTCCGATCAAAAATAACCAGTTTTTTTCTTACAACATCAAATTGGTTTTACAAATTTTAAATTTGTTATTTTTATGGACATTTTCATTTTACAGATCTTGAAAATATGTCTTTTTTTCAGGAAACGGGACAATTGAGTTCAACGAATTTTTAGTGATGATGTCTAAACGGCTATCCTCAGACCTAAAGAAACAGAAACAGGAATATGTTGACGCATTCAAGGCGATGGATCAGAACGGGGACGGGGTAATCAGTGCGTCCGAACTTCGGCAAGTTCTCAAGTCCATGGGTGAACATATAAACGACAAGGATATAGACGATATGATGAAAGCAGCCGACAAGGACGGCGACGGTCAAATTGACTATTACGGTAAGAGTGTCACGTGATGATCTCACAAAACTCACTTCAAATTCATATAAGACTCTTTCATGACCAGGGGACTTAACATAGGAAAATTCCATCCGAGAGGTTTTCAAATTCGGTTAAACCCGAGGCTTTTTTTGTTAATAAGCCACTAACAGGAATACTAACCGACAAAATAAAATGGCTGTATATTGCAAATTATGTTAAATGTTACCGTAACAGTGAACTAATTTTTCCATATGTAAGTGAAATGTACAGTTGAGGGATCGCACAACGTTACACGATGTGCAGTGGGCGCACGATGGGCGAACGGTGTATGCACGATGTGCGAACGATGCGATCCTGGGCGATTATTTCCAACGCACCTGTGAGCGCACGATAAACTAACATTGTGCAATAACAATCGTGGTTGATGTAAATTAAGAAATGGTTTAACAATATAAACGGTTTCGCACTAGTTGTTTTAAACATATTTCTATATTTCAACTATTTTCACTAGCTGATAGTTCTATCTATATATTTCTTAAAATTAGTCATAGTCTTTCTGTAGTTTTTGAAACAAACCAAACAGACACATGTAAATATTCAACACATATTGACAAGTTCTCATTCAGGTAAACATTGCCAGTTTTATTAAGTTATACACTGCACCTGTACATGGACAATATATGTAGATGTCTCTGGCCCGGGTGGGGGCCTTTACACTCGCCTAGGTGTGAAAATACAGGTAGAGTGGTGGGGAGGGGAGTTTTTTTTAAATACCTAAGTATAAGAGTCCAGTTTGTTTTCATAACGGTCGCTCGGTAACGGCTGTCGTAGCGTATCGCCGCACACGGGACAGGTAAAACTCTGGCATTTTATTTACCTATTCTGTTACCTAGTAGCTAAACCCGCACTTGGCTGTCTCATGGTCACTCTAATACTGTTTACTGTATATTGTTAAATTGACATAATCTCAATAAAATATGATGCGAATTTAAATAGTTTTTGGACAAGAGGGTTCCATATGTTTTTCATTCCGTAATATGTATCGACCAATTGTACCAAATCGTGCGTGTTTGCGATTCTAATCGCACACATAAACGCACGATATTTAGATCGCCCAGGTGTGCGCACCATGGGCGAACGATGTGTGCACGATGCACGCACGATGCACGCACGCAGTTTTTGGTGCGTTGTGCGTTACCACAACTGTATGTAATTTTTTTTCGATTTGACTATAGATAGCAATATTGGTTGTCACGTCGAGTTAAAAAGATCATAGAATACCAAATCGTCAACAAAACCATTATCCGGGGCAAAATAGGAACAAAAGAAAGATTTACATGGAGATTCTCGTAAAAACACAAGAGAATAAGACCAGGTGTTCCAGAAGAGTCAGCGTCTTCTGCTTCATCGACCACACTCGCCATGTAAATCTTTGTTACATCCAAGTAAACATCAAGTTCTCAAAATGAGAACTGAGTATCATTGTCAATCACAACAAGTAAGCACACCAATGAGCATACTGAAAAACGTCTATATTCATATCACTTAAAGATAAAGAATATTTTTTTCAATGAGACAAGGATGGTGACCAAAAAACTTGCCCATAGTTCTTATCAACCTGCATCTCTCGAATTCTTGTGGTGTTCGTTTGTTTGTCAGCAGTCGACATCGATCACGAAAATCACGATACATAGAGCAAGCTCTTGAATATCGAATTACGATCGGAAAATTGAAATCACCACGTTTTTCGTATAGCTTAGTAGTAAGATGCCCACTCGTCCGCCTTTCTTGGAAAAGAAATCTCTCATAATGAGAGATTGAAGACGTTCTTTCAGTTTGGTATGCTGTATGGTAGTGTACAGGGTGGAAAAATCAAATGTTTTGATGGACGAAACAATTTTGAGAAGGGGAGCTCAAGACTGATCAGAAGATCTTTTGAGTTTTTCACAATCCACATCCCATTAATGCCACTTCTGGAGTATACAGTGTCACAATAAGACTGAAGCTCTTCGATTTAACGGTACAGTACTAAGAACGGTAGTAAGAAGTTTTGATAATGTCTTGGTTGAGACGAGCCAGCGATAAAACGTTGCTTATAAGGATCCTTGTGTAGTTTAGGTATCCAATATAGCCGAGGTAAATTAGCGTCTTTATCATTAACGGGTATATCGAATGATTGTAATACTGATGTATGATTGGAAAGTATTTCATCTTTCGAAAAACCGGTCGATGCGGAAGTATGGTTACCTTTGGTATCAAGCAGGCCAACTTATTTTTACAAACAATAAATGTAATAGTGTTTGCAAACCAGGATCAGGTTATTAGATGCCTTGTCTACCGACACAACCACATACTTGTCGTGTGGATCGTTGAGTGTTGTTCGCACATCGGGGTCAAGAAATATCGACTTGTGTTTAGTTTTCATTTTGTATCGCAAACTGCTTATTCTTTTCTGAATAGAATACCTGATGGATTTAACCCACTCTGAAAGTAAATCCAATTCAGCATGTTAACGTTTAGCCCATTGTCTGGCGTAATCTTCCACAGAGTCCATAATAATCTTGAAATTCACATTCCATTTGATGGATGGAATCTTGCGGTACTTAGGACCTCCATGGCTATTTAAATATAAATCCGTGGTCCGTCGTCCGTGGTCCGTCCGTCTATCGTCTGTCCTTAAAGAATTCTTGTTACCGCTTTTTCTTGAGAAGTACTCAATGAATAATTTTAAATTTCATGAGCGGGTTCCTGTATGTGCATTGTTGTGCATAGTCAATGTTCGACCAGATCCGATAAACAATATGGCCGACAGGCGGCCATCTTGGATTTGTTAGAAATAGTTGTTACCGCTATTTCCTGAGAGGTTTTTGATGGATCATTCTGAACTTTCATTTGTAGGTTACCCTTTGTGCCTTGTTTTGCATAGTCCATTTTCGGACAGATCACTTTTTCTTGAAAAGAACCTGATGGATCTTACTCAGATTTCATATACTGAAATAATCTAATGAAAGTTAAAATAAAAAGGGAAATGATCCATCTTTCTAAAAAGGAATGAAAAATCATCAATGATGGGCGCCAAGATCCCTCTGGGATCTCTTGTTATGCATACGATTTCCTAATCATTTGTCAAAAAAAGCTGACAAACTACATCGAAACGTCACATAAAAATATTCATTCCTAATATACATTCTCTCTACATGTCAGTGTCTTATATAATGACATCCCTATATTAATAACTTGCTGTAATTAAGCTTGGCTAGCATGTCCTTTGTGACATCATACTCTTGAGGCCAATACGTAATTTGCATGTAGTACCAAGTTTGAAAGATTCGTGGTTATGCTGAATCTTAAAAGTAGAATCCTGACTTATACAGAATTACTAAAAAAACATTCAAGATACATAATGTTTATATATCTAAAACATTTTCATTAAACCAGTAACATATTTTGAACAACTGAACTGTATTATCTGTTTATATCGGAGAACAATGTTATCTCTTTGATATTTTTTCTGGTCTTTTCTTTTGCCAAATGTTGAAAAAACGTACTTTTTTGGGACAAGGCTTTGATAATGTTGAAAGAACTTATACCAGCTCCTATTGCTTTGTTTTGTGGCAATGAAATATGTTAAAATCAACCTGAAAAACAATAATTATTAGCATTTAAGTGCTATTCTTGCGACAGAAATTACAGTCTTAGTATAAAGTATGGATGGATAAGTTTTTGTTTATTTTACTTTCAGAATTTACCCAAATGATGAAAAACCGGTAACACAACACACTAATCTGCTGCTGCTGCTGCTGCTGCTGCTGCAGGATAACGTCACGTAACATTCCGTTACTTGGTCTCGGATTTTCAAGGACTTCTCATCGTATTGTTATTTATCCATCGTTCTTTCTCTCTTCAATTAATCTTCTTAAATAGCTTTACATTCACACGGACCGTTAAGATGTTTCCTCAGAAATAATTTAATGTTTAATCTTTTTAATAACCAATTACTGATCCTATTGATTACTATGCAATAGACAAATTTCGGGAAAACGAAGACTTTTTTCACCTTTATTATTGTAAAGTTTTTAATATTCGAGACAATAAGAGTGTCATTCCAAGGGAAATAACCCTCATCATTTCAAGCCGTCAACACATATTCTTAGCGATTTTCATATTGGACCTTTTAGTTAAACAACATATCTTTTTTTCATTTATAATTTGTCCTTAATTGTGTGTATATCTACTCGAAAAGAATATAAATACCTACATTTTCGGATATATTACTGAACTATTGAGACATAGAAATTCGAAATTTGAAATTATGCGAAAAATTGAGCGTAGTAATGAAACTCTATAACCGGGATACTGTTTCATTATCAAAATATTTGCACATAAAAAAAACACCTATTCTTTAATCAATTTCGGTTTTTGACATGCTGAATTACGGGCGTTTGCTTAATCTCTTTCCGGTTGATGGCGCCATTAGTATTGAAATTTACCACCATGTTAATTATTGTAAAATAAGAAAAAGGGCACGAGGCTTGTTGGATGTTGTCCATTTTGTGTAATTCATGTACCGTGCCTAAAAGTTCAGCTCTCCGACTGAGTACTGCTGCATAAGATTGTGTTTTATTTAACATTTTATGAATTATGTTTGTAATAATATTTTATTTTATTTTACTTTATGATGTGTTTTGTCTTCCCCTTGTGTGGTTGCTTCTCAGGAACAAGGCGGCAAGTATGATTCTTATGTCCCGCTGTCATATGAAGTATGGTTAAAACCATACTTCATATGACAGCGGGACATAAGAATCATGTTGTCAACGAAAATCTTTACTCCCAACTTCGCGAAGTGATTTGCGAAAATTTTGTTGTGTAGTATTTGGGTTTTTTCAAATACGTGTCAAACTATGAATCGTATTCTAAAAAGATATATCAAAGAAAATTAATTTGTAGAAATCAAGGTTCCGCACCAATTACAAAAAAGACTATGCCAACCTATCGGCCAGTCTTATTTTTCATCATCCTAAGAGAGGTAACTTTTCCAAAAGCTTGTTTGAATTCAACGGTAATACATGTTTTAATCACAGAAAGTTACAATGTTATTTTATGTTGGCTATTGTTTGATACGTAAAACCGGATGAAAGTAAGGGTCCCGTGATATCGTCATGGCTGGGAGGAGGGTCCCGTGATATCGTCATGGCTCGGAGGAGGGCCCCGCATTTCCCTCTTTTACACTTCTGTAGACGACATACCAATAAATTGGCATTCCAGTTAACTCTTCAACATGTTGTTTTGGCTTTTTTGTATTGCATGAAGTGAAATTCAGATAATTTCATGCGAATGTTAAGCCATTTGAAAATGTTCGATGCTTAACCGTCAACCCAAGGAATAACATATACCACACTTTTAACAAGCAGGTATAATATATATGAAAATGTCATCAGTATCGGCATCAATACGCAGCGACAAATTGTACCACAATGTCAAACGAAAAGGTCATCGTCAACAAACAAAAACAAAGCATACTGCAGCGTCAAAACACAATATTTACCATCGTATGGCATTGCCACTATATAACCCTACCAAATTCAATTGGCATTAATTATTATGACGTCATAATTGTTAAGCTGGATACCATTAACCGTCCCCGGCAAAGGCTGTTCTTTTCATTGAACAAGCAATCAAACATTTGAAAAGCAAATCCAACAATTGAAAAGCAATTCAAACAATCAAACAGTCGAACAATTGAAAAGCAAATCCAACATGAAGCGCGCTTCATTGAATTTGCCTTTGTCCAGTTGGCATTCATGTAGCCTATGAATGCCAACTGAAAGCAGTTCAATGCTTAAAGAGGACAAAAATACCACAGCGTCCAAACAAAAGTACAAAATATCCTTTCTCTCGCCGGGTGACGTCGTTACCCGGAAATAGTATCCCAAAAGTGATCCACGCAAGTCCGTCATAAACATATCAATAAAAACTAAGAAAAACAAAATTGAGAATAAAAAAACGAAACATTTCAAGCATAAATATGCATTATAAGAAGGCCAATGACGACATCCTTGCTTTCAAATGACACTAGAAATCGCTTGGGTATTTATAGGTGACTTTCCTTAGATAAAGATATATAAAAAGTAGTAGTACACAAATAATAAACATTTCTATCACACAGTTTTTTCAGGTTTTGTCGTTCAAACAATTATCTCATCG
This sequence comes from Mimachlamys varia, assembly GCA_947623455.1. NCBI lineage: Eukaryota > Metazoa > Mollusca > Bivalvia > Pectinida > Pectinidae > Mimachlamys > Mimachlamys varia. The sequence goes on from OX392528.1 coordinate 57,531,146, forward strand.
CTCACACGTAGATCACTTATCAAGTCAACCTACGGTGGCCTTTCGATTTTATCCACGTGTTTGCAATGATAACGTTGTTCTCACGACAAACCCTGAAAAACAGTGCGATACATCTATACATTTCACAATTTTATCAAATAGATCATGTACAGAGTGGACCTTTAGGTCATGAAGCCTGTCTTTCTTCATTACATTATACATTGCTATTTTATTTTTCTTTGTTACAGTATACATTGCTATTGTAGCTTTTTTTATTACAGTATACATTGCTATTATAGCTTTCTTTATTACAGTACTTCTCGCCCCATCATCAACTTATTAGGTGTTAAACCTGTGGGCTCTTGAGGAGTAGCTCAATATGCTGCAGCTACACATCCTAGATTCCTGTCCCATTCTGTCTGTTGACCTTTCAGGTACGCATTGATCATACAAAGTAAGGTTCTATTGAACCTCTCCACCTGTCCGTTACATTGCGGATGACGAGGTTAGGTTCTAGTCTTCTTTATTTCTAGAATTTTACAGAGTTGATGAAATATGTTACTCTCATAATTTCTTCCCTGGTCCGAATGGATGGATAGAGGACATCCAAAGCGACTAATTACTTCATCCAGGATAGCTTCCGCACAAGTCTTGGCAGTCTGGTCAGGTACTGGTAATATATCCACCCACTTAGAAAAGTAATATGTTACCAAAAGTATATAACGGTTCCCTCTTGGATTAAGGGGTAAGGGTCCAAGCATGTCTGTAGCAAGGCGATCCAGTGGGGCCCCATCTGGTATACTGCCCAAACCTGTTATTGGTTTCTTCACTAAGGCTGTAATTTAATCTCGGAATCCACAAGTTCACATCTTCTCGCATTGCATACCAGTAATATCGTTGAATTGTTTTTTCTCCTGTTTTCTTTTTCCCCAGATGACCTCCAAGTAAGTCGTTGTGCATCTGATGTAAGATTTCGGTATGCGGTGTCTTCGGTACAAGTAATTAGATATGCGTTCCGGTGCCATCTCTACGATGAAAAGTTCTGCAGAGAAGATCATCTTTTATAAGCAAAGACTGGAAAATGTGCCAGTAATGGCGTACAGCTAGACTGGACTGTATAACTTCTGAATGTGGTGGTCTATTCTTCTCTTTCATCAATTTGTAAACACCTTTTAGGATAGAGTCCTCTGATTGGAGCTTCTTAATAGACTTTCGACTGTATGAATCACTCCAAGGTGTCCATGAGAAGTCTTGTATTCCTCTATTGGGTGGTCTTGCCTTGTTTGGGCTCTGGTTGTCACCGCTTGAGTCTCCTCTATGACTTCCGATACTATGGTACTCATCATATCTCTGCCTCGCTTTATACATGTAGCACAAGTACCACACTTCAGGTATTCCATGGCATCTGTATATTTACAATCGCATTCATAAGGGTTGTCACATCTAGACATGGCATCGGCATTCGCATACTTCGGTCCTGGTCTGTATTCTATAGAGAAATCAAAGGAAGACAATATTTCTAACCACCTAGCTATTCTACCTTTTGGCTCTTTCCTAATGAAAAGCCATACCACAGCTCGGTGATCGGTTCTAACTACAAATTTTCTTCCTAGAAGATACTGTCTGTAGTACTCTACAAAATGTCTCACAGCTAGAAGTTCTTTGTCAGTAACACAGTAGTTACGCTCTGCTTTGTTAAGGGTTCTGCTTCCATTAGCAATTACCCGGGAGGTACCATCTTAAATTTGGCTCAGGACTGAGCCTATTCAAAAGTCACTTGCATCAGTGTCAAGTGTGTATTCACCTTCATCCTGGGAATAGGCCATACTATCTGGACTGGTCAGCTTCCGTTTCATTGTCTCGAAACTTCTCTGGCAGTTCTCAGTCCACAAAAATTCTGTTTCATTTTTGGTGATGTCTACTATAGGTTTAACTAACTCTGAAAATCCCTGTATAAATCTTTTGTAGTAGCTTGCCATTCCGATAAACGGTCTAACTTGTTTCACATTTTTGGGAACAGGCCATTGTGCTTTCCTCATTACATTGTCAGGATTTGGTCTAACACCGTCATGGGCTACCCCATGTCCTAGGAAGGTAACTTATGGCTGTAGTAGTTGGCATTTATCTGGCTTCAGCTTGCGACCAGCGGTCAGGATTCTTTGTACAACTTACTCAACTCTAGCAATATGCTCTTCAAGTGGCAGGTGCGTTGCACAAGCCAAATAGCATGGTTAGGAACTTATACAACCCGTACTTTGTGATAAATGCTGTTTAGGTATATCTTCTCCTCTTACAGGTACATGTATTTGATAATAACCGGATGTCAAGTCAAAGGTTGAGAAATACTTGGACCCGGCAAATGAGTCGAGACAATCCCGAATTCTAGGCAAAGGAAATGCGTCTTTCTCCGTCACTTCATTCACCTTCCTGTAGTCAATACAAGGACGTATCTTTCCGTTCTTCTTCTTGACTTATACTATAGGATGTGCCCAATGAGAGGTAGATTTCCTTATAACTTTCTATTCTTCCATTTGTTTGATGGCTTTCTTCTCCTCAGCTGCATAGGCTATAGCCACTAACTTGGTCTCTGTTTAATTGGCATGGAGGTACCAGTATTGACGGTATGTTGGGCAAACACTGCTAATCCTAGATCTTTGTCATCTTTGGAAAAGGTGTCTCCAAACTTGGACAACATTGAAGCTATCACTGTACATTTATCAGGCCTCAGGTCCTTACAGGTTTTCCAGTTTAAATCTTTTATGTGTTCTGGTACAGCTGTTTCACCTGAATATTATGTATTGTCAAGATTGCCTTTAAGATCCTCGGCCATTTCTCTGGTACATTGTCTCATCCTCTAAGTTGCATGAAAATTTTCTTTCTCTTTCATATCTTCAGTTTCAGCAAACATTGCCAAATCGGCATAGGTTTCTGCTGTACCTACAACCGCGTCTTGATTAATAGAAGCTTCTTTAGGATAGGGATCCATGATCCTGACTTTGGCAGTAACTGTGTTCCTGATGTTGACTGTACTAGGAGCCATGCCTAAACCATAGTCTTGTGTGAAATTTTCTGCAGGCTCAATAAGTAGACAATCATCAGCATCATCTTCATTCTTGGCAACAAACACATCTATGATAGACTCAGAATGTCCCGGTATCTGGTAATGATCCGCCGCTCGTACTTTTCTGACTCCCTCTAACACTCCTACTTGATTGCATGGGATAGTAGCTCCTCCAAGGTGTATAACACCCTTGCACAGAAGTATATCTGCTGGACCTTACTACTGTGCTGTAAAATATCCATCCCCAGCAAACTGCCATCAGATATCTCTGCTACTATGACTTCATGGTTAAACTTGAATGAATTTAACTAAATCTCAAATACAGCTTTTCCTCTAACTCTTCTAAAGGTGAGTCGTTTGCTGTCTTCAGTTTTGTGGTTGGCATCAATTTTGGTCTCTTTTGGAATTATGTAGTAAATTCTGTCAGAAATTATGGTTTTTGTCGCTCCAGTATCTGTAGTGAACACCTTCTTTATAACCTCTAAGGTTCCTTTAATGTACAGGCAATCTGCTTTTGCTTCTTCGTTTGACAACCTCTTCAACATCTACTTCTTCCTCAGTTGTCTTTTTACTGCTATGACCTTTTTCATTCATCGGTCCGGCAACACTCCGGTCACTAGAAATGGCCGTTAATAGTTTAAATGAGCTGGACTTGGTCTGTTCACATCCATGTTCCTCTCATTGTCTTCTGTTAATGGAGTCTGGTCTGAAGGAAAACTTTGGTTTCTCAAGTTTCCATGATGAGGATTGTAATATTGATCTCGAGCATGCTTGTCATCATGTCTAATATTGGTTATATCTTGATGCCATGAGTTAACATTTCCTTCAAGTCTCTGATCATAGTTTTTATACAGGAAGGACTGGTTCCTCTTGTTTTGCAGTTTCGCGAGAAGTGGCCAGGTTCACCACAAGCAAAACATCTTCTATCCTCAGAACTTGGTTTCTTTATTGACATTCTGGTTTTTTTTTTTTTTAATTCTTGGCATGCCTTCTCCATAATTTCCAGCATAGCATCAACTTCAGGGCCGTATTCATGAAACTGTTCTCATGCTCAAGCATGGATTCTGTGCTTAAGCCAGCTTTCTTGAAACTCTCCTTAATCATGTCGAAGAGTCAAAAAGTCAATGTAAAAGTTGAAACCAGTTTTTGGCTTTATATCTCTTCAACTTTTTTTCCCAAAACTTTGACAAAGTTAGATTTTTTTAATAATTTATAACCAGAACAAGAAACAAGGCTTGAGCACGAAATCCATGCTTGAGCATGAGAACGGTTTAATGAATAGGGGCCTTGTACCTATCTGGTCTTTTGTGGTCTGCCTTGCATCAGTTTTCTGAGTTTTGGTCACATCCCTCTTATGATCTTGTTTGGTGTTCTGTTTGAGTTTTCTCTTCTTCGCCTTAACAGTCTTAACATTCCGTACAGAGTTACGGTTCTTGTTGTGGTCAGCATCTTCATATTCCTCATCACTGGAATCATAATACTGTCTGTTTCGTACTTTCCTTGTCTTTCTCGAGTTTCTAGCAGATTCCTGGTTAGGTGACCTCTTGGTTTCCACATAATTCACCACATGGAAAACAGCTTCATCAATATTCTTTGGGTCTTTGTGAAATTAAACTTCAAAGTCTGCTTTCTCATTGTATACCTCATCAAAGAATCTTCTTAGTAAATCTTCAGATCTAGTATGCGAGTCCCTTCTTTTGTTTGCCTTGTCGTACAGTCTCTTTAATTCAGCAGCATACTCCTCCACGGTTTCATCAGCTTTTCTTATATCTTCGACTGAATTGAGCAGTATAGGTTTTTGAAGACTCCATAACCCGTTATCGATTATTCAATTCCATTACATGTGTCTTAAAGTTGTTTCGTTTTCTCTTGGTTAGCTGGTCAAATGCTAAATCTCCCATCTTCCCCTGTTTCCTTGACAACAGTTGATCTAAGCGTTCCCCATTACACTCCATCTGCATCTATCTGCTACAGTCTCAAACCGGCTAAACCAGGTCTTCCAGGTCTTTATCTGTAAACGGTGGGAGTTTAGTACTGCTATTCTTTCTTGACTGGGTTTACCCATATACAATCTCACTGTTTATATTGTTACTATCTGTTTCGGTGTCTGTCGTTTCCCTGCTATGGTTGCCTGTTGATCCGGAATCTTCATCAAAACTGGATGAATCTGATCGATATATAGTTCTAGATGATCTGGCGGAACTACGAGAAGGTCGCTGAGAATTTGGGCCCTTGCGAGGATTTATACTGGAGTCTTGCACTGGAGCGGGTACCATCGTGTTCGCCACATAGTTCAAGGCTTCTTGTGTTCCAGATACAGCAGTGTTAATAGCAGCTAAGCTATTTCCAAATACAGACTGCATAACAATCATGTTTGAAGTCAACAGGTTCATGTTCTCGCTCACAAAATCTGTTGCATTAACTGGTTCAACTTCCATATTCTCAGGAGGCTGATATACCGAGGCATTCTGTGAGACCCCTGGATCATCGTTGACTGTAGTGTCCTTTAGAGCTGTCATAATGTCTATATCTGAAATTTCTTCATCCAGGATAACTGGATCAATCTGCCTTCGTTTGGATTGTCTTCTTTTCCCCGGCATTGTTCAATTCTTTTTATATGCTCTGGGCAGTAGCTCACTGTCAATTCAGTGGAAATAAGTTTTTTATGACCACTGGAAAACACAGTTTCTTCCATTTTACACCACGTAACTAGTGAAACACACAAGTATTAAAGGAAATGTGATTTCGCTCCCTTACAGCATGTGCCAATACTGGTTGGAGGAAATAGCCACTTAACTAGTGAAACACACTAGTTCTGTATGGAGTATAATCACCAATTAGTGAAACACACTGTCTTGGTCAATTAGATGTTTGATACCACTCTTTTCAGTATGTACCTATACTGATATGAGGAAATTCACCATATAACCAGTGAAACACACTAGTTCTGTATGGAGTATAATTACCAATTAGTGAAACACACGGTCTTGGTCAATAAAATGTTTGATACCACTCTTTTCAGTATGTACCTATACTGTTATGAGGAAATTCACCATATAACCAGTGCAACACACTAGTTCGGTATTGAGTATAATTCTTATCTTGAGTCAGCAAGACTACTTATTTCCTCTAATCTGTGAATTATTTCTCCAAAGACTCCGTATCTTAATTATCTATCTTAAACCACTTTGAAAACTCAGTTCTGTCTTCAAATGGCTAGCTATGGTTGGTCAATCAATACTTGGTAACTGTCAAATACACACAAACAAACAATATGCAAAATTATGTTTCCTTCATCATACCGACGGCTAGTTTCTCAATATTCATACTCATCTATCCACGTGGGTCAGCAGTTACTTAAATCCATTATGGTTTAAACTTTATAATATCAGCAGCTTGTCAGCTACCACTGCATATAAATTCGTAAGTACAATGTACCTCCTGTATACGACAGTTTTACATTACTATTAAAGTTTAACTAGGATGTATATAGCTAAGTCTATACACACCCACAGATCACAGTCATACAGACTGTATTTTTTATTATTGCTGCATGGGTTTCACATTGTCAATAGACTATAAAAAATGGTAGCTGGTTTGTGTATTCATTTACAATAAAAATATTATTTTGTAGCATTAATTAGCTGGGCATGTTACTCCCTGCACAACAAAAATTCCACAAGAATACCCAACTCGACAAGAAAAAGAAAATCGCTGGCGTATTTCGAATACTCATAAAATGTAGAATCATTATATTATAAATCATTGTGACAGGCCTTAATTGTCAGCAAGAGAATTACGAGCAATGGTTATACATATACATGTCGGTAAACTTCACATACAAAATTCCACGAAGTATTTATGCGCAACTCGATTCATATATAGAATCACGTACTTATCGCCTTCTTACATTATACAAAAACTTAACATAGCAATCCGATGGTGGAATTATACATCATCATCCCAAACAAAACCTGTATGTCTACATTTTGTACCGCAGGTCTCCTCAAGATTATCCTCCATCTAATCTGAACAGTGTAAAACACAATCCCGTACAATAATACCACGTCAAGTACAACACCAAGGTGTTCAATACTGCTAAACACTAGAGCCATAACCACCAAGGTCCAAATACAACAACTTAAACTCAATGCACAATTCACAACTCTACAATTCAAAAATAACCAGTTTCTTCACAACACCGCATAATATTGTAAGACTTGAGCTTGTATCACTGGATTAATGATAAACAATTCAAAAATCCCACTGCTGCCACCAAAAAATTATAAATGACAGTGAAGTGGTCAAGACTCTGCGTCCAAACTCAACTTGAACATAACCTATGGTAGCGTGGTTACCATCACAGTAGAATGGGTGGGTAGTAGACTCTTGCCTACTACCCGGATACCGACGACTTAATTTGCACCAAGCAAGCTTTAAAATCTATTACTTAACTAAGAGACAACAATAATCCAGAAATACAGGTACAAACTCGGCCATTTATTAAACAGACAACAAATAATAGAGTACAGCAGTTCTTCCACTCATATCTACAACTTGAAATTATACAACTTTTCATACAAGTTCAACTATGAACCTATTTCGCTACAAATAACCTCCCATAGACACAATAATAAATACTTCCATGCTTTCACAATTCTGGCACAATACATCTTGCAGATAAATTATATAAATAATCCAATTCATTCTTTCATTAAAATGGAATAACTCATTTTGGTATCCTAACTGTAACACTTGACAATCTCAACATTATATAACAACAACAAAGTCAGAGATAAATTCTAAAAGTAACCAATCGCTCGATAAAGGTTAGATAAATCTTATATTAGCCAACAACAACAGATAACTTGATAATCATAACTCACATTAAGAGTAAGAAATAGACTTTTAAATGTGACTAGAATAAATTCACTTTGGACTGATTCTCATCTTTTCCATACTTATATTTCAATAATCATTCACATATGAAACACAAATACTTTCATATAAACTAGTTAGACTTAATTACAAGTTCATATAACTCATACACTGGTCAAACACGAACGTGAACTCGTCCATAGCAGAATAGATTACGATGATTACATAGACAATTGTGGAAATAAGATATTCTAGTAATAGATAATGAAATATTCCCAATATGAATAATATTCCTTATGAACAAATAAGTTCAAACTCTTTGTAATAACGTAAACGCAATCCTATTCCGTTTCTACCATTCCGTTACAAGTTACAACCCCCGTCCGTCCCAAACACTACGAATTATCCCTAAAATTCCCATAGTCAACATTGAAAAAAAAACAATGATACATAGACTACACCTAACGTAACACATAATGACAACACAAGCTCCGGAACTGATGAAACACCTTTTTGTCCATCGCTAAACACATACCTTGATAAACACAGCAAGACTGATTTTGACAGAAACCACTAAATCTGGAATAAAGTCGCATGCCACTATAGCTACCGCTGAAAACTGCTGAAAAAAGCTGGTACTCTCTAAACAATCAGCAAAGTTATTTTAAGTTGCGATACTGTTATGAATATGAACGAAACATAACGCATATAGGTCACATACCTTTACTATATATCAATCGTTTTTTACTGAATCTCACTAGTTATTCGCCATAAACTATACCGGAAGTGTTCTAAATAAGAATACGAATCTGCGGTCAGCTAGCTTTATAGCTGTCACAACAAATATGGCCGCTCCCGGTAATATGTGCTACAGTGTACAAATTACTTGAATTGTTTACAAAGAAAGTCTTTCAGTAAGTAACGCGTCAATACAACTAACAACTCGAATTAGACTTGGAAGAATTCATTAGGAAGCATTCATTAAATTATATTACAAGAACGTGAATATTCCAGCCGAATATTGGCTATAATACCTGCTTGTCACAATATATACTAACTCACAAGTATTACAGTAAAGAATGTCAGATAAGATATACTATTTCACAAGTCTTACAGCTAGGAATGTTAGAGAAGGTATACTTATTCACAAGTACTATAGCAAAGAATGTCAGATAGGATAAACCATTTCACACGTATTACAGCAAGGAATATCAGATAAGATTTTTCATTTTAACAAATTTTATTCATTTTGATGGTACAATGAATGGGATTGAACAACAGGCTGGGCCTATATCAGTTCCCTCTCGCATGTTTGGTATTATATAGATGTTTAAATAATACACTTTTTTATTAATAGATTGAAAGTGAAAGGTTGAAATAAACAAACACAACATATATATTATATCTAACAAGATCAATGTGCAAGGCAATGGTGTAAGGGAAATAACTCGTACTGGTTGTCAACCTGAGTCAATTATTGACATCATAGTAGGTTATAAGTGTATTTCTCACAAAAGAGAACTAATATAAACACAGAAGGACTCCTAGCTAGATTAATATAGCGTTGATGTATAATAGATATTATGAATTACAATTTTCATTTAAAATTTTGAATATTTGGCACACACATACTTATTAATAATAATAATTCATTGGTAATTAATATTTTCTAATTACTGGTTACAAATTTCGAATTACTTCATCCATGCCGATTGTTTGGGGTAAAGCACACCATTTTACAATTAGGTGTCTGATGGTTACTATCTAGATTCAACAAAAGGCGTTCATAATATAAGTTGATATTAGATATTCTATATGAATCTTTTTGAGTTGACAATAAAAGTTGAAACTCTTTCGAGAATATTCATAATGGTTTCATCATTACATTGGTTATAACCATTTAAAATAGCGTGTAAAGTATAATGTGAATGGTTTTCACTGAGCAGAGATGCTGATAGTAACTGCCTGTGGTTGCTTTACCGGGCACAATCAAAGAAGAAGTGATGACTTGTTTCCTGTGAATAACCACAATCACATGAAACAGATTTTGAGAGGTGGTCATTATATAGATCATATTTTAAATAACTGGCATCGTTTCTAATTTGACATTATATTATATTGATTTTTCTTTCACCAGAGTTTTTTTACTGCTGCCTGAGTATCATTCGTTGGTGCATTATTTATTTTGTTAATTAATTTCTTTAATTGGGACATGGATTCGGCGTTTGAAATAGCAGGGTCTAATTTATTATAAAGCCGAAAAGTTGAAATAGCTCTCAGTTCTTCATATTGGGGGGTTAAATATTCTATTTTGCCTAACCTGGTATCTTATATTGGTTTGGTCATTTAGGAAGGGATTAACTATATCATTTAGGTATTCTGGGCTAGTTTTATGCAATATTTTGTACATAAAGATAAATTTATTTGTTTCTTTTCTATTAGCTAAGGTTTCCCATCCCAATTCTTTGTATATTTTATGGTGTGACGTGCCTTTACGAAGCCCCGTTACTACTCTAGCTGCATCTAATTGTACTGATTCTAATATTTTTTTATTGCTCTGTACAGTTATCCCAGACTACCTTTGCATATTCTAAAATTGGTCTAATATACGATCAAAACATAGAGGATTTTAGATTTTTTAATATATTAATTCTCTTATAAAAAAATATCAGAGAATACCAAAGAGTCAACGAAACCATAATCCGAACTCAAAATCAATTAAACTAGGGGCAAAATAGAAACAAAAGAAGGATTTACATGGAGACTCTCGTAAAAGCACAAGAGAATAAGACCAGGTAATCCGGAAGAGTAAGCGTCTTCTGCTTCATCGACGACACCGCCATGTAAATCTTGGTCACATCCAAGTAAGCATCAAGCCTCAAAATGAGAACCGAGTCATCATTGTCATTACAACAAGTAAACACTAACAAACAAACTCAAAAACGTCCATCTTCATATCACACAAAGATACAGAATATTTCTCGATGAGATCAAGATGTCGACCATAAAACTTGCCCATAGTCAAATCATCGATAGATTGAATATGCTGGTCCCATTTACCATCTTCATTAAAAGTAAGACCTAGATGTTTATGTCTAGTACTGTTGTTAAGTGGTTGATTAGAGAAGAAGATTAGTTCCTTTTTTTCTAGTGAATGTCATGGTTATGGTTTTAATTGCATTAAATTGAATATCCCATGATTTAGTCCATGAACATATCTTTTGTAGGTCATTTGTGAGATTCTGTGCTGCTTCAATAGGATTATCTTCAACAATAATATATAGAGAGGTATCGTCAGCAAAGAGTTTACTGTTACTATTTACTAACTGAGTGATGTCATTAATATAGAGAAGAAAGAGAAATGGACCCTGGACAGATCCCTGTGGAACACCCGCATTAATATATTTAAAAGTTGATTGGTGACCTTCTGTAATTACCCTTTGTTTTCTCTCAGATAGGTAGTTCCTGAACCATGCCAGTAATTTCCCTTTTATTCCATAAGTTTCCAATTAGTAAAGAAGACCATCTTGCAAAACCCTATCGAAAGCTTTACTAACATCACAGAAGACAAATCTAACTTCTTTGCCGTTATCCAAATTATTTACAATAGTATGATATATAGACAATAATTAATTCACAGTTGAGTCACCCAGGAAGCCTGACTGATGCTCAGTAATAGTTTCAGCTTCTACAAGGTAGTTATATAGATATTTAAAAAAAAAAATCAATGATTTTGCTGAAGCTGAGATTGGCCTATAATTATTGGCATCATTTTGGGACCCCTTACCCTTTTTATAAAGCATTGACATCAGCGAGTTTCCATAAGGCAGGGAATGTCCAAGCTCCATTGTTTTATTAAAAAGTAGTGTTAATGGATATGGTATTAAGGATGTTAGATTTTTTATTATTTTAGGTACTATTCCATCTAGTCCTGCTGGTTTATTTGCATTCAGTAGGTTAAGTTGATCGACTACATCTTGTTCTAATACAATGTATGTCAATGTTCTCTAGATGAAAAGGATAGTTATTTGTATTGGGTGGAAGTGGGTCAAGATCTTGTGAGGATGTTGATATTGAGGTGAAGTAATAATTAAGTGCATTAGCCTTATCTATAGGATGTTGCAGGGATGTACCATTATGGTTAGGTGGGGGAATATTACTTAATTTGTTATTAAAATTGGTTACATATTTGGCTATTGTCCACCACTTAGAGGCGGAGAAGGACTTATCACTCAGCTATCTCTGTAGTTTATTAAGATAGTCTTTTTTCTTTGTCGTATGCATTTCTAATCATTCTATATTTATTCCAGTGGTATTGACTATTCGTGACTTTTGCTGTCCTATGTATCCTATTCTTCTGTCTAATTTTTAATCGAATTTCACTATTTACCCAAGGTTTATCATCAGGACGCATAGTAATTATTTTAGAAGGGATGTGACTATTTATTTGTTGCTTGATATCGTTGGTAAGTTTCTGGTTAAATTCTTCAGGTGTACTATTTTGTGAGTGTGTCAACCAGTCAATATCTCTCAGTTCGCTATTCGTTTTATCAAAATTAGCATTATCATACCTTAATATTGACTTTTTATAACATTTATGTTTAAAGACAGAGTAGGAGACTGTATTATGTATATAGGAGAGTGGTCACTACAGAAAGGGGGGCTTTTACATGTATTCCGAATGATTCTGGTATTATCAGTAAAGACTATATCTAAAAAGTTTAACTATTAGAAGTTATTCTTTTCGGTTCCTTTATCGGACTGCTGAGATTATCTTTAGTAAGAAGTCTACTTAGATATGAGTTAGGACGGAAATTTAACATGTCAATATTTATGTCGCCTGTTAAGATTATGTCCAGTGAGGTATCAGCGGCTCTATCAAATAATATATCAAGCTGTGTCCAATACTCTACATTAGATTCTGTTCTATATATACAACCTAACAAAAATGTATGATTACCAGTAAATACTTCAATCCAAATGAGTTCTATAGCATTATTCTCCAAGTCTGTTCTTCTTTTGGTCTGGACTGCATTTTTTGGGGTAAATCAAAACCCCACGCCATCCTATTTTGTCTATCTTTTCGATATGGTTCATTTGGAAATGAGTCGAGCTTGATATCGTCATTGTGAATATCTTGGGTTAGATGGGTTTCTGTTAGGCAGACAATATTATTAAGTTGTAGCTCGGAATCAACTATTTCAAGTTTGTTCCTCACAGACCTAACATTGAGATGACAAATTTCTATATTTTGTAAGGGACCAGGATTACACTCTATGCCATTAGCAAGAAGAAGTATTTTATGACTTACATAAAGAATATAGCTTTTAGTGCTAATTAGAAGTATAATGTGACAAAGTATTAGGGGACACCTGTACACCACATGTGTATATTTTATGCAGACATATGGAGTTCTGAGAATTCTATAAATGTATGCTCCCCCACTCTGCCCTGAAACCTCTACGAAGTACTTATAATAGGTTAAAATATGTCAAGCATTTACAAAGTACTGACCATCCTGATTTACGACAGCTGCACACATTCACACACACACACACACATTAGCACGTATATGTGTCATAACACATGACATGTCAGTATGGAAGTATGCACACGAACTTCTGCAATGAGCCACAATGAAAAGGTATAAGGCAGGTTCAGCATGGACAGGTAGCAAGAAATCTCAGTTAATGTCAGAATGCTCTGGATATATTATATGCGTGCATGCCCGGTCCACATATGTAGAACGAACACCGCCCCTTCCCTCCCCATGCTAACTCGCCACACACTTATGGGCCAGAGCACAGGTGCATGCAACAACTGGCCGGTATACACACATGCCACACCGATAAAGGTCAACCCATACCCACAGATATGTGTTTACATATGTCACGACCCATACCGGCACGACACGAGCGCACACATGACACCCACAACGATCCAGAACTACGCTGTCCAGAACATGTTATTATGCCAGTGAATATAGAGGAATGTTTTAAATATGGGTCTATAGTGTCTTGCACATTGATACAAACAAACTATAGTCTATTGGTTCAACGAAATGGAGAGTATGCTTCAAGGTATGAAAGATAGCAATATAAATTTTACCATATTAACTGTTACAAAAAGCAATAATGCAAGAAACTTAATAGTACATGTCATATAAATAAGAAATCCGAATTGAATAATGGAAGCATTAAACTGAAAGCATAGTCCAAGATCGGTGCTTCTAGCATAGACGTCTATATATCTGTTAACTGTAACCTATGCAATGGAATTTTTCTGAAAAGTCGCGATAACTCTGGAGAGTAAAGAAGTAACGATTTGATTGTAATTTACTAGTAACTTTGCACAAAAAAAATACTATTTCACAAGTATTACAGCTAGGAATGTCAGATAAAATATACTATTTCACAAGTATTACAGCTAGAAATATCATATGAAATATACTATTTAACAAGTATTATAGCTAGGAATGTCAGATAAAATGTACAATTTCATCAGTATTATAGCTATGAATGTCAGATACAATATACTATTTCACAAGTATTACAGCTAGGAATGTCAGATAAAATATACTATTTCACAAGTATTACAGCTAGGAATGCCAGATAAAATATACTATTTCACAAGTATTACAGCTAGGAATGCCAGATAAAATATACTATTTCACAAGTATTACAGCTAGGAATGTCATATGAAATATACTATTTAACAAGTATTACAGCTAGGAATGTCAGATAAAATATACTATTTCACAAGTATTACAGCTAGGAATGTCAGATAAAATATACTATTTCACAAGTATTACAGCTATGAATGTCAGATAAAATATACTATTTCACAAGTATTACAGCTAGGAATGTCATATGAAATATACTATTTAACAAGTTTTACAGCTAGGAATGTCAGATAACATGTACTATTTCATCAGTATTATAGCTAGGAATGTCAGATAAAATATACTATTTCACAAATATTACAGCTAGGAATGTCAGATAAAATATACTATTTCACAAGTTTTACAGCTAGGAATGTCAGATAAAATATACTATTTAACAAGTATTACAGCTAGGAATGTCATATGAAATATACTATTTATCAAGTATTATAGCTGGGAATGTCAGAAAAATATACTATTTCACAAGTATTACAGCTAGGAACGTCAGATAAAATATACTATTTCACAAGTATTACAGCTAGGATTGTCAGATAAAAAATACTATTTCACAAGTATTACAGCTAGGAATGTCAGATAAAATATACTATTTCACAAGTATTACAGCTAGGAATGTCAGATAAAATATACTATTTCACAAGTATTACAGCTATGAATGTCAGATAAAATATACTATTTCACAAGTATTACAGCTAGGAATGTCATATGAAATATACTATTTAACAAGTTTTACAGCTAGGAATGTCAGATAACATGTACTATTTCATCAGTATTATAGCTAGGAATGTCAGATAAAATATACTATTTCACAAATATTACAGCTAGGAATGTCAGATAAAATATACTATTTCACAAGTTTTACAGCTAGGAATGTCAGATAAAATATACTATTTCACAAGTATTACAGCTAGAAATGTCATATGAAATATACAATTTAACAAGTATTATAGCTAGGAATGTCAGATAAAATGTACTATTTCATCAGTATTATAGCTATGAATGTCAGATAAAATATACAATTTCACAAGTATTACAGCTAGGAATGTCAGATAAAATATACTATTTCACAGGTATTACAGCTAGGAATGTCAGATAAAATATAATATTTCACAAGTATTACAGCTAGGAATGTCATGAAATATACTATTTAACAATATTATAGCTAGGAATGTCAGATAAAATGTACTATTTCACAAGTATTATAGCTGGGAATGTCAGAAAAATATACTATTTCACAAGTATTACAGCTAGGAATGTCATATGAAATATACAATTTAACAAGTATTATAGCTAGGAATGTCAGATAAAATGTACTATTTCACAAGTATTATAGCTGGGAATGTCAGAAAAATATACTATTTCACAAGTATTACAGCTAGGAATGTCAGATAAAATATACTATTTCACAAGTATTACAGCTAGAATTTTCAGATAAAAAATACTATTTCACAAGTATTACAGCTAGGAATGTCAGATAAAATATACTATTTCACAAGTATTACAGCTAGGAATGTCAAATAAAATATACTATTTCACAAGTATTACAGCTTTGAATGTCAGATAAAATATACTACATGTATTTCACAAGTATTACAGCTAGGAATGTCAAATAAAATGTACTATTTCATCAGTATTATAGCTAGGAATGTCAGATAAAATATACTATTTCACAAGTATTACAGCTAGGAATGTCATATAAAATATACTATTTCACAAGTATTACAGCTAGGAATGTCAGGTAAAATATACTATTTCACAAGTATTAAAGCTAGGAATGTCAGATAAAATATACTTTTTCTCAAGTATTACACCTAGGAATGTGATATAAGATATACTAATTTAGAGAAACCAGTCAGATCTAAACGTATACACTTTTAAGATTCAATATTTAAATACGTTTCAAAAACAGGAACTTTTCGAATTCTTTGTGTTAAAAAGGATTTAGAAAAAACAGGGTTTTATTGATCTTTATAGAACAATATTATTGTTTTCGTACCAAATGAACTCTTTTAGTCAAAATGGTAAAGACGAGTTATTTCTTTAAATATCAATGATAGGTTATACTAAATTGCAATGATACATTAGATATATAGAGGTTTTCTGGAGTTAACCGTGGACTATTTCCGCAAAAATAAATGATAATTTAATACCCCGAGAGTTGAATAACACCAAGCTATGTTTCTACCAAAATACCCTGTGTTTTGCCACTCTCAGACCATTGTATAAACGTGCCGACTGTTGGATAAATATATATTATATATCACTAGTGGCATGTGACCTTCCCGTCATTTGATTGGTTGAGAAGTTGAACTTTGACCGAAAAATCACGTGGTTCATTGCCAGGTGCAGATTGTTGACGTCATCATTAATCGTTGACGTCGTCACAACTTGGCGGTAATACACGATATAATGTGTTTTCGCGCAAATAGTCCGTGGTTCACTCCAGAAAAGAGCACTGCCACTGCCGACTTGATATTTGTTGTAGAAAGAGGTCACACCACTCGTGGTTATTGGATATTGGATTTATTTTACTCTCGTTATTTTTATTTCAAACCTCCAATCGTCGCGAAACGCCGCCGGAGTTTGACTCTGTAATCAATAAGTGCATTTCCGATGTTGCCCCAAGCATGAAATCCTTCTGCGAAATTATGGCTGCATACAGTCTACTAAAAATATAAAAGCTGACTCCACGGTATTCATGTTTAGTTCATGATAGCAGTGAAATATAATGAATTTTTCGTGTGATGAAAATATCTTGGACACAGTGGAAGTATAAAAATATCCTCCTCTTAAGATATTTCTCAATGGATTGAGATAAATGGAACCATGCAATAACAGCAGAATGTACAGGTCGGTAGAAAGTACCATAGAGTTTTTTGTGAGCTAAGTTTTAGCCAAACAAATTCAATAGGTCGGATGCAACATCATTCGATTTTAACCATGCCTCATTAAAGGATAAAATTGATATGTTACTTAACTCTGTAAAAGTATCTGAGTATATAGATGAGGAAAACGAACTATAAGAACTAGGCCCAGGATTTAGTTCTATGTCGTCAGACGTCAGCAGTAGACCCGCCCTATAAGCAAAGATATAGAAAATCCATCTACAATGAACGCGATAGAAGTACAAACTGATGTAGCGATTTTATAAACATCGATGTGGCCATTAGAGGAGGAGTTGAAACAACTGATGATATAGACAACTGGCTTGAGTTAAAGTCAATGTAACCTGATAAAAACCAGCTGATCAGTACGTAATGCGATGAGATATAAGTAAGGAAGTCTTTAAGTAACAGTGTGAAGTGATAAATAAAAATGTTTGTATAGCTTGCACGGACATAAGACACTAAGACATATCATAGAAATAAGAGTAGTGAAATACCCAGGATGTGGGGAGCAGTCACATACCGATGATATAATGACATAATATGATCTTACTATTCCACATTATCGATATCCAGGGGTTGCGCTCACCTACGCTCTGTACACCCCTGGATTATGTCATTGCAAAGCTAAAGGCATGATCAGGTAAAAAACGACCAATCGCTAGGCTGATGCCTGTCCTTTGATTTTCATCATCATGGTTGCACACAGGTGTGGAGAGCGTGGGTGATCATAACTTCGGATTTCGATGATGACCACTCCAATTTTGCCTTGTTTCTGCGATTGCAATGAAAGACAATATTAGGATACTTATCTTCCCTGATGACCATACGCACAGCAGCTGGAGTAAGCTTTAAGGCTAGCCGATGTGAGGAATCGAATATCACAGTTTGAATGTAAAACTAACCGCAACAGGCATCTCAAACACATTCTTATTCTGTCTGAATTGTGCAGTAGACGAAAAAGATTTGACAAATGTAGCCCTCTATTATTAATTGCTTTCAGAACATTTGTTGTCAACAGGATGACACTTTGCCTCACATGTATAAAATACTGCTCCCGTTACAAGTTTCAAATCGAGATAACGTTTACGTCATGGACTTTGAAATGAACTCTATACTTAATACATGTCGTTAACACACTTTTATAATTGATAGTGTCTGCATCCCAGAGTACCAATGTATATAATTAGAAATAGTAACAATAGCACCAGATGTTTATTTTACACATTTACCATATGACTACCGTTATATTCGGTGCAATAAAGCCATTACATACATTTTCTATATTACACAAGCGTAATAACATCTTCCGCTTACCTGATTGGCTGGTTCCTTGTGAACTGTATTAAAACGCACTTCTTTTTACTATGAAACGTACAACTTGCGACTGCTAGTCGAATGGATGAAGTTGCCGATGAAAATAATGTCGACAACAAATACAATGGTCGTTATAAAGCGTAAATAATTACAGACATGTAAACAATACTAATATATATATAAGATGTTTTAACAAAATGTTCATTTAAAACATTATCGGTGCACAATCAACATCACTTTTGACTCCCACGATGATAGGAATAATTCTCCAACTATAGGAAAACGCCACACAGCGGTTGTGTACGACAGTGATAGCTAAGCGGCAACGAACCAGAGTTTGTATTCATTGTTTCTAATTACTAGGGACAATTTATCAGTCATAATATTAGTTGAAACTGTCTGAAATCTTGAATAAGGTGTCTTCATTTTATAAAATTAATCAATTGCAAGAGTCAATTTTGTTGACTACTTCTTCGTTCGCCGGTACATTTGACGTATTTCGAAGGTTCGGTTATTTGGTTCGACATATTGAAATCAGTTGGCGAGAACGGCAAAGACAAAATATGTTTAGGATGGGAAAGACAATAAATGTCATATGATAATAAAAATCTGCCATAAGTTTCTCTTCATATTACATTTATGATGCTCGTTTATAATTTTTCATTTTTACTCGCCAGAGGCTCGCGAAAATGAAAAATTCAATACTTGTATCATAAATTTAATATGAAGAGAAACTCATGACAGATCCTCTATATATAGTATATGTGACACTTTTATGACGCATTGAAATTCAAATTTTGTATTTAAATTGAAACATGTATTTGTAAAAGGCAAACACGATTCAAGATAAAAAAAAAAAGCTTATTTAGTTTTTTTATATCCACCTACCAGATAAATTATAATACGGTTTGGAGACAGCTGTAATTTCTGTAGTGCAATCCGTATTTATAGATGTATAATGGCAACTGTAATTCATCATTCTTACATGATTAAGTAATGACTTGCTGGATAATTACTTTATCATTAAATTGTAAATCATATTTGAGTCAGGTTTATTCTAATATTATTGTTAAGTTGATGACGATTTACATGACAACGGGTGTCATGATTGCTTATGTTGCCACGTACAATTTTGTAAATTATTGCAATCGACACTCTGTGACTTTTTTTAACATAGCGACACAACTATAGTATATTATTACTCTATCACGTGTCTAGTAAATCGGCTTGCCATTGGTAAATAATTATAAAGAACCCATTACATGATGATAGATACACCTGTTCCAACGACATCCCGGCATCATTGATTATTAATCAGATTTTAATTATAATAAAGAAACGTATATGTGTATACATATATATAAGTAGCAAAAGTAATTTTTGTGATGGAAGATGTCAAAAAATGAAATAATACATAATAAATGTAATCTGACGGTAGCTCAGAAGGGACAAGTGTAAAAGCAAAACGCATCAAAAAATAATGCGAATGCAGTATTACTTATATTGTTAAGCAACATCCGCTTAAGAACATTGTTCCAAGCAACTAGTCAGACAAACATGGTATTCTCCATTGTACCAGCAACGGCAACCAGCAACTACAGAAGCCGATTAAGACCACTAGAAAAAATAAAATTTCTTGTAACTGGAATTTTTTTTCTCTCTATTCTCGTAATTACGAGTTTCTTTCTCGTTATAACGAGAAAGAAACTCGTTATTACGAGAAGCAAACTCATTACATTGTATCACGAAAAAGAAATTTAAAAATATTTTCTTGTTACAAGAAATTATATTTTTTTCTAGTGGTCCTAATCGGCTTCCGTAGTTAACTCTATGGTGTGGCTTGGAAATAATCGGAATTGGAACTTGATAATCACGAAAGTTATAAACCAAAACAATCAACGAATGTAGAAAGATGTCACCTGTCTTTTTCTTCTTTTTGTTAATTGGAGAATACTGAAGAGTCAATAAAACACAATCTAAACTCAAAATGGATTTAACAAGGGACACTATATAAAGAAAAGAAAATATACACTGAGGCTTTTGAAAAAAAAAAGTATAAAAGAATAGGACCAGGTGTTTCGGAGGATTTAGCGGTTTTCTGCTTCGTCGACGACACTCATAATATCAATTTTAGTCACATCCAAGTAAATGCCACGTCCTCAAATTTTGATATGAGGTCGATTTTAAAACTTACAGCAGTTATATTTGTCCCAAAACAAGATTAATCACGGCATAACTGTTCTAAACAAGAAAATATTGTGGGGTCGACGGTAGCAGACGTATACGGCGTAGATGGAAACGCTTCCTGTAGAAATCCCCGGTTAAATGACAAATCTACTTGCCAACGGGACAAATTGATCTTGACCTTTCCAGGCAAATCATGAGCGAAGTTCCATGCTGACAAGAGGGTCGGACAAGTTTTGACCAATGGATGAAACTGAGGAAGGAGAAATATATGCTATGAGAAAAAGTATAAAACTGGTTCCTGCAAGGACTGAAGACGATATAGTAAGGATGATTGAATTCCTGGTCGACAACATTTTAGTTGAGTTCAGAGGAAATATTTCCCAGCAGACTGTTGGCATTCCAATGGGAACAAGCTGTGCCCCACTTATAGCTGACTTGTTTTTGTTTCCATACGAGGCTGAATTTGTGGAAGAGCTAATCAGGACAGGTTACAAAAGCTTGCCAAATCTTTTAATTTCACTTTCAGATGTATCGACGATGTGTTGTCTATAAACAACAAGAATTTTGCTGACCACATCGATCGTATATACCCTTCTGAATTTGAAATAAAGGACACAACAGACTCTTCTACATCATCTGCTTACTCGATCTCTACTTAAACTACGATCAACATGGACAGCTTACTACTAAGCTATACGATAAACGAGATGATTTCGATTTTCCGTGGCGAGCTTTCCATTTCTTGATAGTAACATCCCTGCTTTTTCAACCTATGGTGTTTACATGTCGCAGTTGATTCTATATTCCAGAGCTTGCTCTAGGTATCGTGATTTTCGTGATCGGTGTCGACTGCTGACAAACAAACTAACAACACAAGGGTTCGAGAGATGCAAGTTGATCAGAACTATGGGTTAGCTTTATGGTTGCCATCTTTGTCTCATTGAGAAATATTCTGTACCTTTAAGTGAAATTAAGATGGACGTTTTTTAAATTGCTCATTCGTGTGTTTACTTGTTGTGATTGACAATGATACTCAGTTTTCGTTTCTAAGGACATGGTATTTACTTGAATGTGACAAAGATTTACATGGCGGGTGTCGTCGATGAAGCAGAAGACGCTTACTCTTCCGGAACATCTTGCCTTATTCTCTTGTGCTTTTACGAGAGTCTCAATGTAAATCTTCTTTTGTTCCTATTTTGCCTCAAGTTTAATCGATTTCGAGTTCGGGTGTTGACCCTTTGGTATTCTAGTATTTTTTTTTTTTTTTGAATATTTTTTTTTAAACGTACACCGTTAATTGTGCAACAGAGTCAAAAGATATGCATGTACAATTATTTTACATTGGAAATGACTTTTGTTGTAGGTATGTAGTTGTTGCTTACTAAGTTCTTTTTGGTGGATAATGTGTGAATTATTTTTTGTTTCAGAACGGCCTCTTGATGATTGCGTATTTCGGAGGCTGCAATACGTAAGCCTCTTTGTGATAGTGCAGAACAGATCCCGACTTTATCGCGCTCACACACCGACGTACATGCACCGATAGCCCCTCAGCAGTTCACCCCACCCGGTCACATACTAACAACAACGGTTGAGCAGGTCGTTCCATTCCCATAATGCTGAGCGTCAAGCAGGGAATATTAAGCGTCATTTTTTAAGACTCTGGTATTTCTCCACATGAGTGAACGGTCAACTAAGGCCAAAAGTGAGGTAGTGTAAAGGGAGACATTTGGAAAAAATAGCAGTTAGACAGAAAAGATAAAATCCAAAATTCAGTCGTCTCTTACGATCATGCAATTGGTGCAACATGACATTGTACAATGTTACAGTAATACCCTACCATTACAATTTTTACTTATGCTTGGGACCATATCGCTGAAAACAAAGCGTCAACAAAACCATAATCCGAACTCAAATTCGATTAAACCAGAGACAAAACATGAACAAATGATAGTTTTATATGGAGACCCTAATAAAAGTACAATAGAATAAGACCAGGTGTTCCGGAAGTGTAAGCGTCTTCTGCTCCATCGACGACAACCGACATGCAAATCCTGGTCACATCCAAGTAAAAATCAATCCTCAAAATGAGAACTGAGTTATCATTGTCAATCACAACAAGTCAGTACACTAATAAGCAAACTCAAAAAAAAATACAGAATATTTCACGATGGGATTAAGGTGGCGACCATAAAACTTGTTAATAGTCTTCATCAACATGCATCTCGAGAATATGTGTTTCGTCAGCAGCTGACATTTATCACGAAAATCTCGATATTCAGAGCAAACCCTAGAATAACGAATCATATGATGGAGCAGCAGGGATGTTACTATCAAGAAAGCGAAAGTTCATGATCGGAAAATCGAAATCGTCACGTTTATCATACAGTTTTGTAGTAAGCCCGTGTTTGTGATATTTTAAGTAAAAATCGAGGTCTGTGTCTTTAATCTCAAGTTCAGGAGGATATAGACGATCGAATAGGTCAACAAACTTTTTGTTGTTTACAGATACCACATCGTCGATACATTGTTTACCTGAAAGTGAAATTGAAAGATTTGTCAAAGGTTATGTTACCCGTCCTGATAAGCCACTCGACAGGTTCAGCCTCGTATGAAGACAAAAACAAGTCAGTAAAAAGTGGGGAACATAACAGCATTTACACATTTCTTCAATGCAAGTATCTTTTTCTTGGTAGCATCATGAAATAGCAGTATTTGTTCTATGTGAATGTCGGGTGTCGACAGTTAAGAAGAAGATGCTTGCCCTTCCGAATCACCTGCTTCTCACTTATTTTCTTCTACATCGTCAATGATATCCGTGATAATCTATCCTATTTTCATATTTTGTCACTATTCAAATCGATTTCGAGGAGCTTGGGTCATGGTTTAACGTCGACTTTTCGATATTTTTTTCAAATGCATTTTTCTATTTTGATGGATTGATGCGATTCAGTGGGAGAGAGCCATGTTTTTGAAAAGAAATTTAATAATAAAACAAACGTATAACAAGTGTAAATGGAAGCATTTACTGAAATCATTTACTCAGCTGGGTAGTGGTTCTATGTGACATGTACATAAAGCAACTTGTATACAACAAATCAGAGAATACCGAACCGTCAGCAAATCCGAGCTTACAATTGATTACACTAGATGCAAAATTATGAACAGAGCAACGATTTAACGTAGACTCTTATTAAGCCACAATAGAACAAGACCAGTTGTTCCGGAAGAGAAAGCGTCTTCTGCATCATCGACGACACCTGGTATTAAAATCTTAAACATTTAAGTAAACACCAAGTCCTCAAAGTGAGAACTGGGTCATCATCCTCAATCACAACGAATAAGCACAATAACGAGCAAAAATTAAATAAAAAAAAAACGTCCATCTGCATATCACACAAAGATACAAAATATTTTTCAATTAGACAAAGATGGCGACCATAAATTTTGCTTATAGTCTTCATCAACCTGCATCCCTCGAATCCCTGTGTAGTAATGAAAAATGGCGACATACTGACGATTTTAAATGATCAATCAAGCATAAAAATCATGAAATTTTGGCTGTTCCTAAAGGGGATGAAATACACTGAAATACTTATTTTCAAAATGGCCGCCATAATGATCTTTTTTTAAAATTCGTCTAAAAAAAGTTCTTCAAAAAACAGACATCTAATTTTTTGCTATATTTTTGAGATGCATATTTGCTATCGAAATTGATAATAAATTCTTAGATATTACAAAAATATCTCACGTGAGACCAAAACGAGATTTGAACGTGATTGAAACCTCACAAGAGCAGATCCTTAAGGGGTATCTATATGAAGCATATTATGTGGTATTTTTACTAGTCTATTAATGTATTAAAGGGTTTTGGCCACGATTTTGAAAATCTTTAAAAAGTTATGAAACGTGTAGAACATTTCAATAAATACTGATTAGCATATCAACGAGCATTCGATTGTGTCCCGGCATCTAGATATTGATAGTCAAAGTTGACCGCTCCCGACTGGCGAGAATTTTATGAGCTAACTGGTCACGTGGTACCTGTGACGTCATTGAGGCACAACTGATCGACTCACGTAAACTGATCAGTGGTACATTTACGAAGAAAATTTAGTAGAAAAACGCCTATTGATTTCGACATGTAAGTCGATCTTGATTGTTGTTTAATTATATTGATTAACGAATAAAATACCTTGAAAAAAATATAGATATGTAATTATAAACTTAAGAAAGGAAATAGGAAATGTCGTTTAAAATATCGTGTTGTGAGTGTGTATTACACATCCACCGCATCCTAACAATAATGCTTCTACAAAGGACCACGGAATTAGTAAAGCCTATGAAAAGACTATATGATTTTTACAGACACGTTACAAATTGGTTTTATAGATAGTATATGAAAACAGTAGCAACAGGCACGCAGGGAGTGGTTGTGAGTATATTACGGACGGAGCCATTTTCTTGAAATAGCAGGGTTTTTCAAACGTTTGATTGTATAGACTTTATTAAGCTGGAATTGAGTTAAAACAGCATACAATGCTGAATCATGATAATGTGTTCCAAGTTATACCCACAACAGGTAAAATTCGCAAACATCAAATCTCCCTTGATTGCATATATAGTGTCCGGTAATATACTCCATGTTTGATCTTTGTTCATGTTTTGAAATCTTGTGATTTGCTTATACAAACTGTTTACGCTGTACGATCAAAATTTTCGTTAATACTTCAGAAATATTATATTAAATGACTATGATTTGTGGAGATGAAGTAAATAAAGCCACGGTGAGCTAATGTTAAGTGTCCGGCAAACCCCCAACCACTCTATAACATATACTGTACAAGTATATGGTAGTAGTACAGTGCAAAAAAAATCATTCAATTGTTTTTAACTGTGCACGTAAACAAACAATTTCTGCCTGATATCAATAAAGCAGACACTGCAAAAACAGATGTGAAAACATGAGTCTGAATCATTTGTGTTAAATTGAAATATTGTTTAAAACTGATATCGGTTTGCAAAAATAAAAGGCTCTTCCCAACATTTTTTTATTTCAGTTAATTCGGTAACACACCAGTCTATTTGTGTGGAATAATTAAATAGTTTCCAAGGATAAAGTCTGTGGTCATTATTAAAACAAATTACATACGCTAATGATGATTGAAACATATTTTGAAAATTGTTCTTCTACGATTACTGCATATGTTTTACAAAATCTCTTAGTCACCCAGTTTTGGGTTGAAGTGGTTGCAGTATGACATATTTACTCTAAATCCTAGCGCAGAAAAATACTGTGTCATATTCTTGGAATTGTACTAGAACAGAAACAGGATTCTAGATATACGTTAAATTCAAACTCGATAAATAAATGAATTTTGTTAGGTTCACTCTAGTTGGTGATATTCATTTGAATTAGGACTCAAATCATTAGACGAGTTTAAATCTTGTTTTTTATACAGTTTTCATAAACAAGATCTGGATAAATTTGGGTTTATATCTGAAAGAATAGTGTGTCAAATTAACGCATCTACAATTCTTGGATCCGCCCTTAATATATATCATAAATCCAGGGACACATATACGTTCCTGATCAATCCAATAACCAAATGTTTATGTTAATATTTTAAAATATGAAATAACTTTAAAATATCATAGAATCAGCATCACCATTTTTACAAAAATTATAAAACTTAAACATTTTAAAATTTCAGAACATCGTATATAATTGTGTTTAAGAGGGTCAGGTTTTGCCAAGGTTACTAGCCTAACGTTAAATCAGAGACGTATATGTATACAAATACGTCTCTGGTTAATTACTGATAAAATATAATTAGATTTTGTTTAAAACTCCTTTAATCCTTTTTAAAACATAGTTTTTCTTCTAACATGGGGGACGCCTAGGGATAAAATTAATTGTGCCGGTGTATATTGCTATTTAGAGGATCGGTAATTCTATTATCATGAATGCCCTTCGACTTCACTGGCCATAACATTCACACCTCTTGGTAATTACTGGGTAATCGGTACACCTGCCACAACTCACAGGCAGGTACCACAAATGCCCTTCGGCTAGTATATGTATGACAGGTAAGGCTACAGGTAATTTACATAGCTGTAAAATCAGATTGTGTAAATTGTATCACTGTCTATAAGCTTGGAGTTGCTGAGACGTAACGGACTAGATTCGAATTGAATGCAGTTTATGTAAAAATCGAAATTAGATAAGTTTTATTTTTTGACAAGATCATTAATGACGATTTATAATTTTAACCACTTAACATGTATTGGTTGCTGTCATTACTTGCACCAAGAAATAAGATAAAAGTACATGCTTACACTCACAGATAATACATAAATATGTAATGGCGTGTACAGGTATCGGATACGTTGTGCCTCAATGACGTCACACATCACGTGACCTAGAATCCCGGTCAAAATATGCATATTCACTAGGCTGTTAGAAATGAGGCGTCACCAAGCCATTCTATTTTCCCAACACCGAGGGAGACGGGGTATCGGTCACTACACGTATTGTTGCATCAAATGGGATCAAAATATTAAAATTATGAAAAATCGTGGCCAAAACCCTTTAACAGGGGTAACTTATGTGTAACATGGCTAACCATAGACCTTTGATTTGGCACGTAATTTGATGATGTGATTCTTAATTTTGGCAAAGCATTCTAGAAAATAATTTGTTTCAGAAGGAAGTAATTTGCTCATGTGCATCGCAAAACAGTCATGCCGTTATGCTCATAGGGGTCTATTGCATACATAAGGGGACTTTGTTGTTCATTATCAAAAATGCACTTCTACTCCGATGTATTCTGAACATAGATGGAAGACGGTTTGTTCTAGGAAAAAATGAACTGCTGGGTTTGTGGTAAAATGCAGATTTATGAAAATAACAAGCCCAAAATTTTGAACATTTGTCTTGAAACAGCTTTTTCACTATGCTCGTAATTGTTTATACTATTTAATAGTAGTTTTTCTGTAACTTAAAAAAATCGCTTTAAGCATATTTCTTAACAGTCGCCATAACAATTCAAGGCCAAAACTTAATCAATGTGTACGTTTTGATAGAGCCATATCCGATCAAACAAGTCCCCTTATTGCATGCTTTAGACACTTGTAGATGTAACCACATGGTTGTTTTGGGTAACATACATGATCAGCATGAGCTTATTGTTTTCTGCTGGAGCATCCATGTCTTACCAAAATCAACGATTAGCTTGGCAAATTATATGCAAAAGCAACACCCAAGCTTAGCTATGACACATACAAACACTTGATCAAGTTACTTATGTTAAATTTGTCTGAAGTAGTGATTACTAAGCTTGAATGAAATCACTCGATATGCTTTATAGGTATATAGGTCGAGTACCATACACCTTAACCACTCTGCCACCACGGCTAATATTGAAAGACATGTTTAGCTGGCTGGGAACTGTGTTTTGCAAGATAGCCGCTGCTGTTGATTTATATTTTGACCGATTTCAATCAAATTTGTATTTTGTTGTTACTAACAGTACGGGGGATTTTAGTAGCATCATTAAATATCCCTAGTTACAAACAGAACACTTTTTATGCTTGTCGTATCACTGTTTTCTTGTATCATTTAAAAACATACTTTTAAATCTTGATAGTTTAGATAGTTTAGATTAAGTCATTTTGGATAAGAGTTGAATAAGTACAGTAAATCAAAATACAGAGAAAGTAAATCCTTTTAAAATGATGGATCGTTGAAGCAAACCAAATCTTTAATATATTTAATTTTGCGTTGCATAAGAGCTGATCAGCAATGCAACGAAAGTTAAAAATTAAAATGTAGTAGGCAAAATATTTCGAACATTACAGCCAATGAGAAATATTGCCAATTTAACCAACGGGTTCATGTTACAAGAACGTTCGGGAAATGACAGTCCAACAGTGGATTTAAGCTAATCGCAAGAATTGCTTAGAGGGAAAACATATGTGGTTTAAGGTTTAGCACTCTAATATACACAGCTAAACATAACAATAATTTTACCTTAATATGTGGCCATTTCGGTCTTGTCAGCGGTAAATAACGGACAACAGCTGCAACATCTGTTTCTCAAATTGTTAAAAAGGCCATATACTTCTTTAACTTAAAGCCTTTTTTAAAGATTTTTTATTGGTAACTGGACATACATTAAAATTCCCAAAAATACAAAATTACTTTGGAAATGTAAATGGTACCATAACTTTGTCCAGACCATGCGATAACATGTGCTTGCCAGTAAATTAAATTTTTTGAAAAAAAATCAAAATCAAAAGAAACCAAATTGCATAATATGCGTCTTTCAACTATAACTTCTATTTTGCCTAAAAGCATTACACTATATTTTCTTAACATGGCATGCTAATGAAATACTGTCGAAACGTGTACTTGACAGGCACCTCATCAATCAAAGAACGAAATTACTCCTGAATTCAAAGATGTCAGACGAAAATTGATGACGATGACGATGTAGTAATTTATGTTGATAGAGTGTTCATTCACTCCATGATATCTTTTATATGTCGTACGTTCCAGCTGGAATTGAAAGACACCCCGGAGCAGATATAAGAAGGAGCTACTTTGGCAACGTTGCGCCTTTGAATCCAGATATTTGACTATAAAGACGAATATTTTTCTGAGCAGTCTCCAAGGGTTACGCATCCTGATCATTCGCAACAAGGTTTTTGTCGAGAAAAGAACTGTCCTTCAGCTTGTCGGAGATGGTAAGCATGTACTTGACATGCATGTTGCTGTTCGGGATCGCTTCTGGGATAAAGTCTCGTGTTCCCATTGATACAACGCTGGGTACAATCATTGGAGAAGAAGTAGCAGGGGTCAATGTATTTCTGGGTATTCCATACGCAAAGCCGCCGAAAAGGTAATCTTCATTTTGTTTATTTTATCAGCAATACCTATTCTACATGCATATCACAGACAATGTTTGCATGCGTTCCTTGTGTAGATCATGTCCTCTTCTTTTTTAGATTTCATCATGAACAATTATTAACGGATACTTTTTGCATTAGAGTTTTATCTTTGTGAGTTATGGTTTAAAATACAGTCGAACATCATTTTCTGGGAGTCGACGAAACCGTATGCAAACCTCAAGTTATCCGAGTTTTGGGGGGATAAATGAGTTTGAATGTATAGTGTGAGGTTTTACAGGGACGGTGGAAATACTTCGACTACTAGGGGGTTTTCAACAGTTCGAGATTACGAGGTTTGACTGTACAATTACGCATATTTTCAAATGAAGGAGATCAACTAAACATCTGTAAATACCGAGTTTTGATCTATATGTAACTTACATCAATTTTAATAGGAACACTAATTAACTGAACTTATATTAAGGTCACATATATACGTCATCACTTTTTGTGTACTAGATGGAAGGACCCCGTATATCCGAGCCGGTTCAGTAAGGATTACGATGCAGACACTCTAAAGCCAATGTGTACGCAGAATCCGTGTAACGACAGACTGCGATGTATTAATTCAGTAAGTACTGACGTAATATATAAGAATAGTTCAATATATATATTCTATAAAAGTTCATCTTTTAGTGGTAATTTCATTTTCGCTCTAAAACATTTTGCTTAATTTCAATTGTTCTAATTACAGTTTCTATATATTGCTTTATACATCCATCTGTTAAAATTCGGTTATACGATAAAATTTGGGTATTCCTTAGTAATTACCTGTGCAATATATCAATTTATTTCTGTGTGTGTGATGAGTTTTCCAAGGTTAGAAAGAGGTGTATGGAATTCCGATCTTAATCCAAAGTTCACGTCACGTAATATCATAGTGTATCACAAACTACGTGTCATCCCGAATTTGGAAAAAAAGAATGACGTAATGTAGAGAAAATGACGCGATCAAATTACAATTATAAATCTTTTTTAAAGATATGTTTTAACCGTACAAGTAGGAAAGGCGGTATTTTTCCTGAGCAAATATGTTAACAGATATGGGATATTCTAAACATCACTAACAAATAAATTTGGAAGTTGGTATTTCTAAAATAATGGCCAACCAAAGCACATTTACATCGTTTCTGAAATTATCCTCCAAGAGTTGGATTGGAGAAAAAGTATCTTTGAAAATATGATTGAAGTGAAGATATAAACAGATTATTGCTATATCTGTTAACATAAACAAGATAATACAGGAAATGAAGTTTTTTTTATACAATAATGCATAAATAATAAAATTGAGATTCTATTGACACAGAGTTCTGAAGATTGTCTATACTTGAACATCTTCGCCCCGGCCAACGCCTGCCAGATCAATCCCAAGGCTGTAATGTTATACATACATGGCGGATCTTTTATCTCCTCGACTGGTCTGTCTCGGTTCCATTTCGGCAACGCCCTAGCGAAAGATGGCGACGTTGTTGTGGTAACAATTAACTACCGATTGGGTAAGTAGTGTATGTTATCCAACTTGTTTAAGACCATTGAAAAAGAATATTTGACAGCTTAAATGTCTATAATATGTCGCGATCCACTACGGTTCCGTCGAATTCCAACCATTTAAATTCAGAAATATTCGATTTTTTGCAGTAAGCAATGACATTAATATCTCTGTTAACTAATATTGATATTGTATCAGCATGGTGACAGGTTTTTTACATTTCGTTTATTTCTAAGAAATTTTAAAAAGTTAACAATATTAAATAAAGACATAGTATTGGTAATGCCGTCACTGTCAACGATTACGTTTAAACATGTATAATAACATTCAAATGCTTTCCTGTTTACTGGTTCTATGTATATTTATTTAACGATCAATCTTAATTTTAGGTATTTTTGGTTTTATGGCTACCGGACCAACTGGCAAGAACCTTACTGGAAACTATGGTATAAAAGATCAACAAATGGCGCTAAAATGGATCCACATGAACATCAAGATGTTTGGAGGGGATCCAAAGAAGGTAAAGTTTGCATGGATCTAAGGATTTACTTTGAAAGTTCACTGAACATGGAGAAACAAGTGAATGCTATTGCAAAATCCTGTTACCACCAGATCATGAACATCAGCTGTATCCGGCAGTTTATGACTGCCGATGCATGCAAGATTTTGGTGCATTCACTTGTTACCTCACGGCTGGACTGTGGTAATGCCCTCCTCTGTGGCATATCTGACAGACTAATTAGTTGCCAGCAGAAGGTCCAGAACACGGCAGCACGTCTCGTTTCTCGGGTTCGAAAGAGAGAGCACATCACTCCTGTGCTGTATTGATTCATTTATTTATTTTGAGAGTTTTACGTCCTCACATGGCCTTACGACCCTACAAAGGGGCGCTATAATTTTGAAGACGACCCCTTTGCCTAAAGTTGTGCTACCTAGAAATGGGTGGGGAAATTTGCCGGTTGTACCAAGATGACTAAGCGCGAATGGAAGATGACCGAGAGTGAGAAGAATATGTTCTCAAAAAAAAAAAAACGAAAACTCCGTAAATCCGTACCGGCCTGGCCGCCCAGGATTTCTCCCAAATTTGGTATTATCTATGATTTTTGATATCCGCCTAAATAGGTAATAAAGGTCTATTTCTATGAATTTAAAAATATTGCGCTGTCATCTGAGCCGGCGTTATCACACCTAGTCTTCTTTGAAAGACTCAAAGGGATTTTTTCGTACAAGATTGGACAATTCTGACACGGGCCACCATTTATAGTCCCATCCGACGGACTGTATATTAGTGCAAGAAGGCATGCAGGTGATGATTTATTTTTGTAGTCTGTCCTATTTTCCGTTCTTCTTCATTCGTCACAATATATACCTGTATCACTTTACAAATGTCCACTTTCTTATCAGTTTCATCATAGCTTTCACCTTGTACATAATGTACCTATCATCGTTCAGGCTTCTTTTGATGTTTTTGTATAGCGTGACTGTTATTAGGGTCAAAAGGAGGGAAGGGATGGAGATGCATAGGGTACTATATATTGTTACATTAGCTACGAGGGGAGGGAAGGAGAGTGAACTAGTGAAGGGTATCAAGAGATGTGCTCATGGTTTTGGTTGCGTTGGACCGGAGAGGGATGGCTGATGGGAGAGGTTTGTAGGCCGTATATTACCATATATGGATGTGGTCTGGCCAGCAGAGCCCTACCGGTCCTCCTGGATCCGGCGCCCTAGGTATGAGCCCGAGTCTCAACTAGCCTAAACATCGTTTGGTGTATTAGTAGGAATAAACAGTATCCATGCTAGACTCTCCTAGCATAAAAGTAGGACTAACCCTGTATATTTGAAGAGGTGAACTAGCCCCAACGGTGTGAACACTGTCCAAAGGTTTAATACCCTTAACTACACAGATCATTCACTTTGTTAAGTGCACCTGACGAGGTGAGAAGCTGTGACTGTTGCGGGTCCTATGGATTTTAGTTTTTTATTTTAGTTTGACTTTCCCTGGTGTTTAATACCGCAACTGCACAGATCATTCACTTTAATAAGTGCACCTGTCGAGGTGAGAAGCTGTGACTGTAGCGGGTCCTATGGATTTGAGTTTTATATTTTAGTTTGATTTTCACTGGTGTTTGATACCGCAACTACACAGATCATTCACTTTGATAAGTGCACCTGACGAGGTCCTAGTTTTATGATTTATCTGAATTTAATATTTTCGTGCGTTATCTGGTTTCAAAGGGATGGGGCACAGAGGAGAAGGCCCAAAACCTCTTGGGACCTCAATATACACCAATTAATGGATGGGTCAGTAGTAACCCACCTTGGTGTAGTCTCCCTGGGTATCTGGGGAACCTATGGCACAGAGTTGAATTTGTTATGGTTTATTTTTGTATGTTAGGTTTAGTGGTTAAAAGCATCTGAGACACAATCCCACGAGGTGGGCAGCAGATGAACCCCAAACTTACTCCGTTTTATACTGTGTATAATTTTAAGGCGTAATAGTTGGTTTATCAAGTTTTACAATTAGTTTGGAGTTAAATTTTGTCCATTAGATAAGACGCTGGGTTACTGTGGGGTGGATAGGAGCGGAGCTCCCCGCCTGAGGTCGGAACAAAGGCGTTGCAGCAATCTATTGTTTATCTGAGGATTATATATATATATAATTACCTCTATTTTTCAAAATCTGATTATGTAGATGAATGTGTAATGATTCTCAGTGGCAAGCTCTGCCACCATTTAGCTCTGTTTACTGAGACCATATATCATGTATCTATTCTAACGTGCGTGTAATAGTATTCAGCAATTTAGCCCTACCGGTCCTCCCTGATCCGGCGCCCTAGGTACATTTTATGAGCCCCAGTCATCCATTGACTGGAACCTTGCTATCTAGCGTATGCATGTTTATGTGTAACGATTATATAGATCTTATATAACCGTTATTGTATGTCTCTAATTTAAGATTTATACGAGGTATATTCTAAATCATAACGTTTGACCCTGCATCCAACCCTTGTTTTATAAAAGTGACTTTCCCGCCAGCAGGGTGTGTAGTATCTTTATTAAGTCACAGAATAAATAATGCCATTATCACTTTGAGTAATTCTATAAATTGTTGGAGCTCAATGGAAGAGCCCTACTGGTCCGCCGGCGCCCTTGGTATGAGCCCGAGTCTCTCCCGTATGAGTCTCCGTTACATTCAATGGTGTTATTTTTATATTCTATGAATGTAGTTTATTGATTTTAGAAATTTTAGAACCAGTTGCTGTACTACTTTCTGTTAATCCAGTGATTCTAATAATTGACTAGTTGAATTTATAGATATTTTATTGGTGTCAAGGTCCTGTAAAAATTCAGTACGTGCTTTTGTGTATTCGGAGCACGAGAAGAAAACGTGTTCAATTTTTTCTTCAGTATTACAAAATGAACAGTTTGGAGGTTGATTTTTTACCATGATATGAATGTTTAGTTTAGTTTTTCCTAGCCTTAGTCTTATAATGAAGACGTCATCCATTCTACTATAACCGTATAATTTTGGGTTTTAGTTTGGTATGCCTATTACTTGCCGAAGCTTATTATGGTTTTTTGGCTTTTCCAGATGTTTTTCCATTTTTGTCTATTGATTTGTTGATTAGTGAATAGACTTCCGTTTTAGATAGGTTGACGTCTATATCTATTTCATCGCCGGTAAGTGCTTGTTTGACTAGCTTATCTGCGTTTTCATTACCGGAGATATCTACATGCGATGGGTACATATGCTAATGTTATTGATAAATCCTGGTCTTCGAGTAGTTGCAGAGAGCATTATATTGAGTTGAGAGTGACGGGCCTGTTACTGTTTCTATTTTCTACAGATTGAATGGCCGACAGACTGTCCGATAGGATTACTGCCCCGTCTGGCTTAATTTGATCTATCACACGTAGTGCTAGCCATATAGCTATAAGTTCATTGGAGTAAACAGAGCAGTGGTCAGATATTCTTAGTGATATATTTTTGTTATCGTCAGGGGAATAAACTCCTAAACCTACTCTATTATTTGTCGGATTTTTAGAGCCATCAGTATAGTTTTATTTTTGATATTTGTCTTCAATTGTTGCTAGTGCTATTGCTTTGGCTCCTATTGAATTCGAATTTTTGTCTGTGTTTTTAAGAATTTCATAATTTATCTCTGGTTCGCTTGGGAGCCATGGAGTCAATGGAATTTGGCAGTTTCTGTCTATATGTATTTCTTATAATTTATGTTTCCTATTGCGAGTTGAGTATATTGTCTGAGGCCGAATTACAAATTTGACACCCGTAATCGAGCTTTGATCGAATTAGTGCTTTATGTATGCTTAGAAAGTTGTGTTTATTTGATCCT
Source organism: Mimachlamys varia (assembly GCA_947623455.1). Classification (NCBI taxonomy): domain Eukaryota; kingdom Metazoa; phylum Mollusca; class Bivalvia; order Pectinida; family Pectinidae; genus Mimachlamys; species Mimachlamys varia. The sequence continues at coordinate 57,566,925 of OX392528.1, forward strand.
AGATTGTTACCTGAAACGTAGACCATTGTATTAAGAACTTTTTTCCCTTTCTTGGATGTATTGAACATGTGGTTTCCATGACAGTTTAAGGTCTAAAATTATTTCTAGATATTTTACATTTTTGACATACTCGATCCGCTTATCGCCTAGATATATTTCTGGGGTTCTGCTGAAGAACATTGCTACGGTTTTTTTCTTGTGAGATCTTAAAACCCCACTGGTCTGCCCAATCTTGTATAACATTTAATGTGCTGTATTCAATGCACTGGTTACCTAGTCTACAATACAGGTCACAGTACACAATCTTGGTATACACATACAAGGCACTGCTGGACGGAACAGCTCCCTTCAGAAACATTTAAAGACGTACCCTTTCCCGTCTGCATTTTAGGGTCTCAACTTAGACGACATGTATATACTGACATTTGTTGTCCTAGTACAATTTGTATGTATTAATATGCCTTTTTATATTATCATATGTAAGCTTTAGAATAACTTAACAAATTATAATAGAGTGCTATATAAATGTTGTATATTATTATTTATTATTATGGATCAGCAAAGCCTTAAAACAAAAAATGCCGTAATTAATGTTTTTAATTAATTTAATGCATTACTTACACACTGCATAGTTGTTTGATTATCCATGGTTACAATTTCATGATTTTGCTGTCTGAAATTTGTTTGCAGGGTTTAATTCGAAGAATAACAAAATATTTGGGAAACCAAGTTTATATGGCCACCATTTCAATTGTTATAGGGTGATAATTTCGCCAATTTTGATTTGTGACTCGAGCGAAATAAAAACTCTAAATTAAAAAATTAAGAATACAAGCAATTATACAATATTGTGTACGCACAAATAACTTTTTCTTACCTTCTTTTGTAAAAATAATTAAATATTGACTGATTGAATCAGTAAGGTAATCAGGTTTAAAATTTGATCGCTCGCTTTTCTAATTTTTCTTACCAAGGACATTTAGTTTTCTAGCGTCGATGAAACATTTTGGGGAAAGATCTTTACTCGAATTAAGGTTTAACCAAGTTTCAAAACAGAACCCAACACAAGACGGATTTTTACATACGATGAACCTTAAGTAAATTTCATTAAGATTTATATTCCTGTGTTAAATTAACATAATATTGCTCAACAAAACTAGTTGTTTATTACAATCAATTGTCATGTTTTTTATTTACACTCATAAATCGCATATGCGCATTATATCAAGGTTCATTTCAGTAAAACATTTAAATCCATTTGATTGAATTAATCAATAATATGAACAGACATAGCGTTGAAAAGCTGGAGAATTAGCAAATAAATATTTTGTCAATAATGGTTTTTTATTTTACAGGTGACGATTTTTGGTGACGGCTCAGGCGCTCAGTCAATTGGTATTCACCTGACGAACAGAAAGTCGACGCCTTTTTATAAATCAGCCATACTTCTGAGTCCTCCGTTCACGGTTCCGTTCCGGTCCTTCTACAGTGCTCGCTTCCAGGCCCAGTTGATTGCTCAAATCGTGGGATGCAAGGTTGATGATTTGGAGACCATGATTTCCTGTCTGCGAGGTGTCAATGCCAGCATGTTACTGTGGGCTCAGAACATCTTTCTTACCGAAAGGATACTTATGAGCTCAAGTGAATTGATAAATACCAAACAACCTATAGGACCTGTCATTGATAAGAAATGGGTCCCATCTAGTTTGATAAATGCTTTCCAAAACGGCAAGGAAAACGTGAACAAGCCTGTGCTGATGGGAACCACAAAGGAAGAGGCAGTCATTTTCCTCAGAGAAAAAATTCCTCCAATTTCTTACATTAAAGTACAAGGTATAATGCGAGGTTCATTGCTAAACAGAAATGACCGCCCTCCAAAAGTAAATGAACTGCTGACAAACTATCCACTGTCTCATCCGAATAGCTCTATTACTGATGCCCGGGAAGAGTTTGCAGAAATCACAACCGATTTTGTCTATACCTGCCCAACAAGGAAAGTTGCAAAACACATAGAACTTAAAAAGGGCAAGGCATGGTTGTACTTTTTCGATATAGCTCTTCCTTCCGATGATCTGCTGAAGGCTAACCCACATTGCGTCGGCAGAGCGTGTCATGGTGTTGAACTCCCATTTGTCTTCAATGTCTTCAAATTTCTCGACATCCGCTTCAATCCAATGCACGTCAAACTTGCTGAAAAAGTTGTTGGCTATTTCTCAAACTTCGCCAAATATGGCAACCCCAATCACCAAAACCTTCCAAACTGGAGTAGGTTTGGTTCTGGGAACCATCTTATACTCAGGAAAAGGCAGCTAATCATGGGTCCAGTCAAAGACATCAGAGGAAGCCAATGTAAGCTCTGGGATGAGATCGGATACTACGACTTCACTCCGATCGATCCATACCTTAGAGCCCAAATTTGTTGAGATGAGCCATCAAACAAATTGCAATTATATGTCCTCCTAACATCGGCAAAAACATACAGGCAATTGTGAACTATTCTTTTATCATATTTAGGAAGTAAAAAGTGCGTCAAAGAAAATTAGTGTGTTATTTTCAGATCTATTGTCAAACACGATTGTGTGCTTGCTCTGCTCTCCTACATTTTTGTCTTGCTAGGATAGGTTTAGATAGCGGGCCAGGATAAAGATCTTCCTCTTGTCTTTTGAAATATAAACAGATGTTGATATTTCCTTGACTTTACGCCAGATATCCTGGCGGTTGTATATCAGCCAGTGTATTACTTTCCTGAGCTCTATACCAGATATCCTGGCGGTTGTATATCAGCCAGTGTATTACTTTCCTGAGCTCTATACCAGATATCCTGGCGGTTGTATATCAGCCAGTGTATCTCTTTCCTGAGCTCTATACCAGATATCCCGGCGGTTGTATATCAGCCAGTGTATTACTTTCCTGAGCTCTATACCAGATATCCTGGCGGTTGTATATCAGCCAGTGTATAACTTTCCTGAGCTCTATACCAGATATCCTGGCGGTTGTATATCAGTCAGTGTATTACTTTCCTGAGCTCTATACCAGATATCCTGGCGGTTGTATATCAGCCAGTGTATTACTTCCCTGAGCCCTATACCAGATATCCTGGCGGTTGTATATTAGCCAGTGTATTACTTTCCTGAGTTCTATACCAGATATCCTGGCGGCTGTATGTCAGCCTAATGTATTACTTTCCTAAACTCTATACCAGATATCCTGGATGTCGAATGGCAGCGAATGTATTACTTCTTGAACTGTAAACCAGATATCCTGACGGTTGTATGTCAGCCTATTATTACTTTCCTAAACTCTACGTCAGATATACTGTCGGTTATAAGACAGTCCATGTTTATTTTCCTGAACTGTATACCATATATCTTTGTGGTTGTATGGCAGTCTATGTTTACTTTCCTGAACTCCAAGTCAGATATCCTGGCGGTTGTATGTCAGCTCATGTTTATTTTCCTGAACTCTATACCAGATATCCTGGCGGTTGTATGTCAGCCTATGTATAACTTTTTTTTGGGAAGTATTCTGTTAACTGTTGTAGTATTTGTGTGATACGCTTCTCACATTTTGCTTTATTACATTTTCTTATTTTTTACTATAATGCACATTTCATCAATGAATATAAAGCAAGTCAACTTATTCCTATGTTGTTTATGTGTCCTAATCTCGATTGAAAGGTATAAAAACTCTGATAATCTAGGTAACATTGACCGGTTTTTCGAAGGTTGAAATACTGTCGAACCATGCGTCTGTATTACAATCTTTCAACGTACCGGTTTATGAGCAAGACGCTGACCTACCTTGTCTTTATTGGATACCGAAACTACACAAGGATCCTTATAAGCAACGTTTATCGCTGGCTCTGCTAATTGCTCGACCAAACCATTATCAAAACTTCTTACTACCATTCTTAGGACCATAAAATCAATATATAGAGCTTCAGTCTTATTGTGACACTGTATACTCCAGAAGTTGAATTAATGGCATGTGGATTTTGAAAAACTCGAAAGATCTTTTGATCAATCTTGAACACCCCCTCCTAAAAAATCTCTTTTCGATCAAAACATTTGATTTTTCCACTCTGTACACTACCATACCTAATACAAAATTAAAGGAACGACTTTGATCTCTTGCTACAGCAACCGCTTTGGGCCGGCCAACGCCTCAGTCAGAACTTCCGGTAAAGTAACGCCTCAGTCAGTACTTCCAATAAAGTAATGCCTCGGTCAGTACTTCCAATAAAGTAACGCCTCGGTCAGTACTTCCAATAAAGTAACGCCTCAGTCAGTAATTCAAGTTAAGTAAAGCCTCATTCAGTACTTTCAGTAAAGTAAAGCCTCATTTAATACTTCCGGCAAAGTAACGCCTCAGTCAGTACTTCCAGTAAAGTAATGACTCAGTCCGTACTTCCGATAAAGTAACGCCTCAGTCATTACTTCCAATGAAGAAACACCTCAGTCAGTACTTCCGGTAAAATAACGCCTCAGTCAGTACTTCCAGTAAAGTAACGCCTTATTCAGTACTTCAAATAAAATAACGCCTCATTCAGTCCTTCCGGTAAAGTAACACCTCAGTCAGTATTTCCAGTAAAGTAACATCTCATTCGGTACTTCAAATAAAATAACACCTCAGTCAGTATTTCCAGTAAAGTAACATCTCATTCAGTACTTCTTGTAAAATAATACCTCAGTTAGTACTTCCGGTAAAGTAATGCCTCAGTCAGTACTTTCGGTAAAACAACGTCTCAGTCAGTACTTCCTGTAAAGTAACGGTTCAGTCAGTACTTCCAGTAAAGTAATGCCTCACTCAGTGCTTCCAGGAAAGAAAAGCCTCATTCAATACTTCCGGTTAAGTACCGCCTCAGTCAGTACTTACAGTAAAGTAACGTCTCAGTCAGTAATTTTAGTAAAATAACGTCTCAGTCAGTACTTCCAGTAAAGCAACGCCCCAGTCATTACTTCCAATGAAGAAACACCTCATTCAGTACTTCTTGTAAAATAATACCTCAATCAGTACTTCCAATTAATGGAACGCCTCAGTCAGTACTTCCGGTAAAATAACGCCTTATTCAGTACTTCCAGTAAAGTAACGCCTCAATCAGTACTTCCAGTAAAGTAACGCCTCAGTCAGTACTTCCGGTAAAGTAATGCCTCAGTCAATTCTTCCAGTAAAATAATACCTCAGCCAGTACTTCCAGTAAAGTAACGCCTCAGTCAGTACTTCCAGTAAAGTAACGCCTTATTCAGTACTTCAAATAAAATAACGCTTCAGTCAGTATTTCCAGTAAAGTAACATCTCATTCAGTACTTCTTGTAAAATAATACCTCAGTCAGTACTTCCAGTAAAGTAATGCCTCAGTCAATTTTTCCAGTAAAATAATACCTCAGTCAGAACTTCCAGTTAGGTAACGCCTCAGTCAGTACTTCCAGGAAAGTAACGCCTCAGTCAGTACGTCCGGTAAAGTAATGCCTCAGTCAGTACTTCCGGTAAAGTAACACACCTGTCAGTACTTCCAGTGAAGGAACGTCTCAGTCAGTACATCTGGTAAAATAACGCTTCAATCAGTAATTTCGGTAAACTAATGCCTCAGTCAGTAATTTTGGTAAAATAACGCCTCAGTCAGTATTTCTGGTAAAGTAACGCCTCATTCAGTACTTCCGATAAAGTAACGTCTCGGTCAGTACTTCCAGTAAAGTAAAGCCTCTGTCAGTACTTCCAGTAACGCCTCAGTTAGTACTTCCGGTAAAGAAAGACCTCAGTCAGTACTTCCAGTAAAGTAACGTCTCAGTCAGTACTTCCAGTAAAATAACGCTTCAGTCAGTACTTCCGATAAAGTAACGCCTCAGTCACTATTTCAAGTAAAGTAACATCTCATTCAGTACCTCTGGTAAAACAATACCTCAGTCAGTACTTCCAGTACAGAACGCCTCTGTCAGTACTTCCGTTAAAGTAATGATTGAGTCAGTACTTCCGGCAAAGTAACGCCTCAGTCAGTACTTCCAGTAAAGTAACGTCTCAGTCAGTACTTCTGGTAAATTAACGCTTAGTAAGTACTTCCAGTAAAGTAATGTATTATTTAGTTCTTCCAGTAAAATAACGCCTCAGTAAGTACTGCGAGTAAAGTAACGCCTCAGTCAGTACGTCCAGTAAAGTAACGCCTCAGTCAGTACTTCCAGTAAAGTAAGCCTCAGTCAGTACTTCCAGTAAAGTAATGCCTCAGTCAGTTCTTCCAGTAAAGTAAAGCCTCATTCAGTACTTCTTGTAAATTAACGCCTTATTAAGTACTTCCGGTAAAGAAACGCTTCCGTCCGTACTTCCGGTAAAGTTACGCCTCAGTCAGTACTTCCGGTAAATTAAAGCTTCAATCAGTACCTCCAGTAAAGAAATGCCTTATTCAGAACTTTCAGTATAGTAATGCCTTATTTAATTCTTCCGGCAAAGCAACACCTTAGTCAATACTACTGGTAAAGTAATGCCTCAGTCAGTACTTCCAGTAAAGTAACGTCTCAGTCAGTACTTGCAGTAAAGTAAAGCCTCTGTCAGTACTTCCGTTAAAATAACGCTTCAATCAGTACTTTCGGTAAAGTAATGCCTCAGTCGGTATTTCTGGTGAAGTAACGCCTCAATCAGTATTTCTGGTGAAGTAACGCCTCATTCAGTACTTCCGATAAAGTAACGCCTCACTTAGTACTTCCGGTAAAGTAATGCTTAAGTCAGTACTTCGAGTAAAGTAAAGCCTCATTCAGCACCTCTGGAAAAGTACACCTCTGTCAGTACTTCCGGTAAAATAACGTTTCAGTCAGTACTTCCAGTAAAGTAACGCCGTATTCAGAACTTCCAGTGAAGGAAAGCCTCAGTCAGTCCTTCAGGAAAAGTAACGCCTCAGTCAGTACTTCCGGTAAAGTAAAACCTCAGTCAGTACTTCTGGTAAAGTAAGGCCTCAGTCAGTACTTCCAGTAAATTAACGCCTCAGTCAGTACTTTTGGTAAAGGAATGCCTCAGTCAGTACTTTCGGTAAAGTAAGGCATCAGTCAGTACTTCCAGGAAAGAAAAGCCTCATTCAGTTCTTCCGATAAAGTTACGCCTCAGTCAGTACTTCCGGTAGAATAATGCCTCAGTCAGTACTTTCAGCAAAGTTACGTCTCAGTCAGTACTTCCAGTAAAGTAACGCCTCAGTCAGGACTTCCAGTGAAGAAACACCTCAGTGAGTACTTCCGGTAAAAGAATGCCTCAGTCAGTACATCCGGTAGAATAACGCCTCAGTTCGTCCTTCCAGTAAAGTAATGCCACATTTAATACTTCCAGTAAAGAAACGCCTCAGTCAGTTCTTAAAGAAAAGTAACGCCTCATTCAGTACTTCAAGTAAAATAACGCATCAGTCAATACTTCCGGTAAAGTAATGCCTCAGTCAGTTCTTCCAGTAAAGTAAAGCCTCATTCAGTACTTCTGGTAAATTAACGCCTTATTGAGTACATCCGGTCAAGTAACGCTTCAGTCCGTACTTCCGGTAAAGTAACGCCTCAGTCAGTACTTCTGGTAAAGTCATGTTTCATTCAGTACTTCTGGTAAAGTAACGTCTCATTCAGTACTTCCGGTAAAAGAATGCCTCAGTCAGTACATCCGGTAGAATAACGCCTCAGTTCGTCCTTCCAGTAAAGTAATGCCACATTTAATACTTCCAGTAAAGAAACGCCTCAGTCAGTTCTTAAAGAAAAGTAACGCCTCATTCAGTACTTCAAGTAAAATAACGCATCAGTCAATACTTCCGGTAAAGTAATGCCTCAGTCAGTTCTTCCAGTAAAGTAAAGCCTCATTCAGTACTTCTGGTAAATTAACGCGTTATTGAGTACATCCGGTCAAGTAACGCTTCAGTCCGTACTTCCGGTAAAGTAACGCCTCAGTCAGTACTTCTGGTAAAGTCATGTTTCATTCAGTACTTCTGGTAAAGTAACGTCTCATTCAGTGCTTCCAGTAAATTAGCGCTTCAATCAGTATTTCCAGTAAAGAAATGCCTTATTCAGAACTTCCAGTATAGTAATGCCTTATTTTATTCTTCCGGCAAAGCAACGCCTCAGTTAGTACTTCCAGTAAAGTAACGTCTCAGTCAGTACTTCTGGTAAAGTAATGACTCTATCAGTACTTCAAGTGAAGGAACGCCTCAGTCAGTACTTCCAGTAAAATAATGCCTCAATCAGTACTTTCGGTAAAGTAATGCCTCAATCAGTACTTTCGGTAAAGTTACGCCTCGGTCAGTATTTCTGGTGAAGTAACGCCTCCGTCAGTACTTCCAGTAAAGTAATGCTTCATTTAATACTTCCAGTAAACTAACGCCTCAGTCAGTACTTCCAGTAAAGAAAAGCCTCAATCAGGACTTCCAGTAAAATAACGCCTCAGTCAGTACTTCCGTAAAAGTGATACCTCAGTCAGTACTTTCAGTAAAAGTAACGCCTCAGTCAGTGCTTCCAGTAAAGTAATGCCTTATTTAATACTTCTAGTAAAGTAACGCCTCAATCAGTATTTCCAGTAAAGTAACGCCTCATTCATTACTTATGGTAAAATAATACCTCAGTCAGTACTTCCAGTGAAGTAATAATTCAATCAGTACTTCAGTACTTCCGGTAAAGTAACGCCTTAATAAGTACTTCCAGTACAGTAACGCCCCAGTCAGTACTTTAGGTTAAGAAAAGCCTGATTCAGAACTTCCGACCAAGTAACGTTTCGGTCAGTACTTCCAGTAAAGTAACGCCTCAATCAGTACTTCCAGTAAAGTAACGCCTCAGTCAGTACTTCCGGTAAAATAATGCATCAGTGAGTACTTCAAGTAAAGTAACGTCTCAGTCAGTACTTCCAGTAAAGTAATGCCTCACTCAGTACTTACAGGAAAGAAAAGCCTCATTTAGTACTTCCGATAAAGTTACGCCTCAGTCAGTACTTCCAGTAAAATAACGCCTCAATCAGTACTTATATCAAAGTTACGTCTCAGTCAGTACTTCCAGTAAAGTAACGCCTCAGTCAGTACTTCCGGAAAGGTAACGCCTCAGCCAGTACTTCTAGTAAAGTAAGGCCTCCGTCAGTACTTCCGGTAAAGTAATGCTTCAGTCAGTTCTTCAAGAAAAGAAAAGCTTCATTCAATACTTCCGGTAGATTAACGCCTTATTCAGTACTTCTGGTAAAGTTACGCCTTAGTAAGTACTTCCAATACAGTAACGCCTTAGTACTTCGGGTAAAGTAACGCCTCAGTAAGTACTTCGAGTAAAGTAAAGCCTCATTCAGTACTTCTGGTACATCAACGCCTTATTTAGTACTTCCAATTAATTAACGCCTCAGTCAGTATTCCAGTCAAGTAACGCCTCAGTCAGTACTTCCAGTAAAGTAAAGCCTCATTCAGTACTTCTTGTAAATCAACGCCTTATTCAGTACTTCCGGTCAAGTAATGCCTCAGTCAGTACCTTCAGTAAAGTAACGCTTCAGTCCGTACTTCCGGTAAAGCAACGCCTCAGTCAGTATTTCCAGTCAAGTAACATCTCATTCAGTACTTCTTGTAAAATAATACCTCAGTCAGTACTTCCAGTAAAGTAACGCCCCAGTCAGAACTTCCAGTAAAGTAAGCCTCAGTCAGTACTTCCAGTAAAGTAATGCCTCAGTCAGTTCTTCCAGTAAAGTAACGCCTCATTCAGTACTTCTGGTAAATTAACGCCTTATTAAGTACTTCCGGTCAAGTAAACGATTCAGTCTGTACTTCCGGTAAAGTAACGCCTAAGTCTGTACTTCCGTTAAATTAACGCTTCAATCAGTGATTCCAGGAAAGAAATGCCTTATCCAGAACTTCAAGTATTGTAATGCCTTATTTAATTCTTCCTGTACTTCCAATAAAGTAACAGCTGTATGTACTTCCAGTAAAATAACGCCTCAATCAGTACTTTTGGTAAAGTAATGCCTAAGTCAATACTTTTGGTAAAAAAACGCCTCAGTCAGTTTTTCTGGTGAGGAAACGCCTCATTCAGTACTTCCGATAAAGAAACGTCTCGATCAGTACTTCCAGTAAAGTAACGCCTATGTCAGTACTTCCAGTAACGCCTCAGTTAGTACTTACGGTAAAGTAATGCATCATTCAGTACTTCAAGTAAAGTAATGCGTCAGTCAGTACTTCGAGTAAAGTAAAGTCTCATTCAGTTCTTCCGGTAAAGTACACCTCAGTCAGTACTTACGATAAAATAACGCCTCAATTAGTCCTTCAGGAAAAGTAACGCCTCAGTCAGGACTTCCGAAAAGTAACACCTCAGTCAGTACTTCTGGTAAAGTAAGACCTCAGTCAGTACTTCCAGTAAAGTAACGTCTCAGTCAGTTCTTCAAGTAAAATAACGCTTCAGTCAGTACTTCCGGTAAAGTAACGCCACAGTCACTATTTCCAGTAAAGTAACATCTCATTCAGTACCTCTTGTAAAACAATACCTCAGTCAGTACTTTCAGTACAGAAACGCCTCAGTCAATACTTCCGATAAAGTCATGTTTCATTCAGTACTTCAAGTAAATTAACGCTTCAATCAGTAATTCTAGTAAAGAAATGCCTTATTCAGAACTTCCAGTATAGTAATGCCTTATTTAATTCTTCCGGCAAAGAAACGCCTCAGTCAGTACTTCCAGTAAAGTAACGCCTCTGTCAGTACTTCCAGTGAAGGAACGCCTCAGTCAGTACTTTCAGTAAAATAATGCTTCAATCAGTACTTTCGGTAAAGTAATGCCTCAGTCAGTAATTTCGGTAAAGAAACGCCTCAGTCAGTATTTCTGGTGAAGTAACGCTTCATTCAGTACTGTACTTCCGTGAAGTAACGTCTCGGTCAGTATTTCTAGTAAAGTAATGCCTCTGTCAGTACTTCCAGTAACGCCTCAGTAAGTACTTCCGGTAAGTAATGCTTCAGTCAGTACTTCGAGTAAAGTAAAGCCTCATTCAGTACGTCCGGAAAAGTACACCTCAGTCAGTACTTCCGGTAAAATAACTTTTCAGTCAGTACTTCCAGTAAAGTAACGCCTAAGTCAGAACTTCCAGTGAAGGAAGGCCTCAGTCAGTCCTTCAGGAAAAGTAACGCCTCAGTCAGTACTTCCGATAAAGTAACATTTCAGTCAGGCCTCAATCAGTGCTTCCAGTAAAGTCACTCCTCTGTTTGTACTTCCAGTGAAGGAACGTCTCAGTCAGTACTTCCGGTAAAATAACGCTTCAATCAGTACTTTCGGTAAAGTAACGCCTCGGTCAGTACTTTGGGTAAAGAAACGCCTCTGTCAGTACTTCCAGTAACGCCTCAGATAGAATTTCCGGAAAAGTAAAGCTTCATTCAGTACTTCCGGAAAAGTACACCTCAGTCAGTACTTCCGGTAAATAACGTTTCAGTCAGTACTTCCAGTGAAGGAACGCCTCAGTCAGTCCTTCAGGAAACGTAACGCCTCAGTCATAGCTTCCGGTAAAGTACACCTCAGTCAGTACTTCCGGTAAAGTAAAACCTCAGTCAGTACTTCTGGTAAAGTAAGGCCTCAGTCAGTTCCGCCACTAAAGTAATGTCTCAGTCAGTACTTCCAGTCAAATAACGCTTCAGTCAATACTTCCGGTAGAGTCATAGTCACTATTTCCAGTAAAGTAACATCTCATTCAGGACCTCTGGTTAAAAAATACCTCAGTCAGTACTTCCAGTACAGAAACGCCTCAGTCAGTACTTCCGGTAAAGTAATGATTCAGTCAGTACTTCCTGTAAAGTAACGCCTCAGTCAGTACTTCCGGTAAAGGAATGCCTTAATCATTACTTCCGGTAAAGTAATGCATCAGTCAGTACTTCTAGTAAATTAACGCTTCAGTCAGTACTTCCAGTAAAGTAATGCCATATTCAATACTTCCGGTGATTAACGCCTTATTCAGTACTTCTGGTAAAGTTACGCCTTAGTAAGTACTTCCAATACAGTAACGCCTCAGTCAGTACTTCGGGTAAAGTAACGCCTCAGTCAGTACTTATGAAAAAGTAACGCCTCAGTCAGTACTTCCAGTAAAGTAAGCCTCAGTCAGTACTTCCGGTAAAGTAATGCCTCAATCAGTCCTTCCGGTAAAGTAATGTATTAGTCAGTACTTCTAGTAAAGCAACGCTTCAGTCAGTACTTCCAGTAAAGTAATGCCTCACTCAGTACTTCTAGGAAAGAAAAGCCTCCTTTAGTACTTCCGATAAAGTTACGCCTCAGCCAGTACTTCCGGTAAAATAATGCCTCAGTCAGTACTTTCAGCAAAGTTACGTCTCAATCAGTACCTCCAGTAAAGTAACGACTCAGTCAGTACTTCCGGTAAAAGAATGCCTCAGTCAGTACTTCCGGTAAAATAACGCCTCAGTTAGCATTTCCAGTAAAATAATGCCTCATTTAATACTTCCTGTAAAGAAACGCCTCAGTCAGTTCTTCCAGTAAAGTAACGTCTCATTCAGTACTTCAAGTAAAATAACGCATCAGTCAGTATTTACGGTAAAACAACCTTTCAGTCAGTATTTTCAGTCAAGTAACATCTTATTCAGTACCTCTTGTAAAATAATACCTCAGTCAGTACTTCCAGTAAAGTAACACCTCAATCAGCACTTCTGGTAAATAAAAGCCTTAGTAAGCACTTCCGGTAAAGTAACACCTCAGTCAGTACCTATGGTAAAGTAACGCCTCAGTCAGTACTTCCAGTAAAGTAACGCTTGACAGTTCTTCCAGTAAAGTAATGCCACATTCAGTGCTTACAGTAAAGAAAAGCCTCAATCAGTACTTCCAGTAAAGTAACGCGTCAGTCAGTACTTCCGGTAAAGTAATGCCTCAGTCAGTACTTCCAGTAAAGTAACGCCTCAGTCAGTACTTCCGGTAAAGTAACGCCTCAGTCAGTACTTCCGGTAAATGAATGCCTCAATCAGTACTTCCGGTAAATTAAAGCATCAGTCAGTACTTCAGTAAAGTAACGCTTCAGTCAGTACTTCCAGTAAATTAAAGCCTCACTCAGAACTTTCAGGAAAGAAAAGCCTCATTTAGTACTTCCGATAAAGTTACGCCTCAGCCAGTACTTCCGGTAAAATAATGCATCAGTCAGTACTTCTGGTAAAGTAACGCTTCAGTCAGTACTTCCGGTAAAGAAACACCTCAGTCAGTACTTCCGGTAAAGTAACACCTCAGTCAGTACTTCCGGTAAAGTAACACCTCAGTCAGTACTTCCGAAAAAGTAACACCTCAGTCACTACTTCCAATAAAGTAACGCCTCAGTCAATACATTCGGAAAAGTAACGCCTCGGTCGGGACTTCCGTTAAAGAAACGCCTCAATCAGTACTTCCGGTAAAGAAACGCCTCAGTCAGTATTTCCGGTCAGGTAAAGCCTCAGTCAGCTCTTCCAGTAAAGTAACGTCTCATTAAGTACTTCCGATAAAGAAACGCCTCAGTGAGTACTTCCGGTACTGTAAGGCCTCAGCCAGTACTTCCAGTAAAGTAACGTCTCAGTCAGTACTTCCACTAACGTAACGCTTCAGTCAGTATTTCTGGTAAAGTAACGCCTTAGTCAGTACTTCCGGTAAAGTTACGCCTCAGACAGTAACTTCCAGCAAAGTAACACTTCGGTCAGTACTTCCGGTAAAGTAACGCCTCAGTCAGTACTTCCGGTAAAGTAACGCCTCAGTCAGTACTTCAAGTAAAGTAATGCCTTAGTCAGTACTTCCGGTAAAGTAACGCCTTAGTCAGTACTTCTAGTAAAGTAACACCTTAGTCAGTACTTCCGGTAAAGTAAAGCCTAAGTCCGTTCTTTTGAAAAGGTAACCCCTGAGTCATTACTTCCAGTAAAGTTAAGTCTCAGTCAGTTCTTTTGAAAAAATAACACCTCAGTCATTACTTCCAGTAAAGTAACGCCTCAGTCAGTACTTCCAGTAAAGTAACGCCTCGGTAAGGACTTCCGTTAAAGAAACGCCTCAATCAGTACTTCCGGTAAAGAAACGCCTCAGTCAGTATTTCCGGTAATGTAAGGCCTCAGTCAGTACTTCCAGTAAAGTAACGCCTCAGTCAGTACTTCCACTAACGTAACGTTTCAGATAGTACTTCGGGAAAAGAAACGACTCAGTCAGTACTTCCGGTAAAGTAGCGCCTCAGCCAGTACTTCCGGTAAAGTAAAGCCCCAGTCAGTACTTCCGGTAAAGTAGCGCCTCAGCCAGTACTTCCGGTAAAGTAAAGCCCCAGTCAGTACTTCCAGTAAAGTAACGCCTCAGTCAGTACTTCCGGTAAAGTAACGCCTCAGTCAATACTTTCGGAAAAGTAACGCCTCAGTCAGTACTTCCAGTAAGGTATCGCCTCAGACAGTACTTCCGGTAAAGTAACGCCTCAGTCAGTACTTCTAGTAAAGTAACGCCTTAGTCAGTACTTCTGGTTAAGTAAAGCCTAAGTCCGTTCTTCTGGTAAGATAACCCCTGAGTCAGTACTTCCGGTAAAGCAACGCCTCAGTCAGTACTTCTAGTAAAGTAACGCCTTAGTCAGTACTTCCGGTAAAGTTACGCCTCAGACAGTAACTTCCAGTAAAGTAACACTTCGGTCAGTGCTTCCGGTAAAGTAACGCCTCAGTCAGTACTTCCGGTAAAGTAACGCCTCAGTCATTACTTCTAGTAAAGTAATGCCTTAGTCAGTTCTTCCGGGAAAGTAACGCCTCAGTCAGTACTTCTAGTAAAGTAACAGCTTAGTCAGTACTTCTGGTAAAGTAAAGCCTAAGTCCGTTCTTTTGGTAAGGTAACCCCTGAGTCATTACTTCCAGTAAAGTTAAGCCTCAGTCAGTTCTTTTGAAAAAATAACACCTCAGTCATTACTTCCAGTAAAGTAACGCCTCAGTCAGTACTTCCAGTAAAGTAACGCCTCGGTCAGGACTTCCGTTAAAGAAACGCCTCAATCAGTACTTCCGGTAAAGAAACGCTTCAGTCAGTATTTCCGGTAATGTAAGGCCTCAGTCAGTACTTCCAGTAAAGTAACGCCTCAGTCAGTACTTCCACTAACGTAACGTTTCAGATAGTACTTCGGGAAAAGTAACGACTCAGTCAGTACTTCCGGTAAAGTAGCGCCTCAGCCAGTACTTCCGGTAAAGTAAAGCCCCAGTCAGTACTTCCAGTAAAGCAATGCCTCAGTCCGTACTCCCAGTAAGGTAACGCCTGAGTCAGTACTTCTAGTAAAGTAACGCCTCAGTCAGTACTTCTAGTAAAGTAACGCCTTAGTCAGTACTTCCGGTTAAGTAAAGCCTAAGACCGTTCTTCTGGTAAGGTAACCCCTGAGTCAGTACTTCCGGTAAAGCAACGCCTCAGTCAGTACTTCTAGTAAAGTAACGCCTTAGTCATTACTTCCGGTAAAGCAACGCCTCAGTCAGTACTTCTAGTATAGTAACGCCTCAGTCAGTACTTCCAGTAAAGTAACGTCTCATTCATTACTTCCACTAAAGTCAAGCCTCAGTCAGTATTTCCGGTAATGTAAGGCCTCAGTCATTACTTCCAATAAAGTAACGCCTCAGTCAATACATTCGGAAAAGTAACGCCTCGGTCAGGACTTCCGTTAAAGAAACGCCTCAATCAGTATTTCCGGTAAAGAAACGCCTCAGTCAGTATTTCCGGTCAGGTAAAGCCTCAGTCAGCTCTTCCAGTAAAGTAACGTCTCATTCAGTACTTCCGATAAAGAAACGCCTCAGTGAGTACTTCCGGTAATGTAAGGCCTCAGTCAGTACTTCCAGTAAAGTAACGTCTCAGTCAGTACTTCCACTAACGTAACGCTTCAGTCAGTATTTCTGGTAAAGTAACGCCTTACTCAGTACTTCCGGTAAAGTTACGCCTCAGACAGTAACTTCCAGTAGAGTAACACTTCGGTCAGTACTTCCGGTAAAGTAACGCCTCAGTCAGTACTTCCGGTAAAGTAACGCCTCAGTCAGTACTTCAAGTAAAGTAATGCCTTAGTCAGTACTTCCGGTAAAGTAACACCTCAGTCAGTACTTCTAGTAAAGTAACACCTTAGTCAGTACTTCCGGTAAAGTAAAGCCTAAGTCCGTTCTTTTGGTAAGGTAACCCCTGAGTCATTACTTCCAGTAAAGTAACGCCTCAGTCAGTACTTCCAGTAAAGTAACGCCTCGGTCAGGACTTCCGTTAAAGAAACGCCTCAATCAGTACTTCCGGTAAAGAAACGCCTCAGTGAGTACTTCCAGTAAAGTAACGCCTCAGTCAGGACTTCCGTTAAAGTAACGCCTCAATCAGTACTTCCGGTAAAATAACGTCTCATTCATTACTTCCAGTAAAGTTAAGCCTCAGTCAGTTCTTCCGAAAAAGTAACACCTCAGTTATTACTTCCAATAACGCATTAGTCAGTTTTTCCAGTAAAATAACGCATCATTCAGTATTTCAGGTAAAGTAACGCCTCAATCAATACTTTCGAAAAAGTAACGCCTCCGTCAGTACTTCCAGTAAGGTAACGCCTCAGACAGTACTTTCGGTAAAATAACGCATCAGTCCGTTCTTCTGGTAAGGTAACCCCTGAGTCAGTACTTCCGGTAAAGCAACGCCTCAGTCAGTACTTCTAGTTAAGTAACGCCTTAGTCAGTACTTCCGGTAAAGTAACGCCTTAGTCAGTACTTCTATTAAAGTAACCCCTGAGTCAGTACTTTCGCTAAAGCAACGCCTCAGTCAGTACTTCTAGTAAAGTAACGCCTTAGTCAGTACTTCCGGTACAGTAACGCCTCAGTCAGATCTTCTGGTAAAGTAACCCCTGAGTCAGTACTTCCGGTAAAGTAACGTCTCATTCATTACTTCCACTAAAGTTAAGCCTCAGTCAGTTCTTCCGAAAAGTAACACCTCAGTCATTACTTCCAGTAAAGTAACGCCTCAGTCAGTACTTCCAGTAAAGTAACGCCTCGGTCAGGACTTCCGTTAAAGAAACGCCTCAATCAGTACTTTCGGTAAAGAAACGCCTCAGTCAGTATTTCCGTAATGTAACGCTTCAGTCAGTACTTCGGGAAAAGTAACGACTCAGTCAGTACTTCCGGTAAAGTAGCGCCTCAGCCAGTACTTCCAGTAAAGTCAAGCCTCATTCAGTACTTCTGGTAAAGTAACGCCTCAGTCAGTACTTCCGGAAAAGAAACACCTGAGTCATTACTTCCAATAAAGTAACGCCTCAGTCAGTACTTCCAGTAAAGTAACGCCTCAGTCAGTACTTCCACTAATGTAACGCTTCAGTCAGTACTTTGGGAAAAGTAACGACTCAGTCAGTACTTCCGGTAAAGTAGCGCCTCAGCCAGTACTTCCGGTAAAGTAAAGCCTCAGTCAGTACTTTCAGTAAAGTAATGCCTCCGTCAGTACTCCCAGTAAGGTAACGCCTGAGTCAGTACTTCTAGTAAAGTAACGCCTCAGTCAGTACTTCCGGTAAAGTAACGTCTCATTCATTACTTCCAGTAAAGTCAAGCCTCATTCAGTACTTCTGGTAAAGTAACACCTGAGTCATTACTTCCAATAAAGTAACGCATCAGTCAGTTTTTCCAGTAAAGTAACGCATCAGTCAGTATTTCTGGTAAAGTAACGCCTCAGTCAATACTTTCGGAAAAGTAACGCCTCAGTCAGTACTTCCAGTAAAGCATCGCCTCAGACAGTACTTCCAGTAAAGTAACGCCTCAGTCAGTACTTCTAGTAAAGTAACGCCTTAGTCAGTACTTCCGGTTAAGTAAAGCCTAAGTCCGTTCTTCTGGTAAGGTAACCCCTGAGTCAGTACTTCCGGTAAAGCAACGCCTCCGTCAGTACTTCTAGTAAAGTAACGCCTTAGTCAGTACTTCCGGTAAAGTAACGCCTCAGTCAGTACTTCTATTAAAGTAACCCCTGAGTCAGTACTTTTGCTAAAGCAACGCCTCAGTCAGTACTTCTAGTAAAGTAACGCCTCAGTCAGTTCTTCTGGTAAAGTAACCCCTGAGTCAGTACTTCCGGTAAGGCATCGCCTCAGTCAGTACTTCTAGTATAGTAACGCCTCAGTCAGTACTTCCGGTAAAGTAACGTCTCATTCATTACTTCCACTAAAGTCAAGCCTCAGTCAGTACTTCCAATAAAGTAACGCCTCAGTCAATACATTCGGAAAAGTAACGCCTCGGTCAGGACTTCCGTTAAAGAAACGCCTCAATCAGTACTTCCGGTAAAGAAACGCCTCAGTCAGTATTTCCGGTCAGGTAAAGCCTCAGTCAGCTCTTCCAGTAAAGTAACGTCTCATTCAGTACTTCCGATAAAGAAACGCCTCAGTGAATACTTTCGGTAATGTAAGGCCTCAGTCAGTACTTCCAGTAAAGTAACGTCTCAGTCAGTACTTCCACTAACGTAACGCTTCAGTCAGTACTTCCGAAAAAGTAACACCTCAGTCATTACTTCCAATAAAGTAACGCATCAGTCAGTATTTCTGGTAAAGTAACGCCTCAGTCAATACTTTCGGAAAAGTAACGACTCAGTCAGTACTTCCGGTAAAGTAGAGCCTCAGCCAGTACTTCCGGTAAAGTAAAGCCTCAGTCAGTACTTCTAGTAAAGTAACGCCTCAGTCAGTACTTCCGGTAAATTAACGTCTCATTCATTACTTCCGGTAAAGTCAAGCCTCATTCAGTACTTCTGGTAAAGTAACGCCTCAGTCAGAACTTCCGGATAAGGAACACCTCAGTCAGGACTTCCGTTAAACTAACGCCTCAATCAGTACTTCCGGTAAAGTAACGCCTCAGTCAGTATTTCCGATCAAGTAAAGCCTCAGTCAGTACTTCTTGTAAAGTAACGCCTCAGTCATTACTTCCGGTAAAGTAACGTCTCATTCATTACTTCCACTAAAGTCAAGCCTCAGTCAGTACCTCCGAAAAAGTAACTCCTCAGTCATTACTTCCAATAAAGTAACGCATCATTCAGTTCTTCCAGTAAAGTAACGCCTCAGTCAGTATTTCTGGTAAAGTAACGCCTCAGTCAATACTTTCGGAAAAGTAACGCCTCAGTTAGTACTTCCAGTAAAGTAACGCCTCCGTCAGTACTTCCAGTAAAGTAATGCCTCGGTCAGTACTTCCGTTAAAGTAACGCCTCAATCAGTACTTCCGGTAAAGAAACGCCTAAGTCAGTACTTCTAGTGAGTAACGCCTTAGTCAGTACTTCCGGTAAAGTAACGCCTCAGTCAGTTCTTCTATTAAAGTAATCCCTGAGTCAGTTCTTCCGCTAAAGCAGCGCCTCAGTCAATACTTTTAGGAAGCTAACGCCTCAGTGAGTACTTCCGGTCAGGTAAAGCCTCAGTCAGTACTTCCAGTAAAGTAACGCCTCAGTCAGTACTTCCGAAAAAGTAACACCTCAGTCATTACTTCCAATAAAGTAACGCATCAGTCAGTATTTCTGGTAAAGTAACGCCTCAATCAGTACTTCTGGTAAAGTAACGCCTCAGTCAGAACTTCCGGATAAGGAACACCTCAGTCAGGACTTCCGTTAAACTAACGCCTCAATCAGTACTTCCGGTAAAGTAACGCCTCAGTCAGTATTTCCGATCAAGTAAAGCCTCAGTCAGTACTTCTTGTAAAGTAACGCCTCAGTCATTACTTCCGGTAAAGTAACGTCTCATTCATTACTTCCACTAAAGTCAAGCCTCAGTCAGTACCTCCGAAAAAGTAACTCCTCAGTCATTACTTCCAATAAAGTAACGCATCATTCAGTTCTTCCAGTAAAGTAACGCCTCAGTCAGTATTTCTGGTAAAGTAACGCCTCAGTCAATACTTTCGGAAAAGTAACGCCTCAGTTAGTACTTCCAGTAAAGTAACGCCTCCGTCAGTACTTCCAGTAAAGTAATGCCTCGGTCAGTACTTCCGTTAAAGTAACGCCTCAATCAGTACTTCCGGTAAAGAAACGCCTAAGTCAGTACTTCTAGTGAGTAACGCCTTAGTCAGTACTTCCGGTAAAGTAACGCCTCAGTCAGTTCTTCTATTAAAGTAATCCCTGAGTCAGTTCTTCCGCTAAAGCAGCGCCTCAGTCAATACTTTTAGGAAGCTAACGCCTCAGTGAGTACTTCCGGTCAGGTAAAGCCTCAGTCAGTACTTCCAGTAAAGTAACGCCTCAGTCAGTACTTCCGAAAAAGTAACACCTCAGTCATTACTTCCAATAAAGTAACGCATCAGTCAGTATTTCTGGTAAAGTAACGCCTCAATCAGTACTTCTGGTAAAGTAACGCCTCAGTCAGAACTTCCGGATAAGGAACACCTCAGTCAGGACTTCCGTTAAACTAACGCCTCAATCAGTACTTCCGGTTAAGTAACGCCTCAGTCAGTATTTTCGGTCAAGTAAAGCCTCAGTCAGTACTTCTTGTAAAGAAACGCCTCAGTCATTACTTCCGGTAAAGTAACGTCTCATTCATTACTTCCACAAAAGTCAAGCCTCAGTCAGTACCTCCGAAAAAGTAACTCCTCAGTCATTACTTCCAATAAAGTAACGCATCATTCAGTTCTTCCAGTAAAGTAACGCCTCAGTCAGTATTTCTGGTAAAGTAACGCCTCAGTCAATACTTTCGGAAAAGTAACGCCTCAGTTAGTACTTCCAGTAAAGTAACGCCTCCGTCAGTACTTCCAGTAAAGTAATGCCTCGGTCAGTACTTCCGTTAAAGTAACGCCTCAATCAGTACTTCCGGTAAAGAAACGCCTAAGTCAGTACTTCTAGTGAGTAACGCCTTAGTCAGTACTTCCGGTAAAGTAACGCCTCAGTCAGTTCTTCTATTAAAGTAATCCCTGAGTCAGTTCTTCCGCTAAAGCAGCGCCTCAGTCAATACTTTTAGGAAGCTAACGCCTCAGTGAGTACTTCCGGTCAGGTAAAGCCTCAGTCAGTACTTCCAGTAAAGTAACGCCTCAGTCAGTACTTCCGAAAAAGTAACACCTCAGTCATTACTTCCAATAAAGTAACGCATCAGTCAGTATTTCTGGTAAAGTAACGCCTCAATCAGTACTTCTGGTAAAGTAACGCCTCAGTCAGAACTTCCGGATAAGGAACACCTCAGTCAGGACTTCCGTTAAACTAACGCCTCAATCAGTACTTCCGGTAAAGTAACGCCTCAGTCAGTATTTTCGGTCAAGTAAAGCCTCAGTCAGTACTTCTTGTAAAGAAACGCCTCAGTCATTACTTCCGGTAAAGTAACGTCTCATTCATTACTTCCACTAAAGTCAAGCCTCAGTCAGTACTTCCTAAAAAGTAACACCTCAGTCATTACTTCCAATAAAGTAACGCATCATTCAGTTCTTCCAGTAAAGTAACGCCTCAGTCAGTATTTCTGATAAAGTAACGCCTCAGTCAATACTTTCGGAAAAGTAACGCCTCAGTTAGTACTTCCAGTAAAGTAATGCCTCGGTCAGTACTTCCGTTAAAGTAACGCCTCAATCAGTACTTCCGGTAAAGCAACGCCTCAGTCAGTACTTCTAGTAAAGTAACGCCTTAGTCAGTACTTCCGGTAAAGTAACGCCTCAGTCAGTACTTCTATTAAAGTAACCCCTGAGTCAGTACTTTTGCTAAAGCAACGCCTCAGTCAGTACTTCTAGTAAAGCAACGCCTTAGTCAGTACTTCCGGTAAAGTAACGCTTCAGTCAGTTCTTCTGGTAAAGTAACCCCTGAGTCATTACTTCCGGTAAAGCAACGCCTCAGTCAGTACTTCTAGTATAGTAACGTCTCATTCATTACTTCCACTAAAGTCAAGCCTCAGTCAGTACTTCCAATAAAGTAACGCCTCAGTCAATACATTCGGAAAAGTAACGCCTCGGTCAGGACTTCCGTTAAAGAAACGCCTCAATCAGTACTTCCTGTAAAGAAACGCCTCAGTCAGTATTTCCGGTCAGGTAAAGCCTCAGTCAGCTCTTCCAGTAAAGTAACGTCTCATTCAGTACTTCCGATAAAGAAACGCCTCAGTGAATACTTCCGGTAATGTAAGGCCTCAGTCAGTACTTCCAGTAAAGTAACGTCTCAGTCAGTACTTCCACTAACGTAACGCTTCAGTCAGTACTTCCGAAAAAGTAACACCTCAGTCATTACTTCCAATAAAGTAACGCATCAGTCAGTACTTCCGGTAAAGTAGCGCCTCAGCCAGTACTTCCGGTAAAGTAAAGCCTCAGTCAGTACTTCCAGTAAAGCAATGCCTCAGTCCGTACTCCAGTAAGGTAACGCCTCAGTCAGTACTTCTAGTAAAGTAACGCCTCAGTCAGTACTTCCGGTAAAGTAACGTCTCATTCATTACTTCCGGTAAAGTCAAGCCTCATTCAGTACTTCTGGTAAAGTAACGCCTCAGTCAGAACTTCCGGATAAGGAACACCTCAGTCAGGACTTCCGTTAAACTAACGCCTCAATCAGTACTTCCGGTAAAGTAACGCCTCAGTCAGTATTTCCGGTCAAGTAAAGCCTCAGTCAGTACTTCTTGTAAAGTAACGCCTCAGTCATTACTTCCGGTAAAGTAACGTCTCATTCATTACTTCCACTAAAGTCAAGCCTCAGTCAGTTCTTCCGAAAAAGTAACACTTCAGTCATTACTTCCAATAAAGTAACGCATCAGTCAGTTTTTCCAGTAAAGTAACGCATCAGTCAGTATTTCTGGTAAAGTAACGCCTCAGTCAATACTTTCGGAAAAGCAACGCCTCAGTTAGTACTTCCAGTAAAGTAACGCCTCCGTCAGTACTTCCAGTAAAGTAATGCCTCGGTCAGTACTTCCGTTAAAGTAACGCCTCAATCAGTACTTCCGGTAAAGAAACGCCTCAGTCAGTACTTCTAGTGAGTAACGCCTTAGTCAGTACTTCCGGTAAAGTAACGCCTCAGTCAGTTCTTCTATTAAAGTAATCCCTGAGTCAGTTCTTCCGCTAAAGCAGCGCCTCAGTCAATACTTTTTAGGGAGCTAACGCCTCAGTGAGTACTTCCGGTCAGGTAAAGCCTCAGTCAGTACTTCCAGTAAAGTAACGCCTCAGTCAGTACTTCCGAAAAAGTAACACCTCAGTCATTACTTCCAATAAAGTAACGCATCAGTCAGTATTTCTGGTAAAGTAACGCCTCAATCAATACTTTCGGAAAAGTAACGCCTCAGTTAGTACTTCCAGTAAAGTAACGCCTCAGTCAGTAGTTCTAGTAAAGTAACGCCTCAGTCAGGACTTCCGTTAAAGTAACCCCTGAGTCAGTACTTCCGGTAAAGAAACGCTTCAGTCAGTATTTCCGGTCAAGTATAGCCACAGTCAGTACTTCCAGTAAAGTAATGCCTCAGTCAGTGTTTACATTAAAGTAACGCCTCAGTCAGTTCTTCTGGTAAAGTAACCCCTGAGCCAGTACTTCCGGTAAAGCAACGCCTCAGTCAGTAATTCTAGTAAAGTAACGCCTCAGTCAGTACTTCCGGTAAAGTAACGTCTCTTTCATTACTTCCAGCAAAGTTAAGCCTCAGTCAGTTCTTCCGAAAAAGTAACACTTCAGTCATTACTTCCAATAAAGTAACGCATCAGTCAGTTTTTCCAGTAAAGTAACGCATCAGTTAGTATTTCTGGTAAAGTAACGCCTCAGTCAATACTTTCGGAAAAGTAACGCCTCAGTCAGTACTTCCAGTAAAGTAACGCCTCAGACAGTACTTCCGGTAAAGTAACGCCTCAGTCAGTTCTTCTGGTAAGGTAACCCCTGAGTCAGTACTTCCGGTAAAGTAACGCCTCAGTCAGTATTTCTATTAAAGTAACCCCTGAGTCAGTACCTCCTCTAAAGCAACGCCTCAGTCAGTACTTCTAGTAAAGTAACGCCTTAGTCTATACTTCCGGTAAAGTAACGCCTCAGTCAGTTCTTCTTGTAAAGTAACCCCTGAGTCAGTACTTCTAGTAAAGTAACGCCTCAGTCAGTACTTCCGGTAAAGTAACGTCTCATTCATTACTTCCACTAAAGTCAAGCCTCAGTCAGTACTACCGAAAAAGTAACTCAGTCATTACTTCCAATAAAGTAACGCCTCAGTCAATACATTCGGAAAAGTAACACCTCGGTCAGGACTTCCGTTAAAGAAACGCCTCAATCAGTACTTCCGGTAAAGAAACGCCTCAGTCAGTATTTCCGGTCAGGTAAAGCCTCAGTCAGCTCTTCCAGTAAAGTAACGTTCTATTCAGTACTTCCGATAAAGAAACGCCTCAGTGAGTACTTCCGGTAATGTAAGGCCTCAGTCAGTACTTCCAGTAAAGTAACGCCTCAGTCAGTTCTTCCACTAACGTAACGCTTCTGTCAGTACTTCGGGAAAAGTAACGACTCAGTCAGTACTTCCGGTAAAGTAGCGCCTCAGCCAGTACTTCCGGTAAAGTAAAGCCTCAGTCAGTACTTCCAGTAAAGCAATGCCTCAGTCCGTACTCCCAGTAAGGTAACGCCTGAGTCAGTTCTTCTAGTAAAGTAACGCCTCAGTCAGTACTTCCGGTAAAGTAACGTCTCATTCATTACTTTCTGTAAAGTCATGCCTCATTCAGTACTCCTGGTAAAGTAACGCCTCAGTCAGTACTTCCGGAAAAGGAAAACCTCAGTCAGGACTTCCGTTAAACTAACGCCTCAATCAGTACTTTCGGTAAAGTAACGCCTCAGTCAGTATTTCCGGTCAAGTAAAGCCTCAGTCAGTACTTCTTTTAAAGTAACGCTTCAGTCAGTACTTCCGGTAAAGTAACGTCTCATTCATTACTTCACTAAAGTCAAGCCTCAGTCAGTACTTCCGAAAAGTAACACCTCAGTCATTACTTCCAATAAAGTAACGCATCAGTCAGTTCTTCCATTAAAGTAACGCCTCAGTCAGTATTTCTGGTAAAGTAACGCCTTAGTCAATACTTTCGGAAAAGTAACGCCTCAGTTAGTACTTCCGGTAAAGGAACGTCTCTTTCATTACTTCCAGCAAAGTTAAGCCTCAGTCAGTTCTTCCGAAAAAGTAACACTTCAGTCATTACTTCCAATAAAGTAACGCATCAGTCAGTTTTTCCAGTAAAGTAACGCATCAGTCAGTATTTCTGGTAAAGTAACGCCTCAGTCAATACTTTCGGAAAAGCAACGCCTCAGTTAGTACTTCCAGTAAAGTAACGCCTCCGTCAGTACTTCCAGTAAAGTAATGCCTCGGTCAGTACTTCCGTTAAAGTAACGCCTCAATCAGTACTTCCGGTAAAGAAACGCCTCAGTCAGTACTTCTAGTGAGTAACGCCTTAGTCAGTACTTCCGGTAAAGTAACGCCTCAGTCAGTTCTTCTATTAAAGTAATCCCTGAGTCAGTTCTTCCGCTAAAGCAGCGCCTCAGTCAATACTTTTTAGGAAGCTAACGCCTCAGTGAGTACTTCCGGTCAGGTAAAGCCTCAGTCAGTACTTCCAGTAAAGTAACGCCTCAGTCAGTACTTCCGAAAAAGTAACACCTCAGTCATTACTTCCAATAAAGTAACGCATCAGTCAGTATTTCTGGTAAAGTAACGCCTCAATCAATACTTTCGGAAAAGTAACGCCTCAGTTAGTACTTCCAGTAAAGTAACGCCTCAGTCAGTAGTTCTAGTAAAGTAACGCCTCAGTCAGGACTTCCGTTAAAGTAACCCCTGAGTCAGTACTTCCGGTAAAGAAACGCTTCAGTCAGTATTTCCGGTCAAGTATAGCCACAGTCAGTACTTCCAGTAAAGTAATGCCTCAGTCAGTGTTTACATTAAAGTAACGCCTCAGTCAGTTCTTCTGGTAAAGTAACCCCTGAGCCAGTACTTCCGGTAAAGCAACGCCTCAGTCAGTACTTCTAGTAAAGTAACGCCTCAGTCAGTACTTCCGGTAAAGTAACGTCTCTTTCATTACTTCCAGCAAAGTTAAGCCTCAGTCAGTTCTTCCGAAAAAGTAACACTTCAGTCATTACTTCCAATAAAGTAACGCATCAGTCAGTTTTTCCAGTAAAGTAACGCATCAGTTAGTATTTCTGGTAAAGTAACGCCTCAGTCAATACTTTCGGAAAAGTAACGCCTCAGTCAGTACTTCCAGTAAAGTAACGCCTCAGACAGTACTTCCGGTAAAGTAACGCCTCAGTCAGTTCTTCTGGTAAGGTAACCCCTGAGTCAGTACTTCCGGTAAAGTAACGCCTCAGTCAGTACTTCTATTAAAGTAACCCCTGAGTCAGTACCTCCTCTAAAGCAACGCCTCAGTCAGTACTTCTAGTAAAGTAACGCCTTAGTCTATACTTCCGGTAAAGTAACGCCTCAGTCAGTTCTTCTGGTAAAGTAACCCCTGAGTCAGTACTTCTAGTAAAGTAACGCCTCAGTCAGTACTTCCGGTAAAGTAACGTCTCATTCATTACTTCCACTAAAGTCAAGCCTCAGTCAGTACTACCGAAAAAGTAACTCAGTCATTACTTCCAATAAAGTAACGCCTCAGTCAATACATTCGGAAAAGTAACACCTCGGTCAGGACTTCCGTTAAAGAAACGCCTCAATCAGTACTTCCGGTAAAGAAACGCCTCAGTCAGTATTTCCGGTCAGGTAAAGCCTCAGTCAGCTCTTCCAGTAAAGTAACGTTCTATTCAGTACTTCCGATAAAGAAACGCCCCAGTGAGTACTTCCGGTAATGTAAGGCCTCAGTCAGTACTTCCAGTAAAGTAACGCCTCAGTCAGTTCTTCCACTAACGTAACGCTTCTGTCAGTACTTCGGGAAAAGTAACGACTCAGTCAGTACTTCCGGTAAAGTAGCGCCTCAGCCAGTACTTCCGGTAAAGTAAAGCCTCAGTCAGTACTTCCAGTAAAGCAATGCCTCAGTCCGTACTCCCAGTAAGGTAACGCCTGAGTCAGTTCTTCTAGTAAAGTAACGCCTCAGTCAGTACTTCCGGTAAAGTAACGTCTCATTCATTACTTTCTGTAAAGTCATGCCTCATTCAGTACTCCTGGTAAAGTAACGCCTCAGTCAGTACTTTCGGAAAAGGAAAACCTCAGTCAGGACTTCCGTTAAACTAACGCCTCAATCAGTACTTTCGGTAAAGTAACGCCTCAGTCAGTATTTCCGGTCAAGTAAAGCCTCAGTCAGTACTTCTTTTAAAGTAACGCTTCAGTCAGTACTTCCGGTAAAGTAACGTCTCATTCATTACTTCACTAAAGTCAAGCCTCAGTCAGTACTTCCGAAAAGTAACACCTCAGTCATTACTTCCAATAAAGTAACGCATCAGTCAGTTCTTCCATTAAAGTAACGCCTCAGTCAGTATTTCTGGTAAAGTAACGCCTTAGTCAATACTTTCGGAAAAGTAACGCCTCAGTTAGTACTTCCGGTAAAGGAACGTCTCTTTCATTACTTCCAGCAAAGTTAAGCCTCAGTCAGTTCTTCCGAAAAAGTAACACTTCAGTCATTACTTCCAATAAAGTAACGCATCAGTCAGTTTTTCCAGTAAAGTAACGCATCAGTTAGTATTTCTGGTAAAGTAACGCCTCAGTCAATACTTTCGGAAAAGCAACGCCTCAGTTAGTACTTCCAGTAAAGTAACGCCTCCGTCAGTACTTCCAGTAAAGTAATGCCTCGGTCAGTACTTCCGTTAAAGTAACGCCTCAATCAGTACTTCCGGTAAAGAAACGCCTCAGTCAGTACTTCTAGTGAGTAACGCCTTAGTCAGTACTTCCGGTAAAGTAACGCCTCAGTCAGTTCTTCTATTAAAGTAATCCCTGAGTCAGTTCTTCCGCTAAAGCAGCGCCTCAGTCAATACTTTTTAGGAAGCTAACGCCTCAGTGAGTACTTCCGGTCAGGTAAAGCCTCAGTCAGTACTTCCAGTAAAGTAACGCCTCAGTCAGTACTTCCGAAAAAGTAACACCTCAGTCATTACTTCCAATAAAGTAACGCATCAGTCAGTATTTCTGGTAAAGTAACGCCTCAATCAATACTTTCGGAAAAGTAACGCCTCAGTTAGTACTTCCAGTAAAGTAACGCCTCAGTCAGTAGTTCTAGTAAAGTAACGCCTCAGTCAGGACTTCCGTTAAAGTAACCCCTGAGTCAGTACTTCCGGTAAAGAAACGCTTCAGTCAGTATTTCCGGTCAAGTATAGCCACAGTCAGTACTTCCAGTAAAGTAATGCCTCAGTCAGTGTTTACATTAAAGTAACGCCTCAGTCAGTTCTTCTGGTAAAGTAACCCCTGAGCCAGTACTTCCGGTAAAGCAACGCCTCAGTCAGTACTTCTAGTAAAGTAACGCCTCAGTCAGTACTTTCGGTAAAGTAACGTCTCTTTCATTACTTCCAGCAAAGTTAAGCCTCAGTCAGTTCTTCCGAAAAAGTAACACTTCAGTCATTACTTCCAATAAAGTAACGCATCAGTCAGTTTTTCCAGTAAAGTAACGCATCAGTTAGTATTTCTGGTAAAGTAACGCCTCAGTCAATACTTTCGGAAAAGTAACGCCTCAGTCAGTACTTCCAGTAAAGTAACGCCTCAGACAGTACTTCCGGTAAAGTAACGCCTCAGTCAGTTCTTCTGGTAAGGTAACCCCTGAGTCAGTACTTCCGGTAAAGTAACGCCTCAGTCAGTACTTCTATTAAAGTAACCCCTGAGTCAGTACCTCCTCTAAAGCAACGCCTCAGTCAGTACTTCTAGTAAAGTAACGCCTTAGTCTATACTTCCGGTAAAGTAACGCCTCAGTCAGTTCTTCTGGTAAAGTAACCCCTGAGTCAGTACTTCTAGTAAAGTAACGCCTCAGTCAGTACTTCCGGTAAAGTAACGTCTCATTCATTACTTCCACTAAAGTCAAGCCTCAGTCAGTACTACCGAAAAAGTAACTCAGTCATTACTTCCAATAAAGTAACGCCTCAGTCAATACATTCGAAAAAGTAACACCTCGGTCAGGACTTCCGTTAAAGAAACGCCTCAATCAGTACTTCCGGTAAAGAAACGCCTCAGTCAGTATTTCCGGTCAGGTAAAGCCTCAGTCAGCTCTTCCAGTAAAGTAACGTTCTATTCAGTACTTCCGATAAAGAAACGCCTCAGTGAGTACTTCCGGTAATGTAAGGCCTCAGTCAGTACTTCCAGTAAAGTAACGCCTCAGTCAGTTCTTCCACTAACGTAACGCTTCAGTCAGTACTTCGGGAAAAGTAACGACTCAGTCAGTACTTCCGGTAAAGTAACGTCTCATTCATTACTTTCTGTAAAGTCATGCCTCATTCAGTACTCCTGGTAAAGTAACGCCTCAGTCAGTACTTCCGGAAAAGGAAAACCTCAGTCAGGACTTCCGTTAAACTAACGCCTCAATCAGTACTTTCGGTAAAGTAACGCCTCAGTCAGTATTTCCGGTCAAGTAAAGCCTCAGTCAGTACTTCTTTTAAAGTAACGCTTCAGTCAGTACTTCCGGTAAAGTAACGTCTCATTCATTACTTCACTAAAGTCAAGCCTCAGTCAGTACTTCCGAAAAGTAACACCTCAGTCATTACTTCCAATAAAGTAACGCATCAGTCAGTTCTTCCATTAAAGTAACGCCTCAGTCAGTATTTCTGGTAAAGTAACGCCTTAGTCAATACTTTCGGAAAAGTAACGCCTCAGTTAGTACTTACAGTAAAGTAACGCCTCCGTCAGTACTTCCAGTAAAGTAATGCCTCGGTCAGTACTTCCGTTAAAGTAACGCCTCAATCAGTACTTCCGGTAAAGAAACGCATCAGTCAGTACTTCTAGTGAGTAACGCCTTAGTCAGTACTTCCGGTAAAGTAACGCCTTAGTCAATTCTTCTATTAAAGTAATCCCTGAGTCAGTACTTCCGCTAAAGCAACGCCTCAGTCAATACTTTTAGTAAACTAACGCCTCAGTGAGTACTTCCGGTCAGGTAAAGCCTCAGTCCGTACTTCCAGTAAAGTTACGCCTCAGTCAGTACTTCCGGTAAAGTAACGCCTCAGTCAGTACTTCTAGTGAGTAACGCCTTAGTCAGTACTTCCGGTAAAGTAACGCCTCAGTCAGTTCTTCTATTAAAGTAATCCCTGAGTCAGTACTTCCGCTAAAGCAACGCCTCAGTCAATACTTTTAGTAAAGTAACGCCTCAGTGAGTACTTCCGGTAAAGTAACGTCTCATTCATTACTTCCAGTAATCAAGCCTCAGTCAGTACTTCCGGAAAAGTAACACCTCAGTCATTACTTCCAATAAAGTAACGCATCAGTCAGTGATTCCAGTAAAGTAACGCCTCAGTCAGTACTTCCGGTAAAGTAACGCCTCAGTCAGTATTTCCGGTCAGGTAAACCCTCAGTCAGTACTCTCAGTAAAGTAACGTCTCATTCAGTACTTCCAGTAAAGTAACGCCTCAGTCAGTACTTCCTGTAAAGTAAGGCCTCAATCAGTACTTCCATTTAAGTAACTCTTCAGTCAGTACTTCCGGTAAAGTAGCGCCTCAGCCAGTACTTCGGTAAAGTAAAGCCTCAGTCAGTACTTCACATAAAGCAATGCCTCAGTCCGTACTCCCAGTAAGGTAACGCCTCACTCAGTACTTCCAGTAAAGTAACGCCTCAGTCAGTACCTCCGGTAAAGTAACGACCCAGTCAGTGCTTCCAGTAAAGTAACACCTCAGTCATTACTTCCAATAAAGTAACGCATCAGTCAGTTCTTCCAGTAAAGTAACGCCTCAGTCAGTTCTTCCAGTAAAGTAACGCCTCAGTCAGTACTTCTGGTAATGTAACGCCTCAGTCAGTACTTCTGTTAAAGTAACGCCTCAGTCAGTACTTCCGGAAAAGTAACGCCTCAGTCAGTACTTCCAGTAAAGTAACGCCTCAGTCAGTACTTCCGGTAAAGTAACGCCTTAGTCAGTACTTCCGGTAAAGTAACGCCTCAGTCAGTACTTCTATTAAAGTAAAGCCTAGGTCCGTTTTTCTGGTAAGGTAACCCCTGAGTCAGTACTTCCGGTAAAGCAAAGCCTCAGTCAGTACTTCTAGTAAAGTAACGCCTTAGTCAGTACTTCCGGTAAAGTAACGCCTCAGTCAGTACTTCTATTAAAGTCACCCCTGAGTCAGTACTTCCGCTAAAGCAACGCCTCAGTCATTACTTTTAATAAAGTAACGCCTCTGTCAGTACTTCCGGTAAAGTAACGCCTCAGTCAGTACTTCTAGTAAAGTAACGCCTTAGTCAGTACTTCCGGTAAAGTAACGCCTCAGTCAGTTCTTTTGGTAAAGTAACCCCTGAGTCATTACTTCCGGTAAAGCAACGCCTCAGTCAGTACTTCTAGTAAAGTAACGCCTCAGTCAGTACTTCCGGTAAAGTAACGTCTCATTCATTACTTCCACTAAAGTCAAGCCTCAGTCAGTACTTCCGAAAAAGTAACACCTCAGTCATTACTTCCAATAAAGTAACGCATCAGTCAGTTCTTCCAGTAAAGTAACGCCCTAGTCAGTATTTCTGGTAAAGTAACGCCTCAGTCAATACTTTCGGAAAAGTAACGCCTCAGTTAGTACTTCCAGGAAAGTAACGCCTCCTTCAGTACTTCCAGTAAAGTAATGCCTCGGTCAGTACTTCCGTTAAAGTAACGCCTCAATCAGTACTTCCGGTAAAGAAACGCCTCAGTCAGTACTTCTAGTGAGTAACGCCTTAGTCAGTACTTCCGGTAAAGTAACGCCTCAGTCAGTTCTTCTATTTAAGTAATCCCTGAGTCAGTACTTCAGCTAAAGCAACGCCTCAGTCAATACTTTTAGTAAACTAACGCCTCAGTGAGTACTTCCGGTCAGGTAAAGCCTCAGTCAGTACTTCCAGTAAAGTAACGCCTCAGTCAGTACTTCCGGTAAAGTAACGCCTCAGTCAGTACTTCTAGTGAGTAACGCCTTAGTCAGTGATTCCAGTAAAGTAACGCCTCAGTCAGTACTTCCAGTAAAGTAACGCCTCAATCAGTACTTCCGGTAAAGTAACGCGTCAGTCAGTATTTCCGGTCAGGTAAAGCCTCAGTCAGTACTCTAAGTAAAGTAACGTCTCATTCAGTACTTCCAGTAAAGTAACGCCTCAGTCAGTACTTCCTGTAAAGTAAGGCCTCAGTCAGTACTTCCATTAAAGTAACTCTTCAGTCAGTACTTCCGGTAAAGTAGCGCCTCAGCCAGTACTTCGGTAAAGTAAAGCCTCAGTCAGTACTTCCAGTAAAGCAATGCCCCAGTCCGTACTCCCAGTAACGTAACGCCTCACTCAGTACTTCCAGTAACGTAACGCCTCAGTCAGTACCTCCGATAAAGTAACGACCCAGTCAGTGCTTCCAGTAAAGTAACGCATCAGTCAGTGCTTCCAGTAAAGTAACGCTTCAGTCAGTACTTCCGGTAAAGTAACGCCTCAGTCAGTACTTCCAGTAAAGTAACGCCTCAGTCAGTACTTCCAGTAAAGTAACGCCTCAGTCAGTACTTCCGGTAAAGTAACGCCTCAGTCAGTTCTTTCAGTAAAGTAACGCCTCGGTCAGTACTTCCGGAAAAGTAACACCTCAGTCAGTACTTTCAATAAAGTAACGCCTCATTCTGTACTTCCGGTAAAGCAACACCTCAGTCAGTACTTCCAGTAAAGTAACTCCTCAGTCAGTACTTCCAGTAAAGTCATGCCTCAGTCATCACTTCCGGTAAAGCAACACCTCAGTCAGTTCTTTCAATTAAAAAAAAGCCTCATTCAGTATTTTCAGTAAAATAAAGCCACATTCAGTACTTCCAGTAAAGTAACGCCTCAGTCAGTACTTCCGGTAAAGTAACATCTCATTCAGTATTTTCGATGCTTTTGATTATCATCTTGAAAATACATGTAAATGAATCAATATATCAAGGGTCTTTATTCTGATGACGCGATAAAACATTATTTATAAATGAATAGGTATCGCCCTATCGCTGATCAAAAGCGTGTAGACACCGTTACAAACATAATGTACATGTATAATCATTTGACGACACAAAAGAAAAATATGTTACGCTATGACAGATAGTATATAAATACCATATTAACTGTTTTGTATACATTATTCATTATGTCGGTTGTTAAAATAATCACAAAATGTACTTGATATTATCGTTTCAACAAAACAATATCTATCTTTAAATATATTTGAAAGGTTTAC
Source organism: Mimachlamys varia (assembly GCA_947623455.1). Lineage (NCBI taxonomy): Eukaryota > Metazoa > Mollusca > Bivalvia > Pectinida > Pectinidae > Mimachlamys > Mimachlamys varia. The sequence continues at coordinate 57,599,937 of OX392528.1, forward strand.
TTTATAAATAAGCTACATCAACTTCATGCCTATAAAAGGAAACTGATTTCACGGTAAGGCTGAATGACATATTCATCGATTCATAATTTGATTGCCATATCAGATCGTTCAAACCCGTGATTGATTTTAACAGAGAAGTTATCAGTAATGGTCAGGGATGTTGAGAGCAACACATCTCGGCTTTTTATAGAAGTACGTCAACCATGCCTCGTCGCTACTCTGTATATACAGCTATTAATATCGGTGTATTATTTAATTAAAAAACACACATTTTATTGGAAATCAACTACAAAGCCATTTTTATTGCCAACAATGTCATATTGTGTGCTATACACCGAAACCAATCTAGTTTTATCGAGGGCCTTTTTCTTTTGATTGCAGTCAAAAATGGAAAACATCAACTATAATACTAGCAACAGTGAGATTCCAGCACGGTTTTTAAGGTTTCTGGTTCATGTATAATTTACCAAGTGCTTCTCGTTCTTAGAGAGTCGTGTCTAAGCCTTTGACAGCCGTAAACCAAGACAAGCGACAGCGTCACAAGCGCCATGATACATCTATGTATGTAGCCGACAGTTCAATGGCGAGCAATGGACCAGAGAGACACGTTTGGAACCAAAACAGTTATCTGTGAATAATTCATATCCACTTAATATTCGACTGTGTGGCGTATGGTAACAACAGCCTGACAACCAGTATGTACTCCATGTGTAACAAACGAGGATACAGGAGTACAGACGTATCCGAGAAATGGCGGGTCTGAACATGGGATGAGATATTTAACTAACAAGCTGACATAGCAAGGTAAACATTGAACACCACATCACTATTAGATCAACACACAGTTTGGAAAATCAGATAATAATTTGTCGGGTATCTGGTAAATGTACAGCCATAGTGACGATACCAGGACCTCAGACAGGGTGCAGGCACCGCAGCAGAACCAGAACTTTAACAGACAGAAAGTGTAAATTCTCGTTACCACGCCAACAGAAGTTTCAACCTGCGTTTTTAAATGGTAAGATATACATGCATATATATATATATACTGGTTATAGAAAAAAAACAGTTTATAATATAATGTTTTACGATAATGAGTTTGTCACGTGATTTTTTTTACTTCGGCACGACCTCGGAATTCCACTCCAACTCATTTCTGCATAATGTTCGTTCTGGTACAATACAACGCTTATGAGAGGTTTTATCATCTACGTCTAAGTTGTAAATAATCCAAAGTCTTTAATTGGGAAATGTACAAAATGACGCAGAATATTATAATCAATGTAAAAACAAACAAAGACGCCATTGATACCTACATATAAAACAAACAAGCAAAGTCCAAGAGGATAAAAGCCATCAGTTGGTGTGTGGACCCTTTGGTTTAGATTATTGGTAATCAAAGCTGGTATTGTGTTGCCTACTATGCTGAACTTATAATCAGCATAAAACATGTGTAACTCTCGAAATATTTCACATATTAAGGCAGTAAGTAATAGCATTTTTTGTTTCTCATCTTAGGATAGCTAGAATCGCTATACTTGAAAACTATAATTGAATGATATTACGCTTTCACAAAAGCAACTACTTTTTTGCAACACCCCCTGTTTTAACAAGTATCAGTTTGAACAGCTGCCTTCGCTGTGTTGGAAAATGAGATGGTACCCAAACAGACCATTTTTGGAGGGAAACGACCAAAGAAATGGTCCTGCCGTTATGCAAGCAAGTTTTGCTTTGATGATACTTAATGTCCATTTAGCTGTATTAGATCGTGACTGGTAACTGAGTATGGTATAATCCATAGGTGATATTTTTTTCCGACAAAATAACTGTCTTAGTTTATGTGTCATGCGGCGCTTTTGACTTGGATATCATATTCAGAAGTGTACGTTTTTTCAAACCAAGGCCTTGATTCGAGAAGAAATTCAGTCATAACATTCTCCGATTCAGATTTATGAGTGAAATTATTGAAATATCTGCTATGAATGCTCTTTTATCTCCAATATTAGCCAAAATACAAAAGTGATTTTAGCTCACCTGGCCCGGAGGGCATGTGAGCTTATGCCATCGCCCGGCGTCCGTCCGTCCGTCACTTCCGTCCGAGCGTCTGTCCGTCTGTCAGTATGTCTTTTAAACTCCTACTAGTCATTAAGTACAGCCTTGATTTAAACCAAAATTTGGCTGAAACATCTTTAGGGGAAGGGGGAAATATATTTTGCAAATATGGTGACTCTGAACCCATTGGGGCCAGAGCGGCGAGGCCCGATAGATGAAATAGAGATGAAGCCTTTTAAATCGCTACTTGTCATAAAGTACTGAATGGATCTGAACCCATTTAGTCAGAACATCCTTTGGAGAAGGGGAAAAATTTCCATAAATGGTAACTCTGACTCCCCTGGGGACAGAGGGCGGAAAGGAAAAGCCTTTAAAATCACTACTTGTCATAAAGTACTGAATGGATGTTAACCCCATTTGGTCAGAAACATCCTTTGCGTAAGCGGAACAGAATTTGCATTAATGGTGGTGTGTTCTCCTTTCTCCCACTTTTTAAAAATAACATAGGGGTAGGTAGGTTTTGACAGTCATTATAGACTGCCTCCTTACCTTACCTGGATTTTACCTGTGTTCTCCCACATTACCTGAATTTCACCTGTGTTTTAGTACAACATTACATGGTTTTTACCTGTGTTTTACACAAACTTTGAAATCATCTCATTTCATCACTATTTAACCAAATTTTACATATCATATACCATTTTCATCAGCCAGATTTGCAGAAGACAGCTATTGTACAAAAAAGTATATATATTAAAGATATTTCTCTGTTTTAAATGATTAAATACTGTGAAACAAGTCATATACGGTCATTATTTTGCAAGAACTTATTTAGTAGATATGATTAAATAATGACTACTAAATTTATCATTAATATTTTTATAGATATATCTTTAATGTGATTATTAATAACGATGATAATTTATTTTATTAAAGTGTCAAATATTAATTCACGATTTACAAGTTGACATGTTAATAGACAAAAGTAAATGAATCAATATCTGGCCAAGTTGACCTATGAGACACTAGTTTACTAAATACAGATTATACTATGTTATTTTAAATATTGAAAGTACAGATTCAGTTCTTCACACATACTGTTAACTAAAATTCATAAAATAATCAAATAACCTATCGATCTTTTCTAAAAATAGCTCTAAAAATAGCTCAGTGAGTCTACCTACCCACACGCACACATTCTGATAATCTATAACCTTTAGCATAATATACCTTACAGCTAATATTACACACATACAGTATTCTCACTTAGTTTTACAATAGTTGGTAATTATACTTCAAAAAAACAGTCTATTGGAATTTCAAACTAAATAGTGTTAATATAATATATTTGAATTCTGGGGAAAAGGGTAACAGGTTCAAATTTTGGAAAAGCCCACGTTCTGTAACCTAGAATATACTTTTACTGTAGTTTACTCATACTCAGTATTCTCACTGAGGTTTGCAATAGTTGGTCAACTTCACCACTACTTAAACAGGTTAAAACAGAATCAGCAATAAATTAATTCGTAATTATTTATTGATCGTAATATGATACAGTTTATAGATACAATATGTATTAAACAGCAATTTTTCATCAAGGTCATTCCAATATCACAGCAATCAATTAACTACTACATTAATTAGATCTTGATGTATTTGCAAAGTAATATTTTCCCAAAATTACAGAATTCTTTCGTTTTGGCAGATGATAGAAGTTAAATCAATTAAAAACAGATGGATTTAGTTGATAATAGGGCTAATTATATATATATATACATATATTTGAGACCTGAGATTGTTATACATAAGGAACATGTACATGGAAATAAAAAAGTTATGCATGTTAAAATTTTAAAGAATAATCTATCATCCGTTGTCCAGTGCTAAGTGTGTATGCTAAGCCTTCCTTGTAAACATGTAAACAATTAGAACTACAAATTAATTATAAAAATATAAGATTTTGCAGTGAAAATATAAGGCTTTTTCAGTGTACGTGAAAAAGTGACCTGGCATCAAAAAACTACCCAGGGCCATTATTCTACGTGGCAAAAGTTACCCGGGGTCTTTATTTTACAGTAGAAATCTTACAACCCCATCTGTAGAAATGACCCCATTCGATATTTCTGTAATTCGTCCCGTGAAAAAGTGACCCGTCGAAGATTTCAACGGTAGGTAGTTTTTCTACCGGGTCATTTTTTCATGTTACACCGGAACTTTGGTATGAGTTATTCCCCTTGATCGAATCGCACTTGGCATTGAAGGCTCCCGGCATTGTTGTCGTCTGCTAGAACTTGTCTAAATAGTGGGGAAAGAGGATCCTGAAGAAATGGCAACAGCAGTAGGTATTGATGAGATACTGCTGCAGGATTTAATAAGTAATGAATTGGAAGATGGGAATGGTTCAGTTTTTCCGATCAACTTCTGTGTACCTGATTGCACGATCAGTTGTGATTTCACCGGATTAGAGTTTAGCCAGGCCTAGCTACTTTCCAGCAGGCAAGTAAAGACAAAAGAAATAAAGTATCTTAAGTTAAGGCCTCTTTCGAAATGTAATAAAAAGAAAATTCAATGGTTTGCCGTTTAATATCAAATATATTTCACTTCTGGGAAAGTGCAAATTTACAGGTATATATTTTTACCTGTGTTTTTCACAAAGTCATAATACATGTACTATATAGATCACAATATGTTCACATATAATTTTTATTTTTATTTTGGTAATAATGAAATACTCCAGATTCAAAATTTACAATTCAAGTAAATAAGTTTTATTACTTTTTTTTTAAATAATTAACAGTATTATATAGAGGATATTCAATGGTTTGCCGTTTAATATCAAATCTATTTCACGAGTATGGCAGATTTTTGTTTATATTTTCACGAGTGCGTAGCACGAGTGAAAATATAAAAAAATCTGCCATACTCGTGAAATATATTTGATATTAAACGGCAAACAATTGAATTTTCTTTGTATAGCAGATTTTTTTTATATTTTCACTCGTGCTACGCACTCGTGAAAATATAAAAAAAAATCTGCCATACTCGTGAAATAGATTTGATATTAAACGGCAAACCATTGAATATCCTCTATATAATACTGTTAATTATTTAAAAAAAAAAAGTAATAAAACTTATTTACTTGAATTGTAAATTTTGAATCTGGAGTATTTCATTATTACCAAAATAAAAATAAAAATTATATGTGAACATATTGTGATCTATATAGTACATGTATTATGACTTTGTGAAAAACACAGGTAAAAATATATACCTGTAAATTTGCACTTTCCCAGAACAGACTATAATTGGTGTGCCATTGTTCGCAAGTGTTTATGTACATGTAATTCGTTTGATCCCCAACAAGTTGGAGAAAGGAGAACAAACCTTAATGGTGACTCCAAAACCCCCTGGGGCCAGAGGGCGGGGCCCTATAGGGGACCTCGAGGAAAAGCATTTTAAATCGCTACTCGCATAAATTACTGAACAGATTTTAACCCCATTTGGTCAGAAACATCTTTTAGGGAAAGGGAACAGATTTCGGATAAATTATGATTCTTTATTTTTAAATGAATTAAGCTACGTATTAATAGAATGTTATTATATTATACCACAGGCAAATTGTTCATGTCACTTTCATTTGATTGTCCTGGAATTATATTACTTTTAAAAGATGTTTTTTGAACAATGTATTATTACACTTTTCATAAATTGTCACTTTTACCTGCTTCCACTGACCATGTAAGTATATACATGTAAAAGTCAAAATTATACGTCCCTGCACTGACCCACCAATATTACTCTGTTAACAATTGTTATTGAATGTCATGAAAAACTAGATTTAAATACATTTAAGTTTTTGAAAAAAAAAAATCAATTTCTGTATATCTATGTGATAGAAAATAGTCATCCAATGTGATTTTTAAATGATGTAATACACACACGTATGAAGATATATAAACTCTCTTTAGCGTTTGACACAGTTGCGAAAAATCAAGCTGCAGGTGGGTGACTCTTGTACCTCAATGTTTGAGAAGGTGAGGAAATGGACGCCATTTTTTGTCTGTTGTGATCAAACAATCTTAAAAGACTAACATGTGAACATTGTGAAATGTTTATGCATTTCAGATGAAGCCTCATTTTGTCTGATACATTATCCTTTTGTCTGGAAATGAGATTTAGCTACGCTGAGTGTTTCGATAGGTTGTGAATGAACATGTGTGTGACACCTGGCCGATATAGGCCTAGAGTACCGAATGTTTTCCTCGTGGATATTTTGATTATAGTGCTGTGTAATATTTTGCCAGCTGCTGTTGTAGAGTAGTTTTGTTTTTCAATCAGTCGATCAGTCATTTCAAATTGCCTATTTTTGACTCGAGACCGTATATTGTACTCTGGTGATGTACGGTGGCTTCTGAAGAAACTTAAAAGATAAAAGGAATCATCGTTACCTAAAATGCAGTTTTAATTTGTTTTTCGCACGACTTATCAAACCTGATAAAAATACGAAAACGTGTATTAAAAGAGAATGTTAGAATGGCAACCATACCGTGTAAATGGTTAATCACTCGAAAGTATTGAGATTAATTAAATTAATACGGCAATTGGCCTGCAATTATATTTATATGATTCATTTAAGCTAAAAGGTGTCCCCAACTTCAGAGGGAAGACGACTTGAATGCAATCGTTTCTGTTATATTAATGAACAATGTATGGCATTTGATAGGGCTGCAACGATTTGCAATTTTTGGTAATCGATTAGTCGAGTAATTCTTTGGCTTTGCGGAGATATGCATGCTTGCAGGAAGATTGGCAAGTTTTGTGGTGTTGTCCAACACACTTAATTCAAAACACTTGCTTAAAACATATAACGATGTGTTTGATATATGACCCAATATATATATTATATAAATAATAAGATACAGTTTTTAATAAATCAAGCACTGACTCGTCCTCGTACTTTGCCATTAGGCGACCGCCATGATGTTTAAACCCACACAGGTGAGAATGATTGTATTCTTGTGAGTACATTTCATAAACTCGGAGGGATACTAAACGGGGAGAAAAACAAGTCTCTACGTGAAAAGTTAAAGTTCGTTTTCAGAACATCTCAATCATTCGAACTCGTTTGATCAGCTCTAAATTAAAAGATACATGAGTAATTTTGGTATCGTGAATCACAATGACAAACAAAATAAAATATTGCCACTCGAGGACACTGGTTTCGCTTCGGTTTTTATTAATTCTGTAAGATACAAATGTAGTAAAACACATGAAAGTGTTTACGCCGCTGATAACATTACACATCTAATACACGAGTATGTTGCATATTCAGGTTTGCATTTGCATGCCAATCACACTCGGTCTACACATGGACGATGTTGACAAGATTACAGTCATAATAACATCTTCCTCAAATATCTGAAAAACGTACACATCGTCTAATTTCTTCTAACAAGAAAACATGTATATAACAGTAAGCCGCTACGAGTATACAGTCGATGCTACGTGTTTAAAACATACGTGTACGATTAATGAAATGTTTAATCAATAAATGACGATAAGGGTCAGTTATCTTAATCACTGCCGATTATTCGGATAATCGTAGAAGCCCTAGCATTTGAAGGAGTCGTAATAGAAAACAATAAGTGCCCACATGCATAATATTTATTGGCATATTGCTTACTTTTTTCCTTTGGATGTTTGGTGGTTAAACCTTTAAAAAGAATTGCTTTTCAGGTCACCTGACCCAAAGGGTCAGGTTGACCTATAGCCATCGTGCTCCGTCCGTCGTCGTCCACTTTGCACCGTCTGTCATGCATAAACTTTTCTTTTAAACAGTCTCTTCTCAATAACTGAAAGACCGATGGTGCTGATATTATAACGCAGCATATTGGAATGAAGGGCTACTAAGTTTGTTAAAATGAATGACCTTGACCTACTTTCAAGGTCACAGGGGTCAAATATGTTAAAAAACCTTCTAGCAAATTCTTCAAATGTAGATGCAGAGGAGTCAGGTAAGTAAAACCTCTTTAATTCATGAATTTACAAAACAAAATCAGTAATGTATTATTTCAATTCGTGTACTACGAAAGTGAGTACATTTTGAGCCATGCCACTATTCAAATGAAAGTGGCCATGCCACTACTCACACCACTCCACTGAGGCTATTGAGGCTCCAGCGAACCTCGCGGACTAAAAATCCACCGATTTTGACAAACGTCCCCATACCATCAGTATTTGGTACATTAGGTTATAAAAACATTTCCACCCATCAATAAACAGAGTACAGCCGGTTTTACAGAGTCAACTCTCTAACACAGAGTGTTTGTTGGTACAGAATCTGAGAACGGTAATTTTATTGGTCTACATCGCCTGGATTCTGTGAGCCCCTAGGGACCCAGTTCACGTCACTGGATACACAAGACAAATAAGTTAAGCATCGTCATCGTCATATAATAGCCAATATTCCATCGTTTATGTTTGTGTACGGTATGTGCGTGAATATATATATCGATCATTTTATTCCACTGTTCCGAGTCTATCTGGGAAAAAAACGAGGATGACATTCGATCGAAAGTACAATAAATTATTAATATAGCCATGAAGTCTGTAATGCTCTGGTTTGGACGTTGCATCCCGGCCACCATTTTGTTGCGTTTTAAGTAAAAAGCTATCCCGTACACTGTATAAACCCGTATTGATTCCTATCTAAATAAAGGTGTAAATCAAATAGAAGCCTGAAGTATCACGCCAATTATCAAACTTGTGTTTAAATACTAATATCCGCTTTAGTTTCAGTCAATAAAGCTTTCTGATTCGGGAAACAGCAATACTAGTGCATATGTCCAATATTCTCTGATGTTGACATTAATTTCAAAAATTCCGGAACCAGTACCGTGCGATTGTTTAGACATGGTCAACATTAGATCCATCACGAATCGTTTGTTTCGACAGCTCTGTCATTAATTGTCCGTACTGATGTCTTCATATCTTACAAGCATAGAGTTATGTATCTGACTGACATAGACCCATACAAATTGAAAACCGGGTGTAAAATGAATAAATTGGAGTATTCGAATTAGAGCCAATATTTATGATAGTTTTGTTCTAATGTAAATTTGGTGGGGTTAAGCTTTATTTTATTGATCGTCCCTAAAAAAAACATTTTGCCGTAAATAAATTAAGGTATTCGGGTGGAATGTATGCAAAAGCGGTTTGACCAAATATGAAACCCATATATATGTAAAATCAATATTGGTATCATATCTATAGCAGTATACCCAACCGAACCAGTGACCTGTACATCCGATCCAAAAGATTTCCAATCTAAATAAGAATCGAGTAAATTGGTCATATGGATTGTCTTCATTTGTAGACACTCAATGTTTAAAGGGATATATCTAAAAAAACATAACACATGTTCATGTATATGATAATCATGTTCGTAGTTTATGCCCTTAAAAGATTCAAATCAAGTGTATTATTTTTATTATTATTACAAGCTTTACCGAACATAATCTTACAGTGTACGTGAATGAAGAACGTATACGCACATATCAGCTGTACGTTTTTGTTTTCCTTAAGCACTGTTGCAACCCTTATTGTAATAAATTGCTTAATGTAATAATTATTACATTAGGCCATACCAATTTGATTTATTGTTCTTCGGAAAATGAGATTTCAAAATTGGAGCGAGCGGGCGAAATTATTTTGTTTTTACAAAAATTTTGAATTCCTTAAAATGTCGAGCGAGCGGTAGTTTTCAAAAGACTAAATGTCAGAATACATGTTTGACTAATAATATAATGTATCATCAAAAAGTACACGTATTTAAATTGGTGTCGTTGTTCCTGACACGGGTCGGTAAAATTTCCACTTTTTGACTAAGTAGGAATTCTGACTCACGCACCCGCCTGTCGTCCAAATATTTAGCTGGTCAGAGAGTCAGAACCCTTTGGACTAGATATATATGTATGATTTACTGCTATAAAACAAACGCTGAATGCTAGATATATGGCACTAGGTGTTTTGCAGACATAACCTTTCAGCTACAATAATAATATTTGTAACATTAATCGACACAAGCATTATTTGTGTACTATATCCAGATCATAAAGTTTAATATCAGTTTATAAACTGACGTCCCATATATATATATACGTCTATCTCGTGGTTGAAAAGCATCATGAACCCAGTGTTACACTGTAATCCATTCAGGATTTAAATGTACGACATTCGAGTTCGAATGGTAATACCTACATAAATATTCCAAAATATCAATAACAAACAAATTTTTTTTTTAACTATCAACAGTGTCGTATTCTGTTAACATAAGACTGATGAAATGACTGATGTCTGCCAATTGGGTCGATTGCTTGGGAAGAATGTCGATTTGAAATTCAATATAGAGGTGTTATAATAGTCGTACATTTGTATTAACATCTCTTCTGATATCGCCTACTTAATATGTTTAAAGGATTTTTAAAGATATTTTCTGTTGACGCTTGAAGTCGCTTTTTAGTGAGATTGCTTGAGTTCCGTATTTTGTTTTTTTGATCAAGAGATCTTGGAACGATTAATTTTTGCAATACATTATGGTGACCAGTTTATGTAGTGACTTACACGATAAGAAAGTCATTTTTGATACGTTTCCATTTTTTTTTTCAAAAGTGAAAAAGCCTCGTCGCGCATTTGCCGAAAAACGCTTGAAATACCATTTTTACCTTCGTTTCAAACATTCAAATGATCTGGAATAGCGCTTTCTAAGTTTTGAACCATTGTAAATTATATCCAGATTCGTCATTTTCCATAGACGATAAAATTGGAGCGGTAATATTTTACTTTAACTTTTATTTTATTTTTCCAAAACAGGAGCGGTAAATCCGACGAACAATAAATTATATTGGCATGGCCTTAAGGTTAACCTTAAAGCACTGTCAACTCAACCACACTTCGTCCGTCAAACCATGTTCTTCGTCTTCTTTGATGTTGTCGTATTTCTTTTTGTTGAGCAGATGCATCTGTTCCGATCTTTCAATAGTATCTTTCAGCTTCTTTCTTGTCTAGTCTTGTGACTCTGTTTTCGTCAACTAATATTTGTTTACCGCTGCTACATGTACCTGACATCTGCGCTTCCGTTTCTATTTTTAAACGAGCAATCACGTGCTTTTTTTCGAATCATGTGACAACTATCCTAATCCCGGTTCCGTGCCGATTCGCAAGAAAACATAAGAAATGTGTTTTTAACATAGAAAACGAAACTAAAAATATAACTATGGAACTGATGTGCTAAGTAATAAATTTTGATATTAAATAAATATGGTATTGTTTGATAATCTAAACTGTTAAGGTCAAAAAAATATAGAAAATGTTTCTTGTCGTACCATGTTGAGATTCCTATAATTAGTCGAATGGCGGCGGCGAAATTGAGCAGACGAGCACCAAATTTAACGAGAAAATGCCGTTTTAATGTACTTTCCGGTTAATTGACACAATCGAGACCTTGATTTTCTTTCTTAGAATAACATTTGCCTTCAGAAAATGTATTTCATTCAAAAATTGGTCCAAACACGAGCTAATTATTATTATTATGTAATATTATGTTTTAATAACAAGCTTTACCGCACATAATACAGTGTACTGGAATGATGAACGTATACGTATCAGCTGAAGGTAGCTAAACTACATACTAATGCAAGAAACGCTGTTCGACAAGTTCAAACTGGGAGTGGAATGACGGGATAGCATGTTTTCTTTGTGTCCGGTTATCTGAACTGTTGAGAAAACATAACATTTAATGGAATGTTTTCAATTTTAACCCTCTAGATCGGTTTCATACACTTTTCGAATATTCTGAAATTGACGATTTTTCTTTTTAGTTCCATCGGCTATAAGTATCGTCTTAAATAAACTTGCACAAAAAGCTTTCGAAGTTTGTGTGTAGGGGGGGGGGGGTTCCCACCTTCCCCACTTCTTATATAACAAAGGAAAGTGTTGATATAAGAGAACAATGGCAAACCAATTATAGTCTGTTTCATACTAGGTAACTTACCTGTGTAAAAGTTACCTGTGTGAAAGTTACCTGTGTAATTTACCTGTATATGACTATACAGCCTATATGTAGTATATAGTATATAGTGAAAAATACTTTGATTTATATCTATACTTATTACTTATTAAATTAACAGCAATTTAAGACTTAACAAGTGATTACATCAGAAAAACATTTATTTTTTTCTGTTTAACTATTCATTTCTTTAATTAATTTATGAATTAATATCATTTCATATTACACAAAATACAGTACAATTTAGTATATATCATTCATATTTAACAACTACAATTATATCAAAATGTGTTCTGGTTATTGATACTTCATTAATGTTACACATAGAGAAATACACAATTATTAATACTATTTCATATTACATACATTGCAGTAAAATTAGGTTTATTTTATTCATACAATTATATCAAAACTTGTTCAGGTTATTGACATAGTATAGGTTACACATATAGAAACACTTACATTATAGTATTTAAGTATCTTTCACTCATACACTCAAATACAAATATACATTGGGTAAAGTGGAAAAAACATCCCTTGATGGTCACTCCCGGGAAAACTTGACGAAGGGCGTTGTGTGCGGCAGTTTCGAAGTCAACGAATACTGTTGTTGGGTTGAGAGGCAAGTTGAAGTCATAGTTGCTTTCAGTCGTGTCAGGAAACGGGTGTACAGCTGCTGGGTCTTGCCTGGTAGAAGTGTGTAGACTAGTGGGTACATCTTTCCGTCAATAAGTCCATGAATGGTGTAGATCTGGTAAAACAGCTTGGGGCACGTGAAGAAATTTCCACCACAGAATAAGTTATCCGCATTGGCAAGGTCAAATAAGGTGTCTGTAGTTGCAAAGCTGATGATAGGCGAATCGTCTCCATCATGAAAGAGTAGGAACTGTTCCGCGGCAGTCGTCTTGGTCCAAATACCGTCAAGGTCAATGTCTCTGAGGGTCATTGGTAACTTCGGTGTCTATGTCAGTCGTGATCCATTAAGGCTACTGTACATGGCATAGAAGGTTGGTAGTCGCTGAACAATCCTCTCGCTGAAATCATTCCACACTCGTCTGTCCGAAGCTTGGTCACTTCCTCGTTGTAGATAGTCGTTATTGGTGTAATCTCCGATTTGGATCTGTTGTGTATATTCCCCATTATCTCTCTCGCAATGACGTCGGCATTATCCGAAGGATGGGTGTGCTGGCGTTGACCGAATCGTACAGGAATATCATTGAGTGTAGTCAATGTAGCAGGACAGGTGGCAACAACACAGTTCCAGTAGGTTCTTTGGCCTTTGTTGTTCTTCACACTTTACATGTAACAATCATATGCTAGATTTCGTGTGCCATGTTTGTTTCTCAGTGGTGGGTAGTAGTTGGTAGTGGTGGGTAGTTGGTCTAGTAGTTGGTAGTGGTGGGTAGTAGTCGGTAGTGGTGGGTAGTAGTTGGTAGTCGTTGGTAATACTGCTAGAGCTTCACAATTGGAAATGATTCCTACATGATGAATTTTTGATATATATAACCAATTTGGCTTGGATATTCATCATCAGCTTGGACTAACGGATACAAAGTAAAAAGTGTTTAATTAATTGCAACACTCATCATCATCTCGGATGGGAGTGAGAGCTTGGATACTTAAAGAATCTATTAATAAGTTTTATAATAGGTATAAACTATGTAGAGCATCTATAAGATTTTTAATTAATAATGATTTGTTAGACAACAGACTCCAATTTTTATTATATCATATTTTAGTCTTATATGATAAACATATATTACATTGATAAACAAAATTTCCATTTAAAAAATATTGTTTTCAATATTTATTTATTTAAAGTGCAAATGTATTTGCAAATGTATAATAAAACATATATATCCATATAAGATATAGAGGTTCATCACTGATTAAAACACAGGTAAAAACTCAGGTAAGAACACGGGTAAATACAGGTAAATAATTCCAAAATTATTCAGAAACAGACTATAATCCTTCTAACAACATTCTCCCCCATATGTTTTTTTAAAAGTGGGGAAGGTGGGATACAGCCGTGTGTAGTAAGTAGAAATCTGGGTGAATAAGTTCGAAAGACCAGTTCATGAGTTGGCATTAAAACGAGGCAACACAATTACAGAGCCACTGGACTCTTTTTCCCTCACATTGCCTACATTGTGTACATTCTGAACCGTTCCACATATGCAATAAGCTCATGTACATAATATACAATGTAGTTATGCCAATTTTGATTTACACGTATTGGTGACGTCACAACGGGAATACAGGAAATTGGGTCATATACGCGACATACCATATTGTTGGGGCGGGGCGGGGAGAGAGAAAATGACATCGTCCTTGAAAAAACCTTGTTCTTATACTTTCCTAATTTTAGTGTTTAGATATTAATTGTTCAAATTCATTTTAATATACCCATATATCTATGCGCTATCAAATGGTAAACCACGGAATTAGGTAGCAGGGATTGGCAACACCACTTTCATCTAGCGTATGTATTGTCCACCTCTTGTATTTGTGCACCGAACCGTGACGACCTGTAACTCTCTCGCTGGAGCCAATTTACCCGTACTGCGCTTGCGTTCTATCAAACAGAATCGTTTCCGGTGAGTAGTGTTCCGTACAGGTAACACGCACAAGTATGGGGAGGAACAAGTTTGTCCGTTTTACTCTATTTAGAAATCTCGTAAATCAACGAAAATTGGCAACACGGTAAACTTCTTAACTCTGGATGTATGTGTGGTTAAATTTTCATGAAAAAACGAACATTTCAACTTAATAGCAGTCTTCAATATTGTACCATCTGTGAACTCATACTCTGCACGTGACAACATGGCTGACAGTGGATCTAAAGGTATGTCAACTTCAGATGTTCTTTCAGAATGTAGAGAGACTTTATATGAAGAAAACAACATGAGTGAAATGATGAAGAGCATGATGAAAATGATTAATGAGGTGAACATTCGTTTGACTGCTATAGAAAAAAATACTGCAAATTTAGAAGAAATTAATGAAAAGCTTGGTTCGCTGACCTTACGTGTTGAAAAAACTGAATCTGAGCTGGTGGTGGCAAATAAAAGAATTCTTGACATGGAAAGTGATATGCAGGGCAACAGCAATATAATGGACAGAGTAAAGGCATCTAATGATACCATTGGGCGGAATGTTACCAAAATTAAAAAGGATATTGAATCTTTAGACAAAACTGATTATGACATTTTTGACGAACTTGATGATATGAGAGATTCGATGGAACAAATGAAGGAAAAAGCACTGGAGGCTCAATGTAGGAGCATGAAATATAATCTTATCTTTTCGGGTATTCAAGAGAAAGTATGGAGCCAAAACGATAATGGTGAAAATTGTGAGGAAACTGTAAAAAAGGTATACATGAAAATTTGAAAATTGAAAATGCCAGTGATATCCCCATGGCAAACGTGCATCGCATTGGAAACAAGGGTAGCAGCAGGGGTGCGAGACCACGTTCCATCATAGCCAAGTTCATCCATTACAGTGATCTTACAAACGTGAAAAAAATGCAGTGAAATTACGAGGAACCCAGTTCGGAATCAATGAACAATATCCAAAGGAAATCGAGGACATCAGAAAGAAACTATACCCGGTCCAAAAACGAGCAAAAAAAGAAGGGAAAAAAACGGTTTTAGTTCGCGATAAATTGTTTATTGATGGCGAGTTGCATGTGAACCCTGTGACCTCGAGGCAAACACCGAGTACACCAAGTAAACAGGACAGGAAACGTAGACGCGAACACTCGACAACACAATAGGAACGCGCCGGAGGGCAAACCCGAGCTTGCCGCACGTGTACACGTTCTACTGTCAGTAATGGCAATATCGACTCAGGTCTGGACTCATGTACAGTATATAATATAAAAATATTAGTTTTAAATGTTGGTGGTATTCTGAAGAAAATGCAATATCCAGACTTTCTTGATTTTGTAAATAATTTTGATATACTATGTCTTTGTGAGACAAAAACTGATGATCTAGATATTATTAACTTACCTGGTTTTTTAATTAACATGAAAAACCGTTTTCATATACGTAAAGTCAAGGCTGGCGGAATAACACTTGCTTTTAAGTGTGGCATGGAAAACTATATCAATACTATAGAAAGTGATAGTAAGTATGTAAGTTGGTTTAAGATAAATCGTAACGTTTGTCATTGTGATGAAGATTTGTTGTTTGGCATAGTCTATATACCACCTGAAAATTCAAAGTATCATATAGGTGACCCATATTCAGAACTAGAAGATGAGTACTTACATTTTTCGAGTAATTATAATTATGTCTGCATCCTAGATGATTTTAACGCACGAGCTTCAAATGCAAGCGATTTTATTGATGAACATGAAATAGAAAATAACATTGACATAACAGCTGAAATCTGAATGGCGCTAAGGATACTGGTGTTTTTAATGATTCTACTTTTCTAAAATATAGAGCAAGCTGTGATGGTAAAAAGAACACTTCGGGTAATCGGTTAATAGATTTTTGTAAATTTAATGACCTTTTTATTTGTAATGGTCGAACTGGCTGCGACAAAAGTGTTGGAAAATTCACATGTAAAAACGCCAGTGTCGTTGATTATGTACTTTGTTCATTACGACTTGTTAAAAGTGTCAGTGAATTTGAAATCTTAGATTTTCAGTCCCTACTGTCTGATGCACATTGTCCTATTTCCTTAACCCTTGAATTTCTGTATATTTAAAAAACTAATGTTATGTATGATCAACCCTCGGGATTTGAGAAGGGAATTAATAAATGGAACTCTGAGAAAACAGCTGCTTTTGTAGATAATATTGACGATGATTCAATAAAATATATCACTGATTTGATTGATAAATGTAATGACCAACATGAACTTAATGTTGATCAGTTGGTTGATAATTGTTGTAATATATTACTGAATGCAGTTAAAATCTCACTTGGCACTAATGTTAAACGGTATAATGTAAATAAGCAGAAATCAGTTGCTTCCAAGAAACCTTGGTTTGATTTTAATTGTAAAAATGCTAGAAAAACATACCGGCGTTGTAAAGGCCAGTACAGACGGCATCGAAATGAGTATTATCATAGTAAATATAAAGAATCTGAAAAGGCTTACAAATATATTATGAATAAAAGTATTAAATCTTTTAGATATGATATTCGAAAAAAGTTGAAAGTTATGAAAAGTAAAAATCCAAGAGATTATTGGAAGCTACTGAAAGGTGATGTGAAAAGAAAGCAGAAAGGAACAATACCAATTGATGCTTTCTTCAATTTTTATAAAGACCTCAATGCAAGTGTTGATGATTGTAATATTGATGTACCTGTAAGTTTTGATGACTCTAATAATGATTTTCTGAATTCTGATATAACAAAGGATGAGGTTGAAAAAGCTATTAGGTCGCTGAAAAATAATAAATCATGTTCTAATGACAATATTATAAATGAATATATTAGATATTCAGCTGTGAAAATGACGGACTTGTATGTAAAAATATTTAATATTGTTTTTAATAGTGGCAATTTCCCTGTAAAATGGCTTACAGGTAGCATTGTTCCAATTTTTAAAAATAAAGGTTCATCTACGGAACCTAAAAATTATAGGCCAATTACAATTGTAAGTTGTATGGGGAAGCTGTTTACTAGTATACTTAACCAACGGCTACAGAAATATTCAGAGGATGTCAGCTTAATATGTGAAAACCAGTCAGGTTTCCGTAAAAAATATTCGACGATTGATAATATTTTTGTTCTGCACGCTTTGATTAGTCTGACACAAATGATGAAAAGCAAGTTATATTGTATATTCGTTGACTTTTTATATTGTTTGTAAAACGAAAACCTCAAATTGGCTTCCTTAAATGGAATAGAGATGAACAAACTTTTGATTGAAAATGGAACCTGTCCAGAGAGGTAAATATCGAATTATCGACCACAGGCAAATTATCTCGTTATAGAAGTTGTGACCGCCGTAGAAATTGGCCGAATCGTCTTGCATTCAACTTATAAGATCGAATCCACGTGAAAATAATGAAAGCATGCTAATCTAATCTTATATTAAGTTGTCAGTATTGCTATACCTATCTTGTAGATACACTTTTGAATTGTTGAAGTTTTATTTTTCCTGTGAGGTTTAGTTGCTGACACACACTCACTGCTCGGATTTTTTTTTTTACGTAATGGTAACTTGCCATACCGTAGAACAGGTAAATTATTTACAGACAGAAACTCAAGCAACTGTGGTTATGCAGCCTAAGTTTATCGTTGGGTAAACGTCGATATGCGATCGTCACATTTCGCCGTTGGCCCAATAATGTATTGCTATCTAGGGAGTACCTTTGGCACGGGAATCGAAAGTCCGGCTAACTGGTTCATTCCAGTCTAGCCAACTTTCTGAATAAACACCATTCCAGCCTGGACAACTTTTCATTTTCACACCTGGGTTAGACCTGGTCATACCTGAGTGACCGCCAGGTAAATTCCAGGTAAAAAAGTGATCACTCATATTTTGTATAGTTCCAGTCTATCAATGCACACTATCAGTGAAAATTGCACAGATACAGGCGCTCTTGATAATGGAAGAGTATGGAGGGGAAATGGGGCCATGATTCTTACCGCGTTAATTTACATTTTGCATAGATGTAATTCTATTTGTTTAATGTTGTTTACGATATCCTGTTTCCCTGCCATCAAACCTCTGAATGAAAAAGATGATCGCGGCGCGTTCGATCGTTAGAATCGGAAGACCCTCGGACCTTTGCCAGCTGTTTACCAATATATTGGTGGCGCCATCTTTGTGGCCCCAATACCGCGTTTTTTCCGATTTTGGATTTTTGTAATTCACCTTTTTGAAATGCGCCCTTTATCATTTCTAATTTTAGAAATGCCCATGTTCACATTCCCGTTTTAATAGTTGAAACTTACAAAGTTATATTACAAAATAGAAATGAGAATTTAACAATATTAAAGGCCCAATATACGTAACTTCAGGAAAAGTCAGTTTACCTGTGTCTACCTAATATAAGCTGTCAGTGTTGTGATAGTAAGTAGCAGTGTTGCTTCAGTGAAGAACACCTATTCCACTATGGCCAACTTTTTTCCCTACCTGTTTCTCACTTAAAATCCCCACAGTTGGCTAGACTGGAAGACAAAAGGTACCGACTAACTTAAATACCCATTTACATCTCCACTGTCTCAACTATCGAGTTCTTACAAAAGATTGGTTGTCCAGACTTTTATATTGTTTTTATTTCTTATTTCTATGACATCGTCTGTTAAATTAAACTTACTCTGGCTGAATAGTCAATCCATACACGGCACTCAATGTGTTTGCGAAGTTGCTTTCCGAAGAGCTATGTAAAGGGAGGCAATTATACGTTTGCACCGAAGTTCCTTTCCAAGTGAATGACACATTTAATCGATTATCCATACATTACATTGTTGGGCAAACTTTGCGTCAGTTGTTTTCTGTCGTCCAGGTGGAATTTTATTGCACAATCATTTTATCGTATTCCGTTCAAACCAAAGGAAATGATATTGCTATCAAACGTATTTGAACTCTTGATTCAATATTCATATCATTCTCGAAGGATTCAAACAGAAAAAGGCACATTCACTTTACGCTTTCACAACAATTTTTGTTCGATTTTTATTTCAAACTTTTTAGAAACCGATATCAAAGCCAACATGAAATCAATTTCCCAACATGTTGATTCTGACATTTGTTTCAAAGCTTCATAGTTAAAATTAAACCATGTTGAAAGGTATACAGTTATGTATGTGCGGTATTGATGTTATTGGTGAGATTAAGAGAATCCTGGATTGACAAAACAAAACGGGGAATTCATTTGATAAATGAAGACACTCATTTTTTGTACATGAAGGGTTAATGGATATATATTTAGTATGAGCTTAATTTAATTCCAAATTAAATTATATAACAAACAAACAAAATACAAAGGAATGTGATCCGGAACCAAAACGTTATGATAACATATATGAATTCACTCGACGATCTGGACACATGAACTTAACCAGAAGGACCTTAGGATTTGTTACAACTACTGATCTTGGGCCTAGATTAAAGTGTTAAGAGCAATTTTACAATTTTGGGAGATGAAGATCAATTTTTGTTAAAAATGCCCCCTCCTGAATGGCCATAAAGCCTTGATGACCATTGAGGGAGCATTTTTATCAACAATTGTTCTACTCACCTAAACGTGTGCTCTACACTCCTTAATTTACTTCCTACTGTAACACATCATCATGTCCCTGCGATCTTAACCAAGTGTATATATATATAACTGTAACACATCATCATGTCCCTGCGATCTTAACCAAGTGTATATATATATAACTGTAACACATCATCATGTCCCTGCGATCTTAACCAAGTGTATATATATATAACTGTAACACATCATCATGTCCCTGCGATCTTAACCAAGTGTATATATATATATCGTTTAAAGGGACATGCCAACAGACTTATATTTCCGATCTGCTAAGTAGCGACATTTTATTACGTCACGACTAAGCCTGTTACGCCATATTTTACAACAATCAAAAGCTATCGTTACATTCCAGTGCTCTTGATATACATCAATGGGTTTATTATACGTAACTTTCTGATCGGGCGTGGTAAACGAAATACTTGAAAAGCAAACATTTTTGCGGTTACTGAAATTAATACTTGTTTTTTTTGACATTATGAACAATCAATTAATCGTGACTACCCTAATATACATAGAATACTAGATAGCATTATAGGACCTAAACGAATACTACATTTTGTATTTCATATGAAAAATAATGTAAAAGATACACCATAAAAATTACAATTTGATATTATATGTATTTATCTAAAACGTGTATGCTTCGCTCTTGCCGACCCACACCTTATCATGCATTAGTGTTAGGGGTATAGGCTACCTTTACCATTACACACAGATGTGTGTTGGTGGAAGTTAAGCTGTAGCACTACCTTATAAAGTACACTTGTGAGTGATGCATGTATTAATGTTAAGGGTGTATGCTATGTTTACACATTATTATGTGATCTGTGTCAGAATTATCTCCCTTAATCACTGCTCATGATTCAGATAAGCCGACAAAACAGCATATGTGCACTAAGGAAGATAACTCTTTGAACGTGTTCAGCATGGTTGAACATGAACATTTCTATTCGTTATACTGGGGAATATATGTAAAGCCAAACCTGTTATAAAGGATATCTCTATATAAAGGACACTTGTCTATAAAGGACAGGATCAGACCCACTCAGCGTAATTTACTGTATAGAGGACAATGACATTAGTAACAATGGCATTAACTGATCTCAACACAAAACCCGAGCTGAAAATGTGATTTGGTCACTAGGGCTTAAAGCGGAGCTTACTAATACACTAACAAAACACAGACGTCTTATCGGGAATCAGTGTATAACGGGTAAACCCCCGACAGTCTTTAGGAATACTCATAATCTAGTCGCGACTGAGAAAGGTCGACATCATTTTGTAATCAACGCCAGGGTTTGATTTCACAAATATGTTTTCTTTATTTTGGCAGGCATCCAACAAGTATGTTCGCTACAAGAAAGTGTTCCAATCTTTACAGAAAGCAGAAATAGACAGTAAGTGATTTTCTTCTTTTGTAGTTTGATTTTATTCGATTTTGTTGAGCCTTCATTTTTGTTGTATTTTCTAAGGGGGTAAGTATGTGTTGGCCTCATTGTAATACTTCAGATAATATACATTGTAGCTTAACAGTGTTTCTTAACAGCTTCAGCGTTACCGGGCTTACTGATAGTAGGTTTACCGATTCCTTCGATTTTGATTTTCAGGTTATGCTTAAAAAACTGAAGCTTTTTTTTTTTTGCGAACACCAATGTATTAAAACTATCTTGAATTCAATTCATTATATATTTTTAGAATTCATGAACATCAGCTTGAAGGTGTAAAAGTTGAAATTAATGCGCTATTGTAATTTCCACTTATTACGGAACAACGTTTACCGGCTCACCTAATTTTTTTCGGGTACAAATCATGTTTATACAGGCTTATCAATACTTTAACATGTGAAAGCAGCAACAGATTATATAATCTTATATATCTTACATACTTCGATCTTATTTCATAAACTCGACCACGATAAAGGAAAGCGACCCTATTGTTGATCCGGAGGAATCGGCAATCCAAATGTACCGTATTTTTAAACACTTTAATACAATCACTTAAATTCACCAGAATCGGCAACCAAACGTACCGTACTTTTAAATACTTTAATACAATCACTTAAATTCACCAGATATACGGATTATATACCAAGTAGAGCTTGCAACAGCATGAAATATGATTAGGAATTTACGTTATGCAACAAGCTTTCATGAGTTAAAATATTCTACTGAGAAACCGTATGCATTAAAGGATTGTTTCCGTCTCGTGCTATGATAAATATAGTTGACGGGTCTTTTTATAATAATTACCAAATTCCATCTTTCTATAATTATAGGAATATTGCAATATTACTGCCCTACCAAGAATGAATCAAAGCGGTGCTCGTAGGAAAGATATTGGATTATGAAACTCCAAACCCGCTACCCTCGAGGCATGAACGAACGTTAAGTTGGGTTTGGTTTATTTTGTTTCACGTCTTATTAACAGCCAGGGTCATTTAAGGATGTACACCTCTGAGAAGTCAAAATTTTCCTGTATCAAACTTTTTTTCTCATATACATTTTTGGATAAGGGACAGAAAATGCAAAGACAATGATATGTCAGTGTGCTTGGTTTTGTGCTTTGATCGGTCAAAGATACGAATATGATATAATAAGCAATTTTAAGTGAATTTTGTAGTTTTGACCAATTACGGGACATCTTCATACAATATCTCAATAATTTGTGGTTCGAAATGTATGAAAGTTTGCAGAAATGACAAAATAAGTGTTTTCTTTTAAGTTATGGAAGTAAAATTTCTCTAACTTTGTATTTTTACTCAGGAAAGCAATTTGAGTTAACCCTACCCCTTATTTTTTAATGAGAAAATGATTATTTTTTCACCATTTTTTACAGATTAACCGCTTAATAAAAAAAGTTATGAAATCAAACTTTTTTTAATATTTAGCGTATGAAAAGAAAATGGGTTTCTCTTTCTAAAACCGTCATAAAAATGGGGGGTTAGTGTGCTTAATTTTTTGTCCCTGTATTATTTGTGTTATTTTTCACAGTTTAGGGTTCAAAAATAAACACTCCTCCAGTTACACTTAATATATGAAAAAAATACTAAAACTGTATATTTATCCACTTTATAGCATAATATTTCTATAAAAGTGAACATTATAAAGTTGTACAGCAAAAATGAGCTTGATATAATTAAAAATGGTTAAACACTGATGTTTCAAAGAGAGCGATATAGCATCAAAAAGGAGAAATTTTGGCCTTTCGCGAAGTGCATAAAATAGACAGAAATATGCATATTCAAAATGGCCGCCAAATTGGTAATTTTTTAAAATTCACGTAAAAAAAGTTCTACAAGCAACAGACACTTATATTTTTGACACAATTTTCAGATGCATAATTATTTGCTATTAAGATTAATAATAATTTCTTCAATATAACAAACAATCTTTAAATGAGACAGAAACGAGACTTGAACGTGACTGAAACCTCAGAAGTGTACATCCTTAAGGACGTGCCAGGTTTTTGGAGGTGGAGGAAAGCCGGAGTAACCGTAGAAAACCACCGACCTACGGTCAGTACCAGGCAACTGCCCCGCGTGGGATTCGAACTCGCAACCCAGAATTGGAGAGCTAGTAGTAGAATGTCGGAACATCTTAACCACTCGGCCACAGCGGCCCCTATACGAACGTTAAGCGTTATGTTCCCCGCTGTTTCCCTTCCAAGTGGGTATTTGACAAGCTGATATTGTCATACACTGTACTACCTTACGTGCTAACATTTACTTGCCAGGTTAAGAGTTTGGCAGATGCTGTCAGATTTAGTTGTCGAAATGTCTGTATCTTGAAGTGACATATCGAGTGTCGTTTCGGCCATCGAGATACGAAGTAAATTCCTGTATAATATTTTCCACCTAAAACCTAGGTTTGTGTGTATTTCCGGGGAATATTTGAAAGTTTTCCAGATTTCTGCTCTTTATCTCCATGTTTGTCATATAGATGAAAAGGTCTAGATTTCGGAGTCATTACGTCACTAATTGGAAAATATTTATCTCGCTACAACTTTAATTATAATAAGATATTTTTTTAATTAAAACTAAATTTTATCATATATTTACTGTTCTATAACATATTTTGGAATTTACAAAGCTTCATCAAATTATCATCTTCGGACGAATCGCCATACTGTTATTTCAGCTTCAGCATCTTCAGTTTTCCCGGGAAATTTAATCTCTTTGTCGTTGTTCGCACACAGAGTGTACTCGGTGGACGATGATACGGACATTCTAAATTCTGCCTTTGGCTAACACTAGCCGAGGGGCTTATTGATTTAAAGTTTATTCTTATACTTTCAATTTTGGTATATTTATGTAATGTTATTATTTTATGTTTCTTTGTGTCTTGATAAAGGAGCGGATTGCTCCGAAAAAATGACAGCACCGGCCAGTTTGTCTGCAATGTTGGAATTACTTCTTTGCCCTTTACAAAATTATTTCGTATCCTATAAATATCCATTTGTAAGGGTCCAGTGTTATTAGGGAAACTACCATTGGTACAATGTATGACTTCTTTGACCCATATAGGAATATTACAGATATAAAAGATATTGTAAAATTGTAATTCATCAGATATCTAAGACGGTTTTCATTTCTTTCTTGTCTGTCAGATGTATTCAGATATAAGAAAGACTATTAGGAATATTTCAAGACGATTGGAACTGTTGAATTCACCAAGTAATATATATATATATATATATATTTGTTACGGAAAGGACATCAGTAATTTGCAATAACTGTCCAATACATTTGATTTTTGTTCCAATGAAATGACTTAAACTACATTTTAATTCACCAAGTCAAAAACAATTAAATATGATTGGAAAATGTATTTCAGAAGCTAACAAACGTGGAATTGTGTGTCTGTAAAATTGTTATGGTCACTGGATTATCGATTAGATTTTCAAATAATATTATTGTTCAAGTTGTACATAATATGTACTGGGATGATGTCCGTCAGTCTGTCTGTCTGTATGTCTGCTGTCCGACTCTGTCTGATAAATGGGGGGTGCTTTCATTTTCCCGTAATATCGATGCAATTACGCATCACACTAGCTTTATTTATTATCCTTCACCTCAGGAAAAAGATAGGGTTTCGGGACACAAGCAACTTGCTATGCACATCGGGAAATAGACAGGGTGTCGGGACACCAGAAACTTGCTATTCCCATTGGGAAACAGACAGGGTCACGGGGTACAAGAAATGTGCTATTCACATAGGGAAATAGACAGGGTCTCGGGACACTAGAAATGAGCTATTCACTTGGGGAAATAGGCAGGGTATCGGGACACCAGAAACCTGCCTTTATCGTCGGGAAATAGACAGGGTCTCGGGACACAAGAAACCTGCTATTCACCTTGGGAAACAGACAGGGTCTCTGGACACCAGAAACTTGCTATTCACCTCGGGAAAAAGACAGGGTCTCGGGACACCAGAAACCTGCTATTCACCTCGGGAAATAGACAGGGTCTAGGGACACCAGAAACCTTCTATTCACCTCGGGAAATAGACAGGGTCTAGGGACACCAGAAACCTGCTATTCACCTGGGGAAAAAGACAGGGTCTAGGGACACCAGAAACCTGCTATTCACCTGGGGAAACAGACAGGGTCTCGGGATACCATAAATGTGCTATTCACCTCGGGAAATAGACAGGATCTCGGGACGTCAGAAACTTGCTATTCACCTCGGAAAATAGACAGGGTCTAGGGACACCAGAAACCTTCTATTCACCTCGGGAAATAGACAGGGTCTAGGGACACCAGAAACCTGCTATTCACCTCGGGAAAAAGACAGGGTCTAGGGACACCAGAAACCTGCTATTCACCTGGGGAAACAGACAGGGTCTCGGGATACCATAAATGTGCTATTCACCTCGGGAAATAGACAGGGTCTCGGGACACCAGAAACTTGCTATTCACCTCTGGAAATAGACAGGGTCTCGGGACACAAGAAACCTGCTATTCACCTTGGGAAACAGACAGGGTCTCTGGACACCAGAAACTTGCTATTCACCTCGGGAAAAAGACAGGGTCTCGGGACACCATAAACCTGCTATTCACCTCGGGAAATAGACAGGGTCTAGGGACACCAGAAACCTTCTATTCACCTCGGGAAATAGACAGGGTCTAGGGACACCAGAAACCTGCTATTCACCTGGGGAAAAAGACAGGGTCTAGGGACACCAGAAACCTGCTATTCACCTGGGGAAACAGACAGGGTCTCGGGATACCATAAATGTGCTATTCACCTCGGGAAATAGACAGGGTCTAGGGACACCAGAAACTTGCTATTCACCTCGGAAAATAGACAGGGTCTAGGGACACCAGAAACCTTCTATTCACCTCGGGAAATAGACAGGGTCTAGGGACACCAGAAACCTGCTATTCACCTCGGGAAAAAGACAGGGTCTAGGGACACCAGAAACCTGCTATTCACCTGGGGAAACAGACAGGGTCTCGGGATACCATAAATGTGCTATTCACCTCGGGAAATAGACAGGGTCTCGGGACACCAGAAACTTGCTATTCAATATGGGAAACTTGCAGGGTCTCTGGACACCAGAAATAGCTATGCACCTCGGGAAATAGACAGGGTCTCGGGACACTAGAAACTTGCTATTCACCTCTGGAAATAGACAGGGTCCCGGGACATCAAAAACTTGCTTTTCACGTCGGGAAACAGACAGGGTTTCGGGACACCAGAAACCTGTCATTAACGTCGGGAAATAGACAGGGTCTCGGGACACCAGAAATTTGCTTTTCACCTTGGGAAACAGACAGGATCTCTGGACACCAGAAACTTGCTATTCACCTCGGGAAAAAGACAGGGTCTCGGGACACCACAAACATGCTATTCACCTCGGGAAATAGACAGGGTCTAGGGACACCAGAAACTTGCTACAAAATGTATGCACCTTTGGAAACAGACAAGTTCTCGGGATACCAGAAATGTGCTATTCACCTCGGGAAATAAACAGGGTCTCGGGACACCAGAAACTTGCTATTCACCTCGGGAAATAGACAGGGTTCCGGGACACCAGAAACTTGCTTTTCATGTCGGGAAACAGACAGGGTCTCTTGACACCAGGAACTTGCTATTCACCTCGGGAAAAAGACAGGGTCTCGGGTCACCAGAAACCTGCTATTCATGTCAGGAAACAGACAGGGTCTCGGGATACCAGAAATGTGCTTTTCACCTCGGGAAATAGACAGGGTCTCGGGACACCAGAAATAGCTATGCACCTCGGGAAATAGACAGGGTCCCGGGACATCAAAAACCTGCTATTCCTGTCAGGAAACAGACAGGGTCTCGGGACACCAGAAACTTGCTATTCACCTTGGGAAACTTGCAGGGTCTCTGGACACTAGAAATAGCTATGCACCTCGGGAAAAAGACAGGGTCTCGGGACACCAGAAACTTGCTATTCACCTCGGGAAATAGACAGGGTTTCGGGACACCAGAAACTTGCTATTCACCTCGGAAATAGACAGGGTCTCGGGACACCAGAAACTTGCTTTTCACCTTGGGAAACTTGCAGGGTCTCTTGATACCAGAAACCTGCTATTCACCTCGGGAAATAGACAGGGTCTCGGGACACCAGAAACCTGTTATTCATGTCGGGAAAAAGACAGGGTCTAGGGACACCAGAAACTTGCTACAAAATGTGTTCACCTTTGGAAACAGACAGGGTCTCGGGATACCAGAAATGTGCTATTCACCTCGGGAAATAGACAGGGTCTCGGGACACCAGAAACTTGCTATTCACCTTGGGAAACTTGCAGGGCCTCTGGACACCAGAAATAGCTATGCACCTCGGGAAAAAGACAGGGTCTCGGGACACCAGAAACTTGCTATTCACCTCGGGAAATAGACAGGGTCCCGGGACACCAGAAACTTGCTTTTCACGTCGGGAAACAGACAGGGTTTCGGGACACCAGAAACTTGCTATTCACCTCGGGAAATAGACAGGGTCTCTGGACACCAGAAACTTGCTTTTCACCTTGGGAAACTTGCAGGGTCTCGGGACACCAGAAACCTGCTATTCACCTCGGGAAATAGACAGGGTCCCGGGACATCAAAAACCTGCTATTCATGTCAGGAAACAGACAGGGTCTCGGGACACCAGAAACTTGCTATTCACCTTGGGAAACTTGCAGGGTCTCTGGACACTAGAAATAGCTATGCACCTCGGGAAAAAGACAGGGTCTCGGGACACCAGAAACTTGCTATTCACCTCGGGAAATAGACAGGGTTTCGGGACACCAGAAACTTGCTATTCGCCTCGGAAATAGACAGGGTCTCGGGACACCAGAAACTTGCTTTTCACCTTGGGAAACTTGCAGGGTCTCTTGATACCAGAAACCTGCTATTCACCTCGGGAAATAGACAGGGTCTCGGGACACCAGAAACCTGTTATTCATGTCGGGAAAAAGACAGGGTCTAGGGACACCAGAAACTTGCTACAAAATGTGTTCACCTTTGGAAACAGACAGGGTCTCGGGATACCAG
The DNA here is from genome assembly GCA_947623455.1 of Mimachlamys varia. Classification (NCBI taxonomy): domain Eukaryota; kingdom Metazoa; phylum Mollusca; class Bivalvia; order Pectinida; family Pectinidae; genus Mimachlamys; species Mimachlamys varia. The sequence continues at coordinate 57,628,800 of OX392528.1, forward strand.
AAATGTGCTATTCACCTCGGGAAATAGACAGGGTCTAGGGACACCAGAAACTTGCTATTCACCTTGGGAAACTTGCAGGGCCTCTGGACACCAGAAATAGCTATGCACCTCGGGAAAAAGACAGGGTCTCGGGACACCAGAAACTTGCTATTCACCTCGGGAGTAGACAGGGTCCCGGGACACCAGAAACTTGCTTTTCACGTCGGGAAACAGACAGGGTTTCGGGACACCAGAAACTTGCTATTCACCTCGGGAAATAGACAGGGTCTCTGGACACCAGAAACTTGCTTTTCACCTTGGGAAACTTGCAGGGTCTCGGGACACCAGAAACCTGCTATTCACCTCGGGAAATAGACAGGGTCTCGGGACACCAGAAACTTGCTTTTCACCTTGGGAAACTTGCAGGGTCTCTGGACACTAGAAATAGCTATGCACCTCGGGAAATAGACAGGGTCTCGGGACACCAGAGACCTGCTTTTCACCTTGGGAAACAGACAGGGTCTCTGGACACTAGAAATAGCTATGCACCTCGGGAAATAGACAGGGTCTAGGGACACCAGAAAATTGCTATTTACCTCGGGAAATAGACAGGGTCTAGGGACACCAGAAACTTGCTTTTCAACTCGGGAAACAGACAGAGTTTCGGGACACCAGAAACTTGCTATTCAACTCGGGAAATAGATAGGGTCTCGGGACACCAGAAATGTGTTCTTCACCTCGGGAAATTGGATAAGTTTTTATTATACATCCAAAAGGATTCAGTGTTTATGAAACTGGTTTATTCAACACAAATTACATTAGCAAAGGTAGCTAAAGGCATATATTTTCGTTTAGAAAATGAGCATTTCATTGCGATAATAACGAAAATGCTAATGCCTAGAGTGAGCACAGATTGAATGGTATGGTATTAAGTATACTTTTGATACACTTTCTATTTCTATGTTTTGAATTGCTAAAGGTACAACGCTTATGGCTGTTTTGGCTATGGTCATCGTCAATACTCAGGGTCACAGCCTAATCCCTGGAGTGGCCAGCATGGGGCATAGACTGGCTACCAGTCAGGTTTCGGAGAATGACTGAATTTTACTTCTAGATGATATACTGTATATACAATGTATAATTACAATGTATCTCCCCTAATTTAAAACTTTTTTTCTAAACAATTCAATATAAGTATACTTTCCGGAGTCGGTGACCAGTCTACATTGGACTTTCCTGACAAAGTTTGATGTTTTTGCAAAGTTTGGGTATTTTGTGACATTTATTTTCACAATAATTACTATTTTATATAATTTCACATCTCTACGATAATAAAAATGATATTTATTTCAGTGTACCGTGACGTATTCAAGTTTTTTGACAAGACCAACAGAGGGTATCTGATAATGGAGGACTTCAACAAAGCTCTACGGTGTATCAACCAGGTCCCGGCGGAAGGCGAGGCAGAAGCTCTGCTTAAACTTCACGACATCAACGGTAGGGTACAGGAGGGGTTTATCTTTGTATCTGGGAAATAGAGAAACAGGCGGAGGCTCTGTTTAATCTTTACGACACTAATGGTAGGAGTTCAGGAGGAGTTTATCATTGTTACTGGGAGTAAGTGAGAGAAAGAGACAAAGGCTCTCTTTAAACTTCACGACATCAACGGTAGGGTACAGGAGGGGTTTATCTTTGTATCTTGGAAATAGAGAAACAGGCGGAGGCTCTGTTTAATCTTTACGACACTAATGGTAGGAGTTAAGGAGGAGTTTATCATTGTCACTTGGAGTGAGAGAAAGATCTAGAGCCTCTGCTTTAACTTCACGACATCAACGGTAGGGAACAGGAGATGTTTATCTTTGTTACTAGGAGTTAGAGGGACAGACATATTTAAGGTATCTGCTTAAACTTCACGGCACTAACGGTAGGGTACAGGAGGTGTATATCATTGTTACTAGGAGTTAGAGGGACAGACAGATTTAAGGTATCTGCTTAAACTTCACGACATCAATGGTAGGGTACAGCAGGTGTATATCATTGTTACTAGGAGTTAGAGGGACAGACAGATTTAAGGTATCTGCTTAAACTTCATGACACTAACGGTTGGGTACAGGAGGGGTATATCATTGTTATTAGGAGTTAGAGGGACAGACAGATTTAAGGTATCTGCTTAAACTTCATGACACTAACGGTTGGGTACAGGAGGGGTATATCATTGTTATTAGGAGTTAGAGGGACAGACAGATTTAAGGTATCTGCTTAAACTTCACGACACTAACGGTTGGGTACAGGAGGTGTATATCATTGTTACTGGGAGGAAGAGGGACAGACAGATCTAAAAGATCGACTTAAACGACATCAACGGTAGAATAGAGGTATAGGAGGGGTTTTTCTCTCATATCTCGCCATGTTGGATAGAGATTGCCCATGTAAGAAAGCTATGTAAGAAAAATCTATCTTACATAGCATTTCACGCGACGTGACGTCACAATGGCTCAACAATGACGTGACGTCACGAATACGGTAAACTCTGATGCCGGAAAGAGAAAACGACGGCGTGATAAAATTAAAACCTTTCACAAAATTTTAACCATAAACACCAGGAAGAGGAGATTAATTTTTCTGCGCAAACATCGTTTGCAAATATAGGGTATGCTAAAACTTGCTGTCTAATTCGTTTTCGTCAAAAAAGCTCACGGAAAAAGTTGAAATTTCAAAATGGTAGCCTGTTTAAACATATTTTCATGGTTTTTGAGCTTATTCGGATAGTTGATATGAGAGAAAAAGACTCTTTCATTATGTGTATATGTAGAATAGGGATATTCAACCCTCGGGATCACAAAATGTGGTAAAACCCTCGGCAAGCCTCGGGTTTCATCACATTTTGTGACCCCTCGGCCGGAATATCCCTATCCTACATACACGCATATGAAAGAGTCTTATAATCTTTGTTACTGGGAGTTGGAGGGACACATATCTTAGGTATCTGCTTAAACTTCATGACACTAACGGTAGGGTACAGGAGGGGTTTATCATTGTTACTGGTAGTTAGAGGGACAGAAAGATCTAGAGCCTCTGCTTAAACTTCACGACATCACAACGGTAGGAGTTCAGGAGGGGTTTATCATTGTTACTGGGAGTTAGAGAGACAAACAGATCTTAGGTGTCTGCTTAAACTTCACGGCACTAACGGTAGGGTACAGGGGTTTAGTATTGTATCTGGGAAATACAGAAACAGGCGGAGGCTCTGTTCAATCTTTACGACACTAATGGTAGGAGTTCAGGAGGAGTTTATCATTGTTACTGGGAGTAAGTGAGACAGGCAGATCTAGAAACTCTGCTTAAACTTCGCGACAGCAACGGTAGAGGTACAAGAGGGGTTTATCTTTGCTACTGGGAGTAAGTGAGACAGACAGATCCTAGGTATCTGCTTAAACTTCATACTAACGGTAGGGGTACAGGAGGGGTACATCAATGTTACTGAGAAAAAGAGATAGAGGCAGAGGCTCTGTTTAAACTTCACGACATCAATGGTAGGGTACAGGAGGGGTATATCATTGTTACTTGGAGTTAGAGGGACAGACAGATCCAAGGTTTCTGCTTAAACTTCACGACATCAACGGTAGAGGTATAGGAGGAGTTTATTATTGTTACTGGGTGTCAGGCGGAGAGGCATAACTAGAAGCTCAGTTTAAACTTCGCGACATCAATGGTAGGGGTACAGGAGGGGTTTATCATTGTTATTGGGAATTAGAGGGAGAGGCAGAGGTTCTGCTTAAACATTACGACACTAACGATAGGAGTACAGGATGGTTTTATCTTTGTTACTGGGAGTAAGTGGGACAGACAGATCTAGAGCTTCTGCTTAAACTGCTTTCCTCAACGCTTTCACTTCATTAAGGGTTCTGTGCGGTTAATGTGTATTAGAACATTTAAAGAATACATTTCCCCTGAAGAACCTCTGCAGAAATCATTTCCCCTTAAGAACCTCCAAAGAAAACATTTCCCTTTAATAAAAAAAAACTCTAAAGAAAATAATTCCTCTTAAAGCCTTTAAAGAAAACTTTTCTCCTTAACCCTTTGGGCGCTAGAGGGGTCATATATGACCCCTGTCGGTTAACTGCCAGAGGGGTCATATATGACCCCTGAAAATATTAAAAAATAAAACAAAATTTGGGTAGGTTACGTACAATTTGTTCTCTAATTTATAAAATGCTTTTACTCCCATTTCGAATTCATTAACATATATTAATCGGAACATGCATGTGTGTTATTCGAGACACGTCTCGAAGAAAATGATTTTGCATGTCATGACGTTACATCTTCGCGGATTTTTTTTTACGTCATCGTGAAGAATGATTACGTCACAATGACGGCAGAACACATTGGCGGATTTTTTAGACGCAAAATGGATAGCGAAAGCGATGTCGATGTACCAGAGTATGATTTTGAAAACAGCGAGGATGAAGAGCCACATGAGGTAAGGTCCATCCTAGGATATGGATTACTGCTCCGGAACCAGAACGTTACATGTATCAAAGGCCCAATCCAGTCGCAGAATTTCAGGAACACTGTGGTGTAAGAAACCCTCCACCCCCTGGATCATCCCCAATAACTTACTTTGATCAACTTATAACAACGGCCGACGGTGATAATCTAAATGAAGTATTAGTTTTGGAAACCAACAGATATGCTGCTCAGGAGATAGACGCTGCGGAAAGGGGACCCCACTCCAGATCAAATCAGTGGACGGATACAAACTTTGCTGAAATGTGAAGCATTTTTAAGATTATATCTGTCAATGGGACTGGTGAAAAACCAAATATTGAGTGTTATTGGAATGATGTCACCAATAAGTGGCTCCTCCATACGCCAAGTTTTGCATCCGTCATGACCAGGAACAGATTCAAATTAATACTACAGTATCTGCATTACAATAATAATGAAACGGCCAGACCTAGAGGAACACGTGGACATGATCCCGCTCACAAAATCAGACCCGTGTTAGATTTGGTGAATGAGTCATTTAAGGAGGCCTACGACCTTGCCCGTGATGTTACCGTCGATGAAAGTATGGTGGGATTTAAAGGAAGGGGGCATATTGTCCAGTATTGTCCTGGAAAGAAAACTCATCGTTGGGGAGCAAAGTTATTTGTATTAGCAGAATCTGACACTGGATACACGTCTCATATCAGACTATATGCAGGTGCGTGTAACCCTAATTAGTAAACATTTTTATCTATTGTAACGAAAAGTTCATCAAAGCCTATCCAAAATTATAACGAAAGTAGTATTTCATGGTTATAAGTTGTAACCGAGTGGCATTCAGAAAAATAATTGCATTTCAATATATGTTACATATTAGCGAACAATTTTTTTCTTTTATTTCTATAAAAAGTCTCCCCTCAGATCACTGTTAATTTATATTTTGGAATATGATTGTATGTTTGAAGAAAACAAAATACAAAAAATCATTTGAGTCCCCGCCGGGATTCGAACTCTCTGCCTTAGTTGGCTTGGCAAAATAGCGTGGTAGATCATAAGTTCGAAGCTTGGCCAGGGTACGAGTCAAACATTATCTAACTCTGATATTTTTTTTCTATTGAGAAAACATTTCTTGGGTTTATGGTATTGACAAGACTGTATTTATTATGAAACACTACATACTTTATTTATACTTGGTTTCCAACACACTATTTAAATATGGAGTGATTCCATATCAAAGTGTATTTGACGCCCCCTATCAATTTTTTTTTTATTAAAACACAGTGTCTACATTTGTTTCATTGGTTTTGTGGAAATAACTTTGCATAGCTGACATATTTATGAAGAATTCATTCAAGATGACCTTTATTTTAGGCAAAGCACAGACGGCTGAACAACCACATCCCAATGGTCTGGGCTTTGACGTTGTTTCTGACCTTGTCAGTCCTTTATATGGAAAAAAAGCATCACGTGACAGTAGACAACTACTTCAGTAGTCCATCTCTATGCGACCACCTGTTTGAACAAGATACTTATTTCACGTCCACAGTACGAAATGCCAGGTGATATAACTTTTATAATTATATAACATTAAAGCTACGTGCATGTACGATTAGATTCTAGTACAATTAGTAGTACGATATACTTTCTTACTAATTTAGCTACCTATTCAGCCTCACGTACAGTGTATTTTCAAGTACTAGATGACAATATGGGAATGCAATTTCGATTATTCTTAACATTTTCTTCATGCTGGAAAGTACGTTGTATGCATAGATTATTTTACACAAAAACAAATGTTTTTTTATGTGACGTTTCGATGACTTGTACGATATGTACCCTGCCATCTTCATCAGACAAATAACCAGTAAAGCGTATGTACTAAAATAAAATAAGAGAATACCGAAGCGTCAACATAATCATAATCCAAACTCAAAATCGAATAAACCAGGGGCAAAATTGAAAAAAGGAAAGATTTACATGGAGACCCCTGCAAAAGTACAAGAGAATAAGACCAGGTGTTCCGGAAGAGTAAGCGTCTTCTGCTTCATCGACGACACCCGCCATGCAAATCTTTGTCACATCCAAGCAAACATCAAGTTCTCAAAATGAGAACCGAGTATCATTGTCAATCACAACAAGTAAACACACTAATGAGCATACTCAAAAACGTCCATCTTCATATCACTTAAAGATACAGAATATTTCTCAATGGGACAAAGATGGCGACCATAAAACTTGCCCGTAGTACTGATCAACCTGCATCTCTCGAATCCTTGTGTTGTTAGTTTGTTTGTCAGCAGTCGACATCGATCACGAAAATCCCGATATTTAGAGCACGCCCTGGAATACCGAATCAACTGCGACATGTAAACACCATAGGTTGGAGAAGCAGGGATGTTACTATCAAGAAATGGAAAGTTAACGATCGGAAAATTGAAATCATCACGTTTATCGTATAGCTTAGTAGTAAGCTGTCCATGTTGGTCGTAGTTTAAGTAGAGATCGAGGTAAGCAGCTGATGTAGAAGAGTCTGTTGTGTCCTTTATTTCAAGTTCAGAAGGGTATATACGATCGACGTGGTCAGCAAAATTCTTGTTGTTTATAGACAACACATCGTCGATATATCTGGAAGTGAAATTAAAAGATTTGGCAAGGTTTTTGTTACACACAAGGTGAAACAAAGGTACAACTTGTCCACGAAAACCGAGCTGAGGGGGTTTATACACTCTTGCACATCCATGGCGAAGCATTAAACAAATCGTTGTTGAATCATGTACATCTAATTCCGGTACAGTTTTATACTATACAGCGTAGCCGAAATCGACATCAATTTTTGTAGACAATACGTACACATTTTACACGGAGTTCAAGAAGTAGGAATATCATTTGATAATAAGTATTACGTTTTAGGAAGGGCATGCCAAAGTCCTTCAGGCGCACAGTTGTCCCTACAAACTCCATGATTGTAAAACAAAGTGGACCATCTATGGTATGAAGTACAGGGACAAAAGGAAAAATATCACTATGCTGACAAGCTTTGGGACACCAATGTAAGACTGACTGAATGTTATATCGATTTCTCTTTATAATATTAGCAGGAATCTAAACCGTACTCATATACAGGTTGTGAAAGCACGTGTTTAATTGTATTTACGTTCTTATAACAGCCATGGATAATACAAGTCATCTAAAGACGTGTCGTGTTAAATTAGATGGAGGAGATAAGCGTAGACCTCGAACCAAGGACCGAGAGGCGGAGGACTAGTAATCCAAACGTTCATATATGGGGAGGGGTGCTAAACTTGAATATAAAATTAATTCTGTCTACATCAAGCTTTCAAATACATTTAATCCAAAAGCATAAATACGGATTTAAATATTATAAAGTCCGTGCTATAACTGATTGTATTTTTAATTCAATACTGAAATGTTAATAACCTAAATTCACCAATCTGTATTTCTGATGTACTATATTATAGTATTCAAACGACGCCAAATGCTCGCGGAATAGACAGAAATATCCCTAGCGTCAATGCTGTATACAATAAAACCATGGGAGGCGTCGACCTCGGTGATTCCCTCGTGCAAGCGTATGATCCTGATGTTCGGTCAGTGAAACTATGGAAAAAGATTCTTGTCAACATCCTACTCAGAGTTGTTGGTATGTATTTGTTGCCAACGTTATCTTTTAATAGATATTGCTCTTCTCTTTGTAAATATATATCGCCTTAAGATGGCCATTATACATGAATATGTTAGAGAAACACATTTGTCTGGTTAACGTGATTTTGTATTGATAATGTATTTAAAAGGAAATCTCTTCTTATCCCAGTTAATGCTTACATCATCTACAAGCAAAACAGAAGGTTGATGCCAAAACAAAGTCATTTCGACTTCGCTGCCAAACTGTATGAAGAGTTGATAGGAGATGTTTGCACGCCCACCCCCCGACCTGCTGGACGGCGCCATTTGCCCCTTTGTCAACGTCTCTCTGGTCGACACTTTGCTGGTGTAACAAATGGTATGATACACAAATAACGAGCAAATTAACTGAAAATACGCCTTTCAAGTCAATTCAAAGCAATAAATTTATCATAAATTCAGTGATAAGACGTTTGCTAGATTCAAACTAACTTTTTGTTAGTTTTTTTTTCAGATGGAAAGCGCCGACGATGCAAAGTATGCAACAAAAAGACTAAATTCAGCTGCATGGACTGTAGATATCATCTTTGTGTGGGACCCTGCTTCAAAACATACCACACGAAAAGGAATTATAAAGAGGAATAGATAGATAGACCTGAAAAACATTTTGTTGTACATGTGATAGTTTTGCTGCAGACTGTCTTAATTTACTTGTGACGTCAAAGTTATTGTTGACGTCATCGAGAAATGACGGTATGACGTCAATTTTTTTTTTTAATTTCTAGCTGAAGATGAAATATAATGAAAGCGATGTTAATGAATACAATAATCAAAGGTTAGATATTTGCAAAAACATGATGTGAACAGCGGAATAAACAAATCCGATTTCATATATAATATATACATGAACATTTGTAAAAGTTTTTTTTTTTAATCTGGCGTACAGATGGGGAAAAGTTGAGACTGGTGTGGCGCCTAAAGGGTTAAGAAAACTCTTTTATGCTGTTTTTATACTGTACATGTCTCTATCTATCACAATAACTTATATCACAATGCTTTTCTGTATTACTATATCTATATATCTATAAGCTTGAGTGATAAATAAATATATATACGCGCCCAGATGTTTTCGAGCAAAGATGCTTGCGAAAAATTTTCACAACACTTTTACATTATACCATGAAAATGATTAATATTAAAAAGTCCATGTCAAAAATGTTCTACATGTCAGTCATTCCTGATGACCTGGCGAACATGTGGTAACGTCCATCTTTTGTCCACAGGTGACGGTAAGGTAACGTTTGAGGAGATGGTGGTGATCACGGTGAAAAGAAAGAAGTTTACCGACGATGAATCTGAGATTCGGAAAGTGTTCCGGAAGTTTGACAAGAATGGGGACGGATTTCTGACACGAGACGAGCTGGCGGAAGTCGTAACCGCTATGGGTGAAAAACTTGGCCTATCTAGCGTAGAGGACATAATGGAACAGTTCGACAAAAACCACGATAATGTCATACAATATGAAGGTACGTATGACGTCATGTCATCCCAGCACACATTTATGTGCCTAAATATCAACTTTATTCAATTTACATTCATTTAAGGATTAAATCCTGTTCTGTTCAGGTTTATGGGGTATAAACCTCAATGGATCTTGAGACAAATTTGATATGAACTACTTTGCATGATTCAATCCTGATATTTACATTCAGGTTGATTTTGGTATTCTGTGGTTATTTCTAAAATATTTGTGCAAACTATGCAGCGGAAGGTGCCAAGACGTGTGACGTCATCATTCAATGTGTGACGTCATCCCGATGCAATTCCTAGCTGTTTTCGTATTGAAAACAAAAACGGTACAACACAAAGACGGTTATTCGATCAGAAAACTGAAACAAAACCCAGGTTGTAAACAGTTTATCGAAAAATAACCTTTAAACACTTTGGTAGGTATATTGCGTCCAAGTTCACTAGAAATGTAAAAATAAAAGAATAAGGTTTTTTTCAACTTATAGTCTATATTAATCACTCTTAATGGCCCAGATTTCAGCGTATTATTATGCTATATAGCACTTTACGTCATTTCCGATTTGATTACATATGAACAAGTTAAATTCAGGGAAATTATGTAAAGTTGCAGTACAGTAGCACAATTAGAATATTTTCATTAAAATCAAAACACATGTCTTGCTACAAACAACACATAATCAACTATACTTTACTTCTAAGCATTAATCCCCACATGCTACTGGAGCAACAAAAGTTACGACCAAACTCAACATAGAATAATGCAAGTTTGTCCAATATTTGTCCAATAAATATAAGCTCTTACTAAAAGATAAAAAATGAAACGGTGGTACATCATATTTAAAATTAAAATATATCCCCGTTAAAATCAGTAAATATATCTTGTTACAGACACCTAGAAATCACCTATATTATACATCTGAGTAAATTCAGCAACAAATCTTACATTCTAGCAATACTAGTTTGAGACAAAATTCAACCCGACTGCAGTAATAAACATTAAAGGAGAAGTTAGGAAAGAGCCCGACGTGAAGCTGCTCGCATTATATTAGGACTTCCTTCTTATACCCCTATTTATACTTTTTATTATGAAACTGGCCTTGAAACGTTATCTAATCACAGAAACAGAAGGAAACTACAACTATTGTATAAGATGCATAAAAGATTAACTCCTGAATACTTCAATCATCTTTTGCCGCCGTTATCTGATGAAAATAAACACTTACGTTTTACGTAACAATAATGATTATAGGATTCCTCCATTCAAACCCTCTATTCTTCTTTGTTGGAATAGCTTAGACAATTCGGTTCGATCCTTGCTCTCCATTATTTCTTTCAAATTATGTTTAGCATCAAGTTTTCAGTCAAATCCGCCTATTTACTTAAATTTTGGAAATCGTAAACTTTTAAAAAATATATATATTGTGCATACCAAACTCGGACATCGTTGTATTTCCCTAAATTATGATCTCTTTAGAGTTAACCTTGTCGAGAGTGCAGCTTTTGTGGTCATCCTTGTGCGAATTTATTTCATTATTTTTTGGAATGTCACAATTTTGCAAATGAAAGACGTCTTTTGTTTCAAAATTTAAATATTTTGGATGTTACAATAAGTTTAGAAATAATTTTGTTTGGCAACTCAGAATTGGACGTTAACACAAATAGTTTTAGAAATGTGCAGAGTTTTATCAAATCAAGCAAGAGATTTTAAGATCAATTGTGATTTTAACTATGTACTTTTGTGAACTAACTATTGTAATGTCATGTAGAATGTATATTGAGAGGAGTTGATAAGTTGAAATAACTTGTGCCTTTCCCCTATGAACTCTTGGCAATAAAATTGTTTAAACTAATAAACTAATCAATAAAGTTCCAAGGTGATGTTCGTCCAGGGCAAAGAATGTTTTACTGAAATTCCTAAAATGACACACTACCTCGACATGGTTCCAATTTGGGTCATGCTTAAATAAATAAACTAAAACAAAATCCTCATATCTAAAGGCCCAATATACTTAACTCAAGGCAATTTTTCGTGATTCTGAAAAACTCTGAAAAAATCCAGTTGATAACCATGCAAAATAAGGCTGAAACGAAGTAAACCTGAGCGGTAACAACCAAGAAAGTCTTGACAGAAAATTCCAAAGAAATCAAAATAATTTAGGTGTGGACCACTAAAACAACCTGCCGCAGTTAGACGACTGTTCAAAATGGATGCATGTTTACAAATACCGAGTTTCAACTGCTACTAAACCGATACCACAGAAAAATTCATCTTGAAAGTTGCTGATATCAGTTAATCTTAAGTAAATCTATGAATATAATAATTATTAGGCCTCATTTTCGGTTATTTTTATTTTTTTGCCGAACGTTACGTACATTTGGCCTTTACATGTAATTAATCATAACTTTGAAATGAATGAATGGATCATCAACAAATCGGGACCCGCGACCTGCATGTCCATGGTAATTCACATCCAAACATATTTTAATATCTTTTTGCTCTTATGAGTGAATAAGTGAAAATGAAAACCTGACGGAATGACGTGGGAATAAAAGTAATAAATTTGTATTGCAAAACCTTCCATTACCGTCTTCCAACCGGTATGAGTGCATCGAGCTTAGCAACATAGCATTTCGATTGTTGCTGAAACATCAAAACCATTCCTAACCTTTTTACAAATAGACTGAATATTTCTTTTGCAAGTCATTCTAGAGATTGAAGAAAGTCGCAGAAGGTATTTACTTTAGTTTAATTTAGACTCCAGCATGGCAAATGTCTTAACTCATAAATGCTAACTGATCAGTTGATGGCCAAAGTTGACGGAAATGTGGATAGAGCGACTACAAGGTAGAAAAAAAATATTTCAAAAACTGAAAGTGAAATAATTATTTTCGTATAGCTGAAATTCAGTCACCTTGTACATTGTTTTGATTCCTCGTACCCAGAGTTTGCGAAGATGCTGGAAGGTGGCAATGATGCTGATGATGAGGGAAAAGAGGAACCAGAGGAATCAAAGACTGAAGCTACTTCAGAGATGGACAAAAGCGTCGATGAGAAAGCTGACGAGAAAACAGAAGAAAAGAATGACACAAAGCCCGAAGGTAAAACAGGAACGAAAGGCAGTAACAGCAAAGCAGAAGGGAAGAGCAAAACAAAGGGAGGTAATAAAACTGGAGGCAAAGCCGGATCAAAATCTGACGGCAAAACAAATTCCAAGAATTCAAAAAGTGATGATAAATCGGGCGTGAAAGGCGAAACAAAAACGAAAAAGGATATTAAGAGTGACGCCAAATCAGAAGCCTCATGCAGCACAAAAAGTAATTCTAAATCCGACAGTAGTTTAAATCAAGATGACTTTAAGAGCGAGACAAAATCAGACGCGAAAGGAGACATAACAAAGGGCGAAAAAACAGACGCGAAGAATTTCAAGGATAAAGAGGGTAGGTTGAGCACAAAAAGTGACACCGGAGGTGAGACAAAACCGGATGGGAAGTCAAGCCCGAACGTTGAATCGAAACACGCCACAAAAACAACAGGTGGGAAATCAAAAGTCGACTTGAAGTTGCAAATAAAAACAGACTCAAAAGGAAGCATTAAAAGTGATACTAAATCGCACGCACGAAGCGACTCGAAGGAAAGTGACGTCAAAACACTCACACGAACTGACTCAAAAGGAAGTGACGCTAAAACTAAAGCACGAACAGACTCGAAAGAAAATAACGCTACAACGCATAAACGAACGGACTCAAAGGGGAGTGTGAAAAGTGATGGGAAACCCCACACAACAACGAACTCCAAGGGGGTTAGAAAACCCGACAAAAAAATGTTTAAAAGAACAGACTCTAAGGGGAGCATCAAAAGCGAGGCTGCTTCTATTTAAAGCTCAACGAATGAAAACAAATTCCCTACCAATACAGATCCCGGGTGGCTTATGTTAAGCACAAGTGAATCTGGAAATTCCTGTAGATGTTATTTGATATTCATACTGACTAAGATAATCAGGATTTAATTATTTGAAATTGAAAGTAGATATCACGATGTCTTTTTCTACTGTAACACGTTATTTCACAGAGGTTAGTAACTGATAATGCTTTCTCGATATCAAGGGGTTGCGACCACCTTCGATCTCTACAGGATACTTCAGCCATTCTGTATATCTACATACATATTGTATGTTGCAACATAATTTTTAAGTCGAAATTTCGAGTTAATGAAATGAGATAATAACTCGAAATTTCGAATGTTTAATTAGAATTTTTCAGATACCTTAAAAAGAATAAGATATAAGCATGCACTATCTCAATATTAAATATGTTAACCAATTTTAACAACGAAGCTTTCCAAACAGATTTTTTTTTATTTGTCATCAGTTTGTCAGATATGAAGGAAGAAACCGTTTCTCTAGCTAAATTTTATATATGCATATTTTAGCTTGGTGTATTGCTAAATACATTTCTATGGCCGAAGGTAAGTGCTTTTTTTTCATTACCATATCATACATAGGAATGTTCAAACGTGACGAATCGTTAAATTATCGTAAAATACGTACAGTCAAACCTGTATTAAGCGGCCACCCAAGGGACCGACAGATATTGTCTGCTTAAGACAGGTGGCTGCTTAAACCAGGTTGGTCAGAAACGGCCTATTGCTCATTTTTTTCAACAGTTAAATATTATAATGCACTCAATCATACATGTATTTTGATATTAAGGTCACTCGGTTCCTTTGTCAATATCCATAGGAATTTCATGAAATTTCACTCAAATGTTTAATAGTGTATAAAGAACAAGTCTTTTTGTTGTAATTGGCCGAAAAACTGCAGAAATCTTTTTGGGGTGAAAAACTGATATTTTCAGGGAAAACTCCAGGAAGAGCGAAATCAACAACTAACATATTTCTTTTTGATGTATTACAATGCTAACTTTATATATACATATAAAACAGAAAAGAAGGCAAATATTTTACGTTTCGTATAACTTTTATTCAACAAAACAAACAATTATATGTATGTTTTTCATCAACTTTTTCAAATATCAAAACATTGTGTGGATGAAAAACTGATTTTTTAAAGTTATTTTATGAAGAAACAATCCTTATTTAACAAAGCATGAAAAAATTGAACCAAAAAACATTATTTCACTTAAAATTTGGGGAAAATTATCAGAATTATTGTTTTTTTTTTATTATTTCAATTGCCTCCCCTTTCACTGCAACTGGACTAAATTGTAGGAGGTATAGATTTTCCCATATCACATAATGCGTTGAAAGTAGTGAGATACTAGGTTTATCGATTGCTTTAGCCTGATTTGAATGTATCCACTCGCCTGGTATCAGATTACACTGAAAAAAGTTTATAACTAGCATTTATGACATTAATTGAATAGTGATATCATCAGAACATGTTACATTAAATATCGAATAAATATAAAGCAATGTGTTTATTTTAATGATGCAGTTGTAAAGAATTGAAGCGGACATATAGGTTTAGACTAGTTGTCTTGGTGTTTACATTACTAAGCTTAGGCTTATATAGATGAATGAGGGCGAGTGGGGAACTCGCTTATGAAAATCAAATCATGACATCGTTGTAGATAAAAACACAAAAGCGCGTTACTAGTTCCACGTCCTTGTATTCACTCCCAAATATATGTTTAACATAAACAGATTTCTGATAAATGGGAATAACTCAAATACATTGGAGTTACTGATTACCTCCCCTATACCATACTGTATAGTTTACACAACACGTTTACATAAGATCAGGTTGATATAGTCGATAATTACGCAACCAACTTAACCTTCTAGCGTTTACATGGATTCTAGCAGACGCTTGGGTCTTTGCCGGATTGCAAATTGCATGATCATCGGCGTATGTACGGTGAATTTCTTACCCACGATAGGTATTAAATTTCATATCCGTCAAAGCGGCCATGTTTTTGCCAAGAACGATAATCAACGGACCGAGAGACCTTAATATCAATATACCATGTAATGTATTTTGAAATGAAAACCAACAAAGATCAAAGTTTTGATGAATTTTATTGTTTCTTAAAGAAACAAAACCAAATCATGTGACGATCGATAAAAATAACTGGTCATGTGATCATCGCAGATGTCTATTTCCAGACAAAATGGCTGCTTAATACAGGACGATACAACGACTTGGGGCAAATTTCTGTGGCCGTTGGCCGCGTTAGACAGGTGACCGCTTATTTAAGGTTCAATATGTAGTGTTTTCCATCGGGCGGACCACAGACTGGCTGCTTAACAGAGGTTGCCGCTTATTCAAGGTGGCCGTTAGAGCAGGTTTGACTGTACTTTCGCGATTTATTCTGGGTTTTTTTTCAAGTTGATTAAAATACAGATCCTTACTATAACTATCGTGTGTAGGATCTGACAGCGACCAGTAGAAGGTCACGAACAGATGACCTTTATTATTTCAATATCTAGGAAATGAACAGCCACAAATTAACACACGCATTGGCATAGAGACCGCTGAAATGGGCGCCGCCATTTTTGTATACGGTGTTTACTCTGCATTAACGACAAGTGTAGAAACAAATCGAAAATGAATAAGAGAATATCAAAGCGTCAACAGCGTTAAATTAGCTTTTCACTTTCAGAAGCTGGTAAGCAGGGATTTGATTGGTGAATACAACGGTCATCTGCACATAACCTTCTACCGGTCGCTGTCAGATCCTACATACGATATTAATAGTGAGGATCTGTATTTTAATCAGATTGGGTTTTATTATTATTATTACGTTTGGTGTCATTTTATTAACTATGGTCATTAAAGGGCAAGTCAGATTTTGATGGAAAACTGGAGTAGCCGGAAAAATAGTACTGACCTGCGAAAATTAATGTACCTTACTAGTGTAATATTTAATAGTCAGTTATTCATTGGAGTTTTATAAGTTCTTCATTCAGAACGAGTGATATTTACGTCCCTAGGTACCAGAAACAGATTATTTTCTGAAGGTTAAGATCAATTTTGGCAAAAAGAAAATGTAAAAAATCAACCACACCAAACTGTCTTGCATCAAAGATACAATTATAGTTGATGTATCAAAATACAAGCTTAGTGAAAAGCTAATTTTATGCTTGATTGTAGTTTCCAAAACATATTTTCAGTGCAAATGTAGACCGTGATTATGTTGTTGATGTGTTTAAAGGAGAAATGAAATCTGTGAACATCTCCCCTGACGTCAGTGTTAATTTCATGGAAATAAGCTCCAATTTCAAACAGCTCTACAACTTAGCATACTGAATGCAACTGAACCCAGAATCATGTTTTGGAAACTCTACTAAATTCTGATGCAAATCAAATAAAGTTGATTAAATCGGCAACACTGTTAAAGTATAACGACATTTTTTTTAAATAAGTGGAAATATAATGAGGTCTATTGGAAATTGTCACATGTGCGACATTGCCTTTGACCAGTTAGCCCGTGGGCAATATGCCGAAGCGGATTATCTTAGATTTGAAACCATAAAATCAACATTTTGGGATGTGCGGGCTATACAAAGGTACGGAAAATACCACACGGAATACGCAAGAAATGCGGTATAAATCAGGTCATAGTATAGAGGAGCCAGGTATGGCTATGTCTTGATATGTCAATAACATAAATTTTGGAGATTGTTTGTTATACAGTAATCACTTTGTCTCTGCATCCCGTCCGTGGGTCTGGACATAATGTACAACATATATTTTAAACCATTATCAGATTTGGTTTAGCATTCACACCATAGCATCACACGATCAAGGTCTACATCTGATACGGTCTTGGTGGTCATCGGTAAAGATTTAAGGTCAAAGGTCACCGTTTATCATTTTTACAATAAAAAGATTGTACAGAAGATATTTCATTAACCCCTTGACATAGCTTGATGTTCTCAGAATATCGCATGGCTGAAGTGGTAAAGTCAAGATCAACAACATCTAAAAAGAGTAGAAAAGATATTGTTCAATAGAGAAACGGATTGAGTTTCCCGATGTGTTCCATCTCTTAAGGTAAATTAGTTCTCATAGCTAACATTCATCTGCACTATAAAATTACTGGACATTCAGCAGTATGACTCGGGTTTTTTTTTATCAGGAATTGAAATAGGTTTCCTTTGTTCCCTACATACATAGAACCAAACGGTACTGAATTTGAAGGGAAACCTCCAATCGAATACAAATGTTATTACTTTGTTTGCATGTTTTTCCACATGCATATGATAATAAATGATAACATCGAAACCCGTGCAACGCCTTTCACAGTATATATACACTTGTGCAATATCATATCTAAAACCGAGAAGGGAGAAAGCGGTATTGTAATGAAAATTGGTCATGTTTAATTATCATGTAGTTTATTCCTGTGTTCGTATTGTCCGTATTGTTAACATGTAAATAAACAGCGTAGATTCACTGTTGCGCTGTGTCTATAAATAGAATAGTGGCGTGCACGTGCTGTCAGACTGTAAACGTTTGGAGGATCAAGAAGTCTTGTGACGTCACAGAAAAATGGAATAACCTGGTTAACCCCAGAATGGGTTGAGCGAAGGCATATAAGAGAGAGCTCGCTTTTAGATACGGCTAATGACTTTTTATCATGATAAGCTCGCCGATATCAAAATTTTTCCTATAAACGACGATTATATTATGACAAATACATAATATTCCTATAATAACGAGTACCCTTCGACTAACGCTCCCCATTATCATTCGAACTCGAAGTCGCTCTAAATTATCCAACAGATCAAGATATATAGGAATAGGTAAGCGACTTCGTCCCCCCCCCCCCGACTCCCCCCTCCCCTGAGGGAAGGCAACTTCTCTCACGCCGGGCGAAACTCCGATGTAAATCGTTGTCTGCATAGGCGTTAAACTCGTAACTAACTAACTAACTAATTCTGGAGGAGAACTCCTGGTGATTGCGGATAGATCGGCCGACCCAGAATACTACGAAAGCTAGACAGGTATATATAAGGTCATATATATAATAAAGACTGAATAGCCTTTCGGTTAGCGAGAGTAAAATAGGTCTCTGAAGAAGGGACCAGTGGTCGTGGTTGCCGAGGCAGTCAGGGGGCCGACATAGCGATATGTCTGTAGGGCAGTATTGATACTACAACTAACGGTAGTAAGCATAGGGCTGTTAAGGGGACAGTGCTCATATCGGCCCGTGTGCAGTAGCCAGGTTTGTAGGTACTGTTACAAGTGCGCTGTGCCACTGCGCTGTACAACTGCGTTGAGCAGGTGCGCTGTACAGTCGCGCTAAGCAAGTGCGCTGCTCTAAGGCACATTGCGCAAGGGGCGTCATTGCGCGGAGGTAATACCTGTTGGTATTTGTTAGATATTGTTATGGTTTAAGAGTGCTGTGGAAAGTAGCACGGCACTGTTTCGTTATTATTAGTTTATGTTCTGTTGCACTGGGTTCTCGACATAGAAATCATTTGTAAATATTACTGATTGGCGTTTGATTGAGAAAGGGTCTATAGTGGTCTAGTAGATTGACGACGGCTCGCATATAAGTAAATGCGCCACGGCTCAAAAACATGCATTCATAGTGTCAATAATTTAAACTTAATAAAAGTGGTTAGATTCATTAGAAACTGACTTGTCTAGTTGTCTTGCGGCGAACATGTCTCGTCTCAAAAGTAGCTATTTCCGAATTCGGTCATACACGGTGACCTTTAAAGAACAAATGAAGATTGTCTATGGCCGGCACCAAGATCTTCCTGGGATCTATTTTAAAATGTTCATACAGAAAATGTTGTGCTTACTATTATGTGCTCTGATGCACGAGAGATCCTGTCAGATGTCTTAAATGTTTATATGACATACAATTCATACATTAACATTAATGAAAGATGTCGCATTTGGTTTTCTTCATATGACATCATGTCTTTTGAGATATGATATAAAACGAAATGTTTAAGCTGCCACATTACATCCGTTTTCATTTGCAACAGGAAAGAGAATAGTGTGCTTTCACCGGGGATCGAACCTTCGATCCCCAAGTTCCTAGTCGGACGCTCTACCACTGAGCTAAAGGGAAATTCCCTCAAGCTCAAAGCTAGAAGGCGACCTTAATCATATGTATAATTAAAATCTACCACACTACCCCCCCCCCCCCCCCCTCACTTTAATGTGTTCTTACTCCTCCGTCACCACAGGGAGGGTCAAGGAAACCATTTGTAACAGGAAAGAGAATAGTGTGCTTCCACCGGGAATCAAACTCTCGATCTCCAGGTTCCTAGTCTGACGCTTTACCACTAAGCTAAAAGGAAATTACCTAGAATAAAGTTCGAAGCAAGGAGGCCGAAATCCTATGTACAATTAACACCTGCCACACTTTAATCATACTTTTAGGTTGTTATAAGTCTACATCATAATGCAAACTTTTTTTACATTACAAAACATACATTTTATTATTGAATCAAACAAGAGGCCCAGAGAGCCTGTATCGCTCACCCTGGATACATTGGTATCTAGGTAATCATGGTAAAATGTTTTCCTTTTGGCCCCCTTGGGGGGTCAGTCCCACCATTAGTACAATTTTGAATACTGAGCACTGTAGTGTCCTGAGCGTAATTCACATGTCCCTGTGACTTGTATGTGTGACGTCATATTATCTGTACATGCGCACTGTTGAATAAATGAGCACATGTAGTTGTGAGCGGCAGCCATATCAAGTGTTGTTTGTTTCAATACGTTATCTGGTTAAATCCGATGGGATCTAACAATTGGCGACGAGGATTTCGATTTTAATTCACGCATATGGTGAGAACGAAAGCCTAATTTCAAGATGGCAACACCTATTATGACAGATTTAGGAGGAATTACATTTGATTGTCACGGAGATCAGACCAACATTGGTTCGAGATGGAAAAAATGGCGCAGATCGTTTGAAATTTTCGTTGAAGGAAAAGGAGTAACTGACATCAACCAGAAGAAAGCTTTGCTTTTACATTGTGGTGGAAGTCAAATGCAGGATTTTTTTTATACATTTACCAATGTGCCCGCTCCAAATAATGATAACAACGCATACGACATTGCACTTCGTTTATTAGACGAACATTTCAGCCCACAAGTTAATGTTCCATTCGAAAGACATCTTTTTAGAAACATGACACAACAGCAAGGTGAGACAATTGACCAATTTATTACTCGCTTGCGTCAAAAAAGTGGAATATTGTGAGTTTGCGAACAATGATGAACAGATTAGAGATCAAGTGATTGAAAAGTGTCTCTCTCATCATCTAAGGAGAAAACTATTAGAAAAGGGTAAAGATTTAACATTGAAACAACTTCAGGAAACAGCAAGAGCGATGGAAAATAGCGAATCTCAAGGGAACAGAATAGAAACAGAAAGTGGAACACGTGAATCGGTTAGTGTAAATCGAGTGCACCATTCCAAGCGCACGGGTGATACCAGATGTGACAAGCGTCAAACTGACACTTCCGGTAAACAATGCTTTCGGTGTGGGAGTGAGAATCATCTTCAAAATTCAAAGGACTGCCCCGCCCTGGGTAAAGAGTGTTACAAATGTCACAACATTGGACATTTTTCTAAACACTGTAAAACGAAACCAGCTAAAGGCAAGAATCGACAGACAACGAAGAGAAATACACATGGCCCACAACGAGTGAAGTTAGTGAGTGGAGAACAAGACAATGATGACTATGCTTTCACATTTATGTCTAAGTATGAAGACACCACAGTAAACGTTGAAATTGGTGGTATTTCGAACATTCCAATGATTATTGACTCTGGTGCAACATGTAATGTTATAGATCAACAACTTTGGGAGAGTCTGAAGTCTAAGAGAGTTGAGTGTGAATCAAAGAAAGTTGAGAAAATCTTGTATCCTTATGGTTGTAGTAAACCTCTCCAAGTGATAGGATCATTTCGTACAAATTTAGTTGTTGGTGGTAAGTCAGTTGTAACTGATGTAGATGTTATAAAAGGTGAAGGTCCCGCATTACTAGGGAAAAGTACAGCTATACAGCTGGGTGTCTTGAAAATCGGTCCGAGAGTAAAACAGGTGAGCCGTCACAGAGTTTAAATACGAAATCGCAGAGTTTAAATACGAAAGGTTCAGAGCAAGACATGTTTGAGAAGTACAAACATTGTTTTGAGGGTATCGGAAAATTAAAAGATTTTCAGTTAGAAATACCAATAGATGAATCTGTTAGACCTGTAGCACAGCAGGTTAGGAGAATACCGTTCAATCTGAGAGACAAGTTAGAAATGAAACTTGGTGAGTTAGAAAAACTAGACATTATTGAGAAAACCGAGGGTCCTACTCCATGGGTGTCCCCAGTCGTAGTTATTCCAAAGGAGAATAATGACATACGGTTATGTGTCGACATGAGACGTGCCAACGAAGCAATCATTCGCGAACGTCATCCGATTCCTACTGTCGAGGAAGTACTATATGACTTAAACCAGAGCACTGTGTTTAGCAAGCTTGACATAAAATGGGCTTTTCATCAAATCGAACTTTCTGAACAATCGAGATCAATCACAACCTTTGTCACGCATAAAGGCTTGTACCGCTACAAAAGATTGATGTTCGGAATATCTTGCGCGCCCGAGATGTACCAGCGTGTGGTTCAACAAACACTCGAAGGATGCGAAGGTGTTCGGAATTTATTTGATGACATCATAGTACACGGCAAAACGGTAGAGGAACATGACAAACGTCTCGAGAACTTACTTCAGAGAATAAGCGAAACCGGTATGACGCTTAACAAAGACAAATGTCTATTTCGAATGTCGGAACTTGTATTCATGGGACATTTATTATCAGCACGTGGTATTGGTCCTGAGGAGGAAAAAGTACGAGCCGTTAAAGAGGCCAGGCGTCCTGAAAATGCCACAGAAGTGAGAAGCTTCTTGGGTTTAGTTAATTATAGTAGCAGGTATATTCCCAATCTGGCTACTGTCGCAGAACCGCTACGTCAGATGACGCGAAAGGACGTGCCATTTAATTGGGGGAAAAGCCAAGAAAACGCGTTTCAGGAGTTGAAAGCGCGACTAAGTAATACTGAAACCTTAGGGTATTTTGATAGTAAAGCATCTACGTACCTCATCACTGATGCTAGCCCTGTAGGTCTGGGAGGAGTTCTTGTCCAGGAGTTGAAAGGTGAAATGCGCGTGATTTGTTACATAAGTAGAAGTCTAACCGACGTTGAAAAACGCTATTCTCAAACTGAGAAGGAAGCCCTTGGGATCATTTGGGCATGCGAAAGACTTCATATGTATCTATATGGTACTGAATTTGTGTTGTTGACTGGTCACAAGCCACTTGAGTGTATCTATTCCAAAACGTCGAATGGTAAAGCTAGTGCTAGGATACACAGATGGGTGTTGAGATTGCAATCGTACAAGTTTTCTGTGAAATACATTCCAGGTAAACAAAATATTGCAGACAGCTTATCGCGACTCATCAAGAGTAAGGGGAATAACTCTGCAGGAGATGTACGAGCATCTGTAGACTGCGAAGAGTATGTTAGATTTGTAGCTCAAAACGCGACACCGAACGCGTTGTCAACACGACAAATAGAGGAAGCGTCCGCTATTGACGATGAAATGTGCAATCTCCGAAAGTGCATCAACAATAAAAGATGGCACGAGCTTACAAACAAGAAATATCTGCCGATCAAAGACGAGTTATGTGTAATCGGTAAGTTGGTGTTACGAGGATCTCGTATTATAATTCCCGAGTCGTTGCGTGAAACCGTGCTAGAACTCGCACATGAAGGTCATCCCGGTATAGTGGCCATGAAAAGGAGACTACGAACAAAAGTATGGTGGATAGGTCTAGATAAGGAATCTGAACAGTTTTGTAAAACATGTCACTCATGCCAGTTGGTAGGTACTACGCAGCTACCTGAACCAATTAAAACAACAGAACTGCCATCCGGTCCTTGGCAACATATTTCAGCAGACTTAATGTCACTACCATCCGGTGATTGTCTCTTTGTAGTCGTTGACTATTATAGTAGGTATTTTTAAGTGGACGTTATGAAATCCACAACAACAGACAAAATAACAAACAGTCTGGGGAAGATGTTTTTAACACATGGGTTTCCCATATCCATTACCACAGACAACGGTCCTCAATTTGTGAGTGAGGTTTTTAAGGACTATCTTGGTGAAAGAGATATTGAGCACCGCCGTGTTACTCCTCTGTGGCCCCAGGCAAACGGCGAAGTTGAAAGACAAAACCGCTCTCTACTTAAGATTGTTCGTATCGCCCAAGTAGAAAAGAAAGATTGGCGGAAAGAATTGGACTCTTATCTCATGATGTACCGTACTACTCCACACTCTGTAACAGGAGTAAGTCCAGCTGAGCTAATGTTCAAGCGTAAACTGCGAACACGCATTCCCGGAATCGAAGATCATTGTGTCGATGATATTGAAATTCGCGACAGAGATAATGAACAAAAAGGAAAGGGAAAAATATATGCTGACAAGAAAAGAAATGCATGTGAAAATGACATTAGAGAAGGCGATAAAGACTTATTAAAACAGGACAGGCAAAATAAATTAACTCCAAGATTTAAGGAAGAACCTTACAATGTAGTCCAAAAGTCTGGTAATTCCGTTGTTGTAGAAAATGATGGAGTACAATATAAAAGAAATGTAACGCATGTTAAGAAATTTCATGAAAGAATGGCTAATGACAAAGTAGTAAAAGTCAATGTACCGGACATTGAAAATAATTTTGAACCGAGTCGAGATTTTGTTGATGAAATGGACAATAAGGTTGAGACTCGAACGGTTGAAAAAGTTCTTAGTTCGAATCCGCTTTCGACGAGTATAGCTACTGAAGCTCGCTCTCCGCGTCCGGTCCGTGAAAAGACCTTGCCAGCTAGATTCAGATATTTTTGTATGAATTGACTCTGATACTTTGTAAATATGTTGAGTTGTTAATTTTGTTAATGTTCAGTGAAATACAACAATGTATATTCATATCCAGTGAAATAGTTGATATTTTCAGAGACTCTTTATTAGTGACTAGGAAATTGGACTTATAATCTATGAACTGAAATGAATATATAGAATATTCATATATAACAGGTTGAATAATGTTTGATATCTAGATGAATAACTTTATTGTAATGTGTGCATGTAAATTACAAGTTAATGAACTCATTTGAAGTTTTAAAGTTGAAAGTTAAAGTTTAAAGATACAATTTTCAGAAATTATATAATATTCAAAGAAAGGAAGGAATGTAGTGTCCTGAGCGTAATTCACATGTCCCTGTGACTTGTATGTGTGACGTCATATTATCTGTACATGCGCACTGTTGAATAAATGAGCACATGTAGTTGTGAGCGGCAGCCATATCAAGTGTTGTTTGTTTCAATACGTTATCTGGTGAAATTCGATGGGATCTAACAAGCACCTAGGGATAATTCCTACCAAATAAGGCTGATTTCCAAACAGTGGTTATGGTGAAGAAGTCACTTAAACCAATATAGCTGAAAAATCTTTTTTGGGCCCCGCCCCTCAGCCCCAACATGAGTACAATTTTGAATCCCGAGCAAAATGCAAATAAGGTTGATTTGCAATTAGTGTTTATGGAGAAGTTCCTTAAACCAAGATATAGCTAAATTACCCTTATTGGCCCCTGCCCCTCAGCCCCTGGGGGTCAGTCCCATCATTAGTACAATTTTGAACCCTGAGCACCTAGGGATGCTTCCAACCAAATAAGGCTGCTTTCCAATCAGTGGTTATGGAGAAGAAGCCGCTTAAACCAATATATAGCTAAATATCCCTTTTTGGCCTCGCCCCTCAGCCCCCTACGGGGATCAGTCCCACCAATTGGTACAATTTTGAATCCTGGGCACCTAAGGATGCTTCCTGCCAAATGAGGTTGATTTCCAATCAGTGGTTATAAAGAAGTCGCTAATATCAATATAGCTAAATGACTCTTTTTAGCCCCACCGCGAGTACAATTTTGAATCCCGAACACCTAGGGATACTTCCTGCCAAATTAGGTTGATTTCCTATCAGTGGTTATGGAAAAGAAGTCGTTTAAAAAATTGCTGACGGACGCCACGGTATGGTATAAGCTCACCTCGGTCCTTCGGACCAGATGAGCTAACCACCAGTGATGTCGTTTCAATTTTGATTGGTTATTGCTCCCGTAATAAATCGCCATCTTGCACTTCCAACTGTATCTCGCTTTTTTTTTTTTTTACTTTGATTCATTTTGTGTCTAACACACTAATACCGTTTATTTCGCTTCCCTGTAACTGGATCAATATTCATTTGTAATAAAAATTGATATTTTAGTTAAATTGTTAAAGCACTACAAAATCACTTAAGGTTCATGACCACACTTCCAGTAAATATTATTTTGTATTGAAATAGTTTGTACAAACACCAGGGTGTTTGCGAGATAAGTTATGGTTTTACCGGTGTTTCTTTTGAAAATGGAACACTCTTGTATTCACTAATGCCTACCAGCTTTTCCCAATCAACCAAAGCGTTGGTTCGTTTACAGAGAGAATAAGTAGAAACTTTAAAAAAAAAAAAAAATACGCGTAATTAAATGTCTCATCTTTCCCCGATAATAAAGTCCTAACCGTAAAATTAGTACGAGAAAATACATACAGCAAGATGATATCAGTAACTTGGCCAAGTTTCTATTTAATTACATAGGGATTGAAAGTCATTTTTTTAACTTTCATAGTGCTATGAAAGGTCAGCCGTTACATCAATATTGAATGAAGCCCGCTAGCATCATAGCACTATGAAAGTTAAAAAATGACTTTCAATCCATATATTTACATTTTAACTATAAAACAATTGCTTAACTTCATTTATATTTTTTTCCAATTAATAGCTTATTACCTGCGTTTGTATATGTGTCGTCATTTTAACGACATTGGCGGAACAGCCCAGCTTCAATAAAATTGGCGCCAATGATAACAAGAGGCCCAATGGGCCTGCATCGCTCACCTGGTATCAAACTCTGACTTATATTATAGTGTAACACTAAAGTCCTCTAAAATCTTTTACTGTAAGACATTTAGAAGAACATGCTAAGATTTAAACATATTTTACCCCTGTGATCTTATAAGACAACATCTTTTTCACTTTCAAATTTTGTTTGGCTTCATCCCAGGATGCTACCAGCCAAATATCATGTCTCTAGGCATTTGGGTTTATCAGAAGAAGTCGCTCATACTTTTAACCGATTTGACCACTTTGACATTTAATATGGGTCAAGCTCATTTTCCTTCCCAAGGTTTGCCAAGCTTCATACAAGGAAGCTTTCAGCCAAATAGCATGCTTCTATCGCTTTTGGTATTTCAGAGGAAGTCGTTTGCAGGTTTTAACAGATTTGACCCTTGTGACCTTGAATATAGGTCAAGGTCATTTCTTTTCGCAAACTTTGTCGGGCTTCAACCAAAGAACCTTTCAGCCAAATACCATGTTTCTACGGCTTTTGGTATTTCAGGAGAAGTCGTTTAAATGTTTTAACAAATTTGACCCTTGTGACATTGAATATAGGCCAAGGTCATTTCTTTTCGCAAACTTTGTCGGGCTTCATCCAAGGAACCTGTCAGCCAAATATCATGCTTCTATCGCTTTTGTTATTTCAGAAGAAGTCGTTTAAAGGCTTTAACAGATTTGACCCCTGTCACCTTGAATAAAGATCAAAGTCTTTTCTTTTCGCGAACTTTGTCGGGCTTCATCCAAGAAACCTTTCAGCCAAATAGCATGCTTCTATCGCTTTTGGTACTTCAGAGGAAGTCGTTTGAATGTTTTAAGAGATTTGACCCTGTGACCTTGAATATAGGTCAAGGTCATTTCTTTTCGCAAACTTTGTTGGGCTTCATCCAAGGAAGCTTTCAGCCAAATATTATGCTTCTAGGGTTTTTGGTATTTCAGAAGTCGTTTAAAGGTTTTAACAGATTTGACCCCTGTCACCTTGAATATAAGTCAAGGTCATTTCTTTTCGCAAAATTTGTCGGGCTTCATCCAAGGAACCTTTCAGCCAAATATCATGCTTCTATTGCTTTTAGTATTTCAGAAGAAGTCATTTGAATGTTTAAACAGAGATTTGACCCTTGTGACCTTGAATATAAGTCAAGGTCATTTCTTTTCGCAAACTTTGTTGGGCTTCATCCAAGGAACCTTTCAGCCAAATATCATGTGTCTAGGTCTTTTGTTATTTCAGAAGAAGTCGTTTAAATGTTTTAACAGATTAGACCCCGGTAACCTTGAATATTGGTCAAGGTCATTTCTCTTCGCAAACTTTGTTGGGCTTCATCCAAGGAACCTTTCAGCCAAATATCATGTGTCTAGGTCTTTTGTTATTTCAGAAGAAGTCGTTTAAATGTTTTAACAGATTAGACCCCGGTAACCTTGAATATGGGTCAAGGTCATTTCTTTTCGCAAACTTTGTCGGGCTTCATCCAAGGAACCTTTCAGCCAAGTATCATACTTCTAGGACTTTTGGTACTTCAGAAGAAGTTGTTTGAATGTTTTTACAGATTTGACCCCTGTGACCTTGAATATAGGTCAAGGTTATTTCCTTTTGCACACTTTGTTGGGCGTCATTCAAGGAACCTGTTGGCGAAATATCATGCATCTAGGGCTTTTGGTAATACAGGAGAAGTTGTTTAAAGGTTTTAGCAGATTTGACCCCTGGGACCTTGAATATAGGTCAAGGTCATTTTTTTCGCAAACTTTGTCGGGCTTCATCCAAGGAAGCTACTAGTCAAATGTGAGGTCTCTATGCCTGACGGTATTTTAGAAGAAGTTGTTTGAAGGTTTCGACATTTTTGACCCCTGCGACCTTGAAATTAGGTCAGTGATTTTTTTTCGCAAACTTTGTTCAGCTCCTTCCAAGAAAGCTACCAGCCAAATTTCATGTCACTAGGCCTTTCAGTATTTTAGAAGAAGTCGTTTAAAGGAAAAAGTTGACGGACGCAGGACGGACGGACGGACGACGGACGCTGCGCCATCACATAAGCTCACTTGGCCCTTCGGGCCAGGTGAGCTAAAAAGTGGTGTTCAACACAAATTCTCAAAATTATCATGTTTTTGCCCCAAAACAGCAGTTTACCTGCAAATTGTTTAGCATGATGATACAAGTAAAAACCCTAAGTTTCAATTAAATCCGATATCAGCGACACTTTAAAAAGTAGACTTTAAGGACTAGGTACAGCCATATTGGTTGTTACCTGGTTGAAAATGGAAATGTTGAAATTTTAATGTTTCCTTCCAATATATGGCATAAGCTTTATCCCATTATGTTTAATATTGGTATAAAATGCAGTTCAGCCCCCAAAATTAAAAACATCTGTACTAAGGAAAAAATATTCAGTAAATAATATCCAGATGGGAGTGCGCAAATATTTTTCATATAGTTATTTGAAAGTTTTCAAAACAATAATACAAAGTTACTGCAATGTTCATAGAATGATAACCCAGTGTCAACATTTCGATATCAGGGAGAAATACACAGGTACACCCTCTAAAAAATGTCGAACATTGCATGCTATATTCAGTTCAGGTAAAAGTAGTTACCTGTATCTCGTGGAGGCAATATAGGGTCATTTGTCATGTAAATGGAAGTTTCGTGTCAAATAAATGTATCAAATTAAAAAAATAACACCGACATAACGTAATTTACATTTACGATGCGGTTACCTAATTACTAATTAAGTTTGAGAAATGTATTTCGATCCCCATGTGCCTCAACTGTCACACATGTTTACAATGGCAACAATTTACGCTAGCGATGTTTGACAGGTGCGAAGCCGAGAACGAATCGGTATAATCAGCGAGTTAATACTGTGCGATCCACACGGAAGTGTACAATATATACGAATCTCAACAGAATTCATAAAACACAAATTTAACTTTCACAAATTAAACTTTGTTGACAATTCTTTCAAAATCATTAAATTAACTGAAGAAACACTACCGAAGAACATCTTTTCATGTGCTGTACATTCGCCCAAAAAAGGAAAACTGGTAATCACTAAAAACAATTTATCGTGATAGGAAAGGTCAGTTCTTGCTTTGTGACGATAAACCAAGTAACATTTACCTTTACTGCATGCTTTAATTCAATTCAATTGTTAATTTTGTCGATGTTTCACCATGCCTCTAAGTCAGGCGTATGAATATCTAAAAAAGTTACTAGTTCAAAATGGAGGGCAGAGGAGTATATTTCGCTACATGCAACGCGAAGATGTTTGATTTAAGAGATCTGACAAGTCATAACTCGTCATACCGCAGACGGTAAGATTTTTGTTTTGGTTATGTGGTGTGCCACATAAATTTGTCGATCGGCGATGGAAATTTCAAAAATTTGATCCAGATGTGATCGGTGTTCAGAATGTGCGTAAGTTGATGAGTACGTTCCCTTATTCTGCGGTTTTCAATTGAAAGCGATATTTATTAAAAAAAATCGAAGGCTCGTCTATCACTCTGTGTATATTAAAGAAACAACAAGAGGCCCAGAGGGCCTGTATCGCTCACATGGATACATTAGTATCTAAGTAATCATGATAAAATATTTTCTTTTTGGCTCGCCCCTCAGCCCCCCTAGGGAGTCAGTCCCACCATTAGTACAATTTTGAATGTTGAGCAGCTAGGGATGCTTCCTGCCAAATAAGGCTCATTTCCAATCAATGGTTAAGGAGAAGAAGTCGATTAAACCAATATAGCTAAATAACCCTTTTTGGACCCGCCCTTCAGCTCCCTAGGGAGTCAGTCCCACCATTAGTACAATTTTGAAATCTGAGCACCTAGGGATGGTTCCTACCAAATAAGGTTGATTTCCAATCAGTGGTTATGGAGAAGAAGTCGCTAAAACCGATATAGCTAATAACCCGATTTGGCCCCGCCCCTCAGCCCCCTAGGGGATCAGTCCCGCCATGAGTACAATTTTGAATCCTGGGCACCTAAGCATGCTTCCTGCCAAATAAGGCTGATTACCAATCAGTGGTTATGAAGAAAAAGTCGCTAATATCAATATAGCTAAATACTTTTTTATGGCCCCCACCCCTCAGCCCCCTAGGGGGTCAGTCCCACCATGAGTACAATTTTGAATCCTGAGCACCTAGGGATACTTTCTGCCAAATAAGGCTGATTTCCAATCAGTGGTTATGAAGAAGAAGTCGCTAATATCAATTTAGCTAAATAATTCTTTTTGGCCCCGCCCCTCAGCCCCGTAGGGGGTCAGTCCCACCATTAGTACAATTTTGATTCATGGGCACCTTAGCATGCTTCCTGCCAAATAAGGTTGATTACCAATCAGTGGATATGGAGAAGAAGTCGATTTAACCAATATAGCTAAATAACCCTTTTTGGCCCCGCCCTTCAGCTCCCTAGAGGGTCAGTCCCACCATTAGTACAATTTTGAAATCTGAGCACCTAGGGATGGTTCCTACCAAATAAGGTTGATTTCCAATCAGTGGTTATGGAGAAGAAGTCGCTTAAACCAATATAGCTAAATAACCCTTTTTGGCCCCGCCCCTCAGCCCCCTAGGGGACCAGTCCCGCCATGAGTACAATTTTGAATCCTGGGCACCTAAGCATGCTTCCTGCCAAATAAGGCTGATTACCAATCAGTGGTTATGAAGAAAAAGTCGCTAATATCAATATAGCTAAATACTTTTTTATGGCCCCCACCCCTCAGCCCCCTAGGGGGTCAGTCCCACCATGCGTACAATTTGGAATCCTGAGCACCTAGGGATACTTTCTACCAAATAAGGCTGATTTCCAATCAGTGGTTATGAAGAAGAAGTCGCTAATATCAATATAGCTAAATAATTCTTTTTGGCCCCGCCCCTCAGCCCCCTAGGGGGTCAGTCCCGTCATTAGTACAATTTTGAATCCTGGGCACCTGAGCATGCTTCCTGCCGAATAAGGCTCATTTCCAATCAGTGGTTATGAAGAAGAAGTCGCTAATATCAATAAAGGTAAATAATTCTTATTGGACCCGCCACTCAGCCCCCTTGGGGGTCAGTCCCACCATTAGTACAATTTTGAAATCTGAGCACCTAGGGATGGTTCCAACCAAATAAGGTTGATTTCCAATCAGTGGTTATGGAGAAGAAGTCGATTAAACCAATATAGCTAAATAACCCTTTTTGGCCCCGCCCCTCAGCCCCCTAGGGGATCAGTCCCGCCATGAGTACAATTTTGAATCCTGGGCACTTAAGCATGCTTCCTGCCAAATAAGGCTGATTACCAATCGGTGGTTATGAAGAAAAAGTCGCTAATATCAATATAGCTAAATACTTTTTTATGGCCCCCACCCCTCAGCCCCCTAGGGGGTCAGCCCCACCATGCGTACAATTTGGAATCTTGAGCACCTAGGGATACTTTCTGCCAAATAAGACTGATTTCCAATCAGTGGTTATGAAGAAGAAGTCGCTAATATCAATATAGCTAAATAATTCTTTTTGGCCCCGCCCCTCAGCCCCCTAGGGGATCAGTCCCACCATTAGTACAATTTTGAATCATGGGCACCTAAGGATGCTTCCTGCCAAATAAGGTTGATTTCCAATCAGTGGTTATGGAGAAGAAGTCGCTTAAACCAATATAGCTAAATAACCCTTTTTGGCCCCGCCCCTCAGCCCCCTAGGGGGTCAGTCCTGTCATTAGTACAATTTTGAATCCTGGGCACCTAAGCATGCTTCCTGCCAAATAAGGCTCATTTCCAATCAGTGGTTATGAAGAAGAAGTCGCTAATATCAATATAGGTAAATATTTTTTTATGGCCCAACCCCTCAGCCCCCTAGGGGGTCAGTCCCACCATGAGTACAATTTTGAATCCTAAGCACCTAGGGATACTTTCTGCCAAATAAGGCTGATTTCCAATCAGTGGTTATGGAGAAGAAGTCGCTTAAACCAATATAGCTAATTAACCCTTTTTGGCCCCGCCCCTCAGCCCCCTAGGGGGTCAGTCCCACCATTAGTACAATTTTGAATCCTGGGCACCCAAGGATGCTTCCTGCCAAATTAGGTTGATTTCCTATCAGTGGTTATGGAGGAGAAGTCGTTTAAAGAAATTGTTGACGGACGACGGACGGACGGACGGTATGGCATAAGTTCACCTCGGTCCTTTGGACCAGGTGAGGTAAAAAAACTGATATTCATTGTTTTTATTATCTTTCGCAGTATTCTGCAAACGTGCGCGCGTTTTTAGGAATATAACACAAAATATCAGAAAAACCACCAAACGTACCAAAATATGTTTGAAATTAACGATTCTCCATCACAAAATGTACTTTGTGTTCTATTTTGCAGTATTTAGTAAAACACCCAAGTTTTGGTAAAAACACCTCCACCATATTGAATTATCCTATACCTAGTCCTTAACGCAAATTCTCAAAGTTCCCAAGTTTTTGCCCCTAAACCTGTAACACGATTTCTTTTAAATTGAGATTAGGTATTAAGTATGATGGTTTGTGTAATATGACCAACTTTCAATGCAATTGGATAATTATAACTGTGAAAAGTGGACTTTAAAGGCCCAATATACGTAACTTTCGGCAAAACTTGAAGCGAAAATCAAGCCTAATAACTTTTTATTTTTATAGATTTAGTTAAAACTAGAAATTGTAGGAACAATTTGACGGGCTTTTCACACACCAAGTGACCTTAAAACAGGTCAAAATCATTCATTTGAATAAACTGTATAGCCTTTCATCTGAGCAAGCTACTGGCCAACTATCATCATCCTAAGCATCTTGGTTATTGAGAAGTCGTTAAAAGATTTTAATATTTGACCCCTGGGATCTTGAAAGTAGGTCAAGGTCATTCATTTTAACAAACTTGATAACCCTTCCTCTCAGCATACTACTGGCCAAATATCATGACTTTGGGTCTTTCGATATTAAGAAAAAGAATTTTAAAGTTTGGTTCCCAATATAGCATGTTTAAACTTTGACCCCTACCGGAAACCAGAAGTTGACGTTTGACACAAAGACATTGAATTAGAGAATTATAGCCCTTCACACTGACCAAATATGATCATCCTAGTCTTTTTAGTTATTGAGAAGTTGTTTCAAGATTTTTACATGTTTGACCCATTTGAGGTTGAAAGTAGGTCAAGGTCATTCATTTCATCAAACCCGATAGCCTTTCATCGCAACATGGTAATCATGAAATGTCATGACATTGGCCCTGTGAGGTTGAAAGTAGGTCAAGGTCATTCATGAAAACAAAAACAAAAATGTGTGAGAGCAATGCAATATTTATTTCACAAGACATGTTCAGCAAATGTTTCATGCAGGCTTTAAGATCGATACAGAGCTATTCACAAATGAAATATAATGTTTAACTTGTTCTGAACAAAACAAGGCATCGCAAATGATACAAATCCCCTCGTGTGCTTAGCATACCATATTTATTCTGCAATAAGCCCAGGGGGCGAACACATGAACTGTGACGCAAAATGGAGGATGGGCTTATTGCAGGACATTGAAATAACATCAGTTGTCATTTGCACTGAACCGCAATAGACATGGGTGGGCTTATTATCAGGCATGGGCTCGAGCTCATTGCCAGATAAATATGGTATATCTTGTTATCCATTCAACAGTATCTGGTTACACATCACACTAGGAACTTCATTTCCTGATAATTATTATAATTATGTGTTGTATCTAAATGCATATAAACCATGCTGGACCTATATTAGACCGAACACTGAATTCAGTCTCTAAAAACGTAACATTGTAGTGTCAAATTCAACAAGTTTTTATTTTTTCCATTTTTTTTTATTTGCTGTTTTAGAAACTGAAAAGGAGACCAGGTGATCCATGAGCTAATAATAATTGTATAGCCGTACATAACATCCATGTAAGAAATCAGCATCTCAGCTCAAAATAGAAAATGTTGTTAAGGTGTACACGATGGAATTTTATTACTATTCAAGTGGTTCATGTAGATGGACACACAACAGTTGTAGAAGTGGATATGCAAGATGGAATATTGACCGTTAAATACATGGTAATAAGTATATATTTAAATTTTAGCTGCATAAATAGGTTAAGGGAAAATGAAAATAACCATGATTGCGAACGTAAACACTGAAGATGGAAAGAAAAGTAAACATGATTGTGAATGTGTACAACAAACATGGAATGTTCACTGTTCCAATGGTACACACTAGTACTACACAGCTATATTCAGCTAATTATAACTGAAGGGAAAATAAACTACCATGAATTAAAATAGGATTTAGGGGAAACTATTGTTTCTTAAACATAGGGGAAACTAATTTGTTGTTAGGGAATATTAAGAAATCAACAACTTACAATGTTAACTTGTACAGTTAAAAACACATTTTTCAAATGAAAACAGTTAAAAACACCACAAATCAAAAGATTTTAGAGGCTCAATGGGCCTGTATCGCTCACCTGTATTAAATTTTAAGTCTATGACTATGTCTATGAGAAAGAATATATTGAAATAGGCTTATGTTATTCATCATCATATATTATGATTTACCTTGATCCGGATGGCCGGGAAATGAGCTTAAAGCTCGTATTGGCCCAATTTAATGATGACTATTGGACTCGTGGTTAAATTCAAAAGAATTTGTTCATTATTAATTTTTTTAATGCATTTGACTTCTGTGATGTGATGTTGAAAGTGGGTCAAGCATGTCATTTGCACTGTCCAAATATATCAAAGTCATTTAAAAATTTGAACACATTTGACCCCTGTGACCTTGAAAGTAAGTTATTAAGATCATTCATTTGAACAAGTTTTATAGCCCTTCATCCTAGCATGCTACTGTGGAAATATCATGAGCCTGGGCATTCTGGTTTTAGAGAAGAAGTTGTTTAAAAGATTTCGTCAATTTGAACAAACTTTATAGCCCTTCCCAGCATGCTACGGGTAAAATATCATGACTCTAGATCTGGGCCCTTCGGTTATAGAGAAGAAGTGGTTGAAAGGAAAAAGGTGACGGCAATCGTATGGCAGACCCCACGCCATGGCATAATTAAGCACACTTGCCCTTCAGGCAGGTGAGCTAATATAACAATGCACAATCAAATATTAATAAGTCAATCTTAGTATAGACATGTGAAGCTGACAATACTACAGAATGAATACTAAGAGTATTATTGGATATATATATAATGCATCAAACTCTGATGTCCAAGTTCATATTAAGCTGACAATTCACAATGATGGATACAATTAAGTCACAATAATATTATTACCAGGTATCATTATAATTAATCATTGGTGGAGCCACCGTTATGACGTTATTTGAAATGACATCATAATTAAACATAGTATGATACATAATATTATACACTTATAGTCATTGATGAGCATCTGACAAAAGTCCTGCATGTTTACATTATACATACATCTGAACATCTTGTTCAGACATCTGAAGTTTTGAATTTTAAAATAATGACAGAAATGATAAAATAATGACAGAAATGATAATACAAAGTGACAAATAAGCATTTGAAATATAGGAGGTATACACTACATGTGTATCAGATGTCCAATTTTCAATAATTTGTCTTTGTTTTTTTTTAATTACAAGTGTACTTAATTTCTCTAAAGCCACTTTAAGTTTAACTCGGTAAGATTCAAATGCACAACTTATTTTGTCATAGAACACTAAAGACCAAATAGACAGATCTTTTAGACTGATTTGAACAAGCTAAATCAAACAATGAATAGTATTGCAATAAACAAAAACATGCCAAACAAGCTAATTCGTGGAATTTATGTCCCCCGCTTCAGGGCCACTTGGGGGGAAACATCATGTGCGTAGAGTTCTGGCATTTTGTACATGATGCCTATATTTCATGATAAAAAGGGGGATAACTCCGTAAAATACGCGCGGAATTTCACGAAAATCGAACTCATTCGAGATACTTGAATAATAAGTATCCTCAACAAGTTTGATGAAAATTGAATTATTCCTTCAAAAGATAGAGCACGGAAAGCAATTTTTTGTACATAATGCTTTCATTTGGCAATGAAAGGGACAAAACTCTGTCGGATTCCAAAGAAAGTTGAGATACGACATCCAAACCCGTAATATATGTTAAACATCATTACCTTATATAATATTCTACAGAATTTAAAGTGAATTAAATAAAAAACATAAGAGTTATGGCATTTTGTACATGATGCCTATATTTGGTGATAAAAGGGGGATAACTCCATAAAATATGCGCGGAATTTCACGAAAATCGAACTCATCCGAGGTACTTGGATGATAAGTATCCTGACCAAGTTTAATGAAAACCGGATTATTCCTTCAAAAGATAGAGCACGGAAACGAAGTGTGACAGACAGACAGAGGGACGGACGGAGGGACGGACAGAGGGACGGACAGACGGACGGACGGACGGACAAACCCAAATCAATATCCCCCGTTCCTCCGGAAGCGGGGGACAAAAAATATCCTGTAAAATGCTACCTGCACAAACCTATACTAAGTAAACTAGTACCAAAATCTACCAAGATTGAAGATATGTAAGCAAACAACATGTGATATATCTCTTCAAACAAGCTTTGACAGTCATATATATGCAACATGGCCGCCTGTTGGCCATAGTCATTCTGTAATCTGAACTAGGATGAAATAGACACATCTTTACAACTAGGGACCTACGGGACCCTACATGTGAAATTTGGGGAAAATCCATCAAATTCTGTCCAAGAAATAGTGATAACAAATTTCAAAAGTCAAATAGAAGATGGCCGCTTCTCCGCCATATTGGTTTCTAGATCAGACTGACTGAATATGAAACGTGAAGTAGGGACCAAGTGAACTTTTAGAAGTATTTGTCAAGAAATATCCATAACATTAAAGAATTGTTCAGGGAAGTTTAACCGACAGAATGACGAACGGACCGCGGATAAAGAGTGATTTGAATAGATCTACATGTATACAGGATTCATTTGTGTATTTTTCCTGGTTGTATGAATATATTAGACATTTAAAGCCAAAACTAATAAAGGACATTAATAATTCTGACAAACTGCCATCAGATTCATGTCTTTTAAATGTCCTATATATTCATACAACCAGGAAAAATACACAAATGAATGTGACTATAAGCATCAATATTAAACTTCAAGTCTTCAATATTGTGAATACACAAAAATTTATAGACTACTTATAATAAAAATAACTCTTAGGAAAGTGAAATGTGGAAAAAATTGTTCAACTATGAACATTTACAATAAAATAAATGTAAATGGAGTATGACATTATGGACAGGACAATCAGTCAGATGTAGTGAGCTCGAGTGTCGAAACCAAACAGCTTGTTTTACTTGGAAGGGTTATCTTTATTTCGTGTTCCAGGAAAAATTCCTCCATTTCCTCGTCATCAAATATTTGATGAGTTTGCGAGAATGTGGTCAAAAGGTTATTTGATATTTCATATAATGTGGGGTTTGTATCAAGTTTCACTCTGGCATTGGAGTTTGATTTTATGTTACTTACCAGCTGTCGCATACCACATATGTTACATTTTACTGATTTTTTTTGGATGTCTGTAGGAAGCTCCATTTTCGTGTTGCATTGGGTGCACATTTTCATAGTGTTCATCTTGATGATCATTGGTCTACCTACCACCTCTATTGGTGTGAATTCGAAGTTGTCTACATCCTCGTGGACATCCTGTAATTCATCGGTCCTTTCAAATGTGCTTTCTGAGCACGTCGACAAGAATCTTTCATCTAAATATTCTTTCACGCAAAGACATTTCATGTGGTATGTATTTCCATTCTGTATGAGAACGCTTTTGTCGGCCCACAACGAGAGCTTCGACGAGCCAGTAGTGTCGGCAATGATCACATCTTGAACATCCGTATGACCTACTTTGGTGAAGACATTCCTTGTGGGTTGCAAATGTATAACCTTAGCAGTGACATTGACCTGTAAAAACAAAAATACAAAAATTATACAAATTTGTTTAAACATTGTTGACTGAAGTCATTGAACCTTTTCTGGCAGTTAACATGACTAGCATTGCACTTTTTCAGCTAGAATTGACCGTGAGATTATTACTGTGTAAGTGTCTTCGTAAATAAAATGTTAGTAAAGCTGTGTTGACAACGGAATTTGTTGGATTCCCACACTGTATGAAAGAGTTGCAACACAATCTACTGACTACAGGTTTTATCCTTGGAGAACGAAATCGCTGATATAAAGCCGGCTTGTGCATTTTCA
Organism: Mimachlamys varia; assembly: GCA_947623455.1. Lineage (NCBI taxonomy): Eukaryota > Metazoa > Mollusca > Bivalvia > Pectinida > Pectinidae > Mimachlamys > Mimachlamys varia. Next base: position 57,667,651 of record OX392528.1, read on the forward strand.
GTTGTAATTTGTGTAAATTGTGGTTGCAGACTTTCTTCAGTCGCCATATTCATTTGTGTACAAGGGAAAGTAACTCTTTGCAACAGTTAAGTTTATAGTGTCACAACACTTTCTAAAACATCACGATTCGGGAAATTTTATATTTTAAACTTAAAGCATGTCGCAGCGACATGCTTTAATAGGTCGTTGAGAAACCTGCTCATGTAGCATTAACATGTTGTTACATGTATACATAAACAAAGTTATCTACGCTTACATAATTTCCAGAGACCTCATTGGCCATCTCTGCTAAGGTAATCGGATGTGCAGCCTTTTCCAGAGGATTTTTTGTAGGTATTTTGTGGTGAAAGTTGCATGTGCTGCTGCTCTTTATATTTGTCTGTCTCCTACATAATATTGATGTACCACTCTCCGACCGGAAACCTGTAAAGCAATACCAGCAAAAGTTATAAGTCTACTTTTCAATCAATTATGTAATGTTACACTTACAATTCAAAATTACTGTAGTTAATAGCATGTCACTGACACTGAATTAGGATAATTTCTGTCTTTGCATCTCACAACTAACAGTGTTCAATATTAATTATTTAAGTGATTCACTTACTAGAAATACTTCATGACATGGGCTTATATATGAGGACACAGATTTACAGTATAGACATTTGTTCTCCCCAAAATCGTAATGATCGACCAAACAGGAAGTTGTAAGTACTCACATTAATTATGTAAATATACAGTGTCAGCATGGATGCGGACCAAAATTCAGAATTTTTTTTTTTTTTTATTATAAGATTTATTCTACATTTAAATACAATAGTGATCATGTTCGAAACAATTAAAATCGCAATATATTTTTTAGGGGTGTCACGATAACCCAAAGAACGGTTAACCGTGGGTCAAAAGCTTTCGGTTTAATTTGGTTCGGTTCGGTCCGCTATTCACGTGTTTCGGTTCGGTTCTTTAAATTGATACAAAAAATATTGGTTACTCATGCAGTCAACATTACTCAACACGTTTTTTGTATGTGTTCTCTCCATTTCTCAATTCCAAATGTAGTGTTGTGGGATAGACTATAAATACCATGAAACGAACAACAACTTCATTAAAAGAAAGTGTATTCTCCTTTTGGTGTAAAAATGACGGGCTGAAAAACGAACATACTGTCCATCAACTCGGACGACTTTTCTGACTTTTAAGCTGCATATAATAACAGAAATTACAGCTGACGTATAAAATAGGGATATAAAGTGTTCACTTACTGTACTATTTCCCTGCATGTTCATTAATTAAGACATAGAGAGAGTTTTTTCCCCTGTAAAAACGTCTTGATTATATTAAGTAGGAAGTTTGCATTGAGTGACTAATAATCGGCACGGACAGATCCGGATCCCGGACCCGGAATTCAGGCACCTAATTTGCTGAATTCAATCAGTCAACTGAAATTAAATAAATACTGGGCAACTGATATTCAACAACATGCCAGTAACTGATGCACAAAACCTGCAATATTTAATGATTAAATTTTAATCATATTAAATAGATTTAAACGATTTATATATATATTTATATATATATATGAGTCTAGTAGAAATTATATTCGGGCAAGTGGATTTCTAAGGCCATTGAAAAGTGATTTGAAAATATATTTGTACACACCTCTTTTTAAAATAAAAACAATTTAGGATGATTGTTACATTTAAATGTTTTAATTTGTTTAGACATGGAGGTCTCATGCAATCTACAATAGGCAGTATGGGATTATTTTGATTATTACATCGAAGAGAATGTTATGGACAAGAGTTAGACAGTAACTGTATATTAAACATTGTAACATAATAAAATTGCTGGGGGAGGGTTGGGTTTTTTCCCCCAAAGAAACAATAATGTTAATATGTAATGTTAACTTATAATGCAAAAAACAAATATAATTTTTCAAGCCCAACAACAGTGTTGTTTTTTTCTAGAGAGATATAGTTAACTGGCTAATTATATATATATACAAACATGTATGGAAAATTTGATGACACTTAATTTTAGTTATAAAACAAATATTGTAGGTAGCCGCAAGAAATGTTAAAGCTGCATGGTGTGAACCCTGATCTATTGATATACATGTACGTGACAGGCTGGCCACAACAAGATTTCTTGTTCTTTGGAAAATGAAATTTGAAAACAAGAGGAATGTTACATTTTTTGTTTTGTTTTCTTTATGATAAATTTCGTAAGAGGCCAATAAGGCCCACAACGCTGACATAGAGGCTGGACCGCAGGGGCCAGGGTCTAATAGCATTAAAACAGAGGATAGATTTAAAAATTTGACCTAAAATAAAGTCAATGGATTTTGTATACCCCAGGGGCATTTCTTGCATCATGATCGTGCTTGCAATTTTGTCTCTTGATGTTAATATATATATATATATAATATTCACTATCAAGTGGAGATCTGAAATATTTCAAAGTTTCTCTAGAACGAATAATCATACATATACCATGCCTACCACCCGACCGGAAGGGTATGAAACTGGTCCCATAGCTTATAATAGGCCGTAATGGAGTAGGCCGATTCTGATTCACAAGTTTTTAAACAACATTTCAAAATTTCTCGGACGGAACAATAAACATGCGTATGTACTTACCTGGTAGCTATCATTAATTCCTTCCCAAAACCTACACATTACATTTCACCAGATATTGAAACCAGTCAAACCATACACACGATATGACCCGACTTATAGTCAGTTGATCAATAGCAAGATTAAAGTGTCAATTAAATGGGTCACTTGACAGCCAGACTCAGTAGACTGATGGGACACAGGTGTTAATTACATGTAGGGTCTACCTAACAAGTCACGACCTGCCGTAGTACGACCTACCTTCTTAGAACTCTGCATTCAGCCACAGACGTTATAAAAATTACACCACACATTTTAATGATTGAAATAAGTGAAGTATATCAGAAGATCACAATTCATATAAACAAATGGATGTTTTCCTAACTTTCCATAACTTGCAATAAAGCCTGTTACATAGATCGTAAACTACTTGTACTATACAGGCCTCAAACCACAATTAAACTTCCGGGTCGTTGTACACGAATGTAGTGCATAAGGACATTTCATGTGGGTTACTAAATAATTATTCCTGTCTTATTTATGACAGATAAGTACAGTTTTTTTTTACATAGAATTGTTCAACAATATCTATTCTAGATGCTAATTTTTGTTTCACACACTTGTCAAGTTTATTTTGGCAGCAGGACACTATGAGTGATGAAGCTTGCACATTGATATTTTGCAATTTTTGGTATTTTTCTCTATAAATGAAGGGTAGTGACATTCAAATGAAATTATCTTTCTTAAATGCCACTCATGAGGCACTTTCCAGCTCACTGTAAGTTCAGCTTGAATAGATGTACAAGAAAAAAATAAGTACCCGACCTTTTGCAAAGTTTTAAAATATTTGAATTTTTGATTTCCTTTGGTAGTAACATATAGTAGAATTAGGCCTAATTGTGGTCTGAGGCCGGCATACAAGTTGTGGAGCCATGCGTGGTGTGATAACCTGAATAATCTCGCATGGTCCGCGAAGTAACACCATTTGGTGCGAGTCTGAGGAGCGTTAATCATTCACGTTAGTTTGGTTATAGCACATGTGTACATGGAGTTGAGAATAGATCGTTTTACAAAGCCCAACAAACTGGACAGTGGTTTTTTTTAGAGACTCAGAGAGATAAAGTTAACTGGCTTAATACAAACATATAATTAATTGGATAACTACATCATGATAATTTTTGTAATTTTCTTTTTACTTTATAATGCAACCCTATTTTTTTTTAATCTGGAATCAAACTTGTTTCATTCAAGTTGTTGAATTAATATTCCATTAATCCAAATTGGTCTAAATTAATTCAATTTTGATTCATAAATTTTAATTTTAATTGTATGAATAATTTGATACAAATTTAATAAACACGAATTTGGGAATTCAACAAAATTTCTCTAGTCTAGGGGAAGGGGCCTTTAATCGGCCCAAAATGTACCCCTAAAAAATCACTTGAGATACGTACTTAGTGTCTTTGAAACTCCGGTGAGGTGAACCGGCGTTTTTTTCTCTGCAGCCTGGTTGAAAATAGTGTGCTTGTCAGGTGAGAATGATATCATCTCGTCATATACTCCTTTCCCCGTTTGCAAGACGCATTGAAAGTACGGCGAATTGTTTTTAGTGCTTGTTTTGACAGGTGACACGAAGTGCACGTATCCATTTACTTCATCTTCTTTTTGTTCTGTGGTTAGCCTTGGCAGTTTCTTTGGTGTCGCCATCTTCCCTCTTTCTCCGTAGGCCTAATGATCGCGGGAAATATCGACAGAGATGCGCATGCGTATATTTTTTTTGTATAACGAAACGTCGCCTAGCGGGAGAGTAGTGAACTAAGGGCGAGAACCAGGGACTCGACACTCAGCTGGGACAAAAATTAAAAGATTTTTTTTATTATTTTTTTTTATTTCCCTTCAAATATTGTTTATCATACCAAAATATATAACAAAAATCAATTCCTAGTGCACGCAGTTTTTTTTTTATAAATAATGCGTTAATCAATTTTCCAAAGCGAACTCACGAATGAAAGGAATCACCCTAGCCTTTCCATCGGTTCATATTGGCAGAAAAATCTTACCAGATAGTATCCTTTGTAAATATTTTACAACCATGTCAGTAATTCGTATTTTGCGTTATGGTTATGATGTATATGAACCGATGGAAAGTCTAAGATGTTTTCTTTCATTCGTGAGGTCGCTTTGGAAAATTGATTAACGCATTATTGAAATATATACTGTACTGTAGCGATTTTAATCGACTTTTTGCAGTTTCGGTCTTAGCGAAGTTGACTCCCTTGTTAATACTCTGTGGTCGGGGTGAAGCATTTTTAATATGGAACTTTAAAAAATACCGCGTGCACTAGGAATTGATTTTTGTTACATATTTTGGTATTAGACATTTTAACAATATTTGAAGGGAAATAAAAAAAATAAATAAAAAAAATCTGTCCAAGCTGAGCGTCGAGTCCCTTTGGTCGGGTCCGGGTTCGGCGTAGGCCTACCAGAAATCCCCCTATCGATAACAAGCGTTTAAACAACGCGATGCAATATTCGAAGCGTTTTCATGCATGAGATCAATTCATTCATTTCCTGCAAGGTAAGAGAGACTGTGTTTTTGCTACAATATTGACGCTGTGAGTAAATAGAGTCGAACAAGGGTTTAACAATAGAAAAGCGATGCCGTTGTCTTATATTTAGTTTCATGAATGTTGCCTTTCATAGTTGCTGCGCTGCAACTATGTCGATCGCTTTTATTTTATTGCAGAATGAGATCATACTGTTATGGAACTTTGCAAGAAAAATGGCGGCTCATCGTGTTTGGTTCGGTATTTTTCTTTCCGGAAATTGAAAATTCTGTAAATGAAATATACATGTTTTTGCGATGATTCACGGAAAGTGGTTTGTGTTTACAAACGCAGAACAGAAGAGGGACCCGGTTAAGTTATATGGTTGTCAGGGAAGTTAATATTAAGAATAAAGTCTTGAACGTGGTTTGTTTGTTTATAGAACACCATTGCATTAAGGTTCATGACCAGACTTCCAGTAAATATTATTTTTTTATTGAAATAGTTTGTACAAACACCAGGGTGTTTACGAGAGTAGCTATGGTTTTACCTGTGTTTCTTTTGAAAATGGAACACTCTTGTATTCACAAATGCCTACCAACTCTTCCTAATAAACCAAATTGTTGGTTTGTTTACAGAGAGAATAAGTAGAAACTTTAAAAAAATCTATCTCAAAACAGGTAACAGGTACAAAAGTATACCTTTCTATGGATAACCATATGACATTTACAAAGGTACTCCTATGATTGAATTAAAAAAAAAACATTTTAGATTTTGATTTTCAGTGTTGCAAACTTACCTACCCTATATAACAACAGACCACTTGAGGGGGTAGGTACATGTGTCAATGATTTTTTGGTATTTATAATCAATATTCAGGTAAAATATTGATAGCAGTACCTTTCAGACAAATGTTATACAACTTGTTTTATTTTTATCATGATGCTAGTTCCAGAAATGGTTCTGGACTTTTTGGAAAGGAAATAAATTTTGCCATTGGATTAGCAAATATTGGGCAATGTATAGGTGAAATACACAGATAGTATGTCCTTGGATTGTAAAAGTGCAAGGTAACCTGGGGTCCAATGCGGGGACAGTATACATTTTCAATGGAATGTTACATAACAACGTGTTTCAGTTTCCTTGAATATCCAATGCAGTACCTCACCAGCAAAACCTGTTTGGAAGCCAGTATGGTGTCTGCGGTCAAGCATGACGGTCTTACAACAGGATTCACTGAGAGTGTTGTCTCAATAGCCGTGGGCTTATACGGCCAGGTGTGATTACCGTAGTCGCTTCGAAAGAAGCCCTGGGTTTAGAGGTAAAATAAATCTGAACTGAGATTTTATGTCAGAAGTGTGGTCATGTACCTTAAATGCAATTAAAATAAAATAAATGCTCTTGGTGAAATGCGTTAATACCTTTGGAAAACATAAGATGCATAAACAACGTATTGTGTATTGTGACTCGCTTATAATTACGAGACCCAAATTCTCCGAGTCCAGGCCTAAGACTCTGACTGTGCAGTAGATTGATATGTAACTTGATGCATTCGTGAAGTTATAATTAATATAAAGTTGTGAATGCTAGGATCGTATGGAGCACGGTACCAAACACACAAACTGAAACATTGCCTGAGTGGAAGACCATATTTAAAAATAAAAGATCAGATGCAACATTATATTGTGGTATGTTCCTGCTAGGCATAAGGGGAACTGTCCAATCACAATATTTAGTATAAAATTGTATGTAGATTCAGACCTATTTTAGTCAATAAATGGCCCATTACACTCGAGCACTCGATAAAATGCAGAGTGACAGTGTAATATTCTTAATATATATTTTTTGGGCCTAATAACGACTGATGTCATAATTCACAGTGCTACAACAGATGTTCATGCATTTATATATATGCAGCCGAATATCTATGTCGGCCACAATTGGTGCTTATATGAATACGTAAATTTGGTATTTGGTTGTAATATTCATTGAATATCTAGATTTGTGAAGAAATCAACTGAAAATAGCCTTCCTGTAGATGAGATTTCTGCGGCCAAGATAAACAACATTTGAAAGAATGACATTTTCGATTATATGTTATTAGGTCATTTGACCCAAAGAGTCGGGGATGACCTTATATATAGCCATTGTGTTCAGATGACCTATTATATAGCCATTGTGTTTCGTGCATCATAAACTTTTCATATTATAAACATCTCAAATTCGACTATTGGGATTTAGTTGAAACTTAACTGTACTGATCCCAACCAAGTGTTGTTGATTTTTGGGTCAGTCTTAAATCCAAGATGGGCGCCATGGAGGTCATCTTAATTTATGACCAACAAATGCAATTGGTAATGAAACATCAAAACAAAAAATTGTTCATGATTGACACAAGTTCATAATAAAATAAATTATGTACAGAATTTGACCTTGAATACACATGCATTGGGTGTTAAAAGTGACCTTTATCGTTCACAATAAATTGTACAGTCAAACTTTGTTATCTCGAACTTGGATAACTCGAAGTGTTTCTCCTGTCCTGGCCAAAATACCTCTTTATCTTAGTAATACAAAGTTGGTTACTTTGAGCTCGGATAACTCGATAAACTTGGATATCTCAAAGTGAACTATCGGTCCTGACAGCAAAAATCCTGTATAAAATTGGCATTTATATTGAAGCTATAATTTTTATTTGTTAATTACCGACCCAATATTTCACAATTACGCTTTTCAGAACTTTTCTGTCCTTCATTGATCATTACTTAGAAGTTCACTGACATTGTAAAATTGACAACTCAAATTACGTCATTGTTTACAAAGCATTACTATTAAACGTTTTGCCAAACGTCAGAACTTGTTTAACTCAAATACTTGGATATCTCGAAGTTTTTTCACGATCCCGTTGACTTCGAGATAGCGGTTCATCTTATAGCTACCGACATTAAACAATCTTACACACATTTTTAGCATCACCTACACACTTGGTTTGATTTGGGAGTTCATCTGTATTTTAGTGATCTCGCCCCATGACGAAAACAAAACATGTAATGAAATGAAGGTAGCATAACAAGTAAAACATTTCTTGTTGTTTCACGCTATCACAAGGAGGCAAACAGCAACATGTGTAGCTTCAATGTTCCCATACACACACATTCACCTGCATACACAGGGAGATGATCTTCCTTAAATTACTTTGTTTGTTAATTGGTCCCCCACCAGGGGAGTGGGGGGATATAGGTTTGCGCTGTGTCCGTCTGTCCGTACATTCTGCCACATATATATTTTGTCGGGCTCTATGTCCTACACTAATAATCACTGGAACTTCATACTTGGGGCATGCGTTGACCTAGGAGAGGCGGTGTGTCATGTATCAAAAGGAGGTCACACTGACCTTCAATTTGACCTTTGACCTTCATCAAAGAAAACATTTGTCCGGGCTCTATTTCCCACACTACTTGTCAACTGGAACTTCATACTTGGTAAATTGGTTCACCTTGGGGAGGTGGTGTCTCGTGTATCAAAAGTAGGTCACTCTGACCTTTATTTTGACTTTTAACGTCATCAAAGAAAAAGTTTGTTCGGGCTCTATCTCATACACTACTTGTAACTGGAACTTCATGTTTGGTATATGGGTTCACCTTTGGGAGGCGGTGTGTCATGTATCAAACGTAGGTCACTGTGACCTTCATTTTGACCTTCATGAAAGAAAATGTCTGTCCAGGCTCTATTTAATATCATTTCACATTCGGTTGGGGACTGTAATTCACTGAATTGTCTTGTTTTCCCCGACGAAAGTCGGGGAGGGGATATAGCGTTCCGTTCGTACATGTTTTGTCAGCGCTCTTGCGACTTCATTTTTGAACGGATTCTGACCAAACTTCATATATGGGTCCAGCATGGAATACCTCGAACGAGTTTGTGTTTCAGGTTGCCAAGGTCACCGTTACTATTTATAGAAAATCTTGGTCAGCGCTCTTGCGACTTCATTTCTGAACGGATCCTGACGAAACTTTATATATCAGTCCAGCATGGGAATATCTCGAACTAGTTCGTGTTTCGTGGTGTCAAGGTCAACGTTACTATTTATGGAAAATCTTTGTCAGCGCTCTTGCGACTTCATTTTTGAACGGATTCTAACCAAACTTTATGTATGGATGCAGGATGGTAATACTTCAAAAAAGTTTGTGTTTCAGGGCGCCAAGGTTAAGGTCAAGGTCACCTTTACTATTTATAGAAAATCTGTGTCAGCGCCGTTGCGACCTCATTTTTGAATGGATCCTGACCAAACTTTATATATGTCTACTGCAGTTCAGTGCAAATGACAACTGATGTTATTTCAATGTCCTGCAATAAGCCCACCCCCCATTTTGCATCAGAGTTCATGTGTTGGCCCCCTGGGCTTATTGCAGGATAAATATGGTATGCTTAGCACGTGAGGGGATTTGTATCGTTTGCGATGCCTTGTTGTCATATTGGCTTACCCGTTTTATGAAATTATCTATTTGTTTTGTTAAGGTTTTTAATGAAATCATTGTTGCAGATTCAGAATGCCTCGCAAGAAGAACTGGCGGAAGGGGTTGGCGAAGAAGAGAAGTGTTGATGAGAGACCGGAGGACGCTACCTCCTTAAAAAAAGTTGAATATGCTAGTGAGGACGCTACCTCCTTAAAAAAAGTTGATTATGCCTGTGAGGATGCTACCTCCTTAAAAAAAGTTGAATATGCAAGTGAGGACGCTACCTCCTTAAAAAAAGTAGATAAACCACCTGTTGGGGGTGTGAATAAATTTGTAAAACCACCTTCGGGTGTGAATGAAACTGTTGAACCACCTTCGGGTGTGAATGAAACTGTTGAACCACCTTCGGGTGTGAATGAAACTGTTGAACCACCTTCGGGTGTGAATGAAACTGTTGAACCACCTTCGGGTGAGATTGATTCTGTTGAACCACCTTCGGGTGAGATAGAATATGTTGAACCACCTTCGAGTGAGATGAAATCTGTGAAACGTAACAAAATAAAAGTGGAAAAATACCCCAATGTGAATGTAAAGGAAACAAATGGTAAAAGAACAGTTAAAACGAATCGACGTTATAACATAATGATGATAACGGCAAAGGCTGACAGAAAAGACAGAAAAAAGGATACAGTAACTTGCGAGTTTTCTGAAAGCACTAATGAAAGACATGGTAAATGTAGAAATGTGAAGGCAACAAAACAAAAAGAAAAATGCACGAGAAAAAACATTCCTATCTCAAAGTTAAGATATTCATGTGACAAGCCAACAAATTCAAGAAGGATTAAAACAAAAAACATGAAAATAAAAACAAGTACAGAAAAAAGGGAAACGTCACATGACGTGAACAGAAGACGCTCTAAAAGAAGAGTAGGTGCAAAGAAAACTGACAAGAACAGTGTGAGGGAAGCAAAGAAAACAAATATTGTTCAAACTCGGACTGCAAAGAAAGCAAATGATACCATGATCACAAATGACAAATTTGAAGGAAAGAAACCAGGTAATAAATTTGACAAAATGTCCAATAAGCCGTGTGTTAAGAAACAAAAATCTAGAGAAAATGAAAATAATGCGTTGTCGATAAATGACGAAATGAAAAAGGAGGTAGAACAAAGGATAGAAGTTTTATCCAGTCCACTAACTGGGAAAACATGGAAAGTTGATGATTGCGAGTATATTAGTGATGAGGAAGAAGTTATGTTTGAAAGTGAAACGGGACCGACACTATTCAATTTCAACCCATTATCTACTGCAACACAACAGAAGTTGACGCAAAAATTGGGAATTGCTTCTGATTTTGATTCTCCAACTGTAAGCACACGTGTTTGCACATTGGGTAAACCGAAACAGACGAAAAGTATTGTAGGAGATGGAAACTGTTTTTTTAGAGCACTGTCGTATAGTATTTGTCAGGATGAAACGCATCATAGAAAAATTCGACACGACACAGTTATACACATGGTCCAGAATAGTCACCAATATAACACACACTTGAGGTCTGGTTATAAATCTGTTACCGACTGGGTGATGAAGAAGAAAATGCTTGAAAACGGAACGTGGGCTACAGAAATTGAAATATTGGCCGCTGCTGATTTTTTGGGTACTGACGTATACATTTATGAGGATAATTTGGCATCCTGGTTGAAATTTTCGGCAAAGCAGGTAGATAAAAACAGAAAAGTAGAACAAGAAGCCATATATCTGATACATAGATATAGAGCACACTATGATGTAGTTGTGTGTGTAGAAGATACAGTTGAAAACGTTGAAACGTTTGCTGGTTCTAATCGAACAAGTGTTTTTAAAGACGCAAATTCATGCAGGAACTCTCTCAAACAAACAGAGACATCTCGCAAGCGTAAGCTATCCATGAATCCATGTGCAGACACTGTTACCAATAAAACACAACCGATGGAACCTAAAAAACTGTATTCAGTACAAGCAAACCGTTATGAAGCTGTAAAAGGAAATTTTCATCAGGGCCACCCGAGGTTTTTAGACAATGCAGGGAAACAGTGTGTAATGAACAGCTTAGCAGCTCTCATATACAGTCGAGAAAAACCTATTGGTACATGGATAAGCTCAGACCTAGATCACATTCTTGTTAAAGGCGATGAAATATACGGGTTCCTTCAACAGAGTTCTACAATGCGTCACGATTATGTGTCTATTGATGAAGTACCGAGAGAATTAGATTGTTACGGAAAATTGTATCAGTTTGAGTTCCAAGAACCACTTGAAGGGACACTAGGACATACAGGTGAAGATCTAGATATGTTACTGTTTGTGACTCTGAATGAGGCATTACTTGCTGCTTTGGATCAACGTGAAAGTCACGGTGCATTTATCACATTCAAAGGAAACACCTTTATTGTTCTTAAAGAAAATGGTGGATACTTTGTGTTTGATTCTCATTCGAGAAACGCTACAGGTTTGCAAACACCATGTGGCGCGAGTGTTCTTTTAAATTATTGTGATGTTGAAGATGTTTACAATCACTGTCTGAATTTAGCAACTTCAATGAACTATAGTGCATTCGACAGGTTTGAAGTTACAGCGGTAGCTGTTAAGCAACAAGAATTGTCAATCACTCACATAAATGATATACGGCATGACCTGGTTGTATTGGACGAAGGTATATATTCGAGTGAAAGTTTGCATATACAAAACCCAATAGCATCAACAAACGAATGTGCGGTTACAACAGAAATGATCACAGATATGACTGACAATATAGATCCACCATGTTCAAAAAGAAAACGGAAAGAAAAATCATATATGCAACAAAAAAAGAAAAGGAAGCTAGCGATACGCAGAAACAGATTACTAGAAAGTGTCAGACTAAACGAGGAATATATGACCATCGGTGCATTGAAGCATGAGGATGAACATTGTATTGAAGAGAAAAAAGCACAAAATAGAATGAGAATGAAAAAAGAATACCATGAAAATGTGCTCTATAGAGAAAGTAAACTATCTGCATCTAAACGAAAGTATGATTGTGATGAACAGTATCGTGAACACAAAATAACTGCATCTAAACAAAAATATGAAGGTCACGAGGATCACCGTGAAAATGTCAAAACGTATTCAAAAAGAAAATATGAAGGTGACGAGGAGCACCGTGAAAATGTCAAAACGTATTCAAAAAGAAAATATGAAGGTGACGAGGAGCACCGTGAAAATGTCAAAACGTATTCAAAAAGAAAATATGAAGGTGACGAGGAGCACCGTGAAAATGTCAATATGTATTCAAAAAGAAAATATGAAGGTGACGAGGAGCACCGTGAAAATGTCAAAACGTATTCAAAAAGAAAATATGAAGGTGACGAGGAGCACCGTGAAAAAGTAAAAACGTATTCGAAAAGAAAATACAAGTTTGATGTCCAGCACAAAAATGTTTTGAAAACTTCTTCGAAGATGAAATATAAAAATAGCGAGAAATGTAGGGACGAACTCAAAGAAAGAGTTCAAACAAAAAGAAAATGTTTGCAGGAACAACAACGTGATATAGACCTTGTAACAGAGAACTTTTTGAAAAAAATTAAAGAGTTTCCAGAATATGTTTGTGCAGTTTGTAATAAATTATTGTTCAAAACACAGGTATTGAAGTGTAAAAAGGATACATATATGCAAAAAGAAGAAAACATCAGTGAAATAGCGAATATGTGCATATCCGAGAAGTATTTCGTCCCTTGTAAAGACGCTGAAAATCATGAATGTTCGAGTAGATGTAATTTATGGATTTGTTATACATGTCACAGGAAAATTCAACAGGGTAAAATTCCATCTGAGGCTAGTGTTAACAAAATGGAGACGAAATCAATTCCTGAAGAACTGCAGTGTTTGAATCCAATTGAAAGACATTTGATTTCTATTATTGTGCCATTTATGAAAATGATACCTTTACCTAAAGGAGGACAGCATGGTGTTCACGGACCTGTTGTATGTGTACCCGCAAATATAAATATGTCCATCACAACCTTACCAAGGTGTGAAAACGATAATCAATTGATACGAGTCAAACTGAAGAGAAAGCTTTCATACAAGGGTCATTATAGTTATCATTTTGTACAAACGAGTCGTCTTGAAAAAGCAATTAAGTTTTTGAAGAAAGAAAACAAATGGTACAAAGATGTGGAGATAGACGAATGTTGGGAAAATCCCATTGAGGAAAACAAAGTATGTACAGAAGGACAAACTGGTGGTGTAGATGAAAACACAGAGACAACCGATGATGGTGTTGATGACAGACTTCATGCCATGCCACTAGATACTTGTTTGCAACCTGCCGACATAGGACAGGAAGTTCTTGATCAGTATTTCGATCAAATCTTTTCAATTGCTCCATGCGAGAAAAATCATCCGATCAGTTTGTTAATGGAAAAGGGCGTTGAAGCAAAAGCATTCCCTGTACTTTTTCCAGATGGAGAAAATGTTTTCAGTGATAACCGTGATACTGCTCTCACATTGTGCAGGTATTTGCATAATCGATTGATGAATGTAGATAACCGTTTTTCTGAAGATACTAATTTCATATTTTTCGCACAGTACTTATCCGAACTACAACAAGTGATATCGAACGTGTCTATAGCTTTAAGAAAAGGTACTGGTATAGGAAAAGATGGACAGCAAGTAACATCACAAATGTTAAAAAATCAGGAAAATGTCAAATCCATTTTGAAAAATGACGACGGCTATAAATTTCTGAAACCCGTAAGAGGCACTCCGCCATATTGGCAAGCAACACAAAAAGATCTCTTTGCTATGCTACGCCAACTCGGGCTACCCACATGGTTTTGTTCGTTTTCTGCAGCTGAAATGAGATGGAGTGAGGTAATCGAATGTATTTTGAAGCAGCAGAATGACAAGAGAAAAGTTGATGGAATGGACTGGAAAATGAAGAACGACATATTGAAAAGCAATCCGGTAACAGTTGCAAGAATGTTTGAGCATCGTTTTCATTCTTTCTTAAAAGAAGTTATAATGTCCAAAGCAGCTCCAATAGGTAAAATCAATGACTATTTTTACAGAGTTGAATTTCAACAAAGAGGATCACCACATACTCATTGCTTTTTTTGGGTAGAAAATGCTCCACAGTTAGACAAAGATGACGATGTAGATATAGTTGATTTTGTTGATAAATACATATCATGTGCAATACCTTCAGAACATGAGCCAGAAATGCGTGAAATAGTAACAAGTGTACAGCAGCACAGCAAACGACATTCCAAATCATGCAAAAAAAGTGGGAAAGTATGTAGATTTAATTTCCCTAGACCTCCATCAAACAATTCATTTGTGTCACGTCCAGCTAGTGATATGAAAGACCTGAAACAAAGTGAACCCACTATGAGTGCTGAAGAATTTGACGAAGTTTGTGCGCATAACCTAAAGGTTGGCGGCATGCCTGTTGAAACAGCCAAAAAAATGTTAAGTGATATTTGGGAGTATATGGCAAATGAAGAAAACGAAAACATAACCGTTGATGATATCTTTAAGCAACTCGGTTTAACACAATCCTTATTTGAACAGGCTTGCAATAGTCTAACAAAGAGGACAAACGTCGTTTTGAAAAGGGAACCAGATGATGTTTGGATTAATCAGTATAACCCCCATTTACTTCATTGTTGGAATGCAAATATGGATATCCAGTACGTCACTGATGCTTATGCATGTGTAGTATACATGGTGTCATACATAGCCAAAGCAGAAAGAGAAATGAGTCAAATACTTGACCATGCTCAAACAGAAGCCAGAGAGGGAAATGTTGATGCAGAACAGGCAATGAAAAAATTAGGAAGTGTATATCTTCATCACCGTGAAGTAAGTGCACAAGAAGCAACATTCAGGGTTTGTAATTTAAGATTAAAAGAAAGTTCAAGAAAAGTACAGTTTATACCAATTGGTGACAATCCAGTTAGAATGAGTCTTCCACTCTCAGTTATCAAGGCCAGATCAGAAAACGATGATAGTAGCATATGGATGTCCAGTTCTGTTGATAAATATAAAGCAAGACCAAACAAGGAAGAGTTTGAAAATATGTGTTTAGCTACATTTTGCGCTGAGTACAGAGTTTTATCATCAACCGAAGTTGCACAAGATTGTAAACACCGCAGCACCGTTTACACTCTACATAATGGCTTAGGATCCATAATGAAAAGAACAAGAACAGATATCGCTGTTATACGATACCCTCGTTTTTCAATTACACGAGCACCAGAGAAATATTTCCAGAGCATACTTCAACTTTTTCTACCATATAGAGCAGATGTACAATTAAAGCCAAATGGGTTTGAAACACACGAGGAGTTTTATAATACGGGTTATGTTAAATTTGGACCTAATGACCCATTGAATGAGGTGAAATCGATTGTAGATACGAACCGCAGTTTCTTTGAGAAAGATATAGATATGCTCGATAATGCTGAGAATGCGTTAGAAAATGATGGACCTCGAGAAGATGCATGGGGACAGATTTGTCCTGAAACTGAATCAGAACGCATTGAATGTGAGCACGAAAGATCAAACACAAAACAAAATGAAGACGGTATTGAAGGAATACCTGATTTGGTTTGCAAAACGAATAACAAAAATATAGAAATATGTCCAACAGTGGTAACAAGAGAGGAAGGATTGTCCATAATGAGATCAATGAATGTCAAACAAAGCGATGTATTTTCAAAGATAAGGAAATGGTGTCTCCACACAATCCATGGTACGAATCCTGACCCGATACATGTCTTCCTCACTGGAGGAGCTGGTACTGGAAAAAGTCACCTGATCAAAGCAGTATATTATGAGTGCACACGACTTTTTGCGCCTACATTGCAAAATCCAGATGATGTATCCGTTTTATTAGTTGCTCCAACTGGCGTAGCGGCATTTAATATCGGTGGTTCAACCATTCACAACGCATTGGCAATACCAGTAGAGGCCACCGCAACATACCAACCCCTTGGTGATGAAAAGTTGAATAGTTTGCGAAGCAAATTAGGTCAGTTACAGCTGCTTATTATTGACGAGATATCGATGGTTGATAAGAAATTGCTTTCATATATTCATGGGCGCTTAAGACAAATAAAGCAGACCGGTGATCATTCTCCGTTTGGCAACGTTAGTATTTTAGCTGTTGGAGACTTTTATCAACTTCCGCCTGTTAAAGGCAAATCTTTGTATACCAAAGATATTTTCTATGATTTGTGGAATGACAATTTTTGTGTCGTAGACTTAAACGAAATCATGAGACAAAAAGACGACAAAGAATTTGCTATGGTGTTGAACCGATGTCGAGTAAAAACCAAAAACGACAATTTGCTCAATAATGATAGAGAACTATTGTCCAATAGAGAAACGGGCGAAGAAAGTAACGCAATCCATATTTATGCTTGTAATGACCAGGTTGATGAACATAATTTAAACACATTACACACAATTTGCAACGATCCTGTCAGTATTGAAGCAGAAGATTGGACAAAAGATGAACGCAGTGGAAGAATGACCCGAAAAGAAACGCAAGCCAGAAAATGTACTTTGCCAAGCTCGCTATGGCTTTCAGTTGGCGCTCGTGTTATGCTTACAAAAAATGTTGATGTGTCCGATGGACTTGTTAATGGTGCGTTTGGGACAGTTAAACAGTTGGTTAAAGATAACAGTAGCAAAACAGTGAAATGCGTTGAAGTTTGTTTTGATAATAAAAAGGTTGGTCTAAAACAAGGAAGAAAAGTGGGCAATGATACATTTGTAATGGTAGAACGTCAAGAAGAAATAATAGGCAGAAACAGTAGAAATACAAGACGACAATTTCCGTTAAAACTAGCTTGGGCATGTACTGTTCATAAAGTTCAGGGTTTAACGACGGATAGTGCTGTTGTTTGTTTGAACAAAATATTTGCACCAGGTCAGGCTTATGTTGCTTTGAGTCGTGTAACGTCTTTAAAGGGACTGACAGTTACAGATTTTGACGAAAAAGCTATTTTCTGCAATCCTAAAATTAAAGACGCACTCTTACAAATGCAAGATTTTGTCTCGGTCCCAAGAGAAACTACGAGGAAAATGACAAAAATAATATATCATAATACGGAGGGCATGATACCTCATTTACAAGATATACGATCAAACAAACAAATGTTTGATGCAGATTACATATGCTTAACGGAAACCTGGTTACAGGAAGATACAACTGGTACAGTTCATGTAAGCAACTTTCAATTACACAGTCAGACCAGAAAAATGTCGTACAAAGTTACAAACAAGTTACAAGCACAAGGACATGGTGGCGTAGCAGTATTTAGTAAACAAAACGCGGAATTTGAGCGAATATACCTGGAAGTTGAAGACTTAGAGTATATTGCATTTCAATCAGAAAATGTTATTGTTGTTACTATTTATAGACCACAAGCGTACAATATCGAACACTTCAAAAATAAAATGACACAATTGATGCAATTATTATGTAAACCTAACATGAGGTCAATAATTTTGGGAGATTTTAATCAGAATATTTTGCAAAATTCTTCATCAATATCGTTAGTGATGGAATCACATGGATACATACAGTGTGTTAAAGAGGCAACAACAGAAGGGGGAACGTTGATTGACCATGTTTATGTGAAAGATATTGATACGATTGATGTGCAGATATTGTCATGCTATTATAGTTATCACGAAGCTATTTCAATATCTTTTCAAAATTAACCGGAGCGAACATCAATGAAGGAGGTACAGTCCTATATCCGGGCCTCCGCACCGGGGTTGCGTCCACACACAGAAACGTGTGGGGAATCGTTAAAATTGAGTGTTAAGGAATTAGGTTTTACAGCATTAGCCGACCGGTTGCATGTAACCGTCAGCTGATGCTGTATCCCTAACCATCTCGCATCCCCAGCCACACGCCTACCCTACCCCAAAAGCTTTGAACTGTATTTGGTACAGATAGTTCTCTTGTTTTGCATATGCATTCAGTTTGGGCTGGGTTTGATATGATGAAATTTAATGTTGAATTAGTAATTTGTATCTATATGTGTGATACACATTCATGTCATGTATAACACTTATTTTATTTTTTCAATATGCTCATATGACTTGTTTTAACAATATACAAAATATTGTTTTCGTGTTTATTTTGCATATCCCTCGAACGTCTTTAAACAACACCCATTGTTTACGTCTATGTATATGAGAATGAAAAATATATGCACACATAAAAAGTCAGATATTAAATCTGATATTTGATTTCATTCCGATACTCTTTGTTGCACAAAGTTGTGCAACTTAGAGTATCGGAGTGAAATTAAATATATGGTTTTAATCAGATCGAGAGTAAGAAAGTGATTATGTGAAGGAGTGGAAGAGATTGAAAAAGATATGTACAGATAGAGAGTAAGAAAGTGATTATGTGAAGGAGTAGAATAGATTGAAAAAAATATGTACAGATAGAGAGTAAGAAAATGTTTTAATACCTTTTTCCCTGTAATAGATTTCTAGATCGTATTTTTGCCTCTTGATTTATTTAAATACTGTTATTCAACAAACCTACGAACTTTTTTAAACCAAAATATTGGCACAAAATATGTTTGATATATCACGAAAACGCCAGCATTGATTACGAGAATCTTCAAGACCAGAATGATCTTCACTCAAACAACGAATCTTCTACATTTTGTGAAGATAACTAACTTTCGAAATTGTATATAGACGTCTAACAGTGATGATACGATTGCATGGTTCACGTACCATATTCAGATGGATAACCTCAAAAGTGTAGAATGAAGCATGATGGTTAACAAAGCTGTCTATGGTGACCAACTACAATACAGTGACGACAGAAACATTATGCCTAAGTAACAACGACAATTAATAAGTTCCACACAAGAATGACGTTCACGGACAGGGTGGTTCTTCTACACGTTGGAAGATGTGCGAGGATCGAGTGAGGAAAGTGATTCATCAGAAAAAACATACAAAGGATTGTACAAAGACACACAATATGTTAAGCAACTTTACCAATTTTACTGCACCATACAGCTGTTTCGTCCTTCCATGACTATGTCAGTAAGAGTCAGAGAAAGGATCAAAGACAAACCAGATTGCATATGGATACATCCTGCAATATTGTGGTTGAATAACGGTGACAATTCAAAATGATGTGTCAGTAACGCGAAGACATGAATTTTGAATTCTGCTAGGAAAGACTGTCCATCACCTAAAAAGACAATCGATCAATATACTGTGAACGATCATGTCATGAATGCATATGCATTTGAACACGTGGCCTCACTGAAGTAGCTATCCGACAGCGTTCAATAACAGCATAAGTGTGACGTACACTGTACCGTGATTGGATTACAAAGAACCAAGTTCAACACCGGAATGATGGTCACCCTCAGAACGATACTTCTACACTCCGAACATAAAGTATGACTTCTACACTTCGAACAGCAACCTAGAAGCGTTTGATAACCTGGATTATGCAATCGTATCTTTACTTTCGGACACCATTTAATTGTGGATAAATCAGACTGTGTTCAAGGATGGGTGGTCGACTAACATGGTTAACCATTGCAATGATCTGTAACTCAATGGTTAGTAACTTTTGTAACCCTTGATACAATTCTGTCAGTGTAGTCAACATAAAACTTTAGATTTGGGTCCAGAAAGGATAATGTTTTTCATGGGTACTACTTGACACTCGTCTACAGAAAAATATTACAATTTTATATTTACATTTTTCGATGCAACCTCGCTATATGAACATTACCAGCAGAAATGATTTTCATAAAACTATGAAAGCAATGGTTCTCGAGACGTTGCACGTGAGTTACTTATGACGTCATAGATCAAGCTTGTTCAATGAGAGTATTATCGCTCCGCTTCGAATAACATGGCGAACGTCTTTGCGTCAAACTCTCAAATGACTAATACTAATCTTTGGCGCCAAAATATTCAAATTTGGGCTGTTCCCCCAGTGTGGTTTTAATGACGACACAAATACAAACTCAGGTTATAAACCAATTATTTGAGAAAATATGATTAACATTAAGCAATTGTTCTATAGTAGAAATGTAAATATATGGATTGAAAGTTATTTTTTAACTTTCATAGTGCTATGAAAGCGGTTACATCCATATTTCATGAAGCCCTAGCGGGCTTCATGCAATATGGATGTAACCGCTGAATTTTCATAGCACTATGAAAGTTAAAAAAAAATAACTTTCAATCCTTATGTAAAGATCGTGCCCTCAATAATCGTGCCTATAAAAGATATATAGGCGCCTTACTTCTTATTATTACTAGTCTAGGCTATTAAGAGGAATTTATTTAGCAAGATTTTATGCTACTTTTATGTATCATTTTGAACTGTCCCTTTTATCTACAACTTTTACCCTTTCGAACCTGTCCTCAATTTTGTGTTTTGGATAGTACTTTTAAGTGCTGATAATGATGGGACCTCGATGTAATCAAAATTTTACTCCACATATGTACATTGATTGTATCATTTGCAATCTCCCCTTTTACCCACATCTTGTGCCATTTCGCACCTTACGTTCTCAACGTTTTCTTTAGAAGGTAATTTTACGGTACAAGTGTTGATAATGATGGGACCTTAATTGAAATTGAAATAAGTTTAGTAATAACTGAACTCTCTTACATACTTGCTTTATAATGCAAGATAGTTGTTTGGTTAGTTCTGAAAAATATTTTTTAGTTCTTTCATCTTACTTAATTTGTATCAAAGTTGTATTATGAGCTTTGATTAGCTTCATGGAAAGAAATAGCATTATTTATAGAGTTTTTCTAACGCTGATCATGGCAAAATACAATATTACGAAGAAAATCATGACTTCACTTTTTGTCTCATCATATTCATCAAGTAACAATAAAAAAATAGTAAAAATATTATTGAATTTACGGAAAATATAGTTTTGATTATTGTGGATGTACATCTAATTTTAGTATGGACAGTAGAAAAGCAGTCAACAAATATTGAAATATTTGAAAGGTAAATACATCTTTAAATGAATTATATTGTAAATATTTTTAATGCTATATTATCAGATGTATTTTGGTATTTTCATTGTCGCGGTAAATAATAACAGTTTAAAGTCCCAATGTATATGTATATGTATACCTCAAAGAGGTACATTACAGATGGATTACAGATGTCATTAATTAATTAATATATTTATATCTTTAGAACAATTACATATACATTGTATATTGATGAAGTCATTAACTGTAATTCACATGAGCCAGAGTCATTATCTCACTATATGAGATACCCGGTATCTAGAAATCACTGTTGTTTATAAAACATGGCATACATTGATAAAGAAATCTAAACTATGTTATGAGGCAAGTCATGAAGTATGTGATATATCTCTTACGTAATATATATAATAAGGATTACCCTTTTAAATTTTATAATGTTGATTTGTCATTCTAAAGGGTTATAAATAAATCTACAAGAACTGTTTTAACCGTACATAGCTTTGTTGTGAAATAGTTGTGTTAATATGAGATGTCAATAAAATATCCATTGATTTCAACGGAAGACTTCGTGTAATTTTGTATAACAATTAACTTATTGGTCCATATTATGGACAACTACATTTCGTTTCTTTGACGTTCCATTTGAACAAACTTGGTAGCCCGTCATTCCAGCATGCCAAAGGCCCGATATTAGGTATTAGGTGTCTTGGCCGTTTGGTTCATTAGAAGATGTCGTTTAAAGGTTTCAACCTATTGTACCCCTGTGACCTTGAATGAAAGTCAAGGTCATCCATCGTAACATACTGTGTAGGCCTTAAACCTCAGATTTCTAGGCATCTTGCATCTTCGCTAACCAAGGGTTACGATCCGCATACTCATCTTCACCCTTGGCAGATATAGAGGACATTTCGTAAATCCCGCGGTACGCCACCTATCGGATCTTGATGATTATTCCCCTTTGTTATGTCATTGTTAGCCAATCAGCGGTGTGATAGATCGTACTCGATCTTTGAAAGTCGATTAAGTTTTGTGAAACAATATCCACATACAATGTATGTGTCTTGACAGACCGTCATCTTCTATTGGTATATAGCCTAATACTTCTAACAATTGCTCACCTACCGTGAATGTGTCGGCAAAGATCGTTCTCCTGTGCTTTATTGGTAATCATGACACAGTCTACACTGTGCCATGTTTGATTACATTTTTTCTATCACATAAAATCAGCGCGTGATCGAATGTAAGTCGGCTCTGATTGGACGCAGCCAGATACAGTTTCGAAATATTAAAATTTTCTGATGGGACATTATTCATATTTATTTAAAAGTTTAACTTAGTTCAATTTACACCATTTAGATGTTACTCTAAATTACATGTAGCGGTTAGAGTTATCATCTCGCTTTACGTTTCATTAACCGACTATATTATTCCGTCTAAAGAATTGCCGTAAAGGACATTTCGGACTATCAGTACCGACAAGACTTCGATGGAATCATCTCCTTTTCCCCGTCTTCTGTTAATGAACGGTGATTGGGTTATAGTCTTGACCTGAAAAAAAAACTTTTTTGGTTCTGTGACCTTGACGTTTGACCTTGATTGTTTATAACACGTCAAGTACTCAATGTCCTCTATCATATGTTCGAATATGAACGTTCTACTTTTGTTAGTTCTTGAGTAATGTTGATAAGTAACTTAGGATTATATAGAGATGCTACATCGCCGACAGCGTATAAACAGTAATTGGGGTATATGCGTTCAAAGAACGCTCTGAAAAAAACGTTTTATAGTTTTGTGACCTTGACCCTTGACCTTATGACCTTCATTGTTTTTTACTCGTCAAGTACTTGTTGTCCTCTATCATATGTCCAAATATGAACGTTCTACCTTTGTTAGTTTTTGACTAATGTTGATAAGTAACTTAGGATTAAATAAAGATGCTACATCGCCGACAGCGTATAAACAGTGATTGGGGTATATGCGTTCAAAGAACGCTCTGAAAAAAACCTTTTTTTTTTAGTTCTGTGACCTTGACCTTTGACCTTATGACCTTCATTGTTTTTACTCGTCAAGTACTTGTTGTCCTCTATCATATTTCCAAATATGAACGTTCTACCTTTGTTCGCTCTCTCTAGACCTTTTGGTTAATGTTAAGAAGTCGTTTAAAGATTTTAGCAGCTTTTGAACTTTGACCTTCGATAAATCCGGAAGTTGACATTTTAGAGAAAATGTTTCATGAGAAAAGTGTTTTATTTTCTATTCTACACAACATATCCAAAAATGAACGAAATCCGTTAAGCCGTTAACGAGTAATTGCAATCTAGGCGAAACCGGAAGTGACGTCATAGCGGCCATATTTGATAATGAATTGAGTCCATAATAACAAGAATTGGTCATGACAACATGGTGATGAAGTGTGCAAAGTTTGAGCTTGATCCTTTTCGTGCAATTTGAGGAGATGTTTAAAATGTAAAATTTCGATATTACTAAGAAAATAGAGGGAAAATTTCAAAATGGCGTAAAATATGAACGGAGCGTGCTATCGAGAAAGTAAAGATACCAAATTGATTGGACGAACCTACTGCATTGATTTATGAAAGAATTTTGTGAATAAAATGAAAAATGAAGAAAATTCAAAAATTTCTAAAAATAGAAATATTTCGACACCTACCTACCTTTTTACTGGGTCATATTTTGTATTAACATATAATGAAAAAAAGTTAGATAATTAAATTTACTACAAAAAACACAAATACACCAACTCTCAATGATAAATATTTTTCGAGTTATAGCGTTTTTTTTTGTAAACAAGAAGTGACGTCATAACCGCCATATTTGTCAATGAATCGACCCCATAATAACAAGAACTGGTCACAACTACATAGTAAAAAAGCATGCAAAGTTTGAGCTTGATCCTTGTGGCAGAATTTGAGAAGATGTTTAAAATGTAACTTTTGACATTACTAAGAAAATAGAGGGCAAATTTTGAAAATGGCGTAACTCCTTAACCGGAAGTGATATCAAAACACAGATTGTATTAAAATCATCAGATCGGCATACTGCATTGATTTATAAAAGATTTTTTCAAAAATATCAATAATGAAAAATTTCTAAAAATAGACAAACTTTGACCCCAATTTACCTTTTTACTGGGTCATATTTTGTATTAACATATAATTAGAAAAAGTTAGATAATTGAATTTACTACAAAAAACATAACTACACCAACTTTTTCACACCTTTGTCAGATTTTGTCTTTGGTGAAAAGGAGGTAACTCTTACATATTCTAAGAACTACTTCCCTTTTACCACTGATAGACAGTAAACCATTTTAATACAAAGAATATATAGGGAAATTTTCAAAATAGCTTACTTCCTTAACCAGAAGTGCTATCAAGACACCGAAGGTATCAATATCATCGAAATGACATACTCTATTGATCTGTAGAAAAATAAAACAAAAATAATGAAAAATGAAAAAACTCTTAAAATAGATTAACTTTGACCTCTGCTGCGCTTTTTTTACGAGACATATTTTGTAATAACTTGTAGAAGAAGAAACTTTTTCCCAGATGTAATCTACAATAATATACCTTTGAAACATCTGAACATAAAACGGTTATTGAGATAAAGTTATTTTAACATTTTAAAGTATGACGTCATAGCGGCCATCTTGGATTTTGAATCAATTTAAAAATATCAAACTTTAGTCGGGACTATCCCGCGATCATTTTTGACAAGTTTGAGCTGAATCCCACTGTTGGAATTTGAGAAGAAGTTTAAAATGTGAAACGGTTTTTTTATATAGATTATATAGGGAAATTTTGAAAATGGCGTAATACCTTTACTGGAAGTGCTATCAAGACACCGAAGATATCAATATCATCAGAATGACATATTCTATTGATATCTGGAAGAATTTTTTTTAAATAGTAAAAAATGAAAAATTTCTAAAAATAGATTAAATTTGACCTCTGCTGCCTTTTTGTACGAGACATATTTTGCAATAACTTGTAGAACAAGAAATTTTTCCCCAGATGTAATCTACAATAAAATACCTTTAAAACATCTGGATATTAAATGGTTATTGAGATATAGCCATTTTAACCTTTTTAAAATATGACGTCATAGCGGCCATCTTGGATTTTGAATCGATTTAAAAATATCAAACTTTAGTCAGGACTATCCCACGATCATTTTTGACAAGTTTGAGATGAATCCCACTGTTGGAATTTGAGAAGAAGTTTAAAATGTAAAACGATTCTTAACATAGAATATATAGGGAAATGTTCTCAATGGCGTAATACCTTAACCGGAAGTGCTATCAAGACACCGAAGGTATCAATATCATCGGAATGTCATACTCTATTGATGTGAAGAAAAAGTTTTCACAAATAATGAAAAATGAAAAATTTCTAAAAATAGATTAACTTTGACCTCTGCCCCGCTTTTTTACGAGACATATTTTGTTATAATTTATAGAAGAAAAAAGTTGTCCCCAGATGTATTCTACACTAATATACCTTTGAAACATCTGAACATTAAACGGTTATTGAGATATAGCCATTTTAACATTTTAAAGTATGACGTCATAGCGGCCATCTTGGATTTTGAATCAATTTAAAAATATCAAACTTTAGTCGGGACTATCCCACGATCATTTTTGACAAGTTTGAGCTGAATCCCACCAGTGGAATTTGAGAAGAAGTTTAAAATGTGAAATGGTTTTTAACATAGAATATATAGGGAAATGTTCACAATGGCGTAATACCTTAACCGGAAGTGCTATCAAGACACCGAAGGTATCAATATCATCGGAATGTCATACTCTATTGATCTGTAGAAAAAGTTTTCACAAATAATGAAAAATGAAAAATTTCTAAAAATAGATTAACTTTGACCTCTGCCCCGCTTTTTTACGAGACATATTTTGTTATCACTTATAGAAGAAAAAAGTTGTCCCCAAATGTATTCTACAATAATATACCTTTGAAACATCTGAACATTAAACAGTTATTGAGATATAGCCATTTTAACATTTTAAAGTATGACGTCATAGCGGCCATCTTGGATTTTGAATCAATTTAAAAATATCAAACTTTAGTCGGGACTATCCCACGATCATTTTAGACAAGTTTGAGCTGAATCCCACTGTTGGAATTTGAGAAGAAGTTTAAAATGTGAAACGGTTTTTTATATAGATTATATAGGGGGAAATTACATATGGCGTATACCGGAAACCACATGTGTTACATAAAAACTAAACACATCAAATTCATCAGAATGACATTGTGTATAGATTGGTCAAAACAAATTTCAAAAAAAATTAAAATTAAAAAAAAAAAAAAAAAATTTTTTTTTATTGATTTTTGACCCAATGGCGAACTTTTTTATTTCAACTCCAAAGTACCTAAATGTGTGAGAAAAAAAGTTAGATATGGCTTATGTCTACAATAATATCATTACAGAAACTCTGAACAGCCAACGGTCATTGAAATATGGCTATTTTAAAGTTTTTAACTTATGACGTCATGGCGGCCATCTTGGATTTTGGACCTACTTCGTTATGTTGCTGTCACCCCTTTGGCTCATGCCAAATACAATGGGCTTAACTGAATTAACATACCTCTTACCATTTTTGCATAATTCGTGTCACAAAATGAAATGCAGAAGAATAATAATAATAATAATAATAATAAACAGAACAGAAACAATAGGACTTTTCACCACAAAGTGAAAAGCCCTAATTAACTGATATCAGCAATATCCAAGATAGATTCCTTCGTGGTTACCGGTACAGCAGCAGTTGAAACACGCTATTTGTAAACACGCGTCCATTTCGAACCGTCTTCTACCTGCGGTTTGTTGTTGAAGTGGGCCCCACCTGAATTATTTTCAATTCTTTGGATTTTTTTGTCAAGAGTTTCTTGTCAGTTACCGCTCAGGTTTACTTCGTTTTAGGCTTATTTTTGCATGGTTATCAACTGGATTTTTTTTCAGAATTTTTCAGAATCACGAAAATTTCCCTGAAGTTACGTATATTGGGCCTTTAACGCAAATGCATCGTCGGAAACCCAGGGTGCACTTCTCTGACGTCAGAGAAGTGTACTGTGGGTTTCCGACGATGACGCAAATGTTGTCGCCGGAAAAGTAACACCTAAGTCTCGTTTTCTATCGTCGAGGCGAGACAAAAATCTCTCAAAACAGGTAAACAGGTATTATACATTTATATAGATAACCATATGACATTTACAAAGGTACTCCTATGCTTGAATTCTAAAAATACATTTTAGATTTTGACTTTCAGTGTTGCAAACGCACCTTCCCTATGTAACAACAGACCACTTCACAAGGGGTATGTGTATGTGTCAATGATTTTTTAGTATTTATAATCAATACTCGGGTAAAATATTGATAGTAGTACCTTTCAGACAAATGGATAAACTTCTTTTATTTTTATTATGATGGTAGTTGCAATTGGATTTGCTAATATCGTATGATGGTATGTCTTTGGATTGTAAAAGTGCAATGTTACCTGTGGTCCATTGCGTGTACAGTATACATTTTCAGTTCCGTTAAATACCCAATGCAGTACCTCACCAGCAAAACCTGTTTGGAAGCCAGTATATATGGTGTCTGCGGTCGTCAAGCATGACGGTCTTACAATAGGTTTCACCGAGAGTGTTGTCTCAATGCTAATTTAACCACGGGATTAGATTACACCTCTAGTACAAGGTTACTAACTTTAGAGTTTTCAATATTAACACTACCTAACAATTATGCCGTAACTACAGTCGTTATCCTTCAGCGCCCGCGCCGACTCATCACGGTAGGAAATCACGTGATATCAGTTGATGAATCCACGACAGTCCAAGATGGAGTCACCGGTCGATTCGAGGGAAAAAATAAGAGAAAACGCAGGTAAAATATAACATCTCAAATCTACACATAGCCCATGTCTTCCGGACACTATTTCTGTATCTTCTGATGTTTAAATTACCACACAACCCCATTTCGTTTTCCCAAACACCTCTACAAACTGTCGGCTATTGCCGATATTTCCGTGCGATTTGTTGTGGTAAGTTCCCACGAAAAAACTTTGTTTTGATGCCAAGACCCGTTCTACTGCAACTATTGGCGGAAAAAGTTAGTGATAATTCATATTTGATCAAAAGTCAGCAAATAGTAAAACATAGATGGTGAACATGGATTAGAAATACGATTTATTTTGATTTTTCTCAGTTGATGAGTTCCCACGTATACATTCGTGGCTGTGCGAAAATGATGAGTAACCACGAACTTGGAACATTAATCACAGAATATGGCACATATAAACTATTTGATTCTCTCAAGGTGTTTGGTATATTAATTTCACTTTTATTCAATCCTAGTGCCGAAAAGATGACGAAATCAAAAACAAAATTATCAAGGAATTCTGTTAGGCAAAGGGGTTACAAGGAAATAAAAAAGACGCTCGACATTCATTCTTTCAATGTCACATCAGAGTTATTTTCAAAATCTCTCCCTCCACCTCACAGCCCCGCTCCAAAACGGATAACCATCCATATTTTCTTTTACATGAATAACACCATGGCAAATGAATAAGTGGGGGCGGAGCAGGGGGACAATAGCCCCATCCCTCACTTTCTATATTTCTAAAGTGAGGAGGCAAACATATTCCTTTGTCATGACAAACAAAATGTCTTCTTAAAATAACTGCATGTATATGTAGACATGTTCCCTAGCGGTCCTATGTAGCTTTATTGAAATTGGTTTACTTGTGTAGGAGGAGTTGTCTGGGCAAACTTTCCAACAAAATCTGTTTAGAATGACCTGATTACCATGGTTACCTATATTTCTGTTAAAAATATCTGCATGCATATGTGCACAGTCCCTAACGTCGTGTGTAGTTCTATTGAAATCGGTTCACAAAGGCTCAAAAGTAGAGCTGGGTACCACAAAATTAAAAGTACCACGGCATACCAATGTATTAAAAGCCCAATATACGTAACTTCAGAAAATTTTCGGTATTCTGAAAAATTATGAAAAAAATACAGTTGGTAACCATGCAAAAATAAGCATAAAACGAAGTAAACCTGAGCGGTAACCAACAAGAAACTCTTGACAAAAAATCCAAAGAATTGAAAATAGTTCAGGTGGGGCCCAATTCAACAACGAGCCGAACGTAGAAGACAGTTCGAACTGGACGCGTGTTTACAAAAACCGCGTTTCAACTGCTGCTGTACCGGTAACCGCGTACGAATTCATCTTGAATATTGCTGATATCAGTTAATCCTAACTAAATCTATAAATATGATAAGTTATTAGTCTTGATTTTCGCTTAAAGTTACGTATATTGGGCCTTTAAGCAAATACTGCGGTACGTACCACGGTATGACACCTTGATTGAATGTTTGAGCTAGCTAAAGGTCTCTGGCTATTTTTGTTCTGAAGCCAATCAACAAGAGGCCCGCGTAAGTTTTTCGTTTTGTTATCCTCTGATATTGTTTGAGTGGAGCTATATCTGTCCTAATTGATCAGCAAACTAAAAGAAATTACAATTAAAGCATATTGGAATTTCAATTGATCTATGAAACAAATAGTTCTTTGATAAGATACATGAAAGTCTCCCAAAAAACCGGTACAGGACTTATGTATCGCGGTACGTACCATCACAGCTTTATACCGCAGTTTACCGGTAAAACCGCCCAGGCCTATTAAAGAGGATCGGAGCTGTCCTGTGTAGCTTTATCAGTCCATAGGTTTCCGGGACGTGATCCGGACAAGATATTTTCACAGACGGACGCACCGACAGACTGATTCCAGAATACCCCCACCTAACTTCGTTGCGAGGTGAGGGGATACAAACATATTAATTGATGCGTCTTCAAAGAACCCACATTAGGTCGCTAATCATGGTCATTCGAAGGCTTGAAGAAGCATCATTCAGATGATCAACAAGAGTTTTGTTTTTTACATGGCCCGAGACACAAGTCCTAACAGTCAGTTATATATGAAGTTATGAACTATAAAAAAAAACGTATCAAAAGCATAAAAATGTATTTTACCTATGGCGTTTAAGGTTAGCCCTACTAAAAAAAAGCTTGCCACAACATCTATATGGTGCCGTATCTCTGTGGGCAGCTTCATGACTGTACCCCCGATTTGCTTTTGAAGCCTTTCCCGCATATTGGACACATTCGTAAATATATAATCAAAGATAATCAGCAATCAGTCAAACGCTAAAAAGTGAAATAGAAAAGTCACTTTGAAGTATATTTATTGGAAAGATAGGCATTTCCGTGTTTATTTTCACGTCATGTAGATTCATTCGTGGTCGCTCATCACTTTCGTGTTTCGCAAAAGTATGCGTGGGAACTGATCATGTTTTAAGAAATCATCATAATTCGTCTTTCTATTTTGTTGTTTATGTTTTTTTATTCATCATGTGATAATTGATTAAACGAAATACATACATATCCGTTAAAGAAGTACGATGGCAGGAATATAGGTCTGTGCGCTAAAACAAGGTTTTTCGTGGGAAATACCACAACAAAATACACGGAAAAATCGACAATAACCGTCGGTTTGTCGAAGTGTTTGGGAAAACTACGGGGAGCTGTATAATAATCTATGCATCAGAAGAACCAGAAATAGAGTCCGGAAGACATGGCTTATGTCTTGTTTTGAGAGGTCATTTTATTTTCTTGTTTTACCTGCGTTTGCTCTGCTTTTCTGACCAGACTCCATCTTGAAATGTCGTGGATTCATCACTTAAGTCACGTGCTTTCCTACCGTGCTCATGTGTATATAATTTTACCTGTGGTCAGCCTTGTGCTATAAATAGATCGTCTCAGTGGTCAGTAATTGGTCAGATAATTAGAGCCTATAATATCATCGTGCATACTAATTATAGGAGGTATAAAAAGAGGTGTGCGGTTTAGAGAGATTTACGCCGGACGGAAGACTGATTAACATCGGTGTGTGCTTCGGCGTTAAACTCGTAACTAACTAACTTAGAGAGATTTAACACAGGTTTGAAGGAGAGTTAACGCGGACTTAACTGAGTTTTGACAGTTCTTAGAGAGTTTTCAAGTAGTGTTAGAGTACGGAGGATTACTGTATAAGATATAAATATTAACAAGATGGAACTTATGTATGGATGTTTATAGTGTGAATGCGCCGGCGATAGCGAGAAAAATGGAATGCCTGTACCTTTTGGAATATATGTAACTTTGTGGATTTACCATGCTGCGGCTAATAAATATGTGATCTTAATTGAATTCGTGTGTTGTTTATCGCACCACATCCATCCCAACGGATAATATCGTCTCGTTTATACGGAGCGGACGTTACATATTTATTGAAATGTACACGTACATGTATTTAAGTTTCAGATTTGTGTAAATTATTGTCATATATTGATTAAAATTATACCTTCTTTCAGATTTTTTTAAATTAACATAATAATTGTCATATATTGATTTAACTTAATTCTTTCAGATTTGTGTAAATTGTTGTCATATATTTAACTTCATGATGAATGTTTTTTATTATTATACAATACAATTACTTATACATCAATAATTTTTTAGTGCTTTATATACAATGTATATATATGTATGAGCTAGTATAATTAAGTGTAGTTGGTCTAAAATATCATATATAGAAATAATATGTTTGAGGCAGTCACATAATATATCAGTCACAGAATATATCCGTTGAACTTGTACAGTGTGTGACGTCAGTTAAATATTATCTGTTATTGTGTGATTTTATATGTCATCTTCATTACTATAACCAGAGACGTATTATACGTCTCTGCTATAACATGTATGAATAAAAACTTTATTTAATATCATGATCAATGCTATACATAGCTAGATGAAGGAGATTTATTTTTCAAGCATTTAATTATTATTTTCCATTTATTGAATCTAAAAAAAATAATTTCAATGATCATTTTCTATTACTTAATGCTGTTTTACATGAATATATTATATTTATTTCATTACCGACTTTGGTATCATATCTACAAATTAAATGAGTTGATATTCTTAGTTGAAATAGACTATAACTTAAACTTCAAAGGATTTCATATATAAACACCTTTCTTTCAAGTTACCAAAGGTAGTGTTCGGGGAATGGCTCATTCCCCCAACACCAACTCTGGTTGGCTCAATATAGCCTGCGCTTATACGGCCAGGTGTGATTCCTAAGAAGCCCTGGGTTTAGATGTAAAATAACTATGAACAGAGATTTTATGTCAGAAGTGTGGTCATATACCTTAAATAGCTGTCGAAAAATACATACTTTTGTTAGAAGTTTCAGTACTTTTATTTTTTAATTGACTATAATATGATAAGTCTACAGTAAGACTTCAATGCCTTGTCAGGTTCGTTTTAACGGGATGATTTATTTCAGAAGGACACATTATAAAGCGAAGGTTCTTTGTGCTTTACATATAGTATATACTTACACTTTTCAGTAGCCCCCTTTAACTTAAAATCAGGGCTAGAAACTTTTTCAATATATTAGTCCAAAGGACTTGTAAAATTCTTAAGGTACTAGTCCTGAGGGCTTCAGCCTCAGTTCAACAAGTGACGAACAACAAATTGAGAAGCGATGAGCTGGCGGGCTAGTCCAGAATTTAGGGGGACACAGGGTATGGGGGTCCCTCCCAGTAAAAAAAATAATATCTTTATGCTCTAATAGGACTTTTGGTGTATCCCGAGTGCTAACTTTGCACCATTTTCTTTTCTTGAGTATAAGTTATAGATTAGAATACAAAAACCAAATAAAAACAAGAGGTCCAGAGGGCCTGTATCGCTCACATGGATACATTGTATCTAATTAATCATGTGAAATATTTTCTTTCTGGTCCTGCCCCTCAGCCCCCTGGGGGGAGGGGGGAGGGGGGGTGGGGGGTCAGTCCCACCATTATTACAATTTTGAATCCTGAGCACCTAGGGATGCTTTCTACCACATAAGGCCAATTTCCAAAAACCAATATAGCAAAATAACCCTTTTTTGCCCTCCTCCCCTCAGCCACCTAGGGGGTCAGCTAGTCCCACCATTAGAACAGTTTTTAATCCTGAGCATCTAGGGATACATCCGGCCAAATAAGGTTGATTTCCAATCTGTGATTACGGAGAAAAGCCGCTAATATCAATATAGCTAAATGACCCCTAGGGGGTCAGTCCCACCATTAGTACAATTTTAAATCCTAGTCACCTAAGGATGCTTCCTGCCAAATTAGGTTGATTTCCTATTCGTGGTTATGGAGAAGAAGTCATTTAAACAATTGTTGACGGACGACGGACACTGTGGTCCCAACTGGCCCTCTTTGTGCATATCCTGAATTGAAGACTGGTCATGGTCATTTGTTTTCAGGACAATATTTGTAGTACTTCATTCAAGCCCGATACATATGAGCTAAAATCCAGGCCAAGTATCCTTTTTTTCTGCCAATATCAAGATCTTTAGTGAAGGTTTTTATTATACTTGACCAGTGGCCTAGAGAGCAGGCCAATGATATTTGTCACTGCACCTTTTAAGCACTCGGTCCTTGGTACCTACTGGCCAAATACCAAATAGCACTACATTGTACCTTTCTTCTACCATTTGAGTACAGGAAGTACTCACTCACCCATCCAGGGTTTTAATTTTATTCTGAAAATGGGGCTGCATCTTTGAAATTTTGGATAAGATGTCTAAATAACTATTAAAAATAGATTTTTTTGAACAAAGCAAAATATTAAAATAAAAATTTTTGGATGCAAAATAGTGTCAGCATCAATATTTGTCATCATGGAAAACATTTCAATCTCTTTTTTTTCCCCCATTTTGCTCCCTGGCATAACCATTGATATTTTGAAAAACGAATTTGAGAAACAAATAGCAATCCTTTCCTGTCCCGTAAAAACCCTGGTTCCACAAGTGTTAATTGTACGCAGACTCCCATTTTAAAGTGAATTCTTTGTATTAAAACACGTACAAAAACTGTTGGACATCAATTAATCTTGACATATATTCAATTTTATTAACTATATATATATAATATATATACATATCTCCTGAAAGTAAACAGTTTTGAAATATAAATAAACATCTTTAAATACTATCCACCAGACATACATGTACAGTTAGTTCTGTGCAGCTACATGCTCCCAACCCAGATTGAAAAGATTTTAGCAACAACTTTGAAGAAGGGATGACAAAATAGAACTCTGAAAAATTACAATAATATTTATTTTGAGACAATCATGATTATCTTTTATCCATATGATCTCATGATGAAAGGTGAATTTACCAATTTTTACACCCTTTAATGTTTTCCTGAAGAATGGATAATGAAGAGAAATGGACAGGATGTAACAACAAATGTTAACAGGTAATGAGAAAAATGTCGATGAGTGAAACTTATGTCAACAACAACAGTCAATGGACACCTGTTACATAAAACTTTTTCCATATTTTTTTTTTTACAAAACCTTAGTGCCTAAGCTAGCTACACTTAACTAACAAATAGAAATCTCCCTGCCTGAAAATCCATAGCATATGTAGAGCAAAATAGCAGCTCTACATTAAAACCCAGGACATGTTTCCCTCAGGAGTCTTGTTCACCATCCCTTGGCTTGAAAATACAGCATCACTGTCAAAGGGATCCTACAACCTTTGGCCATCCAGTCTGGCTTCTATCAGCAAGGTATGGACTGCAATTATCCCCCAGTTTGGTCACAAAAGTGTACCAACAACGTACATCCCACGTGATTTTTAATGACAAAACATTTAATGAAAAAATCTACTATGTCCATAGTCCATAATTACTTGGAGGTCATCATCGTCACAAACTCTGCAAAATAACAAAAATAGAACATTATAAATATGTGAATAAAACAATGAATACAGACACAGAATTAACAAGTAGTAGCAAACAGGCATTTGTCTTAACTTTTTATCTTATTATGTCTGAACTTTATATTTTATTATCTTCAGGTTATGCACCTGATCAGTGGTTAATAGTACAACAGTAATCAGTGGTTAATAGTACAACAGTAATCATTCAGCATCATGTTTTAATTTTCTTGTCCATTCTAAAATAGTACCCACCACATTATAGTTCAAAACATGCATTTATACAGCCAATGCAACTTTCATCCAAGATACATTGTCGAAACCAAAAGCAAAACACAAAACCAACTTTTTACAAGACCATGAATTTACATTACAATTCACACAAGACATATTAGTATAGAAATGGGAACTTTTGATTCCATCTTTTAACAGATATTAGTGTCATGGAAACGCAGTTAGAAAAGAGAAAAGGACACTATAGGATGTAATCAATGATCATCAAGGGCATCCCGCGCAAAAGCCTTAATGCCAGTTCTTGGATATACATGGCGTCTGCATTACTAATTAAATTTTCCTGCTATTCCAATATTCAAAGTCCGCTCAAAATGTCTATATTGAAACTTGCAAAATTGCATTCCTCGGGAAAGCCTTGATAAAAATAGCGGTGATGACCCAACGTAACAGGTTAAAAGTCGCATAATCGATTTTACAGAGGGGCCATATTGGAGGGGATGCGTAATGTATACGGCTGATGAAACAGAGACAAAGTCTGTGCATAAACTTATTGAATCACAATAATCAGACATCGCACACATACCAAAATAAATGAAGAAATATTTGTCGGCATTTGGGTATCATTTATCGACACCAGGAATTATCTATATTATATATATATATATAAAAAAAGAACAAAAAACTAAGACTTTGCCGCAAGGCCTTTCTGCCCTCTCAGGGTTCTTCAGGCGGACTGTTCTTTTATTTTTACGTTCCGGGGATATATGACTATATGCTATTCATAGAGCAAAAGAAAAGGGTCCAATTTCTGTTAACTCTGAAAAGCTTCACAACACAGATACCGATATTATATCATTTGTAACTACGTACAATCCAAATAATTGTAACATGTTACCGGTAATAAAACATTATGAAAATTACATGAAAAACAGTGAGAAAATGAAGCAGATTTTTGAAAACAAAAAAATTATCAATTGTAAAAGACAAACAAAGAATTTGAAACGTATGCTATACACATCAAAATTTAATATGAACACTCCGAATATTGTCAGTGGTGTAAAAAAGTGTATGAAGCCTAGATGTGGCACATGCAATATGCTTATTGTGTGTAAAAACTACACTTTTAAAAATGGTTCAAAAATAGAAATAAGATCAGATATTACATGTACTTCTAAAAATGTTATTTACACTTTGATATGCAAAGCATGTGGCGAATTTTATGTTGGTCAAACTGGTTGTGAGTTGAGAATGAATGTGCATAGACAACAAATTAAAGATGATGAATTGAGATATTTAAAAGTTAGCAAACATATACACCAGTGTTCGGGGAATGATTTTTATATTTTACCTATTTATAAATTAAATAATGATGATTTAGTCACAAGAGAATTAAAAGAAAAAATGTTTATCAAAATACTCAAACCAAACTTAAATGCAGAATGAGTTGTATTGAATATATAATTTCATCTATCCTGACTGTTGTTTATGACGTCACGGTTTTTGTAACCTATGACATCATCTTAATTGTTGACGTCATATATCCCGGCAACGTAAAAATAAACGAACAGTCCGCCTGAAGAAGCCTGAGAGGGCAGAAAGGCCTTGCGGCAAAGTCTTAGTTTTTTGTTCTTTTTTATATTTAACTTCGCAAGGACAATTGATAACTTTTCTTTATATATATATATACCTGATTACATATACCTGACAGAGACTGGTACACATGGGTACGGAATATGGACAAATGATTTTATAAAAGGTATGTATGCATTGAAAAGCACAACAAAAGACCCAAGAGCCTTCGCGTTCACCTGAGCAATGTTATAGGTATGGTAGCTAAATTTTAATGATGAAATCAACATGTCATGTCATTACAGGAAAAGAATTCTAAAACTTTTGAAATGATTGTCACCAAGTAGGAATGCTTTCCTCAAAGAATATGGACAAAATATACCCAAAAGTATTATTTCCCTATATAAACTA
Source organism: Mimachlamys varia (assembly GCA_947623455.1). Taxonomy (NCBI): domain Eukaryota; kingdom Metazoa; phylum Mollusca; class Bivalvia; order Pectinida; family Pectinidae; genus Mimachlamys; species Mimachlamys varia. The sequence continues at coordinate 57,705,382 of OX392528.1, forward strand.
TAGTAAACTTTACCAGGACCCTCTCTGATGGGGATGGAGAGCCCAGGGGTACTGAAATGTACAAATTAACTAAAACCCTGATGATCTTTCTATCCATGTAGAGAAATAGGCTGTATTGCCTTTAAGTCTGGAGAAGAAATTTTTTGAAATTTGTTATAAATTTTCTCTTTGGGGCCTCGCCCTAGCCCCTTGGGTAGGGGCAGGAATCAGAATTTTACAAATCTGTATTCTAAACATCTAAGGATCATTTTGGCCAAGTTTGAAAAGATTCCATCCACTGGTTCTGGAGAAGAAGTCGAAAATGTAAAAAGTTTACACACTTTTCACGACGACGGATGGAAAGTGATTGGAATAAAGTTAACTCAAGTTTATATAGGGAAATAACACTTTTGGGTATATTTTGTCTGTTTTTGGTTGCCTGAAAAATAGACAAATATACCCAAAAGTGTTATTTCCCTAAGAACCATTTATACAAAATCTATTTCCTTCCTACAAAGGATGTTTCTGACCAAATTTGGTTCAAATCCATTCAGTACTTTATGACTAGTAGCAATTCAGGGCTTTTGGGAATCGGACCCGGCGATCAAATTGGGAAAAATTGATCGACATAACAGCCATTTGGGAAATACTGTCATGATCAGTACGTATGACATTTACAGCCATCTTTCTTATTCCTTATTAAAATGAATGTCAAAAGAAGCTCCTCAAGCGATGTTAAGTGCCTGAATTGGGAATTTTTAAGAGGAAATTTGGGGGAAAATCACAACTTTTTTCATTGGGAATGGGGGGGGGGGGGGTTAGACCAACTGGTTATACAAAATTGAATCCAACTCAAGGTTACTTCAGACAAAATTTGGACAATATCTTGTCATTCCTAAAGAAGAAGGATCTTAAAAGAATTTACAGACCCGTACACGTTCGCTGTTCCATCTTAGACGCAAACGGTACGGAAATGCTTCGGAAATGCTACACAAACGGTACAGAAAAGCTACGCAAACGGTACGGAAATGCTACTGATGACGCTTGAAAACGGTCAATCACATTAACAGATTTTTATAAAAACGGATCCACACAATCACACTTACAAACAAAACGAAATACCCATAATGCATCGGGAAACGTGTGCTGAAACCAGAAGTGGAGATCCAGCGTGTACACATGGGTACGATTGTTTTTAATGTTTGCTTTGCCATTAAGATAATGGTATGAGAGTGAAACAAACAGACATGCCTTAAAAGTAATTGAGATCAATATCAAATATCAGTAATATTGGAACATGTGTTAATTTTTTCCGTCAAAAACGTACTGACGTACTCCGACAGGTAGGGTATGGGCATCAGTCGGAACACCTCGGGTCCGAGGTTGTCCGACTGGCTGGGGCATATGACCTTGATATTTTTATTTAATTTAATTAAATTTCATGTTAAATTTTGTGAGATTCATACATATTGATAAAAGCCTTGTTTTTTGTTTTGTTAATTTTTGAGAATGAGATATATTATTTAAACAAATTCAGAGTTTATGCAGCTTATAAAAACATGAACTATTCGTTTCGTCAGATTTATTCCGTAAAATTTTCAACCGAACGTTTCGCAAACGCTTTGTTAATGACGTTAGTGCTACGGAAATTGTACGGTAGCAGGGCTTTTTCTGGGGTCTCTCAGGGGCCGATATACGGCCCCATTATCGGCCCCATTCCCAATGAGATTTGGGCTTCAACTTTCCCAATTTCAGGGGTTTTTTCCCAATCAATTAACTTGGCTCATTTTCACAAATTTTCTTGAACACGTATAGAGAAAAACGTGTGCACTACTGCAAACATATTAAGACAAAAATGATGTATTTCTTGCAATTTAATATCATTTTAAAATACATTAGAACTATTTCTGCTATATTGGTGATATTTTAAGTACCTTCTGAGGCCCTCTTGACACAATTTTACCAGCATACAAAATACTGAAAATGTTTGAATACGTGTAGCTCTGATTGCAGTGAGAGCAGTGCAGTGTTGGACGCCATTTTTGTTTGTAATGAGTTCCATATAAAGGGAGATAACTCCGACGAGAAAGGGAGAGTAATGAATGAGATGTACTATGTATAATAGCAATTTTACATTTTATACTCTTATGTAATCAAACGAAAATTACAAAACAGTTTAGGTGTGCTTTATTTGTTTAATTCATATTACTTTAAAACCATACTGAGAATTGCAGGGACAGACCTGAAGACAAATCCTTGAGGCATATCTGTATAAATTAAAGTTTGGTTAATGGGTGAGTTTCTCAACTGTTTCAAGTTTCAAGTTCAACTGTGAGAAACTGGCCTTAAGGGCTGTGACCAGACCCTGACATCAATGCTAACATCATGATAGCATTTGTCTCTTTTTGCCCCTCAATTGTATAGTATTTGGTTAGGAAGTCTACCAAGGGCATGGTAGATCCTGGGATCAAATCTATATCTAGTTTGTGATCATCTCTTAATGCCCAGCAATTGTATCTATAGCTTTGGGGCGTTTAAAAGATATGATTCAGATATTGATTCTGCAAGGGCATGACTCACCCTCGGACCAATCATAATATCTTTTATCATTATGCCTTTAGCAATGGTATATATAATAATATTATAGGGTGGGGATCACAACCAAAACCAAGTTAAATAAGCAGCGATATAAAAGGCTTTTCCTGAATTTCCCCTATAGGGCCTCGCCCCGCCTGCCCCTGGGGGTCAGTCACCATTTATACAAAATCCAAAGGATGTTTCTGACCAAATTTGGTTCAAATCTATACAGTACTTTATGACTAGTAGCCGCATTTAAAATGCTTTTCCTCTATTTCCCCTATTGGGCCCAAGGAGTCTCCATTTATACAAAATTTATTCCCTTCCCTCAAAGGATCTTTCAGACCAAACTAAGTTAAAAAACATTCAGTATTTTATGACCAGTAGGGATTTAAAAGTCTTCCACTATTTCCCCTATTGGGCCCGCCTCTCTGGCCCCGGGGTGGGTGGGTGGGTTTGGGGGTCAGAAGCACCATTTATACAAAATTTGATTTGTTTGAATGTAAAATACTATTTCAACCTTAATTCCATTTAGTCAAAAGGGGCATGTTATGTTAGTAATTCCTACCAAAAGTGTTGGCAATCGTACTTAACATAAACAAGAGGCCCAATGGGCCTGCATCGCTCACCTGGTATCAATTTCTGACTTATATTCTAGTGTAACCCTAAAGTCCCCGTAAGAAATTTAGAAGAACATGTTAAGATTTAAACATATTTCAGTGTGTGCCAAACTACGTCGGACCGATGGACATATCCGGAAAAAATGTTGTCGGTCCGATTCAGTTATTAGTATTGCCGGACCGGAAGTCCGGAATTCTTTTCGTGAATTACAACACTCATCGTACATCCGTGAGGATGTTTCCACAATTGAAGTACGTTCCTGGTGCCCTGCCGGACAAGGCTTTGAAGCGTAAACCAGATAGTAGTGATGCCAATATTCGTTCAAAGATTAAAAAAAAAAAGAGAGAGAGAGAGAGAAAATTTCTCCCAAAGTGGAGTGACGGCCGTGCCTGGCTGAGGTATGATAACACCACGGCGTCATGACCTGTTCGGTGTGTACATAGTTTAATTCTAACGCCAATATTCAATCGCTGAAAGGGCAAAATACATTCATAACTGGATGTAGTGATTTGAAAATCTCTGCGATCCAGGATCACGATAAAAGCGCTGGGCACAGGAAATCTGTTGAAATTAAGGAGGCAAAGTCCAGGTCACATGCGGAGGTAATTACAAAATCTGGACTATCTGTTGATGTTCTAAACTTTAAAATTTTATCATATCATTAAATCTTGAAATTTGATTGCATTATTTGATATATATATATACAAATATATATTAAGCACGGGTACAATTACGACAGGAAATTCACATTTCAACCTTCGGATCAATATATATATATATTGCTGAATAAAATATGATTGATTAAATAAGAAATCTTTTGTGATTTGGACTTTTATCTACAAGATTAAATTTGGTCTGGTAAAATCTTGTCCTGTCTGGTAAACATTTCCATTTCACCAGACCGAATGTCCTGTAAAGGTTGGGGAAGTTTGGCACGCACGGATATTTTACCCCTGTGACCTTTCAAGACAACATCATTTTCATTTTCAAATTCTGTTTCGCTTCATCCCAGGACGCTACCAGCCAAATATCATGCTTCTAGGGCTTTTGGTATTTCAGAAGAAGTCGTTTGAAGGTTTTAACAGATTTGACCCCTGTGACCTTGGATATATACCAAGGTAATTTCTTTTCGCAAAATTTGTCGGGCTTCATCCAAGGAACATTTCAACCAAATATCATGCTTCATTCGGCTTTTGGTATTTCAGAAGAAGTCTTTGAAGGTTTTAACAGATTTGACCCTTGTGACCTTGAATATAGGTCAAGGTCATTTCTTTTCACAACTTTGTTGGGTTTCATCCAAGGAACATTTCAGCCAAATATCATACTTCTAGGGATTTTGGTTTATTAGAAGAAGTCATTTAACGGTTAAAATAGATTTAACCTCGCTGTGACCTTGAATATGGGTCAAGGTCGTTTCTTTTCGCAAACTTTATTCGGCTTCATCCAAGGAAGCTACCGGTCAAATTTCATGTCACTAGGCCTTTAAGTATTTTAGACGAAGGTGTTTAAAGGAAAAAGTTGCCGGGACGCAGGACGGAAGAACGACGGACGCTGCACCATCACATCAGCTCACTTGACCCTTCAAGCCAGGTGAGCTAAAAACCACTTTCCCCCATTGGGATTTTCTGGGACTTTTTTTCTGTTACAGTATAGGTACCCAACATTAAGAAAGAAATTGTTGCAATTGTCACGGTTAGGCCTATATTTTGGCTAATTTGACTGGACTAAAGGCGGAGTGTTTGGTCAGACGTTTAGAAATTCCACTTGTTATTTTGAAATAATTAATTTTATGAATACATATCAGCAAAATCAGATTGTCACAGTCCTCAAGATCACCCACTTGATAGTTGATATACATGTGTATGCAATATTTTGAAGGAAAAAACAAGATGAAAGAAAGCTTACTTTCACGGGATGTCCCTAGAGGATGCATGATGAATATAATTTTGCACAAGTATCTTTTTGTTTCTTTTGTGTTTACTTATTGCCAATGTAACAAATTCATCAATTTTCTTGTTTCCTTTGATTTAGGTCAATAGCAAAGCAAGCAATCTACTTTATTTTATGACAAAAATTTTTCTCGAAATTGCGTTGAAATTCTGAAGAAATGCGCTAATTTCCTCTTGCCCTGCAAATGTTATGGCATGGAGAATATGAACACAGGTTTGCCAATTGTCGATTATTGTCCAGTCCATCACTAAAGCTTTAAAAGCAAGCTGTACAAAACAAGATACAACTGCAAAATTAAAAACCTCAAATATCTGATTAGATTATGACTAAATTATTAGTTTTTGAGACCACCTTAGCTCTGCCTAGTTCATGTATTAGTTTATGTTTTAGATACACGCACACTGTTACCAAAACGTTTAACACCTTTCAATTGCTTTCATCAATTCAATGTGGTCGTTTGGCGAATCTTAATAACATGCAGTCACAAGGAAATGTAGATTTCACAATTTCATAGCATCATTGATCTAAATTCTGAAAGAAAAAGATACCATCAAATTTTGAGAATTACTTCATTATCAAAGCATCCTTCATGTTGGTTTCACATTTGAATTTCAGGATTTCTGTACATTATAGAAGAAAATTGTTCTTCAATTATACTTCATTATTTTTTCTTGAAAATCAAGAATCATGACATATAACATAGCTAAACATACCCCCATGAAGTTCAGCAGTGATTTTGTTTGCCCATTTTTACAGCCGATATAAGGCTGTTTCCCCTAGTCAAATTTTTTTGTATTTAATCTTAATTATATTTTTTTTCTTTCATTAATGTATTTTATCCTAGTGCTATTTCTTGTGAAAATTATTAACAGTTGAAATAAGGTGTCTAATCAAATGCTTTGTTTTCCTGATAATGTCCAAAATACAAAACTTTGAGAGATCCATCTTGTATTTATGACCAAGGAAAACCTGCATATGAAATTTTGGAAAGATCCATTCAATACAAGATAAAAGATAACTGATTTTCATTGTCAAAATCCATGATGGCCGTCTGTCAGCCATTTTGTTTTTCCAATCAGTCTCAAAATCAATACAGCATAATAAGGGACCAAGGGGAACCTGCATATGAAATTCGGGAAAGTTCCATCCAATACTTCAAAAGATACAACAATAACAATGTTTCATTGTCAAAATCCAAAATGGCTGTCTAGTCAGTCATTTTATTTTTCCGATCGGTCTAAAAATTACAGCAAAACTACGGACAAAGGGGAACCTGCATATAAATTGGGGAAAGTTCCATCCAATACTTCACAAGATATAACAATAACCAAGTTTCATTGTCAGAATCCAAGATGGCTGTCTCTCAGTCCCAAAATCAATACACCACAACTAGGGACCAAGGGGAACCTGCATATGAAATCATGAAATGATCAATCCAGTACTTCAAGAAATAGTGATAACAAACTATTACTCTCAAATCCAAGATGGCATCCATATTGTTTATCAGATTTGTGCGAAAATGAACTATGCAAAACTAGGCACCAAGAGAAACTTACAAATGAAATTTGAGAATGATCCATTCAGGACTTCAAGAAATAGCAATAACAAACTATTATCCACAAATCCAAGATGGCCGCCTGGCAGCCATATTGTTTATCGGTTTTGTCCGAAAATGAAGTATCCAAAACTAGGCACTAAGGGGAACCTACAAATGAATTTTGAGAATAATCCATCCGGTACCTCAAGATATAGCAATAACAAGAATTGTTTAAGGGCTGAAGACGGATGGAGGGTGATTTGATAAGCCCAACATCTGATGGAAGGCTATATCAATTGTTGTATAACTGTATTAGTGTCAAAGCCTGCTTATCACCGATAGGCCGCAGAAAGGCCCAAATTTGCACCCCTCCTTAGTTCATTTTCAGAGACAAAATTGTCCCATCCCTCAAGAGATTTAGGCCTACTTTCAATTTTGTGCAGAAAAAGATTGCTGCAGACTACTTGCCAAACTGCTGTCAAATATTTCATATATTAAATAAGGAAACTTTCAGTTCGTCATTCAGAAACCATGTCAAATCATATACCCACATGCCTAGTACTTGGAGTAATGCCACCAACAACCAGCAATTAAGTATCTATGACTATCTCATAACATTTTCTCAAGTACAAAAAATTCGAGCTCTTTTTCTGCCTTCTTATATTCATAGTAGGTAGTGGTATAACATGCAAAAAGAAATTTAAGAATTTGAATGGAACGATGAATCTTTTTTAAAACCAAATACAAACATAAAAAAAATTCGAGGAACAAAATGGCCTTTGGTTTAAAATGACATATTGGAAAGCTCAAAGCTGTTTAAACTAATCTAACATAAAAGCAGTTTTGAACCTTTACCCAAAAATAGGCCCCAACAAACAAGGATGAATGGTTCAGATTTTCTGAACTATTTTTAGATGCAAAACCATCTGCAGTCATCTAACATAAATCCCTTTGTTGTATGAAGAAAATCTTCATGATCATACAAGAACAGACACGCACCTTCGTAATTGACTTGTCCATCACCATCAATGTCAGCCTCTCGGATCATTTCATCAACTTCCTCATCTGTTAGTTTTTCTCCTAAATTTGTCATTACGTGTCGTAACTCTGCTGCACTGATAAAGCCATTGCCATCTTTATCAAATACACGGAATGCCTCGCGGATTTCTTCTTCACTGTCGGTATCCTTCATTTTACGTGCCATCATTGTGAGGAACTCTGGGAAGTCAATTGTGCCATTTCCTAAGAAAGAAAGGAGTTGCCATCAGTACTTTATTATTGGAAACCATGTCAGCATTCAATGGCTTTCTCGCAACACTTTTCTCCAAAACAAATTTCAAAACGCTTGAAATGCAGTTAATTGAAATCTATTTCAAAGACATTTTGAATTCCATTTTTTTTATACATGTACAATGAAAACTTTGTATAGCAACATATCAATTTCATTTGCAATAATAAGTTATATGAAAAAGCTTACAAAACAGGCTTGTTAATAACTTAAGTCAAACACATTAATAAAGAATCCCTGGGGACCAATGAAATAAGTTAGTTATAAGTAGTGATGTCACGATATACCGGTATCGGTATATTGCAAAGCGCCAATATGTAGAAATGTGCTGCATCGTGGTACGAAATTGAAATACCGATTTTTTGTGGTAAAGGTTGATTTTGATTACTTGCATTCAATCTTGTCTAAGTCCCTTTAAAATCTGGCAGGAATTCCAAGAAAAACAGTAAAACAAAGTTGTTTCCGTGAAACCCTCATTCTACTTTCTCTTTTCGATAGTCTGAATCAGCTAAATGTTTGAGCTTTCAAGAGCCCCATCTTTTCTCCCAAGCGTCTCTTCTACTAAATGTCAAATACAACAGCAAGCATAGCTGATGACGGCTATGATTGTACGCCAAATAAAAAGGCAAAAAGTGCCATATGGGGGCATTTTTATCTTGGACAAAACAACAAAGTCAATTGAAACAGGAGTGGTTGTTTGTCAAATCAATTTATTGTGGTACGTATCGTGCTACAGTCACTCTGTATTGCAATGTGTCGTGGAAGTTTTCCTGTATCGTGACAGCACTAGTTATAAACATAGATTGTAATATGTGTATAACATACAGATCAGTGATTTCTCCCCTCGGCAAAAAATGTAGTTTTTTTTCCCAAAATTGAAGTGGTATTTTCCAAATTTGACAAGTGTAAATAAGTCACGTTTTTGCCATTTTTCATCAATAAAGAGTACTAAATAAATCTACTACTTCAGGAAGGTGTAATACTTGAAGAAATAAGAAAAAATATCAGTAACGATACAACTTTAATTTCTTCTGTGTTTTAAACTTTGAAATGAAATGTGGGCGAAGAGGTAGTTCTATCCATGGAGCCATTTTCTTAGCTTTGAGATCGATAAAATACACCCTTTTGCAAACCAAGCATAAAAAATAGATCCTATAAACAGTGTACTTACTTTTTTCTTGATTGTATATACTTTTATGAGACATTAGGGCAGATATCTTTCAGTAAAAATGTCTGTACTCATAAAGGAGAAGTTTGGTATTCAAACTAAAACTGGACCCGGATTTCAGGAATTATTTTAAAAATATCTATAGCCATCAAATTACAGAAAACAACCAATACAGTATCATTATATTTTATAATATTTTGCTTTTTTTTTGCAAAGTATATTGTTAACTGAAATGAAATCGTGGCATTATTTAATGATTTTTTAATTAATTGTCTTGCAATTAAATTAAAAAAGAAAAAGTTGAAATAAATTCCATTTAACAATTTCCATATTTTCCCAATTTTCCTGAAAATGCAGCGAAATTTTTCCAATTTTAAAGGTACAGACTGCTTTGAAAAAGGCTCATTTTTCTTGCATGTATATATACTTTTATGAGACATTAGGACCTGTAGGGAAGTTTGGTATAAAAAAAAATAAGATTAAAAAAAAAAAATAAGGAATAAGGTAATTTATCAATTATTGGAGTAATATTTATTACCATTATATTTTTAATTGCTGCATAAAATATGTTACAGAATTCATAGATTATACAGCATTATGCGTGTTTGTTTTTTTTGCATTTTTTTCCTTCATTTTTCCTTGACTATTTTTCCACTATTATTTCAGTGTAGAATAGCATTAACTAAAAGAAAAATTGTGGATATATAATTGCCTATAAAAAAAATATGTAAAATAAAGCTCCATTCCACAACTTTCATATTTTCCCAATATTTTCTGAAAATGCTGTGTATTATCTCAATTGAAAAGGTATCTAAGTAATCATGATAAATTTTTTTTTTTTTTGGCTCGTCCCTCAGCCCCCTAGGGGGTCAGTCCCACCATTAGTACAATTTTGAATCCTGAGCACCTAGGGATGGTTCCTACCAAATAAGGCTGACTTCCAATCAATGGTTATGGAGAAGAAGTCGATTAAACATATATAGCTAAATAACTGTTTTTGACCCCGTCCCTCAGCTCCCTAGCGGGTCAGTCCCACCATGAGTACAATTTTGAATCCTGAGCACCTAGGGATGGTTCCTACCAAATAAGGTTGATTACCAATCAGTGGTTATGAAGAAAAAGTCGCTAATATCAATATATTTAAATACTTTTTTATGGCCCCCACCCCTCAGCCCCCTAGGGGGTCGGTCCCACCATCCGTATAATTTGGAATCCTGAGCACCTAGGGATACTTTCTGCCAAATAAGGCTGATTTCCAATCAGTGGTTATGGATAAGAAGTCGCTAATATCAATATAGCTAAATAATTCTTTTGGCCCCGCCCATCAGCTCCCTTGGGGGTCAGTCCCACCATGAGTACCATTTTGAATCCTGAGCAGCTAGGGATGCTTCCTCCCAAATATGGCTGATTTCCAATCAATGGTTATGGAGAAGAAGTCGATTAAACCAATATAGCTAAATAACCCTTTTTGACCCCGCCTCTCAGTTCCCTAGGGGGGTCAGTCCCACCATTAGTACAATTTTGAATCCTGGGCACCTAAGGATGCTTCCTGCCAAATAAGGTTGATTACCAATCAGTGGTTATGGAGAAGAAGTCGACTAAACCAATATAGCTAAATAACCCTTTTTGGCCCCGCCCCTCAGCCCCCTAGGGGGTCAGTCCCACCATTAGTACAATTTTGAATCCTGGGCACCTAAGCATGCTTCCTACCAAATAAGGTTGATAACCAATCAGTTGTTATGAAGAAGAAGCTGCTAATATCAATATAGGTAAATAATTTTTATGGCCCCACCCCTCAGCCCCCTAGGGGGTCAGTCCAACCATGAGTACAATTTTGAATCCTAAGCACCTAGGGATACTTTCTGCCAAATAAGGTTTATTTCCAATCCGTGGTTATGGAGAAGCAGTCGCTTAAACCAATATAGCTAAATAACCCTTTTGGCCCCCACCCCTCAGCCCCCTAGGGGGTCAGTCCCATCATTAGTACAATTTTGAATCCTGGGCACCCAAGGATGCTTCCTGCCAAATTAGGTTGATTTCCTATCAGTGGTTATGGAGGAGAAGTCGTTTAAAGAAATTGTTGACGGACAACGGACGGACGGACGCCACGGTATGGCATAAGCTCACCTCGGTCCTTCAGACCAGGTGAGCTAAAAAACACTGCCTTTATAGACAGTGGGACTGTACATCAAATTTCATTGCTTCTGATAGATTGTGTCCTTTTGGCAATAAGCTTGTTATTTTGGGACAGCAAACCTACTACATAGATATAATGCAGCAATAAAATCAATCATGGAAGACAAATGTTTCATGTCGGATGTTAATATAATGAATATACATGTATTTAATAATACATACAGTAGAAATAAAAATGAAACACCGATTTTAAACTTTAATTAATGAGTGGTGGGGTTTAAAAAAAAAATGGACTTCTGTAGGTGTTCGTTCCAAGCAGTAATTAAAAATATGCAGGTGGCAGGGGTAAAAAAAATAGTGCCTTCTTTGTTGTCCTTTCAACAAAATTAAATTAATATGATTTGAACTTGTTATTCATTAGTTAATATCATAAATGTTATAAAAAAACTAAAAAAAAAAGTTTTTGTTTCCTCTTCCTGAAAATTGGTCCGGTTTCCGCTTTCACTATTATAAAGTATCATAAACAAACATGGCTGACTTGCATTTCAGATTTTGCAAAGATGAATTTTATTTCTACACCCTACATGCTTAAATCAAATAAAAGAGAATGATTTGGAACCTAGGTCCATTTTGGGGGTTAGTATACAATAGACTTTCAAATTTTAACTCATCTGTGAATCGTTCTTACAATCACACAAAATGAACTTGTGAACAGCAATGTCTTGCATCATCATGCTGAGTTACGGTGAGAATGACTAAAATGTGTTCCAATAAATTTGGTAACAAAAATACCAAGGAAATAACAGGTTGCTCAACTGAGAACCAAAGTCTCTAGGGCACGACTAAACCCTTGCATCAATGACAAGAATTACGCGTAATTATATGTGTCACCTTTCCCGCTTTGTCAATAGTGATAGTGTTCGTAGAGTCATAATTCACCTATATACCAAATTTGATTGAAATCGGACAATATTGAAATTTTGACCGGTCAGTGGCAAAGAAATGGCGTCCATTTTGTTGAATCATGAAGTTTGAGTGAAATCGAACAATATCAAAATTTTGACCAATCAGAGGCCAGGAATTAACTCTTTTCCACTCATAAGCGTGTCTGGACACCTGTCCGTTATTTCCACAGAAGCGTGTCTGGACGCATGCATCGTATTTACTCACAAGCGACCGAGAACGCATGGCCATGTTTTCCGCGGAAGCGTGTTTCCCCGTGTACCTATTTATAAACTAAATATCTCGGCCACTGTACATGACTGGGCTGAATGACGCATACCTGCGTGTAGCTCTGTGATTGGTCAATATAATTAGATACTTTTTATAGATCATCACCTTGACCTTGCGACGTAATTCAGTCAAGAAATCGCAAAATGTCAACTTGTGAAAGCGTGGCTAGAAACGTAATGGCGGCCGAGCCGGGAACGAATTCCAATGAGGAAATTTTCAACTCTGACGATTCAGATTCAGATAGATTTTATGGTTTTTCAAACAAGAAGGATTCGGGCATTGAAAGTGATGTAGTTTTTAGTAGTGACAGTGACTCAGGTTGGCGATGAGAGCGATGAAGACAACCCGTTCATGCTTTTCCGCAAGAAACTCTACCAGTATTGCGTGATGGTTTTAATATTGATACTACTACACCTTTAGATTAGTTTTATCTTGTCTTTAAGCCAGAAAGTTCGGTAGATATCGTGCGATATACTAATGATTACACCCGGCGGAAATGTGAGAAAAAGGGTTGAGAAGATCAGATATGGTACACTGCATTACAGAAAACGAAACGAAATGTCTGCCTGCCAATGCTTATCTTTATGGGAGTATTTCAATTACCATCTTACAAAGACTTTTGGTCTAAAGACATATTTTTAGAAAATGAAGGGATCAAATCTGTAATAACAGTAAAAAAATATGAAAAACTATTTTTTTGCAAATATCCATCCGTTGCATCAATGTTTTGCAATAAATCTATTGAAACTTGCATATACTTCTGATTTTGAAATTTAAATATGTATCAAAATATTGTGCAGGTTCCACTGAAACAAAAAATGTATACTTATAATACCATATTTTGTTGAATATTATCTGAAAAATATGTTTTAAAAACACACATCAATTTTGAATAAAAATTGAAAAAATGCCTGAGGAAATGGGTACACAAATTATACACTGTTGCAGAGGTTGGAACAGAGCCAACTCTGACACCCCACCAAGTAAAATAGATACAATGTTGCAACAATGTTCGAGTGGTAAAGAGTTAATGGCCAATTTGCAGAATCATGCAACCGAAGTTGCAATTGTGTTCGTAGAGTCCTAATACACCTATATACCAAATTTGAGTGAAATCGGATAATATCTAAATTTTGACCAATCAGTGGCAAGGAAATGGCGGCCAATTTGCTGAATCATGAAACAGAAGTTGAGCTAGTGTTTGTATAGTCCTAACATACCTACATGCCAATTTTGAGCGAAATCGGACGATATTTAAATTTTTACCAATCAGAAAGCAGGCGGCAGTAGCCGCCGTTTTTTAAGAAATAATTTGAATTTGACTTCACAGAAATATTTGGCACAATGAAATCTTCAATTATGTGAATTGTTATGGTAGTGTAAAATGACAAATTAATATGGAATTTAATGATATATAAAAGTCAACCAATCAGAGGCCATAAAATGGTGGCCATTTTGTTGATTTCAAAACCGAAGTTACGGTTGTGTTCAGTGTGTCCCGTTACCTGTTCATACCAAATTTGAGCAAAATAGAACAATATCTAAATTTCAACCAATCAGAAACAGGGTAGTGGCAGCCATTTTGAAAAAAATTATTTGACTTTGACTTCACAAACTTAACGACCATCATGCAGTCATCAATTAACACAAGTTTTATCATAATACACTAAATAGAAAAAAGTTATAGCATTATAAAAAAAAAAAGGTAACTGCAAATCTACCTCCGACCCCCAATAATCCTGTGAAGTTACATCGGAATCCCACTTGAGGTTTCGGATATTAAGCGCGGACAAAAAATCACGGAGGGAAAAAAATGTAATAATAAAAAAGAAACGGGACAAAAACAACAAGTCACGCAACTACTTGTTGACTAGGTGTTACTTAATAATAAGAAAAGGAGCAAACACAATATTTCCCCTAACTTCGTTTGAGGGTGAACTACCTATTTATAAACTAAGAGTGGAAACTATGGCAGTGTTCAATCCAGGCCGCGCTATTGCGCCGATGGACCCCTTTGCCAAACAAACGGCGCAATCTCAACACACTTGCTGGGCCGGGCCGGAGCAATGAGATTACCATTTGTGAAGTGCTCAATTCTTGTTTCTGCCATTAAATTTACTTAACAGGCAAAGATTTATTAGTCTCTAACTCATCCGTGATCAACTTATCTACGTAGTGTTTACACAAGAAGTGAAGAAGCAAGTTCATAACGAGGCTTATAGTCAGTCCCATGTTAAAAACAAACGTTTCGGGAATTCAGATTTGGAAACGTAATTTGTTGTCAACTAAGCTTGGTTTCTTTACAGTATAATTATGATATATTATATGAGTACAGAATATCTGAATACTTCAGATGGGAAAGTAAAACAAGTCAGTGACTTTATTTAAGAGAAGACAGCCACATGCACATATCTTTAGCAAGTAAGGAAAAGCCAGGGGAAATAAAACCAACCGGAAACAGGCTAATATTACTCCATCGAAAAAAAACGTAAATTTCAAACGCAATTTATGTTACGATAATTTTTTTATTGACTATAATATAATACCAAATCAGGAATAAGATGTGAAATATCTATAAATTCAGACTTCAAAAAGTAACATATTTAATGATGATTGCACAAACTATCACACGTCACCTCTTTTAAGATATCAGTCATCACATAATTATTTAAATGCCTGGTCAGGTGTATTAGGATGATTAATTTCAGAAGGCCAAATTAGACAGCGTAAGTTTTTTTATGTTTAAGATATATTATATAATTACACTTTTCATTGGCCCCCTTTTATTAAAAATGGCCCCCATTTTGCAACACTGTGGGCCAAACTGGCTCTCTTTGTACAAATCCTGGATTGAACACTGCTATGGTAGAAAAAAAAAAACCTTGTCAATGAAGTTTGGGGGACATCATTACAGTATACAATTTAGAGGGTAAACTACCTATCTATAAATTATTAATAGTGGAAACTATGGTAGAAAAAAAACCTAGATTGACTCCTGACAGTACACATTTTTAAGGAAGCCCCCAAGTTACTGATCTTTCTCTGTAGTATTACCATCAGCATCAACCTCATTGATCATGTCCTGTAGTTCTGCTTCTGTCGGGTTTTGACCTAAAGACCTCATTACTGTTCCCAACTCTTTCGTTGTGATGGTACCATCTCCATCCTTGTCGAATAGACTGAAAGCTTCTTTGAATTCTGAAGGGGAAAAAAAGGACAAAAAAAATTACTTCATTAAATATTGAACCAACAAGAGGCCCAATGGGCCTGCATCGCTCACCTGGTATCAATCTCTGTCCTCTATAATAGTGTAATCCTAAAGTCGCCTAAAATCTTTTACTGCAAGACATTCAGAAAAACATGTTAAAACTAACATATTTTACCCCTGTGACCTTGCAAGACAATGTCATTTTCATTTGCAAATTTAGCTTGGCTTCATCCAAGGAAGCTACCAACCAAATATCATGTCTCTAGGCCTTTGGGTTAATCAGAAGAAGACACTCGAAGCTTTTAACCGATTTGACCCCTGTGACCTTAAATTTAGGTCAAGGTCATTTCTTTTCGCAAACTTTGTCAGGCTTCATCTAACAGGGGTTATACAGATTATGTCTAACCAAATTCAAGGCCTATTCAAGGCCTCAACTAAATTTTCAAGGTCATTCGTACCTGATAAGTAAGCCTGAGAGGGAAGCAAGAGAATAAAAACAAGGATTACGCGTAATTATGTGTCGCCTTTCCCACTTGGTCAAAATCATAAGCTTTAAAACAAGAGGCCCAATGGGCCTGCATCGCTCACCTGGTATTAATCTCTATTACTATACACTATATTATAGTGTAACCCTTAAGTCCCCTAAAATCTTTTAATGTAAGACATTTAGAAGAACATCTTAAGATTTAAACATATTTTACCCCTGTGACCTTATAAGACAACATCATTTTCATTTTCAAATTTTGTTTGGCTTCATCCCAGGACGCTACCAGCCAAATATCATGTCTCTAGGCAAATAAAGATAAAGGTCATTTCTTTTCGCAAACTTTGTCAGGCTTCATCCAAGAAACCTTTCAGCCAAATGTCATGCTTCTAGGGCTTTTGGTACTTCAGAAGAAGTCGTTTGAATGTTTTAACAGATTTGACCCTTGTGACCTTGAATATAGGTCAAGGTCATTTCTTTTCGCAAACTTTGTCGGGTTTCATCCAAGGAACCTTTCAGCCAAATATCATGCTTCCAGGGCTTTTGGTATTTCAGAAGAAGTCGTTCGAAGGTTTTAACAGATTTGTCCCCTGTGACCTTGAATATAAGTCAAGGTCATTTCTTTTCGCAAACTTTGTCGGGCTTCATCCAAGAAACATTTCAGCCAAATATCAAGCTTCTAGGGCTTTTGGTATTTCAGAAGAAGTCGTTCGAAGGTTTTAATAGATTTGACCCCCGTGACCTTGAATATAAGTCAAGGTCATTTCTTTTCGCAAACTTTGTCGGGCTTCATCCAAGAAACATTTCAGTAAAATGTCATGCTTCTGGGGTTTTTGGTATTTCAGAAGTCGTTTAAAGGTTTTAACAGATTTGACTCCTGTGACCTTGAATAAAGGTCAAGGTCTTTTCTTTTCGTAAACTTTGTCGGGCTTCATCCCAGAAACATTTCAGCCAAATATCATGCTTCTAGGGCTTTTGGTATTTCATCAGAAGTCGTTTAAAGGTTTTAACAGATATGACCCTTGTGACCTTGAAAATAGGTCAAGGTCATTTCTTTTCACAAACTTTGTTGGGCTTGATCCAAGGAACCTTCAGCCAAATGCCATGTTTCTAGGGCTTTTGGTACATTATTTCAGAAGAAGTTGTTTAAAGGTTAAAATAGATTTAACCTCACTGTGACCTTGAATATTGGTCAAGGTCATTTCTTTTCGCAACTTTATTTGGCTTCATCCAAGGAAGCTACTGGTCAAATATGAAGTCTCTATGCCTGACGGTATTTTAGAAGAAGTTGTTTGAAGGTTTCGACATTTTTTACCCTTGTGACCTTGAAATTAGGTCGAAGTGATTTTTTTTTCGCAAACTTTGTTCAGCTCCTTCCAAGAAATCTACCAGCCAAATTTCATGTCACTGGGCCTTTCGGTATTTGAGAAGAAGTTGTTTAAAGGAAAAAGTTGACGGACGGACGACGGACGCTGCACCATCACATAAGCTCACTTGGCCCTTCGGGCCAGGTGAGCTAATAACATGGTACTGAAGGATATATTTGAAAAGGGAAACGGAATTGAAGATCATATCTTAAGGCAAGATCAAATTTGGACAATATCCTGTCATTCCTACAGTAAGAAGGATTTTAAAGAATTTACTGTGTTTTCCCTATTGGGCCCCCCCTCAGGCCAACAAATTATATAAAATTGAATCCCCTTCACCCAAGGATGTTTCTGGCCAAATTTGGTCAAATTCTGTTGGGTGGTTCAGGACTAGTAGGGATTTATAGGAAAAGTTGACGACGGACGACAGACGATGGACCATAGCATATAAGCTCAATCACCGGGCCTTCGGATGCATGAAAAGTGAATCATGCATGTTTCTACATGAATGGCAACACTGTTTCCGGACAACCAATTAAAAAAAATATGAGTCTAGAAACGACTTTTGTCGCATACAGTAGTAGTGAGGACCATTTTAATCGTGTGTAGCAGCTGTCTAAGGGTTAACCCTTTAAGCGCTATATACTCTTACTATACAAGGGGCCTCACTGTTGAATTAATTTGAGGAAATACAGAAATTATGAATACCTTTCTTTAATGTTCAATAACATTTTTTCCTTGCCATTTTCAATAATAAACATAAATACAAATTTTGTTCAGTATATGTTAAGGTTTACATAGATGGTAAATCTGTCTCCAACAATTCGTCAGGTAAGGATTTACAGGTGAAAATTACAGGTAAATTTAAATATTTTCTTCAAAATTCTATAAAGTAGAAATATTTATAGTATAAATGATCTTCCTATCATTATTTATTCCTGTTCTATAGCAAGGAATAAAATTCATTATTTCTGGTGATCAATTGATTCAAATTTCAGGTGTGAACAGGTAAGGCATGGTTCTAATTTACAGGTAAACATTGCAGTTGAATTATTATGAAATAAAACATGATTTTGTAAAGTCTAACTTTTTTCTTGGGATTTTACCTGTTCTGAAGGTGATACAGGAGGTAGATATTTAATCAGAGTCCTCGTCAGCAGCAGGTAATAATACCTGGCGATAATTCACAAAGGTATGGAAAGCCTTGTCAGACAGGTGCAAATTTGAGAGAATATTTTGGAAACGATCTTTAGACATTTTGTCTCCGAAAAATGGAGTAAAAATAACATCATCAGTAGCCCAGCAAGTATCAATATCAGCTTTATGAACTAATCCCATGGCTAGAACAAGACCAAAAAATACTTTCATCTCCTCAAGTGACACCGGTCTCCACTTGGAGATACGAGAATGATTTCCGTGACCTTCTAGATTTTTTTTGCGGTCGGCATATAAATTTGTTTGTTCAACAACAATATTCAAAAAATCGTCATTCATAAATAACTGGAAAAAATCTATGGGTTCTTGATTTTCCATATTGACATTTAGTTTTGATTCGCCTGTAAACGGGGCACACAACGGTGGCGTGGATGATTTCGTCCAACCCTCCGCTATGTCCGCTATGTCTTCCTCGTCATTCTAGGGCGAGAAGTCGTCCATATCAATGTGAGCAATTACAGCTCCATGCCGAACACTGTCCTCAGGTCCATAACCTTCAAAATCAGATTCGCTGTCACTATTTTCAATGAAGATATTTGCAATATTATCGTCGTTGTCACTGTCCCAGTCAGAGTCAAAAGCAGCCGCGTTGACTGAATTTTACTATTTGTTTACTTTCGCTATCGGGGCCTGTTCAACAGAGCATATCGTAGTACTCCGACCACGTTTATATATACACACACCATATTATGCTAGTTCGGGGCCTTAGCAGCCAATCAGAATCGTTTATATTTATAAACACGTGGATGGAAAAATACTACAAGCCGTGTGAAAAAGGTTGTCAACAGAACGACATTTGCGGTGACCAACATTACGAGACCGATACTAGCGGAACGACATTTGCGGTGACAAGCACTTAAAGGGTTAAAATTGTGAACCCTCACCATACTCAGTGATTTTTTTACATTTTCATTTAAAGTCCCCATGCCCTTTTTGATTGGAAATTTTGTTGCGCGAAAAGTTCAAATTGGGAATTTTACGACAATGAACCTACCATAATATGCTAAGTTACTAGAGTATACCATCAGACAGTTATTTTATTTGTGTGCTAATATAATACATAAACAAAGAAATTCATGATAAAGATTTTTATTGAACAGTATACTGTCTGTCACAGTAACTGCACTCATATTTCAAACGAACCTGTGTCCTTTTATCACTGGCTTCTAGCTATAGGTGCACTTTCATTGACTGTGACTCGTCATGACGATATTCGGCAAGTTCGGGTTCCTCAGGCACTGGCTTTATGTAATTGTTTGACGTTTCAAATTTATCTTCAATGTTTTGCAAGTCGTCAAAGTATCACAGGAACCACTCACACCGATCACAACAGACTCATGATCATTCTCTAACAAAACATCAGTCTCACTCTCACTAGTAACTGTAACGTTAGGACTAGGTTCACATACCGTGCTGGACAGTTTCTGCCGATTAAAGTGCTGGTCAATTAGCAAAAGGCATTGCAAGTCGCTTTTTTTTTATTTTCTCCATGTAATACTTGTTGTGAGAGATTTTGTCTCGGTGACCTTGACTCGTTGCGGTGGTCTTGGTCTTAAGAGAAGCTTAGTATTTACGAAGTAGTATTATTTGAAGCGTTTTGGTGACCGAGATGTATGAAAGCGTGTATTCGTGTGGAAGCGACAGATTATAAACAAACATGCTATGAATAAATCTGAAATATTTTATTGCTTCCGATGACGTTAAAACACGGACATTTAAGGTATTTGTTTTAATCTTTCATTGAACTATTTTACAAGCCAATTTGGGGAAAAAAGGGTCAGATTGGGAAAAAATCCACGAGGGGAAAGTACCGAAAGTCGGCACTTAAACAGGGGTAAAAAAATCACTGATACTGACATGCACATTTTTTCCTGCAAAATGCCAGTTCCCAAATTTGTACATACCTGCTATTTGTTCTTCTGTTAGTTGATCTGCCTGAAATGTACAAAAAAGGGGGAATTAAAATACAAGTCCAGTGATAAATCTACATGGGTGCTTCTCAGCTATAAGGTAATAATAATTCCCGTCACATTAATCCATTGGTGAAGTGTCAGAGTTGGCTCTGTTCCAACCTCTGCAACAGTGTATAATTTGTGCACCCATTTCCTCAGGCATTTTTTCAATTTTTATTCAAAATTGATGTGTTTTTAAAACTTATTTTTCAGATAATATTCAACAAAATATGGTATTATAAGTATACATTTTTTGTTTCAGTGGAACCTGCACAATATTTTGATACATATTTAAATTTCAAAATCAGAAGTATATGCAAGTTTCAATAGATTTATTGCAAAACATTGATGCAACGGATGGATATTTGCAAAAAAATAGTTTTTCATATTTTTTTACTGTTATTACAGATTTGATCCCTTCATTTTCTAAAAATATGTCTTTAGACCAAAAGTCTTTGTAAGATGGTAATTGAAATACTCCCATAAAGATAAGCATTGGCAGGCAGACATTTCGTTTCGTTTTCTATAATGTAGTGTACCATATCTGATCTTCTTAACCCTTTTTCTCACATTTCCGCCGGGTGTAATCATTAGTATATCGCACGATATATATATATCTACCGAACTTTCTGGCTTAAAGACGAGATAAAACTAATCTAGAGGTGTAGTAGTATCAATATTAAAACCATCACGCAATACTGGTCGAGTTTCTTGCGGAAAAGCATGAACAATAACATCGTTAAGTTCACACGGTTGATCGCCGTAGGAGTGAGTAGGGTTGAACGCTTCCGGGTTGTCTTCGTCGCTCTCATCGCCAACCTGAGTCACTGTCACTACTAAAAACTACATTACTTTCAATGCCTGAATCCTTCTTGTTTGAAAAACCATAAAATCTATCTAAATCTGAATCTTCATAGTTGAAAATTTCCTCATTGGAATTCGTTCCCGGCTCGGCCGCCATTACGTTTCTAGCCACGCTTTCACAAGTTGACATTTTGCGATTTCTTGACTGAATTACGTCACAAGGTCCTGGGTTCACCCTAGACCTTGGGCACAATGAGAGAAAAAAATCTCCCTTACCTAATTTCAGCAAGATTTTTCATATATGGATGGGAATTTTTTTTCTTGCTCCTTATTTTCAAAAGGCAAAGATTTTTGGTATTATGACACGTAATTTAGTATGAATTGATAGGAATGCTATAACAATTAGATTTATTAAGTCAGTAAATAAATAACACAAGGTACAGTAATTGAGTTTCCTGATCTTTTGTTTATTTTATTTCCTGGAGAAAATCGTCCTTGTTTGTGATTTTAACCCTGTCATATACAGGCCTAATTAAAGTTAAAATTCCTCCAAAATCAACACTTCCTAACATTAAACTTGCTACTAAACATCAATAGCATTGACATCGTCACGGATACAGTCAGTACCGTTGGCCTATTGAATTGGCCCCCACAGGTGCTTGTGGACATGAAAACTTATAAAAAGGCTACGCTGCATAGGTTGTTATTGTAAACTTTATAATTTAGCATTATATCATTATGAAACACCGTATATGTGTATTACCTTCTACGTTCAATGAAAAAATAGTCAAATTCATGTCCACAAGCACCTGTGTTGGCCCCAGCACCGGTGGAATCGGTGGAGTCATTTCCTCTCTCAACCATCTACTTGTTTTCAATGATTGGGTTAACGTTAATTTAATAAACCAAGACATCCCAGGCTGCTTGATCAACTTTCAATACTGTTTCTGGAGGCATTACTACTTACATTTCCCCCCAACCTGTCACAAATTTACAGACACTTCACTTGCACCTTTGTGCGTGGTGGCTTTGTCATCTAAACGTTTGAATTGCAAGTGATTGAGAAAAAAGCATTGTTGTGACTATGACTGGTACACACTATCATTAGGATTTGCAGAGAGGAATACTTCTGGAACTTCGATCGGTATTTTTGATCGATGTAGGTATCCACTATACCTGAATTTTGGCATGCACGATTTTTTCTCGCTTTAGAACAGACTTAACGCGATTTATATGAAAATACAGCGAGAATCTCGCGAAATCGCGCTCAAAAGTGAACCCTGAAGGTCAAGGTGATGATCTATAAAAAGTATCTAATTATATTGACCAATCACAGCGCTACACGCAGGTATGCGTCATTCAGCCCAGTCATGTACAGTGGCCGAGATATTTAGTTTATAAATAGGTACACGGGGAAACACGCTTCCGCGGAAAACATGGCCATACGTTCTCGGTCGCTTGTGAGTAAATACGATGCATGCGTCCAGACACGCTTCTGTGGAAATAACGGACAGGCGTCCAGACACGCTTATGAGTGGTAAAGAGTTAAGTCACAATCAATAATTATGCAAAACACAAATCAATCAATTTTCTTGCTTGCATCAGCCATTTTCAATGTTAAAAGAAATGGGTTGGTGTGTGTTGAACAACAAATTAAAAATGACAGTAAAAATTAACAACTCTTTGTCAGCTCCAGCATCATTTCAGCCCAATTTCAGCTAAAATGCACTGATGGAACTTGGGAAAAGTTAAACTGTGTTTTTCAAGATGGCAGTGGAACTTGAGAACTAAAGTTTAAAGTGCGTTTTCAAAATGGCGGTCATGGCGGCCATCTTGGATTTCTGACCATCCCCAATAATTAGAACACTTGGTTGGGACCATCTCAGGATCATTTCTGTCAAGTTTCAGTGCAATCCCACTGGTGGAACTTGAGAAGAAGTTTAAAATGTGTTTTCAAAATGGCTGTCATGGCGGCCATCTTGGATTTCTGACCAGCCCGAAAAATAAAAACACTTGGTCGGGACCATCTCAGGATCATTTCAGTCAAGTTTCAGTGCAATCCAACTGGTGGAACTTGAGAAGAAGTTTAAAATGTGAAAAGTTTACGGATGCGCACAGCGCACGACGACGGACGGAGCATGATGGCTATAATCATTAAAAGAATCATTAAAAGAAATATCAGTGAGCGAGTCTGTGACTCGGACTCAACTCACCATGTAACTACCAGTTCTTTGTACGTTGTTTACCATACCATAAAGCTAAATGATACACTGTGCACTGTAAAATTAGTTAGCATGGAACATTTAATGAGCAGTGCGTGCCAAACTTTCAAATCCTTCACAGGACATTCGGACTGGTGAAATGGAAATTTTTACCAGACCGGACAAGATTTTACCAGACCAAAAGCCTGTCTGTATATAAAAAGTCAGTCCACTTTAATAAGGTTTCAAATTTAAATCATGGTTAATTCAACAATAATACAATAAGATTTTAAAGCTTTAAACTATTTTACAAAAATAACAACAATTCCAAAATTGCAGCCAAGAAAATTTCATAGTCAGGGTTCACTTTTGGGCGCGATCTCGCGAGATTCTCGCTGTATTTTCATATAAATCGCGTTTAAGTCTGTTCTAAAGCGAAAAAAAATCGCACATGCCAAAATTCAGGTAAAGTGGATACCTACATCGATCAAAAATACCGATCGTAGTTCCAGAAGTATTCCTTTCTGCAAACCCTAATGATAGTGTGTACCAGTCATAGTCTCAACGACCTTGTTTCTCGATCACTTGCAATTCAAACGTTTAGATGACAAAGCCACCACGCAAACCAGTGTTTTTCCTGCCTATATAACTGGGTGCGCCAAACGACCCCATTCCCAATGCGTTTTAGTGTTATTTTTTCCCAAAATCAACTCGAAAATTCCCAATTATGACTACTTTTCAAAATCCGGAAAAAAATTCCCAGTTTCGTTTTATGAAGTATTCGCGCCCAATCACAGTCGGAATACCTCGGATGTGCTTCATATGTGGTGTAATCACATCCAAGGATTCCGAAAGCAGTCAATCTATGTCGCAGTAACGCTTTATCAAAAAGAATACGTATAGCGCAAACATCGTAAAGACCCTGATTGTACAAATATGGCCACAGTCTAAGCTTATAATTATGGCTAGCAAAAACGGGAAATACTGTGCCAAAAAGATAAGAAAAAAGGACAGTCAAGGCACAAAGTCGCTTGCCTGTTTCTTCGGAAAGACAGTCACGCACGACAAGCATAATCTCGACCTTGCTGCCAGTGTCGCAGTTCCGGAAAATAGTTTTCATTGTTTACCATATCGTAAAGCTAAATGACACACTGTGCACTGTAAAATTGGTTAGCATGGAACATTTGATGAGTGTCGTTGGGTTTAAATTTTTCCAAATTTATTACCCGTTCCTGAAAATCTCGTTAAAAATTCAAAATGGTATTACTTTAAAATGAAAAATCTCATAGAAATTTTGCTAATCCCATAAAATCCCTCAAATTCTCCCATAGGTTTGAAGAGTCAGAATTATCCCTGCTGTCACTACTAAAAACTACATCACTTTCAATGCCTGAATCCTCCTTGTTTGAAAAACCATAAAATCTATCCGACTCTGAATCGTCAAACTTCCTCATTGGAATTCGTTCCCGGCTCGGCCGCCATTACGTTTCTAGCCACGCTTTCACAAGTTGACATTTTGCGATTTCCTGACCGACAGGGTTCACCCTAGACCTTGGGCACAATGAGAGAAAAAATCCCCTTACCTAATTTCAGTGAGATTTTTCATATATGGATGGGATTTTTGGTATTATGACACGTTTTTAGCATGAATTGATAGGAATGCTATAATGTTCATAACAATTAGATTTATTAAGTCAATAAATAAACAACACAAGGTACAGTAATTGGGTTTCCTGATCTTTTGTTTATTTTATTTCCTGGAGAAAATCGTCCTTGTTTGTGATTTTAACTCTGTCATATACAGGCCTAATTAAAGTTTAAATTCCTCCAAAATCAACACTTCCTAATATAATATTAAAACTTGCTACTAAACATCAATAGCATTGACATCGTCACGGATACAGTCTGTACCGTTGGCCTATTGGCCCCAGCACCGGTGGAATCGGTGGAGTCATTTCCTCTCTCAACCATCTACTTGTTTTCCATGGATTCATAATTGGTTTTACTTGAAACGTAAATTTAATGAACTAAGACATCCCTGGCTATTTGATCAACTTTCAATACTGTTTCTGGAGGCATTAACTACTTACATAATGTCATTTCCCCCCAATCGCAACCTGTCACAAATTCACAGACACCTGCACCTTTGTGTTTGCATTGTGGCTTTGTCATCTAAACGTTTGAATTGCAAGTGATTGAGAAACAAGCATCGTTGAGACTATGACTTGTAGACACTATCATTAGGATTTGCAGAAAGGAATACTTCTAGAACTACGATCGGTATTTTTGATCGATGTAGGTATCCACTATACCTGAATTTTGGCATGCGCGATTTTTTCTCGCTTTAGAACGGACTTAAATGCGATTTATATGAAAATACAGCGAGAATCTCGCGTCCAAAAGCGAAACCTGGACTGAATTACGTCACAAGGTCAAGGTGATGATCTATAAAAAAGTATCCAATTATATTGACCAATCACAGAGGTACACGCAGGTATGTGTCATTCAGCCCAGTCGTGTACAGTGGCAGAGATATTTAGTCTATAAATAGGTGCACGGGGAAACACGCTTCCGAGGAAAACATGGCCATGCGTTCTCGGGCGCTTATGAGTAAATACGATGCATGCGTCCAGGCACGCTTCTGTGGAAATAACGGACAGGCGTCCAGACACGCTTATGAGTGGTAAAGAGTTAACAACAATCCCCATGGATTGTGAAAAGTTCATATGCATCTAGTTTATTAATCAGATGGACTTCTATACTATTACATGTTTATTTTTTGTGATCTGTCATTAAACTTGTCTCCAGTATCCACTACACGTGGACTGCAGTCCTATCTCGTGACAAATCTCCGAGAACAATAGGCTCATGCGAGATCTACGCAAGTTGCTAATCTGACTTTATACGTCTCTCTGCAATTTTTATCAACTTATCAAGGATTCTTTTTTAAATTTCTGTGCCTGTTACTCCATTTTTTTTAATATATTTAAGCTTATACATACATGTATACTTGACTAGGTTATGTCAGCATGGTGCCATTGGTCAATGGTGGGATTGTTAACTTGCTTCATAGCAACGTTAACTGGTCAAGTTTGAAACTCGACGTGAAGAGTTGTCAAGCACCAATAATAATGCAACAATTAATTATGACTGCTTGTTGGCAACGAAGCAAAGGGGTGGAGGAGTCCTAAACAGGATGCCTGATCAAGTGTATCACCGGATGGCACTTAATACAGTGATAATTATAAACGTTGTTGATTTTTTCACGTCATATTTCATGCATTAATTATATATATAATTTCATACTTGACCAATAACAAATTATGCATACCTATGACTGTTCAAGAAGGCCTTACCAAGAGTAATATCTATCATAATAAAAGCTCTCAAGAGCTCTAATGTTCCTTGTTATCATGTAGGCCCAACCTTAGACCTACAGTATGCATCATTAATAATTTCTTGTATCTTGCAGTAGGCCTACATGTTACTGTTAGAACAATCTACGTGCGAGTCCAGTACTCATAATATTATGAAAGGACTCGTAGAAATTCTGGAAATACTTCAATTTAACATTGTGGGACCAATAGTTTTTGGCAATATTTACAAAAAGGACCCATGAAAATAAATTGTAAATTGATCGCTGCATGTTTCACTATCGTTGTTTGAATCTCACCTGTCATATAAATATGTATGTAAACACATTTTCAATTTTATAAATAAACAACTAATGAACATTTTTTAACGAATATCGGTTTTTCTTCTTAAATCGTATACATCACGGCGAATGAAAATGCCGCGCCAAGAAACTGTCACTCAGAATAATATTTAACTCCGAAATCATTGAAGTCATGGTTGACAGCTCGGTTAATATTGATAATAGCGCTTAAAATAAAAAAATACATATACAATAAGAATTAAATAAATGTTGTCTTCAAAATAAAGATGCATTTCTGTTTTGATGTTTCACAAAAATTCACTTACCATTGTGGATTTTAAACTAAGCTGTCTGCTGTGTTCAGATGCTCTATATTCCCCGTGTTTAGTTTACACCGGTAGCCCTGTCGGGTTATATTAGTCCGCTGTGTTGTATTTGTAAATAAATCCAAATGGCTTTTTCGGTTCTTATACAAACTAACTGTATTCACAAATATCGTATAATTCCACAGCAGAAAAAGTACGTGTAATCTAGAAATCGTTGAATTAAGAATGGACTATTTTCAGTTCAACTTCCATCAACATCGCGGAAATGGCTCGTATCTCGCCCTAAATTACCACGGAAACGTTTGTAACGGTAACGCTCATTGGTTCGGTTACTCCTGCAATGCGACAACGCGCACTGCGGCAGATGGATGTTTATTTTGTGAGGAGAGTTCCGGAGAGGCAGTATATACTCACATGTCGCACGGGAAAATTCATAATTTCAACATTCTCTGAGGATCAAATTTAGACTAGACGACATCAATTATGTAAAACTAGCATTGTTTTCATAGGAATAATTCAGTAGTTAAACGAACACCGCTTTTTTGTGTAACAAAGGGCTTTTTGTACGTGGCCACTGGTGTATTTATAGTGTACTGGTGTGATTGGACACTTGTATTACGCTTGCATATTGTATCGATGTAGATAGATGGACCTTGTGCTGTCCTGATGGATAGGTTTTTTTTCTAGTGATGCTGTCGAAAATTATTTGAAAACGGTCTTCTTTTTTCTTTTATAGGCCTAAATCCTGAAAATGTACTGTGCAGTTTAGAGTAATAGCATAATTATCTAACTTCTCGCTGTTTTCTTGTTTTGCTCGCATAATTAATTTTGGTCTTATATTAATTGATGTAGATTTCTATTTAATATTTAATGATAAATTTCTGGTACAGGATTCTGTATCTGATAATTCTTTTAAAAATACTAATTTTGAATGTAATGAGATGACACTAACGTTAGGCCTATCACAGGTGCTTGTGGACATGAATTTGACTATTTTTTCATTGAATGTAGAAGGTAATATACATATACGGTGTTTCATAATAATATAATGCTAAATTATGAAGTTTACAATAACAACCTATGCATCGTAGCCTTATAAAAACCTAAAGGTAAGCAACTAACCGGTAGAAAAATCTAGGTCACCGCCTACCCCCTCGTGGGAATCCTTGTTTTCTCTCAAATAGGCAAAATATTAGCGCTACAAGCCTATGTGCCGTCGATTCATGGATAGTTTTTCTTTTCAACCAGCCATTAGTTTTGTTTTGACATGCACGCATCGTTCAGAATTTTATATTCAAACACAATTTAGGCTACGCTCACGGCAGCCTTTCAGTGAAGATTTACGGAAGTTGTCGATAAGTGCCCCCAGAGGCAGTAAATGTGGGCAAGGGCAGATAATTTAAGCATGAAACGGAAGTAAAATCCCGAGATAATCCGAGAGAGTATGACGTAATATTTTCAAATATTCCGCGAAATTCAAAATATGGTGTTTCGGGTTTTTACATATGTCGTATGCATTAAATTATCTGCCCTTGCTCACATTCACTGCCACTGGGAGCGCTTATCGACAACTTCCGTAAATCTTCACTGAAAGGCTGCCGTGAGCGTAGCCTAAATTGTGTTTGAATATAAAATTCTGAACGATGCGTGCATGTCAAAACAAAACTAATGGCTGGTTGTAAAGAAAAACTATCCATGAATCGACGGCACATAGGCTTGTAGCGCTAATATTTTGCCTATTTGAGAGAAAACAAGGATTCCCACGAGGGGGTAGGCGGTGACCTAGATTTTTCTACCGGTTAGTTGCTTACCTTTAGGTTTTTATAAGGCTACGATGCATAGGTTGTTATTGTAAACTTCATAATTTAGCATTATATTATTATGAAACACCGTATATGTATATTACCTTCTACATTCAATAAAAAAATAGTCAAATTCATGTCCACAAGCACCTGTGAGGCCTATAGATCTACATGTAGATACAGTATGCATACATTTCATCAGAGACGTATAAAGCCGTTTTAAATACGTCTCTGATTTCATAAACTAGCCTTGAAATTGTAAAATAAATCAACGTTTTTCCAATGACTATCATTTTTGAAAGAAATTTAAACGATTAGCACACACAACATTTTCTGGTCAATTATAATTATTCCACACAGTTACATTTTTGCCCCCCCCCCCCCCCCAAATATAAAAATTACTCGAAAATGTGACCTAAATGTTCATTTTTCGGGAAAATTGATCTAAACACACACACCCCATGGATAATAAAAAGTGCTCCAATTCTTTGAACACCTCAGTTTAGGTCCGAAACTAGCTAACGAATTATCACGCCCTGTGGGTACAGTACTAGTGTGCAGTTCAACAGGCAGTTGATAGTCCTATGTGTTCGTGTAATCTGTCTACTGAAACTACTATTTACCAGCAGCTTAGACTTCAATGTCTTAATCGCCTTCCTCCAAACTATAACTATAAAATTCCCTGTTCAGTTCAACGAAGTTATTTTTGATTGTGTTTAAAACTTCATCAGTTAGAATCTAGTCTAATTGTTTCTAAAAATACCATTGCCTTTATGCGATAATCCTATTCTCGCGATGCTTAAATATGTACAGTAACGTACCAAAAGTCTTTCAATTTTTTGCATTTTGCTATACATATTCTTTATATTTCCAACAAAGTGCACACAGTTTTTTCGGTATATACCGTATAACCCTAAAAACTATTGTGGTTATTATTTATAATTTCATTTCCGAAGATACGTATATAAGACATAAGTCTTATACAATGATTTCGTATTAATTATAACAAAAATCGAATGGTTTTGCAAAATACACAACCATGTGCATAAATTTCACTGCAAAACAACTTCACGCCCTAACTAGCCAAAACTAGCTGTTACAAATTCGCATGGAGCAGGGGTATACTGCAATCATTGTGTTTAAACATTGTTTCAACAATATAGATAATTTACCTGGAAGAAATGTAATTTGGTAGCATATCTTTTTTTACAAAGCGAAAGGCGAACAAACATGTACTATGAGGACTCGCTAGAGAATTTATCTCTTTGATAATATATAGAAAAGATGGTGTCGTATCGAATCATATCTCGTTTGAAAATTTATTATCAATACAATGGAGATCAATATAATTGAGTTAAAAGAGTATTTGAAGATTGGAAGATAGCTCGACCAATTTAGCATTCAGTTTTCTTCATTTGTATGGTTGGTTCACAATTAATGCTGTGCAGATCTCCGATAGCGCTACTCATTAAATATTTGTATGGCAGTGTCACATGTAGATTACACTAACATGTTATGATGTCACGTGATTGGAATATCCCCCATCATCATGTCGTTACCAGAGTTTGGTATTTTGTAACATAGATACTGGCGATAGAAATAAAAGATTGAACCCTAGTTACACAAACATCAAACGCTGCGTCAGCTATACGCTGACGAGGAACGTAAATTATACACGTTTATAGTAGTTAGGCACAAGGACAATGTGATTCACCGTCACAGAAATGTAGACCCAAGTTATTACAGAAATCAACTTAAAAAACGAAACTAATTTCTTTGATCTCGATAACGGCCAACGACGATTTATAAAAAAGTTTATACTTTGTCATACATATACATTGTATATCAACCTCTACCCTATACCCCTCAGTCATACATGTACCAACCTCTACCCAAAACCCATCAGTCATACATGTACCAACCTCTACCCAATACCCCTTAGTCATACATGTACCAACCTCTACCCAATATCCCTCAGTCATACATGTACCAACCTCTACCCAATACCCCTCAGTCATATATGTACCAACCTCTACCCAATACCCCTCAGTCATACATGTACCAACCTCTACCCAATACCCCTCAGTCATACATTTACCAACCTCTACCCAATACCCCTCAGTCATACATGTACCAACCTCTACCCAATACCCCTCAGTCATACATGTACCAACCTCTACCCAATACCCTCAGTCATACATGTACCAACCTCTACCCAATACCCCTCAGTCATACATGTACCAACCTCTACCCAATACCCCTCAGTCATACATGTACCAACCTCTACCCAATACCCCTCAGTCATACATGTACCAACCTCTACCCAATACCCCTCAGTCATACATGTACCAACCTCTACCCAATACCCCTCAGTCATACATGTACCAACCTCATCTTTATGATAGGGGGTGGCATACTCTGCTGGTGGATTGTTTAGTCCCCGAGGTTTGCTGGAGCCTCCATAGCCACAGTTAATCTCATTTGAGTAGTGGCACGGTACTTGTATTATATACATATTTTCATCGTACACGATTTGAAATTAAACAGAACTAGTGTAATTTTACTTCTAATTTCATAAAATAAAGGGGTTTTACGCACCCGACCCTTCTCCTTCTACATTAGTTTAGAAATTTTGGATTCCTACCTTTTGGCCCCTAGCATCACTGAAGAGTCCCAGGAGGACGAAACAGCTGTATGATGCAGTTTAATTCATTTTTTTCGGCATACTGTATCTATTACTAAATCTAAGAGGTGCAGCATATGTGTGTGTTAAGTCATCTCTACCCAATACCCCTTCAGTCATACATGTACAAACCTCTACCCAATACTCCTCAGTCATACATGTACCAACCTCTACCCAATACCCCTCAGTCATACATTTACCAACCTCTACCCAATACCCCTCAGTCATACATGTACCAACCTCTACCCAATACCCCTCAGTCATACATGTACCAACCTCTACCCAATACCCCTCAGTCATACATTTACCAACCTCTACCCAATACCCCTCAGTTATACATTTACCAACCTCTACCCAATACTCCTCAGTTATACATGTACCAACCTCTACCCAATACCCCTCAGTCATACATGTACCAACCTCTACCCAATACCCCTCAGTCATACATGTACCAACCTCTACCCAATACCCCTCAGTTATACATGTACCAACCTCTACCCAATACCCCTCAGTCATACATGTACCAACCTCTACCCAATACCCCTCAGTCATACATGTACCAACATCTACCCAGTACCCCTTCAGTCATACATGTACAAACCTCTACCCAATACTCCTCAGTCATACATGTACCAACCTCTACCCAATACCCCTCAGTCATACATTTACCAACCTCTACCCAATACCCCTCAGTCATACATGTACCAACCTCTACCCAATACCCCTCAGTCATACATTTACCAACCTCTACCCAATACCCCTCAGTTATACATGTACCAACCTCTACCCAATACCCCTTCAGTCATACATGTACCAACCTCTACCCAATACCCCTCAGTCATACATTTACCAACCTCTACCCAATACCCCTTCAGTCATACATGTACCAACCCCTACCCAGTACCCCTCAGTCATACATGTACCAACCTCTACCCAATACCCCTCAGTCATACATGTACCAACCTCTACCCAATACCCCTCAGTCATACATTTACCAACCTCTACCCAATACCCCTTCAGTCATACATGTACCAACCTCTACCCAATACCCCTCAGTCATACATGTACCAACCTCTACCCAATACCCCTCAGTCATACATGTACCAACCTCTACCCAATACCCCTTCAGTCATACATGTACCAACCTCTACCCAGTACCCCTCAGTCATACATGTACCATCCTCTACCCAATACCCCTCAGTCATACATGTACCAACCTCTACCAAATACCCCTCATTCATACATGTACCAACATCTACCCAGTACCCCTCAGTCATACATTTACCAACCTCTACCCAATACCCCTTCAGTCATACATGTACAAACCTCTACCCAATACTCCTCAGTCATACATGTACCAACCTCTACCCAATACCCCTCAGTCATACATTTACCAACCTC
This sequence comes from Mimachlamys varia, assembly GCA_947623455.1. NCBI lineage: Eukaryota > Metazoa > Mollusca > Bivalvia > Pectinida > Pectinidae > Mimachlamys > Mimachlamys varia. The sequence goes on from OX392528.1 coordinate 57,738,969, forward strand.
TACCCAATACCCCTTCAGTCATACATGTACCAACCTCTACCCAATACCCCTCAGTCATACATTTACCAACCTCTACCCAATACCCCTTCAGTCATACATGTACCAACCTCTACCCAATACCCCTTCAGTCATACATGTACCAACCCCTACCCAGTACCCCTCAGTCATACATGTACCAACCTCTACCCAATACCCCTCAGTCATACATGTACCAACCTCTACCCTATACCCCTCAGTCATACATTTACCAACCTCTACCCAATATCCCTCAGTCATACATTTACCAACCTCTACCCAATACCCATCAGTCATACATGTACCAACCTCTACCCAATACCCCTCAGTCATACATGTACCAACCTCTACCCAATACCCCTTCAGTCATTCATGTACCAACCTCTACCCAGTACCCCTCAGTCATACATGTACCATCCTCTACCCAATACCCCTCAGTCATACATGTACCAACCTCTACCCAATACCCCTCAGTCATACATGTACCAACCTCTACCCAATACCCCTCAGTCATACATGTACCAACCTCTACCCAATACCCCTCAGTTATACATGTACCAACCTCTACCCAATACCCCTCAGTTATACATGTACCAACCTCTACCCAATACCCCTCGGGTCATACATGTACCAACCCCTACCCAGTACCCCCCAGTCATACATGTACCAACCTCTACCCAATACCCCCCAGTCATACATGTACCAACCTCTGCCCAATACCTCTCAGTCATACATGTACCAACCTCTACCCAATACCCCTCAGTCATACATGTACCAACCTCTACCCAATACCCCTCAGTTATACATGTACCAACCTCTACCGAATACCCTCAGTCATATATGTACCAACATCTACCCAATACCCCTCAGTCATACATGTACCAACCTCTACCCAATACCCCTCAGTCATACATGTACCAACCTCTACCCAATACCCCTCAGTCATACATGTACCAACCTCTACCCAATACCCCTCAGTCATACATGTACCAACCTCTTCCCAGTACCCCTCAGTCATACATGTACCAACCTCTACCCAATACCCCTCAGTCATACATGTACCAACCTCTACCCAATACTCCTCGGTCATACATGTACCAACCTCTACCCAAAACCCTTCAGTCATACATGTACCAACTTCTCCCAATACCCCTTCAGTCGTACATGTAACAACCTCTACCCAATACCCCTCAGTCATACATGTTCCAACCTCTACCGAATACCCATCAGTCATATATGTACCAACCTCTACCCAATACCCCTCAGTCATACATGTACTAAACTTTACCCAATACCCCTCAGTCATACATGTACCAACCTCTACCCAATACCCCTCAGTCATACATGTACCAACCTCTACCCAATACCCCTCAGTCATATATGTACCAACCTCTACCCAATACCCCCCCAGTCATACATGTACCAACCTCTACCCAATACCCCTCAGTCATACATGTACCAACCTCTACCCAATACCCCTCAGTCATACATGTACCAACCTCTACCCAATACCCCTCAGTCATACATGTACCAACCTCTACCCAATACCCCCCAGTCATACATGTACCAACCTCTACCCAATACCCCTCAGTCATACATGTACCAACCTCTACCCAATACCCCTCAGTTATACATGTACCAACCTCTACCGAATACCCTTCAGTCATATATGTACCAACCTCTACCCAATACCCCTCAGTTATACATGTACCAACCTCTACCCAATACCCCTCAGTCATACATGTACCAACCTCTACCGAATACCCCTCAGTCATACATGTACCAACCTCTACCCAATAACCCTTCAGTCATACATTTCCCAACCTCTACCCAATAACCCTTCAGTCATACATTTACCAACCTCTACCCAATACCCCTTCAGTCATACATTTACCAACCTCTACCCAATACCCCTTCAGTCATACATATACCAACCTCTACCCAATACCCCTCAGTCATACATGTACCAACATCTACCCAATACCCCTCAGTCATACATGTACCAACCTCTACCCAATACCCCTCAGTCATATATGTACCAACCTCTACCCAATACCCCTCAGTCATACATGTACCAACCTCTACCCAATACCCCTCGGGTCATACATGTACCAACCTCTACCCAATACCCCTTCATTCATACATGTACCAACCTCTACCCAATACCCCTCAGTCATACATGTACCAACCTCTACCCAGTACCCCTTCAGTCATACATGTACCAACCTCTACCCAATACCCCCCAGTCATACATGTACCAACCTCTACCCAATAACCCTTCAGTCATACATGTACCATCCTCTACCCAATACCCCTCAGTCATACATGTACCAACCTCTACCCAATACCCCTCAGTCATACATGTACCAACCTCTACCCAATACCCCTCAGTCATACATTTACCAACCTCTACCCAATACCCCTCAGTCATACATGTACCAACCTCTACCCAATACCCCTTCATTCATACATGTACCAACCTCTACCCAATACCCCTCAGTCATACATGTACCAACCTCTACCCAATACCCCTCAGTCATACATGTACCAACCTCTACCCAATACCCCTTCAGTCATACATGTACCAACCTCTACCCAATACCCCTCGGGTCATACATGTACCAACCTATACCCAATACCCCTTCAGCCATACATGTACCAACCTCTACCTGATGCAAAATCAATCCAAAAAAAAGCAAAGCCATTGTTGGATACGGTTACGGCATGGATTCGTTCATTTCATCACCACCGAGAGCAATTTACATAATGCGATACATTTCCAACGGGATTCGAGCTTTCAATCACCGACTGTCGGACGCAACAGGTCTTACACGCTCACGTATACGGTGTGTTGACTGGCATCAGTCACCATTATTTCGGCTACTTCATTCTGCAGTGCAGCACAAAACTAGTCAAACGTTTTTGTTCTTACATAATGGTTGGCTTTGCGATTCTTTTTTCAAGTGGATTGTAGAGCGTGTGTTAGAGAATGAGCAAGAAGCCGTTAACTGACAAATGTCGATTCTGCTTAACGCGGGAATAAACAAATGGATTGGCAACACTCGCAGGACCTGTGCATTGTTTCCGGCAGAGGGTGAGAATTAATGAATGTGCTGTAATGGCAAGAAAGAGTAACAAATTCCCCGAAATGTCCTAACATTGCCCGACCACAAAAAAATGACTTTGTTCACGGGTCGCCATGCTGGATACCATTTAAGCGTTTAGCTGATTGTGATCGATAATACACAGAGAAACAGACTAGAGTTTGTGGTGAGAACTAGAAATCACTGTCAGGCTCGTTCTGACGCATTGCGGCACTACAGACAACCATTGCTGCCTGCTGATACCAGGAAACGTCGTATGTCGTCTGCTGTCAACACCACACGAACAACAGATGTCACAAAATATCCCAACCACCCGTGACGTAAACACCGTCTATGTACATAACCGCTTAGCTTGTGTACCTGCAAATTAATCGAATCATTCCAATTATCAGTTCTATTTCAAACTCATTGGTGTATTTTAAATTTACATTTCGATTTTTTACTCTCTAATTTCTTTCACGGCCGACACGTTTAAATGACGCTGATTGTATTGGCATCAAATCAAATTGATTTATTATTCGAGCTGGAGTACTTCAATGCTGTTTGTTCTCGTTGCCTGAGTTTACAACATGTGTTGATATCAACGCTTTGTGTAAACCTGTCATCATTGAAATTCATCTTTGATCACCACAACGCGTTGAAACATTATTTCCAGGGACGTCACATATACGTCTCTGATTATTTCCGAGTAAATTGTTCGATACATATTAGTATGACCCATCCACACTTAAGTTAGAAAGAGTTGCAATTGAGTTTATCGATTATCAAGGGAAATTTGTTTTATTGAACACAATATTGAGAACGATTCAAGAGAGTGGGTTTGGCCTGGTTCTCTAGTACAGTATACTAGATATGCAGTAAGTAGATCAGTATGTATGTATACATGTACCTCAAGGCCACATTGTGTTACGTGTTACAGGGGCGCTGATAGTCTTTGTATCGTCATCACCTGGCAGCCAACTGAGTACGTGTAGATTGCATTTAAGTGTGGTACTTTACATAACCAGCGAACTTTACTTCATCCGCCGTATCTGGACCATATACCACTGTGTCCCGGTCTGGTTAGTCTTGCGAGAGAGATTTACAATAAAGAGATTTATGATAGGTTGGTTTTTAGCTCACCTGGTCCGAAGGAAAAGGGTTATTAAGCTATATTGTTTGAATCGACTTCTTCTCTATAACCATGGATTGGAAATCAGCCTTATTTGGCAGGAAGCATCCCTAGCTGCTCAGGATTCAAAATGGTACTCATGGTTGGACTGACCCCCAAGGGAGCTGAGGGGCGGGGCCAAAAAGAATTATTTAGCTATATTGATATTAGCGACTTCTTCATAACCACTGATTGGAAATCAGCCTTATTTGGCAGGAAGCATGCTTAGGTGTCCAGGATTCAAAATTGTACTAATGGTGGGACTGACCCCCTAGGGAGCTGAGGGGCAGGGCCAAAAAGAATTATTTAGCTATATTGATATTAGCGACTTCTTCTTCATAACCACTGATTGGAAATCAGCCTTATTTGGCAGAAAGTATTCCTAGGTGCTCAGGATTCAAAATTGTACGCATGGTGGGACTGACCCCCTAGGGGGCTGAGGGGTGGGGGCCATAAAAAGTATTTAGCTATATTGATATTAGCGACTTTTTCTTCATGACTACTGATTGGTAATCAACCTTATTTTGCAGGAAGCATGCTTAGGTGCCCAGGATTCAAAATTGTACTAATGGTGGGACTGACCCCCTAGGGGGCTTAGGGGCGGGGCCAAAAAGGCTTATTTAGCTATATTGGTTTAGTCGACTTCGTTTCCATAACCACTGATTGGTAATCAACCTTATTTGGCAGGAAGCATGCTTAGGTGCCCAGGATTCAAAATTGTACTAATGGTGGGACTGACCCCCTAGGGAGCTGAGGGGCAGGGCCAAAAAGGGTTATTAAGCTATATTGTTTGAATCGACTTCTTCTCCATAACCATGGATTGGAAATCAGCCTTATTTGGCAGGAAGCATCCCTAGCTGCTCAGGATTCAAAATGGTACTCATGGTTGGACTGACCCCCAAGGGAGCTGAGGGGCGGGGCCAAAAAGAATTATTTAGCTATATTGATATTAGGGACTTCTTCATAACCACTGATTGGAAATCAGCCTTATTTGGCAGGAAGCATGCTTATGTGCCCAGGATTCAAAATTGTACTAATGGTGGGACTGACCCCCTAGGGAGCTGAGGGGCAGGGCCAAAAAGAATTATTTAGCTATATTGATATTAGCGACTTCTTCTTCATAACCACTGATTGGAAATCAGCCTTATTTGGCAGAAAGTATTCCTAGGTGCTCAGGATTCAAAATTGTACGCATGGTGGAACTGACCCCCTAGGGGGCTGAGGGGTGGGGGCCATAACAAGTATTTAGCTATATTGATATTAGCGACTTTTTCTTCATGACTACTGATTGGTAATCAACCTTATTTTGCAGGAAGCATCCCTAGCTGCTCAGGATTCAAAATGGTACTCATGGTTGGACTGACCCCCAAGGGAGCTGAGGGGCGGGGCCAAAAAGAATTATTTAGCTATATTAATATTAGCGACTTCTTCTCCATAACCATTGATTGGAAATCAGCTTTATTTGGCAGGAAGCATCCATAGCTGCTCAACATTCAAAATTGTACTAATGGTGGGACTGACCCCTTAGGGGGCTGAGGGGCGAGCCGAAAAGAAAACATTTTATCATGATTACTTAGATACCAATGTATCCAGGTGAGCGATACAGGCCCTCTGGGCCTCTTGTTTAAAGTCACCGTAGTTCATACGCCGAAAGATCCTGATTCTTTACTGTCTACAGTTTGTTATGTGAATCGAATAAAAAAATTGAAAAAACCTGCTTAATTGACTCTTCTCAAGCTTGTCGTGTTCGGACACCTGTATAAAACAGATCTACCAGGCACCATTGTATCTACACGAACCTGATTTGTACAGATATCTGTATAATCTGTCAGGCGCCATTGTAACTAAACAAACCTGTTTTTGTTCGGAGATCTTTCTAATCAAACCGATCCTGTTTTGTTCGGACACCTGTGTAACAGAACTGCCAAGCGTCATCATAGCTAAACGGAGCTGTGTTAAATAATGATTTCATCTAAGCCCTACTGTACATAATATGTAGTCTAGCTTACGGAATCTGTTTAATCCGGAAGAAACAAGTTGCTCTGTCACAAGCTTGACATTCTTGTATCTATTACTCATAAAACAACAACTGAAAAATTCTATAGATGGAAAAAGATCAGAAAAGCTGGCATAGCTTTTGATTATACTGCACCTAATACAACTACATGTAGGCTTTCTGCAGGCGAAAAGAGCACTTGCTCATAACTACAAAGTGCAGTCTAGTTTGGGAAGAATTGGGAACATATGGAATTATCATTACGGAGTAGTAGTCTACCAATCTGTGGTATTCTGATACTCGTGTATATCTGACATATGAGTACAACCTACTTAGCATGCAGGCTGCTATGTTGACACATTCATTCATCATTGACAAATTCTCTCAGATTGGGTAACTCGGCACTATGGTATTTATCACACAGGGTCCTTTAATAATAACAATGTCACATATCGAAGACGTGTTAGTCATGTACTTGAAATACATTTTCGATAAAAATGTCCCATCCTCCACCCCTCATAGGCCCAAAACTATCTGTAACACATTCTAAGGTCCTTGTGCTTGCAATACAGCCCTAGAGTTACGTCCCATAGTAGCACCAGTTGACACCTTAAGTAAGTTCATTTGTTCAACGCATGGTGAAGTGTAATACAGCCCAATAGACACCCTAGAGACACCAGTTGACACCTTAAGTTCATTTGTCCAATGCAGTGATGCTCGGAGGGGATTTATCGTCCTCGCAACAGGCAGGCTATGAAGCTTGAGTTGCCATACAATGTATCAGGGACCGGGCTAATAAATAGGACTTAAGGATATAGATAGGCGGCACAGTGTCTTCAGATGTTTTGCTTAATAATTTGGATATACATTTAATAACGTGCATGTATCATACATTGTATATCATTGGAAAGGTTATTAAATTTTCTATAAAGTGAACGTATAATTATAGTGTTAAAGTAATTCACAATTGCATAATAGTTTAAAAATGGCGGACAATTTTGAATATGGATCTTCTTTCACATTTCCTTACAAAAATTGACAATACTTTTCCTATTGACGGACAGAAAGGCTATCTACAAAAGTTGCCTCAGATTTTTCCTATATGTTCTAGAATTCAAGTAATTTCGATTATATGGTCTCTGGGTGATATTTCCATGCCCAAATTCACTTAAATGGTTACAAAACATGTTGTAGCTTAATTCCTCAGACATTGAGGCACGTTATTGTTGACAGGGTCTTTTACAACAATCATGCAAAATTTGGCACAAATCGGTTCATAGATGCCAAAGTTATGGCCGTTTGAAGAGGATAACTTGTTGATTTTTTTTGTTTTGTTTTTTATTTGTTTTATTTTTCAGAAATTTTACATAAATATACGATTAAAACACATAAAAAACATTCATTCTCACACTCACACTTTCTCATCGACACTACATTATCAACATCACGACGTAAATGTATCATCATCATCATCATCATTATCATCATCATCATCATCACCGTCACCATGATCACCACCATGATCGTCATCATGATCATGATCATCATCGATCATAATCATCACCATCATCATCTCATTGTGATATACATTTTCAAAACACAATGACATCACCATGACATGCCATGTACAGCCCTTTTGCAAAACACGAGTTAGCTCCCCTTAATCACAGACGGCGCTGTTATACTGTCACTTCCGGGAAGTGTTTGCCAAACAATACCAAACAATATGGCTGACAACAAAGACAATTACCTAACAGATGATGAAGTAAGTGCTTTAAAAGTGCCTGGTTTGAAACAATATCTTAGAAAACATGGACAGTTCGTTAGTGGAAATAAGTCGAACCTGATTGAAAGGGCTAAAGGAATAAGGAAACTTAACCTAAGTGATGTTACTAACGTGCAGTGTGAAGACGATACCGGTCATAATCAACGGTACAGAGAAAAACACCTCTAGGTGAAGTTATACCTGAACCTTCATCCATTAAAAACTGGTCGAGTGATGTGACATTAATACCAAACTTTTCAAGCAGTCAAACATATAACTATCTTGCTCTTGAAATGAAAGCGACGAGGCAATATCGCTCGAAGGTTTATTTTGAAGGCCGACACGTTCATTCCGTCGAATTTAATCGTATTAACGGTGAATGTAGTCATTGTCTGGTGAGATGTAAAGTCATCCCGTCGCTGCCAACTTCAAACAAAAAAGAAAATCCCGACCACACTGTATGGATTTGTTTATCTAAAGTGTCGAGCAAAATCCATTCGGCAAACTGTGATTGTACTGCTTGGTAAGTACTGGTTTTATAACAGAGAAACACATTGTTTTGAAAACACATCATTTAGTAATGAACCTCAAAAGATGATCAAATATTTCTTTTATTAAGTTTATCTGCACTGTACATGTGTATAATGATATAATCAAATATAGAAATAAATAACATTTGCGATGCTGCTTCATGATGATATATACATGCTTTAATTAATCTATAATGGCCATGCATCTGGCTAATAGTTAGTGCTGTCAAAAATTACATTTAATCGCTGAAACTGACATACATGATCATTAGATTATAATATAAGATGGCTCAATTAACACTACATTGAATTTTAAATCTATTAACATCTGCTGTTGTCTTTTGATTTATGTACTGTTGTTTATATGGGATTTTTGTTTTCCTTACTTCAGTAACGGCGAGGCCTGCAACCATATCTCAGCATTGTTGTACACTTTGGAAGACATCACAACAAGGAAAGCAGATGGAACCTTGCCGTCCACTTCGAAAAAGTGTAATTTGATAATCCTCGGAAAAGTAAGTTGAGTCCAAAAAAAGTGCAATACTTAAATTTCAACAAATTAAAAATCAGTGAAGGCCAAGAGACACTTCTGTTCATAGTTCAGCCACAAGTTCATTTAAACAGACAATAGATGTTGAACGTATGAGAAAAAAACGGTTTCTGCAAATTCAGATGCTGCCTGGTTGACATTTTTTGAAAACGAAAGTGATCAAAAGGAGGAAGAAATTGTTCAAACTCTGTGTCATGTTGACTACATGTATTGTTACAGAATCAGTTTAGAAAGCACAATGGTGAAGGGAGATATGATTGACAAACTAAACAGTATGTGTGTTAGTGAGGAAAGTGCAATAGCAATTGAAGAAATAACACGAGGACAAGAAAAAAATTCAAAATGGAAAAGACTTACATCTTCAAATTTTGGAAAGGTTTGCAAGTTAAAACCAGACACTAAACAAGACAATACTTTGAAGGATTTATTGGGTTAATTACCGTGATGATTTTACAAACAAACATTGGGCATGGGGAATAAAACACCAGCAGCACGACGTATGTATGCTAACGCGGTCAAATCGGAGAAAATTGATGTGAAAACCTTGGATTGATTGTAAATCCCAAGTACCCACACCTTGGGGCAAGTCCGGATGGTCTTGTGCTCACTCCAGGAGATGAAGATGATAATGGCCTGCTAGAAATCAAATGCCCTTCTTCAAACAAATGGAAAGGGCCTGTTTCCAGTAATGTTAATTCTCCATAGGAGCCTACCCCCGTATCATTTCTTATATAGCTCAACTACAGTTTTTTCTTTTCCGAAGAATAATTTTACACCTTTCCGACACCCAGATTTCATAATTTCAGTGAAAATGTATTTTTATAAAGTTGTCATTTTGAGCATTAAAGACGTCAGGTCGTAAATAAAATAAGGTTATCTCGAAATTGTAATTCGCAACATAGTATAAATTTCTTTTGATAAATATTTGTAAAACATCGTGTTTATTCATAAAACATAAAAAGAAAAAAATTCTCGGATGAAAATGCTCTTGCAGTGACACAATTAGGGAAAAAAATACCATAAAATTGCAATTTTCTCCCGTTATATAGTTTTGGATGCAAATTTCCATCACAAAATCGGATAGAGCTTAACTTGTTTCATATGTGTACCAAAAATCAGCTAATTCCATGTGGTGGAACGTTCTCATATCACCGCCTGAATGTGGTTGTAAATTGAAAGAAAAGGGGAAATGAGTAACAACCTTGTCTGAAACCCTATTATATAGCTTATTATATACAAAATTTTATATTGAATATCAGAGCGATTATTTTCATGACAGTTTTATGATATCAAACAACTAAATAAACAGTATCGATATAAAGATTTACACTGAGGACACCCTGATACATGAATACTTTTCTATCTCAAGTTGTCCTCTTCTGAATTTTCTGATCGTGTGACCTTAAACATTTATCCGTATCTTCTTGTCTTTGTCTATACGTTTACGGAATCATTGACTCGACGCTAGCTATTCTTGTCTCACTTTCCTTGTTTTATTGTCCCATCTCCAAAGCGTTGTGGCTCTGTCAGGGTTGGGACCCTGACTTGTTTCACTTTCTTTGTGCCTGCCGACCACGCCACATCGATTAGATAGATTATCCATATGAAATACTTCATTTTGTTCCAAGTAATCAATCAATTCGTTATTATCACACATTTTCGCATAATTGTTCCACACTACTAAGTATTAGCTGTTTACAGCAATCATCGGTGGCTTGCTATTTTGTTACTTTATCGACGCTTCATAAAACAATCGTTATTGTTTCAAGATTGAGGGTAAATGTGTTGGAGAAGGCTGTCAACTATACTTCAAGAAACGTAGTGGCAATAAGAACAGTAGTGCACGCAATGTTAATAGGCCACAATATTAATGGCTCCTAGATACGCTGGTGCAACAAGGATTGTTGTCAGCAAAGGAACAAGCACTCATTTGCAAGAAGTGCTACATGAAGTATCTTCGGAAAAAAAATCAGCCTGAACCTGAAACCGAGGAGAACCAGGAAATAGAGGAAGAAGACGACTCCCCGTCCCATATCCTGCCGTTGCTGACCCTTCATGATCTTTTGAATGGATCATCTTCACACAAAAAATGCTGTCTCTGTCTTGTTAACTTTGCAATAAATGGAACAGAATCAAAGACATCACCTGATCTATTCACACAATCTGTGGTGCCCCACCTCATCCCGCGTCTGCTCCATTCACCTTATTGGTAACGACTTAGATCCGTCTACAGAGGTAGTCCTTGATGGTAGAGGTTCCTTGGAATCTCAGTTACCATCAAAATCGTCCGAAATCATTAATGACCTCTTAGAAGTGTCGCACGTCCTTTCACAGAACCAGTCTGCGTTTGCAATAAGCTTTTCTTCTCTTGATGACTTGGCATGCATGGCCTGGACAGGTTGGTCCAAAGATCAGTTCCTCGAAATCCACTATCACTGTTCCCCATATCTTTCATCTGGTATATATACCAAGACTACACACGATGCTCTACTACTGTTCTGGGTAAAACTGAAAACCGACATTTCCTGGAGTCAGTGTTCTTCTCCTTTTGGAATTTCCAAGTCAAGTGTGTCCAAAACTTTCCACTCCATAGTACAGGCATTAGACACATCGATAGACCCACAATTGCTAGGGCCGGATCACTTGACAAGAGAACAGTTGCTCGGGCACAATACTGTCTTTTCAGAAGCATTTTTTGGAGATAAAGCCACTGCCATATTAGATGGCACCTAAATTTATATCCAGAAAAGCTTCAACCACAAGCTCCAGAGAATGTCCTAGCCAGAAGAAGAGGAACTATCTCAAATTCATGAGCATCGCCTTACTAGATGGCTACATTCTGGACACAGTAGGACCATTCACTGGCAGCGAAAATGGTGCTACAATTACAAAAGATGTCATGGACAAGCTAGTTACTTGGCTACAACCAGATGACAATGTTGTCGTTGACCGAGGTTTTAGAGATGTCCTACAAGTTCTCGAAGCCTCTGGCCTCAATGCTAGCATGCCGTCATACCTGAAACACGGTCAAAGTCAACATTCTGACGTCCAAGCAAATCTTGACAGAACTATCACCAAATCGAGGTGGATTGTGGAATCCTATCATGGTCGTCTGAAACACTGGACGTTCTTCCGACAGCTTTATCAATGTCATTGAGGCTTTGCTTCGAACCGTCACAGCCTGTTTGAATGGTTATAGAGAACCGATCTACCAGAGATCTACAGAGAGAGATGCCAAAGATAGGCTAATGGCTGAACGTATGAAGGACCGTTTGACAACACCGAATGGTTTAGCTCAGAGAGTCAAGACAGATCCGGATCTATCTAGACGGGCAAGGTCCGATTTTGTCAAGATGGATGCATCTTCCGTACTGTTTCCCCGTCTCGATCTCGATTACTTGAGAACCATTACGTGTGGAACGTATCAGATATCTCTGGCTCCTGGTTACATCGCCGAACATTTAAGTGATGACGGAGACTATGAGGTGCGGCTTTACCAGCACTCCCCAGACCTTCTCCGATGTCAAATACATTCGCGATACAAAAGCCAAACGAAATATAATGTTTGGGTACGGTTCACCGTTTCACCTGATGATGAGGCCCCAATAAAAGACTACTACTGCCAGTGCCCGGTTGGAGAGAGAACGATGGGAATGTGTGCGCATATCTCCAGTATCTTGTACTACAATTGTACCTTGGGTATTACAGGGCGTTGGAAAACCCTCGACCATTACAACCACAGGTAAAGAAATTCCGATAAAACTTGAAATAGTTTTCCATGCGGCAACATGTCAAAATGTCATATGTCATATGTCAAAAGTATGTTTGGGGCTCGATATGAAAGATCCCCGTTACCATGTGTCTCACCAAACTTATAAATATAGGTATTATACAATCGCCCGTAGCTATGAACACTCTCGTAAATGCAAAAACCAACCAAAATCATAAGGAACAGGTTTTGTGTGTTGTTCTGTCTATTTGTCAGCCAATGTCTTCAACCACGGGGACTTGTGAAGTAGCCATCTTGGATTTCTTTCAACCCAAGATTTGAAAATGTTCCACCATTTACATTTTGATGATTTTTCCTCCCATCAATAGCATATTACGTACTGTTTGATAGGATAAAAATTGGTTTGCATCCAACGCCCATAAAAGGGTGTATTCTCTAAAAAACACAGTTTTTGTGTCTAAAATGTTATCATCGAAAATGGCATTTTTGAGATTGTTTCTTCCATAAAACAGCCAAATGGCACAATAGAAACATGATTTTTTGTCACAATCATGCCATGAATGTATTCTTTACGGTGACTATCATTTGATTAGATTTTCATCAATATTTTACATAACATGCACATTTTATCAACACTTAGACAGCTTCTGAAAGGTACAACTTTGAGGAGCCATAAAAAACAAACCAAGTGACCTAAATCTTTATACTTTATAGATTTGTGACCACAACGGCATGGGCAATGCACCACCAACAGGAAATTTGAATCAGAGAAGGGGCCATTTTGGAAACAGGCCCTTTAATCATCCACGTGAATGTGCAAAAGACAAGGATTTTTTTCTGTTGTATTGACGAGAATAATGATATTCACCTGAAAACTTCCCATCATTATTATCAGGTGCAGGGTCAAATGATGATTGCTGAAAAAGAATGGTGTGCTTTTGTCGTGTGGACATTAAAAGGATGGACTGTGGAAACTATTTTTCATGACCAGAAATTCTGTGATTCCATGTTGTTAAAATTGAATTCGTTTTACTTAAGGAACATTCTTCCTGAAATGTTTAGCGAAAGGATCAAAAGAGGTCTGCCACCTAATACATAGATTTAATTTAACGCTACATACCAGACAGTCTAATTGATGAGTGATCATGAGCTGATAAGCTTAAAATTAGGTTATATGATGAACTGAATTGTATCTACACTGTACGTATACGTACTACGTAAATGAAAAAAGAACAATTGATCATGGTATATCCAAATATCAACATTTATTTTTGAATTAATACGACAAAATCACAATACAGCTCCATAACGTTGAAAATTAATTGTGTACCTGATAGTGTTTTGTAATATTGATTATTGATCAATTTCATAACATATTGATGAAATGAAAGTATTAACAATGAAGTATCATGGATTGTTTTAGTTATTTGTTTGTTAAAGTGATCAATCAGTAACCAATAAGTCAGAAGTTGATGAGCTTGGAAGAAAACCTTTTCATCATCAATTGTAAGTTCTCAATTGGTTTGTGAAATATCAATTTTTATATTCAACTACAATTCACCACAAGTATATGGGAAAAAGCTTGAAATATGATCAAGTGCTCATTCCAAAAAAAATTTAAAGTATGTACCGTATTATGAATAATTACTGACCTCCAAGTGTATGCAACAACTGAAAACAGATAATTTATAACAATAACTGTAAAATATTCAACTACAATTTTGTATGTTAAAATTTTCTTGACTTTATCGAAAGTCGAGGGATTTTAGTTAAAGTTGCATATTTCAAACAGGATAATGTTACAATGTAGCACTGTAGTGGTATTCTCGCAACAAAACTTAGTAAAAATTTAACAGCAACACAGTACGTGTATACATATATATCACACATACATAAATTTAGATATAGTAAGTATATCACACATGCATACATATATAATTATATATATGTCTATGATGTATTGATAATCTTTTGGTTAGGTTTATTTTGTTTAACCTTTTAACAACTTTAACCAAGGTCATTAAAGGATGTGCCCGGTTTTGGTGGTAGAGGAAAGCATATGGGTATTCTGAGAAAAACCAGTGCCACAGGCCAGGCCTTAAAATTGTGGCCTAGCTAGTCAGTGGTAGAATGTCAAGACTTCTTATTATCATTAGGTCGTATGATCATAACTGTATAGATTTCTTGGCTGACTTATAATTATATAAACTGTCTAAAACAATTTAACCTTTAACTAATATTCCCTAAAAAACTTAAAAATTCACATGTTAATATGGTAAATATTATTAGTTCATTTGATTAATATAATATTTGTAAACCTTTGTCAGTTCGGCTTTCATAACATGTGCTAAAACATGTTTTTGTACATTTTTGTGACAATTTACTTTCGTATAAGAGGTGCCTGAAAATTTGTCAGTTTTACACATACTTTCCAAATAGCCGATGCCTGTTGAGCCATAGTAATTGGTACATTAGCCTGTAAAATTCTATAATTCTTTATCCTTTCCAACTGTCTTTCCACATGTATTCTCAGGTTAGCAATGTTCCTCGTTACTTTTACCTCGCGTCTTGAGAGTTGTTTGCGACTCCTTTTAAATGGCGGTATAATTAATTCCACCCCTTTTGGTGTGGTTAAGTCACATATTAAAAATCCTTTATCAGCCATGATGACATCGCCTGGTTCACACAAGTCAACCAACCCACTTAATTTAGTTATTTGTTTGTCACTGATACCACCATCATATAAATCTGAAACAAAAGTACAAGCACCAGCAAGCTTATTCCTATTAAAGATTTATATGTCATATGGGATTTGTAATCACTGTATAACATGGATTTCAAGGATAAAGGTTTTGGAGTTTCTGTCCTAATTTCAGTACAGTCTATAATAACACGACACTTTGGATATTTCACTTTGAAGCATTCTCGCATTGTGTTGTCAATTATATTCCAGGATGGCCACTGGACGAACACAGATAATTGTACATTTAAATATTCAATCCACCTATTGAAGACACGACAACATGTTGATGGTGACACTTTAAATCTATATGTTAAATCTTCTAGTAACAAACCAAGACGTAGTCTCATAAGCACCATGAGGAATTCATCTATTAGTCTGAGGGCATATGGACATCCACTGGTCTGTTTAAACTGTTCATCGTGTTCAAACTCGTCAAACAATGCATTAAAAGTAGTTGCATGTGGAATACCTGTGTAAAACATAATATCATCATCAGAATTTTCAAGATCTTCATAAGTTAGTAAGGGGAGATCAACTTGTGTACCTACACTACAGAAAGATTTAGTTTCAGTTTGAGTAATAGTATCACACATTTTAATATCTTTTCTATCTCCTGTTTGTGTTGAGGAACAAATGGCATCTGGTGATGTCATTGTGGATTGATTACGTATTGTCGAAACATCATGAATTTCCACTAGACCACAGTAATCATGCAAACGCAAAGAATTATCCAATCTGCTTGAAGAGCTGTTTAATATGACATCTTCAGTGATTTCACCTTCAGGTTCATTGGACTCGACCAGCAACTGTTCTTCAACGTTCTGTTCTGTTCTCCATCAAAGTTTTCATCCTGAATATTTGTATCAAGGTGCTGTAAAAATATGAAATAATCTTTTAAAGATTTTTTTTACCATAACAATTATTACCACTTGAGATCTGTCTTATCATTTGATTAATGTTTAAATACTTGCATTCCTAAAATTTTTGAGGGTGTGATTTACACATGAATATTCTCCTCATAGCCTCATGACACGCTAATGTTCATAATACACAAAATATTATTGCATTGTCCGTTTTAGATTATGTGATAATATATATATATATAACAGTACAATGCACATTCATTTATATTATTTTATTAAGGCATTTAGAAAGTAGACCTGTTGGTAGGATACTATCAAGACAATAATATCAAATATTGCACCAACCAGGGACGTAAATTAAAATGTATGTCCCTGATATAACTTATCCCAAGTTTAAGTAATCAGTATGCAGTTAAATTTATACTCGGAAAATAATAGAATCAAAAGAATTTTACCAATAAAATAGCCTGTATGTTCGAGTTCAGTGTTAATTCACAGTAATTGATACATTTATGAACATGATTTTGAATATTTTTTTGTTATATGATGTAGAATATTTGTAAAAAAAAACTATTTTGAAAAAAAAAACAAACAAAAAAGTTGTTCGCCTCCTATATATCTATATCCTTAAAGGATTTTGGCCACGATTTTTCATAATTTCATATTTTGATCTCATTTAATGCAACAATACGTCCCTCGGGGTTGGGAAAATAGACAGGCTAAGTATAGGTATACGTAACGAACAGCCTAGTGAATATGCATATTTTGACCGGGATTCTAGGTCACGTGATGTGTGAAGTCATTGAGGCACAACGTATCCGATACCTGTACACGCCATTACATATTTATCTGTGAGTATAAGCGTTGACTTTTATCTTATTTCTTGGTGCAAGTAATGGCAGCAACCAATACATGTTATGTGGTTAACATTATCAATCGTCATTAATGATCTTGTCAAAAAATAAAACTTATCTATTTCCGATTTTTACATAAACTGCATTCAATTCGAATCTAGTCCATGACGTCTCAGCAACTCCAAGCTTAGAGACAGTGATACAATTGACACAATCTGATTTTACGGCTATGTAAATTACCTGTAGCCTTACCTGTCATACACATACTAGCCAAAGGGCATTTGTGGTACCTGCCTGTGAGTTGTGGCAGGTGTACTAATTACCCTGTAATTACCAAGATATGTGAATGTTATGGCCAGTGAATTCGAAGGGTATTCATGATGATATAATTATCGATCCTCTAAATAGCAATATACACCGCCACAATTATTTTTATCCCTAGCCGTCCCCAGTGTTGGAAGAAAAACTATTTTTTAAAAAGGATTAAAGAAGTTTTCAACAGAGTCAAACTATATTTTATCAGTATTTAACCAGAGACGTATATGTATACATATACGCCCCTGATTTAACATTAGGCTAGTGACCTTGGCAAAACCTGACACTGTAAACATATATACGATGTTCTGAAACTTCAAAATTTTAAGTTTTATTATTTTTGTATAAATAGTGATGCTGATATTATGACATTTTTAAAAGTTATTTATTGGTTATTGGATTTATCAGGAACGTATATGTGTCCCTGATATATTTATGATATATATCAAGGGCGGATCCAAGAATTGTAGATGCGTTAATGTGACACACTCTACTTTCAGATATAAACCAAAATATTTGTATTCCTAGTTGAAATGAATATCACCAACTAGAGTGAGTCTAACCAAATTCATTTATTTATAGCGTTCGTATATCTAGAATCCTGTTTCTGTTCTAGTACATTTCCAAGAATATGACACAGTATTTTTCTGCGCTAGGATTTAGAGTTATTATTTCTTACTGCAACCACTTCAACCCAAAACTGGGTGACTAAGAGATTTTGTAAAAATGTATGCAGTAATCGTAGGAGAACGATTTTCAAAATATGTTTCAATAATCATTAGCGTATGTTATTTGTTTTAATCATGACCACAGACTTTATCCTTGGAAAATATTTAATTATTCCACACAAATAGACTGGTGTGTTACTGAATTAAGTGAAATAAAAAAAGTCGGGAAGAGCCTTTTATTTTTGCAAACCGATCTCAGTCCAAGTTTTAAACAATATTTCAATTTAACACAAATGATTCAGACTCATGTTTTCACATCTGTTTGTGACAGTGTCTGCTTTATTGATATCAGGCAGAAATTGTTTGTTTACGTGCACAGTTCAAAAATTTGAATGATTTTTTTTTGCATTCCATATGTACGTACTGTACTACTACTATATACTTGTACAGTATATGTTATAGAGTGGTTCGGGGTTTGCCGGACACTTACCATAAACCCGCCGTGGCTTTATTTACTTCATCTCCACAAATCATAGTCATAAAATATTATACTTCTGATGTATTAACGAAAAATTTTGATTGTACAGTGTAAACAGTTTGTATTAGCAAATCTCATGATTTCAAAATCAACAAGATCAAACACGGAGTATATTACCGAACACTATATATGCAATCAAGGGAGATTTGAAGTTTGCGAATTTTACATGTTGTGGGTATAACTTGGAACACATATTCATGATTCAGCACTGTATGCTGTTTTAAGTCAATTCCAGCTTAATAAAGTGTCTATACAAATAAACATTTGAAAAAAACCCTGCTATTTCAAGAAAATGGCTCCGTCCGTAATATCAGGGACGTATATGTGAGAGGGATAGGTCACTGTCTCTATCCGCTTGTAAATATCTAGCGAGATGAATTCACAGTTACCCCCCCCCCCCCCCCCTGATTGCTAGCGCCCCCTAGCGTTTACCGCATGGCTTCCACGCCGCTTCGATGATCGAAGAAATTGCCGTGAAAACAGACCACTTGATGTAAGTATTGCACCATCATTACGGTTCACTGTTGATACA